>OY979436.1:17515000-20015000 GCA_963855545.1 Ethmia dodecea | reverse complement strand
TAATTATTATAAAATCTGCGTCACATTAGACTTGTGTAGGAGATTATTAACAATACTCCTCATGTGTGACTATTGGAAAGACCTATCGGCTAGGTCTTCAGTCCATAAATCTCAAATTATATAAAATTATAGGTAAAGTAGGTAGGTAGGTACCTACTTACGTACAAACGAGTTGGTCGTAGGTATACTGAATCTTACACGAGTTGGAAGGATTATGTTATTTATGTTAGGTATGGGGTAGGTAAATGAATAGAATGACTTTACAAGTGGGCATGGTAGATACTAATAAACATGAATGGAAACGGTTAAATCAAACTTTATCTGCTTCCGAGTTCACTATTAAGTATTCAAATTAATGAAGGCCTCATAGATTTAATAGGTAGGTACAATTAGTTATGAAGAGTAGGCAAGCAAAGCAAGAAAAGCGTTCACCGAAAATGTCCTTCGCATTGGCGGTCTGTTACATATTCTAACATATAGGTTGCACAGTTATGTTGATACGATTTACGAGCTAAACCGGTCCGGTTGCAGCGTTGTCTGCTTCATCAAGTCTGACTTCAGTCCCGGCCGGCGGCGGCCGGACGCAAGCTTTTACTAAACGATTGTGCAGAGGCGAGCCAATTCAACTATCAAAAGAACTTTTTTATGTGCATAATTCAACATCAATTCGCAGATGAAACGGGGAATTGTTTGACATACAATAAGACAATTTTATTAACTCAATATTGCAGGCACTTTTATAAAAAAATGATCTAATGCACAGTTAAACAAAAACATACAATTAAACCAATCATAGATTTTTATGATGTGTTTAAAATAAAAACAAGTAAAGTAGATAGATAGTAACAATTCAATAGGTACCTACCTATTTACAAAAAAATATGTTTTATGAACAGTAGAATCAAAAGGTTATAACAGTAGAGAGACATTCGCAAACGCAACCAATACCTGAATTTCACCACGTGCGCTAAACTCTCGCGGAAACCTGTCCCGGAGTTCCGGCCCCGCGGTGGCCACATGCAGGCCGGGATTGGTGCAATGTGATATCAAGCACACCGTTTACACCAAATCACGTCCTAAGCGTGGCCACCGCTGTGAACGACCGGGTCGGCCGGGTAACGGGACTGCGCGCCGCCCGCGGATGCTGAGTAGCGGTCTTCGATGGCCGGACCCGCTTGGATAGGCCGGGACTGGTGCAATATCGCACACAAACCGAATATAGCACCAGTCACCGCCCAGCCACACGGGCCTCCCGGACAAAGGATGTCGACTGCCGCTCCTGTGCCGCGCCCGCCTGGCGTCCTTCGCTGTCTCCCGCGTCACTTCAGCAGCCTCAATGCCGTCTCCCAACTGTGTTGTTATCCTGTGTAGACTTGCAAGTTTGATAATTTAAACTCGCACGCGACGAAACCAACGGAATAATACGCGCGTATTTTCGCGGGAGGATAAGTGAACACGTACACTCCCTGCAATGACTGGCGACGGAATGGCGGTAGAACCGCACTACGCGCGCGGGGAGAGCGACGACGCACACGCAGCTGTCGCGCCCTCCCCTCGCCGCTCACCCCTCCGGCCCTTTATCGTTCTGGGAAGTGGTTCCTGAACTTCCCGAATGGGTTGTCAGCTTCAAAATATTACCCAGACGTATAGGTAATTCTAGTGACTTTGAAGCAAATAACTAACCGATGAAAGTTGTGAACCTTGACATGTATGTTTGCGATACGTAGTTAAGTCTGCCTACTCGGTTATGAACGGTGAAATAGCCGCACACGTATGAGATCAGCTTTTTACATTGAGCTGATCGAAAGTCAAAATACATAATCAAGTTCAGCAACTTTGTCATCCACTGGCATTTAACATATTTAGTGAATAATTATGTTACATTACATTGCCTACATTTATTAAATACGAATTCCGAAACGAGTTTTTCGAGTCCCAGCCGTCTATCAAACAATAAAAATCCTCCGAATAAAATATAATTGGTGTAAGTAGGTAAGTCCTGACTACCATACCTAATAATTATGATAATCAGGGGATTTTTCCCTACACATTGGTATATATGCTAACTACACTTTAAAAACAAAAATAGGAAAATTTTAAAAATCTTAAAATACCCGGATATATTTATAAAACTTTACCTCTTATGCCACTTATAAATGAAAACCGTTATAGGAATTCGACCAAATACGGATACGGTAGGTACCTACCTACCTTGCAGTGTAAATTGGCAACCCAGAAACATTCGCCTACAAACCGTCCATTCCAACCCTGCCTACCTGCGCTGCGCAGCTCAAAGATCCCTCTGTTCGATGTTATAGAATAGGATCCTTCTTTCTGACATGTTGGTGCTGAACTAATTTGTAATGAGCTACGCACGTGGTAATTAGTAAAATAAGTACCTAGAAAATAAATTACTCAAATCATCAATCTAGTAGGCATCTATAATTACCTATCTATACTTGCCCATAATAAAAATTAAGTGTCTGCCTGTGATTTCAAAATAAAGACAGAGCTTAGTAGTACCTAATGCCTAATTAAAATAATAAATTACCTACCTGTTCTCGATTTTTGGTCTGTCTGAAAGTGTGTCTCCAATAGGCTCCCAAACGGCTTCACGAATTTTAATGAAAATTATTTGGAAAGGGCAATTGTAACATAAATTTTCGACATTAACCCATAACAACCCATGGCTAAGCTATTATTTCAGTAGGTAGGTACCTATTATGTGCTTAAAGGTTATACCTACCTACCTACCGAGACGTAGTAGGTAATATGAGCAATATTTATAATCTCCGACGCGATCCCGTGCAGGTCACTCAATGATAGGTATTTTCCATTAGAGGCACCCATAGTCGTAGTCGTAGCCTTGTAGCTTTTACCTACAAATTCCTTGCTTTGCAATAATACCAGATACCTAGGTAGGTACCTAGCAGTGTATGACGATCTCAGTCTCAATATTGAGCCCCGTGAGGCAGTGAAATACGAGTAGGTAGTCACCGCAAATTGGTTTGGCATTACATCACGGGATCTGTGTTTTGGAAGGCACGTTAAATCTCTTCTTAGTGATTTAAGTACCTACCTAGTCGTTGTCTTGGAGTCGTCGGAGTGCTCGCGGCGGCTAAGACGACCGCGCGACCTTTTCAAGTTTCTCAAGTGATACCTACTGTTTATTATAGTAGGTAGGTACCTAATCAAGATAAAGTTAAAAAATATATGTATGACACATGAATATAGAGGTAGCAACATTGCCCCCAATCATACAACTATAATATAGGTAATAATTTTTCAATTATACAAAGTAACTATAATAACAAACAACAAAAACCGGTTTTTTTTTCTACACTGACTTCAACTACAAGCATAGGTCTGTAGGCCCGGTCCTAGGGCGGCCAGATATTAGGAGGGCCAATCGCAACACAAAAGTCACTGATGTTAACAAGAAATAATTCAGATTGATTACCTAAATAGGTAGTATTCTAATATCTGTGCCTAAATATTCTAAAGGCTCGCGTATGTACGAGTATGGCGGACCGCACTACACTGCATATTGCATCGTATAACTATTATCTTTCTAAATCATTTTCAACATGTTTAAAGATAAGTATAATAAAATATAATGTAAAGTAGGTACCAAATTATTTCGTAGGTACCTATTTAGAAAGAATATTGTTAGACGCACCTTAAAAACACTCGCTCGTGCGTTGACTAGGTAGGTAATGGGTTCGATTCTGCTTTACAGCGACTAAACTTAAGTGTTTTAGTATAATCCTGTAATTGTCTTTCTCCTAGAAAAGAAAAGACACGAGAGATATTTAGTTCAGTCAAATTAAAATTAGTGCTGTCAACTAAAACTTGCATAAAATGTAAATAAGTCACGACTAAAATACAGACTCTGACATGACTAAATTCGGTAGGTTATCTTCTATCCCTTTTCTTTTTTTGAGGTAAGACAAATACGGGACTAAACTAAAATAAGTTTAGTCGCTGTAAAGGAGAATCAAACCCAATATGGACGGACGTACGCGAATGTCGTTGCTCGCCGCAAGGGTCTCGCGCTCATGCTGGGAAGGTTCATAAATGCTTAGAAAGTATTACAAACTATATTAGCAGCTATTATAGTTAACTAAATTTCTGAACCGATATGATTTCGATAAAAATTGGCAATAAAATATATATTTACCTATATTCATTATATCGTATGATGGGTGCCTACTGAGAAAGGGGCGGCTGGTAGTTACTGACTACATGACCTGGGGCCTACGGCGGCTAAGACTGCAAATCCTATATAATAATATACTTTCGACTAATAAAAATATTAGGATCAAAAATAATTATATTACTTTATCATTGCAAAAATATAATAATCTTTAGTCGAAAGTAGTAAGCGTAAAATGGAAAAATGTGAACTGTCACCGACCCATGCTATGTGAAATAGACTATTAGGAGTTCGTATGGAGTATGTACCTTTGTCCATCTCTATAAAACTGAATCGATAAATAATTCGGGGATGGTGACACCAAATGGCAACATTTCGGCCATTGATCATATCATAATAATTATATGTTATTGCCATTTCTCTAGGACTGATATTTGAAGAGATATCGAGAGAAAGAGCAATGTTGGGCACTTTTACAGGTAAGTTAACTATTGAGTTCTGGGACCTCTTATTTTGATATTTAAACCGTATAATAATTATACATACAATGGTCTAGTTCAAAATTCGTTCCGACTTTAAGTTTTTGTAAAATTCTACAATCAAACAAATCCGGACAAGTGCGAGTCGGACACGCCCACTGAGGGTTCCGTATATATTATACCTTGATGATTGATTAGGTACTTTCAATAAAGACCATATTTTTTATAATTTCATTGCAAATGTATAGTTTTCGGAGTTTTCCCTGTACTAGTAAGTAGGTAGTTTATAAGACGTTATTACTTGCCAAACATAGTTCTAGGTCAACGGAAAGTAACCTATGAATTAAAATGTTTATTTCCTTGAGTATGTCGAAATATATAGAAAAGTACGTTATTTGCGGCATAAACGGCCATATATCTTCTGTTTACGTTAACTTAGAAGTTTGATTTTTCACAGTTTCTAGGGACTGTAGACCTCAGTAGTACCTAGGTATATGGTTTTAATTTCAACTCGATACCTGCACAGTGCACGGCGCACGCGTTCCCGAGATAGGAGGTCTCGAAAACCAGACAGACGGACAACAAAGTGAGCTTTTTTGGCGGCCCTTATAATTAGGAACACATGACATAGGTATTATTTACCCACTTCATTTCGCTATATTATATACTGTTTCTCAATCAAGGTGATAAATTAGAACTCTCTTAAGTCTCTTACAAGTGAATTAGCATTAATTAATATTTTGGTGTTCGATAACACCAAACGCTGCTAAAATCCCACATCGGCTTTGCGGCTCGGACAAATGTGGTTCGATTTAGAACAAAAGGAGCCGTAACATGCCAACGTCACCTAGGCAAACGTACAAAACGAGCTCGTTGCAATCAAACAATAAAGTTTAAAATACGTTGATTCCAATACGGCCATGGCCTTCGAAATTTCTGAGAACACAAAACATAAAAATGTTAGTTCTATTGAAATACTTTAAACACAGCTTAAATTATGAAGTTGTTTTTGTTTAGTATACCATTATTCACACCTAGACTAAGTAACCGTACTTAAAGGATTGCTTTTCTTGGTTACAAGAGTAGTATTCATACAAACATTCATAAGTAATAACCATATCACGCATAAGTAGGTATAATAATATATATACTTATAAATATAGAACATGTAACAGAATAAGCGCAATCCTGAAATATTTGATTTCAGCTTTTTTTAATATGTGTAAAATTTTTCCCAAAAATGAATTAGCGTAGTTAGCTGAATTTAGTGCTTTCTATGGAAATCGTGCTATTATTAATCGATATTTAAGAACATTGGTTAGACACAACACAACTAAAGTTCGATTGCATCATATTTTTTTTTTATTTTTATACTAATTGGGGTGTATGAGGAATTGCGCTTTTTCTGTTACGCGTTGTATAGAGTTTATAACGTTACGGGCTCATTTTATGGGTAAATGGAAATAGTAATACGCTAAACAAGCTCGTTAGTAAATAAAAATATGTAAGGGCCAGCGCACACCGCTGGAAGAGCGGCGGAGCTCATTTCCTTGAGTCACGCACGCGGATTCAGGCGCCAAGATTTCTCGGGCGGAGTGACTACCTCCGATGTCGGTAGTGTTGTTAGAAACTTTGTCCAGACTACCCGGTTTCAATGTAATGGATGTGGACTGGGATATTATTATAAAGCTGCACTTGCAGAAGAAGAAGAACAAGAAAGAAAAAGAAAGTTGGTTCGCGGCTTGATCTCACAGACTCACAGACGCGGCGCAGAGCAGCGCGACGGAGCGCGGGGCAGCGCAGCGGCTATCGTAGCACTCGCACGCATGCTCTTGGGCGCTCCGATAGCCGCGAGCGTATTTATTATTTTCATGCAATTATTGACCGCATGTCCAAGTTGTTAAGGCTTATATTAAATTGTTGTCTTCAAATGCGGTCCGCCGTGCTTCCAACGGTGTGCGCTGGCCCTAAGGGCGATATGTGGCATTCAACTAGATGGTTCTTGCAAACCGTTGCTTGTTAACTATACCTACTTGGATTGTTGTCATTACATTCTCTTTAAGTATATGTATACAGGAAGTACTTATGTTTTATTTGTTTAGGTATTCAAAAACACAACAAGCAGTTTTAAATAAATTAAGTAAAAAATAATTTTTAAAACAAGCTTTTATTTTAATGCGCTAAAAAGAACAAAATAAACTTTTCCTTTAAAACTGTCTTAAAACGTCATTACACAATTTATTATGTAATAAAAGCTTGTCGCGAGATCTGAGTAGCTGTACTCATATTTAAGCAAATATATAAGTAACTCTAACTGATTGAATTAAATTTTTAGAATTTTCAGACTAAGTTAATATGGGTAGTTACCTAATTAATCCCGCGACAAGCTTTTATTACATAATAAATTGTGTAATGACGTTTTAAGACAGTTTTAAAGGAAAAGTTTATTTTGTTCTTTTTAAAGCATTAAAATAAAAGCTTGTTTTAAAAATTATTTTTTACTTAATTTATTTTATACTTTTTAGTTGGATTTAGAAGGGCGTCACATGACTAACCCTGCATTGTTATCCAAACTAAACGTGTATACAAAATTTCAGCTCAATTGGTTATCTTTAAGCTCCATCATCAGACCCTGGTTACCATCTAGTACCAAAGTACTCGTCAAGACGAATCAATCGAGCCCAAACTCGATGGGGTTATCTTGTTTAATAACTGAGTTCCTATGGCCATCTTCCAGCTCCATCATCAGCCCCTGGTTACCATCTACTACTAAAGTACTCGTCAAGATAAATCAAACGAGCCCAAACTCGATGGGGTTATGTCGTTTAATTACTGAGTTCCTATGGCCATCTTCCATCTCCATCATCAGACCCTGGTTACCATCTAGTACCAAAATACTCGTCAAGACAACTCAAACGAGCCCAAACTCGATGGGAATATGACGTTTAATTACTGAGTTCCTCCTATGGCCATCTTCCAGCTCCATCATCAGACCCTGGTTACCATCTAGTACCAAAGTACTCGTCAAGATGAATCAAACGAGCTCAAACTAAATGGGGTTGTGTCGTTTAATTACCGAGTTCCTATGGCCATCTTCCAGCTCCATCATCAGATAAGCTCGGTGGTACCATAATATTGCATTGTCACCGCACTTACATAAGTATACCAAATTTCAGCTCAATCGGTTGAAGATATCTGCTTCAAAATTGAGTTGCAAGATTCCACCCGAACATACATAGTTACATACATACTTACATACACACTTACATACATACATTGCAAGTTAAATAAAAGCTTTTAAAAACGTGTCTGTAGGTAAAATTTATAACAGAGTTGTGGTGGAAGAGGCTCCGAAGAGCGCAAAATATGAATTGTTTGTCATTATGTGTAACAATCTATACATAAATATAATAAAACTGTAACGAAACCGTGTCTGTACAGAAACTATTTTTCAAAATTTCAGCAGTTGTGTTATATTTTTTATGTTTTAGTTATCTATGTAGACCAAATTCTGATTTTTTTATCTGCCTGTCTGTCTGTCTGTCTATGCACGCATCACGCAAAGTAGTTTTTTAAAACCACTTAGACCTGCAAACGGCCCTAAACTGGAGCCCGGTCATCGTATTTGAAGACCAAGATATGCCCAGAACCATTTAAATTGGAGAATTGAAGATTGGTCAAAAGTTATGTTCTCTGACGAATCAAAATTTATGCTCAAAATGACACAAAATCCTCTATAATGTAGGGTGTCTGGCCAAACTGGCTGGTCTGGCCGGCATTTAAGTTTGGCGACCTGGGCAACCCTACCTACTCGTATGGCCAGCACGCAGCCCGGATATCAACCCGATCGATGCATGCTTGGGATGAGCACACAAATGTTAGCCCCCAGCGGGGATCGAACCCACGACCTCCGAGTCAGAAGGCAGGGTCACTCACTACACACTCACTCACACGTAAATACTAGTAAAACGTAGTTACTCATAAAGTAACTCGTCTGCCATTGAAAAGGGGTTAGGTGTTTAAGTAAAGTTTTATTGGTTTTTATTTAATTTACTTGTTCAACAAGATATTATTTAAGTACTTACCACATTTTCTGTCTAGGAGGACATAAAAAGGGAGTTTAAATTTTCTTCATTCTATAACTTTAAAATGTCATCTTACCACTCACATAATAAACCACCACAACATCGCTTTACTACTTATATTTCATTGGTTTGATACATTCCCCTACAATCTGTTCAGAGGATGTTATGACTACAACTAGGTATCAAATACCTAAGTGGGTAGAGGGTTAGGTAGAGTACATGCAGCCTATGCAAGGTTCAATTTCTGCTACCCAGCGTAACTAAAGTATTCTTATTAATCTTCGCTACAGTGCTAGCTATCGTATATCCTAATCGTAAGATTCATAAGCGAGCCTGCTCGTCACGCATCTGATGATCTGACTTTTCAATTAAGCTTTCGGTGGAGAGGACTCACGATCAAGTTCCTCTGGATATTGAAAGATTGGCTTGTAAAAATAAAAATAAACCTGACAAGTGCGATAGTCGGACTTACCCACCGTACCAATTACCGTACCGTAGTTACCGTACAAATTAGGTAGGTACCTACATCCTAACTTACATACATACATATAATCACGCCTCTTTCCCGTAGGGGTAGGCAGACACCACTTCTTTCCACTTGCTACGATCCTTACATACCTACTTGTTTCGCTTCGTCCACTTTCATTATTCCTTTCATACATGAACTAAGTCTTACTAAATAATAGATGTTTTACACGTAGGTTTTAATTTCAGTGCTTTTAAAATATTAAGTAGGTAGATAAACATACTTACAAATCACCTATCGCCCCCCTAAACCACTTCAACACCCTCCAATTTTTTCTGGGCCCCTAAACGCGTCCCTCTAGGCCTCCAGCGCGCACAAGGGGGCTGGGGGGGGGGGGCGTTAACGCCCACTTTTAAAAAGACTGATCTAGATTTGTATAGTACATAGTAGGTACTTTGACATGGCTACGCTCTGCAGCGTTGCCAGACGTCCCGATTTTGGCGGGACGTCCCGATTTTTAAATCAAAATTTAATGTCCCGCGCGGGTCAGACCGTGCGATCTTTTTTTTTATTAAACAGAAAAAGTAAATTTTAAAAGAAGTTAAATCTTTACAGAAATATCAGGAATAAGTAATTCTTATAAATACTTAATTATTATCTTATTGTTAGTTGCAATTTGTAACATTCACTCCTCAGACTACTGTTGGAACTCCATATTTTTCTAATGAATAATTTTTATTTTTCTTCAGATTTTTTTTATTCAGAAGACGAATAAGACCTAATTATTGAACGATCTGGTAATCCTTGGTAAATCTGATTTAAAATATCATATTTTTATTAAAATACCTTTTCTATGGCTATTTTTGGTATCTATTGTCACGTAAACGTAATTTGAAATCAAATAAAAAGATAAATAAGTATTTAAAAACTTCTGATTAAATACGGTTTTTTACTATGTCCCGCTTTCGACGAAAGATTCCCGCGTTTTTCACTCAAAAACTTCCAAAATCCCGACTTGGCAAAAAAAAATCTGGCAACGCTGCTACGCTGATTCCGACGTCGCTTCGCCGCCATGTCTTACCAGTGATAAGTGTTAGGTTGCCTAGGTACTACGTACCGCCGAAATTAATCTATTCCAGTGGCGTATTACCCGTAAGGCAAAGTAGGCATGTGCCTAGGGGCGCGAGGGTACAAGGGGCGCGCGGACGGAATTGTAAAATAAAGAAAAAAATAGCATAAAATTAATTGCGCCAATTTTTAACAAAAGATAAATTTGAAGGATGCGACCAAATTATCAAAACCAAATTTGCTTTGCGCTCCAAGTAGGCTGCCTAGTCAGTTCACGTACGATTCGCACTAGTTCATTGACCTAGTTCGAGTTTATACCACGAAATAAAAAATCTAATACTTTCTACGCGTAATATTCGGACTTTTGACCTTCGCAATTTATCACGGTTGTTAAGGTCTCAAGTATAATCCTAAAAAAGTAAGTTGCAGTAGTTTGTATGCGTGCTCTTGTCACAGAGTGAATATTTTAATTTTATCGTGCAAAAGGGGAAGGAAAGAGACGGCAATGAAATGCGCTGGGTGTGGAACGAGAGGAGCCTTTTTTTGATGTTTCGTTCGTTCATGTTTCGGTCGCGTTCTGTCATTGTTTTGTTGAGAATTTGTTTGTTTTGAGAGTGCGCGCCATTTATTTTTTCTTCTAATGAATATTTTGGAGTTTAAGTGAAAAGTGAAGTTGTTATGTTTGTTGCGAATTGCAATGGAGAAATTAAAGTGCTTGGAGTGTGGTGTGGCGATCAATCACTTTGTATTGACAAATTGCGGTCCAATCCTTTCGGAATATTTTCTTTTCGTTTCCGGAAAAGGTAGGTAAAATGTAATACCTAGTTTCTTTAGTAATACTACACTACAATGTCACTCTTTGAGATATCTGTGGTGTTAAAAAAGTGAGAAGTAGATAAGAAAATAACTTGAGCACACAACGCAACTCAAAATAGATTTTCCAATTTTTTTTAATATAATATATATTATATATTTTAAATCCAAAACTACGTTTGTCTGTGTCTGCATAGAGTAGATCTACACGAAGGGTCTTGTGCTTACTTTCTGTTCAAACCAGTGCACGCTGACTGACTAAAACTTACGCCTACAACCAACCTTATCGATGGTGCATGATCTCTGATTGAAGTTGGAAAGATATGACTGCAATGTTCATCGCGTTGACCGCGAGTGAGAAGTATCGTATCGTATGGGACGGTTCTTCCCGCTACTAAAATTGCGGGAACGAAGGTGGTTTGCGGGGGTTCCCGCTAAGCGGTCGGGCCGAACGAATGAGTGGAGACTGGAGAGTGTCACGACTTTCAACTTTTTTGTCGTTGGTTAGCCTACGCGCGCTTTTATTGTTTACGTTCTCGCTGCGGTGTTGTGTGTGTATTTAATTATACCATTCAGTTTTTGTTTATTACTCAAAGAATGAGTGAATTAAAGAAAAAACCTAGTGGTGCAGAGTATAAAAGGAAGGCTAAGGAGAAAGAAAAAAAACGTCATACTATAATAAAGCACACGAAAAATATTGATACGTTTTTTTCAAAATTAGAAAGTGTTGATTCTGAATCTTCTGAGGCAATCCAAAGTGCGTCTTCTGCCGACCCTTTGCAATGCGAAATTCCTACTAGTTATGAACAACCACAAAATTTGTCCGTGCCTACGCCGCCTATTCCGCCAGCAGTAGAAGTTGTAAGTCAGTCGCAAAATAAACTGTTTATCGTGGATTGTGACCCAGTCAAGTGGAATATCAATAACGAAACACAAGAATATATTGCACTGAATGGCTTTAATCAAAATATAAACGCAGATTTTTCATTGAGTAAGAGAATATATGATGATAAAATTTCACGTTTTCTGACAAAAACGATGTTTCAAAAAAAGTTATTAAATAAAGAAAATCGACCAAGGAAATGGCTTATTTAATCGCCAAACACAGGAAAAGTTTTTTGTGGACCTTGTCTATTATTCGGTGGTGGAACTAGTTTTGGAAAACAAGATGTTGGTTTTAATGATTGGAAGAACGCATCAAATAGATTAGAAAGGCATGAAAACTCATCTGAACATAAAACATGTGTTTTGACCTTACAACGTAGATCTACCATTATCGGTCGTGTTGATCATGAGCTCGCCGCTCAATTTTTAGAAGAGTTAACTTATTGGCGGGAAGTCTTGAAACGAGTGGTTGCCACGGTAAAGTCCTTAGCTTCGCGTGGTTTACCTTTTAGGGGACATGACGAAAAACTTGGCTCTCTTCATAACGGAAATTATTTAATGACTCTGGAACTCATAGCGGAGTTTGATCCGTTTTTATGTAAACATATTGCTCAATATGGCGGCAAGGGAAAGGGATGTACCAATTACTTAAGTTCTACAATATGTGACGAATTTATTGAATTGATGGCAAACAAAATTTTAACAAAGATAAAAGATGAAATTAAGATATCAAAATATTATTCAATAATAGTGGATTCAACACCAGATATTTCCCACATTGACCAATTAACTTTCGTGATCCGATACGTTCAGGACGATGGTACGCCCGTTGAACGTTTTCTTAAGTTTATACCAAATGTCGGTCACAAATCACAAAACATTGCAGATGCTATTATTAAACAATTACACATGTTTGAAATTAATATATCAGACTGCAGAGGCCAGTCGTATGATAATGCCGCAAACATGTCCGGCATTTACAATGGATTACAAGCCAAAATAAAAGAACTATGTCCTCTAGCAGAATATATACCCTGCTCCGCACATTCGCTTAACCTAGTGGGTGAATGTGCCGCTGAATGCACTCAAGAAGCTTGTTGGTTCTTTGGTCTGCTTCAAGAAATTTACACATTTTTTACAGCTTCAACTCAAAGATGGGACAAGAACAAATACTCCGTGGTGATAAAACTAAAACTACTGTCAAAAATCCATCTGTCACACGCTGGTCAGCTCGAGCAGATGCTTGTAAAAGTTTGAAAGAGTCATTTCCAGAAATTCTCGATGCTTTGATTGCTATTGAGACCAATCCTGAGCAAAAACGTTATACTATATGTGAAGCTAAAGGCATAAGATTGAAATTAGAACGACTAGAAACTGCTTTTATGATCGTGTTTTGGGGTTTCATTTTGGTTCACATGAACAATACCAACATAAAATTACAGTCTGTTGATATTGACATTTGTACAGTTATACGAATGTATGACAGTCTAATTCACATAATTTCTGCAGAAAGGGAAAATTTTAATAACCATGAGCAGCAAGCCTTGGAACTCTCAGTAGCCAAAGAATATGAAAAAGATAAAAAGAGGATTCGGAAGAGAAAGCTCACAGCAGATGAATCTGCCGAAGATATTACTTCTTCACTATCTGGTCGGGAAACATTCAGAGTGACAGTATTTTTAGTAATTATAGACAGACTTGTGGTTGAACTTCAAAAGAGACGAGACTCATACAGTAACTTTTACAATAAATTTTCATTTTTAAACAACTTGACCACTTTGAGCACTGAAGAAGTTAAAAATAGAGCAAGTACGTTAGTAACAATGTATTCCGGTGATTTAGAAAAGTGTTTTGTAGACGAATGTATCCACCTGCGTTCGTATTTAATAACGGTAGCTCGAGATGGGAAACTGCCCCGAACAACTAACGATCTTTTAAAGATTCTAAGAAAGGAAGAACTAGAAATAATTTATGCAAACGTTGACATAGCTCTACGAATGTGTGTGTCGACGGCAGTCAGCAATTGCAGTGGTGAGCGGAGCTTTTCCTGTTTAAAGAGAGTAAAAAATTATCTTCGCTCAACTATGTCAGATAACAGATTAAATTCCTTAGCTATACTTAACATAGAATCTAACTTATTGCAATCCTTAAATTATGACGATGTTATTGACAATTTCGGCAGAAATGTAGGCGCCGAAATTTTTAATTTTTTTTAGTTTGTCATTTGTCAGTTGTAACAACAATTTTCTAGTTTGTACTTAACCTACTTTTTATTTTACTTAAAATATTACGTATAAGTAGATTACGATTGATTGATAGAATGATGATAGTGTAATCCGAGAGTGTTGTGGCTTGAAAGAGGATGTAGTGACTAAGATTGAAAAAGGAATGCTCAGGTGGTTTGGACATATCGAGCGATGGATGAAAGGCGTCTAACGAGACAAATATATAAGGGGATTGTTAGTGGCCGAGTCGGCAGAGGGCGACCTAGGCGTACTTACATCGATCAGATCGGCGATGTATTGAAAAACAGACAGTTAAAGAGTACCCGAAACCGACGAGCTTGTATGAACCGATTGATGGATGTGGATAAGGCGCGTGAGGTATGCCAGAATCGTAGCAGGTGGCGGGCTGTTGTCTCTGCCTACCCCTTTGGGAAAAAGGTGTAAGCATACATATTATGTATGTATGTTAAAATATTACTTTTTATTTAAATCTGCTGCAAATAATTAAATTACCTATTTCAAATTACCTATGTCTTACTTTTATTTATCCCGTTCAATAATTTGATTCATACGACTGGAGTAGCAAGATATTATTATATAGGGAATTGCCTAATTTTGGGGCTTACATGCCAGTCGCGTCGCACCTTAAAGCTTTGAAATATTGTATACCGAAATCGTAAGATCTGTCCGTCGGTATCGATCTCATGTAAACTCGTGCTCTTTTTTCCTTGGCTCCCATCTGACCACGTTTTCCTAAGGCGCGAGACATCGGTTTCTTTCAAACTATAGTACGAGTTATTTTCAATATAGGGGCGCCGATGAGATGCTTGCCTACGGGCGCTCTCAAGTTTAATCCGCCTCTGATCTATTCATTTTCCATATATAAAAGAAGAAACTGACTGGCTGGCATGTACCAATGACAAATTTTTTCAAAAACGTACAAACATTCATAATTAGCTGGACGGTGGAGGAAAACCTGGAAAACATCGTGAGGAAAATAGTAGGTACCTACTTATAGATATTTTTATGATCTACAATTTCCGCCTGGAGTAGGTACTTTTATGATAAAACTTAACGTTTTGTTGAAAATCGCGAAAATCTCATTTTGTTGACCTTTGACCTGAGGGGAAAGATGGGGAACTTTAAAATTTTATTTATAATTATATTTTGAACAATTTTAGTGATTTTCAGTTTGTTGTAAATTTATGTACTAGATTGACCGAACTAATAACCCCCCTGCACACAATGGCGATTGCCTGTAGTGGCCCACTACGTACCATTGTGGACTGGGGCTTTAACATAGCTTTCGTAGGATAACCCATGAACAATAAAGTTTTGACAATAAGTTTTGTGCGTGCTGTATTTCAATCCCATATAAAAGCACGTAACTAATAGGTTGGTACTGTATATTTTCTTTGTAAATAAATGATGTTATTAACGGTATTTATTTTATTTCCATGGGAGATGAGTCCATATCTAATTACGTATTTGTAAAAGAAAACAAAACCATATTGGAAGAAAAAAACGGTATTACCGTGAAGAATATACCTACTAGGTAAATAGGGATTTATTGCAAATACCTACTTAGGTAGATACCACAAACCCATCTTTGCTTTTGGGCCTTCTTTGCCTAAAAATTATTCTATTAAACTTGTTAAATAAGATTCATCCTTAACTTTAGATGTTTTAAAATTAAAATAGTTTTTTTGTTTTAATAAAATTGTTCGCGTTTATTATACTGTAAGTTTCAACTTCAGCCTAATATGTATATAGCACACTCGAGCACACTATAATTAAAATAATGAATATAATTGTGATGTAAAGTAAAAAAAAATGGGTTCCGCTAAAAAATAATTTATTCTCAAAATGGGCGGTAGATAATAGTACATTATGATACAAGTGTGCTAAGTTGACCATAATATACAAGGCGATATTGTGTGCGCACGAGCGAAAGCGAGTGCGCCATAAGAAAGCCGCGTATATTATGGCAGTGTTGCCAACTGCTACCCTTACCTTGTAGCTAGACATCTTGCGAAAAGTAGCTAGATTGCCCGATTTGTTGACACCAAAAAGTAGCTAGAAATAGCTAACACTTTAGACTAGGTAAAGTAAGCAGATTACGTGTATTTTTAAGCTATTGCATAGCTTCTATCGCGGGCCTTGAGCGCGGGGACCGAATCCAGAAATTCCGTAACGAAAAAAACCTCACGCTCCCCACTCCGACGGGCACGGAGGTGTGGCTTGAAGGCCGTGCATTGTCTAACGTCGTTTGTTTTCGGCAGTCTTGTTGATACAAAATGCTATGCAATAGCTTTACCGCGGCAGTCCCCGAGTGCCACACGTCTTTTTTCATAGGTAAATCAATTTTCAGTTTATTAAAACAGCGAGCAATAATTTTAAATTTATAAAATAAGACAAAGCAGAATGCAATATAACTTTTAAACGAAGAAATATGTTTATCCCCTTCATTTATCCAGGTATTAGTAATAAAATACATAAGCCAGCCACGTTTACTGAGCTCTGATTTGTACTGCGCGCCATAGAATACAGGGCCGGGTCAAAGTCCAAAGTGTCAAGCTTAGCGTGCTCTTGACTGTACAATTTAAGGACCGATACCTTACTATAAAGTCTCGAAAGTACTCACATCTTGTAAAAAAATAAAAGTAGCTAGAAAAAGTAGCTAAAAAATTTAGCTACAAGATTTTGTAAATTGTAGCTGCCTGATACCCAAAAATAGCTAGATCTAGCTATAAAGTAGCTATGTTGGCAACACTGTATTATGGTCACAGGCACACGTGTTTCATACGACGTTTTTCAACACACTTGCTTAAAACGACGTTTTTCTGAGAAAGAATGAGCGTTCTTGCCGGTTTTCCATTTTAAAAATTTTTCATACTTACATTCGGCAAAAGACTATCACACGCGTTTTTCGCCTCGTTACGTATATCCGGCGGAGTTAATAATAGGTTTTCTTCATTTTCTTCATTTTCTTCACTTGAAGTAGACATTTTCGTTAATATTAAACTTCACAATTTAATCCAAACTTCGTCACAGCCGACAATTATTTACGAAAAATGGCGCGTTTTTTTTTTCTTGCCGCGATACCGATGCGCGCGCAAGGCTAAGGTGCGAACTAGATCGGCCAACAGCCAAGATTAAAAATATAATTAAATTTAAATGTAATGTTTAAAACAGAAATAACAGACAATTTTAAATGAATTTAAGTTATTTTTTAATAATAAAGCTGGATTTACCATTTACTGTTATTTTTCGCATAAATACTGTTTGTTGCTAAAATAAAAAGTTATAACCCGACTAAATTATATCGCTTCTTCTTACTTACTTACGACTTGGTACTAGGCAGGGTACAAATGTAAATTGGTCGGGTTAATAAACTAAAGGCACTAGTGCAATAATATACTGAAAAAGCACGCGTGTTTAATATCTATGATTATGAGCCAAAAATCAGTGGAATAAAAACGTCGTTTTGAGCAAGTGTGTTGAAAAATAAGTTTGATAACCTCTGATCGAGATTCAATTTGGAAACGTCACCGATTTTAGAAGCGTCGCCCGGGACCATGCTGGCCACTTTGATTATTTAAGGCTGGCCAGTGTCAGCAGATAGTAGGACATAAGGTACCTACGTTTCAATTTAATAGGTATGTGTTGTTTATCGCTGCACCCGCGCCGCCGCCCTATCTCACTAAATCGCCAAAAGTGTTTTGTTTCTACTGGCAACCACGGCCACTTATTTTAATGACCTGCAGTCGCCAAGGCTGTTCGCAAATGTGGCCAGTGTAATCTGAAAATGGAAACAAACTGGCTACTCGACCTACCTTCATAAACAGCGAACTTTTCCTTTTTAAATAGAAACAATAAAACAAGCAAACTATATAAACAAAAGCACTTCGATAAAGGTAAAGGTGTCTGGAGCGCTACAGATTGCGGCGGCCAGGCGCGTGCGCAGAGCAGCTGCGCGGCCAGCTGCCACCCCCGCGCGCCCCGCGGTCGGCCTGGCCCCTGCCACTGGCCATCCTGTCTTTAGTTCTGTTGTGACACATGGGCTATGGTTCATCATTTCCTTAATATGTGCCCATCACTTAAAGTCGAAGACTTAGATCTAAGGATTAACTGCCATATAATACTTTTCTACTAAGGCACTATAAAACTTGGACGATCTAAAAAATATATCATACATGACCATGTCAAGTTACAGGGTAATGAGAGGATGGAGACAATGTTACGTAATATGTAGGTAAGTAGAATTTTTATTTCTATAAATGATTTATGCAATAGTGATATAGGTACTTAAGTATTTTAGATATGAGTTGTGTGTTTAGCGATCACTAAGAGAAGTCAACGAGATTTCGCTTGCTTATTTCAGTCAAACGCGGTGATGGATGACAGAATATTAACAAAAACAATAAATTTTAGGGTTTCCTACTCAAAGGAATAGGACCCTACATTAACATAGAATGTGGTGTCATTATGGCGGATATCTAACAAAAATAATAAAAAACATAATTAAAATAATGTTTTTCATTTTGCTTTGTAGTGCAGAATTACTACTTAATCAAATTAGTTGTGATTTTAGTACAAACAAACCCTAAAGTAAACCAGAGTAAACTAAGAAATAAAAAACCAGCCAAATGTGATTTGGTCTCTTGCAAAAATTATTGAACACGTAATACGAATTATAACAGCTTGGCTATTTTATTTTTTCACTTAAGGCTTATTTGGCCTACAAAATACAAATTTCAGATAAATGATAATAAACTCGCAAAGAAGAGCGCGACAGGTCGGCGCAATCTGCTCATGAGGTTCGCTCGCGGTCGTAGTTGCGCTGGTGCAGCTGCGGCGACAGCTGCGCTGCGCCCTGTGCGCATCTACACTACCTATATACGCTTACTCAATCCGGCCTAAGTAGAATAATGTTTCAGTAGGTAACTATGTATATTGCCACTTTTTGAAGTTAGGTTTTATGAGGTTTGTATACAAGGAAGTAGGATAATCCAGATAAAAGCTACATTTAAATTATTGTAGGTAATAATTACCAGTTACCTAAGTACATATTATTTAAGTAAGTGAAAATCACATTTGACAACTGGGATGTACAGTCAAGAGCAAGTCAATCTTTACACTACCAGTTTAAGCTGAGCTCTGATTTATAATTTATACCCGTTTCTTTACTCATGTGTTTATACTGCGCGCTATAGAATACAGCTTAGGGACGCCGCTTCAAAGTCCAAAGTGTCAAGCTTAGCGTGCTCTTTCCTGTACGGTACGTAAGTACCTACCTACAAATTTTATTAGATTTCAGCAACCATCAAGCCGGTAACGTTAACGAGCTGGGTGTTGAATCGTTGGATGGTGTTGTTGTTAGTAAGTACCTGCCTACTATTTATATTGACATCAGAACCTTGGAGCCCCGGAGCTACAGAGCTGGCGAGTGGCCTAAATTATTGTAGTGAAAATGTAGTAGTCAAAAACACATCTCTTTGAATTTGTAGTTCTATAGTTCTGGAGTTATTCGACCTGAAAGCTAGAAATCATCAGGTCGGTGTGGCCCCGAGATCTCAGTAATTAGGGCAGTAACGGACGTTTGCTCTTAGACAAAGTTACTGTAATATTTAGGTAGTAGACAGAAAAACAAAGAATATAATTCGTAGTTCGATATTTTGGCAGTAATTCACGTTTGAAGTGCGTGACAATCAGGTCCCTGTAGCCCAGTGTTTTCTCTGAAACGAAGCATCCTAGCATAGTATGTTGTTTGAGTAAGTTTCTGTAGTTCTCGATTTAGGAATTCGTATGGAGCTAGTTTTTTATGTAGTTCTACGGTTTAATAGAACTTTGCACTCTTTCTAAAAACAATCAGAACGGTGTAGCCCAGTGTTTTCTCTGCAACGAAGCATCCTAGCATAGTATGTTGTTTGAGAAAATTTTTGTAGTTCTCGATTTAGGAATTCGTATGGAGCCCGTTTTTTATGTAGTTCTACAGTTTACGAATAATTCAGGTCGGAAGCTCCGAAATGACAGCTAACCTCACTCATTACATCTTTGGAATCAAACAAGCTAGCGAAACAGAAACTTACACAACGATTTAACATCCACCGAATAATAAGTGCGCAAAATTTCATAGAGATCCATGCAGTATCTGTAAAGGAATTTAATATAAAGACATTCGGTACCATTATCTGTATAATGGAAGAGGGTGACCATACAATTTATGTTAAAAAGGAAAAATATTCGAGCACTGAAATTTGATGGTGAAAGTAAGTATGATATGACATCAAATAGTAGGTATTTATTGAAATTTGCACTCCGGTTGTTTATTCGTAAGTTTTAACATTATGTAAATAAATAACTAAAAATGGTTTTTATAGTTATTTATTGAATTCTAATACCCATGGTGGGTTTTTTAGATTGTGGTTTGGCTAATTGCTCGAACTAAACAAAGTCCATATATTATGGTATTTAAAGTAGTTACCTACTACCTACGGTTTCTTTTGTGCAAAGGAATAAAAAAGAGTTGACCATGTGAGTCTTAAAAAAAATTTAACCAAGGGAAATACTTATTACTTTTCTGGGAGTAACATTTTTCCACTGGAACGGGACTGACGCGAGTGAAATTATTAGGCGCCGCTAGTTTAATATAAACTTCAAGCAGGTTCTACTTATTTGAAAAATATGGGCCATTGATATATTAAGTGATGTTTTAGCAACTATTTAAATACCTCGTGATACGAGGTAATGTTTAAACTAACCCATACCCAAAATCACGTGTATTTTTTAGAGTCTCTAAAAAACTGGAGAGCCAAGCTCGGGTGTTGTATACCTGCTTCGTAATAATAATACTTATATAATTATTGACTGCTACACACGACACTTATTTTTATAACTAGCGGATGCCCAGTGGCGTTGCCCGTGCGGATTCCGTTTATTCCCGTTCCCGTGGGAATTTCCGAAAATCCCTTCATAGTGGTTGCCTACAACATATTTAAGACACCTACATACCAAATTTCATATAGCGGGTCCCAGCGGCGTTTTCCCGCGTGGATTCAGTTTATTCCCATTCCCGTGGGAAATTCTAAAAATTCCTTTATACCGGTTTCCTACGACACCTTCATACTATTTTTCCAGTTTCTAGGGGTTATCGTTTCGGAGTAGTACGTATTTCTCTTTTTAACCAGTTTTTATATTTTCCAGTGGGAATGAGATATTTTTCTGGAATAAAAAGTACCCTAGATGTTGACCCGGGTACTCAGTTATCTCTATACCAAATTTCATTAAAATCCGTCCAGTAGTTTTTGAGTGATGCGTGCACAACCATTCAGACAGACAGACAAAAATTTCAAAAATTGGTGTTTCGGCATCTATATCGATAACTATATACACTACCGTTAAAATTTAAAAAAATATTTAATGTACAGACACGGCCCCGTTAGAGTTTTATTATATGTATAAATCTAGAAAATCAGATGAACAACTCTTTTTTATTCCTTTGCACAAAAGAAACTGTGGGTAGTAGGTAACTACTTTATACCATATTAAATGGACTTTTGTGGTTAAAAAACCACCATGGGTATTATCTATATAAATAAAAATGAATTGATGTTCGTTAGTCTGATTAAAACTCCAGAACGGCTGGACAGATTTTGATAAAACTTTTTGTGTGGGTTAGAGTGGGTCCAGGGATGGTTTATACGGTGGCACAACGAAGTCTGCCCGGGCCACTAGTAATTCAATAAAAAACCATGTTAACTATTTTTAGTTATTTATTTACTTAATGTTAAAACTTACGAATAAACAACCGGAGTGCAAATTTCAATAAATACCTACTATTTGATGTCATATCATACTACTTTCACCATCAAATTTCAGTGCTCGAATATTTTTCCTTTTTAACATAAATTGTATGGTCACCCTCTTCCATTATACAGATAATGGTACCGAATGTCTTTATATTAAATTCCTTTACAGATACTGCATGGATCTCTATGAAATTTTGCACACTTATTATTCGATGGATAATAAATCGTTGTGTAAGTTTCTGTTTCGCTAGCTTGTTTGGTTCCAAAGATGTAATGAGTGAGGTTAGCTGTCATTTCGGAGCTTCCGACCTGAATTATTCGTAAACTGTAGAACTACATAAAAAACGGGCTCCATACGAATTCCTAAATCGAGAACTACAAAAATTTTCTCAAACAACATACTATGCTAGGATGCTTCGTTGCAGAGAAAACACTGGGCTACACCGTTCTGATTGTTTTTAGAAAGAGTGCAAAGTTCTATTAAACCGTAGAACTACATAAAAAACTAGCTCCATACGAATTCCTAAATCGAGAACTACAGAAACTTACTCAAACAACATACTATGCTAGGATGCTTCGTTTCAGAGAAAACACTGGGCTACAGGGACCTGATTGTCACGCACTTCAAACGTGAATTACTGCCAAAATATCGAACTACGAATTATATTCTTTGTTTTTCTGTCTACTACCTAAATATTACAGTAACTTTGTCTAAGAGCAAACGTCCGTTACTGCCCTAATTACTGAGATCTCGGGGCCACACCGACCTGATGATTTCTAGCTTTCAGGTCGAATAACTCCAGAACTATAGAACTACAAATTCAAAGAGATGTGTTTTTGACTACTACATTTTCACTACAATAATTTAGGCCACTCGCCAGCTCTGTAGCTCCGGGGCTCCAAGGTTCTGATGTCAATCTATTTATTATTCTGTGGTGTTAGTTCAAGTTAATTTGAGTAAGATAACCAGCACCTCGGTCTTACGACCAGTCATGTTTTGAGGTTTCAAAAATGCCCTTACCTACTTAACTAGAAAGTGAGTTCAGAAATGAACAGTGACCACACCCTCAAAGATATAGCGTGCGTCGACTAACACTAATCCTGATGCCATTTGGAAGAATTGTCGCTTGAAGCTCAAGTTTTTATTACCCCGACCCTAATTAGACTTAACAATAGGTATGAAGCCAGTAACACCGTCTTTTTCTTTCATTCTGATCCATTCATCGCTACTAAAAGGTAATAAACATGAAAGAAATATTTTTGTAGCATTTTGTCGCCACAGGGTGGGAAAAGATAGCTGCTCGCAAAAATTACACTTAGGTGTATCAGACAGAATTTTTACTGATAGTAGGTACCTACTTGTTTAGTCTAACATCAGTGGATACTGGTTGTGTACACACAATATTACAGTAAGTGTTGAGAATGCGTCGGGACCGTGTGTCCGTCGGCTGGTGGTTCGTCCAATGCGAAGGCGCGGCTAAGCGCGAGCCGCGGGACCGGTCCGGGCTTCGGGCCGTACCGTTACTCAACCCACACGTGCGAGAGAGCCCGCCACGACTCGGCTGGCCAAACGCTCAATTTTACTTGACTTATTTATTACATCTCGTATGTACTTAGGTATGTACCCCTAAAACTCACTATTGAAAGAAATAGCTAAGGTGCCAACCACGACGAAAGTCAAACTACGCGCCCGCCTTGTATCTTACGACCTTACCAGTCCACTAGCGACTGTCTAACTATGTAAGTTGTTATGTTTATGCCTTAGTGCGTTAAGTAAAATAGAGTAGAGCTATGGTAGAGGCGATGAAATACTCAACAACTCTCGGCAAGATCAATGGGAATAGCGAGCTTTGCGTAGGTAAGTAAGCTTGCGAGTGATACGAAACCGTACAAATCTTATAAGAACCTACCTACTTATAAAGATAAACGAAACCTATAGCTTAACATAAATAATAGCGACGGGGAATTTGTTTATAATAAAAAATAACACAAGTCCAGAGTTATCATGACACTATTATTAAACATGTTCGATCTCTGTGACGCACAAATCGCACAATATTCTGGTAAGTAACAACTCTTTATATCTATACTGACATATAGTAAAACTCTAACGGGACTGTGTCTGTAGGTACATGCAATATTTTTGAATTTTTTTTCTGGTAGTGTTGATAGTTATTTATCGATTTAGATGTGTAAGAAAATACAAATTTTTGTCTGTCTATCTGTTTGTGCATGCAAAAACTACTGGACGGATTTTGATGAAATTTGGTATGGTGAAAATTGAGTACCTTGGTCAACATCTAGAGTACTTTTTATTCTAGAGATACCTAGGTATACTCACTTAGGTAGGTCTATTCTGAAACGATAACACTAAGAAACTTGAAATATGGTAGGTATGTGGTGTAAGTAGGTTGATATTTAATTTAATAATAATAATATTTAAGTAACTACCTAGTTTATAATTTATAAACACGGCTACATTTTACCCTCCTTCTGAGCCAGTCGGGTAAAAAACAGTAGGTATCTGTTAAAAAAGGAGTGCTTATTGGTAACCTAGGCAGACTGTATCCTATTATTGCAATGTAATTTTATTAATGACAAAAATAATTTTTAAATAACCTCCACTTTATCACAGCCTAGCATTTTATCACGGTTTGGCTTACAAGCGATTAGACTTATTGAAATAAGTATTAAATAGAAACAAATTTTAGAATAAGTAGGTACTTACATAATAGATATTTTCCCCGGATATCTCGTACAAAAGTTGAAGGCTCCACAATGTCTTTTTTATTAGTAAATAAAATGTTCTTACACCATTCTTAGAATATGGGTGCAGGTAGTTCCTATTGTCGGGTATGATTTCAATTTTGGCTCGCTCAAACTTCTAAAACATGCTTGTTTCATAATAAGTACCTACCTACCTACCAACTACGTCTCTAGAGAAAGATAGAGGAATATAGAAAATTATGAAATCTTCTGTATAGGTAATGTTATACCTATGTATTATAGTATGATTAGATTATGATTACATTATTTGGTAGGTACTAGTTCCGATTGTTTTATATCTTAGGCCTAGATTTATTGTAACAGAGATGTAGGTATGGTGGTAGTATGTCCCTTTGACAATATTCTGAAAACATTTTTGTCGTTATTTATTATTTATCATAAATAACGACAAAAATAAATAACGACATAAATAACGACATTATCGCTCGTGAGTTGGTCAAAAAATTATTTTTACAAAAAGTATCTAGCTCTGTTCTACTGTACTGTAGGTACTGTACTGTAGGTACCTATGACATCGGCCTGCGCTTACTGGGGTTGCCAGTACTATAATTAATACTATATTTCGGGTCTGTGTACTAGATAGGTACTGTACTGTAGATAAAATATATAAGGTAGGTACTTTTAAATCAAGTGCAAATATTATAATTTTAAAGCTAAGTAAGTAGTTACATAGTTTCAACTCTTATTTAAAATTCTTCGCGTTTCATTGCTGTCATTTTGCCGTTGACGCTGCCGTCTAGAAAGAATATGAAAATAAGGCTTGTAATTGAAAATCTCGAAATGGTTTTTGAATTAGCGACTCTTTAAAAAAATATTGCGCGCCCAATTATTAGGCCGATGTGGCTGCGTGGGCGCGCGACGTCACTTAGCGTCCGTTACTTGACTCGCGAGGGACTAACTCCAACATCTTTGAGAATCGCCGGAGATTACGTTAAGCCGGGTACTAACCAGCGAGCTGTAGCCGTAACCGTTGCATGTACTGTAACCGAAAAAACATAGTGTGTACGTGGTTCGCGAGCGGCTTGCAGCGAGCCGACGTTTACAACGTACTCATTTCTGAAACCGTAACGTTGCATGCAACTGTAGCAGATACTGTTACCAAAAACATAATGTGTACGTGGTTCGCGAGCCTGCAACGAACGCTACACGAGCGACTCGCAGCGAGCCGATGATTGTCTTGTGGCCTTCTCGTACACTCGAGAACCCCGTAACTGTATTTCCTCCAGCCCAGCGCAATACGATAGCGAAAAACAAACGAAATTATGTAACCCAATTTAGTAATATGTAACAATTGATTAAAAGAATATTGTGTTGAGGAGTTTCTTGCCCCGCTTCTTCTCCTCAACCATACATGCTGAAGCGGTGGAGTTGAAATGACGTTCAATAAGTGGACTTGTAAGTTCCTATTTTGAATAAAACATTTTGACTTTGACTTTGTATCTGTTTGGTTACAGTTACAGCTCGCAAAATGAGTACGCTCGGTGAAAGCGTTCTGGCGACGACGTCGTGAGCCCTCTGTACACGCGTACACACTAAAACCTCGTTACTGTATCACCCATGTTACGGTTACGGCTCGCTGGTGAGTACCCGGATTTACGTGTACTGCACGAATCAAGATACCTACCTATCTACATACCGGTAAAGTGTATCTTACTTACATACATTTTACCATCCATGTAGTACCATCTACCAAGTAAGTACACCTACTTACAAACTGGAAAATGCATTCATATTGTATTGAACGACACTGAGTTAATAAGTAGGGAAAAAACTGAATGTTTCGTTTTCGATGAAAGGATGCAGATATACAAACGAAAAAGGGACGCTAGCGCTGAGCAACAGAGGTAGTAGACCAGGTAGGTACTATAATGAATAAAATCCAAATTAAGTTAGTTTAATATAACAATAATAATAAATTATGGGACACAATTCACACACGGTTATTTAGTCCCAAACTAGGCAGGGCCTAAACAACTGATAAACATACTTGAATAAATATTAAACAACCAGACTCGAAGCCAACAGACATGGTCACGCACACAAATGTTGGCCGCGAGCGGGGATCGAACCCGCGACCTCCGGCTCAGAAGCCAGGCTCACTACCAACTGAGCAAACAAGCCCGTCAGATCATCATCAGCATCTACCCACCTACCTAGGTATTATAGCTTGTTTTAATGGTTAAAGATCTTGTTAAATATGTAAGGCCCTAGGCACCTAGCTCATATCTCATCATAATATAAACATAAGTTATAATAAAAATTAAATAAGATTGATGAAAACTATAAAAAAATCTTTTTTTTTAACCAAAAACACTACTGTTTAACTAAAAGAAATCATTTATTTAAATAAAACCGTTTCAAACTTACAATACAACTATGTTGGGTTTGGGCTGAGTAGGTACCTAGATTGACTAGTTACCCGCCTATTGTCACCGGTAACTGGTAGGTACTATAGGAACTTCGTCCAACCGTCAAGTTAGTAAATTCGCAATAGCACACATAATAATATCATTATATTACCAAGCAAGGGGAGTCCGTTTCCGGATCATTCATCAAAGACCCGTTTAACCGCCGCCCCGGACCCCGTGGCAGTCGCTTTGTGGGACCCCTTCGCAAGGCCAGCCCTGGCCTGACGGCTCAAGGTCACCGATCAGGTGCGCTAAGCCCAAGCTCTGCTATTGATTCGGTTAACTAAAACTACAGGCAAATGTATTAGCTCCTAGAAAAGTACCTAACTAAGTAAATTCTTTATTTAGGTAGGTACGAAAGCCTAAATTTACGTAGGTAACATTTGTATTTTTAATACTTTCTGGTACTTAAATTATAATATATTACAAACAACACAAGTCCTACTATTTTCGTTTGCTTGGCAAATATTTAGTAAACCACAAGCTTTTCATCAAGTTACCCAACTATAGGAATTACCCAAACTGGTAGGTGGTAAATATCTACCTAATATACGATCTGAACGCCGCTAATCGCAGTACCCAAATGATTTTCAGAGTACGTTGAAGTACCAGGTTGACTATTCTAGAATCGAGACAGCTGCGTTCAGAATAGAAACTGAGCTAAAAGACGACATCCGAACAGATTTGTTGAATAGAGTCCGCACACCTGCATCATTGAATACCACACACACAAATGCAATGTACTTTTTCACTTACCCAAGCCCTCAATACAATCAGTAGCAATACAAAGCACGTCCCGGGACCGGGACAAATGCTCTTTGGTGATAGCGATACCTGCGAGCAAAAACGTTAGCTCGGGAGTAGAGTTGGTACCTATTAATTTTAGTATATAAAATATCATTTAATATTCTACATGTCGGCTAATAAAGTGTTATGTTTATTATAATAAATAAATAATCTATTAAAGAGGAAATATTTGTGTTTTTGTAGGTTTGAAACGAATAAACCTTAAAAACTACTGGGCCGATTTTAAGTTCTTGTACCAATGGAAAGCTAGGTACATTATATCACGGGAACGGGACTTAGGTACGCGGGTGAAACCGCGAGGAAAAGCTAGTAATAAATAAATACATATTATTGTGTAATTACATATTATTATAAATTATACTTAATATAATATCATTTACTAACATATTGGGTTCGATTCTGCTTTACAGCGACTAAACTTATTTAAAAACTTTATAGTTATATATAAACGCGAAAGTTTGTGAGTATGGATGTTTGTTGCTTTTTCACGCAAAAACTATTACTGAACGGATTTTGATGAAACTTAAAAGTTATATAATAGCTTATAAGTACATCAGAATAACACATCGGCTATATTTTATCCCCGTATACCCACGGGATCGGGAACTACGCGGGGGAAACCGCGGGGCGCTGCTAGTTACAAATAAGTATAACAGTTTAAAGTAACATAGGTAATAACGAGTAAAGTACAGTGAAAAGCACATGAACTTTAACACTTGTAGTGCGAGTCGGACCTCGAAAGCGATTGTAATAAGAACGCGACGTTACAAAGTCAAATTTGTCAAGCTCCACGTGCTCTTGACTGTACCTATACAAATATATTGACTAGTTGTTGGCCGCGGCTCCGTGCACGTAAAGTTTAGTAAATCGCGTCCCTACGAACGGTGTGTTTTCCCGTGTAAAAAAGTTACCCCATGTCCTTCAAATTAATCATCACTGCGAAAAGGTAGCACAGACAAACTTTCGCATTACAATATTGCAAGTAAGGATTTCTAAGAAGTGGAGTACGATTGAGGAATGCAATTCGAGAATTTCGAGAGCTTTGCGGTAAGGAGCTATTTCACACACCTACAAATGTCGCACAAATTGACAATGTTTATTGAAGCAAAGCCAAAAGGCAAAGGAAAGGAAAAAAAAACTTGCGTGGGTACCTATTTTTACCCGACTGCGCCAGAAGGAGGGTTATGTTTTTCGAGAGTAGGGTACATACGTATGTATATGCTCTGCAGCCTGAACGGCTCGATGGATTTTAGCTTGATAGGTGTCGTTAGATTCGTATTTACAGTGCGAGTGACACTGGGTATAACAAATAAAAAAAAAACAAATGGCGGGTTTTTGGCGACAAATTGTGAAAAAGAAAAATAACAAAATCGACGAAATATGTTAAGTGGGGGGTACTTATTTGGACATCATGTTTAGGTTTCTTTTACAGTTTTTTCATTTCGAATGACCATTTAGGACTTCTTACGGTTTAAAGTTGGTTAGGTACCTAATAAAATAACTAAAATGTATGAAATGAAAAAAGTTAATTTAAAAAGTCAAAAACCCAACTGCCTAAGAAGCTGGAAACAAGACCTATTAGTAAAGTAGGAAGTAACCATGTGCTGCTGCACCATCTCATGCAGTCCGTAACTTTTTTCATTCTTCATGTAATTAGGTTGAGGAAGTGCGAGAGATTTGCGAGGTTTGTTTGTAGTATTAAGTATATTTCTAAGTAGGTAGGCACTTTGGTTCTTTGTAGCACTCTTCGTTTTACTAATTTATTATTTCAACCCAATTTTCAAAACATGGAGACCACTGTAAGATTGCATATTTTTACATTTTGGTTAAAAGCCTTCATATCATAGCCCTCCTCTGGCCCCGTAAATGTAAAACCTCTTCATCTCATCAAATCTTAGATTTTTGAGAATTCTTACTTTTAGTAATCCAATAGGATAGCTTTCAGTCGACTCTCCTGGAGTTTTGCCAGAACTATCGCATCTGCCTTTTGTTCTTTATGTGGGATCGTGCGATCGGTGTAGGGAGACGACTGTCTGGCAGGGAGAAAAACAACGCCTTTTTAGTTTTGCTATCTCACTTTGCACTTTGTTGGTCTGCTGCAGACTTCGATCTTCCATTCCTAAGACTTTTTGACTGGATCGTAAAAGTTAATCCATTTTCGTTTCCTGTTACAATATCATAGCTTTTAAAACGGAATATAAAAAATAAACATGAGCCCGTTTCAAAATAAATTATCCACGACTAGAAATCGCTGCTAGGATGACGTCGAATTGTGAGTTTTCCTAGTTATTTGATAACTAGTGGATAGTTTACCTTGAAAGTATTTTGTACTTGAAAGTATTTATATGCTGATTTCGTGGCTGCAAACATATTTTAGAAATATGATGTAGGTACCTACTTTTAAAGATATGGTCGTACATACTTGTTCGGGTATCTTTCCAGGAAGCTTGCAAACTAAAACGGAAACATTACGAACAGAAACAGTACCTACTTAACGTAGGTACTCACGAGTACTAAATGTTGGTGTAGTCATATATACTATGAATGTCCTTTATTTACGGAGATACATGTGGTCGTGCTGCTATAGACTTCATTCTGGCAGCGCCACATGTGCCTGTATATCTTTTATTCCACGGTAAATTGAGTGTGGATTCTGTTTCCTTTCTAAAAGTACGAAATCCAATACTATTTCTTACCCGGAGTACCTACGAAATGGGCAGGTAATGTTTATCTGGTCCGATCAGAAGAAGCCGTGGCGCGGCTAGGATAATACACGCTACGCTACATAAATTATTTATTTAGCGTCATCAGCCTTCTATCTCAATCATCAGACACTCGATAGTAGTAATAACACATTAATCATAAGTTAAGTATAAAAAAACTTCGAATAAGTATTTAGTAGTAGTCTTCTAAGATAATTTCAGAAATTTTTGTAGAGTCGAGTGTATTTGTTCGGTTTTAAATAAATTTGTACTAAATTGACGATTTTTCTCGCACTCAAAGTGAAAAGTACAGTTTGCACCTCGAGACTAAACGTTATTAACTTAATATAAGTACCTACCCTCGGTTTCATTGACCTCTGGTATATAATGGCTTTGTTTAGTCCCTCGATGCAAAATATAAGTACTATTACAATTTATCTCTGCCAACTTTACATTAAACATTCTGGAATTTCCACTCTAAGAGGAACTCTAAACGCGAAATCGTATGTATCATCCTAGCAGCGCCAAGGCTTTTGATTGGCATGTGGACAAAGAGTATATTTTAATATCTTTGCATGTGGACCAGACATCATCCAGATATACATTACGTACCCATTTCGTACTCCGGGTGCGAAATAGTCTTGGATTTCGTACCCTCGCGGATTAGGCGATATAGCGGGTGTTTGTTGGTGATATACCAGAATGACGTCTTTCTAGCAGCGCCACCGCTGTATCGCGGTAAGTATAGCATATTTCTGCATTGTTCTACACGACGATTTCGTACTTTTAAAAGGAAATAGAATCCACACTCAATTCCCCGTGGAATTAAAATACAGGCACATTGGTAGCGCTGCCAGAATGACGTCTTTACAGCAGCATTACCACCCAGAGGCGGCCTTTGGGGGTGGCGAACGGGGCACTCGCCCGGGGCTCGCTCTTGCAGGGGCCTCGCGCAACAACCCAAACAAATTTTCAAAAATATTGTTTTTTATTAAGGTTCATTCAACACATAATTGAAAAATTCATTATGTAGAGCAGTGATAGCCTTCCTGTTAATAGATTTGGGTCGTGAGCAAAATTTCTATATGATTAGCACGGAGACGATATTGATAGCGATAATTATATTATACCATAAGGAACATCATGGTCCGCCTCTGCCACCATGGTTCCGCTGCGTTTTCGATTGCCAGCGCTTCGAACTTGTAAAAAAAAGTGTATTTTAAATCATTTGCACATGTCTGCCTCTTGGACTGATGTTTTGATTTCTTATAAAAAACCAAGAAAATCGAAGAGGTAGACATCCAGGCTTCTGATATTTTAAGGCAGACCGTTTAAAAAAAAATGTCTGGACGGTGGCGCTAGGGATGTAATAAAATAATCGATTTTTAAAATAATCGATTATTTTTTTCAAATAATCTTTGAGTATTAAACCAACAGGAGACGTCACGCGCACTAGTTTCTTTACAAAAAAGTCTGCCAATTTCTGCGGGGGGGACGAGGAAAGAATCACAAATAATGTTAAAACAAACGCATTTTTTGATAAAACAATTAAACACTAGCTTGAACTAGGTGCACACAAATACATTCACCAATACAAGCACTCCGTGAACTCAAACAAACTAGTTGTATTTAACCGGTGTGCTCAAAGACCGACACGTTTTTTTGGCAGAGGGGATCGCCTGTCAGTGGCGTCTCCGGTTGGTTTAATACTCAAAGCAAATAATCGATTTTTAATAATCGATTTCTTAAATAAAAATAATCGATTTTTAATTAATCGATTATATAAATTACGCGTTTTAATCGATTTTTTATAAACACTAAACAACGCCATCTTTGCGGTGGTTGAACCTTAACGTTGTCGCTAAGCTTTTTTACATATCGTTTCATTTTATTTCAATACTACGAGTACTCTTATTTTTTATTATTTTTCGTCTTTTGACTGTTAAAACTTATAAATTTTTTTTTTGATTTGAAAGATTTGTTTTTTATTTTAGTTTTTGAGACCATAACGTAGTCGTCTAGTTTTTTGATACTCGTTTTAAGTATTTTATTTTAATACTAGTCAAATGTAAAAGAGGACTGGACATTTGTGACACTAATTATTTTTAATTATTTTATTGTTTAAATTTGAAGATTATCGAAATTTTATTTTGTTATTTCTTTATTCATATTATTTTATTTCATTTTTAATCTGTGAAAATGGTAATATGAATCTCTTAGGAGTTTATTATTAAAATATGAAAAGCATATATAGATTTTTATATATGTATTAGAAAAAGAGGAACAGAACATTATGTCCCGAGTCCCGAGCTGTACCGAGTGCTATGCGATTAAAAAACCGATCTTCAAGTGTTTCGAGGCGCGATATTAAAGAATCCACGCCTTTTATCCCCGAGGGGGTAGGCAGAGGTATTCCATTTCTGGAAATACCACTTTTCACGAGTATATTCGACCCCTAAACGTGATAGGTGGTGAGCCCATCGCCTGACCGAGTCAGTTCCACATGCCTCAGACTTAATTCTGAGACCTGCGGGTTTCCTCACGATGTTTTCCTTCACCGTCGAGCTAGTGATAAATATGTACGTAAGTTTTTGAAATGTTACATAATAATAATATAATCTCACTCTATAACTTTCATCCCCGAGGGGGTAGGCAGAGGTATTCCATTACTGGATATACCCACATTTCACGAGATACATTGGACCCCTAGACGTGATAGGTGGTGAGCTTTGAGTATTAAACCAACAGGAGACGTCACGCGCACTAGTTCCTTTGCAAAAAAGTCTGCCAATTTCTGCGGGGGGGACGAGGAAACAAACACAAATAATGTTAAAACAAACGCATTTTTTGACAAAACAATTAAACGCTAGCTTGAACTAGATGCACACAAATACATTCATCAATCCAAGCACTCCGTGAACTCAAAAAAACTAGGTGTATTTAGTAGGTGTGCGCGTTGACCGACATTTTTTTTTGGCAGAGGGGAACGCCTGTCAGTGGCGTCTCCGGTTGGTTTAATACTCAAAGGTGGTGAGCCCATCGCCGGACCGGGTCTATTTACACATGTCTCAGAATTAATTCTGAGACCTGCGGGTTTCCTCACGATGTTTTCCTTCACCGTCGAGCTAGTGATAAATATGTACGTAAGTTTTTGAGAAACTCATTGGTACATGACCAGGATTCGAACCCGAGTCTCACTGATTTTCGGCCGGCTCTTTAACCGTAAGGGCTATCACTGCACAATAATAATGTTACATGTCTTACAATATTACTTACTTACGTTATCAATTTAGGAGAAAGACAATTTTTATTATTTTATATGATATATACTTATATATATTTATACCTATCAGTTTCGTGTGTCAGGATTCAATGGGAGCTTTACGGGGTTATTACACTTTCCGTGTTGTCATAATCTTGTTCAAAGAGCCAATTGGTAACAATAGATTTACAGTCCGTTTTAGATAGATATTTATATAAATATACATCGCGTAATAGAATAAGCGCAATTCCTCATACACCCCAATTAGTATATTAATATTAAAAAAATATGATGCAATCGAACTTTAGTTGTGTCCAACCAATTTTCTTAAATATCGATCAATAATAGCACGATTTCCATACTAAGCACTAAATTCAGCTATGCTAACTCGCATTTCGGAAAAATTTAACACATATTAAAAATAGCTGAAATCGATTAAGTAGTCGATACTGAACAAACTAATTTCAGGAATTGCGCTTATTCTGTTACATATTGTATAGATACGAACAAGTATTTGAGGTTATATATACCATATCTTTGAAAGTACGTCGTATTTCTAAAATATGTTTGCAGCCACCAAATCAGCTTATAAAGATGAGCCGGTACGAAATACTTTCAAGGTAAATTATCCAGAAGAACAACATAGATATTTAATTAATATATTTATTTGTTATTTAGAATGTCCGACTTTATGAGGCTGACATAATAACTTGTATTAAGCCTTAATAAAAAAATAATTAAAAAAACGATCCATGACCGTGGCGCTGCTGAGATGACACCCAAAATTGGATTGGCAAATGTTGTTTTAGTACGGTGTGCAAGGGGACGATTCTATTGCTCGCTAGTGTATATAAAAGAGAGGTGGCAGCTTCGTAATTTCAAAACAAAAAGTTAAATAAAAGGCTCCAAGCGTGTCACCACCATTTATTGTAATTTTCCTAAAAAAATTGAATAAAAAATATGGTATTTCAACAACATATTGTTTTAGAAATGAATCAAAATTCAGTTTTATAAAACACTCCCGCTTAGTGTCGCTCGGTGCACAGTTATTAAAATTCAATTATTATAATTTACGATTATACAGATATCATACGAACAGTTATTATTAATTAAAATAGTACACTTAATACAGGTAAACACAGGAGCGACTCGCGGGCGGTCGTTGATTGTGGCGCCGCCGCCCTGCTGTGACTGGAGAATCTATGTGCGGCGTGATTGGGTGTAGTGAGGGTGATAGGGACGGCGCGTGTGTGGTCAGTCTCACTCGCTGCTCTTAATCTAATCTTCCTCTTCGCCACTTTCGGACTCTGTGGAACAAGAAAAACAAAATCACATTGAATTATACGTTAAGAAACCATTTAATATTACCGACGACATATTTTTGTTAAAACCGAGAGCTTGTTTCGATCTGACTTCCAATATGGCATTGTGTTGTCAAAGCAGCGGTAACGTCTAAACCCGGTTTGTCAACCGAATGTTGACGAGGACTCACTAGATCGAACTTTCCTACATTAGCACTCTATAGAAAAGAGAATGATTTTCTTCCAACCTCTTTGATTTATTGATATCGATGGTGTGGCGTTTGATTCTTCACTAGTCGATCAATGTTCAAATTCAACAAATGAACGAAGAAAACAAATTTACAAATAGAAGAAAGCGTTATATGATCGGTGGAGAACATTTTTTTTAATGCTATTGGTAAATTAATAGACAATTTATTGCGTCATCCATCTCATACTATACCCAGCGTCCCCATTTTTTGTTGAAGTAGTTTTTATGGTTTCTTCAAACGTCTTTGCTTATAATAAATATATCGCTACATAAGATTTGTCAAATCAACTCTTGAGTGGCTTTGTAACGTAAACGTTAGGCAGGCGAATACAGTAATAAATGTATGGGATTGACCAAAGATATTACTTTCTATATATAATATCTTTGGGGATTGACATATTCAGCGTACAAATTGCCGCGCAGCATTATAGTGCGATCAAATAAAATTGACGAAACACTAAAAAAAGTCACTGACGCGTAGTTCTTACAGTTAGTATTAAAATTAAGCGCCCGCCAAGCTAAGCGAATAAAACTTTCGTTTACCACTTGACTGAGGGGCAGCAAGTCTAGAACTTACACCATCTTGGTGCTATACACAGTAAGGGTAGACAATTGTCTAAGGAACTAAAATTGTATGCTAGAAGAAACTAGAATTGCTGAGAATAATAGATTCGATGAGGATAATCAATAGGCATAAAACGTATTTAGTGTAATGTCTTACCCTCTTCAGCCGACTGCAGCCACTCCACGAACTTCTTCATCTGATCCAAAAACATCATTTTGCCCTTGCTCGAGTTAGGCTCGCGGTACCATTTCAGAATCACCTCTTCGGACAGCACGTTCGTTTTGTACAGCATCAAAACTAGCTTGCTGAATGCACGCATGAAGCTCATGTTCTCGTAGCAGTACTCTTGCACCTGTCACATTGGTGTCTTTTAGTTATGAATAATTTAAGGGTCTCATTATATTCTTTCAAGGCAGACATGCAAATGTCACATAGACAGAATGACCGGGCTCTGTACGAACGGCGATCAGGCTTGTCCACGCATTCACTGTGGCACACTTTGACACCAAGCGCACTATATAACGTGATCTGGCTCTAATCATGTGCAATTTTAGAGAGCGTGCACTTTTACGTGATATGGTCGTAATTTTATAAAATTTCGTATGCGTGTAACTGCAGATGCATGATCCACGTGTATACAAAAGGCGTAATATTATGTGCCTTATCACTTAGATGTGCACGCTCACTTATATCTAAGCATCCCCGTGAGCAGCTTCTATCTAATGTATTGAAAATAATATTTCAGCCTTATTAATTTATATAGGTCTATCAAGCACCTGCCACAAAATATTATTATACATCATACTGTAAATCATTTGAAATTTTAATGAAGTGCACCAAGACACTGGAGGTACACAGAAAGGGAACGATATGGTGTGCTACAGCATACAAATGAATGCTGTTATGGCATGCCAGCCAGCACTATTTTCTTATAAAACCACAGATTAGGTAAAAATAAAAGTAATACTTTAAAATCATTAATTTACCTTTGTCAGCAACGCTATTTCAGCTTTAGCAGACTGCGCGAAAGCGGCCAACAGAGGCGTATAATGACGCAGATGCTTAGCCGCTTGCTCTGCGAGGAGTTCCTCCTTCTTATTCCATTCGCCGCGGGACATGACGCACTGCCAGATCTGCGACAATAATATAGTGTCCATTCCATAAGTCTAATATCTGTTCTAGAGCTTTACACACGTGTTAATTGTAATAATTAATCAGACTGCCAAATCGACATAGTGACTCAACTGCGACAATGGATCGTAGGATTCGCTGAAAGACTCAGCGGCACCACGATTACAAAGTCTAGCTGAACCACTCTGACTCGTCATCGAGTATCATCATGTGAAAGGTACATTTTATAATTTTTTAAGTATGTATAACATACAAACCTTCTTCAGCACTTCTCTAGATTCATGAATAAAGACGCGTGAACTTCTTCGCGAATCTGTTTACCATGAGTTTAAGTAATAAATAGTCACCTATCCGACAACATTTTGGTCTCGAAGAGGCATTAGCTGCAGTAATAAGAGTACTTACAATGGCGACGACCTCGTGGTCAGGGATGGAATGCTTCTGCGCCATTTCGCGCAACTCTTGAATAAGGTCGCGCACCGGCTTTTCGTCCGCTAGCTCGTCGAGCAGTGCCTGCGTCAGCTCGCGGCGGGCTTCCTACCCATCACACCAAACAAACATTATTTCTTTGTTCATATACATCGAGTAATTTTTAACAAAATGTTAAAATCAGAATATAATGAACGAGATAGGGTTTTTCAACACAAGTGTTCAGGACTCTAGCCACGTGTTTCATCATTTTGGCACTACATAATAGTAGCGTGTCAATTATCCGAACGTAAGTATATCTAAATTGCCCTGCCCTTGGGTTTTCCGAGACATAAAATGTTTTGTATTTTATTAATATAATTTACCTAAAATAAAATATTACCCATGTAAGTACAGTACGGCCGCTTCAGCAGCCAAGTTAGAACGGTCGTATTATACAATCGATTAAAGTTAATACCTGCGATGCCTGAGCGCGGTGTAGACGCAGCAGCTCAGCGAGTCCCCGAGATGCGAACGATGCCGCTAGTACCTCTTCACTGCGACGGTTCAAGGGAAGAAATTCCAAAAGCCTGTCGAGACAAATATGTCAAGCTTACAATTTAATAAGATGTCTTGGACTCTATGAACACAACTGACTGAAAATATGACATTTCGCGCACTCGTTGATTCCATTCGTTTGCGACTTGTGTTTTTACAGATTTATTATTACGATCTTTCTTTTTTACTACTTTCGACTATTATTTAATGATTTTGATGTTTTCTCTTCAAGTGAAACCTACTTGTTTTCAAACACGGACTTTGATTAGACCCGCCTAACACGACTACTCAGCTTTTGATTTGGATTTGCGCCTCCGAATACATAGTGTAGCATTAAAATGCTACGTAAAAAGTTTCTATTTGAGCGTTGCTTTATTATACTCTTTACTCTAAAATTCTAATTTTCTCAGGCCGGTTTGAATCGTTTATTTTTTTTATTTTTTCAAAATTTTAAATAAATTCCTTTTTTTCCTGGGATGACAAGACCAGATCTCAAGCGGAGATGATGGAACTGTGTCTTCTGCTATAAAAAGCTACGGATTTTTCCATTTGAAAATTGATATTTTTATCTTCGTGCTCAGTCCAAGTACTATATTTCTAATTGGAAGCTGATGTATTAATATAACAAAAAAAGGCCGTCGGGATATCCTTGCGGGTAAGTTTTTGGCCGATAGGCTTATTTCTCTCGTCCAATTTTCGTGGACGTGGTATTAAATTCTATTATATTTGTTGTAGTCTTTTTTACGGGTCACGGACCAGACCCTGTGGTTTCCCACTTCTTCCACCACTTCACTGGGATTTGAAGAACTGGGAGTCGACACAGTTTTCGTGTGCAGCGCCGGATTGCTGCTCTAAGTTGAGAGACGCCGCTCAACTGGACTACGCCGCCCACCTGGATACCTTTTTACACTAAGATTAGTTCCTTTTTGGCCCTAAGTCCTTTCTAAATTCACCGGCACATTTCACGCCACCGTATCAAGTTTTAGGCGTTTTCTTTTAATTGTTTTACAACCATCTATATTCCCGTTGCAACTTCCGCACGACATTATTTTCACCTGTTAAAGTGTGGGCTGCTGATTAAATTGTACTGTCCTGATTTCGTATCCATTTACCATGCACGCACATTAACTTCATCAATCGTCGGGGCAGTGTGATTCGGACAGTTGTTCCCGTCCGTTTCTATTTTATTACATTTTATGTAAGGAAGTTTGCTTTGAATCATTTGAATCTTGATTTTGCCGTCAAAGTCGTCAAGTTATAAATTAGTTTGTGTAAAATGAGTTAATAGCACAGTTTATATTCTTCTAATAAACATTAAGGGCGTTATAAAAAATAAATTATACGTATTCTTTAGTGATTGGCGACTGTTTAATTAATTAACACTATAATAGGTAATATTATAACAGAAATGTTTTGGAGCATGCATTGTGCTAACGGCTATCTCTCAATGCAAAATAATGAGGTTCTGAATAGATATCACCACAAGCTGTAAGTACTGAGATAAAGCTTTGAGATATATTATTTTCTTTAAATTATAGCTCTTTATTACCCAACAGTAACAAAAATATAATTAATTTGACATACATAACCTGTATTTTATTAAAATGTTTTAAACTAGCTTCTGGGCCTAGTTTTGGGATAATTAGGTAAGTAAATTGTAGATTTCTGTTGAATTGAGGTACAATTCGGTGTAGTTTTGTTCATCTCTTCATAAGTGACCCCGATTCATTGCTCTCGAGTGTACAATATGTAACAGAATAAGCGCACTTCCTGAAATTAGTTTGTTGAGTATCCTGAAATTAGTTTGTTGAGTATCTACTTCGTAATCGATTTCAGCAATTTTTAATGTGTTAAATTTTTCCAAAAAATTAGTTAGCATAGCTGAATTTAGTGCTACCTATGGAAACTCTACTACTATTGCACTTTATTTAAGAAAATCGGCTAGACACAACCAAAGTACGAAGGCATCATATTTTTTTTATATGAATATACTAATTGGGGTGTATGAGGAATTGCGCTTATTCTGTTACGCGTTGTATATATTTATTGTACTATTTTATTTATTAATTTTTGTACAGTCAAGAGCACAGGAAGCTTTAGACTTGTAGTGCGAGTCTGACCTCTAACGCAATTGTAATAAGAACGTTGCAAGTCCAATGTGTCAAGCTCCACGTTCTCTTGACTGTACTACAAGAAAGCAATAAAGATTAATATTATTCAAGTTTGTAAAAATTTAATGATAAAATTTACATAACCAGCTATTGCGATACTTATGTATTGTCGAGACATTTATGACGCTGCCATAAAGATACGGCATGCCAGTACATGTCGCGTTTATCTACCCGACGTTTTGGTTTAGCTGGTCACATGGAGGTCACCAGCTATCTCGCGTCGGGGGATCTAGAAACTTATCGTCAGTAGACTTACTTGCCCTCTAGTTGTCCCTTTTTGAGAGCAGTAACCAGTGACGTGACACCACGCTCCGCCTTGATAGTTGCGAATACTTCCAACACGAAGTCAAGCGCCAGATTGTCTTTCAGCAGATGCTCGTTTACCAGGACCAACAGCACCGACGGCGGTACGCAGCCGTTTCCTATCAACAGCACTTGCAATATATTATCAGCTGATTATAAAAGGGTATTTGACTGTATCGAAATAACATTATGAGTTCATGAAAAAGTTTATTCCAAAACACCTCAAAAATATTGTAACATAATAAAACAATGTAGTACTAAAAATGATGACATAGTTAATAGCTCAGTATTCAGTATATTATAGTATATGTTTACAGCCGTTAAAAATTTAGTCAGCAGTCAAATACCCATATTCCAAGAGCCCAGGCCTGTCAGACCTTCGTCATTTTGTAAAACCTCAAAGTTTGTCTGTGTATGCCCCTACTACAGGTGTAAACGATCCCCGAATATGAAGTTTGGATAACGGTTCCTTTGGAAGTTATCAAGCAGCAAAGGTCCATAAAATTGCACCTCAAATTCGTTAAAGTGTAAAGCCCAGTTTTTATATATATTTTATTCGGATTAATATTAGAAATCACGTCGTCCATTGTCAGACACTTGGTGCGGTGGAAACCCCCTGTCAGACACCCTTGAATCATGGTGAATTGATATACTTATTGATAATTTTTTTTACACTTCTATACTTTGACGATGTTATTGAAATGATACTTTTTATATTGTGCAATAAAGGAGCTATAAGATAATATTTTTTATTTAGCCTTAATCGTTATAGTGTACTTCTGAGCGACGAAATTCTTAAAAAAATAGTTTCAACATTTTGGTTTTTTATAAGTTACTCCGTTTTTTTCTATGGACTGATAAAAAGTTCATTCCAGAAATGAATTCCTCATCCTTAAATTATATGAAAATGACATCAAACTTGGCCTAGTAGCTATATGTGGGCAGAAATCATATCATGAAAGTATACCCTCAATTCACCATGATTCAAGGGTCTGACAGGGGGTTTCCACCGCACCAAGTGTCTGACAATGGACGACGTGATTTCTAATATTAATCCGAATAAAATATATAAAAACTGGGTTTTAAACTTGAACGAATTTGAGGTGTAACCTTATGGACCTTTGCTGCTTGATAACTTCCAAAGGAACCGTTACCCAAACCTCATATTCGGGGATCGTTTACACCTGTAGTAGGGACATACACAGACAAACTTTGAGGTTTTACAAAATGACGAAGGTCTGACAAGCCTGGGCTCTCACTCTACTATTATTGTTGAAAAGTATTGTGGTAAACTTCAATTATTGCGAGGGTGTATTGATTGCGTTTAAGAAACGCCATCGGTGTGCCCACGCATTTACTGTAGCACAATTCGACACCGTTACGCATAGAATATAGCGAACCGGTTCTAATTATGTGCAGCTTAATTTTTTATTAAGGTAACAGAGATTACTTCATAATAAAATAACACAATTAGGTATATTATTATAAGTTTACTTGGTCACTCTGAAAGTTTCTGGATACTGATAAAATAACACCAGATGTTAGACTTATGATACTTTTATTGTTTTTCAAAGTATATTCCCTCCCAATTTATACATTTTTGCTTTGGCTGGAACCATTGTAAACACAGTTGGACCAGTCTTCCTTCGGGCCCTCTTCAATGGCTTAATGGAACGCATTCACCGCCGATTCAGGTCTCGTAAAACGTATGCCTCTCAAGTTAGTATTTAATTTTAGGAAACAAAAATGAGTCGCAAGGTGCGTGGTCTGGGGTGTATGGCGGATACGTCATCAGTTCTATATTTGAAGCCTTTAAATACGCTTCCGTTCCCTTAGCGGAATGTGAAGACGCGTTAGCAAGTTTAAGGACGACATCACTGACCTGAATCTCTGTGGACGACATTTCTCCGAGGTCGCTTTACACGAACTTTTGTTCTGGGCAAGTAAGTGTTGACTTACCAAACAGCAATTACTGTACTTTGATTTTCAAGCGATACTATTGTGTAATGTCCTGATTTGCCTAAAAAGACGCAACCATTTTCTTACAAATGCTTCAGGCTTTCATTACTTTCGTCGGCAAATCTTCAAAAGGAAGGATCCATTCTGCCGACTGGATTTTTCTCTCCGGTTCAAAGCATGTTTCGTCACCTGTCACGATATGATAGACAGACTGTCTTCTGTTTAAACTTTTTTATCGTTTGCTGCACGACCAGTCGTTTCTGGTCTTCCGTTAAATCATGCGGTATCCGTCGAGTGCCAAGCTACCGAACCGTTAGATGTGCACACAAAATGTTTTGCACTTGTCTCTTTCCAATGCATAATACAGTAAGATTTCGCCTGTATTTTTTTTGTCAGTTTCAATCAGTTGTCGTACGGAATCAATATTGGATTCTGTAACCGCAATCGCAGGGCGGTCTTCACGTAGGTACATCGTCATGGAGATAAATTAAATAATCCAAATCTATATTCTCCGAACCACGAATACACAAGAGCTGCGACATAGGGTTTCATAATCAAATGATAATTGGAGTCTCTAGCAACTCTCTTGTGACTTAAGCCACAGAGAAAATCGTAAAAAATCATTGAGAAAAAAATTTGAACACTTCAATAATTTAATTGTGATAACGACACACAATTTTATAAATAAGTCACAATTAAAAAAAATATGTCATTTTCCGAAATTAAAAAGGAACATGTTCCCGGAGTTATATTTTCGAATTCCGTATCTGCTTTTTTATTATTTACATTGTATGTGGCCAGTTTCAGAAACATTCAGTATGCCCCACGTATTCCATTAATATACTAACCAATCCATAAAGCAGTCATGCGAGCCAGTTTGATGCGTTGTTGTTGATCGAAACCCTTCAGATACACCAACACCTGATAAAAATCATTAAATAAAATACTGTATTTAATCTATACAGGGTATAAGAGAAATTATGAATAGATAAAACTTGCTAAAATTTTAAAATATAGTTTTTGAACTAGTAACATAATTTGTATTTTATTAAATATAGAAATAGTTCCGGGTTAAAATGTATAGTATCTGTTAGGACAAACTAATCCAAGTTTCACCAAAATCCGCTCAGCCATGATGCCTTTACTCAATCTGCGACGTCGGTTTGAATTGGTAACTAGTACTAGTACTACTAGTTTTAGTATCGGTAGTAGTGATATTAACATATCAGTGATAGCCTAGTTGTAAAAGAGCCGACTTATGTAGTTCAAAACCTTACATGCAGTGCAGGTACTGAAGAGTTTTTCTTAAAGCTTACGAACATATTTATCACTAGCTCGACGGTGAAAGAAAAAAAAAATCGTGAGGAAACCCACAGGTCCAGAATTATTTTTGAGCCATTTGTAACAGCACCCCGGTCCGAGGATGAGCTCACCCATCACGTTTTGTGAGTGAAGAATATACTTTATGGAATACCCCTCAGTGACAAGAGGGGTGAGATTACTTCTTTTTTTATTTTGATAACATTTGATGTCGATGGTTGATGATATAATATAAATGCATAAAATCTCGTAATTAGTGGTCATAATTAGGGATGATTAGCCGTAGATTTACGGCCAGAGGTACATGACATTTGCAAAGATATAGTAGGTACATTCTCACCTTCTTCATTTCCTCCTCGAACATCTTCTCAAGGTATTTGTAACGACGCATGAGCTTCACGAACACCTGTAGAGAGACAAACCGTAATAAGGCGACGAAAACGCAGTAAAAAAAAAAGAGACAGGTATGCAATCAAATTCAGAATATATTACGAACGAGAAATATTATCTCAACATAAAATTTCAGGACTCTAGCCATGATTATCATCATACTATTTATTTTTTCCTATTGTAACACTGCACACTATCTTGTTTGAAACAAACTTATAAACGCAATAGGTCACCTGTTCAAAGTTACGCATGGTCTCCATGTCCTCGTTTGCAGAGAAGATGCATATGGTGGTCTTAGGTGTCTCCCCGTCCATGGATACTGATCCGCCTGGGACTGAGATGTAAAAACATGTTTAACTTTTGCATGTGTCTGGCTGAAGACAAAGGCTTTAGGAGAATCAGTCAGATAAGATTGAACGAGTGGATTCTCAACAAATATATCAGATCTCTAGCCGATTTATCATCATACCACAATTTTACACACTTTCAATGGATCAGGCGCTGTAAGTAATGCCAAACAGAAATCTATTTTATTTAAATTAATTTAAATGAATTGAAATACCCGATTCGATTTATAACATACTAGCCGTTCCGCGAGGTTTTATCCGCGTAGTTCCAGCTCCCATTGGAATACGGTAATAAAATATAGCCTATGTTAATCAGGAATATTGTAGCATTCTAATGGTGAAATAATTTTTAAAATCGGTCGCGTAGTTTTTGAGTTTTTTCGTTCCATACATACAAACCTTTCCTCTTTATAATATTAGTGTAGATCCAATTTATTCCGGTTTCCATGGGAATTTCTGAAAATCTTTTAATAGCGGTTGCCTATGTCATATAAGACACCTACATACCATATTTCAAGTTTCTATGTGTTATCGTTTCAGAGTAGTACGTATTTTTATCTTTTTAACCAGTTTTTTATATTTTACCGTGGAAATGAGATATTTTCCTGTAGTAAAAAGTACCCTAAATATTGACCTTGACAGTTATCTCCACAATAAATTTTATCAAAATCGGTAGAGTAGTTTTTGCGTGATGATTGCTCAGAGACAGGAAAAAATTCAAAATTTTGTTTTGCTATCTACATCGATACATATTTACACTTCTACACAAAATTTCTAAAAATATGTTATGTACAGACACAGTCACGTAACAGTTTTATTATATGTATAGAAGTATACTAACGCAGTAAGCCCCCCGCAATAAGGACGTCAAAGATGACCTCCCCATAGCGACGGTAGTCAAGTTTGGAGCCAGCGGAGTCTAGGAACTTGTACGCCGCATCCAGATCGCCGCCGGCGCGCTCCAGTCCCTGAACGAGCGCGTCGCGGAACCCGTTCGGGTCATACTTCTCTTTCTCATCTGCACCAAAGAAAAATCACAATGTGGTATATAAGGTCACTCTAAATCAAGTGCAAATAGGTAAGAGAAATAGAAAAAAAAAATACGTTACCTTTTTTTCTTGTTGTTTTATAATAAAAAGAAATATTTTTGTAAACATGCTTTGCATTAACCCTCGCTATTGCACAACGCTACTTTTCTCGGCTTCTATTTATTTTGTTATGTTACTTAACGATAATGTAGCTTTCCATTGGTGAAAGAATTTTCAAAATCGGCCCAGAAGTTTTTGAGTTTATTCGTTACAAATACCGCTAGTGTTATGTAAAGAAGCGGTTCCGCGCGGTTTCACCCTCGTAGTTCCCATTCCCGTGGGAATACGGGAATTAAATATAGCCTATGTTACTTAGGGATATTCTAGCTTTCCATTGGTAAAATAATTTTTAAAATCGGTGCAGTAGTTTTTCAGTTTATTCGTAACAAACGTACAAAAATACAAATCTTTCCTCTTTATAATATTAGTATAGAAGTATAAATTAGTGTAGTTATTTATTTGATAAAAGACGAAAATAATTTAGCGGCTGCACGGATTTAGATGAAATTTGGTAGGATCATAGATTAGGACCTGGATTAACATATAGGCTACTTTTTATCCCGAAATAACGCGAACGAAGTAGAAGGCAACAGCTAGTGTTTGATAAAAGTACTTTTTTCGAAAATTTTCACTCTTCCGGAACGTGTAGTTCGAAAACGACTAGGAATTTGATTGATTATGAGCTTTCTTTATGTAGAAGATATGTTTTCTCTACGACACACCGTTTTAAAGATATTACCGAAAAACTCAAAAGTGGGAATTTTAATCCCCCCTCCCCAATCCTTTGCTTTACCACTGTCGGACATGGCGAACCCTAATTTATTAAACGTTTATCTAAATATTACAAAGTGGTTATATTACTTCTACTTAATCATAACAAACTAGCTCTGTATAAATCTCGAGTTTTAAAATATTTATGTGCCGAGAATCATTATATCTTTGTAAAATTAATAAAGCACTGTGTGATACATCATTACTCCGGCCGAAAACGAAGAATTTAGCACGATATCAGCGAACCCAGCTTGCTTCTTTTGAAGCGAGTGTCAGCGAAAGATCCTCGTAAACTGTGTGCCTGGTGGCGTGATACCACGTAGATCAGCGATCGTGCATGTTCCCGTGGATCCCGGAGATTTGAAAGTCAAGAGATTGCACAGAAGGAGCCAGTTACATATTGGTGTCTTTATACGATTTGCCTTGACTACATCGATACTTTGACGCCCTATACAAGAGCGCGGTTGACCAGTTGGCGAAGTGGGTGTAGGAGTAATAGTGTTCTGTGAGTGGGTGCCTTTAGAAGCGGGTGGAGAGGCAAAGCCGCGTTTTGAAGTCTCTTTTTTTATTATGAGTTTGTTTGTAATAATGTTTGGACATTTTTGACAAATTATTTGTATTTTATTTTAGTTATTACTTTATTTTAAACCCTTTGACATTTTATTTTAGAAAGCCTGCACGAGCATGTCCCTTTCACTACCTATCGCTGGGGTATCAGTTCCCGATGCCTCTTACACCGGCAGCCGAGTGGCGTCACAGGATGACAGAGCACAGTGCCAAATATGTTCGAAGCTATTTCAAACTAGACATGGTTTAAAAATCCATGTTGGGAAAGTTCATAAGCGACCAGGAGAGACGGTAATACATGCCGCTGCCGTAGGGGAATCTTCTCCGCATACGGATGCCAATGCTATACCTTTTTGGAAGATTCTTGTGGGTCTGCGACAGAATAATCCGGTGGTAAAGCGCGTCCCTCGAGGGGCTAGGCCTTCCGTGGCTTCTGCACTCAAAACATGTATCGACGGGGTAGTGGCGATCAATTCAACTAATAGTTGGAAAGAGCTTTTTACGTTTACGTACCGTACACTCCATGCCAACGTCAATGATCGGAGTAGTATATCCCTAACACAGAGGATAAAAAATAATTGTCAAGCTTCGACGAGCACTTCTGCGCCTGTTTCACATGAAATACCACGCAATCGGGTGAACAGTGCACGCAATGTTTTCAAAAAAGTCGAAACTAAAATTGGTGACGGGGATTTGAGGGGTGCCAGCCAGTTGCTCTTCTCTACTGATGCAGTGGCCCCTGATAACAATGACACTCTCGATGCGCTTATAGCGAAGCACCCAACACCTCCTACGGACAGTATACTCCCGGAGCCTCCCCCTGTCTTTGCGCCACCGGTAGTTTCACCAGAAATCGTTTTGTCTGCTATTATGTCCTTTAAAAACGGGTCTGGTGGAGGGCTCGACGGCCTGTCTCCACAACACCTCAAAGATCTGGTATGCGTGTCGGCTGGGGATGTGGGCAGGAATTTGCTAGTAAGCCTGGCTTCGCTTGTCGAGCTGATGCTCTCAGGTAAGGTCAATGAGGATGTTACTGAAATGCTATATGGGGCCAGCCTATGTGCTTTAATCAAGAAGGACGGTGGCATCCGACCAATTGCAGTGGGGGCAACTTTGAGACGAATCGCATCTAAAATTGCTTGTAAATCTGTAGCGCCCGCTTTAGCGGATCACTTTCAACCGGTTCAGTTAGGTTTCGGTTCCAAGGGAGGCTGCGAGGCTGCGGTTCATGCTACGCGCGCGTTCTTGTTGAGCAGCCCCGAAAAGGTTTTGTTGAAGGTAGACGTCCGTAACGCCTTCAATGCCATTGACCGAGGTTCACTCTTGTCACAGGTCAAAGAACATACACCTTCTCTATTTCCATATTTGTGGCAGTGTTACAGCCGCCCTTCTGACCTCGTTTATCAAACACATCTCCTTAAATCGAGTGTAGGATGTCAACAGGGGGATCCCCTTGGACCGGCTATATTCAGCTTGGGCATTCATCCCTACATATCTGCTCTTCGCTCCAGTTTCAATGTCTGGTATTTAGACGATGGAACACTTGGCGGTGATGCGGATACAGTCCTCGCCGACTTAACAGCTCTCAAGGAAAAGTTTGCGTCCATTGGCTTGCATCTAAACTATGCCAAATGCGAGCTTTTCATTCCACCGGCTATAAGTGTCGTTGAGCAGCGGAAAATTCGGGAAAATTTCGCGGCTGTGGCTCCTGGCATAGGTGTGGTCTCTGGGGATTCAATAGAACTTCTGGGGGCACCATTGTTGGATGGAGCGATTCCAGGCTTCATGGACCGGCAGATGAAGAAGTTTCAGGCGACTTCAGACCGCCTGTTCAACATTAATGCCCATATGGCCCTAGTCGCCTTTTGGCCGTCTTTGAGAAGGAGTCGGGCCACTGGCTAAATGCCCTGCCATCGCCTCTAATCGGCACGCTAATAGATAATACGAGTCTTTCTCTCATTGTGGGCCTACGACTGGGAGTGAAAACGGTCCAGCCGCATCTATGCAGCAGCCTTATTGTCTAACTTTTATTTGCGGTCGCTTTAGATTATATCTTGTTCATTTTGCCATTTAAACAAGATGATATGTACTTCGGACGTCAAATTTCGTGATTTGCATGGAAGCCGTCCACAAATCCTCCGGAAGTAAATTGAGTGAACTAAAACGCTCTATTTGACAGTTTTGACAACTAAATTGGTATTGTGTAAGGAAAAATGACAGCTGGAACCGGCACGAAAGCGGTTGGGAACTGTCAGTTGAAATGGGTTGCAAATGTGCTGCCTTCTTCAATTTATTTCTCGTTTAATCAGCTAATTTACTGAAATAAAAAGAATGTGTGTAGTGTATTCCACGAATTAAAAGTGTAAAATGAATTCCTGGTGCCGATAATCAAGTTATTGTAGCTATTGTTATTCGGGAAATCAAAGTAACGTGATGTTCAAAACTTGCAAATTTTCTTTATATACGTGTTTGAAATCATAAAGCGAGATATCATTTCTTGCCCGGGAAAGGAAAATATCCCTGAAAGAACACCGGCATTCACCTGCGAAGATCACTCTGTGTTGCGATTGTTAATCACCGAGCTCACAATCCAAGTGTAGTGATTAGAGGTCAGTTGGGACTGATGTGATCATCAGTGGTCAAAAAAGTTGATAGGTATTACAGAACTCACTACGACTTAGGTACTTTACTTCCAATGTGTCTCATAAGATCAAAACTAAAGTATAGGTATTCCATTTTAAAAATAAGTCTAATAAAATGCAGCCCTATCCTCAAAGAGTTTGTCTGTTGTGTTGAGTGGCGGATTTGAAGTCTTAGCCGCCCTAGAACTCACTACGACTTAGGTACTTTACTTCCAATGTGTCTCATAAGATCAAAACTAAAGTATAGGTATTCCATTTTAAAAATAAGTCTAATAAAATGCAGCCCTATCCTCAAAGAGTTTGTCTGTTGTGTTGAGTGGCGGATTTGAAGTCTTAGCCGGCCTAGGCTTCAGGCCACGTAGTAAGTAGGAGCCGTCCCTTTCTCAATACCCATCATATGGACTACTGCCAATATAAAATAAGTAGGTATAATTTATACTATTTATTTACCTTTAGGTACGAAAGGTTTTGGAAACTTTTTTACCAGGAAAAACTATCTAATCCATAGTGATACGAACATAACTGTGTCTGTCTGTTTGAACTTATCGCTGAGCCACTCTTGATAAAATTTAAGGTTACAAAATATTACCGATATCACCAGGGAGGATATTGACAGATTTTTATTTTGAAATGTGAATAAAGTCACAAGCAAATATGTACTAACTTAAGTAGATAATAACGTTAGTATACTAAATCTATGGTAGATAATATAATCTTCTAGTCTCCTTATGTAGGAATTGTGTAGGAATTATTGTTATTAGTCCATAAACAAGAAAAACAATTCATTTAACTTACTATTTTATTTTTACTATGAAATCCCATTTACATAAGGTTATTAATAAATATGAAAGGAACAATGAAAGTTGACGAAGCAAAAGAAGTATGTAAGGATCGTAGCAAGTGGAAAGAAGTGGTCTCTGTCTACCCCTACGGGAAAGAGGCGTGATTATATGTATGTATGTATGTATTAATAAATATTATTAAAAATATTTAAATTTCTTACAGGTATACTCAAATTTCTCTAAGTGCGAAGGTGAATTCTGAATATAAATTGGAGTATCTTGGCAAGTCATAGATGAAGAAGACGCCTGACTGATAACCTTATCCTATAAATATAAGTACATATTGTTAAAGCTATATACTATAACATTATAATATTTAATTGATTGTTGTAAGTGTTTATTATTACCATTACCTTTTCAGCTAGCAGCGAGGTAGTATAAAAATTAGGTCATCTCCCAATTCATATTGGTATTTTGTTGACAATAGGACAGAATATTGAAACTAAAATAATAAAAAAATGTACTACTTAATAAAATTAAAGATAAGGATTTAAATAGTTTATAATCTAACTAATCTATAAGTACTAACTAAAATGATTATAAACAGGCAAAGTTGTTTGTATTGTAGTCAAGCACTGATAGCCCAGTAGTGTAAGAGTCACTTCTCATTGGTGAGGCTTGGGTTCGAATCCTGGCATGTACCAATGAGAGAAAAGTTTACTTACATATTTATCTCTAGAGGTCAAGGAAATCATTGTGAGGAAACTCGGAGGTCCCAGATTTAATTTTAATTCACATGTAATAGACCCAATCCGGCTATGGGCTCACCACTTATCAAGTTATGCTCCAAAGAATATACTGGTGAAACATGGGTATTTCCAGAAATGGAATAACTCTTCCTACCCCCTCTGTGATAAAAAGCCAGAGCGTATTAAAGTTGTTATGTTTTAAAGATATAATAACCGTAACTAGTAGTCTAAAACTTAAGTTTAAAAATGCTTTTAGATAGCTAAATCATTCCCGAGTGACAAACCAAGTGGTTAAAGCTAGTCCTTGTTAAAATAAAAATTCTTTATCATACTATAGAAGAAAACGCCTGTCATTAAAGTTTAGCAACAAAAGTACCTTAACAATATTGCTATGACAATGTTCTCAGATAGATATGGCATACTGAATTCTAACAAAGTATTCTCATCTTAGCGATGAAAGGATCATAATTATATGTCATCAATAAAACACATACATATTTCATATTGATTTAATCAGAGGAGTGTATATGTATGTAATTATTTTAATAAATTTAAGATAGCTTCGGAGAAGTATTGTCATGTCTCTACTAATATTAAAAATGGGAATGTAACTCGTTGTTGTTACATAATATAAAAATAAATTAATTAGAAATTCGACAAACATATAATAACTTATAAATAATATTTTCATGTCAACATTAAATTAATTTAAGTCAATAAATTCACATAATATAGTATAATAATATTTTCCAACAAAAAGCATTTCACAAGATTTTTGAACACATTCACATAGTCAATTACCTTTTAATCTACCAGAAGACTAATAAACATCCTTATAGAATGGTACCTCGCTCGCACTGCGAAACAATTGTCAATTTCGGGGAGATAGATTAAGGAATGCCAATTTTCTGCGGCATAGGCGCTTTTTTGTTTGATCTGAAGTTTCATGACAGGCTGAGTTACTTCCACATTTATAATATTAAGTAGAGATTTCATTATAGGTCCATCAAATGAAGCATCATATTATAAATAATCATTATATAATGATACAGTAGAGACAGCACTTTGTAACGGAGGTATTAGTTAGGGGAGCCGCAGCAGTTGTGGAGACTGTTAGCGGGTTGACTGGAAGTAGTGCACCGAAGTATCCATGGAGAGTTGAGTTTCTTCCTTATGACACTAGAAAAATATGTAATTTTGTCAATTTAGAATTATTATTACTGACAAGATTATTAGTAACTCGGAGACAACATAAATAAAGTATGAGTAGGGAATATGTGGTTAAGTTTAACATAGCATCCATCATATCTATCAATCTTGACATGAATGGACTGAACTATAAATTTATGGAAACTACCAAATATCTAGTAGGGATAAAAGTAGTACATGGTTTGACTTATACTTTTCAGTTAATTTAGAAGCTGAAAAACTTGTAATTCTAATAATGATTAAGTACCTATCAAGATAATAAAGAAGATATTATATGTAGGTATATGATGGATTCATACCTTAGGTATTCATACACTTTTTGTATATAAGTTCGGTGTACGACTTGATGGACTATGAATACCTAGATGGTCCATGACAAATGTTATTTTTATGGCTAAGATTGAGCATGTTAGGTCTATACTAGTAAAAGGTCCATTAGGCATAAGACTCGTGCAAGTTTGGCATTGGTGGGAATACTTACTTTAGTCCAGTGCTCCGCAATATTTCTCCTGTTGATCTCAATACATTTCGCGTCCTTAACTCGTCCCACAACATTTTGATTGCAATTGCTGAGTTATATTCTTATTCTCAGTTAGTTGGCCGTTGTTGTTGTTACATCGGCCGGCACAATTTCCATACATTCCATCCTTGGAGTGATGAAATAAGAGTTTTACTTTGAAATCCAATCACGCATGTTCAGAATTACACTGAAAACAGCTGCATAATTAGTAGTATTTCTGTGTTTTTATCTAAAATTTAAGTTAACCTCAATCAACTTGTAAACAAACATTTGTTTTTTTAAATTGTTTTTTCTTTTTACTGGTGTGGCAAGTGCTATGGCTACCAAAAAATACTCTCGTAACACATTTTGGATGCTTTTGTAACACGATTGTGACAATTCATTATTCGTATGGATGCATTGATATGAATAAAAGTCCAAATTTTGATCCATGATACACAAACTCATATAAAAAATATTTTACTTACCTTATTAGATGACAACTACATGTACGCAATATGTAGAAGTTCATAATTTGGCAACACAGTATGCTTTAAGCCATGTCTAAGGCATGCAATGTGTTAGGCAAAGCCTGCACACTATTAAAAAAAAAAAGACCGAGAAATTGCATTCACTTCGGTCATATAGTCGGAAGAAGATTCTATGAAAAATCCTTACACAATACCGTCAAACATGACACGATAGTATGGAGATGGATAAAGATAGAATCTAAAGCGACCGCAAATAAAAATTACACAATTAGGCCCCAGGTGCCGGGAGGCTAGTGTTTGTGAGCTTGGACACCACGGGCTCTCCTGCAGGAAGAGCGCGGGCCGCATCCCACGCCACGCTTCTCTAAATGATGTGCTCCGGAGGGCCCTTGTCTCGGCGAACGTTCCGGCTACGTTAGAACCAAACGGAGTCGTTCGCTCTGACGGCAAGAGGCCCGATGGAGTTTCCCATGTTGCGTGGAGTGGTGGTAAATTTCTTGCGTGGGATGTAACCTGCGTGGATACTTTGGCTCCGAGTCATCTGCGAGCGACTGCTGGTTGTGCGGGTTCAGCTGCTGCAGGTGCCGAGATGAAAAAGGCTTGGAAGTATCGGGACCTCCAGGGCGGATACTTGTTCGTGCCGGTTGGGTTCGAAACGATGGGACCTTGGGGCCCTGAAGCGAAACGGCTTATTAAGGACCTATCGACGCGTCTCGTCGAGGTATCTGGCGACCGCAGAGCGGGCGGCTTCCTATCGCAAAGGCTGAGTTTAGCCATTCAGCGCGGGAATGCTGCCTGCCTGCTAGGCACAATGCCACCTCGAGGGGACGCATTTGATGACGTATTTTATTTATAATCGAGGAAAGTTTTGTATTTTTGTATTCTCTATAATTATGTACTTATATAACTAATTGTTAAGAAAATAAATGACTCACACGATTTATTTAATAATACTTGACGAAACGTGTTGTGGATATTAAATATTACAAATGATCTATATAAAACAGTTTTTTACTTATCACTATTTTTATTGCAATTTCGTAAAAATAATACCTACCAGGCTAAATGTTCCAAGTTTCAAGTCTACGACTGGTTCTCAACATATTATAACATATGAATACAGAATTGGTCAGAAACAGAAATAGTTATAACCAGAAGTGGGCATAGTAAGAAATGGACAAATGAAGCAAATGACTTAAAAAGAACTTGTCCTATAACGTCAAACGCATAAAAATACGTTAGTAATGTCGTAGGTGAAGTGAATAGTCTAGACTATTAAATGAAGTATAATGGGCCATTTATACGAGGGCAATCCACTAAGACAATCCACTAAGACTGCATACAAAAAAAACGTGAGGACAATCCATTCCATTGTCCTGACGTTTTTTTTGTATGCAGTCAGGGGTGCGAAATTAAATATGTCTGTTTTTAGGGTTCCGTACCTCAAAAGGAAAAAACGGAACCCTTATAGGATCACTTTGTTGTCCGTCCGTCCGTCCGTCTGTCAAGACCCTTTTTCTCAGGAACGCGTGGAGGTATGAAGCTGAAATTTATATCAATTACTCAGGTCTACTGTCCCTTGAAGCTGTGAAAAAATCAAACTTCTAAGCCAACGCAATCAAAAGATACAGCCGTTTATGCCGCAAATTTTCGACACTTGCAAGGGAATCAAAACCTACAGGGTGCTTCCCGTGAACTCAGAATCTTGAAATTTGGTACGAAGCAACGTCTTATAGCATAGATAAAGGAAAAATTACGAAAACCATAAATTTGCAAGGTTGTACGGAACCCTCGGTGCGCGAGTCCGACTCGCACTTGGCCGGTTTTTTTTCTAGACTAATCCGCTAAACCGTCCTTTATAAAATTTATTATTTTGAAAAAGAAAATCTAATCTAACCTATGAACATAAATCAAACAATAGAGCCCCATTAGAGATCAGTCGCCGAATATCTTCTACGAGACATATGGTTCGATGACCTTCTCGTCCATCTTGGCATTTAACGGATGCTTTTAGAAAAAAAAACTCAAATTTGTTTGTACCTACTTGGAAAACCCAATCTTGCATAAAATTTTGATATTTATTTATTTTTAAAAATAACAAAATCTTGCTTTGCTACTTTTCTGCAGTGTCTTCGGATTATCGTATACCAGGATATTTTATAAGTTATTTATTTTTATTAGCCATGTCTTGCCCCAAGAACGCACTTCTCTTGGAACGCATTGCGCTTGCGTGGTACAGTCGCCACTCCCTGCCGGGCCTCAGCGAATGCGCGATGCACATGACCTACTTAAGTGGCAATGACCAACAACGTCAAGAGAAATTAATGAGAATGCACTGTAGGCTCCGTTTCCCTTCCCCCGCGAACTCAACGGTAATTATTCGATTTAACATTATATTTTAACAAACTGAACGATGTGAAATACTTCTTGCCAAATTTTAGGTTCACGGAAACTACCTATAGATTAGCGATTGTCAAAATATGCTGCATAAATGCTCGTTTTTTTTATTGACTTAGAAGCATGTCGAATGTAGGCTACTGTCCCTTGCAGCTGTAAAAAACAGCTGCAAGGGACGGTAGCCTACATTCGATAATTATTTTAAAGTTATACCTCTACAAAAGAGGTTTTGACAGATGAACAACGAAGTGATATCTTTACGGTTAAAGAGCCTGCTTTACATGATGATAATCAGTGAGGCTCGGGTTCAAATCCTGGCATGTACCAATGAGTTTATCAAAACTTACGTACATATTTATCACATGAGACATGTGTACAAGACCCGGTCCGGCGATGGGCTCACAACTCAAACGTGATAGACGTTTCGAGGTCCAACAAATATCTCGTGAAAAGTGGGTATATCCAGAAATGCAATACCTCTGCCTACCCCGAGGTATTAAATTTCATGGGGCGTGAGATTATTACTATTACTTACAACGATGTGAATCTATGAGGGTTCCATACCCAAACGTTGCCAACGGGGCCCTATTACTAAGCCTCCACTGTCCGCCCCTTTTCACACGTACCGGTTTCCGCCGGGCCGGCGGGCGGCGAAGTATATGGCCATGAACGTTCGCTTTCATACATACCGGCGGACAAACGGCCAATCGGCCATACATTTCGCCGCCGGGTAACCGGCGCCAGCCCGGCGGAAACCGGTACGTGTGAAGAGGAGCTAAGTCTGTCAGTGGGCTGTATCTGACATGTAATATGTAGCCAAGTAGAGTTAAAAAAAATTAAGAAGGAGAAAGGGTCCCCCATACTTAAACCGCGTTTTCTTATAGTTAGTTTAGTGGTACCGAATCTTATAAACTATTGCTAAAAGTTTTCATAGTTCCACGTTCCAGCGTTTGAATAGTGAAATATTTTTCGTGGGTTAAGGGAATGGTTCGAAGTGCACGGGCCGTCTTGCAAATGCGTGACAATCTGTTCTATAATGTAGGTAAGGTAAGATTGATAAAAAAAATCTATTCAGCATGACAGTTCATTCCAAAGATCACCGTCAATGATTTTCCTTCCTCCTCGTGAGGAAAGATCCATATTATATGTATAGCTCAGTAGCATAGTTTGATAATGATAATTATGGTTTTCCTTAAGAATTAAGTATTTCCAAATAATTCGTAACCTATCTATGGAGAGAAAACTCTTAAGTAAAGGGTGAATTCAGTGCCTGAATTTAGAAAGCTAGTTATTCATGACAATTTTGACATTTTGTTTATTGCATATTATATCACCAGGAAACGCTCGTAGCCTTGCGATACTAATATGTTGGTAGCGATCAAACTAGTTAAGCAAAGTTGGGAGCGGTCAGTCAGTGGATGGATGACTGCCTAGTGGCATTTTATCACGAACGCCTCTGTGTTTCGGAAGACACGTTAAATGATTGGTCCCGGTTTTCGTTTTTACGCACATTGGAAGTCGTAAGCCATCGGATACCCTTGGGATGCTAGAAAAATTCTAGCAGTTAGGTGGACACTAGCCTAGCACCATCTCGCAATCCGAGGTAAGCTAGCATGGGAGATTATGGCCCAAACTTCCTCATGTGTGAGGAAAGACCCATAGCTCAGCTGTTACGGGTTGACGATATCACCTGTATCGTAATAATATCGAATCAGTTGACAACTCATTCATAAAAATCTGTTGAGTAGTTAGGCGCTACGGTAGAACATACAAATATGCTAAAACTGTTCAAATATAACAAATGACATTAATGATTCGAACAGATTTCTGTTAGCTCAGTGCAGTACAAAACTAATCAATAACCATGCTAATATGTAACTCAATCTTGTATCGCTGATTAAATAATTTGAATAAAATTACAATTATGGCAATGTCGTAAATTCATCTAGAATACCCTCCAAAGCTGTGGTAGATAACTGTTACTTTTAATATTCAATGATTGAATTCCTCATTCTAATGACGAATGAAAGGTATTTGAAGTGTAAAATTTTTGTTTTATCTGAGTATCAGTTGAATCAAACCTAAATGAAAATAAAATTGTGGACTGTTTAGAATTGGGGTCAAACTGATAGTTGTTTAGGAATTCAGAACTTGCTAACCTTTGAAGTGTAACAGACTTACTCTGTAAAAATGTATATGCAGTTTCCTCTCATTTTGTTTTACGTGATCGAAGCCTGAATAAATATGTACATAGTACAAAAACAAGTCGCTTTCCGTCATCTGCTCTGCATATCTCGAGCCTTATATCCCCGAGGGGGTAGGCAGAGGTATTCCATTTCTGGATATGGGTATATCCACTTTCCAAATATTCTTTGGACCCCTAAATGTGATAGGTGGTGAGCCCATCGCAAGACCGGGTCTGTTTACACATGTCTCAGAATTAATTCTGTGACCTGCTGGTTTCCTCACGATGTTTTCCTTCACCATCGAGCTAGTGGTAAATAGTACATAAGCCTCACTAATTTGCATCATGTGAAGCAGGCTCTTTAACCGTAAGGCTATCACTGCTCAATAAAAAGTTTAGTTTAGTTATTGCTATGTTTAATTGGGGGGGGGGGATAATCTTCATTTATGTAACATAATAATAATAGGGACCAATAAGGAAAAAAACTCGGGTTTGTTGTAGGAAGATGTCAAAATGTTAGAAGGATTCTACAACTTTACGAATAATCAGCTGTTCAGAAGCAAATTGTTCGAAGTATAGTTGGTAGGTACTTATCTTTCCTTGATCATTTATCTATAAACCTAGGTTATATAAACGATGATTTTTGCTTGTTTCAAATGTTCAATCTGCAAGGTTCTTAACAGATAGCTTTAAAATGTTGACTCGTCATTGCACTTTAATGCTCAATTATAAAGAAGCCTGAGAATTACAGTTTGAGCAACAGCAACACTTACTAAATATTTTAAGTAATAGTTACTTAGACTAGATTAAATGACAGATGTCTGACTGATTGACTATGAGAACATAGAAGATATATATCAAAGAGGTTGGAAGAAAATCATTCTCTTTCCTATCGAGTGCTAATGTAGGAAAGCTAGACCTAGTGAATCCTCGCCAACATTCGGTTGACAGACCGTATTTTGACGTGGCCGCTGGTTTGACAACACAGTGCCATATTGGAAGTCAGATCGAAACAAGCTCTCGGTTTTGACAAAAATATGCCCGCTTGCGTTGTTGTGTGGTGCGGAAACTCTACAGTAAATTCGCAGAAATCCTATTCATGCATTACCTATCACCATTTAGTATTTTCCTATTCAAACTACACCACAAAAAATATATTTAAATATTTGAATTTATATCCATTAATATTTCTTGACAAAAAGTATAAAATATCGATAGATCAATAATTTTATGTCGATAAAATTTGCTATATTTTTATCAAATATAGAACTGAAATTATCAATGATTTTCAGATTTACAAGAGATCCCAACCTAAAAAAAAATTTTGCTTAAATCTACAGGCAAGGCTGAAAATTTGATTCCATCAACACATTCCACAATTTGAACTAAACATTTTCAGCCTGACTTTATACTTCAATCTTCTTCTACTTGCAAATACACCAAACTGACAAAGTCTGCTATTCTTAAGGTTGCAGCATTTATCGATATCGATTGTGTGGTATATGATTACTTCACTAGTCCGTCACTATTGGAGCAAATTCAAAAGTACAACAATAAGTGAGCTTTCTGATTGGCCGAACACAAAATGTTCTTTAAATACTATTGGTAAATTGATTGACATTAAGTACGTCATCTCATACTTCGCCCCCCGCGCCCCGATTTTTGGTTGAAGTTGTTTCCATAGTGTTTTTAGAACATAAGCAGTCTATAGGAGAGGAAACTTTTTCTTTAAACGTCTTTGATATATATATACTCCACAAACACATGTCCTAATGTACCAACCAAATCTGCTCTCACAAATAAAATATTTTATTTCAATTTACCTCTTTTTCTGGTCTTGATCCGTTGACCCGATAATACTGGTTTTTCTATTTTTTGACTCATACAATATATTGCTGTAACAAAAACACGTGGCAATTAGTAAATTACAAGCTGTAACACAAGGAAGGTGGTCCGTTATACAGTTAGACGTCACGAGGGTCATCGGCCGCGTTGCGCCACGCACGTACTATCTCTATCGCGACCCTTCGCCTGACGTGCCTGATGGAGTTGAATTAGCTCGACTTACTTGCTACGAAGGTAACAAAGGCACCAATACTACCCTACCTACCACAAGGGCTACATTTATTTAGATCATACCTATATCACCTATGACTCAGCGTAACCTCGCACCTCGGAATTATTAATTGACTAATTACTAAGACAAATGTGTTCCACCAACTAATATACACGTACAGTTACTTACATATTGACAGGTTATGTAGGAGCCTTTTACTCCTTTTCCGAATTCCCTCGAACAACTCGAACTGCGCTGCGACTGATCAGTAAAGAAAGAAACGCTGCACCGATCACTTCTCTATTCCTTGGCTGGCTATAGACAACGTGTATCGTCAATCATGGAGTCGCCGGATATCCGTCGGCGGCGGGATGAACGATTAATTCAAACTGCTCAGATTGGACTTCCTTCTATGTATTTTATTATTGTTGATTTTTCGATAAATTGCAAATTTTGACAAATCCGTTTGTCAAAACCAAATAAATTAATAACGCAATTCTAAGCTTGTAAGCAATAGAATTATAAAAGGAACCACTTTATTATAATGTCATAAAGCAACAAATTCACGTAATCTTAACTTTAATATAAATAAAAGTATTTTATTTAAAACAGCACAATGAATTTGATTAATTTTGTTACAATACATAAAAAATCACAATAAGAACGGAAACTATTTTGACTAAAATGGCAGAATTAATATAATACCATAGATATTATATCCTTTTTCTACCTTTCAGTTTCATTTGCAATGGTCATTATACTACGTCCATGGCAATGGCAAGCTTTACATACATACTTGTGACGCCATCTTGGGGTTGTTTCTACGGATCACGGTATTAGATTTGTGATTAGATTGAATTAGCCACGGATCACAGCGAGATGTATTCACCGATACCGTGATCCGTTTCCAACAAAAAATATAGTATTGAATTTCGACATTCGGAGGGTGTTTTGACTTTTTAAATAATTATAGTTTCTGAACGCTCCACTAACTCAGATTGCTATATTTTTTGAATTTTTTTTTTATTCATATACCACCCTTCATATATTTTTTAGATATCACCTTTTCTATTTTGAAGCAACGATAAACTTGACTGACTGAAGACGAGGCAGTATGATCTATGACCCAAGCCTGTCTTCACTCAGTACTCTGCAGCACAGACCATTAATAGCTCTGCAGTACCTACACCAAGGAGATTCTACGTTATTCCATAACGGGAGGAAGTGCTACTAAGAAAGCAGGCGGTCCACTTGAGAGGCACCTCGATTAGTATTGTGTCCCTTTCTAGTATTGACATCATCGCTGTTCCAAATTCCCCCCTACATTTTCTTACTTACTTATCCCAATATAAAATCTGTAAAATAAATGTACTTTCTATAATGATTATGGAGTGTTTTTAAAAATTATATGTTTCCTGATTAAAAATATCTATGTTTAATATGAAACTGTTAAAATTAAAGTACATTTAGCATACCAAAAATTATACCAAATTTATGGGTACGATATTGTACCTACGATGGCAACATCAACCGTTGACATTTGTTCAATGTCCTAAAGTGAAGTATTGTAACTCAAAATAGAGACTTGGTTTAAAGGCCATGCAGCCAAACCATAACCTCCAAAAAAAAAAAAAAAATTTGTTCAATGTCAAATGGCGGGAAATTAAATAGTGTTAATTTTCAACAAATTTACAATTATTTTACAAGTTATAGTGTTTAGCTGCTCTGTTCCTGGTTGTAGAAATGAATCTTTCCCCGGATGTGGATTTTCATTTCACAGGTGAGCGATTATTACATTATGCATTAGATTTAGTCGTTCTAGTAAAGTTAATTTCATTTAAATGGGTTCCGATCATTTTTTACCAAATATTTCTTATATAACAATAAATAAAGGTTCGGTTCAGAGAATATTGAGGAAGAAATAAGTGCTTTAGTAGTTTTTAATAGTTTAATTTCGTTTCGAAAGAATAAGTTGGAAAACGAAACGGGTGACCATACTGACCATGATATTTGTGGACATTCTTTACAATATAGGTAGGGTAGGTTGTTTAGGTAGGTCAGACTTATATTATTATATTATTACTTATTGTCCGACTTATATTATAGGAATAGGAATTGATAACTTTTACCCGCGTTATACACTCTACATTTAGAGTGAGGCCAAACGAGCGTAATTTTGTGAGTCGTGAGTAGCAGAATTTCGGTTGCAGAAATTCTGCTGCATTCGGTTTCATACTTTTGTCGCCGTGTGAATCAAATAGGACTTTTGTCCTATTTGATTCACACGGCGACGCAAAATGAGTTGTCTGCCGACTCACATGCATTATGCGGACCGAATTCAGTTCGCGGGGCGAGGGGGTAGACACGGGCCCAGCAAAGCGTCAGTGTTTGTCTATACATATAATAAAACTCTAACGGAGCCGTGTCTGTACATGAAATATTTTTTGAAAATTTGTTTATAGTAATCGATGTAGATACCAAAACAGCAATTTTTGAAATTTTTGTCTGTCTGTCTGTCCGTTTATTTCTATTTTATTATTATTATTATTATTATTATTATGTCTATCCGTCTGTCTGTCTGTCTGTCTGTCTGTTTGTGTGGTTGTGCACGCATCACGCAAAAACTACTGGAAGGATTTTAATGAAATTTGGTATGCAGATAACTGAGTACCCGGGTCAACATCTAGGGTACTTTTTATTTCAGAAAAATATCTCATTCCCACGGGAAAGAGCAATACGTACTATTCTGAAACGATAACACCTAGGAACTTGAAATATGGTGTTAGTTTATTCCCGTTCCCGTGGGAATTTGAAAAAATCCCTTCATAAAGGTTATAATAGGTGTCTTATACATCGTAGCCAACCCTTATGAAGGGATTTTTTCAAATTCCCACGGGAACGGGAATAAACTAACACTATAGGTCAATCTAGGGTACTTTTTATTCCAGAAAAATATCTCATTCCCACGGGAAAATATAAAGACTGGGTAAAAAGAGCAATACGTACTATTCTGAAACGATAACACCTAGAAACTTTAAATATGGTGTTAGTTTATTCCCGTTCCCGTGGGAATTTAAAAAAATCCCTTCATAAGGGTTGGCTACGAAAATACAAATACAAATGATTTTATTTGTCAATGCAGGTAGGTTTTACAAAAGATGTTATATTTTTAAAAAGAAATAGTTCGCTACATTCCGCCCGTGAGCATACAAATATTACACTTCAAGCATGTCATTATGATAAACCGATTAATTTAACATTCATTTCATATCACATTTCACATTATGATGTTTAAAATTTATGTCACTTTTATACAATAAAAAATATATATTATGTCAGGTAGCGTTAATAATATTAAGTCGCATAATAGTACCTAACCTATGTTATTAGTTATAAAGTTAATTATTGAACTAACAACAGATAAGACTACATTCATGTTATGTATAACGATGTATAAGACACCTATTATACCCTTTATGAAGGGATTTTTTTCAAATTCCCACGGGAACGCCCCGGGGCTTTCGCCCCGGTTGCCCTCCCCCAAATCAGGCCCTGGTTGGAAGGAATAGACCTAGAGGCGGACGTTTCGAGACCAAATTGGGGACGTCTTGAAAAAAGGCCAGGTCAAGAGTACCCTAAACCGAAGAGCATGTATGAAAGGATTAAAGTGGACAAAGCGAAACAAGTAAGTAAGGATTGTAGCAAGTGGAAAGAAGTGGTCTCTGCCTACCCCTACGGGAAAGAGGCGTAATTATATGTATGTATGTATGTACTATAAACGCAAAAGCTTGTGAGTATAGATGTATGGATGTTTGTTGCTCTTTCACACAAAAACGATTGAACGGATTTTGATTAAACTTACAGGTGTATAGCTTTTACATCAGAATAACACATACCCATGGGAACGTGAGCTACGCAAGTGAAACGGGGGGATGCTGCTGGTAAATAATAATTTAAAAATCTTCATATAATTTAAACAATCTCACAACAAAAAATGTAAAATGCCTAATTGTCCATGTTTCAAAGAAAATTGTGGTTGCACTATTAGAAAGGGACACAATACTAATCGAGGTGCCTCTCAAGTGGACCGCCTGCTTTCTTAGTAGCACTTCCTCCCGTTATGGAATAAGGTAGAAACTCCTTGACCTACACTGTAATGAAAAAACAAAAAAACTGGTCTTGTACTGGTCTTTGCCCGCTTGAGGCGTTTTTTAAAAAAGAAAAACTAGTTCATTCACTAAAGATAGATGGCGATATGTCCACATACCAATAACCTGTCATCAAATGATGTCTTTTTTTTTTGTACAAAAGAATGCAAGGGTCATGAAAATATACAGCTATTAATGCCGAGAGACGTGTTGTTTATATTAGTGATATCTAATTTGTGTTGTCGTTGGTGTGTTTTATATTGCCTTTTTTTATTTTTTGCCTTTAGGTTTAAAGTGGTTTCAGATTCCACCCGACTTTGCGTTAAACATCTATACTGGTAGCTCTATATTGAAGATTATGCCTTATAAAAACATTGTCTTGTAAACACAGTTTAATACTCTATAAGTCTATGACTAATATTGGTCTATGGTTCTCACCTTGTACTCATTTGGTACTCATTCATGTGCTCATTCATTCCGATCTTTGCTCCACTCTCGAACACGTTAATTTATTATTTATTTAGCCATCATTATTATGTTTTGTGTCGTCCCCTTATACAATTTTATCAATCCTAAATTATCTCTATAATCCTATATTTATTTGATGATTTGACGAAAGTTATTTGTTGTGTTTATGGAATATAAACCGGAATAATCTTGGAGGACGCATTTTTCATTTCTTCGCCTCTACGCTTTCCCTGCCTGTACTCCACGGTCTCCTACTTGAAGTACTCTAATCCATTGTTGTCATAAGGTCTCATGAGTTGGATATGTATGAACGCCTCCATTTCTACATATCACGATGGAACATGTTCGCATGTTGAAAATAACATACATACATATGCTCACGCCTTTTTCCCGAAGGGGTAGGCAGAGACAACCGCCCGCCACCTGCTACGATCCTGGCATACCTCACGTGCCTCATCCACATCCATCGATCGGTTCATGAACCGATCGATGGATGTGGATGAGGTACCCGAAACCGACGAGCTTGTATGAATACAAGCTCGTCGGTTTCGGGTACTCTTTATCTGGCTCAAGGACGTCTGGCTTTTTTTCAATACATCGAACATAATAATATAGGACTCGATACTGCAAACTAGTTAAAATTTCTAATTTTAAGTTAGCTTTATTCTTTTCCACCGCTTTGGAAAGAAAAGGAACAGAAATAAGCGCCATATTTATTTACAATGTCACAAATCTCAAAATAACAAAATTGAACCTTATGATTTCCTTATGATTGACCGCATTCACATCTAATTCAAATACACGTGTTTAGCAATGTAACAAGGTCATGGATAAAAGTGACAGATATGTGCACGTTCTTAGGGTTCAAATTAGGTTGGTTTTTACATGTTTGACATTACTGTATAATCTATGTTTTATTTCTGTCCTTTTCTTCCGTATTCTATGAATAAGGATAGGATAACTTAAAATTAGGAATTTTAGATGGTCTGCAGAATCGAGTCTATAGATAGATTGTGTTTAACCTTTGTAGCAATAGAAAATTCTCAGTGTCCCTAAAAATGATTTACTATCAACATGTCAACTTCTCGTTTTTTAATGTGTGGCATGGCTGCTACCACCTGCTACTGTACTAGTTTATGACAGCTAATATAAAGTTTAGTTCAGCACCATCTATTGACACCTTTGAATACTCAAGTGACAGCTGTCACCGAAAACGCCCCGATCAGAAACCAAAGAATCAATCAATAGTACGCAGCAATCACTTCCCAGCAAGGTACCTATCTATCAAGTTGTCTGCCAGTGCCAAAGAGATTCTACGTTATTCCATAACGGGAGGAAGTGCTACTAAGAAAGCAGGCGGTCCACTTGAGAGGCACCTCGATTAGTATTGTGTCCCTTTCTAGTATTGACATCATCGCTGTTCCAAATTCCCCCCTACATTTTTTTACTTACTTATCCCAATATAAAATCTATAAAATAAATGTACTTTCTATAATGAATAAGGAGTGTTTTAAAAAAAATGTTTCCTGATTAAAAATATCTATGTTTAATATGAAACTGTTAAAAATAAGTACATTTAGAATACCAAAAATTATACCAAATTTAGGGGTACGACATTGTACCTACGATGGCAACATCAACCGCTGACATTTGTTCAATGTCAAATGGCGGGAAATTAAATTGTGTTCATTTTCAACAAATTTACAATAATTTTACAAGTTATGGTGTTAAGCTGCTCTGTTCCTGGTTGTAAAAATGAAGCTTTCCCCGGATGTGGCTTTTCATTTCACAGGTGGGCGATTGTTACATATGCACTAGATTTAGTCGTTCTAGTCAAGTTTATTTCATTTAAATGGGTTCCGATCATTTTTTATCAAATATTTCTTATATAACAATAAATAAAGGTTCGGTTCAGAGAATATTGAGGACGAAATAAGTGTTTTATTAGTTTTTAATGGTTTAATTTCGTTTCGAAAGAATAAGTTGGAAAACGAAACGGGTGACCATACTGACCATGATATTTGTAGACATTCTTTACAATATAGATAGGGTAGGTTATAATAAAGGAATTGATAACTTTTACCCACGATATACACTCTACATTTATTTTCGAATACAAGAAAAGTAAACAATACAAAAGTACAAAGAGTCCGAAAATACAAAAAGATTAAAATATTAGTGTAGATGACAAACAAGATATTGAATTTCGGAACAGCTTACAGAGTGTCTCTTCAAAATATTAAAAAAAAAATTACAATTGACCAAGCTATAAGGCTTGGTCTTAGAACAGCTTTCTTGTGGAGTTTTTCTCGAGCGGGAATCACATAGTATAAGTTTTATATTAAAATGTCAAACCTTCTTAGCTTCGAAATTCTACTAATACTATAAACGCAAAAGCTTGTGAGTATGGATGTAAGGATGTTTGTTGCTCTTTTACACAAAAACGGAACGGATTTTGATTAAACTTACAGATATGTAGCTTTCACATCAGAATAACACATAGGATATATTTATTCCCGTATTCCCATGGGAACGTGAGCTACGCGGGTGAAACTGGGGGATGCTGCTAGTAAATAATATTTTAAAAATTCTTTGTTTTATTTAAACAATCTTTCAACAATCAAAGTAAAATGCCTAATTGTCCATGTTTCAAAGAAAATTGTGGTTGCACTATTAGAAAGGGACACAATACTAATCGAGGTGCCTCTCAAGTGGACCGCCTGCTTTCTTAGTAGCACTTCCTCCCGTTATGGAATAAGGTTGAAACTCCCCATGGCCAGTGCCAACCTACTATAGTCTATTTCACATAGGGATGTAAAAAAGTAATCGATTTTTAAAATAATCGATTATTTTTTTGAAATAATCGATTTTTAATAATCGATTTCTTAAATAAAAATAATCGATTTTTAATTAATCGATTATATAAATTATGCGTTTTAATCGATTTTTTATAAACAGCACAATCTATGCGGTGGATGAACCTTAACGGTGTCGTTAAGCTTTTTAACTTATCGTTTCATTTTATTTTAATACTACGAGTACTCTTATTTTTTATTATTTTTCGTCTTTTGACTGTTTAAACTTAAAAAATAAAGAAAGATTTGTTTTTTATTTTAGTTTTTGAGACCATAACGTAGTCGTTTAGTTTTTTTGATTCTCGTTTTAAGTATTTTATTTTAATACTAGTAAAATGTAAAAGAGGACTGGAAATTTGTGACACTAATTATTTTTTGTTTAAATTTGAAGATTATCGAAATTTTATTTTGTTATTTCTTTATTCGTATTATTTTATTTCATTTTTAATCTTTTAAAATGGTAACATGAATCTCTTCGGATTTTATTATTAAAATATGAAAAGCATATTATATAGATTTTTAAATATGTATTAGAAAAAAATCGATTTTTTAGAATAATCGATTTTTTTCAATAATAATAGATTTTTAAAAAATCGATTAATTTTAAGAAAGAAAAATCGATTTTTATTTAATCGATTATTTTCTTTTAATCTTACATCCCTAAATTTTTCACATAGTTGATCAGTATTGCCAACTGCTACCCTTACCCTGTAGCTAGACATCTTGCGAAAAGCAGTGTTGCCAACTTAGCTATTTTATAGCTAGATCTATTTTTATTATTTTTGGGTGTCAGGCAGCTACAACTTACAAAATCTTGTAGCTACATTTTTTAGGTTCTTTTTCTAGCTACTTTTACTCTATTGCAAAAGGTGAGTACTTTCGAGACTTTATTGTAGGGTATCGGCCCTTAAATTGTACCTAAACGTGGCTAGCTTATCTATTTTATTACTAATACCTGGATAAATGAAGGGGATAAACAGATTTCTTCGTTTAAAACTTATACTTCATTCTGCCATAAAGTCGGATCTGACTACTTTCCGAAAAAAATAGGAAGCATAGAGGTTTATTTGTATTGATACCTTTATTCCATAAATTATTAATTTATTTTGGAGACGTAAACAAACATACACCCTTATGCATTTAAAGTATTCTGTTTCTTCATGAACTTTCGCGTTGCGTGTATCAACAGATACGCACTTATGCCGCTTAACCTTGCAACGGAATTAATGTATTAAACATAACTTACGCCATTATGCCAGTAATATATTGTTTTTAACTATTATAGCATAAAGACGAATGAAATCATGAGACAATCTAGCTGTAATATACTATTATTACGTAAAAAATCTTAGGCATATGTCATTTTAAACCATTATGTTACCAACTTTTTTAAATTTTTCAAGGCGCGTCTCGGTCGGTACTAAAGATAGGTCGGATATCTTCGGATTTTTTCGTCGCTAGTAAGCACCAGTGGGAGCAAGTGGGGAGGCAAATTCATGGTTTATCTTGTCTTATGCATTCATATTAAAGGTCACGCAAGATGTGTTAAAGTAAGATAGTAAATGTAGATGACACGTGCCAGGCCGGTAATTTGATTTTGAATACCTACTCATCATAAACAAAACTGCTTCACACACTTTTATTATCTTCATACGTATGTATGTTAGTATGTAACGAAAACTTTGAAAATTATTTTGACCCCCTTCAAACATTGGATTAACTCAAAATTTGGATAATTATCAAGGATCGATGACAATTCAGTATTTTAAACAGTCAGACCCGTAATCCTTACTAGGAAAATCATGCTCGCGCAGCTTTACATACTTGCGCAAAATATTCGTGTACATGTGGGAAGTAACGTGCAGCTATTCTAAGTCAATAGATGCAACTTGAGCTTTTGACAGCAACGAAGAATCCGCCCCCGCTTAGGGAATTGTATATTATTACCTCTAATCATACAGGTACTTGCGTTGCTCCTATGTATATACAATAGTAAACTTTCAAGGCTAGGAAATAGCATAGAATTGAAGTTGGACTTACAATACAATACAGCATCTCAGATTGCTTCGTCCCGTCAAACTTAACGAGTCGTAACACTCATGTATGCTGAACGGTGTAAGTTCTTATCTTGAGGATCACTTGAGTTTCATTTAAAAAAATGAACTTCCACCCAATCCGATATATAGTTAAGACTAGATGTCGCGCGGTGCGCGAGGCCGCAAGCGGCCACGCGTGTCTCTGTGGGGTCATATTTTGACAGAAAAATAAAGTCTAATTTTGGGCGCCCATCTTGTTTTAGCCATTTTAAGTCGAAAAATAAAAAATTTTGCTAAATATTTTTTTTCATGGCAACACTGTTTACTGAGACCTACAATCGCACCATACAAGCCAACTCTCCAAAGTGTTGCCAACTGGCTAAAAAATGCCGATTATTATTAAGAAAATTGAAATTTTTCAGTAAAACAAAAATAACGGTGCGGCCATCTTGTTTTTTTTTTTTTCTATTTTTCGCGATTTTCTAGTAAATTACAGGATATACCCTATGCGATGACACCAAACACATCCCTGTAGCATATCGGCATCTGGGAGATCAATTCGGGTCTTTTGAGGTCTACCCTAAAAATTAAATCAACCATAACTTTCGGTGTTGCCAGGCAAAAATCAAAAAACCTACAAAAGGTCATAGGGAGAGATAAAATGTACCGTTGACTGTTACTCGTTTTTGCAAAATGATAAAATTTCGAGTTTTGACTTTTTGCATTAAAAGTTAAAAAATACCCCAAATTTTGGGAAAATTGTTAAACATGGCAACACCACGTAGCAAGACCTCCAACCCCGCTATACAGATCAATTCGCTCAGGTGTTGCCATCTTGCCGAAAATCGACAATCAAAATGTGGTAAAATTAATACTTTGGGAGCAAATCACCGGTCGGTCATCTTGGTTTTTCAGATTTTCGGGATTTTCTGGTAAACTACAGGATATGCCCTGTGCGATGACACCAAACACATCCCTTTAGCATATTGGCATCTGGGAGATCAATTCGGGTCAAGTGGGGTCTAAAACCACTCCAACTTTGAAACACTACTACGCGGCCGCCATTTTGTTTTTTCAATTTTTTAAATAATATTCGTAAATCATCTTAACAAAACTACAGATGCCAAAAATTTTAACCGGATCGGCCGGAAAACAAAAGAGATACGATGGGCAGGCTTGGCCGCCATTTTGTTTTTTTGAAAAGTCGGAATTTTCCCGGGGTCACTCCGCCATCTTGCACACTTTTCTCATATATGACTTGACTCCAAAACGACTCCTTCTGGGAGAACAATTATGTCAGTGAGTCAGTGAGTGAGTGGTAATCGAGCTTTATATATTATAGATAGAATAGAATAGAAACGTGCCGATGGATGAATGGTAAAGGTTGGTTAAAAATGTCGTGTCGCTAGCGTCAACCTCAAGAACCGGGCACACCCTGTTTTTTAAGAACTTTACCCTTCTATCGGCCCTCTAGGAGGGTTGACGGTTTATTTGTCCATTTCTCGTGGGATAAAAAATATTAAATGAAACAAAAAGATAAAGAAAAAAACTTTGGATGACAAAAGACGGAAGTTAAAAGACCAAAAAATAAAATTATATAGCGTAGATTTAGAAGAGCCAAAGAAGAACAGGAGAGACTATTATGAGAAATTATAGAGCTTCACAATTGGAAAAAAAACAGAGAAGGTCGTTTACAACAAATGCGTCAGCATAATGCCGAATACCGAGCTTCTCAGAATCTGAAGAAGAAAGAGCCGTCCGCTTATAGCAAACCTCACGAGCTTAAGCCGAATATCGGGCCTCGCAATCCGAAAAAGACAGAGCAGCTTGCTTACAAGAAATGAGTCAGCATTATGCCGAATACCCAGCTTCACAATCTGAATAAGATTGAGTAGCTCGCTTACAGCAAATGCGGCAGCGTAATGGGGAATCTAGACGATTACATAACCCAAGTCTCACAGGTTTCTTACAGGGGATAACACAGTTTGTGATAAAATATGTGAAATTTGCACCAAGCGTTGGTATCTGCATCAGATTTCTAATTGGACTATAAACACAACCACAGCCCCTTATTTTCCCAATGAACTTAAGCAAAGAAATTGTTTAATCACTTGCAGACATTGTAAATGTCACTTAAGTCCAAAGTAAAACATTCCACCATCTAAAGCATGTTTGCTGCGGATGAGGGTTCCTGACTTCTACGCGATTATAAGTTCACGCATAGCTTTCTTTCGGTCTCGCTTACGGTCATCGAAAAACAGCATACTGAGGATGATAGCTGACAGCTACAACTGTCCGTATTATAAGTACCAGCTTGCTGTGCATCGCACATTGTAAATAGAAGTACATAATGTTTTGTCATGTATGCTGTAATTTATATTTTTATTTTTGTATTTATGTAATGGGACTATTGCCTGAATAAAGAATTATTATAATTGGAGCATATTGGAATAATCTACATCCAGGCCCTATTACAGAAATGATTGCAAATTTGTCACAACCTGAACAAAGGCTGATTGCACGCATTATTTTATTTGTTAAAATTATCATATTATCTATTTATTTTGAAGTTTAACGACGCCTCGTAAAGAGAAAAAAATTTAGTTTATAGACAGTAGGTACTGTTAAGTAAAAAGTGTTTTTAAAAATTAGATTTATAGATGATTCTCGTGATTTTAAATTAAGAAAGAACTTGAAGTTTTAAGAAATACAAGTCTTTTAAATAAAAATGTTTTTAAGCAATTTCCAAAAGGGAGGTTAACGATTCTATTCATTATGTTAGACTAGGACTTCCAAGCAAATGTACACAATTTCACAAAATATAGGTAATTTTATGTATGTATACATAATCATAAATTAGTATTCTGACTCCAGCTGGGAACAGTGTAAGCTTCATAACAATCAGTTCAGTTGTTTTAAAGATAATAGACTAACAAGAGTAAGTGTGCCAACAAATTAGGAAAGGCTTTAACTGTTTTTATCAGCACTTCCAAGTACTTCCAACCTTATACCTGAGATAATTGTTTGTAGTGACCAAGATTATGTTGACATGAGACGTTTATCATGGTTGAGAATTTTAAGCCATAATGCTGCATTTAAATATAAAATTACAGTTTAGTACTGACTTGGCCAATGGGTTTGTCACTTAAATTGTCAGCATAAAGTCGTATTTTTACATATTGTACGTAGAGTCTATGATGAACTATATTATTTCAGGCATAAGGTCGGGTGTCAGCGAAAATATAAAAAAAGTAATAATTTACCACTTTATTGCAGTTTTAGATAAGTCCAGTTATCATAAAACTAAAGGTGAACATGTTTGCAATAAATACGTATAAAAAAACTGTTCAATTTCCTTATATTATAAAAAATATTCACAAAATTGTTTCTCAATTTTGTTTTTGCTCTCCTGAAAACCTGACTTTTTCGACATCCGACCTTATGCTTTTCATGTCCAGATATTATGTGGTAAATGTCCGTGATAGTGTGCAGTGAATTGGAAATTCGATAAAATGCGTGCGATGGACTTTTCCGAATTACCTCAAGAAGCCTCTTCAAAATCTTCAGTAAAAGTGCATTATCGCTTTACTGTTGATAACCAAGTGACAATTCGATAAGTTTTGAAGAAACTCATGTATTTTTGTGCATAGCTCTGAAGCAGAGCTGAAAATCTGGAACTTCGTGCCGTGTTTAGTGCTGATGGCTAAAATGCCAATGCCTTAAAATAAGAAAAAAAAACAGTGAACTGTCACTGTCACTCTGTGCTGTCACCGAACCCATGTGAATTGATGTGAAATGGACTATAGTTAATTTATACAATAAATGCTTATTAATTGATTGGAGTGAGGTAATTTTTCTTTTTCTTTGGCTTTCGCGTCATCTCGCACGGGCAGAGAAATTTAATATATCTGTATGTAAACGTTTCACTGACCAGTATTTCCAGGTATTAACATTTTTCCCTCGTACAAATAAGGAAAAACCTGTGTCATCCGGGTCGAATCTATGAAATGATAATATTAAATATTTATCATATTTATGATGGATATAGCTCAAATGAAAAATAGCTAGTTAGTTACATACTTCTTTGTTATTAAAAAATTAATAACGAACAATGTTTGTATCATTGTATTGGTTTGGTGCTAGTTAATAACAATTAATTGGGGACAATTCATAGACTGATATTAATCCCCTAACTAGGCAGATCCGGTTTTTATGTTCATTGTCCAGTACACTATGGACAATGAACATAAAAACAATGGGTCACTGTGTTCATACTAGTTATCTATGAAATAGCACAACCATTCTGATGCAATTTTGTGAATATATATTATGGTTGGAGCTAGCTTGAAGAATAAAATAGTATTGGACCCTAGGCACTATGGTCTGTGGCAGCAAAACATCTGTCTTCCTCTAATTCAGCTGAAGGCATGGTCACTACCAACTGAGCGAACAGGCTAGTCAATTAGATGTTAGTACTCATTTATTCTGAAACTTGTTACCAGTAGACTATTTAGATCTGGTTACATACATTTTAACTTTGAGTGATTATTTATTATTTCAGTGATTTGAATGCAGTAATTCCATGGCAAACACAATGATGTTCAAGGTAATAAACTTGTTACTACAGTGTTTCTGGTTTGTACTATAGAAGCAGAAAATTTCAATTTACCAAGAAATTATATTTGATGGGTTAATTGCTAATAACTATATCAATTAACCTTCCCACCCACTTCCAACCCAACCTCCAACTTCCAACCCACCAAACTTCATATCAATTGTCTTGCCCCCAGCGCCCATCACAGTAAATCGAAAAATAAATATGTATAAACATATTTTTATAGTATACAACGTAATGGATTAAACAAGATGGAGTATCGACCATGGTCATAAAAATATTTGTCGGATTAATCGGACCTAAGTAGTCAAAGTGTTAATCATTTTGTGGCAAACCACTTTTTTAATAACAACTCTATAAGTGATGAAAGCTGAATGCACATGGGTTCCTCTAACTGCATCATTAATATTTCACTTTTGAAGTCTAAGAGTAATTTGCTGCTTATAGGTGATTGTAATGTAGAATAATGTAATATAAAACTAATACAAATCTCACGCCTCTCATCCCCGAGGGGGAGGGGGTAGGCAGAGGTATACTATTACTGGATATACCCGCATTTTAAGAGATACATTGGACCTCTAAACGTGATAGGGTGAGCCCATTGCCGGACCGGGTCTATTTACTACACATGTCTCAGAACTAATTCTGAGACCTGCGGGTCTCCTCACGATGTTTTCCATCACCATCGAGCTAGTGATAAATATGTACGTAAGTTTTTGAAAAACTCATTGGTACATGCCAGGATTCGAACCCAAGCATCACTGATTTTCGGCCGGCTCTTTAACCATAAAATTTAAAACTCTATTGCAAAATTTGTTTCAAAACAGTTTGTCTTCCAAAAATTAATTATATAAATATTACTTTATTATATTATTATTTTAAATTTTGCTAAAATGTTTATATTTTGTAGGTGGTGTCAAAAAGGCTTGTTCCAACCATTGTTTTTTTACAACCGGCACGCACTACTACTTCAAAGCATTGGGATCCGAAATTCAAGAAGCTTCGATCCCAAAAGTACCTAAAAGTAGATTTTCCTGACTTTAATGAAGATGTTAGTAGTATGCCACAAGAAAAAATACGCCAAAAAATGAAGGAACGTGGACTTTTTCCAGCAAGGCCATGGATTGAGCGTTCCTTTTATATATCAGCAACAGGTTAGTATTTTTTCTACTATACTTGCAAGTTATTAAAAGAATGTTGTATTTCCTCTGTTGTGTTTGTTCAATCTACTATATAAAAATAAGTCGGGTTTTCCTTCCTGACGATTTAACTCCAGAACTGACGAACCGATTTCCATGGTTTTGCATTCGTTGGAAAGGTCTCGGGCTCCGCAAGGTTTATAGCAAAGAAAATTCAGCATTGCACCCGTGCGAAGCCGGGGCGGGTCGCTAGTAGTATATATAAAATAGAGCAACCACATTACAGATTAAGTAAAATTCATAATTCCTTTATGGGTTTGTGTGTACGGTTTTACAACCTGTTCTCGATTTGCCAGAAAAAATGTTCAAAACTCACGTTAAAATGGTTTTATGTAAAATGGCATATTATAAGTTAGATGAATATTTGAATGACAATGATGTTTGGTGTAAATTTTCTCCAGCTCAGCAAAGCACTAAAACCATGTAACTTTTACTTTGTATTAGGTGTATTAATTGTTTAAAAGAATAATGTGTTGAGAAGTTTCTTTCCCCACTTCTTCTCCTCAACTGTACATACCGAAGCGGTGGAGTCGCAATGACTTTTAATAAGAGGACTTATAAGCCCCTACATTGAATAAAAACTTTTGACTTTGTATGGATATATTCGTAATACAAACCAACTTATGTCAATGATCTGAGGTCACAATTTAAAGCCAACCGAGATAATACAAACCGCACTGTATAGCAAATAGAAAAAACTTTGATGGCAACATTACAAAACGCAACTTTATGCGTGTTCCCTTATAGGAATTTGACAAATTTTTTCAGACAGTATTGTCACACATTTCGGAAAAACCACAAGAAACAAAACCACAATAACTAAAATGTCTTGGTATTTTTGTGTATTTATTCACATTGTTTTGTATTGTTTTGTTTTGTATTCCTATTTGAAAAATTTGTCAAATTCCTATTTGACAAATTTTTTCAGACAGTATTGTCACACATTTCGGAAAAACCACAAGAAGAAACAAAACCACAATAACTAAAATGTCTTGGTATTTTTGTGTATTTATTCACATTGTTTTGTATTTTTGCTAGTTTAGTTTTGTGGATGGCAAGGCAGTTGCTAGTTTCCGGCTGCAGAATTAATGAAGGGATCAAGTATTTGCTACAAACCAAATTTTTCGTATTTATGATTAGGAGAATATATATCTACCAGGGTGCCTATCGAAATATGGCCGCTAGTATTTTTAATTAAAATATTTTTTATTGATTTTTGGGATGAAATTTCATTCACTTGCTTTTTACATAAAATATCGTCCACTTCACGGCAATATTTCGCTAGGCCCCTGGTAGATATATATTCTCCTAATCATAAATATGCGTAAAAATTTGGTTGGTAGTATATACTCGATCCCTACACTAATTCTGCAGAAGGATCTTAGGCTATTATATACAAATTACCATAATATTTACAATTAAAAATATCATACTTCAAAATTTCCAGGTGGTACTTTTGAACCGTATGTGCCCCCCGAAGGAGATGGCAAAGCTTCCCTGGCATCTGCTGCACGCGCCAAGCAAGCTGTCGAATTATTAGAGAAGAAGTCCAAGTCAATGATGGCAATCCGTAAAATAAAATCATTTGAAGAAGATTTCGAAAGTAAAGAGTTCTGTGGTAGAGCCCAGGAAATTTACATTAAAGCCCATGAGTCTTTAGCTAATAATGATAAGGATTTACGATATTATGTCACAGAGAAAGCATACCCTGAATTTAAACACAACTCCCAACAGAAAACAATTCGGTGGAAGTATTTGGAGTCATTGGAGCCACCTAGAGTTGTCCATGCTCGTTGCACAGATGTTGTTAGCAAGGAGAATATATTCGGCCAGGTAAGCTAAAGTAATTTAAAAAATGTTATGTGTCCATCGTCATCATCAACCCATAACAAACCAGCAGTGGGTGTATGCTGGCTTGGTAATGGTTGCGTGCCCCTCTGACGATGTACTATCGACAAAAGTTCTGCCTGATACACGTAAAGGTAATTTTTGCATGCAGCTATTTTTTTCATACAAAGGTATAGTGCCCAATTGCGTTCCGGCGACACAGCCCCAGTTATAGAAAAAACGACAATTGCAAAAAAAAAAAATTTTATTATGAACATTTCATATGGAAGACAGCAAGGGAATTTAAAAAACGGTGTGACTGGCTTTTGAGTGTTCAAAGCTAATTAGGGGCGGAATAGTAAAGTGACCTTTCAAACGACAATTCTTCTAAATGTATCAGGCTTAACGTTTGTCGAAAGTACATGAACAACCAGTAAATTGACGTGAACAATTTACTTATATTATGCCAGGTATGTGTAAAAGCTATTGATTTTGTGTGCAATCATGGTTTCGCAGGATGGTTAAGAGCAGTGATAGCCCAGCAGTTAAAGAGCCTGCCTCATGCGTGAGGTCTCGGGATCGAATGTGGGCATGTACCAATGAGTTTATCAAAACTTTTGTACATATTTATCACTAGCTTGACGGGGATCACACTAAACAATCTAATTTATTATAATACGAGTATTTATTACTTGTGAGATATGTTGTGTTTTCATGCGATGGGCAAGTCATTCTATTTATTTAAAACATAAAAGATTTTTAATATTGATATGGTGAGGTCACTACAAGATGTTGTTAGGTTAGCTAATTACGTAATAACTTAAGACAGAAGGTCCCTTAAGTAGGGACTGAATAAATTTACCGACTTCGTATTACATGGATCTCACAACTTTTTACGGAAGAAGAAATGATTTGCGAGACTTGTTTTTTTACAAGTTATTTAACCGACTTTGTATTACATGGATCTCACAACTTTTTACGGGAGAAGAAATGATTTGGAAGCCTTGTTTTTTTACAAGTTATTTAGCCGACTTGGTATTACATGAATCTCACAGCTTTTTACGGTAGAAGAACTGAGTTTTGTTTTTTTTACAAGTTATGTTTTTGATGGTATATTTTTTCAGGTAACAGTGCGTTTTCACTCTCGCCAACAACTTGCTGTATACGATCGTTTTGGACGACTGCTTCACGGTAGCGAAATTCTCGGCAAAGACGTTCTGGAATACATCGTTTTTGAGAAACATCTGTCTAATTTGTACGGAAAATGGCGTGTTCATGATAAAATAATTCCAGATTGGGCACCCCCAAAAGACCCCTCCAAATTGACTCGCCTTGTCCAAGAAGAACTTATACCTGAACCTATTAACGCAGTTTTAGATAGCGATAAAAAAGAAACACCTAAAATTGCTGATATGTAATATTGCTTATAGTAATCTAATAAATATTTTAGTTGTGCAGTTAATAGTTTTATTCTTGATTCTATGCTATGGTTACAGAAACTATGGTGGTGGTGTTAGGAAGAGTCAAAACTTAGTGAATTTGACAATCAATACATATTGTCACCTCATAAAAACTACTGTAGACATTTCGATTCGGTTTCCACGAATAGATAGACTAATTAATGAGGTTTCGTGAAGTAAATAAATTTATTGTGTAGCTAATTTGATGGGTAGGTACTGAGAAGGGGCGGCTGGTACTTACTACATGGGGCCTAGGGCGGCCAAAACTGTAAATACGGCACTTTTTACTTACACGTATTTAGATTTGTGACATCCGAACTCCAGTATGAAACTGAATACCTAAGTACTACAGACTAAATAGACGGATTTAAAATTCAAGGTATCATTAGTCTTCATCTTTGAGCTGTACTGATACAAGCTAAATAGGTACCAGTTAACATTAATTTGAAGTCCCTGGGCTCCTTCGTTTGAAACACAGATCCATCACAGACCTGCATCTCTGAGGTTAGAAAAATAGAGCCTATATTCCTTTTTTTTAGAAAAAAACTTGAGATGTCAAGGGACACCCGGATGGAACGATGTTCCATCATCATCATAATTATTAGATTTATCATAGAGCTTCAACTATAGCAAAAAGTGTCGGTCGTTACAACTTTTGGTCTTAATTTTTTCCGTCTTTTTCAGCCCCCTTTCGCGATAAGGAACTACGTTCCAAAAAACTTCATATACATGCTAGTGACCTTAACGAAAATAAGGGCACAGATAGCCGTTTTAGGTTTACAGCAATTGTCACACGTTCGCCCAGCAAAAAATGAAATACCTCTGAAATATAAGGTTTCTCAATTTTTGCTTTCAGGGCATATTTTGGCTCGAATATGAGCAACCTTTATGCATAGTTTAGTCCAGTAACCCAACAGGTAAAAAAATATTTTGCGCTGCTAACGTTCGCCTAGCCGAATCCGTATTTCTTAAATTACTCTAAAACGACTAGACGCTCAAAAATTTAAAAATTCGGGCTCATTTACACGACATATCGCTCTTAATCTACTATATAAAAATAAGTCGGGTTTTCCTTCCTGACGATTTAACTCGAGAACGGTCGGACCGATTTTGATGAAACTTTTTGTGTGTGTTCGAGTGGGTTCAGGGATGGTTTATAGCAAAGAAAATTCAGCATTGCACCCGTGCGAAGCCGGGGCGGGTCGCTAGTTTTCTATAAAACTCAATTTTAACTTTAATATTCAACCACAGACAACTATCCTATTCTGTAATACAAACAATACTTTTATAACAAACATAGAATAGGTACACCAATATCATATTTATTTCATACACTTCAATTTCCAAAAAAGTTAAGATGTTACATAAAATTTAAAATATATAATGTGCTAATCAATTGTATTACTTACTGTTTTCAATAGTAAACTTGTAAAGGGGTTGTCTAAGTAGGTACATAAGCATATAGAATGGTATGCTTTATCTTTATCCGCAAATCCGGGACATTTCTGAACCCAAAATGTTATTAGTCTTTTTTTTATATTTGTCTGTTCATGCCAAAGCTACTGGAGGTATGTTCATTTAGTTTCCGCTATTCGATTGAATAAGGACGACCTGTAGGTTGTATTTACGTATATCATCGCGCAATGTTTACTGGATAAGGACAAGCAGAAAAAACAACTTATGACTGCACTTGCCTAAATAATACTCGGATGGGGTAATCCAATGGTCTGTGGGATAATACCAGTATAAATCTTAACATTTTCGGTATTCGGTACAGTCAAGAGCACGCTAAGCTTGACACTTTGGACTTTGACCCGGCCCTGTCTATGGCGCGCAGTACCTACAAATCAGAGCTCAGCTTAAACTGGTAGTGTCAAGCTTGACTTGCTCTTGGCTGTACAAAAAGTACTATGAATGGTATTTATAAACTAAATAACTTATATAGAAAAAATATAAGGTTTTATAAAAAACTAGTAATCGCCCCTGCACTCGTGTGCGAAATTTCATACTCCTCTTTCTTTGTTTCATACTCCTGCCTACAAAAGGGGTACAAAGTATAGATAGAATAGAAGATACTTTCTATATTACTCGTCCGGCCGGCAATATTACTATATCTACCTATTAAAAACAGATCCTTGTACTATGAAAATATAAACGGGATACACCCGTTCGAATATTCAAGATTTCCTTGTTTTTACTAAGATTTCTTAAGACAATCCGATAGGCATTTATACAGATAAGAAACAATCTCAAATTAAAATTCGAACATTTATTATATACACTATATATAGGTACCTATTTACCTACGTAGTTTTAAAAAGAAATGTTTAAATCGTTTACACATACGCGCGAGTGGCGAAGCGAATAGCGAGACGAACTACGCGAATCGCGAATGTTTGATCAAGTAAGTACGCTCGCTATTCGCGGTGGCTGCGGTTTTCGGGCACAAGTCAAACATAGGCTCCAAGTAGGTACTGCGATCAACAAGCACATTTTAGTGCGCTGGTCAGTTGACAATGACTTTGTGACCAAAAATAATAGGTTGAAAGAACTTGAGTGTTTTAGAATGTCATGATTTCACAATTGCGATGATGGGTGATTTGCCATGTTTGCAGAATAATTTATATTATGTATGCAACATGAAGGTGTAAACGGTAATTCGCGAGGGCACCATCTTCATGAAACGTTCAAAGCACCGATTGGGAAAGCGAGTCGCAAGCGTAAATGTGTAAACGGGGTAGGTACATATTTGAATGTCTAAAATTAAAAATAACCTACGTTTAATGTGAGGATATGATATATTTATATACTTATAAGATAATATGACTTAAAGTTAAAATACCAAAAGCTTAAAATGTCAAATGGATATACTCGTATTGCTGAAGTTCAAAAGGATGACACTTGAAATACCTAGATCAAAATGATTTACCTCACAGTTAATTGACCAAATGTGAACGTTTCCGTTCACCGACCATAACGACAAATACCTACCGATATTGAAGTATGTCTTAGATATGTACCTAATGTGCTTAACATATTGTATTATATTTAACAACTGTTAAAATAAAATCTCTTTGTTTGTTGCTCATAAAAAAAACTTATCAGGTCGATTTTTGAATCTCACCAAGTGACTAATTCTCACCGATGTGAGTGATTTCCGAAAGTTCGTATTTTTGAAACTCATCGGTGACTTACATTTGTCATACATATGATATCGATTTACGAGTGCCCCCACCCACTCGTAATTGAAATCACCATGCGATTGTTTTTGACAGTTGACGTATGTGACATCTGCAAAGTATGTTTTTCGGAAGAATTAGCAGCGGGGCTCGATTGTGATAAGTATTTTGTAATTGCGACGATTTATTGAAAACAGCGTGACTTTCAAAAATACGGCTTTTGGAAAATGGTGACATAAAAGTCATCGGTGATAATTTTAGTCACCGGTGATTTTGATATCACCAGTGAGATTAAAAAATCGCTACGCTTTGCCCCCGCCCTGGCTTTCTGAACCTACCCAGTCCAAATAATTTCCGATCTGGGATTTTGAGCTCGCTTCGCTCGCTCGACCATTGAATATATTTATAATATCTAGCAAGTGGTGCATTATTTTAAGAATTTTGACCATTTGGTATTTAAAATGTTGGTATATCAAACTTTGTTGTTATAACTATAAACATTTTAAATATTAGGTATCCAATCGATATTTTAATCTTAGATATTTCGTAGGTAGGTGTTGGACTCGATTCTGCTGACCAGCTAAAATTCCTAATTTTAAGTTAGCCTATCCTTCATAGAATACGGAAGAAAAATAACAGAAACATTCCATAGATTGAAGAGTAATGTCAAACATGTAAAAACTAACTAATTGGAACCTTATGAACGTGCGTTCAAAGTGTATTTTTTATACCTACTGAAATAAAAGAATTTTGAGTGCTTATCTGTCACTTTTATCCATGACCTTGTTACATCGTCGCTAAAATTGCTAAACACGTGTATTTGAATAAGGTGTGAATGCGTTCATGAGGTTCAATTTTGTTATTTTGACATTTGTGACATTATAAATAAATATGGCGCTTATTTCTGTCCATTTCCTTTCCAAAGCGGTGGTAAAGAATCGAGCTAACTTAAAATTAGGAATTTTAGCTGATCAGCCAGAATGGAGTCCATTGGGTCCGATTCTGCTTTACAGCCACTAAACTTATTTTAGTTTACTCCTATCATTTTTATTCTCTTAGAAAAGAAAAGAGACGAGAGATAATTAGTCCTGTCAAATTAAGATTAGTCCTGTCAACTAAGGCATTTCACGTGTTTAGTGCTTAGGTAAATAACTCACGACTAAAACACAGCCTCTGACAAGACTAAATTCAGTAAGTTATCTTCTACCCCTTTTCTTTTTTTGAGGTAAGACAAAGACAGAAAATAAATTTAGTCGCTGTAAAGCAGAATCGAACCCATTAATTTCTTAGGTATTTGAAACATTAGGTATTTAGATTGTAGGGATTTTTATATTAGGTTTTTTAATTTTAGATATTCAAATACGTACCTGTGTAAAAGTTATATTACATTTAAGTTAGTTCATAAATAAGTAGTTCATTCTCGCTAAACTTAACAAATACTTAATTTATTAATTTTGTCTACTTTGTAGAGCGTAAGCTTCCAAGCTTTTATAACAATGACATTATATATATTTCACTATAATAAGTATACTTGGCTTAGCTTGGCGACAACCAAAATACCTAATCAATAATATACTCGCTAAGTGCTAAGGCGAAGTTAGAGGTAGGAATATAAATAATGGAGTGATTCAAAATGCAATACTTTTTCAATATAGCGAATACATATTTCATAATGATTGTATTTGTACATACCTAGATATAATACTGCGTAAATATATTATATCAATTTATCATAATAATATACAATTAATTATAAACATCTCTAACATAGATCTTACTTTTTGCGATATTATCAGATTATAATAACACTAGAGGTTCTGCGCGATTTCACCCGCGTAGTTCCCGTTCCCGTGGGAATACGGGAATAAAATATAGCCTATGTTACTCAGGGATATTGTAGCTTTCTATTAGTGAAAGAATTTTTAAAATCGGTCATGTAGTTTTCGAGTTTATACGTTACAAACATACAAAAATATACAAATATTTCCTCTTTATAATATTAGTGTAGATTTCATTTATAACGTTTTTTGGAAATATTGTTATTTTATTAATATGAAAACATGTATATTTTGTGATACAACTCATTATATATTTATATTACAGATTGATATGTATACACGTTTATGTCACAGGTATATGATAGTACATTTTTGTATGATAAATGAGTATCTTATAGATGTCTATCTGCCTTGTTTGCATATAGATAAAGTTATGGCCATCGTAAGTGGAAACGTGCTGTGGGCAAGGGAAAAGCTATATCTATTATGAAACCATTGGAATAGCGTTATTACTTCCTATGTTCAGATTCCTAAAAATTTATTACATATAATTAATTGTTTACGATGTTCAACACTTATATCAAGTTTTCACATATCTATCTAATGTAATTTACAGCTATGTCTTATCTCAACAAAGTGGAAAATTGTTACATTTAATGTGTCATACATTTTTTTTTCATGTACAATACCTATACAGCAAGATTTAACATCGACGAAAATTCATCTAATATAATTTACACCCACAGGAAGAAATAATGCACTCAGCATTCTACTAGTGCTTTACTAGTATTTTTTTATATATATATATCAACAAAATGGCGAGTTATACATTACATTTAGACTGGATTTTTCCTCTGATGAGTAATTATTTGTTGGACAAATCAAGCCAAAATGTGCCAGACACATTGACTACGACACGTCCAACACTATAACATCGAGATTTAAAAAAAATAACAGTAATCTCATATAATATGTACCTATATGAAGAAAGAATGCACTCGATATCCTAAGATTCGCCTGATTTCAATAAAGTGGAAAGTTGTTACATTTATAGCCTGCGCAGACGACACACTTTTGTCCCCGTATTTTTTTGTCCGCCAAAATAGAACGCTTACAACTGAATCGAGTAACGCACACGAGGGATTAAAAGTATGGCGTACAAAAAGTCCCCCGAATAATCGCGGACACCGAGGGGGGTACAGGACAAAAAGAGACGGACATATTTTTTTACGATTCGGGGGACTTTGTCCTCCGGGGACAAAGTCCGTCGTCTGCGCAGGCTATTAATGTGTCATACATTAATCTGTTATGTTATGACATATAACATAATTTCAATTTACATGAACATTTGAAATCCTTCTAATATACTTTACAGCCGTGTGAAAAGAGAGCGCACTCGATACGCGTCTCACGCTTAGGTCTCTCGTCAACAAAGTGGAAAGTTTTTATTTAATATGTTATACATTAATCTGTGACGACGTGTAACATTCCATGAAGATTTTAAAACATTTAAAATCCATCTAATATACTTTACAGCAATTGACCGGACTTGTGTCGGTTTCTAGTGCTGTATATACCATTTGTTAATTTATTTGGAGTTAGTGATTTACACAAATGTAGCGGAACGGCCGGGCTTTGGTGGCAGGGGCGGTGGCACGCGCGAATCCGGTGAAGTCGGCGTCTCGTTCTTATTCTGTAAACGCTGGCGCTGTGTCTCCCGAAGATTTTCTAGGAACTCTGTAACACGTGAGGTTGCAGTTAATTCTTTATTTTAAAAGTAAGGCGGGGCAAAGAAAAATACGTATGTAATAGTAGATTTTGTCATAAGGGAGCAAAACGATATTTTTACGGCGAGGGCGTTTCTTTAAATCACGAACATAGTGAATGTTTCTAGGATAGAATCCCGAACGTAGTGAGGGATTCTAATGTAGAATCATGAACGAAGTGAGGGGTTTAAAGTACGTAGCCCAAGGTAAAAATAATTTTGCGACCGAATGATACACTCTGCTTTTCATACCTCTCTATGAGAAAAAAATATTGATGGCATTGTTTGCTTCTTTTTTCAATATTTTCCGGTGTTTAACTATCACTGCTACTTGAATTCAGTTTAAAATATAAAAGACACAAACAATTTGATGTTGGAATTCGAAAATTTGGCGTAAAATAAAATGTAAATAATAATTGTGAAAAATAACTACGAGAGCGCGCGCATTGCCACAGCAATTTTTCTGACAGTGTGGCACGACCATCGAACGCTATTCAGCCTTGTCAACCTAATGCGGCGAAAAATGGAACTAATGTTTTGTTATAGTACTTAAGCTACAGTGGCGCCAACCTAAAATGCAAACTTATTTTGCTAATCTCTTTGGCTAAGAATGTTGACGAATATTTTTAATTCTAAATTCAAAACACTTTTATTCGCACTTATAAAAACCCTACTTTGCTCCCTTTTTTTGAGGACCAAAACGTCACTTTTCGAATAGAAGGTATGAAAAAGTCTTAAAGCAGAACTCCGTGTGCAGCGGCCGAGTCTGACGTGCGCGCCCGACGCGACAACACTGAGACTGAAAATGAATGGCGCCGCTTCCGAGCCTAGCGCCAGAGACGCGAGTGGCCGTTCTTGATAATCCTTCGTCATTTCTGCTTTTGAATATAATCTGGGCAAGACCAATGGTAAGGAAGTGTAAGTATTGTTTAAAGAGGTCACGCTACAAATCTGAGTAATGTTGTTTTAAGCTTGAAGGAAAGCGTTCCTGAACAATGATGGTTTTTTTAAATGGAGGTCGGCCTTCGGGCCTTAGTTATAAAATTTATGAAACTTCTTTGTTTGGAGTTTAGGTTTGAGGCTGCGGTATTTACCTGCAGGGTGGTGGTGGAGCGGCGGGCCGGGGCGCAAAGCGGCACGAACTCGGCCGTTGCCCGCGGCTGCCCCGCTGCGGCTCAAGCTGGGCCTCAGCGACAAGCCGCTGGTGCCAGCTACAGCACCATCGCTTATTCCGGTATTGGGACCACTCTGGTCGATGATGTTGCTATAGCTGCTGGGCCCCGCGCTGGATACAGCCCCACTGGTGATGCCGGCGTTAATGTGAGAAGGGCTACTGGAGCCAGTGGAGCTTGGGCAACTGCTGCTGTTCGTAGGGCTACTGGGGCCAACACTATTTGAGCCAGAAGGGACGGCGCTGTCAGGACTGGAGCTCGTAGTGATCTTCAGAAAGTAAAATAAAGTAATAGTGATAAAGAATAAATTTTAAAACAGTACACATTTAACACATAAGTACCTACATTACATAACAACATTATATGAACAATAATTTAACAAAATCGTTCCTTAAGCCGTATACAGAAAGAAAGCCGAAAGCTTGTCGGCGCCCATCGGCGCCGGTCCATTCTACAGAAAGCAAGCAGATTGAAGCAGAGCGAGCAAAATGTCGTACGATGATTGGCGGGCGGCACCAGCGCCGACCGGCGCGAGTCGGCGCCGATCGGCGCCTATCGGCGCCGACAGGCGCCGGTCGGCGCCCATCAGCGCTTGTTCATATAAATGCCTCCGCCGGTTACCTGCGTAGACCGGCGCCTGTAGGCGCCGATAGGCGCCGGTCGGCGCCGATGGGCGCCGGTCGGCGCCGATGGGCGCCGGTCGGCGCCGATGGGTTTTCGGCTTTCTTTCTGTATACGGCTTTAGATAGATAGTTCGCACGCGCTTGCACTTAATATATTTCAGCATAATATTCAGTTACAAAAAGCTCGCTATGCTGAATATTCGCTGGGTGATATTCGCTCTGCAAATGTTTACACCATAAATAAATTGGATAGGGTTCTTGACAAATAAATTTAATATTATAATATAGATATTAAGCTTATACGAAATGTCTTTATTTTAATATTTAGATTATCTTAGTAAAATGAAAATTGGTTTAATTTTCGCTACATTAGAGATTCATAAATAATTGGTTGTGTGTATGTCATAAAGTACAGAGCTGTATTTTATAACCACAATGAAACTTCATTTATCAGTTCACTAACCTGTATATCCTCGTCAGACAATTTGACGGCTGCGAGGTCACTTAGTGAATCCGTATCGTCATCTCTCCTGTTTTGTGGATTATAGATGGGGAGACCGTTTTGTTCTGCGTCGGTTATTTGAAGCCGGGCACCATCTAGTAGCTGTCATAAGAAACCATTCCATTTGAAATTCCTTTTTTTAATATGCGTGAGCAATAGGTGAAGTTATTAAAATAGATGAACTTAATATTGACACATCAAGAAACGTGGCAACAGTTTTTATTTTATCTAAGTCAACACAGTATCTCCGAAGACTCCTATTATAACGGAAAACTCACGAATGTTTGAGTAAGTTAAAGGTCCTACTTCGCGTGGCTCATATTACTGTTTTTGTTCACACGGTGAGTGACAACTAACTTTCATCTTTTTAAAATTATTTTGTTACAAATTCGGGATTAATAAACCTACATTCTGAAAGTTACATCACAATATTTGGAGATTTATACATTTATGACGGTGAAGTATATCAAAGAATAAATGATCCGGATAGGGTCAAGGTCAAAACGGATTAAGTAAACACCTCCATGCTTGTGTCTGGATGAACGATGCACCCGTTGAGCAGCACGGTGCGCCGCGGGCCGATGATTGCGCTGTACCGGAGTACGATGGGGCGAAGCGCGTGCCTCAGCCGGCGGCCGGGTCGGCACCGCACGGCCACCACGCGACCACCGACGTCGATACGAACTACACATCGTCGCTCCACAACCACTTCTTGGCCACCGACCAAGGTAGACGGCGCCCCAAGGTCTACAACTGGCGACGCACCCTGTACAATGAAGGCTAGGCTAAGCCGCGATGATTATAATAACGACGATGATGATGATAACAAGGGCTACAACAGTATATTTGAAACTGCCAGTTTATTTAAGAGCAGTGATAAATAGCCCTGTGGTTAGTGATCCCGCCTCTCATGCTTGAGGCTCGGTTTCGAATCCTGGTGAGGGTTACCAATGTATGTTTTAAAATTTACCTACATATTTATTATTAGCTCGACTGTGAAGGTAAACGTCGTGAGGAAACCCAAAGGTCCCAGAATTTATTGTGAGGCATGAGTAACAACGACCACCCCATGGGCTTACAACTTATCACGTTTAGGGATCCAGAAAATACACTTGAAAAAAGTGGGTAATTTCAAAAATCTAATACTTCCGCTGACCCCCTCGGGGTTACAAGGCGTAAGATTATTTATTTTTAAATTTGATTTTTTTTTTGCAAACATAGCTTCAATTTTACAGCACACAACGAAACTATAGTAATGTTTTTAGTACGAGAAACATCTTAATCAACTAATCAAAGAAAGGAACGTCTTCATTGCGTTTCTAAAAAAAATACAGTGAAATGACGAGACTGGATCATTCTAATAATTTATAAAATCGGTCCTGTAGTTTTTGAGTTTATTCGTTACAAATATACAAATGTTTCCTCTTTATAATATTAGTGTAGAAGTGTAGACTATACGTACCTATAAATAAATATACCCGTTAAAAATTTAAATTGGGATGAGTGCTATTTTACTCTTAATATTTTAATATCTGTGCCTTGCTGTGCCTGTGTGTTGATATCAATAAATGCATTTCTCACCTCCGCCACCGGTTCTTTGAGCAGTACATCGTAGGCTGTAAACGAGAAGTTGCGCCGCTTCATAAGGCGGTCCACCATGCGGCGCACTGTCACCTGCGGATCTACGTTCACCACAGACGTGGCACCGTCCGGCAGGATCACACGGCACAGGATATTCTGCCCAGGCGCTGCTTGCGATGATTTTACAACCTAACAAAACATAGTCACCTTTAGAATACGATACATTCAGTCCTGGAGTAGCCTATAAGCTATTTAAGCAATTGCTTAGGCATCCCGTCGGGTTTGACGCAGAATGTGCACTTTGCAAAATGAGCATTTCGCAGTTGGTGCACTTCTCACAAGGGGCACTTCTCATAATGTGCTTCGCAAAATGAGCACTTTGCAAAATGCGCACTTTTCTAGTGTATGAGCCAATAGTTAGTCCTAAAATAAAAACGATATGTTTTTTTTTATTCAGCCGGCCTTTTGTTAAGCCGTCTAGTGCAAAATAAAGTCACCTGCAGATAAATAGTTTTCGACCAATTAGGGGCCGGCGCAAACAGAAGTGGCCTATACCTAAACATAATCGAAATTTAAAACAAAATTACAAACCGACTTCAACGAATAGCACTAAAAAGACTGTTATTTGCTTGCATATTCAACATCCATTACCTACTGTTACAAAAATCTATTACGCTAATAGCCAGTGATTTGCTGATGTTCGTTGAGGAGTTCCGTTTTCCACATGAAGTTCTTTATCTTTTTTCAAAACCTATTTGGGACCACCCTTGAGGAATACCCGATCATGCGAAAAAAAATATTCGAAATCGATTCAGATTGGACGGAAACGTATACGTGACGAATTGAGAACCTCATCCTTTTTTTAAAGTCGGTTAAAAAGTATAAATCAAGCACTGCATTCTAACTAAGGTCCTCATTAAGAAAGCGAAGATATAAGAACCTTTGTGACATAAATAGCGGAATATTTTTCTGACTGCCTCATCTTCTACGCAGGGAAAACCGGGAAAACCTCGTCTTAGTAAAAACGTTAGATATTGGGCCAAATACCCCTTTTTTTTCGAACGGTCTTTGTGCTTTTTGCGTTACTGGCTTGACAGCTTTCACCGGACTAGGGAGGGCACTTTACCCTGCGTCTTACAAACTCTTAATAACTACCTACAAAAACGACGGGCCTTAATGCGCCCGGGTGGCGCAAGGCTCGGCTTAGGACGTCGTTGGCGATGTGGTGCTAGTCGGAGAAAAACGGCCCAGCATGTGGCGGTAGCGTTCATAAGCTTAAGGAGCTGGTAGTGTCGGACGTCCTCGGCGGCGAAAACGGTGTCTTGTATTGGTTAGAGTTTTGATTTGGTTGCAGGGCTATAGAATCTGGATCCGTAGTGATTTGATTGTCGGGATTACGAGTATTTTAAACGTGACGCGGACAACGTTTTCGGCCGCTTATATAAGTCTGACTTGAGTTATAAGTGGAGGTTTCAACAATCAGCGGGTTCGTTTTGTGATGCAAATTTGAAGTACCTACTGTTTAGAAGCTAGTTTGAGGAACTGACTAATCAGCAGGAGCTCGGGATCATGATGAAGATTTAAGTTGCGTATCAATGGGTCTCCCGTCACTGAACGCAGGAACCAATTTTGAAGTAGGTATCTGTAAGGTTTTGAGGTGGCATGGTGCAACGTGTGCGAACACAGCACATTTTTTTTATTATTTTTTATTTTATTAGCCTGCTAGCGGTTCTGCGCGGTCTCACCTGCGTAGTTCCCGTTTCCGTGGGAATACGGGAATTAAATATTACTCAGGGATCTTCTAGCTTTTCATTTGTGAAAGAATTTTTTAAAATCGGTACAGTAGTTTTTGATTTTAAGGTCACAGCACACTTATCAACTCGGAAAGGGATCGTCACCGTATCGCCTCGAGCCGTTCAGTATTGTTTGTATGAAACTCCCTACTGCAACGCACACTAATCGGAAACGTAACGTAATCGCCTCGCCTCGGAGCAGGCTCCGAACCGCGATGCGGTGAGTGGTCAACTTGCAGTCCCCGCGCTTACGGCTCGCTGTCCCCCCGCTTACGTCTCTCCGTACGCTTGACCGTGTTCCCTCCCGCGACTTGCCTGCCGACCGTGCCGCCGCCCGCCATTCGCAAGGCAACTTCCTTTCGTGTTGCGCGTAAGTTTTATTGATTTTTTTATTGAACACTCAACGTTTGGATTCAAACTGATTTGGTGCCAACCCGGTCAGCCAGCGGTCGGCGAGGCGTAAGCGCGGTGACGCCTAGCCGTAGCCGAGTTGACGTACAGGAGCCGCTGCTACGCTTTGGTTACATGCATACGTTAGGTTGACGCCTGGTTGACGGCGAGGCGAAAGGCGATACGGTGCCGATCCCTTTCCGAGTTGATATGTGTGCTGTGACCCTTATTCGTAACAAACATACAAATCTTTCTTCTTTATAATATTAGTATAGATGTGTTGTCCCACTGCTGAGCAAAGGCGTCCCTCCCCCCACTTATCCCTATCCTGTGCCTCCTCCGGCCATGTCCTAGAGAAGTTGACCAGTTCATCCCTAGCATATGCAAAGAGGCCCTTTTACTCTGAAGTCCTTTTATAATTACATTTTTCCTTGCCTCATTGATTACTCCGCTAGATATTACTAGAGGTGCACGGAATCGTTTGTAAAAAATCTACACACTTATTCTTGTAGGTATCCTATGATTGGAGTACTTATATGAAACGATGTCTCATTTCCCAGAAATCTCGTTTCCTGCTAGTTTTCAGGAGTGGCACTTGGATGCTCAGTTACTTTAATTAACTGTTACTTAATAACAAATCCAGTTTATTTTTATATGGTCTTGTATCCTTACAAAGAATCTATACAAGTTTAAAAATAGCGTAGGAGTAACGAGCTGCTCGGCAAATATTTACGCCGTGTTATCGTGATTTTCGATTATTTTTTTGATTATTTTTATATAGGATAAAATAATTCTGTTGCATTTTATCTTCCTTAGTAGTAAGTTTATGGAACAGATATTAAATCAATAGAGTTAAAAAGATAGTGGTACTGACGGATACATAAGAGTATATATTTCAGTATTCACGTACATTTTAAAAACTACTTTACGTAAATCCACTCCACATACTTCACTACAATGTATTTCTAACATATTTCAAACATACTAAATGCGTGAAATCGATAAGCTCCTGGCGCGTCACGAACACGACACATCATGCTGCAGCAGTGTAGTTCTAGCTTTAGAATTTGATTGCTTAACAGTGTTGAACCTTTACTAAAAACTTCATTAAGACTTCTACAGGTAGTACGAAAATATCTATCTTATGTATTTTATCGAATTTACCATTCCCTACACACTTTCCTGTCACTTGCCACATAATACACTACCTAAAGACGTTTAAAGAAAAAGTTTCTCTCTCCTAGGAAAGAGAATGATTTTCTTCCAACCTCTTTGACACTACCACTATCAGCCAAAGCCCAAAATATAGAGCAAAATGAAAATACATTCATCCAAAGTATCTAGGGATCAGGTACGTTTTCGAGTATCGCCACAATTCAGGACTATTGTTGTAATTTTTTGGATCGTCAATAATTCTTATTAGAGCACAAGCGCGTGCCTAGCGCCGGCGAATTCAGTTTATATCCATACCCGTGGAAATTTTCAAAAATGGAAGTATGCGCTATAATCTTCTACGCGAGCCCAAAGCGGATCGGTTAAGATAGAGGCCACCTAACTAGCAGAATTTTTCAAGCAATCCAAGGGTATCTGACATGGCTTAACGACTTCCATTTTGTGTGTGTGTAAAAACAAAGAAAACCGGGACCAACAACTTAACGTGCCTTCCGAAACACGGAAGCCGGAGATCACGCTACACGAATTTTGTCGTACTCACATCAACAAGTGACGTTTCTGTTAAGCAGCGAGTGGAACATGTAAGGGACACCATTGCCGAGCTCTTGACGATAGAAGCACCCGTTGACGAGGAAAACGCAGTACTCATGCTGCTTCCGGAGGTGCCAGGTTGAGGTTCGGAACTGGTGGTGACCAGAGTACTCGTGACATTTCCAGGGTTTGTAGCAGCGACAAGTATTGTTCTAGCAGAGGAAGCTAAAGGTTCTGTGCCATGACTCTTCGGAGCAGTGATGACCGCCCTAGTTGTGACTTGGATGGAGGCAGGAGCGAAGGAAGCTCCAGAGCTGCTGGAGGTACTACTAGGGCTGTCTCGCGCCACAATTAATGGGATCGCAGATGTGGGGATTGGCGGGATGGAGGCTTCGGCGCTACGGTCGCGTGATCCTCCTCTTAGTTTCCAAGGCAGTAGAGAACTGCCTCCACTTCTGCGTCGCTCCGATGCATTACTCGCAGACTTTTTAAGCTTAAAAAAATATTATTATTTAAAAATCAATTGAATTATAAAAAAATCTCACACCTTTTATCCCCGAGGAGTGGGCAGAGGTATGCAATTTCTGGAAAACTTACGTTTCACCAGTATATTCTATGGACCCCTAAACGCGATAGGTGGTGAGCCCATCGCCGGACCAGGGTGCTGTTACGCATTTCTCAGAATTTATTCTGGAACCTGCGGGCTTCCTCACAATGTTTTCCTTCACTGTCGAGCTAGTGATATACATGTAAAAATAATTAAATATATTATGATTCACTACTTCGAATTACATAGAATGCTAATATTATTATAGTGCTTATGTAAACTGGGTAAATAACTGGTTACCTTTGGTTCGACGGCTTGGAATGTGTAATTCACTCCAGCTAGTTGGTTACGAGCACACTGCGAATGCATTTTGGACTTCAGGAACCTCGGGTAGCTGTCAAATTTCATTACACGAAAAATGTGTTTCTGTGCCTGAAACATAAGATTTTTAATTGTGAAGTAGAAGCACAAAGTAGGTTTTAGATTGCTTATTTGTTAATCGTATTCAGCTTTTTTCTAATTTAAATGCGTAAATGTTAAAAAATAAATTCTTATGCTACCACTCAAGTGTTTCTGTCAACTAACTAACTGTTTTTTTTATTTTCAGGGGAAATGCATTACGCATACCAACCCCGCCCAAGAAGCCGAGGGTTATGTGGGACTCGGTAAACTAGTGCTACCAAATCCACTTTAACCCCTGGGGTATTCCTCCTCACCTCTGGACTTCTACTCCCGCTCCGCCGTCTCTTTTTGCGACATGACTTCGTCACCGAACTTCGAAAACGGCTCTAACGATTTTACACATTTTTTTAAAAATACGGCCACTCACAGCAGACGGCGTTAGCGACACTGGTGTTAGAACGAGCGAAGCCCGGTCCACCAGGTACACAAATATCCATAAAATATACGATTTCTAGAGTAAGACTTACCAATAGAAAAGTATCCGTGGGTGGAGGATATTCGGATAACTTTTTCAAAACATCAGCACGGACGGCGGCGTCCACGTTGACGGGCTCGACTGCTCGGTCAGAGAGGTGGCGTGCATAAATGTCCTCTGCTATCTCAGCACGATGTACCGGGTCGGTCATCGAACGGTATTCTTCACATATACACCAGAATCTGGCATACATAATGCAGATATTTTTATTTTATGGAATGGCAATGAATACTTACAAATCTCAAATAAGTACTTATAATATGTCAAATTAACATCCGAGGCTTGCTTTTAAAATTTGAGAAGATATAACACTTTTTTTAGATATTCGTAACTAGCTTTTGACCGCGTCGATGAAATGTGGTTTATGTCATTCCTCGGTCCCCCAATTATCAGTAGGTAATCAAAACATTTTGTCGAACCGTTGCTCCCTTGTTGAATGAAAGAAGTTAAAGACTTAATACGGGGATAAAATATAGCCTGTGTATGTATTATTCTGATGTATAAGATATATATAACTGTAAAGTTTCATCAAAATCCGTTCAGTAGTTTTTGCGTGACAGAGGAACAAACATCCATACATACAAACTTTCGCGTTTATAATATTAGTAGGTTAAAAAGGTATCCTATGTGTTATTCTTAAATAGAAGCTACATTACTGTAAAGTGTTGTCAAAATTATTTCGGTAGTTTTGCGAGATTTAGTAAAAAAAAAAAACATCTATTCATCCTCACAAACTTTCGCGTTTCTAATATTAGTAGGAAGCATGTGCTTATATAAGAAGCATCTGAAATTTTAATCCTATAGAAAGTTAGTTATTTTTATTCACGATTTAAACTTCCTCCCGAGTCTTCGGTTTTTACCGGGGAGGGTTACAGATTGTATAAAGCTGTAGAATTGGTATATTATTAATATAGATTTGTTTGTATATATCTGATATTTTGTGTAAATTATATTGCTAACCGATCCTTTTTCTTATACAAATTCCAAATGCCTTTTTTCAATTTAATTCGTTTTCCCGTTTTTACTCGACACTGGTATTTAAAGCGCATTGATGGACTTACGTAAGTGTGCCTCAGCTTAGCTTACGCCTACATTTACAAGTTCGTCTATCAATACCTCTTTTGCTGCAGTGATGTATACTATTTACAAATTCCCTGAAAATTCAAAAACTATCTCTAACCCAAAGCCCAAGCCAAAACAGTAGCGTGCACCATCTTGTCTCCAGATACTGTAGTGAAGTGAATCAGAAGTATATTATTATTCTAAGTAGCATTTTTGTTTGTCATCTACAGCAGGAGGGTTTGATAACTTTTGGTTTTATGTTTGTTTATCTTTAGAATAGATATGTCGTGCCCAGATCATAGAATTGAACATTTCATGAAATGGTCGCATTTCATGAAATGTTACATTGTTTGTTGACCATTTCATGATATGGATTGACCAAATCAATGAATAGAGATCGTTTGACGATATAATCAACTAAACACAAGACCATTTCATAATCTGTTCAAACATCGTATGATCATATCATAAAATAGTTACATTTATTCTCCTCTAGCGGCGCTGATGGCGCATTGTTGTTTGTGCGATGCATCATGGCGGCGGCGCTACACAATTCTCTTGTTTTAATTTCTAACTGGTAATGATGGTAACTCTAATTACTATTGGAGAATTCAAAAGCGATGGATTTTGCAATAAAAACATATAATCTTAAGTAAGTCGATTTTGTAACATTCAGTTAAATAAGTTACTTGAAATACGTCCTAATTCTTTATTTACTTTCTTCGACTACAACTTGTTTTGTGGACCAAAGTTAAATAAATAAATAAATAAGTTGTTGATTTTGTACTTTAAAGAACAATAAACAAGTTCCTAATAACAAGATTTCAAATTTTTGGTATCAACATTTATATGGAGACCCTACATTAATGATATGGTCAAACGTCCCTGACCAAATCGTTAAACGTTGAACATTCTATGATCTGGGCACGACAGATATACATAGTGTCCTAGGAAATAGAAACGCTGTTTAAGGTGATGAATCTATCAATGAAACTGCATAGATACTACGAATTCCTTACAACACAACTCCCTATCAAGGTTCAGTCTACCAGGGACAATCAATGACAATAGATAATCCTATCATTCCGCAATTATGCGGCTTGATGGGTATACATTTAATTAGGTGATTGCTCCATTTTCTTGGATACCCTGTATGTCGAGTTAAAAAATTCTTGATGATTGATTACCGTATATTTTCATATGCAAATTCTTTTTCCAAAAAGGTCGAGAAGGCATCGACACCCGCAGGATCGGCGAGTAACTGATCCAATCCGAGGGACCAGCGAGTCATAGGATCGCCTCCAGAGGTGCCGGCAATAGCGTCAGCGCTTATTCCTGGTGTATGGTGCCCGCTTCCGCGAATCACACTTCCGCAACCCCCACTTCCACGACCTGCGCCTCCACGGCCTCTGCCATCCGTTCTGCCAGCTGTTTCTGATGTGGAATCTGGCCGCATTTGCTACCAAAGAAACATTAACAATGAAATTTTATTCTGGTACCACGAACATTATATTTACCTATTTAGACCTTTATTTCAAAACACTAACATCAAAAACTTATAAGTAATATCTAAAATAAATAATAAATCACTCAGCATGTTTAAACTATTGTCCTTTCTGCTTAATTATCTAGACACGCGGTAGCTTTTGACTCACTTTTGACCCCTTCATAACTCAAAAAAATATTTCACATAAACGTGTCAAATTTCTCTCATATTATTGATTATCTACTACTATAACTAGCGACCCACCCTCGCCTCGCTTCGGTTTAAAAATTTCGGTAGAAGATTTCTCCTTTATCGCTCTTTTTATTAGTAAAAAACGTATGAAAATCCGTTGCGTGGTTTACAAGATCGAAGCGTACAGACAAACGACTTTATTTTACACTTGAGAGGCACTATTGTAAAATACGTAATTGGCTAATAAATCAATGCAACTTAGAAAAGCCACTACAATACCATTAATATACTTTTTCACTTGTCATGCTCTAAAAGTACGCAATATAGCCCTGCGAAGCAGGACTAAAGTGACTACTTTAGTCTCTAGGGAGTTAAAGTAATTAGTTTTTTTAATTTCCTTAATAAGACAAAGACAAACTCAAACAGCGAGTAAATATATGAAAAAAATGTTGAGAATTTTAGTTCCATGGTTTTTCCGCAAAGACGGTGGCGCCATGTGTTTTAAATTTTATTTTTAATCTGTGACTGGTTTAGAAGAATAATATAACAATCGCGAAAATTTCAGAATTTCTGTCGAGTGTAGATTTGTTCGGTTTTAAATAAATTGAATAAGAATGTCAATGACAGTGAAGAGTTTGACGTCGAGCCAAAGAGATTTAAATATAATAGGGCATAGAGGGGGCATTGGGAATATTTTCATACAAAACTTTGAAGCCTAAGCGTCATGTCCTTGTCATGTCAGTTAGTATGAACGCGAGCTGTCATTCGGTCGAAATTGTACTAGACTTATTCCACTTGGAATAACTTTTGACTTCAAATTTTCCTCGTTTTGTCCCCTCTATGCCCTATTATATTTAAATCTCTTTGCGTCGAGCAAAAGGCAAAATGCATAATAAATAATCTGTTACCGCCAAAATCGCGGAAGCTTTATCTAAAAACTTGCGCAAGTTTTATGGACTGGAGGAACAAGAAACATATAAATTATTTCACAGAAAGCGTCTTTTTGGGTTATTTCGATGAATTATCGAAAAAATATTAACCATCGTCGTTGTGGAGTACTTTTATTGTATGTCAAAATCGACAATGACATTTAACTTCAAGTAAAAAAATATTTTGTGATTTTTATTTTTTTAAGTAATATATTTTATTAAGTAAATGTTTTTTGTACTAAATTGACTATTTTTCTCGCACCCAAAGTGAAAAGTACAGTTTTCACCTCAAGACTAAACGCCAACTTAATATACCCTTGGTTTCATTGACTGACTGACTCAGGTATATAATGGCTTCGTTTAGTCCCTCGATATAAAATATACTATTTCACTTCTCATGCTCTAAAAGTACGCCAATACGAAGCAGGACTAAAGTGACCATTTTAGTCCCTAGAGAGCAAAAAGTTTTTCTTTTTATTTCCTTAATGAGACATAGACAAATTCAAACAGCCAGTAAATATCAGTGAAGTGTGGACCATCTTGATTGCGAAAATGTTGCGAGTTTTAGTTCCATAGTTTTTCCGCAAAGAAAGTGGCACCATGTATTTTAAAATATTATTGTTAATCTGTGGCTGGTTTAGAAGAAAAAACTGAGCTCAAAAAATTCAGAATTTTTGTCGAGTGTTTTGTTTTGGTTTCGCTGCTAGAATTCATTTAAAAAATATTTGTCAGTACAGTCCCTTTTAAGTAATAAGTGCACATTGAAAGCGAGCAGTGGTGGCAGCGTAACCGTTAAATTTTTAGACCCCGTATTTTAAAACTAGCGACTTGCCCTCGCTTCACTTCGGTTTATATGGTAGGTACATAAAAATTTCATATTGAATCACTTCATCTATTAAAAAAACGGAACCATCGCAAAATGTCAGATTCGCAAAATTACGCATTCGCAAAATGTCGGAATTCTGCTTATCTGACCATTCGCGTTTCGCAGAAAGTCAGTTTCGCAAAATGACGGATTCGCAAAACGACGGAATTTTAAAGATATTTCCCACGACACTAGGATAGACGAATTTGAAGTCTTGTCGATGAAATTATGATAATCCAGTAGATATTTTGAAGAGTTCAACAAAAAAGTCAATTAATCTATATATATATATATATATAAAATATGATAAACAGACTGACTAATTGGTGATATATCAACGTACATGTCCACCCGTGCGAAGCCGGGGCGGGCCGCTAGTTAGCTCATTTTCCTTGAAGGAAACATTCCTTTATTTTTTAAAGAAACAAAAGTGTATTCAAAGATTTTCTAAAATTCGCTTGTAACACCCGGGACTCGAACCAGCTAAAATCTGTAACAGTAACATCCTATACTTAGTATCGATCGCTAGGGTCTTTCATAACGATCAAATCTCTCTAACAAACTTGGTAAATTAAATGAACCATTGAATCTTTCACTTATTTTTTTGGTATGTAAAAAAAACCATAAATCCTAAATTATTCTAATTAAGAAAAAAGGGTAAACTAACTTCTTCATTAGATACGGTAATTAGTTTATCGAAATGAGCTCCATTTTGTTGGATGCCGTAGTGTCGTGGGAAGTATCTTTAAATTTCCGTGATTTTGCGAATCCGTCATTTTGCGAATCTGACATTTTGCGATGGCTCCAAAAAACCGCATCAATTTCCGTTGCGTAGTTTTAAAGATCTAAGCCTACGTAGGGACAGACAGCGGGAAGCGACTTTTTTATACTATGTGGTGATGATCTGAATACTTACTCGGCTCCGACGATTCCCCATAATTCTGTATTATATAGAGCTGCGTGTACAAAAAAAATGTAATAAGCAATGGAGCAAGGCTTGAAGTTGATTAGCTACACTAATTAGATCAGCGATGTAATAAGAAATGTTGATATATAGTCTACTCAACAAAGTGTTGTAGAGTACGTGAGTTGAGACCTAAGCGATTTCTTCAGTAGGCAAGTTGTTCAGGGTGCTTAGGGAGTAAACATACTAAAAGTCCCCGCATCTATATAGGAGGTCCACCGGAGTGGGGGGGGGGGGAAATTTGGAATCATAATTCGAATATTATACGAAATGTGTGTAGATAAACTATTATTAGTCCACTCAACAAATAACCCAACAGGAGGTGTAGAGTGCTTGAGCTGGGACCTAAGCGATTTATTCAGTAAGTTGTTCAGGGTGCTTAGAGAGTAAACATACTAAAAGTCCCCCGCGTCTATATAAGGAGGGCCGCCGGAGGGGGGGGGGGCACTATTATATATAACACTAGCGGTTCTGCGCGGTTTCACCCGCGTAGTTCCTGTTCCTGTGGGAATATGAGAATAAAATATAGCCTATGTTACTCAGGGATATTCTAGCTTTTCATTGGTGGAAGAGTTTTTAAAATCAGCCAAGTAGTTTTTGAGTTTATTCGTTACAAACGTAAAAAAATATAAAATCTTTTTTCTTTATAATATTAGTGTAGATACATAGATAAAAGACAAAAATACCTTAGAGGCTGCACGGATTTAGATGAAATTTGGTAGGTAGATAGATTACAACCTGGATTAACATATTATAGGTTAATTTTTAACCCGAAATAACGCGAACGAAGTAGCATGCAACAGCTAGTGTTTAATAAAAAAAAAAAATTACCAACATTTTTGTTTCTTTCGGAACGTGTAGTTCTAAAACGGGTAGGAATTTGAAAAAAGTGAAGATATAAGATAAAAAAGTCGCAGAATATTTTATGAGCTTTCTTTACGTTACGCGTACGTAACGTAAAGAAAGCCGTTTTAAAGATATTAGCGACAAACTCAAAAGTGGGAACTTTAATCCCCCCCCCCCCCACTCCGGTGGACCTCCTATATAGATGCGGGGACTTTTAGTATGTTTACTCCCTAAGCACCCTGAACAACTTGCCTACTGAAGAAATCGCTTAGGTCTCAACTCACGTACTCTACAACACTTTGTTGAGTAGACTATATATCAACATTTCTTATTACATCGCTGATCTAATTAGTGTAGCTCATCAACTTCAAGCCTTGCTCCATTGCTTATTACATTTTTTTTGTACACGCAGCTCTATATAATACAGAATTATGGGGAATCGTCGGAGCCGAGTAAGTATTCAGATCATCACCACATAGTATAAAAAAGTCGCTTCCCGCTGTCTGTCCCTACGTAGGCTTAGATCTTTAAAACTACGCAACGGAAATTGATGCGGTTTTTTGGAGCCATCGCAAAATGTCAGATTCGCAAAATGACGGATTCGCAAAATCACGGAAATTTAAAGATACTTCCCACGACACTACGGCATCCAACAAAATGGAGCTCATTTCGATAAACTAATTACCGTATCTAATGAAGAAGTTAGTTTACCCTTTTTTCTTCAATTAGAATAATTTAGGATTTATGGTTTTTTTTACATACCAAAAAAATAAGTGAAAGATTCAATGGTTCATTTAATTTACCAAGTTTGTTAGAGAGATTTGATCGTTATGAAAGACCCTAGCGATCGATACTAAGTATAGGATGTTACTGTTACAGATTTTAGCTGGTTCGAGTCCCGGGTGTTACAAGCGAATTTTAGAAAATCTTTGAATACACTTTTGTTTCTTTAAAAAATAAAGGAATGTTTCCTTCAAGGAAAATGAGCTAACTAGCGGCCCGCCCCGGCTTCGCACGGGTGGACATGTACGTTGATATATCACCAATTAGTCAGTCTGTTTATCATATTTTATATATATATATATATATATATAGCTCCATTTTGTTGGATGCCGTAGTGTCGTGGGAAGTATCTTTAAATTTCCGTGATTTTGCGAATCCGTCATTTTGCGAATCTGACATTTTGCGATGGCTCCAAAAAACCGCATCAATTTCCGTTGCGTAGTTTTAAAGATCTAAGCCTACGTAGGGACAGACAGCGGGAAGCGACTTTTTTATACTATGTGGTGATGATCTGAATACTTACTCGGCTCCGACGATTCCCCATAATTCTGTATTATATAGAGCTGCGTGTACAAAAAAAATGTAATAAGCAATGGAGCAAGGCTTGAAGTTGATGAGCTACACTAATTAGATCAGCGATGTAATAAGAAATGTTGATATATAGTCTACTCAACAAAGTGTTGTAGAGTACGTGAGTTGAGACCTAAGCGATTTCTTCAGTAGGCAAGTTGTTCAGGGTGCTTAGGGAGTAAACATACTAAAAGTCCCTGCATCTATATAGGAGGTCCACCGGAGTGGGGGGGGGGGGATTAAAGTTCCCACTTTTGAGTTTGTCGCTAATATCTTTAAAACGGCTTTCTTTACGTTACGTACGCGTAACGTAAAGAAAGCTCATAAAATATTCTGCGACTTTTTTATCTTATATCTTCACTTTTTTCAAATTCCTACCCGTTTTAGAACTACACGTTCCGAAAGAAACAAAAATGTTGGTAATTTTTTTTTTTTATTAAACACTAGCTGTTGCATGCTACTTCGTTCGCGTTATTTCGGGTTAAAAATTAACCTATAATATGTTAATCCAGGTTGTAATCTATCTACCTACCAAATTTCATCTAAATCCTTGCAGCCTCTAAGGTATTTTTGTCTTTTATCTATGTATCTACACTAATATTATAAAGAAAAAAGATTTTATATTTTTTTACGTTTGTAACGAATAAACTCAAAAACTACTTGGCTGATTTTAAAAACTCTTCCACCAATGAAAAGCTAGAATATCCCTGAGTAACATAGGCTATATTTTATTCTCATATTCCCACAGGAACAGGAACTACGCGGGTGAAACCGCGCAGAACCGCTAGTGTTATATATAATAGTGCCCCCACCCCCTCCGGCGGCCCTCCTATATAGACGCGGGGGACTTTTAGTATGTTTACTCTCTAAGCACCCTGAACAACTTACTGAATAAATCGCTTAGGTCCCAGCTCAAGCACTCTACACCTCCTGTTGGGTTATTTGTTGAGTGGACTAATAATAGTTTATCTACACACATTTCGTATAATATTCGAATTATGATTCCAAAATTTGTTCTACTTTTTACTAACCTTATTGTATATAGTGTGGTCGTGCTGACGGTACGAGCTACCAGTACCGCCCCCCGTCGTCCACCGGCGAAACGGCGAAGTCTGCTCGCTCTGGAGGCATACATGTTAGCGAATGTCATTTAAAAATAATAGTACATTATAGTACAAGTGTGTAATCTTGATGATTACCGCTGAGGCGCCACTGAGACCCGAGCCGTTAAGGTCTTAAGAGAGCCGAGGACGGTAATCACCAATACACACGTGTATCATACGACGTTTTTCAACACACTTTTGAAGAAAATAGTACTAAAAAATCATTTTAAAATAATATTTTTTCGCAAAGGCGGGAAAAATTAATTAGTTTTTTCCTATGCGCTCGCATCTAACAATGGCGATCGGCTATTTGTACTATTGAAAACGATCTTTTTTGTATGGAAACTTTTTTAAGAACAAAGCAACTCAACCAATGAAATTTAAAAAAATCTATAACTCACTTGCAAATAATATCAATGAAAAAGTCAAAGTTTGATTACATGTGTCATTATGCGCCTAATTGCAGTGAAATTAGAACCACTTTATAAGCAAGTGTGTTGAAATAGTAGATTATACAACAAGGGAATAAAGCACTGTTTTATGTCACGGGCGCGACATTGAATCCTGAACGTAACGAAGGACTCCCAGTTTTACTCCCGAGCGCAGCGAGGGAGTTTTCGCTCGGGAATTAAGACTGAGTCTAGAGTTTAGTAAGGGATTTAAGCGCCCAAGACAAAAACAGTTTTATTCCCGAGTTATATACTCTACTTTTCTCACCTTATGCGAGACAATAAAATGCAATTGCATGGTAGTAGATTATTGACAATGCCTATGGTATCTAGTTTAATAGACTCTGGAGTCAAAGTACTTTCATCACTCGACATTTTCGATATTCTTTTTGAAATGTTAAAGCTATAAAATGGATACAGCAACTTGTTTCTGCCGGCGTGACCTACGTGATTTAACAAGAGAAGTAATTAAATAGGCAGCAATTATAAAATTTAGTTAGCCACAAAAAATCAGCATTTAAATCATTTGGTCGGCATACAAAGATTTTGTTCGCAAATAAAAAAATCAGGCAGCAATCCTTGTTCGGCAAATAATTTTGATAATAGTCAAATATTAAATCAGAAACAGGCAACTAACAATAACATGGGTTTGCATAATAAACATTCAGTCCGCAAAATAGTTACTTGGTTCGCAAAATAACTACTTGGTCAGCAAGATTTCATGATTGAACAGCAGAGAAAACATGTCGTAAAAAAATATTCTACAACTACTACTACCACTACCACTACTACTACCACCGCCACTGCCAATGCCAGTAATACCACCACCACCAGCACAACCACTACCACCACCACGACCACTACTACTTGTAATCGTAATCGCAATATTAATCATAATCATAAAAGTTGCATAATCCAAAGTCCTGCCTAATCTTTGTAAGGAATGCGCCCATTTAGTGCATGACAAGTTTGCTGAGATTATTTTTGCTACTTTTATGTGCAGCTCAAAAAAAAATTTTTGGCTTCCCCTCTGAGTGCTTACCAAAATTTTATTAAACAGTAGCAGCTCATTGCAGCTCAAAAATAATTACAGCCATCCAGAATGACATAAATTGCTGATTGGTTTTGTAATGTTTGCTGGCCATGAGTTGCTGACCAATGAGCTATTTCTGATTACATATTATATTTTTCTGCTCACAAAAATACGAATACTCTGCTAACCATTTAAATAACACCCATTTAACAAATGAAGATCGTGCGAATCTAGTTGGTCGCGGCTTCGGTTTTCGAAAATCGAGTTGGCCACGACCGTGGCAGCAGGCGGGTGCACCACATTTTGCTTAACGAAATTAGATTTTATCGTTATAGCAATAAGGATTATGAAAAGTGAAAAAGTATATTTTATATCGAGGGACTAAACGAAGCCATTATACAAATTTATTTAAAACCCAACAAATTTACACTCGACAAAAATTCAGAAATTTTCGCGGTCAGTTTTTTCTTCTAAACCTGTCAGGCTGTCACAGATTAACAAAGAGATTTAAATCTCTTTGCAGGTAAACAATTTAAAACACTTGGCGCCACCTTCTTCGCGGAAAAACCATGGAACTAAAACTCTTCACATTTTCGCAATGAAAATGGTCCACACTCTACAGATATTTACTGGCTGTTTGAGGTTGTCTTTTTCTAATTAAGGAAATTAAAAAAAAATACTTTATACTCCCTAGGGACTAAAGTGGTCACTTTAGTCCCGCTTCGTAGGGCTATATTGGCGTACTTTTAGAGCATGAGAAGTGAAAAATACATTATTGACCTAGGGTTATAATGAAATTCCATACAACATTATAACCCGGCTAAAGCCAAGGGATATAATGTCTTACTTTCGGTGAGGTTTACATGATATATAATCAGGCTTTGTCGAGCATGTAGTGTGAAAACATAATTATAATTTTATATGAAATACTAGCAGCGCCCCGCGGTTTTACTCGCGTAGTTCCCTATCCCGTAGGAATACGGGGATAAAATATAGCCTATGTGTTATTCTGATTTATAAGCTACTAGCAGCGCCCCGCGGTTTCACCCGCGTAGTTCCCGTTCCCGTGGGAATACGGGGATAAAATATAGCCTATGTGTTATTCTGATGTATAAGCTACATAACTGTAAAGTTTCATCAAAATCCGTTCAGTAGTTTATGCGTGAAAGAGGAACAAACATCCATCCAGACATCCAGACATCCATCCGTACAAACTTTCGCATTTATAATATTAGTAGGATATAACTGTACCGTTTCATCAAAATCCGTTCAGTAGTTTTTGCGTGAAAGAGGAACAAACATCCATCCAGATATCCATACAAACTTTCGCATTTATAATATTAGTATAAGTATTATCTATGTTAGTATGGCAACTGCATTCAGCACGGTCACGAAATACTCATTCGTGATCGTAGGTGTGAGTATGATATGTAGGTATCTTTGTTGTAGAAATATAGGTAGGTAACACTTGTGTTATATTTCTAAAGCTCCTTCTAAACTCAAAAGTTAAAAAGTGGGATTTCAAATTATAATATAAATTTTAATGATAAACAAATCATCTACCCTTGCAAATCGTTGAAGTGACGCTGTGACGAAGCAAAGGTAAAAAAAGGCTTACTTGCCGTAGGTACGAGGAATTGTGGAATAGTGTAATCCGAGAGCGTTGTGGCTTGAAGGAGGATGTAGTGACTAAGATTGAGAAAGGAATGCTCAGGTGGTTTGGACATGTCGAGCGGATGGATGAAAGGCGTCTAACGAGACAAATATATAAGGGGATTGTGAGTGGCCGAGTTGGCAGAGGGCGACCTAGGCGTACTTACATCGATCAGATCGGCGATGTATTGAAAAAAAGCCAGATAAAGTGTACCCGAAACCGACGAGCTTGTATGAACCGATTGATGGATGTGGATGAGGCACGTGAGGTATGCCAGGATCGTAGCAGGTGGCGGGCTGTTGTCTCTGCCTACCCCTTCGGGAAAAAGGCGTGAGCATATGTATGTATGTACGAGTACGTTACGTACCTTAGCGCCCTGCGGTTTCACCAGAGTAGTTCCCGTTCCCGTGGGAATACGGGGATAAAATATAGCCTATGTGTTATTCTGATGTATAAACCGTAAAGTTTCATCAAAATCGGTCCAGATTTTTTTCCGTGAAATAGGAACAAACATCCATACATACAAACTTTCGCGTTTATAATATTAGTAGGATTTTCATAATGAAAGTTGAATCTATTTGAAATATCTAAATGCATAATTCGACGTCAAATGAACGAAACATGTCAGATTAAAAATAGGGTATAATAACAATATAAGTAATTATTATCAAAGCTACATAGGCAGGTATAGATGATTTGCTGATTTATCAACAAAATGTTCGTTAACTTGGAAGTATAGAACCTGGTCTGCCGTGTCAAATGAGTAACTTTTTATGATCTGCTAAAACGACAATTTACTATGGAACATGTTCTGAAATAGAAGCTGTGATGCCACAACTTTTATTACTCAATAACTTCATTTTTTTCTTGTTTAATGATTGTAAAGTTTTTGAATGTAAATCGAAATACTTGGTAGGCATAATCGTTTTAATGAATGACTATCAACTACCCTATTATAAATCTATTATCTCTTACTTCCTATGTTTCGTCCTAGGAGCTTAAGGTCAGGTATTCCTGCAGCAGTAGTAACGTAGTGATTACTTGCTCAGTGAGTAGGCAGTAGGCATTTTTCTATCGAGTGAAGTTTATTCAATCTTGTAACTGAATGCGACTATATCCTTAAGTGATAATTATAGTTTTTTTTTTCGGAATTAAAAAAAAAAAATTATTGATATTATTAACAGATGATTTTAAAAATCACAAAAGCGCGGCCTCTGCTGCTATACCCAGCCTAAAAAGTAAATATTTTAATGATAAATGTAATGGAAGTTTCAAGTGGCAACCAATTAATTGAGATCTTGAGGAAACCCGCAGGTCCCAGAATCAATTCTTAAGCATGCGTAACAGACCTGCGGGCGTATTCACGGATATTCGATACTCGATATCGGAAAATCTGTCGAATCCTTATGTCAAATATGACATCTGTGTATAGCCCATCTCAAAACCTTTCGACAGATTTTCCGATTTTAGACTAGAGAGAGACTTTCGAAGATTTAGGTTCTGCATTTGCTTTTGTTTCTAATATGTCATTTAAGTGGGTATATAAACATGTTCATAGTGTTCAATACTTATTATTCAAGCTGTAATCATGTCGCTTACACCTGAAGAATGCACCAGAATTCTCACAAATGCCGAACTCAGAGCTCCGACAGACTGTCGGTCTGTAGCGACACACCTCGTAACGTTGGAGAAATCTTTGTTCTGTTGACCGCTGTCAACAGTACAAAGATTTCTCCAACGTTACGAGGAAACTGGCTCTACGCAGACCAGGAAGAAGAAGTGAACAACAGGGGACAGAAGTGGGAATCCTATCTGGGAGCGTGGGAATCGTATTTCAAGACTAAGATATGCCCACAACTACTTAAATTGGAGTATTGAAGATTGGTCAAACGAGTGTAGGTAAGTAACAAAACAATAAGTATTTCTTGTTATTACCATGGAACAATTACAAAGACAATAATGACAATATCTGCAAATGTTATTGTTTATGAAGTTAGTAAACAGAACAACAAAATAATGATCAGCAAATCACGCTTAGTCCGGATTCCGTTGTAAAAGAGGTTATATCCATATAATAATAATATAATGACCCCAGCGTTCTTTATTATTTTTGTATATTTTTACAACTGCTGCTAAAGAGTATCAAGATGTTTTTTTAATATTACATTTGACATGTTCTGACCAGCAAAAAATAGGTCTGCCTTTTTTATACATCCTTGGCAAGAAGTTCATCTTGTTCGCACGCGACAGCTCACTGGTGTGTGGGTATTTTCTTCTTAAACCAACTTCCTTCTTAGCGTGATCTTCCGAACAAGTTTGAGATCACATTTTAAATCAGATCGGTCTATTATTATTCGCCTCATTTTGCATCGCTGAACCACGAAAATGATTGTTTTTTTTAATATTTATCAGGCAAACAATGTAGGTATATTTTCGCATTCGAAATAAAAAATCTTGATTGCTATTAAAATTTAATTACTTAATGACTAACAGATGACAATAAATTTTTAGAATTTTCAGACTAAGTAAATGTGAGTATCTACCTACTTAAATCTCGCGACTAGCTTTTATTACATAATAAATGTGTAATGACGTTTTAAGATAGTAAAAGTTTTAAAGGAAAAGTTTATTTAATTCTTTTTAGCGCAAATTTAAAAAACAAATAAAAAATATTTTTACTCTAATTAATTTTTTTACTTTTTAGTTTGTTCGGAAACAGCATCGGCACCGAGACGCGGCAGTGTTAACGAGAGACAGCGCAACATTGGGCGTGGGTTAAGAAAAGCCAAAGCCAGGATTGAAATCGGGTGAGACGTTTTCTTTTTGTTTCGTTTAAATTGAATAAACGATTAGGACATGCAATATTGTTGGTAGATGTAGAACATCTTAATTGTACCTTCTCGTAAAATAATAGAAATTGTAAAGTAGTAGTAAAAGTAAATTTTAAATAAAAACCGAGTGAATCACTTAATGTAGGTAGTTATTGAGAGCTATCTATAACGGATTCACAAGATAAAGTGAAATTTGAGTGAATAAAATTTTAGAATCACCTATAGTTAATACCTACCAATTGGGAGTTAAATCTGAATTCATACGATAGAAAAACTATTAGAACCACTTGTAGTACCAATTGGGGGCTATAACAGGATTTGTGATAAAAAATATTGGAACCACTTGTAGTACCAATTAGGGGCTATAACTGGTTTCAGAAGATAAAAAAAAACTGTTGGAATCACTATACTCATTGGGGGCAGAAGCCCTTCCCTTTCTTAATCCCATGATGGGGGTCTGTGATTACTACCCACTTATTTAATTAAAACAGCTCCGAGATTATCATTAATTCAGTGTGACGGCTGTCATTTTTTATTTACATACTTTGTAAACTTATTTAATGAAGTGATTATGTAACTTCTTAAATAACTAATTTTATAATGTGCTGCTCTGCCCAAAATAGACGCCCACATTAAAATCGCATAAGTAACCGCTATCGACGATTCGGATTTCGGGACACCTCTGAACATCACTAACGATTCCTAACAACTATCTGTTCTATCACGTCACGCGGGGAGGAAGGGGGGTAGGATTTTGGTCCATTTTACATGATTTTACCTGACTACGAAATTATTAATCGGTACGAAGATATACGTTTAGCCGGTTTGTTGATATTTTTTCACTTCAAACGAGAAGGTTTAATTTTCACAATAACACAGTTAATTTACTAAATATTATATACAGTAGGTACCTATTGTTCAAAGCAGCGAGCACTCGGTGCATGATCTAATTTATTTATTTTATGTTACAACACTAACAGTCAGAATCTGACGGACACCTTATTTGCTGGAGGAAAACCCAGCCAGCTTGACAGACATCTACTACGTAGGAGTAAATAAACAAATTGTGATAAAATCGAGGTCTGTTAGTAAAATTCAAGGTTACAGGAAAGTCTCCGTGTCGGATACTAAACAGTATTTAACTAAAACCGAACACAAATCAACATTACAATTAACTAATTTCAAAGTAATAACATAAGTATTGTATTTTTTTATAAAATATATAAAGCTCGACTACCACTCACTCACTCACTGACTGACTGACTCATTGACATAATTGTTCTCCCAGAAGGAGTCGTTTTGGAGACAAGTCATATATGAGAAAAGTGTTCAAGATGGCGGGGTGACCCCGGGAAAATTCCGACTTTTCAAAAAAACAAAATGGCGGCCAAGCTTGCTTATCGTATCTCTTTTGTTTTCCAGTCGATTCGGTTGAAATTTTTGGCATATGTAAAATCTTTTAGATGATTTACGAATATTTTTTAAAAATTTGAAAAAACAAAATGGCGGCCGCGTTATAGTGTTTCAAAGTTTGAGTGGTTTTAGACCCCACTTGACCCGAATTGATCTCCCAGATGCCAATATGCTAAAGGGATGTGTTTGGTGTCATCGCACAGGGCATATCCTGTAGTTTACCAGAAAATCCCGAAAATCTGAAAAACCAAGATGGCCGACCGGTGATTTGCTCCCAAAGTATTAATTTTACCACATTTTGATTGTCGATTTTCGGCAAGATGGCAACACCTGAGCGAATTGATCTGTATAGCGGGGTTGGAGGTCTTGCTACGTAGTGTTGCCGTGTTTAAGAATTTTCCCGGAATTTGGAAAAATTTTTTACTTTTAACGCAAAATGTCAAAAGTCTAAATTTTACCATTTTGCAAAAACAAGTGACAGTCAGTGAAACATTTTATCCCTCCCTATGACCTTTTGTAGGTTTTTTGATTTTCGCCTGGCAACACCGAAAGTTATGGTTGATTAAATTTTTAGGGTAGACCTCAAAAGACCCGAATTGATCTCCCAGATGCCGATATGCTACAGGGATGTGTTTGGTGTCATCGCATAGGGTATATCTTGTAGTTTACTAGAAAATCCCGAAAAACAGAAAAAACAAGATGGCCGCCCCGTTATTTTTGTTTTACTGAAAAATTTAAATTTTCTTAATAATAATCGGCTTTTTTAGCCAGTTGGCAATACTTTGGAAAGTTGACTTGTATGGAGCGATTGTGGGTCTCAGTAAACAGTGTTGCCATGAAAAAAAATATTTAACAAAATTTTATTATTTTTCGATTTAAAATGGCTAAAACAAGATGGGCGCCCAAAATTTGACTCTATTTTTCTGTCAAAATAAGACCCCACAGAGACACGCGTGGCCGCTTGCGGCCTCGCGCACCGCGCGACATCTAGTTTTTTTATAAAATTCGTCGACAATAGGCTTATATAGTATTTGTGAATATACTAATATAATGGTGATATGGTGATTATATTTTATAATTTTTGGAATTAATATCTTGAAAATAAAATTCGGTGAGAGCGAAGAAGTTATATTGTACGAGCAATATACTCGTAAAATACCTATTTTATATCTATTCAATGATTCAAATCAAAACTTATCATAAGCGGATAATTCAGAATTTTGGACCACAAGTAAAATTATTTCATAACAAGCTGAAAATCAGTAAAATTGTTCAAAATATAATTATAAATAAAATTTTAAACTTCCCCGTCATTCCCTTGTATGGAAAAAAATCGAGATCAAATGTCAAAAAAATGAGTTTTTCGCGATTATCAGCAAAACGGTAAGTTTTATCATAAAAATACCTCAGACAAAAGTTGTAGATCATAAAATTATCTATAAAAATGTATTAATACTTTTTTTTCTACGAGCCACCGTTCCTGAAATATAACGATTCCAATAGTTGTAATCGTCAACGTTATAGCTCGTAGCATAAGTGGCAATGGGCTGGCCATTTAGTAGAACAGATGACCGTTGGGGTAGACATGTTCTAGAGTGGAGACTGCGAATCGGCAAGCGTAAGGTAGGAAGCGTAAGGCATAATTCGAATATTGAGTGTAGATAAAAAATATTACAATGGACACTCAAGTACAATCCAATCAAATACAAGAAAAAGCAAGTATCACATAGTGTACACATAACATACTAGCAGCGCCTTGCGGTTTCACCCGCGTAATTCCTGTTTCCGTTGGAATACGGGAATAAAATATAGACTATGTTACTGGCTGATAATGTAGCTTTCCATTAATGAAATAATTTTAAAAATGGGTTTAGTGGTTTAGGCGTGAAAGCGTGCCTAACCAGGCAACCAATTCGCATTTATAATATTAAATTAGGATTTTTAAATTCATAATATTTTTTTAAAGATAATCTATGATTTCTATCATTCAAAAAGTATCTACAGGTATTGAAACAGTATTAAATATGAAAATAATATAAAAATATTTGGATAAGTTCATGGTCGGCATTTCTATGAATTTTTAAAATGTAAAAAAGTAGTTATAGTGACATAACTACAATAGTTAGACATAGATATGGTATCGCATAGTTTTTTGTAGATGCTTATGAATTTTTAAAATGTAAAAAAGTAGTTATAGTGACATAACTACAATAGTTAGACATAGATATGGTATCGCAAAGTTTTTTGTAGATACTTATATGTTCTTTTATTTTATTTATCAATTGTTTCCGCAGCGCATGCGATGAAAGACATTTTATAGCTGAATTTTTTACACCTTGTGTTACATTACTGAAGTTTTATCAGGGTTCCCAAATTTTTTCTACTAATTATAGCCTATGTTTATACTCAGGGATAAAGTAGCATTCTAATGGTTAAAGGTTAATTTTTTAAAATCTGTTTAGTGGTTTTTGAGTTAATTCGTAACAAACATACAAAAATACAAATATTTCCTCTTTATAATATTACTAGCGGTTCTGCGCGGTTACACCCGCGTAGTTCCCGTTCCCGTGGGAATACGAGAATAAAATATAGCCTATGTAAGTCAGGGATCTTCTAGCTTTCCATTGGTGAAAGAATTTTAAAATCGGTCCAGTAGTTTTTGAGTTTATTTGTAACAAATATACAAAAATACAAATCATTCCTCTTTATAATATTTCACCCACTTAGTTCCCGTTCCCGTGGGAATACGCCAATAAAATAAAGGCTATCTTACTCAGGGATATATTATTATCGAATATTTTTTTAAATCGGTTTAGTAGTTCTTGAGTTTATTCGTTACAAACATACAAAAATACAAATATTTCCTCGTAGATTTATTATATTATATATTTTATTCCCGTATTCTCACGGGAACTGGAACTACGCGGGTGAAACCGAGCGGGACAGCTAGTCTACACTGGCTATACGTATTTTATTTCCGTATTCAAACGGGAACGGGAAATACGCGGGTGAAACCGCGCGGAACAGCTAATGTAACAATAAAAAGTGCAAAGAATATAATAATCTTGTCCAGATTATTATATACTTCTTATTGTACATTTTACATATTATTCTTATCGGAGGATTATAGAATTTCACTGAGCATAGACGATTGGAGATATTATAAATTACTAAATATTTAAGTATTAAAATACCTTTTTATGAGAATTTCCTCGGTCGAACCTGACGTACCATACCGCTACCATTGTCGCCCAATTCATATAGACGGCAAACAACGTCTAACGAACTAACACACACTCGAAATAAATTTATTTGTGATACATTAGGCACAGTATTTATATACTTTAAAAACTGATATCATATAATTTAACTCACAATAGAAGGCAACGTTCATTTCTTTTAACTTTTAATGGGCTTATGCACCTGCTACTTAGATTAATTATAGAAAATAAAAATAAATTATATATATATTTTAGAAACTTATAGAGCATAATGTTATATTACATTAATGGGCTCTTGTGCGTCAACTGACATTGCCTGTTCCACAACGAACACTACATGGTGATGTGTCATCGACCGCACGCGCACAATGCGAATTTATGATAACAATACAATACGGGGGGTTCGTTTCCGGCGCATCCATACTAATCAAGAGCTATCATTGTCACAATGTTTAAGGACAAGGTAAGGTAACAGAGTGGTAGTCGAGCTTTATGTATATTAAATTCCAAACGTCCACTACTATCATGACCTATGTTTATTTAGGTATAAACTATACATAAAATAAAACTATAACGAGACTGTGTTATAGACTCGATTTATTGTAATATGTAGGTACATACCTATACAAAATATAAACAAAAATAAAGCAGTGGCGTAGCTAGTTGTCGATTTGGATATCAAAATACTAACTTCTGTCTGTATGTCTGTCTTAAACTTAAAATATGGTACGTAGGTCGGTGTCTTGTTTTATATGACGTAGGCAACCGCTATGAAGGGATTTTTAGAAATTCCCATGGGAACGGGACTAACCTCAATCCGCAAAGGCAACGCCGCTGGTCACCGGCCATTTGTAATAAAATAAGCCTTAAAAATTATTTGACCAATGGAAAGCTTACTTTTCGGGGAGTAACATTGGCTATAATTTTCCCACAGGAACGGGACTGATGCGGGTGAAACCGCGGGGCTCTGCTTTCCTCTTTATAATATTAATGTTACCTCCGCCTACCCGTTCTGCATCCAATCGCGCTCGCTCTTAAAACATCAAAGTCAACTTTCACGCAATCCTCGCTATTTCTGTATCTTGAGACCGCCCATCGTAAAACCTTTCCACGCCCAATAATTCGTTGCAGATGACCTTGAGACACCTTCCTCGACCATTATTATACTCAAACACTGAATAAGTTTAAGAAGGCGGCTTTGTACGCGTGGACTTAAAAGTCTATTATTATTTTATTTATTCAGAATACCAACAGCTTAAGATACAATTTATGTTTACAGACTGGGATGAAATCGCATGGGGTTACTTGATTTGCGCAGTAATTAAATATACACAATGTATCAGAAAGGTGAAATAATGTTAAAGGGTGTATATTATGTATATCGTGTAACGCAATACCTACAAACATATCAGATCTAAAATAGCAACTTTATTTCATTTTAATGAGTGAATTTTCACCAATACATATGCACAGAATTATTAAATAATACCTACTGGGTGTTACCCGCGATTTCATTCGTGGATACAAATTGAGCTGCATAAAAACATTATCTATAGAAAATACTTAGATGGTGATTAGTCATAACTCGTAATTATGATTAAAGAATAAAAAAATCTGAGATTTACGGGTTGCTTTCGCAGTAGCAAGGAACCCATACACACACAAGTAAATCAGTCACTTCGTTGTCTGTCTGTCTGTCAAGTTTCTATTTCTCCGCAACTTGTAGTCGTATCAAGTTGAAATTAATATCATAATTAAATTAATTCATTTTATATATAACTAGCGGATGCCCAGCGGCGTTGCCCGCGCGGATTCCGTTTTTGTTTTTTTTGTTTATTCCCGTTCCCGTGGGAATTTCCGAAAATATCTTCATATTGGTTGACTACGACATACCTATTTAAAACACCTACATACCATATTTCAAATATCGGGTGCCCACCGGCGTTTTCCCGCTTGGATTTAGTTTATTCCCGTTCCCGTGGGAATTTCCAAAAATCCCTTCATACCAATTTTCTATGACATATCAGACTCCTTCATACCATTTTTCAAGTTTCTAGGTGTTATCGTTTCGGAGTATAGTACGTATTTTTCTTTTTAACCAGTTTTTATATTTTCTCGTGGGAATGAGATATTTTCCTGGAATAAAAAGTACCCTAGATTTTGACCCGGGTACTCAGTTATCTCCATACCAAACTTCATCAAAATCCGTCCAGTAGTTTTTGAGTGATGCGTGCACAACCAGACAGACAGACAGACAGACAAAAATTCCAAAAATTGATGTTTAGGTATCTAAATCGATAATTATATACACTACCGTTAAAATTTTCAAAAAAATATTTAATGTACAGACACAGCCCCGTTAGAGTTTTATTATATGTATAGATATACTATCTACCCGCCCCGGCTTCGCACGGGTGCAATGCTTATAAGAATTTTCTTTGCTATAAGCCTCACGGAGCCCGAGACCTTTCCAACGAATGCAAAACCGTGGAAATCGGTTCGTCAGTTCTGGAGTTATTCAGGAAGGAAAACCCGACTTATTTTTATATAGTAGACTAATAATATACTCTAGTCAGCAGCCCCTTGGAGTTGTAAAAAAATCAAACTTCTAAGTCAACGCACTCAAAAGATACGGGTTACGGCGTTTATGTGGCATGTTTGACACTCGCAACTCGCAAGGGAATCAAAACCTATAGGGTACTTTCCGTTGACCTAGAACCATGAAATTTGGTTAGAAGCACTGTCTTATAGCACAAATAAAGCAAAACATCCACAAAACATAAATTTATATTTGAAGTTGGAAAACTGACCACGACTAATGTCGATGTATGGGGACAAAAGTTCTCCAATGGTAAAGTTATGTTGGTCACTCAATCCAGTTTATCTTTTCGTTAGCAATGTTCGGTGCTTTCATAGTTTACGAACTTTAGTAATGGTAATAATTATGTTGTTAATGTGGCTGTACCATTGCCTTGGTATGCGATTCCGATTAGCACTTGGTCGGTTATTATGCGTTTTTGGGGTTTTATTTAGCTATAATACTACATGCGCAGCCTACGCATACAGCGGTGCCTGCTTTCCAGGAAAAGAATGAGTGCAAAATAATACATTTCATGCAAGTGCGGAAAATACACTCGAGAGCAAATAAGCCGGGTCACTTAAAAACACCTGAAAATCTTAGAAACTAATAATGCTAGCATAATGAAATAAATATTATACAAGTGTTTAATAGAGAATTAATTATTAAAACTTCTAAGCTATTGTAAAGTTATGTCATAAAAAAATTAATTTGAAAAAGGGAGACTTTTGAAGATAGGGTCTTGCATTTGTTTTTGTTTCTTTTCTGTCATTTAACTGGGTGTATAAAGCACGTTGATAGTGTTTAATATCGATTATTCAAGCTGTAATCATGTCGCTTACACCTGAAGAATGCACCAGAATTCTCACAATGCTGTAAGCCGGCCGGACTCAGCGCGATACAGCCAGGAATGTCGGTGTGTCGCCGTCAACAGTACAGAGAATTCTCCGACGTTACGAGGAAACTAGCTCTAACCTATCAGACCAGGAACAGGCAAACCAGGTGCACCACAGCACGAGTAGATCGATACTTGGTGAACACCAACAACAGTAAGACGACGACTTGCTGAAGGTAACTTTAATCCACTTAGACCTGCAAACGACCCTAAAATGGAGCGTAGGAATCGTACTTCAAGACTAAGATATGTCCAGAACCACTTAAATTGGAGTATTGAAGATTGGTCAAAAGATATGTTCTCCGACGAATCAAAATTTGTGCTCTACAAGCACGATGGAATACATAGTGTATAGAACAAAAAGAGTTTAAAACTTGCTCAGTTCTTCTACCGTAAAAAGTTATGAGATTCATGTAATACCAAGTCTGTTCCCTTCTGGTACCTTCTACGTCTTGCATACCAACAACTGATTCTTGCTCGAAGGTAAAAGAAAACATCTTAAGGAAACCCTCTGGGCGTTTCCTCCCAGAATTAATTCTGAGGTCATGTGTATACAAAATTTCAGCTCAATTGTTTATCTTCCAGTTCCATCATCAGACCCTGGTTACCATCTAGTACCAAAGTACTCTTTAAGACAAATCAAAAGAGCCCAAACTCGATGGGGTAATGTCGTTTAATTACCGAGTTCCCATGGCCATTTTCCACCTCCATCATCAGACCCTGGTTACCATCTAGCACCAAAGTTCTCGTCATGACGAATCAAACGAGCCCAAACTCGATAGGGTTTTGTCGTTTCATTACTGAGTTCCTTTGACCGTTTTGCAGCTCCATCATCAGACTCTGGTTACCATCTACCACCAAAGAACTCGTGAAGATGTGTCATACGAGCCCAAACTGGATGGAGTTGTGTCATTTAATTACCGAGTTCCCATGGCCATCTTCCAGCTCCATCATCAGACCCTGGTTACAATCTAGCACCCAAGTATTTGTCAAGACGAATCATACGAGCCCAAACTCGAGGGGTTTACGAGTAGTCATTGAGGAGTTGCGATATCCACCTCCTTGCACCATCATCAGATCAGCTCGGTGGTACCATAATACTGCGTTGTGACCAAACTTACATAAGTTTACCAAATTTCAGCTCAATCGGTTGAAGATAATATCTGCTTCAAAATTGAGTTGCATATTTCACTTGAACCTGTAATTTTGTAATCCCATACAATTATTATGGAATTACAAAGTTATTTATGCAGTTGCTGTATCTAGAAACCTAACCGAAACTGCAAAATGTTTGAGTTTTTCCTTGATTTATACACTAAACCCTAATTGTATTCTAAATTTGCAGCTCCTACGACTTCTAGAAGTGCTTTAGAGTTTTGATGATCGGTCAGTGAGTGACAAAATTAGGAAACTTTGACTATTTATTATTCTAAAACTACTGGTTGAAATTGGATAAAATTTGAAATATACTGTGTTTATACAATGCATGCTTGGTTACTAAAAATTCAGGCTTCTAGGGTTATCCACAACGAAGTTATAGGGGTTCGAAAATGGCGTGAATTGCTTCGAGAAAAGGATGGTACGGCCGTGCCGCTTTTTGCTCGACTTGGGGCACTCAGATATTTAAAAACTTCTGACTATAATAAGTTTTTTTACTACTTTCGACGAAAGAATCCCGCTTTTTTCACTCAAAAAGTTCCAAAATCCCGACTTGGCAAAAAAAAATATCTGACAACGCTGGTCTGCACCTACTTCTGTGGGTCGAAATCCTCAATGAACACGTTGTACATTTAGGGTGAGGCCAAACGAGCGTAATTTTGTGAGTAGTCGTGAGTAGCAGAATTTCGGTCACTGAAATTCTGCTGCATTCGGTTTCATACAAAAGTCCTATTTGATTCACACGGCGACGCAAATTGAGTTGTCTGCCGACTCACATGCATTATGCGGACCGAATTTCAGTTCGCGGGGCGATGGGGTAGACATAGACAATGTGTGAAAGAGATACTAGAGTGGAATGTGACGGATCACTCAAGAGGGAGTGAGAAATAAGATATATTCTGCTACTCACGACTCACAAAATTACGCTCCGTCTGGCAGCCCAACAGAATTTCTGTCGGGCAGAATTTCTGCAACCGAAATTCTGCAACCGAAATTACGCTCGTTTGGCCTCACCCTTATGGTCACGCAAAAACTACTGCATGGGTTTTGATGAAATTTGGTATGTACCTCAGGATAGTATCTCATTGGGAAAATATAATAACTGGTTACAAAGAGAAATACGTCAAATACAATAGAGAAATAAATCCGAAACGATAACGTCAAAACTTGAAATAGGTATGGTATGTAGATGTCTTTAAGTCTCTGGCAACCGCTATAAAGGGATTTTAAGAAATTCTCACTGGAACTGGAATAAACTGGATCCGCCCGGGCAACGCCGCTGGACACCCGCTATCTATCTTATATTTATTTATAAAAATAAAAATTAATCGTCGAAATGACGTATGTACGCGCATAACTTTCGAATGACTGCACCAAATTGGATAAGGTTTGTATAAAAAAAAAACGGTTGTCTGTAAAGTCGGTTTACTGGCGATAGTTGAACGTGAGAACGTCATACTTTTTGGATTGTGCCTCTTTGTCGCTCGTTGCGCGCTCTCGCTTGCACCGTAACGCCACATACGTCATACTTTTTAAAATATCTACCCATGCGAAGCCGGGGCGAATCGCTAGTACATATAATAAAACTGTAACGAAACCGTGTCTGTACATCAAATATTTTTAAAATTAGAGCGGTAGTATAGATAGTTGTCAATGTATATAGATATTAAAACAACCAATTTTGAAATTTTTGTCTGCCTGTGTCTATCTGTCTGTGCACGCAAAAAATAATGGACGAATTTTAATGAAATTTGGTGTGGTGATAGCTAAATAGCCGGGTCAACATCTAGGGTACTTTTTACCGCTCGAAAATGTCTCACTTCCACGGAAAAAATAAAAAAACTGGTTAAATAGAGAAATACATACTATTCCGAAACAATAAAACCTAGAAACCTGAAATATGATAGGTGTATTATGGTGTGTATGTCGTATGCAACAGCTATGAAGAGATTTTTGGAAATCCCAAGGGAACGGGAATAAACTGGATGGAGGCAAACATTGATTTTCCCACGGGAACAGGCCTAAACAGATAACGGATTTTAAAAATTCTTTCACAAATGGAAAACTACATTATCAGGGAGTAACATCGGCTATATTTTATTACCATTTTTCTACGGGAACGGGAACTACGCGGGTGAAACCGCGGGGCGCCGCTAGTAAGTTTATATATTTTATGACCATATTGACTTTGTCTCAATAAATGTTTTATTGTACCCCTTAACATATTTAAAATCTTGTAGGTATATATGTATTTTTAATTTTAAATTAGTCGTTATTACAAACTCCCCAATTAGATGATTAAGTTAAAAGTAAAATTTGATTCATTTGTAAATCGTTCTCTGAAAACAAAAGTACATATTAGATCAACGAGTAAGGATACTTATATACAGAAGTAAATAATCATACAAGTGGTCAACTTCCCAAGCAACAGGTGTTCAAGAAGTTGAGTCTCAAACAATATTACTTACGATTGCAAAATGGTTTGGATTGACATCATAAAAGACAACTCACTTTAAAAAATCATCATCAATCATGATTATATAAAAGTTATAAATAAACTAAATTAATAAATTATCTTCTAAATACACACATTTCACCAGTATAATCTTTGGACCTCTTAACGTGATGATAGGTGGTGAACCCATCCCGGACCCAGGTCTGTTACATATTATGCCTCTGTATTAATGGTGGGAGTTGCGGGTCTCTTCACGGTGTTTTCCTTCTCCGTCGAGCTAGTGCTAGTGATAAATGCACAGTAAGTATCTGTGGATATCGGTGTAAGTTTTTGAAAAACTTATTTATCCATGCCAAGATTTGAGCCCGCGACCTCAAGCATGAGAGGCGGGAGGTTTAACTGCTCTTCATTTAAAAGTTTTTGATATTCAACATAGTGCAACATAAGTAGTAGTGCTACATATCTTTGGTACTTACTTATTTTTGTCACTTTTATCACGTTTTAAATTGAACTATTTTAAAATATTTTATTTAAAACAATATTAAAATCCATGTCAATAATTCACAAAAAAGCGACACATGATAATTTTATTAATATTCACAGTATGGTAAGGCCTTGTCTGTCGTGAACTGTGGACAGCGTCTGTTTGCTGTAACTGTATCTGAGAGAATGACAGATTTTATAATTTGTGATGGTGTTGCAACACTACTATGTAAGTTATTTTAAGAATTTCAATCCAGATAGTTGGAGTATGCGTATATCCAACTCAGTAAATCGACGCGAAAGCTCCCGATTGGCTTAGAGCTTTAAGTGGGAGGTTTACGCGGGAGGAGGCTTTATATGAGGGTGGAGACACTAACCTGAAGAACACATCTGTAATTTTTTAAATGTTAATACGCAACTAGTATATGAGCCTTACAAATTGTCATCAAAACGTATAATTTGACATTAGGATCTTCACGGATTTTCCTTCTGCAAGATTCACTATTAAAACATCAAAAGCGTGTAAAAGACACTCAAAAGATTTAAAACATTACCGTTCTTAGGGAAACAGCATTTTTTTTTATATGACACTCCGGAGATAAAGACGCATCCAGCGCCAACAACATGAACTTCAAAACGTTAGGGCTACAGACAGGAGGTGCAACGCTATTTGCTTACATATTTCCGTAGCAACAACAACTTATTAACATCAGTCATACCAAAACGAAGCGACGACCGTCGCGTCGACGCGAGGTGACAATTACAACGAAATGACGCCGTGCATAATGCACACTGTCGAAAAATCATATGCATGCAGGCATATATTACCTGTAATCGGTAAATCTATTTGAATTGACTTCAAAAAGGAGGAGGTTCTCAAATCTTCACTAATGTTTTTTGTAGGTTAATTCATATTTCCGTCAATATCGGTTTCGTTTTTTTTTTATTTAACTGCTATACCTCAAGGGTGGTGGTATATACATTTAATGTAAAAACCTGATGAATAACTTCAGGTGGAGAACGGAACTCCTCGACGGACAAAACAAATAACTCTCAATTAGCCTAAAAGGTTTAGTAGTAACAGTAGGTAAGGATACCTATTGAATATGCAAATGACATGAGATTAAAGAGAGCTGCCCAGCTGGAGCTGCTGAACCAGCAACACGTGTGGAGATGGGCTGCTGTTTACATTTAGCCAATCTTTATGAACAAGTTTAGAGTGCCTTGTTATTAGACGATTGACATTTCTAGGTGTACTTTTTGTACCTACAGAAAATAAACGATTTTTGAAATAATTGTCTTTTTAGCGTTGAAGTCTGTTTGCATTTTTGTTTAAAATTTTGATAGTTTCTTTAGACGATATAAATCTTAAATCAAATATATCTGTAACTAGCTGTTTCGAGCGGTTTCACCCGCGTAATTCCCGTTTTAGTGGGAATACGGGGATAAAACATAGCCTATGTTTTATTCTGATGTATAAAATAAATAACTGTACAGTTTCATCAAAATCCGTTCAGTACTTTCTGCGTGAAAGAGCAACAAACATACTCCCAAACTTTCGCGTTACGACATTACTCGTAGTAGCAAGTAGGATTGTCACCGTGTATTATACAACGTGATTACGTTGTCCCGAAAAAAATTTTGCCCCCCTTTTTCACCCCTTTAGGGGCAGAATTTCGGAAAATCCTTTCTTAACGGATGCCAATACAAACAAACAAATCAAACCTTTCCTCCATCCAGTTTATTCCCGTTCCCGTGGAAATTGCTTACGGCATACCCACCATATTATTTTAAGTTTCTAGGTTTTTTTTTATAAAAAAAAGGGGGCAAACGAGCAGACGGGTCACCTGATTTTAAGTGACTACCGTCACCCATGGGCACCTGCAACTCAAGAGTCACAAGTGCGTTGCCGGCCTTTGAGGTGGGAGTACGCTCTCTTCTTGAAGGTTTGAAGGTCGTATCGTTTCGGAGTAGTACCTACGTATTTCTCTTTTTAACCAGTTTTTTTTATTTTCCCGTAGAAGAGAAACTTTTCCCGCGGTAAAAAGTACCCTAGATACTCAGCTATCACCACATAAAATTTTGCGTGATGCGTTCTAAATAACTGTATATACAAAATTGTATGGCCTGCGCTTACGTATAGTATCACTACATAGTATAAAACAAAGTCGCTTTCTCTGTCCCTATATCCCTTTGTCCCTATTTCCCTATGTCCCTTTGTATGCTTAAATCTTTAAAACTACGCAACGGATTTTGATGCGGTTTTTTTTAATAGATATAGTGATTCAAGAGGAAGGTTTTAGTTTTAGCATTGCACCCGTGGGAAGCCGGGGCGGGTCGCTAGTCTAGAGTATTAAAGCTAAGTCCACACACAGAAAAGGTAGATACTACCTTTTCTCGAAGCGCTTCGTAAGTTGTTTGAACCAAAGATATGAAATCTTTGGTTTGGCTTAAACCATTAACTAAAATTATTTTGATTATTTCTTTAGACGATATAAATCTCAAATCAAATATATCTGTAACAAGCGGTTCTGCGCGGTTTCACCCGCGCAATTCCCGTTCCCGTGGGAATACGGGGATAAAATATAGCTTATGTTACTCAGGGATATTATTAGTGAAAGAATTTCTAAAATCGGTCCAGTAGTTTTCGAGAGTATTCGTAACAAACATACACAAATTAGGGATGTGACATTGATGATAAAAAAACAATTATTCTCTTTTTAACAATAATCGATTTTCGAAAAATCTATTAATTTTATTAAAAATTAAAAATTAAAAAAAAAGTCGATTATAAGAAAAAAATATCAATAAATATGAGAAATGATAATTATATTTTTTCCTTTTAACATAAACTTTATGTTAGTAAACTTACTTCAAATCTCTTCATTAGTCGCACAGTCAAATGTGTTATTTTGGCAGCATTGCTTCTCTTCTATTTTTTATTTAAGAATATGTGTGAGAATATAATGGATTAATTAAAAAAAAAATTTTTCACATCCCTAACAAAAATACAAATCTTTTCTCTGTATAATATTAGTGTAGATATAGATAGTTTATTTCACATAGCTAGGGTTCGGTGACAGTTCACATTTTTCTGTTTTACGCAGACAACGTTCTAGAAATAAAAATAGATAGTTCCAAAAAAAATGAATATTTTATTAATATGACATTGCAAAAATACAATAATTGTCGCATTTAAAATTCTAAATAAAAAATATTAGTCTATAAATGAAGACAAATATAAAAAAAAAAGACGTGTGGCACTCGGGGACTGCCGCGGTAAAGCTATTGCATAGCATTTTTTATCAACAAGACTGCCGAAAAGAAACGACGTTAGACAATGCACGGCCTTCAAGCCACACGGGTGTTTTTGAATTTTGAATTTTGAATTTCGAATTTCGAATTTCGAATTTCAAATTTCGAATTTCGAATTTTGAATTTCGAATTTCGAATTTCGAATTTCGAATTTCGAATTTTGAATTTTGAATTTTGAATTTTGAATTTTGAATTTTGAATTTTGAATTTTGAATAAAACATTTTGACACGGACTCGGACTCGGACTCGGACTCGGACGTCGGAGTGGGGAGCGTGAGGTTTTTTCGTTACGGAATTTCTGGATTCGGTCCCCGCGCTCAAGGCCCGCGATAGAAGCTATGCAATAGCTTAAAAACAATAGATAAAAACGATATCCTAAAAATACGTATCGCGTGGAACGGAACTTTTACTCATAGAAATGGACACTACTTAATCTACACTAAATCGATAAATGGAAGCTTTTTGTCGGTAATCCGGAAAGAGATGTAAGTAATGTTTTTTGTAAAATTTTCATTTTGTTGTATATTTTGGGTTAGTGTATTATAGGGATATGCGGCAAGGGTCTGTAAAAGTAAAGAAAGACATTTTTGTGTTGCATCAAAAAGTCTGTGACAAAAATTTATAGACAACTAGCGACCCGCCCCGGCTTCGCACGGGTGCAATGCTGAATTTTCTTTTGCTATAAACCATCCCTGGACCCACTCGAACCCACACAAAAAGTTTCATCAAAATCGGTCCGGCCGTTCTCGAGTTAAATCGTCAGGAAGGAAAACCCGACTTATTTTTATATAGTAGATGTTGAAGATACTCTGAAAACTGCAGCTAAGTCGTGCGAAAAACTAAACAAATAGTTTGAGAATTAGAGGACTGGGAAAAATATATCCACATAGACCGGATGAGAGATGTACAATTTATAATCTCTGTTAGCGGCGATTCAGATTCTACATAAATAATAATAGTAAGAAAATTACTTACATAAATAATAATAGTAAAAAAATATTGCGTTTAATTTTACCATGTTTTCCCCTTACATACCTATGTCCTGTGAAATTTAATAATATTCGATAAAAAGCAATTTCAAAAAATAATAAAATTCTATCAATAAAGTAAAAAATCGATTCCATTTCCTTTAAAAAGTTACTCGATACTTTAAAAAAATCGATTGTATTTCATTAGGGAACATCACTTCAATTGTCAACAGTGAACTGTCACCGAACCTATGCGATGGTGAAATGGACTATAGTGAGATTGTGCTTCGCTTGGCTCGTCTTGGCGTGGAACTCCCGTATATTATAAAAAGTACTGGCAAATGATATTTATATATAAGTGGAAGTTAAAAAAAATTTTTTTTTGGGAAAAACTTAAGTTGGACGCAAGGGTTTTCTAACATAGAAAGTTTGAGAGATTTTATAATCAGCCTAATTTTTTTTATTTATTTCGACACACGGATGAAACCGCGCGGAACAGCTAGCCAAAGATAAGAAGAAAAACACAAATAATAAAACTAACACAAGCTCCAGGCACTACTTTCACTTCAGTCTTACCTTAGCGATTCGTAAGACAAAACTTTCTCAACGGATGAGTTTATGAACGCGTCGCATACCGCTTATTTTGACGACGGCGGCGGCTCTACTAGCTAGACACTCTGTTGCAGACGACACTCAGTCCGGATTCCCACAGTATTTCGAAGAAAACAATAAGACAACATCACAGAGCATGCAACAGACCGCACATTAAGGCCCTTACACACGAGGATTTGCAGAGCAATGTAATTTGAAGTTTTGTCTATCGTCAGTCAGTCTATCTTTACTAGAACATTGAGCACGTGTAGTTCAATGTTCTAGTTTTGCAGGACTGCAGTCGCGATGCAGTAGCGATACAAACGCGATATAACAGTCGCGCAAACACTATTTGGCTCTGGAGTACGAAACGAACTAAGTTATGCAAGAAAATATATGTTTATGGAATCTAGATTAAAGAATTAATGAGCCGACACGTGTAGATTATCTCCCGCTTTTCCTTCGCTGAAGTGCGTATGCAAATTACGAGTACGAGATTTTTTGTCTTTCCTTAGTGTTTGGTCAGCGATTAGCAAATTAGCCGATTAACTTAGTCGGCTATAGCTCCTGAACTACTTGACCCTAGATTGTAATTATAATTTTCTAAATTACTTTTGTATATTGTATATGCTGGCATTGTGATCTATATAATATATACATACATAAAATGCTCCTGAATCTGTCGGATCATCGCACAGTCTAAACCGATGATCATAGAGATTTGAAACATGGAGGGTGTGTTCTTTGCGCTTCGTAGGCATCCGATAAGAAAGAATTTTCCGAAATTCTACCTATAAAGGGGTGAAAAAGGGGGGCAAAGTTTGTATGGGACGATTCCTTGGTCCAATCTACTTCAATTTTTGCATAAACATTCTTTAACAGAATTGATGGAAGACAGGATTCATATTTTATTGAAATTAATCCCCTAACAGGGCTAAAAAGAGGTAGAAAGTTTTTTTTTTAGTGATTTGTTTCGAAGTTGATATCAGTGCTACTTAGTGCTTTTGATTTAAATTACATTTGTAACACACTAGTAGTGTTAACACACACGTAACGCAAACACTTGTTGTTATACGTTCTCGATAGATGGCGCCACGATCGAATTAAAACGCACTATCGTTTGACTCACGGTTTAGATATAAGTAGTTAAGATGCAATATACCATTGGCAGATTGTTCCCCGGCTCTATTGGACACCTTTGAAATACCTGGATCATGGATTACGGAATTCTCAGTCATAGTGGACGGAGTCGGGAGTCCCACCCGGCCCTTTGTCTGTCGAAAACACCTTCACATAATAAAACCTTTTAATACTCTCTGCGTGCGAATTTATTCTTCACCTCTTCTGACACCGCACCGAGCCTAGCGTGTTACACATTTTATTTTGACACACGTTTGAAAACTCAATCCGATTTTATTGATACAATGCAAATACACTTTAAAATTTCTATACGTATCATAAAACTGTGAAGAGACCGTGTCTGTACTTTAAATATTTTTGAGCGGAAGTGTGGATAGTTATCGATGTGGATAGTTATCGATATAGATATCTAAAACATTTTTTTTCTAATTTTTGTCTTTCTGTGTACGCATTACGTAAAAATTACTGGACGGATTTTGATGAAATTTTGTGTGGTGATAGCAGAGCAACCGGGTCAATATTTAGGGTACTGTTTACCGCGGGAAAATGTCTTATTTTCACGGGAAAAATAAAAAACTGATTAAAAGAGAGAAATACGTACTACTCCGAAACGATAAGACCTAGAAACTTGAAATATGGTATGTAGGTGTCTTATGTATATGTAGTAGTCAACCGCAGGGATTTTTGGAAATTCTCACGGAAACGGAAATAAACTGGATTGAGGAAAAATTTGATATTTTCTTTATTTGATTGTATGAATAGGCTCTGACTACCGGACCGATTTTAAAAATTCTTTTGCCAATGGAAAGATTACTTTTCTGGTAGTAACATGGGCTATAATTTTCCCACGAGAACCGGCCGAAACCACGAAACTGATTTTAAATAGTAGATTGTGTCATAAGGGAGAAAAACGATATTTTTACGGCGAGGGCGTTATTTAAATCACGAACATAGTATATGATTCTAGGATAGAATCTCGAACGTAGTGAGGGATTCTAATGTAGAATCATGAACGAAGTTAGGGGTTTAAAGTACATAGCCCAAGGTAAAAATAATTTTGCGACTGAATGACATAGGTACTCTGCTTTTCATACCTCTCTATGAGAAAAAATATTGATGGCATTGTTTGCTTTTATTTTTATTTTCCGGTGTTTAAATATCACTGCAGTCACTGCTACTTGAATTCATATTAAAATATAAAATACACAAACAATTCGATGCTCGAATTCGAAAATTTGGCGTAAAATAAAATGTGAATTGTGAAAAATAACTACGAAAGCGCGCGCATTGCCACAGCAATTTTTCTGTCAGTGTGGCACGACCATTGAACGTCATTCAGCCTTGTCAACCTAATGCGGCGAAAAATGGAACTAATGTTTTGCTATAGTAGTTAAGCTACAGTGGCGCCAACCTTAGATGCAAACTTATATTGCTAATCTCTTTGGCTAAGAAAGTTGAACAAAGTTTTTAATTCCAAACTCAAAACACTTTCATTCGCACTTATTAAAATCATATCGGAAAAGACTTACTTTGCTTCCTCTTATTGGGGACCAAAACGTCACTTTTCGAATAGATGGTATGAAAAATTATTTAAAACTACATTATCAGGGAGTAAGATCGGCTATATTTTATTCAAGTTTTTGTACGGGAATGGGAACTACGCTGGTGAAACCGCAGGGCGCTGCTAATTTATTGAATTAAATTTACTCTTTAGTTGAATTCACCAGCGAAGAGACCAAGTATGACCAGCGCTGTCATACGTGTCCGCGCCAGAAAGCACTGCTTATAGTTTTTTGATCAATTTACTTGCCTTATTAAATAAGAATCCATATTTTTTTATTTGTTTTATCCAATAATCTTGACATTTATCGCCAGCAATCACTCATCAGTTTGGACAATATACAGTTGCCAATAATAGTAATAGGTAGTTACCTATCTCAGATTTCTATTTACAAATTATATAAATATAGATTACACTCGCACAGCTAAAGTTTGGACGAATGAACCCTCATAAAGCAAAAAATTATACAGGTTTGAAAATGTTGAGTATACTTGCTTGCTAATTTTAGTTTGATTTGCCTTTCGGAAACCGAGGGATAAAGTAGCCTTTATCGATGCAAAAAACCGCATCGATCCATTGTTTTGTTGGTGTTTTATAGGATTAGGCGCATAATGCCACATTCGCAAAATGCCACATTCGATTTTCGCAAAATGCCACATTCTCAAAACGCCACATCGCAAAATGTCACATTATCAAAACGTCACATTATCAAAATACCATTTTCGCATAGTGCCACACTCTCGTACTAATCTGTGTGATGTGATTAAATACTACACTCGGCGTCAAAAAAATCGCACCTTCGGAAAATAATACTTTAAACCACTTATAATCACATTTAGAATCTATGGTGATGGGACTATTAAGTATCATTTTAAACATTAACTTAACGACATTAAAACTAACAATCATTTATGCCATAAAAAAAAAACATTTCACCCAAATAACGACGTTATACAAAAATTATGCATAATTACTTTATAAAAGGGCCGCTAGTTGCGCTACCTTTTAGAGGTATAAAAGGGGGGTGGGGGGGGGGGGGGGGTAAAACTAGGTTTTAAGTAATTTTTAAGCATTTTTTTGTCTTACTTTAATTCTTTGTCAACAAACTTTTTCTTCTTCTTTTGCAATCACTTCTTTTTTTATGACCTAGCAAGACTAAAGTACGATTTGCTGAATGTTGATGATTAGACCTATAAAATGATACCTAATAGTCCCATCATCATTGATTCTAAATGGGATTAAAAGTGGTTTTTCAAAGGTGCGATTTTTTTGAAGCCGAGTGTATTATAAGTACATATTATACTAAAACAGCTGAATGATGTAAATACAAAAAAATATGCTTTTTTGAAAAAAAAAGTTATAATATTTTGTTATTAAGTTTTTATATTCTCAGCGGCATTCATAATTTCAGTTAACATTTTCAATTTATTTTGTGTTAAAATAAATGGAAATTAATAAATAATGTTATGAAATACATATATACTAAAATTATTAAATTAGTTTTATTTTCTAATTTATAAATCATCGGCCTACATACTGCAAGAAAGGGAGTTGGACAAGTATGGTACTTTGTTAGTGTGGCATTTTGCTACTGTGGCATTTTGCGAATGTGGCATTTTGTGTCATGTGGCATTTTGCGAATGTGGCATTGTGCGCCTAATCCGTTTTATACAATGCTTGCCCAACTTTATTGCATACATCACTACATAGTATAAAACAAAGTCGCTTTCTCTGTCCCTATATCCCTATGTAGGTATGCTTAAATCTTTAAAACTACGCAACAGATTTTGATGCGTTTTTTTTAAATAGATAGAGTGATTCAAGAGGAAGGTTTTAGTATATTGTACCGCTCGCAACCACGCGGTCTTAGGGCTCCCACACAAAACTGCGATGCGATGTGTTAAATGGTTTTTTTAATTAAAATTCGAATACAATGTACATTGTTTATGAATAAATACTACTACTACTATACAACCCCACATAAATAAATAAACATTTATTCCAATTGCGAAGCTCTATTTTTTAATCTAATGTCATTTTAAAAATGTTTGTCACGTCTGGCAAGGTAATTTGCTCATCCCGCCTTCTACTGCGATACGCAAGGTAAGACGTATTTGCGATACTTGTTATAGACATTGTATCTTATCGTTTGCAAAAATGGCGTACATTGGTAGAGGGGCGTCAACGCACTTTAATCCAGATCTATTTCGCACGGACTATAGGGCTTGTATAGAGTTAGAACGTTTAGAGTCAGAAGCTTGACTCTACATGAGATCTGAACTTACAGATAACTTTTTGACATTGCGCCAGATCATAATTATGACCAGTGTTGGCAAAAAGTTAATCCGATTAACGATTAAAAATTAACGATTAAAAGGTTAATCGCGATTATTGATTAACGATTAGTGTTTTCAATCGTTAATCATGATTAACGATTAATTTAATCTAATCGTCAATCGTTAACCCAGATTAGTTTTCGTCTTTTTTATTGTTACTACTAAAGGAAAACCTTTCTGTGTTACTCATTACTGTTTGTGTATCCTAAAGATAGTTAGTTAAGTTTAAAGTGTATTTATAAATAAATAAATAATAAATGTATTTTTGCGTTCTTGCGTGTTAGTATTAGTATATATTTGTAGTATTTTTGTATATATTTTTAGTATTTTTGAGCTTCTGTACTTTTGTACTTTCGTACTCTTTTACTTTTGAAGGTACGTTTTTGTTTTTTGTATTTTTTATTGTAACGAATAAACTCAAAAAATAAACTTGACTGATTTTAAAAATTCTTTCACCACTGGAAAGTTACAATATTCTTGAGTAACATAGGCTATATCTTATCTCCGTATTCCCACGGGAACGGAAATCATGCAGGTTAAATCGCGCAAAACCGGTAGTCTTTAATACTATTTAAGTAATCGTCAAACATTAATCAAATTAAGATCGACGATTACATAAATTAATCTTTGCAATAGATTAATTTATACTGTGTTAATCGCGATTAAAGTTAATCGTGATTAATTTAATAGATTAATATTTTAATCGATTGATTAATTGATTAAAAAAATTAATCGATTAATGCCAACACTGATTATGACCTCCTCTTGGCAACATTTTACATAAAAATTTTTTTTCGTGTGATTTCACTTTTGTTTTGTAAGTTCCTTTTATGACACAATTATTTATATTGTTTATTTTTACGTTCTTTTTTGGGGTGTATTTCTTACATATCAGAGGTGCTTTTTTCATAGCCTACTCTATATCTTTGCCTTTTTTCTTTGCTGGTTTACTGTTTATAATCACAGCGGGTATTGAGATTTACTAAAGATCTTGGAATATGTATTTTATTATTCATAACAAGGAGCCCCTATATCAATTTTCAAACCTCTAGCATCAAAATTTGAGGAAGTCTAATACAAACTTCCATCCCCTTTTTTTAGGGGTAGGAGGGTAAAAGGGTTGTAATCATTCGTTTGCCGTAGTAAGTTCTACTTGTGAGATACATTGTGTTTTCATGCGATGGCCATGTCATTTTTTTTATTTAAAACATAAAAGATTTTTAATATTGATATGGTCACTATAAGAGATGTTGTTAGGTTAGCTAATTATGTAATAAAATAACTTAAGACAGAAGGTCCCTTAAGTAGGGACCCTTAACCGACTTCGTATTACATGGATCTCCAACTTTTTACGGTAGAAGAACTGAGTTGCGAGACTACTTTTTTTTACAAGTTATGTTTTTGATGGCATCTCATTTCTTTGTGTAGATGGTCATTCTCTTTTTCCTTTCGGGTACTAAGGTACCTACTTCTTGAGCTACAGGAAAATCTCAAATATTTTGCAATTACGGTCCAGTTTTCTAGATACAACTGTATAAATAACTTTGTAATCCCATATAAAGGTATAGGATACAAAGTTATTTATGCAGTTAGTGTATCTAGAAAACTGGACAAAAATTGCAAAATATTTGAGTTTTTCTTTGATTTGTACACTAAACACTAATTGTATTCTAAATGTGAAGCTTCTATGTCTGCTAGAAGTGCGTTAGAGTTTCGTTGATCGGTCAGTCAGTGAGTGAGTGAGTGACAAAATTAAGAAACTTTGACTAGTCTGCTTGTGCCGAGGTTCACTGAACGTGGTACTATTGTATTACGCGCATAGTTACTGCATGGTATTTAACGTATAACAGCCAAAACTTTTAATTAAATGTAAGCCAAAGCTTACTAGTATTTAAAACATGAGAGGCCAAGTAGATTTTTACATCAAATATTCGTTAAGCACCGGAACTAACAGTAACACGTAAACAAGTGCCCGAGCGCGTCGGCGCGGAGTAGCGCCAACCGGGCACTTCGAAAACTCTCGCATTTATTTGTTCGTGTCTACCAAAGTCTAAACAGCACCGGCACAGTGTCAAAGTATCGCTAAAAATCTCAAGTGTCAGTCACTGACTGTGATGACAAACAACAATACAGACAGGGTCGGACTGGGCCGAAAGGGCTCAGGTGGCCCCACAAGCCCGGGGCCCGAGACTCGATAATGATAGTGGTTACGTTCCACTTCTATTAATTTAGAAATGATGTTGACCATCTATACATATAACAAAACTGTAACGAGGTCATGAAATATTTTTGGAAAATTTTGCCGGTAAGTAGTGTAGATAGAGTTAGCGAAGTAAGCATCAATTAAAAAAAAATCCACACTGTCTGCCTGGTTGTCGTCACATAAAAACTACTGGATGGGTATTGATGAAATTAGGTGCAGAGATAATTGAGTAACTGGGTATTAGAGTACATCTCGAGTAGGTACTTTTACAGCGGGAGAATGTCTCATTCTTGCGGAACAATTAAAAACTGGAAAAGAGAGAAATACGTACTTCTCTGAAACTATAACACCTAGAAACTTTAAATATGGTATGTCTTATATTATGTCTTAAGCAACCGCTATGAAGGGATTTCTATAAATTCCCACGGGAACAGGAATAAACTGGTTATGCGTGGGCGCGGCTAGGCACCCGCTATTTGAAATATGGTATAGGTTTCTTATTATGTCATGTGTTATGTCGTATGCAACATCATACATACATTTCAAATATATGATTAACAAAATATGTTGATCTTACTCATTGTACTTATAGAAAAGTTTGTGTTAAAATTCAAACGTTATGGCAATATAACGAAACAATCTAAATCAATCTATTAACACATATAATTTATATCTGTTTACAGATAATAAACTCATAAAAATGGAAACGAATCTATCGTGATTGCGGTAAGACATTTATGCATCTTCCTTATATTACCTACGTTAAAGTACTTAGGTATAAAATTCTTCAAGTACTAGCTACTGCCAGCGTTTCCTTGGGCGTTCCAGGTACCTAGGTAAAAAGTAGGCTATATAATATGTTTTTTTGATGGCATCAGCTATATTACTTTAGTTTTATTAAAATCCATTGAGTATTTTTTGCGTAAATGCGTAACAAACATCCATCCTCACAAACTTTTGCATTTATAATATTAGTCGGAAAATATTACTTCGCGTTTCAAATGCAATCTAGATACTAACAAGCATGTTCATTGGTAAACGCCCGATTTAGTGAGTACACGTCCAAGTCGCTGACAAAAATACCTATGCAGCACTAGAATCCATTGGCGTCATCTTTATACTTATTAAAGTTTTTAAAACGGCGACCTTCCTTTTCTCACATATACGTTCACTATGTGATCGTTAGTTTCAATAAGTAGGTATTATCCATCTGAAATCGTAATCACAGGCCCTTATACGCATATATTATTAGCATATCACTTTATCTGTTGAATTGACATTTCAATCAAGTACAACACAACCTAACAACACTAATTGAAGAAGTAACTATCCTTTCAAACTTATACACTTGTATAGTGTCACATTCCAGAGCAATGGTGTATCAACAGTGTAATTTTGAGCGCAACTGTAGGCCACCAGTTGCGTGTACCCGTGACCGTAATTGACCGCACAGCACGTGCCGACCGGACGACGTGCTCTGCGCAGGTCTGTCATGTCAAAGCACGTGCAATATAGAGAAGAATCGCGTGCTAACTGCGCTTGTATTCGAGTAACCAGCTGGTCTACTGCCTGTTTACCACCTTAATCGCAATCGTCTTCATTTTGACGTACCTTCGTTCGTTGCGTTTTCGTACATCTGTCATTACTAGTCCAGTCATTTAAGCTTAAATTAGGTAAGAATCTCGGAATTCGAGATACCCAGCTGTAAGTTTGTAAATACTTGTATATTGACACCCTAAAAGTTGTCTCAAAACCTACATATGGTAGGGTGTACGCAACTATTAAATTTCAAGGTCAAAGGTCACAAAAATCGGTTTTTTGCGCTTTTTTTGTACATATCTCAATTCCTATGGGTTTTTTGCTATTTGTATTTCTAATCAATATTGTAGAATACAACATTTATATATATATATATATATATATTTTTTATATTGTGGGACACAATTCACACACGGTTATTTAGTCCCAAACGAGGCAGAGCCTGTACTATGGGTACTAAACAACTGATAAACATACTTCAATAAATACTAAACACCCAGACACGAAGCCAACAGACATGTTCATGCACACAAATGTTGGCCCCGAGCGGGGATCGAACCCGCGACCTCCGACTCAGAAGGCAGGGTCGCTACCAACTGAGCCAACAGGTCTGTCAAATTCTCAACAAATTTTGTTTAAAATATTTTTTTATACGGTGAACCGTTTTTGAGATAGAGGGCGGAGAGCGCGCGGTCACAGCGTCACTTCAGGTCAACCGGTGCCTCCGGTCGAAAACGCCTAACCACTATTTTATTATAGCACAAGCGGTGTTTGTAATGAATAAACTCAAAAACTTCTTGGCTGATTTTAAAAATTCTTTTACCAATGGAAAGCTAGAATATCCCTGAGTAACATAGGCTATATTTTATTCCCGTATTCCCACGGGAATGGGAACTACGCGGGTGAAACCACGCAGAACCGTTAGTGTCATATATAATAGTGGTTCCGCGCGGTTTCATCCGCATGGTTCCCGTTCCCGTGGGAATACGGGAATAAAATATAGGCTATTTTACTGAAGAATACTCTAGCTTTCCATTTGTGAAAGAATTTTTAAAATCGGCAAAGAAGTTTTTAAGTTTATTCATTACAAACACCGCTTGTGCTATAATATAATAGTGGTTAGGCGTTTTCGACCGGAGGCACCGGTTGACCTGAAGTGACGCTGTGACCGCGCGCTCTCCGCCCTCTATCTCAAAAACGGTTCACCGAATGAAAAATTTTTTTTAAACAAAATTTGTAGAGAATTTTGTATTCTACAATATTGATTAGAAATACAAATAGCAAAAAACCCATAGGAATTGAGATATTTACAAAAAAAGCGCAAAAAACCGATGTTTGTGACCTTTGACCTTGAAATTTAATAGTTGCGTACACCCTACCATATGTAGGTTTTGAGACAACTTTTAGGGTGTCAATATACAAATATTTACAGACTTACAGCTGGGTATCTCGAATTCTGAGGTGAAACTACTAAAATGACTGGACTATACCGCCAGTGTAAGCAGAGCAAGCACTGATTGCGTAAGAAATGTCAAATAAAGACGATTGCGATTAGAATTATAGAGAGACAATAAGGCCCCTGGTTTTAAGTGTCGACGCGACGTCACAAGGCTCCAGTGCAAAATGATTGACAACACACGCCTGCTGATAAGCGAACGTTATTTGTATGATCATAGTAACCAAACACACTGTATCTAAAAACAGATAAAAGAAATGCGTATATTATTTTTATTGCGGATATAATACATTTAAAACCCACTCAAAAAAAAGGGAAGGTTCTCAATTCGAAGAGTATGCTTTAGGTCGTGTTTCCTTCAAGCTAAGGTTGTTCGGTTGATATTAATTTTGCTAAGATTTGATGAAAAACTTCAGATGGAGAACGGAACTCTTAAACGGACATCAGCAAATCACTGACACCTTACGTATAGGTTTAGTAGGTGTTTGGTGGTGATATTGTTAATAATTGTAGACCCATGCTTTTACTAGATCACTAAAATATGTAACAAAAATGTTTAAGGTAAAAGACAAACCGACTGTAGACAAAACGAATAAAAATGACTACAATAAATTAAAATGATTTTACTTGAATAGAGATATTAATTAGGGTTACGTAAACGCATTATCATAGTATTTCTTGGACTCTCTTATCAGTCAAGCTATCTCAGTATTTCATAATCAATACGGTAACTCCTACGGGTATAGGTCAGATAGGTTCAGGTATAGGTGCGACTCGCATTTGGACGATTTATTATATTCTTTTATACGTGGTCTATGTAAGTAAGCGTAGGTTGCCCACTCACAAAACCCTGCTATATTTGTTTCCATCCGCTCAATATGATCAAACGAACTCATCTTTCCTTTTTACAAGCTTTTATTACACTTACTCGCTTCGTCAATTGGAAATTATGAACCGGTAAGTCATACTAGGCTTACCGGTTCATGCTGGCATCCGATTGAGCAGAAATTTGGTATACCTACCGTTATAGATTCAGATTGTGACAATACAATAATAAGTAGGCACTGTGGACCTAGTCTGATGATGGAGGCGGAAGGTAGGCTTAGGGACTTCACTAAGTAGGTATTGAGACAGATAATTAACATGTAATGGTAATAAATACCTATGACGAGCAAGAAATACACTATGTCGACGAGAATAGGTATCTACTTGGGACATATACCTAGTCTCCTTCGAAAACAGGTAGTAGGACAATGTTGAACGCAGAGTTTAAAATGCCTGGAAAGGGCAACCTTCCACTGCCGCTGAAGCGCAAGCTCGTCGACATATCTATTCTACCCGTCCTAACTTACGGGTGCTCAGACTTAATCACTGACTTCTTTACAGAAGGCCAAACTGCCAAAGGGCGAAGTAGCGCAGCATACTAGGTGTAAAAAGGATTGACAGAGTCCGGAACACTCTTCTTCTACTCAACTATACATACCGAAGCGGTGGAATCGCAATGACTTTCAATAACACATGTCTTATTACAGCGCACCGAAATATAACTGTCGCACAAAGTATAATGCAAGAAGAATTTGATTTGCTGTGCAAATGGGCTCACGATGTCGGATTATCAATTAACTATAACAAAACTAAACTATTGTATATTCATTCACCATATCTAAAAACTAATCTAGTCCCACAAATCATAGCCCATGAACACCAGTGCATGCATGCACAACAGTCATATAATTGTAACTGCAATCCTATTGAATCAGTCAAGCAACATACTTATCTCGGGTTAAGAGTAGATCATAAGTTTGGCTGGAGCCCACATGTGGACCACGTGTGTAGCAAACTTAGGGCGATTCTCGCAAAAATAAGTGTGCTCAAACACAAGTTACCTTACAATACCTTGAGATTGTTATACACGTCGATGGCAGACTCATCAGTTAATTACTGTATCTCTAGTTATGGTAGAACTTATAAAACTTACCTCCAAAGAATTTATAACTTACAAGTGAGATTGTTAAAGGCTATTGTACCACTTAAAGTTAAATATAAAGATAATTACGACGGTCTCTTCCAGTACTGTAAGGTACTGAATGTTTTTGATAAAGTTAAATTGGCAATCATATCCGAATATTACTGTGACAAAGCTAATAATTTAGAACAAAAAACTAGATCAAACAACTTACGTTCATTGTCGCACACTTCCACTTTCAAAATACCTAGTTATAATAACGAGTATGGTGGCAGGGTTTGGGAGTGCATCCTACCACAAATTCTAAATAATTTACCAAAATCACTAGTCAACAAAATAGAAGGGAAAAACTCCCGACAAATTAAATACATACTTAAAAATCACTTTTTAAGGAAAGAAGAAGGTGGATGCAGTCCCAAGCCCTAATGTAATGCAATCTAGTATAATAATTAGTGTAAACCTATGTTGAGGCTTAATAATACACAATCTTTAATATTTAAGATTAATAAGCCCCATAATGTTAGTTTTTAAGATATTATTAATTGAAATATACAGTTTAATTTTTTTTTTCTAACAGATTTATAAGTCCCTACATTGAATAAAAACTGTTGACTTTGACGCAACTCCAAAACCCAAATCATTGAGATTGGCCAAAAATCTGCCCAGCTGAAGTGGGAATGGGAAGGCCAGGTTTATCGTATGCAGTCGGAGAGATGGACTAAAATCTGCACTGACTGGGTCCCAACGACCGGCCCTCGATGCCGAGGCAAGGACATCACCGGAAGAGATGGATGGCAGAAGATAAATGGAGGGAGGGAGGAGAGGTCTTTGATCAGCAGTGGGACAAAAACGAAGCTAATAAAAAAATAACTTTAAAAATAAAAGTTAAGAATATTTTTAAAAGCTTTTATTTAGATACTAATTATTAATGTTCATAGTCAAAATATAAAGCTACGGAAGAACCTTATCCTTGGTCACTGATCAGTGGCCGTAGGCAGTACATCCTGAATAGACATTATTTTCATAAAAACTTCTACTTTTGAAACGTAATTATCATTACACTTGAAATTAAGACTCAAGAACTTCAAATTTTATCATCACATAATATACAGATAGTTAACTTAGAGACAGTATTATTTAAGTGGAGGGATTGAATATGTACTGTTCGAAGTTACAGTAATCATCATTTTTTAAGAAAACAGTGTGAGAGAACGTGTTATTGTTCACATTTTGATCTATGTAACTTATTTATTTGAATAAAGATATAACATTCAAAATTGTATTGTGCACCATTTTTTACATAACCCCATAAAAATAATCTAAAGGGGAGAGATCCGGTGATCTCGCAGGCAATCTGATTGTGACGTTTGTACCAATGCAGGTATTGAAATGGTTATTAACAGACGTAATCTGATGGACCATTGAGTAAAAGTGCTTTATCTTATCCCATTGAATTTATAAGTTTAGATTGAAGGTTTTTCTTGTTTAGTTTACCACGTTTGTTAGAGAGATTTGATCGTTATGATTGACTATCTCCAGTATGTACAGTACTTTCCCTCCAGGTGGCGTTAAAAAATTCCAGCCTGTATATTATGTAGATACATCACTACATAGTATAAAACAAAGTCGCTTTCTCTGTCCCTATATCCCTATGTCCTTATGTCCCTTTGTATGCTTAAATCTTTAAAACTACGCAACGGATTTTGATGCGGTTTTTTTTAATAGATAGAGTGATTCAAGAAAAAGGTTTTAGTATCAGCATTGCACCCGTGCGAAGCCGGGGCGGGTCGCTAGTACATAATATACTACTTACGTCCATGGGGGTTGGTTTGTTGAGGTAATTTTTTTTATCTGTACCACTGAGATTATTATTTAGTTAATAATCTCTATGATATAAACTCAATTAATCTTTTTGAATAAAAAATACCATTTGACAGATCTGACGGTTATTATTTCGAAATATAACCTTTATACAGTAGAAAAATGGGTCTTTGAATAAAATTTACAACAAAATATTAGGAAGAGATTTATTTATATACGAGTAAATATCAAAGAGCAGTGATAGCCCGGACGGTTAAAGAGCCGGCCGAAAATCAGTGAGGCTCGGGTTCGAATCCTGGCATGTACCAATGAGTTTTTTAAAAACTTACGTACATATTTATCAGTAGCTCGACGGTGAAGGAAAACATCGTGAGGAAACCCGCAGATCTCAGAATTAATTCTAAGGCATGTGTAAATAGACCCGGTCCGGCGATGGGCTCACCACCTATCACGTTTATGGGTCCAATGTATCTCGTGAAATGTGGGTATATCCAGTAATGGAATACCTCTGCCTACCCCCTCGGGGATGAAAGGCGTGAGATTATATTTATATATATAAATATCAATAACCAAATCTAAATCAAATAGGCTGTATGACCATCATGACCTTTACCTGCGAGCAAGAATAGAAATATATGATAGAAAAGAACGCCGGATGACAGGTACTTAATAAAAATACTCGCAGAAATCTCATGTCAATTTCTAAAAAAGATTATGTTAGAAATATCCAAATGCTGCATAAAGGCTGGGTCAAACCAAAGGCATGGCGCCCCGTCAGCAACACTACTGAGTCCCATCAGATGTCACATCGGAAAACGTGTTGTCCGATACATTCTTTATCAATACTCCTCTTTGTAGGTGACATGAAAGAGACATGTCGCACGACTCATTCGGTATGACCTGGGTTTACCCACAAAAATTAAAAGCTAATTATTTCTATTTCTAAGCATAAATAAATATTACCTGTACGAGTTGATGCTGAATATTTTAGTATATTTTTCAATTAAAGGCGCTACAATCTAACCTAAACTAATTGAATGTATGGGAGCTCGCCATTACTGTTTACTAGCAGCGCCCCGCGGTTTCACTTGCGTAGCTCCCGTTCCCGTGGGAATACGGGTATAAATTATAGCCTAAGTGTTACTTTGATGTATAAGCTGTAAAGTTTAATCAAAATCCGTTTAGTAGTTTTTGCGCATAGACGTGTGTTGATATGTCTATGTTTTTGCGTGAAAGAGGAACAAATATCCATACATACAAACTTTCGCGTTTATAATATTAGTAGGATGTTTTCTGTCCATTTCGTCTCGCGGAGAAACAACTGGATCATATCTTTATTTGTGAATTGTGATAATTTTTCCATGTCTACGCTTTTTTTCAACGGTTTTAAAATCGGAATATGTTTATATTCGAGGGAAATAATTAACAAACCCAAAAACAAACACATGCGTCGAATTCAGAAACGTTTCCTTTTTAACCGACTTCAAAAAAGGAGGAAGTTCTCAATTCGTCGCGTATGTTTTTTTTGTACGTTAATCCACATTCCCGTCAAACTTGAACCGATTTGGAAAAAAAATATGTTTATACGGGTATGTATACCTACTTTATGGTTGGTCCCATATAAGTTTTGTCAAAATCTTATGAAGTACTTCAGGTGGAAAACGGAAGTCCTCAACGGACGGACGGACAGTAACAGTAGCTGACTATACAGAACATAATACACTCATACTTCAGTCAAGCACCGTGCGGTTCCAATGCGCTCCAGAACCATTAAAAATCAATTGTTTCGTTTTCTTAGCTTAATAGGTTGAGAAGTTCACTAAAAAGGGTGAAATAAATATTTTAAACAATAATTTAAACCGACTTCAAGGAATAGCACTAAAATACTTCAATCATTATGTTAATTTGACTTGAATATACGGGGGTGCGGGGATTATCATAGTTTTTCTAGTGAGTTGATGTCAAGCACTCCACATTACTAACTAAAACACAAACTAATATAGTCACCCGTAATATTGAAGTATGATGTGCATAAATAATAATGAAGCCAACTAAAATTTACCTACTCAAAATTGAGAATACGAGTAGGTACCTATATGTCAAAATCATTGTCATACCCAAATGCCAAGATAGCTTGGTTGGCACCAACTCTAATAAATACTATGATAATACTTACGTGCCCCGAATGAATATATTCCAGTTAATTAACTTATTGTTTGTAGTCTTTCTAGTGTTATTCCTTGAAGTCGGTTTGTATGTGTTTAATTTTTTTTGACGTCGTCGGTCAAAAATAAACATGAAATTGTGTACATTATTTGTTATCGTGGACTCATCGCGCTCCTATCGTGCAGAGCTCCATGAGGCTACAGTTAGCACCTGGACATTGTGACGACAAAAACTGATATTACAACGAACACCCTTCTGTCGAATTATATAAATACACGAGGGTATTGCGACAACACCATCAAAGTTCGCAGCAGGATGGAATGGTCCTAAAAATATTTATTTTAACCATAGTAGAAATGTGCACTAGAAACACTTATGAGAGTAGGTAAATGAACAACGCATTAGATTCTTAAACAATAATAACAGTATTAGGGCAATACCTACTTTTGGTGAAGGGGTCGTATTTTGTAAACTCAACCCATAAACCCATAGCAAGAAGAGGTTACATTGAATAATAATTCAGAAACATAAATAATAAAAATCGAGTCACCACTTCGGCTTGTTGCCTAACGTGGTCCTTCAGAGGGCGTACCATATCTGATAACTAACGAGGTATTGTGGTTCTCTATAGGTTCTATGACGTCTACACAATATGTACACAATATTGTAACTGGCTGCATAGATTGTAGAATTAGTGAAATTGGTCTAGCCGTTCAGGCGTGATGCCGTGATCAAGAGAAATAGGGATTCATTTATATATATATTAGATTCCTCTTAATAAAAGGATATCAATTTATAGACTTCCAAGAATGAGATAAACAGGAAAGACGAGCATGCATGACATGACTGTAATAAATAGCTAAGGCATAATTATTTATTATAAATAGAGACAAATTGCTGTGTATCGTCACGCGACATCGAACTAAAATTGCGGGAAAATTGAACAACAGAATTCCATGTCTAAGCACCATAATTTATAAAATTTCCCACAAGGATCAAAAGAATAGCACAATAGAATGTCTAAATAGTACCTACTATAGAAACAAAGAGTATAAGTAAAAACTATATTTTCAGATTAACCTTTAATTGACAAGTAAATAAAAGTGACGCATGGAGAGTTCCGTCCATGCGACCATATTTGTGCCTCTTTTCAACCAACTTCAAAAAGGAGGAGGTTATCAATTCGACTGTATGCTTTTTTATGTTTGTTACCTCAGAACTTTCGACTGGGTGAAACCGATTCTGATGATATTTTTTTTATTTGAAAGCTGGTCCTTCCCGTGTAAAGTATTTAGAAAGTAAAGATTGGATTACGTTTCTTATATGTATACAAAGATAAATTTTCGCCAGTATAATATAAAACATGCATGCAAATTCACTAACATATCAAATTGTGGCACACAACAATCGATTCTTCTAACTCTAAATATTTCTAAAGTTACCTTTGAACCAAGGTTGCTTTTCTACTAGTAAGTTTGTCGTTCCATTTTCGTAATTTCGCCTTTAGGTCGGCTAGCGATCACGAGTCATAGCCCTTGGGCATATTAAAAGTTTATATGCACTGCATTCAAACACAAAACAAAATAATAACCATCTTGGTAGAGTCCCTACCTCGATAAAGAATCAATGATAAAGTCCTGTCTCAATAAAAGCGCACTGTCTCGACTGCAAAGCCGGATGAGACAAAAGTTACGCAGGAGAAAACACTAATTAGATCACTAATAAATAGTGTCCGACCGAAAGTGGTTTAATATAACTGGGTTAATAAAATTCCTTAAAATACAGAAATTTGGTGCATTCTACCCATTATTCTGCATTAATTAGGACATGAAATGGAAACACAGTATATTACTTTTGTTGTAATCATAGATTTAGTATACTAACGTTAAAGATTGACAATAGAGCCAGTACGGCGAGACCAAAAAAATTTACACTTCTGTGCGTGTAACGTAGATGTGTGCAAGATAAAAAGTGATCTCCCTAAACATGTAGCTCTCGATAAAAAATGGGCGTGTGGTATATTGTGTATAGAGGATTCGATCCCGGTCGATTTTTCTAATCCCGGGATTTCGGGATTATCTAAAGTTAATCCCGGGATCCCGGGATAGTCCCGGGATTGTATTGGTAATAGAAAGTGGTAATAAAAAGACAGTAAAACATATAAAAATATTTTTTTCATATCTCCGGGCGGAAAGCGTCAACATTCGGCCTAAACGAAATTGCCGCTTTTCGCCTCTGTCAATAAGAAAGCCTTGTGAGGACATAGAATATTTAAGTTTTAAATCTTTAAAAAGGCGGTTAAACAAAATTATACTTTTTAGGGTTCCGTACCTCAAAAGGAAAAAACGGAACCCTTATAGGATCACTTTGTTGTCCGTCTGTCCGTCCGTCCGTCCGTCTGTCAAGACCCTTTTTCTCAGGAACGCGTGGAGGTATGAAGCTGAAATTTATATCAATTACTCAGGTCTACTGTCCCTTGAAGCTGTGAAAAAATCAAACTTCTAAGCCAACGCAATCAAAAGATACAGCCGTTTATGCCGCAAATTTTCGACACTTGCAAGGGAATCAAAACCTACAGGGTGCTTCCCGTGAACTCAGAATCTTGAAATTTGGTACGAAGCTACGTCTTATAGCATAGATAAAGGAAAAATTACGAAAACCATAAATTTGCAAGGTTGTACGGAACCCTCGGTGCGCGAGTCCGACTCGCACTTGGCCGGTTTTTTTTTCTTATAAAATAAACAAACTGAGCCTAGTTTGTTCTGTAAATAATTGATGAAACTAAAAATAAACCTCAAAAAATCTACTGCTTTAGACTTATTTAGATAAACTATAAAAAATATGCTAAAGAGATCAATGTTTATAGGTACTGTAATGTAAATGTATCAATCCCGAAAATCCCGGGATTCATTAAATTTGATCCCAAAATTTTCGGGACTAAAATATGACCGGGATCCCGGGATCCCGAGATCCGGGATCCCGGGATCGAATCCTCTAATTGTGTAGTTAATACAGTTGTGTAGTTGCCAGTCACGTTTTTGAAATGTGGTTAATTGATATTACGACAATCACTATAAAATTGAGGTAAGAAATTCACGTATTTAATATCTCGCTTAAATCAATTCTTATACATTCAGAACATTTATATAATAAATGTTCTTATACATTCAGAACATTTATATAATAAAAAGCTAAATAAAGATAAAAATAGATATAATAGATAATAATGTTATGACCTATCCATTTGTGCACGATTTGTTTTTCAGTTTTCTATAATCATTGCATTTAGAGAATTAAATCTTTCAATCGCACTTACATGTAAAATGACTAAATCTGTGAATTTTCTTTCCTAGATGAATTACAACCGGTACTGCACCCGTAACCATAACTGTTTACGTCTATTAAACATCAAACTTACTCTTTTAATACTCACGTATTTTTGTGATTAATTAAAATAAGCGTAATTAAATTGGTTTCGTTCACAACTGACGTCTGGCCGGTAGAAGCCCGTAGAGTTTACGAAAATGGTCTCGTCTATCTATCTCGCTCTAACACACTGGTACCTATTTTCTTTCTCTTTCGCAGTGCCAATCTAAGTATACTAAATCTATGGTTGTAATAATTTATTTAATATAATATTAAAAAATATTAACGCACGACAATTCCCGAACAGTGCCACCAGCGTCCGCCAAAGCGTTGCCGCAAGTAACGAACTTAGGCGAGCGTGCACGACAACTTCCGAAATCAGTTTCGGTTTCGGCAAAAGTTTCGGCCGAATTTGGCCGAAACCGAAACTGCCGCCGAAACTCGATTTTTGGCCACAACTCGGCCGAAACCGAAACCGAACTTTCGGTCGGACCCTACTAATAAACAACGAGAAGTAATTAAATGGGCAGCAATAATAAAATTTGGCTAGCCACAAAAAATCAGCATTTAAATCATTTGGTCGGCATACAAAGATTTTGTTAGCAAATAAAAAAATCAGGCAGCAATCCCTGTTCGACAAATAATTTTGATAATGGTCAAAAATTAAATCAGAAATAGGAAGCTTACAATAACATGGGTTTGCATAATAAACATTCAGTCCGCAAAATAGTTACTTGGTCCGCAAAATAACTACTTGGTCAGCAAGACTTCATGATTGAACAGCAGAGAAAACATGTCGTAAAAAATTATACTATAGCCACTCCCACTCTCATTCCCACCTACCCGCTCCTACCATCTCATACCTCCTCCAGGTGGTAGGAGGAGGTAGGAGGATGTAGTAGGAGGTAGTAGGATGTAGTAGGAGGTAGAAGCGGTAGGAGGAGGTGGTAGGAGGTGGTAGGAGGAGGTCGGAGCCTCGGAGGAGGTAGGAGGATGTAGTAGGAGGTAGTAGGCGGTAGTAGGAGGGAGGAGGAGGTAGGAGCTACTACCTCCTGGAGTAGCTAGGAGGAGGTAGTAGGAGGTAGAGGTAGGAGGATGTAGTAGGATGTAGGAGGAGGTAGGAGGGGGTAGGAGGAGGTAGGAGGGGGTAGGAGGAGGCAGGAGGGGGTAGGAGGTTGTAGGAGGAGGTAGGAGGAGCTAGGAGGAGGTAGGAGGGGGTAGGAGGTTGTAGGAGGGGGTAGGAGGTAGGAGGAAGGAGGGTGTAGGAGGAGGTAGGAGGAGGTGGTAGGAGGATGTAGGAGGAGGTAGTAGGATGTAGTAGGAGGTAGTAGGCGGTAGTAGGAGGTAGCAGGATGTAGGAGGAGGCAGGAGGACTACCTCCTCCTACAACCTCCTACCTCCTTTTACCCCCTCCAACCCCCTCCTATATCCTCCTCCCAGCTCCTCCTACATCCTCCTACCACCTCCCACATCCTCCTACCTCCTCCTATCTCCTCCTACCCCCTTGTACCGCCTCCTACCCCCTCCTACCCCCTCCTAGCTCCTCCTACCCCCTCCTACCTCCTCCTACATCCTACTACATCCTCCTACCTCTACCTCCTACTACCTCCTCCTAGCTACTCCAAGAGGTAGTAGCTCCTACCTCCTCCTCCCTCCTACTACCGCCTACTACCTCCTACTACATCCTCCTACCTCCTCCGAGGCTCCGACCTTCTCCTACCACCTCCTACCGCATCCACTACCACTACCACAACCACCATAGCCACCACAACCACCACCACTGCCACTGCCACTACCACTAACACCACCACCACCACCCCTACCACCACCACCACCACCACCACTTGTAATCGTAATAATAATCATAATCATAAAAGTTGCAAATTCCAAAGTCCTTCCTAATCTATGTAAGGAATGCGCCCATTTTGCGCATGACAAGTTTGCTGAGATTATTTTTGCTACTTTTATATGAAGCTCAAAAAATATTTTTTGGCTTCCCCTCTGAGTGCTTACCAAAATTTTATTAAACAGTAGCAGCTCATTGCAGCTCAAAAATAATTACAGCCATCCAGAATGACATAAATTGCTGATAGGTTTTGTAATGTTTGCTGGCCATGAGTTGCTGACCAATTAGCTATTTCTGCTTACAGATTATATTTTTCTGCTGACAAAAATTCGAATACTCTGCTAACCATTTAAATAACACCCATAAACAACAAGTCTGTCGACATGAATAGCTGTATATGAATAGCTCGTGTTTTAATTACCCCTATATTTATAATTGATTTTCTATTATTATTTTTCTGAAATAAATATTGATAATAGAGCGACATGACTACTTAAAGTTAGAGTAATGTGGATTCTATAACATTGCATTTTCCGATTTATACACGAAAAATTATTATAAAAAAGTAAATTTACCAACTATGTACCTCAACCAATATATTAAAAACTGCTGAACCGATTTCGAAGCCGTTTTTAATTTTGAATTCAAAGTAAATGAAATAATATTTATTTTAGGCGGGTCGCTAGTCTATAGATATCTATACTAATATTATAAAGAGGAAAGATTTGTTTGTTTGTTTTGATTGAATAGGCTCCGAAACTACTAAACAAAATTCATTCACCAATGGAAAACTACATTATCAGGGAGTCAGATAAGCTATATTATAATTATATTGTACTTGTCTTTATATGACATGTAACAGTGTGTACAAATTTTGGTAAACCTAATAAATAAATAAAAAATAACGGGAACTACGTGGGTAAAACCGCGCGGAACAGCTAGTTATAAATAAATCAATCGATTTTATTCCTTCTAAGCTAAGACTTCAGTTCCATTTTGTTAACCATCATATCTCTCTTGCTCCTCTAATAATAAAAGATTTGAAACATACAACATGTTTGCAAAGTATGTAGTTAGACAACATTCATGATTGTGACAGGGGTGGTCACCTGCCGTGACAGAGGGGTCGTGCAACAGGTGCTTTTTCACCTGACGAACTTCGTACTGTATAATCATAACTGCCTAAACCAGAATCTGTCCTTAGACGAATAACGGACGAATACGACTTAGTTAAGAGCATAGTAGAGCACAGTAACATTGATTAAAACGCAATAAAAGTGCAGTTGTGTATTAAAAGTACTAAAATGATTTTTAAACAACACAACAAAAATATTGAGGTTATCAAATCAAACATGGTCGGGAACTAGGTACACATCATCATAACAAACCCTTAAATAAAGGTATTTAGGGCTCTGTAGTCAACGAGGAAACTTAATAAGATCGTTCAGTCTGAATGTCACAATAATAACAAACCATAGGTTCTTGTGTTATAATGAACTCGCTGTTCCGGTCAGTTTCACCCGCGAAGTTCCCGTTTCCGTGGAAATACGGAGATAAAATATAGCCTATGTTACTCCCTGATAACGTAGCCATTATCAGGGAGCCATAGGACTCGATTCTGGCTGACCAGCTAAAATTCCTAATTTTAAGTTAGCCTATCCTTCTCCATAGAATACGGAAGAAATAGGACAGAAACAAACCATAGATTGAAGAGTCATGTCAAAAATGTAAAAACCAACTAATTTGAACCTTATGAATGAATGTGCTTATCTGTCACTTTTATCCATGACCATGTTACATCGTCGCTAATCGCTAAAATTGCTAAACACGTTTATTTGAATAAGATGTGAATGCGTTCATAAGGTTCAATTTTGTTAATATGACATTTGTGACATTATAAATAAATATGGCGCTTATTTCTGTCCCTTTCCAAGCGGTGGAAAAGAATCGAGCTAACTTAAAATTAGGAATTTTCGCTGATCAGCCAGAATCGAGTCCATTATAGCCATCGATTGGTGAAATAATTTTTTAAATCGGTTAAGTAGTTTCGGAGCCTATTCAATACAAACAAACAAATCTTTCCTCTTTATAATACTTTATTATGTACTAATATTTGTATAAGTATAAATATAGACCAGCGACCAGCCCTCCCTTCGCTCCGGTTTATAGGTATGGTATACAAAAACCTTTCTCGTTTATCGCTCTTTCTATTAGTGAAAACCATTTCAAAATCCGTCAGGAGCTTTAAAACCAAGAAAGCATACAAACAGCGCTTGTTTTACACTATGATAAGATTTACGAAAATTGTGGAAACTCGGTATAAACAAGTTCTTTTGGTTACAATCGTAAATATTTTATTAAACGGATACCAGTATTGCAATTATCGACCGGTAAGATCACATAGCTGAGCTAGTTTTCTCCCTTAAAAAAGAATTTAACCATTAAAATATTACGGTGAAAGAATTATTACAATCCATTTTATTCGGTCAGAGCATATTCATTAAAAACAAACATAAAAATAATGAATGATATAGATTTTTTATTTTAACACATAATAGTTAATTATGAACGCGATCAAACAAAGCTGTGTTCTCAATAGACTAATGAATGAAATGACCTCACCCGTCCCCACTCTTGATGGTTTATAGCAACGGTCATTATTACAAATGACAAAACAAAATATCACAAACCGTTGTTTTCGCTTGAGGTTTACGAGCACGTAATGACATGTAAGCTCTATCCATTGCAGCCACTGCACCATTCGTTCCACACAACATGGCACAATTTTTTAAACCTTTTTGTTTATAAATCCGAGTGTATTGCGCGACCGCATGTCGGGAACTGCGCGTGCGTGGGCCCAAGCCCCGCCCCCCGCTTGCACTATTTTAGGAGCCCTGTGTCGTCGTCCTCCCCCCCCCTCGAATAGCACTGCACAATTATACCATATGTGTAATTCCGTATATGGACGTAGCGACATTCATCATACGGTTGGTTGTCAAAAATTTTACACTACGATATTATGTTGTTTGATCACATCGATATACATACACATCGATATATTAATGGATACCAACAAAAAAAAACCGTACAAGTGCGAGTAGGACTCGCCCACCGAGGGTTCCGTACTTTGTAGGTACTTCCTAAGTTAATATTATAAATGCGAAAGTGACTTTGTTTGATTGTTACGCTTTTTCGCCTATATCGCCACTAAACCGATTTTAAAAGTAACATAGGCTATATTTTATTACCGTATTATCACGGGAACGAGAACTACGCTGGCGAAACCGCGGGCCGACGCTAGTACCTATTACTCGTATATAGGTTAACTTACATGATTGACTACGTTATATTTTAAATAAAGGCTATATTTTTTAGATTTAATTGCAAATGTATACTTTTCAAAAAATTTCTTGTACTTGTAGTATAAGACAATATTACCTACTTGCCAAATTTCATAGTTCTAGGTCAACGGGAAGTAGTCTATGAATTTTGATTCCCTTGAGAGTATCTAAATGTACGTTTTTTGCGGCATAGACTGTGGTATCCTTTTTTTACGTTAACTTAAAACTTTAATTTTTTACAGCTTCAAGGTACCGTAGACTTGAGTACCTATATGGTTTTGAATTTAAAACCATATACTCAAGTCTACGGTCTCTTGAAGCTGTGTCGATACCTCCACGCGTTCTCGAGATAAAGGGTCTTGACAGACAGACGGACGGACAACAAAGTGATCCTATAAGGGTTCATGTTTTTATCGTTTTTTCCTTTTTAGGTACGGAACCATTAAAACTGTGTGAATGTTAAGGAAAATAATTATTATTCGTACAAACATATATTATGTTGTAGTGATGGACCAAGTTATTCAGAGGCTATTATTCATAACGTCTGGTCATTATAATGACACACACCTATTTAGCATTAAGATGTCTGGAACTACGGTATGGTTGCACTAACATTAAACTGACGATGATGACAGTATCGATCGAGCGAAGCGATATAGGCACTTAATCTCGATATGTTTAGGTTTTAAAATTATCGTACGATCAAAAGTATTCCCACGGGAAGGGGAACTACGCGGGTGTAATATTTATATTATAAAGAGGAAAGATATGTATTTTTGTATGTTTGTTACGAATAAACTCAAAAACTACAGGACCGATTTTAAAAATTATTTTACTTACGGAAAGCTAGAAGATTCCTGAGTAACATAGGCTATATTTTATTCCCGTATTAACACGGGAACGGGAACTCTGTGGGTGAAACCTCGCAGAACCGCGATTTGTATTAAAATTCCACATGCGAGTCTTAGATTCTTTCACCGATGAAAAGTTTACTTTTGTTGGAGCTTTTGAGGGATTTTTTTAGACATATTTCATCATAATTTGAAAACGATGGGGGAAATAATCATTTTGTAATGTACAAATGAAGCACTTTCATATGATAACCCACTTCTAATCCCTCTTTATTATGTCAATCCCCATTTCCGCAACTTTTACTTTTTTAAATTACTACATTTGCAATAGAGTATGAAACTCTAAAAATCCGTAACAGTACATTATGATGCAAGTATGGTAAACTGGATATTACCTATAGGCGAGGTTTTGTAAGCACGAGGCGAAGCCGAGTGCTTATAATAAATCGATGACTATAATAGGCAGCTTACTGAGTAGGTACGAGAATCATACGACGTTTTTTAATACATTTGCGATTACCATGGACGTAGTATATGTATGCGATTACCATTAAAATACAACAATAATGTCAAATGTAATAATTATGTAATGGCGGGAGGAGACTGGTCTTCGCGGTTTACGTATGAGTTACAAACAAAATAAAAAAGGCAAAGGCTAAATGCTTATGAGTCAAAATTTCTTTTAGATAGTTTATTTTTTTGCATTTGATCACTAATTAAGCAATAAATATGTCAAAAAAAGCAGTAATTTCATAAAATAACAATATAAATTATAGTAATCGGCATCCAATTACTGTAAACTGTTATTTTATGAAATTATTGTTTTTTTTTTTACAAAAATCAATTCTGATGTTCAGCAAGAAAACTTTTCAAGGCTCAAGTTTGCATATTATGTGCCATTGCTTGCAGTTGAGCAATTTTGATTGGTGTCCGTAAAATACAGCATTACGATCCAAGTTTCGATGTTATAGGGACCGTATATTAATAGCAAATGTATTGAAAAATATCTTTAACCCAAATGCACCTGATGACTTGGCAAGGATCACGTCTTTATTTTTATCTCCCTTACCTACCTACTCCTTGTTAATTCTAGTTGATTTTCATTGTAGCAAAGTTATAGAAAATAACAGGAAACTAGTCTCAGTAAATCAGCGTCGAGTTTGCACTTACGGTTCCACAAACAAACACAATAAAAGTAATTAATAGTATAGTAAGTTCTAATTATACCTGATAATATTAATCATTATCATTCAGGGTGCTTTAAAAAAGAAATTGATTATTCATCATTTAGTAAATATTGTACAATGACACAATGAAATGAAAAAATGAAATAATCTCACGCCTTTTATCCCCGAGGGGGTAGGCAGAGGTATTCCATTACTGGATATTCACTTTTCACAAAATATATTGAACCCCCAAACGTGATAGGTGGTGGAGCTAGTGATAAATATGTACGTAAGTTTTTGAAAAACTCATTGGTACATGCCAGGATTCGAACCCGAGCCTCACTGATTTACGGCTACCAAATTAGAGGAGCTTCAATGGGGGGTTTTTCTTTTTTTTTTACTCTTCCCTGTTCTCTGGATAGATGGCGCTGAACTTGCTAAGTTACTGCTAGGAACGGAACGCCACATCATTTTTTTGATATCCTAAAACGAAACGTATATAAAAGTAAATGTCACTGTCACACACAAACAAAACAAAGATAAAACAACAAAACCAAAACTTAACGAAAACAACGAACAAAAAAAACTGAATTTTACCAAAGCGCGAGAAAACTAGGTTACATTCAGAAGCAAGCAGCAAACGAATGTGTCGTATCACAGATTATAAGGATTAGGTCGTTCGCGAGTAATATAAGTTCACAGAATAAGGAAGTCGCGGTTATAAGTTACTCTATGGTGACGTGCCGCATTTAGTAGTAACGTAGTCAATTCAACACCATCTACAGAGTTCTTGCAAACTATGTTTTTTTTTAATTCTCAAAAAAAAAACCTCTCATTGGAATGTCTAAGACATCCACCGTACTGTCCGGACCTTGCTCCAACAGATAACATTTTTTTTTTATTTGGATAACATCTTGCAAGGGAAAAAATTCAACTCCGATGTGGCAGTCTAAAGCGCCTTCAAAGATTTTGTCCATTCCCGTTCGAATGGTTTTTTAGTAAAGGGATGATGAACTACTTATGAGATGGCAAAAGTGCATAGATAGCAATTGTACATACTTTGATTATACAAATATATTATATATTTTTTTTAAATCGACTGTGTTCCTTCCTTAGAAAACGCCAATTTGGAAGCTACACATAGAGTTAATACGTAATAAGTTAAATCGCTATGTATACGTGCTAAACAGCTGCGCAAAATAGCTGCAACAGAAACTACTCTGGCAGCCTATCACGGATATGTCTCGTCTATAATTAAATATGGACTGATGGTTTGGGGAAATTCAGTGGACTCGAACATATTGTTCAGATCTCAAAAAAAATGTGTCAGAGCTATCTGTGGTAAATCACCGCGTGAAACTTGTAGACCACTATTTAAATCATTAGGGATACTACCCTTACCTTGTATGTACATATTTGAGGTTGCAAACTTTGTGAAAAATAACCTTCATCTATTCAAAAAAGTTAAGAATGTACACAATAGAAATGTAAGAGATCCTGATAAATTAGTCTTTAGTAGTATTCCAAAACTAACGCTCTATCAGAAACAGTGTAATGTTATGTGCATAAAAATATTTAATGCTATACCTAAGGATATTAAGATACTACCAAGGGAGCTATTTAAACGAAAACTTATGACATGGCTAAGTGAACGAAATTTTTATACTGTAAATGATCTTTTTAATGTGTAATAATTTATTAATATTATATTTCAAATTGACATAAGTAGCCTAATGTAATTTTGACATTATTGAATCTAATTTTGTCATTTTTGAGATAATTTTGTATTGTTTTTAAATATTGGTGCTGTATTTTGCATGCCTTCACAGGTAAAATGTGAGGACTACCTAATTTTGTACGTAACACCCCCCTGTAACCACATTTTATGCAAATAAATTATTATTATTATTATTAATTTCATTTGTAAGGACCTAATATTTACCTATTATTTCAAAAGATCTGTATATCAGCTCTTTACTGTGAAGACATACAACCTTTATATTGTAACGACACTACATAGAACGCGCCAATAGACGGCCGAGTTCTAAATCGCGCTATAGGAGTTTTCTAATGAGTTTGTAAAAATACAACTGTCCAACATCAACCGTTGGACCACGGTCCCCAGGCACGATCACCTCGCCTGGCGGAAAGATCTTCTCTTTTCAAGATGGAGGAGCATTCTACCTCCGCTCCTCCATAATATATTTATGTTTTATATGTCTTTGGTTTGTTGGTTGGTTGCTTAGCGATGTTTGTTGATTTGTCTTGTCACTGTCTCTAAATATTATTTCTGCCTATTATCTACTATATAAAAATAAGTCGGGTTTTCCTTCCTGACGATTTAACTCGAGAACGGCCGGACCGATTTTGATGAAACTTTTTGTGTGGGTTCGAGTGGGTCCAGGGATGGTTTATAGCAAAGAAAATTCAGCATTGCACCCGTGCGAAGCCGGGGCGGGTCGCTAGTCTACTATATAAAAATAAGTCGGGTTTTCCTTGCTGACGCTATAACTCCAGAACGCACGAACCGATTTCCACGGTTTCGCATTCGTTGGAAAGGTCTCGGGCTCCATGAGGTATATAGCAAAGAAAATTCAGGAAAAATTTCAACAGAAAAGCGGGAAAATCTTATAAGCATTTCACCCGTGCGAAGCCGGGGCGGGTCGCTAGTAATTTATGACTTTTATTGGATCAAAGAGGTTGGAAGAAAATCATTCTTTTTCCTAACTTTTTCTTTTAACGTCTTTGTATTAAATCCAATTCAATCGTTTATTTCATTTGTAGTTTTTCACTAATAATATTGTAAAGTTTATTCTAGAAGCGTAAACTTCACACGTGAACTTAAAACTTCACATTTACTAATTGATAAACGGATGTGAATTTATTTCACACGTAATATCGTAACGAAATTGGTTGTTTTTTTACTTGAATCATATTGTAAGCAAAGAGATTAAAATATTATATTTTAATCTCTTTGATTGTAAGTAACTAGATCGATCAACTGTAGATTTTACAAAAAAAATAAAATAAGGCATAGAGAGGGCATTGGGAATATTTTCCTCAGATATTTTCATACAAAAACTTTGAATCTCAAGCGTCATGTCAGTAAGTATCAAAGAGATTAAAATTTATATTTTAATCTCTTTGGTTAGTATGAACACGAGGTGTCATTCGGTCGAATCACACTAGACTTTTGCTAATTTTTGGCTTCAGATTTTCCTCGCTTTGTCCCCTCTATGCCCTATTACTGCCCTATTATCTACGAATAAGGAATAAGTCTATTATATTTTAATCTCTTTGGGATTTTATGAAAATCTATAGAGTAATTACCAAGAATGTGATTACAAAATATAGGTGAATATTATGTACAAGTGCTGCTCAATTAAATAAAGTAGGTAAAATCAATAAGATTAAAGCTATTTTTGTTTAGGTACGTATGTATATATTATTCGCAAAAATATAATAATATAATCTCACGCCTTTTATGCCCGAGGGGGTAGGCAGAGGTATTCCATTACTGGATATTCGCAACAAATTATATTTAATTATCCGTCAATATCGGGTCTTGCCCGTGGTCCACCTATCTACTACCGCATCGGAGTGTTCTAGCAGAGAGGAATTAATATACATAGGTACATACCTACATACATAAAGCTCATGCCATTGTTTCTTCGCATCCATAAGCCTTTTCATGCACCCTCTTTTATTCTTCGCACTAATATAAAGGTCCATAAATACATAATTATAATATTACCTACATGTAGCTTATACATTAATATTTTTAAATTAACAATCTAATTAGGTACACGAGAATAAGAAGGCAATTGAAAATTATACTTACCAGCAAGTTATCCACCGAATTGTATCCACAAATGACATAGCCCATTACTCTACTAGCCATTTTAAACTTGGTTTCGTTGCTGAAAGTCACTTTCACACTTTCATCATCATAACTTTTAGCAGGTTTCTTTAAATAAAGATCACATGAAGTAGGTACTTAATTATATCTTTTATTTGAAAGTTAACGTTAACTTCTTTAAACAGTGTAATTAACATTTGAATTATCAGATGTTCACGTTAAGTTGTTATTTTCCATAGAAGTGTTATGACAAGTAATTAAACGCAGTGAATTCACAGTATTCACACCAAGTAATTGGTTAAATAATAAATAAATATTTGTCAACAAGACTTGTAGTTTCAGTAGCGTAATGAATAAAGTCTGAACGCTACCATCTCACAATGTCCACAAAACGTAGTAATCAAACGTTTGCAGAAACCGAGCAAGCTATTTTCTATCCTACTTTTGAATGAATCAACTGCAAACATAACCACAGATACATAACATTGACATAGACGTCTGTCAACGACTGAATTTTGCAAGAGACTGATGATTTAAAAGTTAACACATCTATTCTACCTGTATACCACCGGCACGATTAAAGCATCATTTGCAAGCACAAACTTTTAATGTGTTTTCATAATATTGCCAAATAAAAAAAAAAGTTTTCTTTGAGTTAAAAGACATAATATTATAATACCCTAAAAGTCCACTCAACAAATAACCCAAAAGGAGGTGTCGAGTGCGTGAGCTGGGACCTAAGCGATTTCTTCAGTAAGTTGTTCAGGGTACTTAGGAAGTAAACATACTAAAAATCTCCGCGTCTAGGAGGTCCGCGGGTGTGGGGGGGGGGGATTAAAAGTTCCTACTTTTGAGTTTTTCGCTCATATCTTTAAAACGGTGTGTTTTAGAGTAAATAAATATCTTTTACGTAAAGCTCATAAAATATTCTGCAACTTTTATCTTGTACACTTTTTTCAAATTCCTACCCATTTTCGAACTTCACGTTCCGGAAGAGTAAAAATTTTCAAATTCTAATCGACCACGCACATAACTGTTAAACAGCACTTTATATGTTAAGAGTTTCTTAAGCGGTTTTCCTACGCGTAAAACCTAACTGTTCGTAGGATTTGGTTAGTATGTTATCAATATGAGGCACAAAACTGAGTTTTGAGTCGAGAATGACGCCAAGATCACGAATCTGATTCACACGGGTAACGTTATTTTTACAAAGTCAAATTAGTACATTGGAAAATTTATATTCGTCCTTTTTCTGCTCAAACTATAACTTAACATTTGTCAGTGATTAAAGTAAGATGTTTAAAATAAGATTTAAATTACAGAATGTCTGGAATTTATTCAAATAATTTGGCAATGCCATACTTTCTGCTACGTTTAGAATTAGCTTAAAATCTTAGTGTCATCAGCGCGGTGTTGCCAACTTAGCTACTTTATAGCTAGATCTAGCTATTTTTGGGTGTCAGGCAGCTACAACTTACAAAATCCTGTAGCTAAATTTTTTAGCTACTTTTTCTAGCTACTTTTACTCTTTTACTGGAACCATCGCAAAATTTCAGATTCACAAAATGACGGGTTCGCAAAATGTCGGATTCGCAAAATGACGGATTCGCAAAATGTCGGATTCGCAAAATGACGGATTCACAAAATGACGGATTCGCAAAATGACGGATTTGCAAAATGACGGATTTGCAAAATGACGGAATTTTAAAGATACTTCCCACGACGCTAGGATAGACGAATTTGAAGTCTTGTCGATGAAATGATGATAATCCAGTAGATATTTTGAAGAGTTCAACAAAAAAGTCAGTTAATCTATATTATGTATATTTATAAAAAATATGATAAACAGACTGACTGATTGGTGATATATTAACGTACATGTAAATACAACGTATTTAGCTCACTTGACTTGAAGGAAACGTTCCTTTATTTTTTAAAGAAACAAAAGTGTATTCAAAGATTTTCTAAAATTCGCTTGTATCACCCGGGACTCGAACCAGCTAAAATCTGAAGTACAATGGGAGGTCTTATCGCTTTTAGCGATCTCTTCCAGACAACCTTAGGATGGATGAAACTGAGAGATTAGAACTAGGCCCTAGGGTAGACGGTGCACTGTGCACTATAATAGATGATTTTTTTTACCGTCTGGAAAAAAATATGACGTATAAGGTATCTAGAGCCGAAGTTATACACGAGATTATTTGTTAAATATAGTCATGTTTAGTGCAATTTACAAAATCTAGAAAACTACGCACAGTACTACGCGGTGCTGGCGGTTGTAGGTATATTGCGCATGAATGGAAGCTACGAGCCTGTTTCTTTTTAAAATACTATTTCAAATATCTTAGTGTGTATTATTGACTACAATTGAGTAATGTATATTCGTCTAAACAAGAAAAAAAAATTAAGTAACATTGCCAAATGAATCTATTACACTTACCTATCACACCACATTTTTTTCCAGACGGTAAAAAAAGTCACCTTGTATATGTATAGATTAACTGACTTTTTTGTTGAACTCTTCAAAATATCTACTGGATTATCATCATTTTATCGACGAGACTTTAAATTCGTCTATTCTAGTGTCGTGGGAAGTATCTTTAAAATTCCGTCATTTTGCGAATCCGTCATTTTGCGAATCTGACATTTTGGGATGGTTCCAAATGAAGGGGATAAACAGATTTCTTCGTGTAAAACTTATACTGAGTTCTGCCTTGTCTTATTTTATAAATAAAAAATGATTGCTCGCTGTTTTAATAAACTGAAAATTGGTTTACCTATGAAAAAATACACGTAATCTACTTATTTTACATATTTTAAAGTTTTAACTACTTCTAGATACTTTTTGGTGTCAACAAATCGGGCAATCTGGCTACTTTTCGCAAGATGTCTAGCTACAGGGTAAGGGTAGCATTTGGCAAAACTGCATCAGCGTAAAATTACATATTAGAATCCTTTATACATTTAGTGATGTCGTTAATATAAAGTATAAACATCAAAGGTGATGTTTTTATAGTTAGATGTGTAACCACCTACCATTACTGCCTGCGAACGATTTTCAACGTAGGATTTTATCCAGCGTAAAAGATGGCCGTGTATACCAGTTGCCAAAGATTTAAAAGTAAGCGCTCATGACAAATCTTATCAAATGCTTTGGCAAAATCAGTGTACACAGAATCCACCTGATAGTATCCAACGCGTCCAGAATAAAATCCGTGTATGATATAGATTTGTATCATCGCATGCTGGCTTAGCGAAATGTGACGGCGCACAGCAGTCGAAAGCTGATCAGTGACAATTTGTTCAAATATTTTACCAAACTGGCATAGCTTTGAATTTGGTCGAAACTTTTCTATATTATTGCTGACTTTTTGGTATTGGGGTAACTAAAACACGCTTCCAGATAGAAGGTACGCAACCTTCTCCGATTCATTTTTCGAAAATTAATGTTAAAGGTATAATTAAGCTAACACATAATGTGAAATGAAAGTCCATAGTTCCGTGGGCAATATCTTTTAAATCGGTCGGAATCTCTTCGGTTCCAACACACCCCTATAAATTTATAATCGTATACATTATAAAATTCTTTAATTAATACAATACCTAATCTTGTTTACACTCTATTTCGTTTATAATTGTACACATAATAAAACTTGTCAATTAACATGATAATCTATCTCGTACAAACTCTACTGTCATCTATACTGAAATTAGTCGATTAAGGTTGATTACTTTCTACATTGTTTCGAGTATAACTAGTGAGTACCTAACTAGAATTATAAATGACTTCCGGTATTTCTTTTCTGTTAGTTACATAAGTTGTGGATAACTGAAATTGGCTTTAACACTGTTCAAATAAGAAAGTTATTCAATATGTATTAAGCTGGTGATATCCCAAAAAAAAAAATATACAATAGTAGGTACATTATGGTACAAGTGTGTAATGTTGGTGATTACCGCTGAGGCGCCATTGAGACCCGAGCTGTTAGGTGAGGGTCTTAAGAGAGCCGAGGACGGTAATCAAATCATCAATTCACACGTGTATCATACGACGTTTTTCAAAACACTTGTGAAGAAAATAATTCTAAAAAATCTTTTTGAAATAATATTTTTTCGGCTTTTCGCAATGGCGGGAAAAATTATTAGTTTTCCTATGCGCGCGCATCTAACAATGGCGATCGGCCATAGACTAAGAGAATAAGGTGTCTTTTGTTTAGGTATATTAATTTATTTGTACTATTGATATACCTATCTTTTTTGTATCGAAACTTTTTTAATATGTAAAGAACCGCGGGTTCCAATTGGAACCGAGACACAATTAAAAATCTATTGTGTTTCGGAAGCTTGGTCTTAGAGGTTAAGAACAAAGCAACTCAACCAATAAAATAAAAATCTATAACTCACTTGTGTATAATAGCAATGAAAAAGTCACAGTTTGATTACAGGTGTCATTATGTGCTTAATTGTAGTGAAATTAGAGCCACTTTGTGAACAAGTGTGTTGAAAACAATTTTAATATTATATTTAGTAAAAGCAAGACTTCAATATTTACCTAAACCCTGATCAGTGAATCATTAGCGGCCCACGAGCGCTCAAGGACAATAGATAATCGTATTTTGTCTGCTAACCGTGAGTTGACGGGTCAATATCTGTTTAGCGATATTAATTTTGCATGAACATGTCGCTCATTTATTGTCAGGCTAAAAGTGTCGATGTTAATTTTCAGAGACCCAGCGAAGCGAATAAATATTCACTACAATGAACTTTGGTTGAAGGGACAAATTAATGACGTAGGGAATGCAATTTGTATTTCAGTCAGCTACGAAACATGCACTGTGTGTCACAAAAACTTTATCAATATAACTTCACTGTTCATAACTGAAAACTGAATGAATCGTTCCCTCCGAAAGGATTTTCAGTTGTTTTATTTATACCAGCTCTTGCGTTCCAACGACAAGGGTCACTTGCGGTATTTAGAGCCCGGTACAATCAAGACTACGGGTGATGGTGTAGCACGCAGCACCCGCACATCTCAATTGACAGGATAGCCTGCATCATATTGACACAGAGAATTGACAATTATATTAAATACTAGCGGTTCCCAGCGACGTTGCCCGCGCGGAGTTTAATCCTGTTCCCGGTGGAATTTCCAAAAAATCCCTACTACACATAATAAGACACCTACATACCATTTTTTAAGTAGCAGCACCCCGCGGTTTCACCCGCGTCAGTCCCGTTCCCGAGGGAAAATTATACCCCATGTTACTCCCAGAAAAGTAAGGTTCCCATAGGTAAAAGTTTTTTTAAGACTCGCATTTGGAATTGTATTGTCGCGTAGCTCGCCTCTAAGCCCGCGTCAGAATTGCATTCTGGTGGAATCAGCTTCGGTAAATCATAGCCATCAGATAATCAGATCACCACATTTTATTAATGAGGAATTTTCAATGACATTAATAATATTCTTTGAGTATTAAACCAACAGGAGACGTCACGCGCACTAGTTTCTTTACAAAAAAGTTTGCCAATTTCTGCGGGGGGGACGAGGAAACAATCACAAATAATGTTAAAACAAACGCATTTTTTGATAAAACAATTAAACACTAGCTTGAACTAGGTGCACACAAATACATTCACCAATACAAGCACTCCGTGAACTCAAACAAACTAGTTGTATTTAACCGGTGTGCTCAAAGACCGGCACGTTTTTTTGGCAGAGGGGAACGCCTGTCAGTGGCGTCTCCGGTTGGTTTAATACTCAAAGATAATATTTCTTAAAATTGAACTAGATGGCGCTGATCAACATTGGGAATTAGAAATTGGCAACACTGATGTGTCGTGGTGTCTAGCTTGGCAGCTGTTATCCACTGAGTCTTCATTGTTTGCTCTTTTGGTATCTGGTGAACTCCATCATTGTGACACCCATACACTCCTACATGGTCCACGCATTTTCGCAGATGAAGGAGACTGAGTTTTTGTTTATCGTGGATTCGGATCTTTTGTTGTAACACAAACCACTCGTAAACAATGTACAAACAGAACAATAAATAAAATACAAGGCAATGAGTACGTAACCTTATTTTGATACAAAGTCAGATTGTTTTTTTTTTTGTTTGACAAATTCTTGCGACCATAGATTAGGTAAAAAAAAAACCCAAGGCTTATCAGCACCATCTATTGACACCTTTGAATACTCAAGTGACAGCTGTCACCGAAAACGCCTCATTGATTTTGACAGTCAGAGATTTAATAAAGCTAGAATAAAAAACCTAAAAAGAAATTTGTTAAGAAAATACAAGAGTTAGAAATGGTATTCATATTTATTTCCTAAGGATCTAAACTTATTGAGAGCATCAACCCTCTCAATACGTTTAGATCTTTAGGGAATAAATATGTTTAGGGAATAAGTATGTCATTTCAACGTGGAAGGAAATAGGGCTGAGGGCCGATTGTACGAACTGTAAAAACTGCTATAAATCGTAAAACACTGAACTTACCCGGATGTGTCTTTATAGACTTAGTCTCAAAATTGATTATGATGCTTTGATACGGTTCAGAGGGTTCAAGAGGACAGGAAAACTTTATAAAACAAAAAGGCTCTTTTAGGGCTGTAGCTGCGTCTGATTTTCGTTGATAGATAACTGACGTTACACGTCAAAAATGTATAATATACATTTTTTCATATTATAAATATCACATACAATCATATTATGATTGTATGTGAGCGTGTTGCTCTGTTGTCTCACTACCAACTGAACAGCCAAATTTGTCGCAAATGTATTAAATGTTACAGCAGTGACTTGGTACAGTCCAGCTCTAATGCGTTATGCTCGGTTTCGAATACTGGTGAGCGCATGTACAGTCAAGAGCACATGAAGCTGTAGTGCGAGGCTGACCTCTAAGGCGATTGTAATAAGAACGTTAAAAAGTCCAATGTGTCCAAGCTCCAAGTGCTTTTGACGAACCAATGATACCTATCATAAATCTAACCAAACATTGTTGTGATATTTAAGTTATCCAATTTAATGTCTAGTTTCCATAGAATATGGTTAACTACACATTAAGAGCCCTGTAACGCTAGCATGCGCGCGTCGATAAGTTTATCGATAGACATGACAAAATTTGTCTACGTAGAGAAATATATCGTAATCCCTAACATGCGACTCCCTCTCGATAAAATTTAACGTCACGATAAAGGTGTATCGAAACGATAAACCGATGTAGCCATATTAAAAAACTGTAGTATTATGTATATGGCAACATCGGTACTTTTTCTAATCATTCGTTCAATTTGATGTCCGATTTTGCGTGTTTTCTGTTCCAACACTAATTGAAAAAAAAAAACATCAAACAAGATGACATTGACACTTTTTTGAGGTATTTGTTTGCGGCAAATTCAAAACATAAAGTTATTTTAAAAGTGTTTAATTTATAAAATGGAGCCAAAGAGTTCGCCGCGCGCAGCGCTCCTATCTGCTCGCGTTTCGGCTAACGGACTCTAATATTATATTAGTGAATTGCACGGCTTAGCCGCTGCCCGGAATCGCCGCTATGAGTTCCGAAAAACTCATAGCCAACGAGTTGCTGGCGTTTATTAAACACGCCATCGACACTATGGATGAGGTCACCATCATGCAGATCTGCAAGTCTAACTTCAAACCGGAGGAGATTTGCAGCAGCAAGGTGCTACTTTATGAGACCCTCGGCCTCATCGGCTGATAAAATGCCCACTCGCAGAAGGGACGAAAAAGGGGAGAGAAGTCTTCAGGATATCATCAACCTCCTGAAGATCACCGATCCAGACGACGTGCCTGCCTTCGTGGCGAAGCAGCTGCACAAGCTGCCTTCCGTCACGTTTGACCATGTCGACGTCACCAGGCTGTTGAGGGACATCACCACTCTCAAAGCTGACCTGGCCGAGATGAAGTTTAAGATGGAGGTTTGCTGAGGTGCCCACAACCCCCGCCCCGCCCCCGCCTCCGCAGATGACGTCGCGTGAGAGCGCGGTCACGGCCCCGCCGCGTGCTTACGCAGCCGCCGCTGCCGCGCCTGCCCCCGTCGCTGCCGCCGCACCTACCCCGCTAATAAAGCGGCCCTCCCAGGAATGGAAGAAGAGCCGGAGCAAATCTGCTGGCAAGCAAGTGCCCCCACCGGTTTTCAGGAAAAACCAGTGTGATGAGGAGGGCTTCCAAAGAGTAGAGAGGAAGAAGAAGAAGCCCTCTAGCCGTAACACCCGTGGCACTGCTCCGTCCGGACCGAACCATCTGCTGTGTCCTGCTGTACCGTCGACGCAGCTGTATGTGTCCCGCTTACACTGGTCTACGAAGGTCCAAGACGTCGTAGATTACATTGTGAAGAAGTCCACATTTTCATTGAGGGTTGAACGGTTGGAGTCTCGCCGCAAAACGAATTTTAATTCTTTTGTGGTAAGAGTACCAACCCATTATCTGGAAACCTTCATGAAGGAGGACTTCTGGCCACAGGGAGTTGTATTTCGGAAATTCCGGGGTCAACTACCTGCCGACAGCGCTCGCACGTTGCCGACATTACGTGTAAAATAGTTTAGTTAGTTATTTTATATTTATGTTAGTTGTAAGGAATATAATAATATAATATGGGCCTCTGTTTACGTTATTTAAGATCTATTAATGTAAATATTGCCTGAAATAAAGATTTATTATTATTAAAAAGGTAATATTATTTTATGACAAAAATTACAAAGGATATTTCTTTGAATTTCCCGGGCTTCACGTTCTTCATATCTTGCTAATATTGCGTTATGATACGGCACTGCCATTATATTTTAGGTTTGTCTTCAGCACAAACCGTCGACGATAAACAAGTCGTGCAGAAACGTCAAAAGTAGATAAAAATAGATAAATTAATGATGCTATGTTAGGGTTTGTCGATAATTTTATCGTTTATCTAAATTTGACAGGAAGACAAGACTAATAAGGATTACCATGTTAGCACCAAAGACAAAACGATATTTTGACGTCTAAACTCGATAAAATGCCACGACAAAATTTTATCGTGGCGCTCATACTAGCGCTACTGAAAAGGTTAAAAGAAATCAGATGTTACGTAAATGTTATTGAATGATATCGGACACGCAAACTTCAATGCGCAATGGCAGCACTGCTACTGACATTAGTCAATTACACCTAAATTAATCGTACAGACGCGCTGACTGTATATATAGGTGCAGTTCTTATTTTTCAATGAAGAATGATACGACTAGTACTGGGAGTGTATTTTTTTTACAAATGTTTCTACTGATGCAAAGCAGAAAAATGAATCAAAGGAGACGAAATTTATAAAACTATTGTAAGTAATACTATATAAAAAATGCTATTATACAGTAAATGAATATATGTATCTAATATCTTTACCAGGGATGTAGCGAATGCCGATTTTTTCACATCCGCCGATGAGAATGCGGATTTTTGAAGGCTTACATCCGCGGATGCAGATATTTAAGTCTTATATAATATTACTTTGTGTTGGTGGCAGCGTTGCCAGATTTTTTTTGCCAATTCGGGATTTTTGAACTTTTTGAGTGGAGAAAGCAAGATTCTTTCGTCGAAAGCGGGACATAGTAAAAAACTGTTAGTACAAAGGTTAGTCGGGAGCGCTAAATGAAACGTGACCTAGCTTAGAGACACCGTATATTCGACTGCCAACTTCGGGGTGCGGCGCAGCGTACCCGCAGCTAACTTAACAACTAACATCCCTCCACCCTTAGCCTAAAAAATACATTCAAAGTTATTTCTTATAAATAAAAATGTCTCTCAGCGGATTGCGTCGCGCTGGTGGTGGGGACTGCGATCCGAGGAGCTCCTGATCGGATCCAGCACAATCCTCGTATTGAAACTCGTCAGCCAGAGCGCTGGTTTCTCCAAGGGGTTGAGGTGACTCTGGGGAATCTACTTCAACAGACGTCTCAGGTCTGGGGGGCGAAGTTGGATTTGTTCCTGTGATAATTATGGGTGGCAATTCTGTAGGTGGTACGTTGTGTTCAACACCCGAGTCAGCGCTGAGATGACGACCATGCTCGTTGACACAAGCCTCCTCCCCCTTATACTTTAAAAGTTGATTGACATGTCTCTTGACTAATTGTTCGAAACCATTGTCAAATAAACGTACCACGTATATTGAGTTACCCACTGCCTCTACGACACTGCCTTTTACCCAATAGGTTTTTTGTTGTTTATAAATTTTAGTTAACACTAGTTCATTTTCACTGAAGGTAACTGTTCGTTTCCCGTTGTAGAAATCACCCTGTAAGCACTGCTTATCTTTTACTACACTTTCCAGATCGAGGTAAGATGGAGGCGGTGGATGAGGTTTTAACAAGTCTAATCTACTTCTTAATTTACGGCCGAATAAAATTTCTGCAGGAGACCTACCTGTGGTACTATGCTCGGAATTTCTGTAGTGGAACAGAAATTCATGAAGCTTTCCCACTAAATCTTTTTGATTAATTCCAGAAAGAATAAACGACTTAATCGCTTTTTTAACAATTTTTACACTACTCTCTGCCTGCCCGTTACTGCTGGGATTGTAGGTGGGTGTGGTTAAATGAACTATACTATTACTTTTACAAAAATCTTGGAATTCCTTGGAAACAAATGAAGTACCATTGTCCGTGCACAAAGTCTTAATTAAACCAAACCTGCTCATAACTTCAGATAACTTGACTATTACAACTTTACTTCCATACCCCATAGATACATCAAAACACTCGATCCATTTCGAGTAAGCATCTACAATAATCAAAAACACTTTGTTATTAATGGGACCGAGGAAGTCCAAGTGTACTCGATACCAAGGCTCGGGCGGGTACATCCTCATCCCATCCTCGTCGCCACTGTTAGTACAAACAGAGACCAGTATAAATGAATAGACTGACAACGCCATACAAAATATCGTAACTCGAAATCTAATTACTTACTAAGACGCGAGATGTCGTTAGGTGTATCGAATGGAGAAATAAATAGAAACAACAACCACAGCTACAACTTATATTCACCTCCTAGCTTACTGCCACGCTTAGTGCGGCCAAACAAAACGTTAGGTGGCGCTATATCCGATTTATTTTTTTATTTTGTGCTGGGCTGTAATTTTTGTAATGTGCGATGTTGCCGATCTTACACGAGTTAGTTTTTGGAGATTTGTGTGCTTTTTATTAAGTATAAGCTTTTATTTAACTTGCAATGTATGTATGTATGAATGTTTGTTCGGGTGGAATCTTTCAACTCAATTTTGAAGCAGATATCTTCAACTGATTGAGCTGAAATTTGGTGTACTTATGTAAGTTGGGTGACAATGCAATATTATGGTACCACCGAGCTGATCTGATGATGGAGCTGGAAGATGGCTATAGGAACTCGGTAATTAAACTACACAACCCCATCGAGTTTGGGCTCGTTTGATTCGTCTTGATGAGTACTTTAAAACTAGATGGTAACCAGGGTCTGATGATGGAGCTGGAAGATGGCCATAGGAGGAACTCAGTAATTAAACGTCATATTTCCATCGAGTTTGAGCTCGTTTGATTTGTCTTGACAAGTACTATGGTGCTAGATGGTAACCAGGGTCTGATGATGGAGCTGGAAGATGGCCATAGGAACTCGGTAACTTAACGACACAATCCCATCGAGATTGGGCTCGTATGATTCGTCTTGATGAGTTCTTTGGTAAAAGAGGGTAACCAAGGTCTGATGATAGAGCTTGAAGATGGCCATAGGAACTTAGTAATTAAACGTCATAACCCCATCGAGTTTGGGCTCGTTTGATTTGTCTTGACGAGTACTTTGGAACTAGATAGTAACCAGGGTCTGATGATGGAGCAAGAAGATGGACACAGGAAATCAGTAATTAAACGACATAAACCCATCGAGTTTGGGCTTGGTTGATTCGTCTTGACGAGTACTTTGGTGCTAGATGGTAACCAGGTCTGATGATAGAACTGGATGATAACCAACGAAGCTGAAATTTTGTATACACGTTTAGTTTAGATGAGAATGCAAGGTTAGCCATATGATGCTATTCTAAATGTAACTAAAAAGGCCCTACATTTTGTGCCGTCACATTTCAAAATCTAATATATTTTAATTTTTTTTAAATTTCTTATTTGTTGTTGATTTTAATAAAAAGAATTTAAATGGAAATCAAACTCATTACAGAACTGCTGTTTTAATTCAACGTCTAGTTGTTACACAAGCAGGGGGGGGGGGGGTCTCACAAATGTGACCAGCTGTGACAAGGACGGGGGAGGGTCAAAAAATTGTGTGACGTATAAGAGTGGTGGTGGTTTGGTGGACGTGAATATGCATTGCGACCCCATCTTTGGGAAATAAATTTCGTTTGTGTCGTTTGTTATGAATGTGGATTCTGTCTGATTAGATCTTTGAGGATTAGATCGATTAAAAAATATAAAATAATGCTAAAATGTTGTAAATAAAATTAAAAAGAAGTTCCATCATCATCTCATCATCATCAGCACATAATCATCATCACATCATCATCTCATTATCATCATCCTCAGCACATAACCATCATCACCATCATCATCATCACCTCATCATCATCCGTCTAGCCCCCTTTCGCAACGCGCGATAAGGAACTTCGTTCCAATAAATCTTTGTATTAAATCTTTGCGTTTTTATGCATATGTTTTTGTGCATAAGGCACCCATTTTTTTAATAAATAAAAGCGTGTGACATTTTGATGGAACATTAAAACACATTTAGCATTCAATTAAATAAGATCATTGGACTCGATTCTGCAAACCAGCTAAAATTCGTAATTTTAAGTTTGCTCTATTCTTTTCCACCGCTTTGGAAAGGAAAGGGACAGAAATAAGCGCCATATTTATTGGGTGCTATTTAAATGGTTAGCATATTAATCGTATTTTTGTGAGCAAAAAAATATAATCTGTAAGCAGAAATAGCTAATTGGTCAGCAACTCGTGGCCAGCAAACATTTTAAAATCAATCTGCATTTTTTGTCATTCTTGATGGCTGAAAAAAAAATACATACTTTACTTGTCTTGCGCAAAATGGGCGCATTCCTTACAAAGACTATTTAGGAAGGACTTTAGATTATGCAACTTCGATTTAGGGGAGGGGGAGGGGTAATCCCCCCATACTCACTCCCAGAACGCGGAGATTCATAGTTTTGGAGAAATTAAAAAAAAAACAAAAAAGTGAGTTTATGTCATCATAACTTAGTACAACCTTTCGTATTCTGCCTTATACAAGTGACCAGAGCCCAATTTGATTCTGGCACTTCGCCGGCTGCTCGCTACGCTCGCTCGGCTTGTGCGTTGTGGTCACAAGAAAAACCTAAGCTAACCCACGTGTCACGCGCCTGCTCTTACTCCGCCCACTTTTAACGTACATTATCGATTTTTCAACAAAAACGCAATCCAATTAGATATTATTATAGACATGTTTTCTCTGCTGATCAATCATGAAATCTTGCTGACCAAGTAGTTATTTTGCGGACCAAGTAATTATTTTGCGGACTGAATGTTTATTATGCAAACTCATGTTATTGTAAGCTGCCTATTTATCAAAGAGATTTAAATATAATAGGGCATAGAGGGGACAAAGCGAGGAAAATTTGAAGTCAAAAGTTGTTCCAAGTGGAATAAGTCTAGTACAATTTCGACCGAATGACAGCTCGCGTTCATACTATCTGACATGACAAGGACATGACGCTTAGGCAAAGAGATTAAAATATAATAAGGCATAGAGGGGACAAAGCAAAGAAAATTTGAAGTCAAAAGTTATTCCAAGTGGAATAAGTCTAGTACAATTTCGACCGAATGACAGCTCGCGTTCATACTAACTGACATGACAAGGACATGTCGCTTAGGCTTCAAAGTTTTGTATGAAAATATTTCCAATGCCCCCTCTATGCCCTATTATATTTAAATCTCTTTGCGCTTAGGCTTAAAAGTTTTGTATGAAAATATTCCCAATGCCCCCTCTATGCCCTATTATATTTAAATCTCTTTGCTATTTATGATTAAATTTTTTACCTTTATCAAAATTATTTGCGGAACCAGGATTGCTGCCTGATTTTTTTAGTTGCAAACAAAATCTTTGTATGCCGACCAAATTATTGAAATGCTGTTTTTTTGGGGTTCACCAAATTTTATAATTGCTGAATATTCAAATTACTTCTCAAATTTATTTACAATGTCATACCTATATGTCAAAATAACAAAATTGAACCTTATGGACGCATTCACATCTTATTCAAATAAACGTTTTTAGCAATTTTAGCAACGATGTAATAAGGTCATGGATAAAAGTGACAGATAAGACATCAAATTAGTTGGATTTTACATGTTTGACAATACTCTATAATAAATGGTTTGTTTCTGTCCTTTTTCTTCCGTATTCTATAGAGAAGGATAGGCTTACTTAAAATTAGGAATTTTAGATGGTCTGCAGAATCGAGTCCAGTGTCTTCATCAATTTTCTGTAGCAACCACAACCCACATTTTACGAGATAGTCTTTGGACCCCTAAACGTGATGGGTGCTGAGCCCATCAGCGGACTGGGTCTGTTTGCAGTGTCTCAGAATTAATTCTGGGACCTGCGGGTTTCTTCTCGATGTTTTCCTTTACCGTCGAGCTAGTGATAAATATGTACGTAAGTTTTTGAAAAACTCATTGGTACATGCCATTCGAACCCCAGCCACACTGATTTTCGGCCGGCTCTTTAGCCGTTCGGGCTATCATTGCTATTTAAATCATTTGGTCGACATAAAAAGATTTAAAAGACATAAAAGGAGCAGTGATAGCCCGGACGGTTAAAGAACCGGCCGAAAATCAGTGAGGCTCGGGTTCAAATCCTGGCAAGTACCAATGAGTTTTTCAAAAACTTACGTACATACTTATCACTAGCTCGACGGTGAAGGAAAACATCGTGAGGAAACCCGCAGGTGTCAGAATTAATTCTGAGACATGTGTAAACAGACCCGATCCGGCGATGGGCTCACCACCTATCACGTTTAGGGGTCCAATATGTCTCGTGAAATGTGGGTATATCCAGTAATGGAATACCTCTGCCTACCCCCTCGGGGATGAAAGGCGTGAGATTATATTTATATTTTATTATTTATAAAAAGATTTTGTTCGCAATAAAAAAAATTTGGCAGCAATGCTTGTTCTGCTAATAAAATAACTACTTGGTCCGCAAAATAAATACTTGGTCAGCAAGGTTTCATGATTGAACAGCAGAGAAGTCTGTAAGCACTAGTGTATTTGATTGGTATGCATATTTAAAACATGGCAAGCAAAATTACTAATTGGACTGCATTTTATTAAAATCGGCATTGCACGTTTAATAATAACAACAACAAAACAATACAACAACAAAACAATATAACAACAAAATTATACAACAACAACAAATCAATAAAACAACAACAAAACAATACAACAACAACAAAACGATACAACAATACAAAAATACAACAATAGAACAATACAACAATAACAATAAGTTGCATAATCTAAAGTCCTTCCTAAATAATCATTATAAGGAATGGGCCCATTTTGCGCATGACAAGTAGGTACATTATGATATAAGTGCGGTAGGTTGAAAATTACAGCCGAGGCGATATTGCTAGCCCGAGCCGTAGGCGAGGCTTACAAGTAAGCAGAGGCTGTAATTGTCAAAGCGCACGTATGTCATACGACGTTTTATAACACATCTGCGAGGAAATAAAATAAAACTCCGACTATGGTAAACGAATAAAAACAATACAGCGTTAAGAAAAAGCGCGCGGCGCGCATCAGCATTTTTTTTTAGACAAAGGCACAAAAAACAGCCAGTATTACTAATAAAGTAAATTAATATTATTGTGTTTTTGTTACAGATTAATTGGTTGTAATTTACTGTCAAAATTAATTAAATTAAATAATTGTGTGCATAAATATTTCTTTATTATATTTTATCTCCCAACGTTAATTTTATGACAACTTTTTTGACACAAAAACTCTTTGCTGAGATTTTAAAAAGTACCGTTCATTTTAAGACGGAGCATCTTGATAAACCGTGCGTTTTACTTTACACTTACCGCACTTGGGCGTAATGAGATACAATACGATATTGAAATTGGTAAAATAAGACACCTTTTACGAGCAAATGTGTTATAAAGTATTTTGCTACTTTTATATGCAGCTCAAAATGAATCTTTTTGCTTACCCTCTGAGTGCTTACCAAAATTTTATTAAACAGGAGCAGCTCATTGCAGCTTATATAATTACTATGCTGTACAAAAATAATTACAGCCATCCAGAATGACATAAATTGCAGATTGATTTTGGAATGTTTGCTGGCCATGAGTTGCTGACCAATTAGCTATTTTTGCTTAAAGATTATATTTTTCTGCTCAAAAAAAAAAGGAAAAGTTACTATGCTAACCATTTAAAAATAACACCCTAAATTAAGTACCTATATCAAATTTCAGCTCAATCGGTTGAAGATATCTGCTTCAAAATTGAGTTGCAAGATTCCACTGAACATACATAGTTATATACATACATTGCAAATTAAATAAAATCTTTAAATCAAAGACGTTTAAAGAAAAAGTTTCTCTCCTAGAATGATTTTCTTCCAACCTCTGCCTTTTAATATTGGTTTGGATTTTAGGTTTAAAAAGGTTTGTGTTAAGCGCCATCTAGTCGGAAAACGATTCGATACTTTGTACCTTGACTACCTTTCATCCTATCTATATAGTCACGCCATCTGTATATTCACGTCACTAAACATGAGGGTGGTGTTAATAATTTATGCGAATGTTTTTTGTTTAAATTCAAATGAATGAAGAATCCTACATATTCTAAAAATGAAAAATATATTTTTCCGAGGTTTTATTGAAGAAGTTATTTAAATTTCTTGGTTTAAATGGCTCTGGTGACATTGTATATATTATGGAGTAGCGCCATCTGGATATTGTACATATTTTGAGCTTCATTTGAGTTACGATTTGTTCTATGGGGATTGACAGTCTATTCATTTATACTGGTCTCTGGTACAAAGGTTAGTCGGGAGCGCTAAATGAAACGTGACCTAGCTTAGAGACACCGTATATTCGACTGCCAACTTCGGGGTGCGGCGCAGCGTACCCGCAGCTAACTTAACAACTAACAAAAACGTATATAATCAGAAGTTTTTAAATATGTATTTATCTTTTTATTTGATTTTTTGAAAAATGAAGAACTCTTCACAGGATATCTATAGATTAAACTGAATTCTGCTCTCATTAAATTTACGAAGCATTATTTCTGGCATCCAACCATTTTACATCTCTTGTAGTTTTACTTTTACTGTTGTACTTATTCACGGTTATTTTGATTAAACATTTCTTTTATATTCATCTTATACCCGAAAAGCGGGACTGAGCCTGTCCCGCGCGGGACATTAAATTTTGATTTATGAAAAATCGGGACGTCTGGCAACCCTGGTCAGTGGTGACCTTGTTAATTAACCTTGTTACATAATCTATCAATAACGGAAACCTCGCTGGAAGAACTTTACCTACAAAAATTGTTGTCTGTATAGTCGGTAATAAAAAATTAATAAGAGACAGTTTTAAGTAATTAATTAAAGTCAAAAGGGCAATTACAAATACATATTTCTGACGGGATTTCGTAGGTATTAAGTTTTGTATGACGTTATTAGCTTCTATTTTTATTGTTTCAGGAGTTAATGAACTATTATTTTCAGAACTGGACGTGTGTTAATGTCTATGAACTGGACGCAGAACTCATTTTTCAAAATACATTCTATAAAGTCCGTACCGGTTTCAAGAACAGTAAATCGCTCGCTTTTATTTTTTTTTTAGCTACCGCGCGCCTCCCCTCACCGTACAGCCAACACTTACAGCCAGTAATTCATACAATTTGCGTTTGATTTCAATGAACGATTCATGTTCCAAATTCAAATCGCATTATTGCCCACTAAAAATTGTAATGGAGAAATGCTCCCGCCTATAGAGGAACAAAACGACACTTTTCGAATAGAAGGGATGAAAAACGTATTACCGGTGTAACATAATGGCATTTACCTGGCGATTTTAATTTAATAAGCTGAGCTAAGACTACATGATATAAAGATTTCCCAATAAACAAATATTTACACTCAATGATCACTGCATCACAATAACACTCAAAATATATGTATAGCTATACGATAAGTAATCCACAGCGCAAACAAACACGTAATCATTTATTCACAAGAAACAAATGATGCACCATAACAAACGCGTCGGATCTTGTCACCAATTTTCTCGCTCCCATTGGTCATTGTCACGTGCCAATCGTGCCATTCGCCGGCCACACCCAATTTCTTTCTTGTGGCAACTTGTATATCCGACATCCGCATTGATTATTACGGATGCGGATGCAGATGTCTAAATCTATGCGGATGCGAATATTCGCAACATTCCTGATCTATACATCAGTATAATAAAACTGTACATAATGAGGCCTTGTCTGTACCTACATTAAATATTTAAAAAAAAATGAGGAAGTTGAGATAGTTATCGATGTTGTTCCTGGGTCAGATATCAAAACACCAATGTTTGAAATTTTTGTCCGTTCGTCTGTCTGTCTGGTTGTGCACGCATCACGCAAAAGATAGAGATATTATTAATCTTACCTTCTTGGCAAAATTTTTTCAACGTAAAATAGATTGCCCTCATCTACTTCAAAATTTTAAAATGCGAGCTACAGCTACAACGATGTGGTTGATATTCACGTGGATTCTACTGCCAGGCTCCGAAAAGTTATATACTTACGACAACTTATAAGGCCTTGTGTGTTGTTGACTTTTAGGACGTCGGTTTTTTTTTCTTTATAGATACTTTTACTTACTGTATATATTTGGTGCAAGTGGTGGCACCTGGTTGTTGCATTTATAAAAGTATTCTATTATGTATGTTAGTGAGTAAGTATTAGTGTAACAAACGTTGGTGTACCAAATAAATAAATAAAATAAAAAATGGGTGTTATTTAAATGGTTAGCAGAGTATTCGTATTTTTGTAAGCAGAAAAATATAATCTGTAAGCAGAAATAGCTAATTGGTCAGCAACTCATGGCCAGCAAACAATACAAAACCTATCAGCAGTTTATGTCATTCTGGATGGCTGTAATTATTTTTGAGCTGCAATGAGCTGCTACTGTTTAATAAAATTTTGGTAAGCACTCAGAGGGGAAGCCAAAAAATTTTTTTTGAGCTTCATATAAAAGTAGTGAGCGTGGTAGAGTGGGGTAGGAGTGGGGGTTGGAGTGGGGGTAGGAGTGGGGGGTAGGAGTGGGAGTTAGGAGTGGGGGGTAGGAGTGGGGGGGTAGGAGTGGGGGGTAGGAGTGGGGGGTAGGAGTGGGGGGAGTGGGGGTAGGAGTGGGGGGTAGGAGTGGGGGGTAGGAGAGGGGGGTAGGAGTGGGAGGTAAGAGTGGGGGGTATGAGGGTGTGGGAGTGTGTGAGAGGTTGTGGGATCGTGTGGGTGCGTGTGAGAGCGTGTGGGAGCGAGTGGGAGCGTGTGGGTGCGAGTGGGAGCGTGTGGGAGAGTGTGGGAGCGTGTCGGAGCGTGTGGGAGCGTGCTGGGGCGTGTGGGAGCTTGTCGGAGCGTGCTGGGGCGTGTGGGAGCGTGCTGGGGAGTGTGGGAGCGTGCTGGGGCGTGTGGGAGCGTGCTGGGGCGTGTGGGAGCGTGTCGGAGCGTGCTGGGGCGTGTGGGAGCGTGCTGGGGCATGTGGGAGCGTGTGGGGGCGTGTTGGAGCATGTGGGAGCGTGCTAGGGCGTGTGGGAGCGTGCTGGGGCGTGTGGGAGTGTCGGAGCGTGCTGGGGCGTGTGGGAGCGTGCTGGGGAGTGTGGGAGCGTTCTGGGGAGTGTGGGAACGTGCTGGGGCGTGTGGGAGAGTGTGGGAGCGTGCTGGGGAGTGTGGGAGCGTTCTGGGGAGTGTGGGAACGTGCTGGGGCGTGTGGTAGCGTGTGGGAGTGTGGGAGCGTGCTGGGGCGTGTGGGAGCTTGCTGGGGAGTGTGGGAGCGTGATGGGGCGTGTTGGAGCGTGTTAGAGCATGTGGGAGCGTGCTAGGGCGTGTGGGAGCGTGCTGGGGCGTGTGGGAGCGTTCTGGGGAGTGTGGGAACGTACTGGGGCGTGTGGGAGAGTGTGGGAGAGTGTGGGGGCGTGTGGGAGCGTGTGGGCGCGAATAAGAGCGTGTGGGGGCGTGTGGGCGCGAATGGGAGTGTGGGGGCGTGTTGGAGCATGTGGGAGCGTGCAAGGGCGTGTGGCAGCGTGCTGGGGCGTGTGGGAGCGTGTCGGAGCGTGTGGGAGCGTGCTGGGGAGAGTGGGAGCGTGCTGGGGCGAGTAGGAGCGTGTGGGAGTGTGGGAGCGTGTGGGAGCGTGCTGGGGCGTGTGGGAGCGTGCTGGGGAGTGTGGGAGAGTTCTGAGGCGTGTGGGGGCGTGTTGGAGCGTGAGGGAGCGTGTGGGAGCGAATGGGAGAGTGTGGGAGCGAATGGGAGAGTGTGGGAGCGAATGGGAGCGTGTGGGAGAGTGTGGGAGCGTGTGGGAGGGTAGGAGTGGGAGTGGGAGTCGGAGTGGGGGTGGTGGTGGGAGTGGGAGTGGGGGTGCGAGTGGGGGTGGAAGTGGGAGTGGGAGTATTTTTACGACATGTTTTCTCTGCTGTTCAATCATGAAGTCTTGCTGACCAAGTAGTTATTTTGCGGACCAAGTAACTATTTTGCGGACTGAATGTTTATTATGCAAACCCATGTCATTGTAAGCTGCCTATTTCTGATTAAATTTTTGACCATTATCAAAATTATTTGCCGAACAAGGATTGCTGCCTGATTTTTTATTTGCGAACAAAATCTTTGTATGCCGACCAAATGATTTAAATGCTGATTTTTTGTGGCTAACCAAATTTTTTAATTGCTGCCCATTTAATTATTTCTCATAAAAAATACCGCATATTTTATATGTTTAAGAAACAATATTTAGCACGAATTATTATTTGAATTGGAAAACACTTACATAGGGAATCTAGAAGTTTATGGCGACAGCCCTGGTCAGGGGGTCATAACTCATAACCTCACGGCTATTCTTATTGGTTTACATAGTTCTTTCATTTTCTCCAATGAGAGATTCAAATAAACCGTTCTAGAAGTAACAAAATTTTAATGTATCTAACTAATTGTTTTATGTATTTATATGAAGTACATCAAACAGCGTTATTTATATTTTTCAATTAAGAGTATTCAATCATTTCCTCTATCGCTCTTCGGCGCAGGAAAACGGAGGTATATAATTAGGTACAGAAACAAACACTAACCTGTGTGCCACGCAAGTCAGGCTCGCTTGCGGCGGCTGGCAACGGGTCAGCAGTTGCGCAGCCTTCGCATGCGCTGCTGTTATCCGTGACGTCGGCTGCACTAGCACTAAGCGCCCTTCGCCGAGCCTCTTTTTCTTTGCTGCGGTCTTTCCCCGCCAACATGTGTTTCGTCTTCGAGAATATGTTTAGTGTCTTGGATGATTTACGAACCTGCATGGACAGAGGTACATTACAAAATGTCGTCATCAGTCATTAAAGGTTGTAAAAAGCTACTGTCACTTGAATTTTGAACTCAAAAGAAAACCCATTTAATTTTCCAAAATAATATAATTGATTAAACCCCTACACTCAGAATACCTAACTGACCTCAGACAAAATGAGTAACCATTGGTGCCACCAATATGACAAAAAAATATACCCCATCATAAATGACAACTATTACAGTGATAGCATTACGGTTAAAGAGCCCGCTTCTCACGATGGTAATCAGTGAGGCTACAATCCTGGCATGTGCCAATAAGTTTTTCAGAAACTTACGTACATATTCATCACTAGCTCGAAGAAACTTGCAGGTCCCAATATTCATTCTGAGGCATGTGTAACAGACCCGGTCCGTCGATGGGCTTACCACCTACCACGTTTGTGGTCGAATATACTCGTGGGTATTTACAGAAATGGAATACCTCTGCCTACTCCTACGCCATGAGATTTTTTTTTTAGTTATTTATTTTAGTTTTTTGTAGTTTTATGAAGTTTATTCGTTACAGACAGACAAAAGTACTATGTCTTTCTTCTTTATAATATAAGTGTAGAATGTATTTGGAAACACAAGCACACATACATACAACACTTCCACTCAACACTTACACATAACACAAACATTCACACACACATACACACCCCAGTACATACTAATAGTAACATAGTTAGCCCCTTTTCACACGTTCCGGTTTCCGCCGGTCCGGCGGGCGGCGAAGTATATGGCCATGTAGTACGTTCGCTTTCATACGTACCGGCGGGCAACCGGCAATCGGCCACATCAGGGCTTGAATAACCGAAAAAATTTAGGTTAAAACGGTTAGGGGTATGACGTCATACCTTTATATTGCGATATCTTAAAATAACGGTACCGCTTTTTTCTGGTAGAGCAAAATAACGATACTGCTATTTTCTGGTAGTGCAAAATAACGATACCATTATTTTTTTACGATACTTAAATTTTTAAATAAAGGTTTTCTTTAGGTATAGGTACCACGCCGAACGCCGGGGCACCGCGCGCCAGCTTGACCGAGAATTCGAGTTGAGCGACATGTTATTAAAAGCTTTTATTTAACTTGCAATGTATGTATGTATGTAACTATATTGTATGTTCGGGTGGAATCTTGCAACTCAATTTTGAAGCAGATATCTTCAACCGATTGAGCTGAAATTTGGTATACTTATGTAAGTTCGGTGACAATGTAATATTGTGGTACCACCGAGCTGATCTGATGATGGAGCTGGAAGATGGCCATAAGAACTCGGTAATTAAACGACTCAACCCCATCGAGTTTGGGCTCGTTTGATTCATCTTGACGAGTACTTTGGTACTTGATGGTAACCAGGGTCTGATGATGGAGCTGGAAGATGGCTATAGGAGGAACTCAGTAATTAAACGTCATATTTTCATCGAGTTTGGGCTCGTTTGAGTTGTCTTGACGAGTAATTTGGTACTAGATAGTAACCAAGGTCTGATGATGAAGCTGGAAGATGGCCATAGGAACTCGGTAACTAAACGACACAATCCCATCGAATTTGGGCTCGTATGATTCGTCTTGACGAGTTCTTTGGTACTAGATGGTAAGCAGGGTCTGATGATGGAGGTGGAAGATGGCCATAGGAACTCAGTAATTAAACGACATAACCCCATCAAGTTTAGGCTCGTTTGATTTATCTTGACGAGTACTTTAGTGGTAGATGGTAACCAGGGTCTGATGACGGAGCTGGAAGATGGCCATAGGAACTCAGTTATTAAACAAGATAACCCCATCGAGTTTGGGCTCGATTGATTCGTCTTGACGAGTACTTTAGTGGTAGATGGTAACCAGGGTCTGATGACGGAGCTGGAAGATGGCCATAGGAACTCAGTTATTAAACAAGATAACCCCATCGAGTTTGGGCTCGATTGATTCGTTTTGACGAGTACTTTGGTACTAGATGGTAACCAGGGTCTGATGATGGAGCTGAAAGATAACCAATTGAGCTGAAATTTTGTATACATGTTTAGTTTGGATGAAAATGCAGGGTTAGCCACGTGACGCCATTCTAAATCCAACTAAAAAGTATATAATAAATTAAGAGTAAAAAAAAATTTTTTTAATAAGCTTTTATTTTAATGCGCTAAAAAGAACAAAATAAACTTTTCCTTTAAAACTTTTACTATCTTAAAACGTCATTACACAATTTATTATGTAATAAAAGCTTCTCGCGTGGATTAAGTAGTTACCCATATAGTCTGAAAATTCTAAAAAAATAATTCTATCAGTTAGAGTTACTTAGTAGTAGTAGAAGTAAATAAAAATAAATAAAATAAATAATCTCACGCCTTTCATCCCCGAGGGGGTAGGCAGATGGTACCCACATTTCACGAGATACATTGGACCCCTAAGCGTGATAGGTGGTGAGCCCATCGCTGGACCGGGTCTGTTTACACATGTCTCAGACTTAATTCTGAGACCTGCGGGTTTCCTCACGATGTTTTCCTTCACCGTCGAGCTAGTGATAAATATGTACGTAAGTTTTTGAAAAACTCATTGGTACATGCCAGGATTCGAACCCGAGCCTCACTGATTTTTGGCCGGCTCTTTAACCGTCCGGGCTATCACTGCTCTAGAAGTAAATAATAATAAATAAATTGTAGGACAAAATGAAGAATGTTAACAAATTTTTAATATTAGCTCTCCGTATTCTCTGTCAAAAATTAAAAATACAAGTGAAAGAATTATTTCGATACGTCAATTAGTTTCCGATTTATAGAAGTAAACGTGCGACGCGGACTTGTACTCGATGCGTGTGCCGGTGTGACGTCATCTCACAACACTCGCTTAGACCGTTCGCGCTCTCAGCACGGTGCCGTCTTACGTTTCATTATAAATTGTAAATACTTTCAAAAATGTCCAATCCAAATACTAGGAAATCATGTGTTGTGCCGAAATGTACAAATACAAGAACCATTGCGCCTTACAAATTGTTTTTTATGGTTCCAAAAGGACTTAAAAATACGAAAGAAATAGATAAAAGCTATGAAGAGGTTAGATCAATTTGGAGATAAAAGCACAGTTTATTGTTGTTGCTGTCTCTTGCCGATCTGGAATAAGTTACAAATAAAAAAACTCAGGCCTTACATCCCCGAGGGGGTAGGCAGAGGTATTCCATTTCTGGATATACCCACTTTTCACCAAATATTCTTTGTACCCCTAAACGGGATAGGTGGTGGGCCCATCGCCGGACCGGGTCTGTTTACACATGTCTCTGAATTTATTCTGGGTTCTGCGGGTTTCCTCACGATGTGTTCCTTCACCAACGAGCTAGTGATAAATATGTACATAAATAAAACGGCTCTACGTATTTTATCAATAAGACAAATCAAAATTAAAAAAGATTTAGTACATCTTTTGAACCCACTACATTAGCAATAAATCAATCCCTCCGAGTAAGAAAAGGAACCTATATACACATATGTACATGCGTACCTATAGATATAAAACCTTCATACATATTTGTTGTCTATAACGTAAAACTAAAAAGTTAAAGAGCCTGCCTTAAATTAGTGAGGCTCGGGTTCGAATCCTGGCATGTACCAATGAGTTTTTCAAAACTTACGTACATATTTATCACTAGCTCGACGGTGAAGGAAAACATCGTGAGGAAACCCGCAGGTCTCAGAATTAATTCTGAGACATGTGTAAATAGACCCGGTCCGGCGATAGGCTCACCACCTATCACGTTTAGGGGTCCAATATATCTCGTGAAATGTGGGTATTTTCAGTAATGGAATACCTCTGCCTACCCCCTCGGGGATAAAAAAAGGCGTGAGATGATGATGATGATAAAAAGGTTTGGTACTTCTGCTTATTTGAGCTACAATATGACATTAGTTGGGTGGGTATTTTGTTTTTTCTAAAGAGTAAAAAAACAAATTCAACGAATAATACTAAAAAATACAGTCGAATTGAGAACCTCTTTTTTTTTAAGTCGGTTAAAAAAAGAATCATCTAAATCGGTTGACGAGATATTGAGTTATTCGTTCATTTGTCGCGCACATACTTAGTGCAAAATGAAGACTTATGTGGTTTTCTCATTGATGCCATTGTCAGAACTGGACGAAATTGAAATGGGACCAATCTGGCCAATAGGCTTTCAAATAAAAAAGAATCATTAAAATCGGTTCACCCTGTCGAATGTTCTGCGGTAACAACATAAAAAAAACAAAAAAGTTGAATTGATAACCTCTTCCTTTTTGAAGTCGGTTGAAAACAATTTAGAACAAATAAATTATTTTCTAAAGAACAAGAAAAGTTTTCCTCGCATTTCGGTGGCAACGAAATCACTAATTTTGTTGATAAATAATGAGTAACCTAGTGCATCTATTTTAGGCAGATTATCCGATTGCCCTTTTTCGAATGCTTCATCCATTTCATTAATCGAATATAAACACTATTAACATAATGCGCGGATGATAACAAAACAAAATACGCAAGCCCCTTAGCCACTGAGTTACTGTTACCGCTAGCGACTTGCTACTAAGCGGAGCGTTGTAAAATGACGTCACATGCGGTTACGTGACTGTTAGCGGGACTCGATATTTATCGTAAGTTTAAATGCCTGTAAAATCAAAACTAATGGGTCTTTTTGACTACAATAAAAACTAGTGTATTTGTATACATTCAAGCTTTACTGTAACAAACTTTCAACCGATTTGGCATACCTAGTAACATTCTTCATTCACACACGGTTATTTAGTCCCAAACTAGGCAGGGCCTGTACTATGGGTACTAAACAACTGATAACATACTTAAATAAATATTAAACGACCAGACACGAAGCCAACAGATATGTTCATGCACACAAATGTTGGCCCCGAGCGGGGATCGAACCCGCAACCTCCGACTCAGAAGGCAGGGTCACTACCAACTGAGCCAACAGGCCCGTCATTTACTTAAATATGAGTACTCAGATCTCGCGACAAGCTTTTATTACATAACGAGAGAATGTAATTCTATGGACAAACTTCCACCTGGTTACTGCCAACAACGAAATCATTTTTGACATTTTGTCATTTTTGCCATTTTTGCCATTTTAGACTTTTTTGACATTTTTGAACTTTTTGACATTTTAGACCTTTTTGACTTTTTTGTCATTTTAGAACTTTTTGTAATTTTTTGACGTTTTTGACATTTTTGACATTTGACATTTTCGAGATTTTTGAGATTTTTTATATTTTTGACCCTGGGGTCTGAAATGCCCAGTCCCTTTTGAGCCACGGGTCTGAAATTCAATCTCGATCGAGGTATTGACCTAAGGTATCTACTGTACTGACCGAGTTTGAAGTCAATCGGTCCAGTAGATCCGGAGATATCCTGTCGACAGACACACAGACAGACAGACAGACAGACATCCTACTCAAACCATTAACTTCCTCTTATAATGCTACGCAGGAGGAAGTTAATAAATTGTGTAATGACGTTTTAAGATAGTAAAAGTTTTAAAGGAAAAGTTTATTTTGTTCTTTTTAGCGCATTAAAATAAAAGCTTGTTTTAAAAATTATTTTTTACTCTTAATTTTTTCAGTTATTAACTTCCTCCTGCGTAGCATTATAAGAGGAAGTTAATGGTTTGATTAGGATGTCTGTCTGTCTGTCTGTCTGTCTGTGTGTCTGTCGACAGGATATCTCCGGATCTACTGGACCGATTGACTTCAAATTCGGTCAGTAGATACCTTAGGTCAATACCTCGATCGAGTTTGAATTTCAGACCCGTGGGTCAAAAGGGACTGGGCATTTCAGACCCGTGGGTCAAAAATACCAAATTTTCAAAAATCTCAAAAATGTTAAAAATCTCAAAAATGTCAAAACTGTCAAAAAATGACAAAAAGGTCTAAAATATCAAAAAATGACAAAAAGGTCAAAAATGTCAAAAAGGTCAAAGGTCAAAAATGTAAAAAATCTCAAAAATGTCAAAACTGTCATAAAAGGCAAAAGGTCTAAAATTCCAAATTGTCAAAAAATGACAAAAATGTAAAAAGGTCTAAAATGTCAAAAAGGTCAAAAAGGTCTAATATGTGGTTAACAGCATTATCGAACATGGTGGTGTGTTGGAAGGGTGGGTTGGTGTTGGAAGGATGTATGGTTGTTGGAAGGCTGGGTGTTGAAAGGGTGGGTGGGTGATTGATTCATCATCAATCATCATCAAAATTATTATCATCATCCATCATCATCAACATCATTTTCGTTGTTGGCAGTAAACAGGTGGAAGTTTGTCCATAGAATTACATTCTCTCGTTTAGTTTCACCCGTCCCAATGTTTGTCATCAAATCACAATGTTTGTCATTAAATTTGATCCACTTCTCGGTTACCGATTGAGCTGAAATTTTGCACACATGTGTAAATCACGTGGCATTGCAATATTATGATGACACGGTGCTGATCTGATGATGGAGCTGGAAGGTCGCCAAAGAAACTTTTCCATAAAACGACAAAAAGTTTGGGCTCGTTTGCATCGTCTTGACAAGTAGTTTGTCTTTCAATGGTAACCAGGGTCTGACTGAAGATGAAACTGGAAGGTGGTAGGAACTCTGTAATGAAAGTTCGTAACCCCCTCGAGTTTTGGCTCGTTTGATTAGTCTTGATTTTGTTTTTAGATGGATAAGTATAAGAATGGCTAACAACTACAACTCACAACTACAACTCACAACTACAACTAACAACCTACAACTAACAACTATCAACTACAACTAACGACTACGACTAACGACTATGACTAACGACTACGACTAACGACTACGACTAACGACTACGACTAACGACTACGACGAACGACTACGACTAACGACTACGACTAACAACTACAACTACAACAAACAAACTACAACTAACAACTACAACTAACAACTACAAATAACAACTACAACTAACAACGAACAACTACAACTAACAACTACGACCAACAATTACGACCAACAACTGCGACCAACAACTACGACCAACAACGATGACTAACGACTACGACTAACGACCACGACTAACGACCACGACCAACAACTACGACCAACGACTAAGACCAACAACTACGACCAACAATTAAGACCAAAAACTACGACCAAGAACTACGACCAACAACTACGACCAACAACTACGCCAACAACTACGACTAACAACGACGACTAACAACTACTACAACTAACAACTACAACTACTACAACTACAACAACTACGACTACTACAACTACTACTACTACTACAACTACTACAACAAGAACTAATAACAACTAACAACAACAATAACGAGAGAATGTAATTCTATGGACAAACTTCCACCTGTTACTGCCAACAACGAAAATGATGTTGATGATGATGGATGATGATAATAATTTTGATGATGATTGATGATGAATCAATCACCCATCCACCCTTTCAACACCCACCCTTCCAACAACCATACATCCTTCCAACACCAACACACCATGTTCGATAATGCTGTTGACCACATTTTAGACCTTTGTGATATTTTTGACATTTTTGACCTTTTTGACATTTTAGACCTTTTTACATCTTTGTCATTTTTTGTCAGTTTTGAAATTTTTGACGTTTTTGACATTTTTGAGATTTTGACATTTTTGATAATTTTGACATTTTAGATCATTTTGACATTTTAGACCTTTTTGACATTTTAAGACCATTTTGAAATTTTTGACCTTTCTGTCATTTTAGACCTTTTTGACATTTTAGACCTTTTTGTCATTTTTTAACATTTTTTTGACCTTTTTGTCATACTGACCGAATTTGAAGTCAATCGGTCCAGTAGATCCGGAGATAGCCTGTCGACAGACAGACAGACAGACAGACATCCTACTCAAACCATTAACTTCCTTCTTATAATGCTACGCAGGAGGAAGTTAACAACAATAATTAATATACAATAATATAGCTTGTGCCAAAAATAAAAGTTATTTGATTTTATTTTTGATTATTAACATAACTCCTACAAACAAACTAAAAAGGGCAGTGATAGCCTGATGAATATGATTACAATCACTACAATCAGTGAGGCTCGGGTTCAAATCCTGACATGTATCAATGAGTTTTTCAAAAACTTACGTACATTTTCATCACTATCTCGACGGTGAAGGAAAATATTTCCTATTGCCATCTCCCAGCTCCATCGTCAGACCCTGGTTACTGGTTACCATCTAACACCAAAGTACTCGTCAAGACAAATCAAACGAGCCCAATCGATACGATTACTCGATGGGGTTGTGTCGTGTAATTACTTTAAGAGGAGTCATTGAGAAGTTGCGAAATCCACCTCCTGGCTCCATCGTCAGATCAGCTCGGTGATGCCATAAATATTGCATTGTCACCGAAATTACATAAGTATACCAAATTTCAGCTCAATTGGTTGAAGATATCTGCTTCAAAATTGAGTTACATGATTATTCGCGAACACACATAAAAATATATAGGTAGGTATATATACGGACGAATTGAGAAACCACCTTGTGAAATCTGTTAAAAATACAATAAAATAAATATTTAGGGGGACTCCCATACATCAAACTAGCGGGTGCCCAGCGGCGTTGCCCGCGCTGATTCCATTCATTCCCGGGAATGAGATATTTTCCTGGAATAAAAAGTACCCTAGATGTTGACCCGGGTACTCAGTTATCTCCATACCAAATTTCATTAAAATCCGTCCAGTAGTTTTTGAGTGATGCGTGCACAACCAGACAGACAGACAAAAATTCAAAAAAATGGTGTTTCGGTATCTATATCGATAACTATATACACTACCGTTAAAATTTTCAAAAAATATTTCATGTACAGACACGGGCCCGTTAGAGTTTTATTATATGTATGTTGCCTTCGTGCGCAAGTTCGACTCGCACTTGGCCGGTTTCTTAGTTTTTTCCCCATTAGTGCAATCTATGTCTATGTATTTAACAGTCGATAAAACTGCTAAAATAACGTACTTTTATATAGGTAGGTACCTAGAATAGATGAGTTATAATATAAGCGTCACGTCACCACAGCACACAATAATGCAATATGCAAGAAATGAGATTTCATGCGGCAAGCGCCCGTGCCTCGGCCGAGCGGTTTGGCAACGTCGCGCTGAAGTCTCACTCGTTCACGTTTTTTCGGTACCGAAAATGATTTCGATGAGGTACTAGTAAAAAACGGTACCTTAACCCCAATTCTTACCTTTTTGGCTCTACCTTTAAATCAAAACGGTACCGTAATTTTATACCGCTAGCTTAACCCTTAACCTTAACCGCTTTCAAGCCCTGGGCCACATTATATATACATACATTTCGCCGCCGGACCGGACCGCCGGACCGGCGGAAACCGGTACGTGTGGAAAGGGGCTTAGTGTTAGTTTAGCTTAAGTGGATTATGTATATAGCTGAGACTAAGTTTTTTCTTTGTTAAAAATTCTCGGTACTACGGAGGAGTGATGCATCCTAACACAGGCTCATTAGGTCTAAAAGGGTGCATCAACCCATCCATGCATTACATGTTATTAGATAAATAAATATTTTTGATGTTGATTTGATTTGTTTCTTAACTACTATTAATATTACGAATATTGAGTTTAAAGAAAATATTTCTATTTATAATATATTTAACTGTGATAAACACAGTTTTTAAAACAGACCTGCCCCCTAGCCAAGTGGCATTGTTCTAACGAATCGAATGATCTTATAAGTATATTAGCAGCCAGCGGTTTCACCCGCGTAGTACCCGTTCCCGTAGACAAACGGGAATAAGATATAGCCGATGTTACTCCCAGAAAAGTAGTCTTTGCATTGGCAAAATAATTTTTAAAATCGGTCCGAGTATCAGAGCCCATTCAGTACAAACCTTCCTAATTTTACTCATTCTTGTCACTCCACACATCCATCTCAACATTCTAATCTCCGCTGCATGCAGTCTTCTTTCATCCTCCGTCTTAAGGGCCAAACATTCCGATACATACATGACGACGGGTCTTATCATAGCCTTGTCTACTTTTCCCTTTAGTTTGAGTTTTCAAACACGTGTCAAAGTAAAATGTAATTTAAATCAAAAGCACTAAGAGTAGGTATTGATATCAACTTCGAAGCAAATGACCCCCAAATTAACTTTCTACCAATTTTTAACCCCGTTAGGCACGTAAGGAAATATGGCCGAGAGATTTCTCGTTACCGCTGCATCTCTTTCTAATTAGGATGTCCACAATTTCATTTCAGATGCATATTTCTATTTATAAGAAGTACTCCATAGTAAGTATTGCCGATGTTTGTCCTGAATGACAGACTGACGGATCAACGCACAGCCTAAACCGCTGATCGTAGAGACCTGAAACTTGGAGGGTGTGTTCTTTGTATGACGTAGGCATCCGATAAAAAGGATTTTTCGAAATTCGATCCCTACGGTGGTGAAAAAGAGGAGCTAAGTTTGTATGGGCCAACGTGATTCCTTGGTCCAATCTACTTAAAATGTTGGATAAACATTCTTTAACATAATTGATAGAAAATTTTCGTATTTTATTGAAATTCATCCTCTAACGGGGTTGAAAAGGAGTTTTTGTGGGGGTGATTTGCTTCGAAGTTGATATCAATAGTACTCCTTAGTGCTTTTGATTTAAATTACATTTTTGAAACACATGTTTGAAAATTCAGTCCAATTTTATTCAAAAAGGTTGACCTCGCATGAAAGGTGTACCTCTACGCAGCGGGACCCTCGGCCCTAGAGAGATATGGTTGGTATATACCTTACTAGCGACCCGCTCCGGCTTCGCACGGGTGCAATGCTAACACTAACACCTTCCTCTTGAATCACTCTATCCATTAAAAAAACCGCATCAAAATCCGTTGCGTAGTTTTAAAGATTTAAGCATACAAAGGGACATAGGGACATAGGGATATAGGGACAGAGAAAGCGACTTTGTTTTATACTATGTAGTGAAGTACCCTCACCCAAACTTACTGAACGGGTATTGAAATAATTTGTACCTCGACGGTTTTAGAGTAAATAAAATAATAAGAAAGTCTCTATCCAGCGGGGCCCTCCGTAGGTATGCATTTAATTGTTTTTCCAATTGCTTTTAAGTATAGTACCCCAAGCCCTTTTTTCAAAATAACAATTACTTTTCATCTAAGAGATATAGTTTTTACATAAAATCAAGTAAAAGTTCCTATCGATCCTAGGGGCCCTCCCTGGATTGGCATTGAACAGCCGTTTTGTATTTTTTTTCGTTTAGTACCCTTAGTAAAATAACTTTTAACAATTATATAATATGTTTAAATTAAAATATATACTAAAAAAATAATATGATCGAAACAAAATACGCGCGCCACTCCATACTATTTTGTTAGTGTAGTTTTTCCGTCCTATACTTACGGAGGGCCCCGCTGGATAGAGACTTTCTTATTATTTTATTTACTCTAAAACCGTCGAGGTACAAATTATTTCAATACCCGTTCAGTAAGTTTGGGTGAGGGTACTAAAGGTATATATCAACCATATCTCTCTAGGGCCGAGGGTCCAGCTGCGTAGAGGTACACGCATAAAAGCTTGGTGCAATGCAAATCCAGTGTAAACTCCATGTAACGATACTCGATTTAACGGCTTTGGTTGGTTAAGCTTGTCTTCCATACAATGATACATTATATATGGAATTACATTATCAACTGCACAAAGACAGAATAAAAAAGATTCACGGAGGCTTTTTGAAGGCTTTATGTTGGCGTTTCTTTCTAGCTCGTCAGCTCCGTGACTACACTCAACACTGCCTCCATTTTAAAATTATGACTTTGGAGTCCAGACGTCATATTGCGTTACTAATTTACTTATACAAAATTTTACACTCTACCGTAGACACGCCATATTATCTACTATCACAATACAATTAACACTTGCCATCGATGTAGGAAACCAAGAACTTTAATTTTAGACTTAACCTACATTAGACCAGGGTCGATAATTTTTAAAACCAAAAAAAATAGTAGTAGGATGAAACCCATTAGAAAAGGAGGGGAATATCATAAAAATGAAAGGAAAAATAAATTACGGGCGATCTGAGGTCGAGAAGGGGATGGGGGTGAGTTTTTAAGGGTAAAAACAGTTTTTCTCGATTTCCGGCAAAACTAAAAGTTCTATCGAAAAACGTTAAATCGCAAAGTTGTAGGTTATAAAAAGATCTAAAACTTTTGTATTTACACTTTTTTCACATAACCTCAAAATTTATGTGAAAAATTCAAAAAACCAAGTTTTTGGTTTTTTATTTTTATCTTTTACAAAAAAAGTTTTTTTGTAACGAAATTTGGTGAAAACTTACCTTTTCATGTCCCAAATACGCTGTAATTTATTTTATAACACATTTGCTCGTAAAAGGTGTCTTATTTCACCAATTTCAAGATCGTATTGTATCTCATTACGCCCAAGTGCGGTAAGTGTAAAGTAAAACGCACGGTTTATCAAGATGCTCCGTCTTAAAACGAACGGTACTTTTTAAAATCTCAGCAAAGAGTTTTTATGTCAAAAAAGTTGTTAACATTTTATAATTAAAATTAACTTTGGGAGATAAAATATAACAAAGAAATATTTATGTACATAATTATTTCATTTAATTAATTTTGACAGTAAATTACAACCAATTATTAATCTGTAACAAAAACACAAAAATATTATTTTACTTTATTAGTAATTTATGACTATGTAACACTGGCTGTTTTTTGTGCCTTTGCCTAAAAAAAAATGCTGATGCGCGCCGCGCGCTTTTTCTTAACGCTGTATTGTTTTTATTCGTTTACCATAGTCAGAGTTTTATTTTATTTCCTCGCAAATATGTTATAAATCGTATGACATACGTGCGCTTTGATAATTACAGCCTCTGCTTACTTGTAACCCTCGCCTACGGCTCGGGCTAGCAATATCGCCTCGGCTGTAATTTTCAACCTACCGCACTTATATCATAATGTACTATGATTAAAAATATTTATTTTTTCACCTTATTTTCAATTAATATCGAAAAAACACCCTAATTTTCAATCGAAAACTCACCCGTCAAAATATCAGCTTTTTTCAAAAAGTTGGTATGTTTTCTGTTCGTTGAAATCACTACTTTCCAAATTTACTATAGTCTTTCAAGATTTACTATAGTAACATATATATTTTTTTTCACCATCGGAAAGTAGAGATTTCAACGAACAGAAAACATACCAACTTTTTAAAAAAAGCTGATATTTTGACGGGTGAGTTTTCGATTGAAAATTAGGGTGTTTTTTCGATATTAATTCAAAATAAGGTGAAATAATAAATATTTTTAATCAAATAAATTACAGCGTATTTGGGACATGAAAAGGTAAGTTTTCACCAAATTTCGTTACAAAAAAACTTTTTTTGTAAAAGATAAAAATAAAAAACCAAAAACTTGGTTTTTTGAATTTTTCACATAAAGAAGAACGGTCACGCCCCATAGAAAAAAAAACCCAGACCCGACAGAAGTGAGACATATCTCAGTTTTTTTGTTATTTTTTATATAGTTAAATTGTATTATTTTTTTTATTCAAAATCAGTGGCTAACACCAAAATATTGCCTTATGTTTTTGTTCAGGCGATACAATAAAAAAAATAGAATATGCTTATTTATCTCAAAAATCATAAATGTATGTAACTAAATGACGATACAATAACTATAGGATGTTCTAGGTGACCTGCAGGGCTAGCACAATCACGTTATGTCGCGGAGAGTAGCGCGACAAAGCGTTCGGTCCCTTTCACTTAGCAAATATCGGAGCGGGATAACATGCGCGGGAGAGTCGAGTAGCGCCTATCGTGAGATGTAGCTGGATTATATTATTTTTGATGTCCTAGTACAACAATCAACTTAGGATTCATTAAAATCGTGGTATTCGATGATTTATTGCAGATCAGTGATTTAGGTACCTATCATTGGAGTTCTATGATCTATAACAAAAAAAAAACTAATATGTTCAAATAAAGTTTTATTACATTTCTATATCCCTTAAAACATAATCCATACCCAGTGCGGGGTGGTCAAAGTGATCTTGATGCCTAGCCCACCCTAAATAATAGACAACACTAATGACGTGTGCGCAACTTCCTAATGTCCTTTTTCCATGGTAACACTAGCAGTAATATTCGGTTATTGCGTTTATTCCATTTATATTCTCATCAAACATAATATAAGTATAATATATTTTTGTTGTAATGTGTCGCGAATGAATTCTGCACCTGATTAATGTATTATTGATTCTGCCCTCTACTGCTGCTGGATGTCTATATATTTCCATATCATATACTCCCGTGCTTTTTAAATGTTCACTACAGTAAGACCGGGCTAACCTCACGTGATAGGTGCCAATTGAGAATTTAATTAAGTCTTCAATTGTTAGTTGTGGAAAATCAACTTCCGGATCATTTCCAGTCATCCTGTGAAACGTCACTCTTTGTCTGTTTAGATTATTCTCTTCCACATACTCGGCCAGTCGATTAGGGCGTTGTATATTTCAATTATTTATTTCAATGAAATCTTCTGTGTAAGGACTGTCTTCGTACGAATCTTGAAAATAATTAATCAAAGCTGCAGCAATTCGAAAATCTTCAAATAATATATGCGGCACATGTTTGTTGAAAACTCTGTTTCTGAAGATCTTGAAGTCGCGCTTGAATCTGCCGTTTATAGTTTCGACGACCCATCGCACTATCGTAATAAGTCTCGATTTATTAGCTTGGTCGGTGCTTAATTGCGTGTCTTGTCTTCGTTTGCTTGGCGGCATATGAGCATCATAGCCATATGTTTCAATTAAGGGAATTGAATCCCGAAAGCCTCGGTCCAAAATAAATACGTCTCCTTGATGAAATAAAAAATTGAACGGTCCGTCTTCAATCGGTGCATCATGGTTTTCTAATATCATCTTCATTATATCAGCATCGCTGGTCCGTGCAGAGTACGGACCTGTTACGTCCAAAATATATCCATCCGCACACACGATCATGAATGGTTTTATTAGATTTTTATACTTGTTAAGGCTATAAGTGCGGCGTTGAAATAAAAAGTTAGAACTTTTTTCTATATAGACGTAAGTTCCATCGAATGTAATTATTGCTTTTGGTGACTCTTCTTTACCAAACAAGACATTTGGTATGATCCGGTTGCGGGCTATCACTTCGTCCCTGGTTATATGGTCTAAGCCAAGGTGCATCGGAACAAAGTCAGTAGTGAGACACTGCCTTACTGTATTTATTTTTCTCCCAACAGTTCGCTCGGATATATTAAAAAGTGAAGCGATTCTATTATGCGGCTCGCCTGATCGAATTTTACACAAGTACATAGCCAAGTCATTTCGTGGAGTATTTGAGGACTGATTAAGGCTTGGTATTTGACTCAGCAAATCGTTGAATGTGGCTCTGTTTCTTCCAGTCCAAAAGCTTAACTCCTCGTCAGAAACGTCATCGACATTGAAGTGTGACCTTTGCTCTAAGGCTTGTCTATACATATTAATGATGTCGCCAACACTCTCCGCATTCAAGTCGGTCATTTGATTTGTTACATTTTCAGGAATCTCTTCTATCGCCATGTGTAGTAAATGCCATTGGCAAATGCGGGCAAGATTTGGTACATAAAAGTTGTGATAGCTAAGGAGTTGTACCTTCACCGAATTAGGCATTTGACGCAGGGAACCGTTGTTGCAGTTGTCAATTAAACATCTCCGGGCCGTATTAGAAGCGCGTCTAACTCCTTGCACATTTACAGCTGCAGCTGGTGGGGTAGGAGCAGGTGACGCTTGTCGCTCTTGATTAATTGAAGCATCGATTCTATGCCGACATGAGTGGCAAACCGACCGAGTTCCATCAAAAGCTATCTGTAACAAAACATAAATACATTTTAAACAAACTAAAAATATGGCTTACCTAATGCTACCATTATATTATTATGAAATCCAACTAAGACTTATTATTATTACATATAGCAATACTGTCCCTTCCTGTCACCGCTCTCAACACGCTCACAATGTATGTCGTCTACTTCTCATTATGAAAATAAAATAAATGTCTGAAGAAAGTCTTTATTAATTCAAGTCTACAACTGCGCCTAACTAAGAATATAACATGTTGTCAGAAGATGAGCAGGAGAAAGGTGAGAAAAAGTCACAAAAGGGAAAGGTCGCGGCGTCGCGCGTCACAGTCAAGACAAGAAGGCGTACACGCAATTACTAGCACTGAACCTCATTTACCTATATTTTTTACATACATACATAAACTCACGACCCTAATCACTTACGGGGTTACCTTATTTTATTTCTATAGAGTATAAAAAATGAGGCAACAGCAACAAAGTAAATCATAATACTTAAGACACATGATGTTGTCTATTTACGCCACCGTAATAGGTATCTTACTATAAATATTTTACAGTTCGACACGCTTTTGTATTGCGAAAGACTTTAATTACAAATAAGTACCAAAAATTAAAATAATACATACTTCACCACCAACGATGCGCAATAGTTGTTCTACGAAATCTCTTCGAGTTTCCAGTAATCGTTCATTGAGAACGTATGAACGACGACGACGTAGTGCACATTCACACAGAACACAAATATTAATATTGTCAGCCATGTCAACGAACTACTCAGAATGCAAAAATCAAGTCCGGTATAGAAAAAGCCAAAAATCAACGAAAAAATGTAACCTTGAAAACAAAAACGCACAGATCTCAACACAGGATGCGAAGGACTGCGCCGCCGCCGGTCGCCGATACTACGTTGCGCCGGCACACGGCCTCCCCTCCCCGCTCCGCACCATTGTTGTTTTAATGAAAGAGTGAGATGGCATGATTGGTTTCTGTCTGCACCCGGCTACCTGAGCCATAGCATGCAGGTAGCAAGTGACCGTTTTTGTACATATAATAACTTCCGATTATGCAATAAATAATCGAATACAACGATTTTAATGAATCCTTGATTGTTGTACTAGTATTTTAAAAATTACATAGCCCAGCTGCATCTCCAGGTCACCTAGATACATCCTATAGTTATTGTATCGTCATTTGGTTACATACATTTATTATTTTTGTAGATAAATAGGCATATTCAATTTTTTTTTATTGTGTCGCCTGAAAAAAACATAAGGCAATATTTTGGTGTTAGCCACTGATTTTGAATTAAAAATATATATATTTCAACTATATAAAAAATAACAAAAAAACTGAGATATGTCTCGTTTCTGTCGGGTCTGGGTCACAGATGACCGTTCTTCTTTGAAAATATAATACTTTTGATGATTTTATTATATTTATACTTTATTAAAAATTTCGAGAATCTATAGTAGCCATACTCAAAGCGTGCTTCGCAGTGCTCTAGGGCTCCGCAACACCTCTATGGGGTCTCCGCAAAAATAATGGTCATAATAAAAAATACTAAAGGTAAAAATAATTATTATCATCTTTCGAGACAAATTTATGGACTACTAAGTACTAAATGTAGTTTCGCATCTTTAATTACCTTTGAGTATTAAAAGTTAATTACGGATAATAATGATCTCCAATTTAATGGCCTGATTGTGTTATGGTTTCTTTCAACCCCAAAGGACTATCATGACTCACTCTAGTACCAGCATCAGCGTTTTGATGTGGCATAGCGCTAATGTGTTTTTTTATATTCCAAAATGTTATGCGCAAGCTTTCTCCCTGAGAGAGTTGGCAGAAAATTGACGTTTTTAGTGTTCCGTACCCAAAGAGTAAAAACGGGACCCTATTACTAAGACTTCGCTGTCGGTCCGTCCGTCTGCCTCTTACCAGGGGGCCAATTCTACTAAATGACAGTGGTGATAGTTGTATGACAATTACATGATTGTGGTCACTCAATGGTGATATTATGTCAAATTTTGACACTTTTCGTATTCTGTTATCTGTCAGTTTTCACAATCATTCAAGTATCATTGTTGACCACTTTTGATAATCTGCTATTTCTTCCATGGAAAGGCGCTGTCCAGTGATTGCTTTTTTTCCCTTATTTTAAGGCATTGGCAATTTAGCCATCAGCCCTAAACAAGCCCTAAAGAGTGAGATGGCATGATTGGTTTCTGTCTGCACCCGGCTACCTGAGCCATAGCATGCAGGTAGCAAGTGACCGTTTTTGTACATATAATAACTTCCGATTATGCAATAAATAATCGAATACAACGATTTTAATGAATCCTTGATTGTTGTACTAGTATTTTAAAAATTACATAGCCCAGCTGCATCTCCAGGTCACCTAGATACATCCTATAGTTATTGTATCGTCATTTGGTTACATACATTTATTATTTTTGTAGATAAATAGGCATATTCAATTTTTTTTTATTGTGTCGCCTGAAAAAAACATAAGGCAATATTTTGGTGTTAGCCACTGATTTTGAATTAAAAATATATATATTTCAACTATATAAAAAATAACAAAAAAACTGAGATATGTCTCGTTTCTGTCGGGTCTGGGTCACAGATGACCGTTCTTCTTTTGAGGTTATGTGAAAAAAGTGTAAATACAAAAGTTTTAGATCTTTTTATTACCTACAACTTTGCCATTTGACTTTTTTCGATAGGACTTTTAGTTTTGCCGGAAATCGAGAAAAACCGTTTTTACCCTTAAAAACTCACCCCCCTTCCCGACCTCAGATCGCCCGTAATTTATTTTTCCTTTCATTTTTATAATTTTCCACTCCTTTTGTAATGGGTTTCATCCTACTACTATTTTTTTTCACTTTTTATTATTTTTAAAGGCTTCTACCCTGGTCTACATTGTAACAACATCATTTTACAATCCAATTGTAAGAAGTGCCGTTCATATAATGAAGCATCTAGCAAAATCTAATTGGATCTGGGGGCACGGCAGTGCCCCCGCCAAGTCGAGCAAAAAGCGGCACGGCCGTATCATCCTTTCCTCGAAGCAATTCACGCCATTTTCGACCCACTATAACTTCGTTGTGGATAAACCTATATATTTAACTGTCGCATTATTACTTTTAGACGACTGTTGCGTGCGAACAGCACTGAATTATTTCAATAATATTATCTAATGTTCTAAAAAGTTGTAACCTTCACAAAATATTAATTACTATGTATATCTGAGGAGTCGGCAGAGTAGTAGTAGGAATTCTACTCCTAGAAATACCCACTTTTTAGCAGTATATGTTTAGACCAGACCCCTAAACCTGATAGGTGTTGAGCCCATCGTCGAATCGAGGTGCTGCTATACATGCCTGACAATCAATTCAGAAACCAGCGGGTTTCCTCACGATGTTTTCCTTCACCATCGAGCTAGTTATAAATATGTAAATCAGTTTTTTTTTAACTCATTGGTACATGCCCTCACCAGCATTCGAACCCGCCCACCCGCGAACTCACTAACCACAGGGATATCACTGCTCTTCTCAAGTACGTAATTATTCAAAAATCTACTTAAACAGGAGGACCAACCTTCAATTTGATGCTTGCAGGATGTACAAAATTATCTATATCTTTATCATGAGCTGGAGGCGGATCACGTAGCCCTAGCACAAGCATATCATCAAGCGATGTTTGCAAATGTTTTTTGAGAGACGGCCGCGCCTCTTCGTGGCTCCTTGATGAATACACTGATACAGAATCCATGCTGGCCTTGCTTGTTCCCCCTGATATCACTGTCACATTCTCAACTGACTCATTAGATTGGTACTCAGTAGGCTGCTGGATCCTGTCCTCATATATTTCCACAGAATTAAATGTTTCAGTCACACGATCGATCTCTAAATTAATATCCAACTTCTGCGGAATCAATTCGTAATGGTGACCCTCGTTTTCTGTGAATACTTGATCGTACACCACGCCATTGTACTTTCGCGAAGATGACGGCACATTGCCATAAATGTTGTTGTAATTGTAATTGTCATCTTCATTTCGTGGGCTGACATGACGCACCGGCTGTAAATCGTTAGCATTTAAATATACTTCATCAAGGTTCAATGGTCTTCCTTGTCCACCGAAACCGTCAACTACTGGTGTAGTGTTGGACAAAAATGAACCATCAGCATCAAAGCTGCCACAACCAACCAAACCCATAGGTCTTCTGGGCTCTTCATGTCTGAACCTATTCGGCGCTAGCTGTTGACCAGCAAAATCGACCACTAATATTCTATCCGCAATATTACGACAGTCATTGTGAAACCCAATACCAGAGTCACTGTTACTAGAAGTCGTCGTAATTTCGCTATGGTTACTAGGTTGTGGAGAGTTAGCCATTAAGTGTTGCCCATCAAGCCGTCCATCCTCATTATTACATGGTCTTCTATTGCGAGGCATTCTAATTATGGGTCTGTTATATCTTAAAAAATTTCCTACCACTGGACTGTCTCCTTTGGCAGCCAATTTCGAAATCTGCTGCAATGTGGGACTAGCACAGTCATTCGGTAATAATGAGTACATTCCTTTTATGACACTAACAACGTATTCCGCTGATGCCGGAAATTCCAAGCATCTTTCAGAGACTAGATCTCTAGTGCAAGAGATTTGAAATTCTCTAGCTCTTGCCAAGTGAACTTCATGCTCGGCTATTCGAAAATCAACTGCAAAAACATGACAGCTGTGAGATGCTTCAGTTCCTGAGACCTCAGCTGACGTAACTAGTCCAAAGTACCGCCTGTCAGCTTCTGAGCCGCAGCCGGCGTAAATAATACGCTCTCGTTGATATTGGGCAAGAATCTGTCCAGTTGGCCGACGGAGAAGTAATGCGTTTGGTAAGACCGATAAGAGCACTGGAGTAGCAGGACGTCGTTCCTGGCGAAGTTTTCTAACGGCTGTGCGTACATTTCCGGGCGCGGCAGCAGAGGTCGCTTGAGGTGTCTCTGCAAAATGTAAATACCTTTACTTACAATAATGTTCAGAAATTCATTTCAAAATTGGATTGTATGTACTATAAAGTCAGCAAAAAAAAACTTCGTATTTTATATACAAATCAAGTCATTTTTTACAAGTTCAATTATATATCTACACTTAGCTATACTTCTATACTAATATTATAAAGAGTAAAGATTTGTATGTTTGTATCTTTGTGACGAATAAACTCAAAAACTACGGGAACGATTTTAAAAATTCTCTCACCAATGGAAAGCTAGAACATCCCTGAGTAACGTATGTTATATTTTATTCCCGTATTCCAACAAGAATGGAAAATACGCGGGTGAAACCGCGCAGAACAGCTAGTATACAGGTTGAATTTTTCAAGTGGGCGTTTCAAGGCTAAATCAGAAACTATGAGGAATATCGAAAAGTAGTCAAAGCAGTCTCGGGCCCGATTTTGATGAAAACTGAAAGTGCTACTTTGAAATATCAATATTCCTAGCCTGGAATCGAACACGTTCATTTTGAAAAAAAAAAACACATCTATAATATATAAAGCTCGATTACCACTGACTCACTGACTCATTGACATAATTGTTCTCCCAGAAGGAGGCGTTTTGGAGTCAAGTCATGTAGGGGAAAAGTGTGCAAGATGACGGGGTGACCCCAGGAAAATTCCGACTTTTCTTAAAAACAAAATGGCGGCCGGGCTTGCCTATCGAATCTCTTTTGTTTTCCGACCGATTCGGTTCAAATTTTTGGCATCTGTAGGATCGCTTATATGATTTACGAAAATAACTAAAAAATTTGAAAAAACAAAATGGCGGCCGCGTAGTAGTGTTTCAAAGTTGGAGTGGTTTTAGACTCCACTTGGCACAGGGTATAAATCCTGTAGTTCACCAGAAAATCCCAAAAATCTGAAAAACCAAGATGGCCGACCGGTGATTTGCTCCCAAAGAATAGTATTAATTTTACCACATTTTAATTGTCGATTTTCGGCAAGATGGCAACACCTGAGCGAATTGATCTGTATAGCGGGGTTGGAGGTCTTGCTACGTAGTGTTGCCGTGTTTAAGAATTTTCCCGGAATTTGGAGTATTTTTTTACTTTTAACGCAAAATGTCAAAAGTCTAAATTTTACCATTTTGCAAAAACAAGTGACAGTCAGTGAAACATTTTATCCCTCCCTATGACCTTTTGTAGGTTTTTTGATTTTCGCCTGGCAACACTGAAAGTTATGGTTGATTTAATTTTTAGGGTAGACCTCAAAAGACCCGAATTGATCTCCCAGATGCCAATATGCTACAGGAATGTGTTTGGTGTCATCACATAGGTCATATCCTGTAGTTTACCAGAAAATCCCGAAAATCTGAAAAACCAAGATGGCCCAGCCAGCACAAACCTTCTGAGTAGGTTTTTTATAATAGCAGTCACAGAAACGAATTGCTGAATAAGACTACCGTAATTAGCTGATTTGGCGCTTACTCAGACGTTACTCAAGCAATTTGGGCACAAAATTATACCGCTAATAGCTGAGTAATAGCAATATAACACATGAATAAGTTTTGAATAATTGTACGACAAGCTGAGTATCTTCTGCATAAAAGCTTTTTGTTCTTTTATTCAAGTATTACAGCTCTGTTATCCAGAAGATGAATGAATGATGAATGAACTATATGCTTAGTCCTTCAAAGCTCAGATATTCAGATGATACATAGCTTTAAGCTTATTTCAGAACATTTATCAAGAATTTATTCAAATTAAATTTGAAGTTGACATAATCGAACACAAAAATAAATTAAAAGTGCACGCGTTATTTGTTTGGTGAGTGACAGCAGCAGAAAATAAATGGCCAAATTTTAATGTCCTAGCGGTAAGTAAATAATTTTATACGCTTATTTGTGCTTGAAATAATAAATTGTAGGTGCGCATGCAACTTTACCGTGTATTCATATATACATTTCGTGCAAAATTTTCACGCGCTACCTGATAAGCCAGTTTTTTGAGAAATAAACACATTTCGTCGTTGGTTTGTTTTTACGAGTGAAATATTTTTCATGTTCTTATACCATTTGAGGGTTCAAAAGTAATCTTGTAATACTTTTTACAAGAATATTATACCAATTTCGTTATCATAATTGAGTTTTCGGGTATAAAATTTCTCATCATTTAATAGGTTATGTTATTCATTATGGCGACGCTCATTCTGAATAAAGTCTGCTTGCACAGCGGCTCCTCGTCTAATGTCTGCATAACAGACCTTATGTGTCCACTTATTCAGATGTTCTCTGGTTAAAAGTGGTCTGCCCACATTATATTTTCGTATACTGTTCTATAATCATACACACTCGTAATATAAATCAAACAATTAGGATTCAGTCATAAAATAAATGAAAACCCACAGTATAGACCTATTTGTTATTTGTTTTTTTTTTAGCTCTAATCATATTCAGATTTATTATACAACTAACGTAATTAATGTAGTACAGAATAAATATGTAAGTATAGTAGGTTTTAACTACTTACTACACCTCTGTAGTGTTTAGGTACTCTCCTCGGTTCGGTCGGTGCGGGCGCGCGGCATAGTGTATTAACCCCCCCGCCTCCCCACTCGCTCCGCCGTAAAACACAGTATAGTCGGTCAGTCTGCCATCAGAGTGCATGCGTACGGCCGTTTGTGGAGTATAGCAGATAGTTGTCGCATTAATAAGTCAGAAAGAAGAGACATCGGGTTCAAAAGTTGATAAGTGGCAGACATAGGATAGGTAGTTTGAGCCGCTGCGCTACTAATGTAGATAGGTGTAAGTTGTGCCTTGCAAAAAACTTTTAGGTTATTTCAAGTGGCCAGATGTGCCTACTTAAGGTAAGTACGTACTAATTAAGTTATTTATATTTTTCAGGGAACATGCCGTTTAAAATTGTGTCGACTCGTCGAAAAGGCAAGGTAGAACTATGTACTGTGCCCGAAACATGGGAAGTCAAAGGAATATTGCGTTGGCCTAAGATGTACGGTGATATACTCGCAAAAAATTATAGTACCCAGCCCCAGACAGATTGGTTGACCTATAATTGTATAGTGAAAAGAAGAAACTATAGTACATACGAAGAAGCAGAGGATGAATTATCAAAAATGTTAGACAAAACAGACACGGACGATACCGATGACGGTGAACGATCCTACAAACGTACTACTCCTCCTCAAAAAGTTCTAAATTTGAATGCTGCAGCTCAACGAATAATGGTAAATTAATACCTACCTACCTATTTATTTAAATCTCTATGTCCATATCCATTGTCGTTTTGTACATCATTTTGGTAGTTCAAGTAAAAATATGAACGACAAACTAAGAAAATTGAGGTTGTATCGAACTGGCAGTCGCGTTTCCCATGTTTTACGCAACTGGTTATAAGCAATTATCTGAATTATTTGTTTTTAAATAATGAATGCTCGCCACACACGGGCAGTTTTAACTGATCAGTCTTCTGATGTCCTTCCAAATGGATGACGACAGAGCAATTTCCCCACACAGTGACTTTCTCTTCATTTCTCGATCGATGCGACACACGACCACAAAATAAAGAAGTTACAGAATGTCCGCTCCCGCAATTCTTGAAAATACATACCTATACTTGCTGACTCACTAGGGTGCTTGCTTCTGTATTGATTTTGAATTTTGAAAAGGAGGTAGGTAGTATTAGTTTACAAACATACATACATGCCGTGCGTCTAGATAAAAAAATTACCAGCGTGATTCGTAAATAGAATAGGTTGGTAGGTAGGTACGCATGACCCGCGCGGCGCGCGGCGGCGGCGCGGGCGGCGAACGCCAACAAAGAATATGCCTACCTAAACCTAACCCGTAGGCCGTAGTACCTAAATACTGGCGTTTTATCAGCGAACGATAAGTTGAATAGGTATGTAATAGGTATGTAATAATTTTGTTGTATTTAAACAACCAAATACATTGTAACTGTAATAATATATCTTATTCTTTTTGCTAAAAGGTAAGTAAGTATGTGCCGCGTGAATGTCGTGATGAACGCACGAGCACTTGCGATGCTCGCGACCTAGCTCTGTCCGAGACTGTCCCAGATTGCCTGTAAATGTAGCGTCTATGTGTGCGTCCCAAAAATGGCACTTTGTTCTAAGCGGCCTCTGCTAGCGCGCGCCGCGCCCGCCACTACGTACTTTAATAAATAAATTATAATGTAATGTTTATTTTTATAATATTTAGTGTTAATTAGCCTCAAAAATTCGCATTCGCGATATTCTAGAAATTCTATTGTATTTGCACGTGCAGACGCCATCGCTGCAACTCTGCAACTGCCGAACTGAGGCAAATGGAAGGAAAGAAAGAAAAATCCGTGGCTCGCTTCAGTTCCGTAAAATTCCCCAAACACTGTCATTTTTGGAAGGACGACACTACGTTTGATCAGTCTGATACTATCGTGTGTTTACAGCTTTACAGTTGATTTTTCTAGGATAATTCGAAAAGGTTTTTATGCATTGTTGCAGATTAAGTCTGGGAACCCAAAGAAAAGAATGAAACAACCAACTTCAACCATTCACGCGATTCAAATCATTCAAGAAAGTCCAACCACACATGCAGGTCCAACCATACCAACAAGTCAAGCTATACAAGCAGGTCCAATCACACAAGCAGGTCCAACCATACCAGCAAGTCAAACCATACAAGCAGGTCCAACCATACCAGCAAGTCAAACCATACAAGACTGTCCAATCACACAAGCAGGTCCAACCATACCAGCAAGTCAAACCATACAAGCACGTCCATTCACACAAGCAGGTCCAACCATACAAGCAAGTCAAACTATACAAGCAGGTCCATTCACACAATCAGGTCCAACCATACAAGCACGTCCATTCACACAAGCAGGTCCAACCATACAAGCAAGTCCATTCACACAAGCAGATCCAACCATACAAATATTTCCAGAAACGTCAATTCAAACCAACCAGCAGCCCTCCTATATTATCGATGAAACAGTTTATACAGTATCCACCGGTGAGCAAGAAAATACACCTCAAGAAGTACATTATTATACAAATGATCAAAATATGACAAACCAAATTAATAATTTATACGAGATACAAACTGCAATTTTGGACCACCAAAATAAAATAATGAAAAAGCTTGGGGAAATGTCGGTTCAGCTACAAGAAATACAAGAACAAAGCACAGAAAATATTACAGTAACAACTTTAGCACAAGCCAAAGGAGCAGAAACTAAAAGGATGCGTATGGAAGTTGTCGATAACATCGAAAGCTTGGAGAAACTCGACAAAGAACTATCATGCCCTAAAATACTTAAAACATACTTAGAAAATTATGCAATATTATGTTCTGTGGCACCAGGATCAGGCTCTAACTGTGCTTATAGACTTTTAGATTCAATTTTTACCAAAGACTTCCTTTGCCAGTGTTCCTGGACTGGAGGAAGTCGTGGAGATGATCTTAAAATAGGCTTCAAAAAATATAAAAACGTATTAAAATTCTTTTTCCAAATGGTCTATTATTGGGACAACACGTACACAGTGCAAGATAATGAAGAGTTTTTCAAAAACATATTGCGAAATGCTTTGAAAAGGAAAACATCCAAGAACATTCGTCAGTCCAGCAAGAAAAGAAGGAAATTCAACAAAAGAGTCCAACGTAAGCCTCAGAATCAAAGAAGTGCAGCTAATAATCATGACGACGAAGATGTTATGAATAATCATGATGAAGGTAATACTAATAATGACAGTGAAAACAATACTAATAATGATGGTGAAGGAAATATACAAAATGATGGTGAAGTTAATATAAATGATAATGACGGTAACGATAATCCCAACGACGAAAATACTAATAATAATGGCATTAATAATAAAAACTATGATGAAGAAAATAATCCAAGTAATGAAAACGAAGCTATAATTGAAGAGAATGAATAGAGGTCTTGTTATTTTTATTACTTTTTAGTATTTGTAAGGAAAGAAGATTTTTCCATATGAAAGTATTTCGTTCCTAATGCGTAACGCTATACGTTTACTTCTATTTTTTCAATTTCTTTATTACGATGTAACGCTATACGTTGAATTGTATTTTGTTGATTTTTTTATGGCGATGTTACGCTATACGTTTAATTCTATTTTGTTGATTTCTTTATGACAATTTAGATTTTTATAACTAGAATTTTATTAAGTGTTCTTTCAAACAGAATCCCGAGTAAAACACTTGCGTTTACTCAATAATCAGATTTATAACTTGCTTTTTTTTCGTACTTTGTTAAGTGTAATCGTTTAATAGGTAGTGATGTATCGGACAATTAAGTATTCTCAAGTGATTTTTGTACTGAAAATAAAAGGAAGACTGATTGACTTAAATAATTGTTTTATTACAATTCACATTAATATTACACATTTAGTCAAATATACAACACTTTTTATAAATAGCATGAGATCAAGATAAGTAGTCCTTCCTTGGTTTTCATTCCTTTCCTTCCTTCCTACTGTTCTTAGTTACTAAACAGCAGCGTGCCCAAGTAAATACATAGCAATTGGAATACGGTCTATACAGTTTAAATTGTTAATGTATGTAATAGAGGAATGAAATAAAGCTCATTTTTGTTTGTAGTTACTACAAACTTATAGCTAATGTTATTGAAACTTATGATTTCTGTTGTACGGTTTCCATTTTGTACACCTGTTTTAAACATATTAAGATATGAAGACTTAATAGGTAATTCGAAGATGTCAGATACATTTTCAATTCTGTACCCTTTGATATGTTCATCGGTTATTTCTGCCACTTCTATAATTTCTTCTTCTGTAGTCATAAAATACTTATCCTGTCTTTTGTTAGAAATTACGAACTTACCAAAATCTATTATTTTTCTATTTTTACTATTTGTTTTTATGACAGGATATTGGTTAGTTTCATTTTTCGCTTTACTTCATTTAGATTGAACATTCCAATCACTCTCTGTAAGCCTTTTAGCTATTTGTGATAATGGCTTGTTGCCAGCTCTAAGCATTTTTTTAATGCAGTACAGTTTGTTCTCAAAAGGGTAAGAATTAAAGGTGTTAAGTGGGCCGAATTTACGAACTTCATCAGTAATATGTACCAGATTATGAATGTTGCTAGTAATGTAGTTACCATAATATGTTTTAAAGTTTTCTACAAAATATAATAATAATTCGTGAGAAAGGTCCAATATTGAGCTGTACTTTAGGCTAGAGCAAATTGTTACCCCACAGAAAAGAGTCAAAAAATGTTCATAGGGTCCTTTCGACATAAAGTCAGGCAGAATAACAATACTCAAATAATAGAAAAATGACCGGAATTCAGATGCTTTCCAATGATGAAGCTCATCTAGACCTCGCATAGATCTATGAATTTCGGAGGGTAGTTTACAGGTGAGTAAAAACTGTGTTACTTTCAGCGTATCGTCAGCTCGCCATTTTGTAGTAAGATTCTTAAAATTTCCATCAAGCCATCCCACGAGTAATCGTTTCATGACTCCTAAGTCAATCAGATGTAATGAATCGGAAATAGGAAAATCTTCGATCATATCTATGGGTAATTTTAAAAGGGGTGTATCAGTTTTTAGATGATCTCTATATTTCTTATTTCTGAATTCTTCATTTGTTCTTTTAGGACATCTTGAGTTCGGAAAAACGACAGTATGATACTGATGCGAGTATTCTCCTACAGTCGTACATTTTAAACATCCATGCTTAGAGTTGAAGTTGCAAACACCTGAAAATGTAAATTTTTTTCAATAAAGGATTGTAGTTTATTGTAGTAAGGATCTGCAAGACCTCTTTTATATATAAATTAACTAGCTGACCCGGCGAACTTCGTACCCCCAGTCAATGAATGTCGTGTAACCTACCCTACCCCTAACCCACCCCTACCCTACCCCTACCCTACCGCTACCAAAACCCTAAAAAGTTTTTGCATGACGTCTGTAATGTAGGTAACAAGTTTAGTCATCATTTACCTTTTATAAATGCTCTAGCCGGAGAGTCACAGATGAAGCACCTTATTCTTACATTGACTATAATATTTTCTTTGCCTTCTCTAACTATAGGAATTCCATTTTCAAGAAGACTGAGTTTCTGCGACAAAATCTTCTAAATACTGACTAAGGTTCTTTGGTTTTCCTGATCCATAATAAATTCCAACTACAAGAGGCTCTATTTCTGGTTTTTCGCAGATATTGCAAAGAATTGTCCAAAATTCTTTTTTCGAACTGTTGAAAATAGGTAAGCCATCAAAATTCAAATTTAATTGTATAGATTCAGGGATTTCCAGCCATACAAAATTTATTATATCTTTTAAAGGTTCAATAAGTCCTTTGTGCCAGTATTCTCCACCTTCAATTTTTTTTATTACGACATTTCTCTTAGTCTGTAATAATGTTCTCGGGTCTACTGGCAAAACTCCTGGCAATCTGTGATTGACGACAGCTAATAATTCCCTTAAGGCTTCTAGAGAAATGTTTTTATTTATGGCCCATTGTTTTAAGTTATTACGAAATATTAAATTTTTTTCATATTCCGTTTCACTTGTTTCAAAATTATTGGAACTCGCATCACTATCTTCAGACCTCTGAATTGATTCATAATCTTCACACAATGTAGATTCATAATTATTTATTACGGAACCCGTTTCTATGGATTGTGTTCGCACTTGATTTGTACTTGGATCAGATGAACTGGAAGAACTTCCTTCAGTCGTTTGTGGATTAGCACAAATAGATTTTTTTATGTTTTCATACTCGCGCAAGCACTTTCTTCGTATGCCTCCTGTTCTTTTTCTATTTTTCCATGAATTGGAGATGTTTTTAGCATTTTTTTTGATAGGCGGCATTTACACAACACACTAAGCGCGCGCACGAAATCGAAATGTCACACTACTAGCCGCATAAATGCTGACAAATATTGCAAAATAGTTCTGCTAGCTTAAAAAATGTCTACTTTTCCTGAATACTCAGCCAACTTCTGCATAAGAATCTGTTACATTTGCTTTTACCCCAGTTAGCTGCACATGACAGTAATTTCGTACTTAAAGCGGCATAAAGTAGTTATAACAGCTACCTTAAATTCTGTTAACTAACTATATGCTTCATAACAGGAACCTCACCCTACTTTATACAGCAGCTGTGTAACTGTCAAGATGTGGTGTGTAATACAGCTAAAAGAGAACAGAACCTCAATTATTCAGTACTCTGCTGGATAATAGAATCTTATACCAGTGTTATACAAAAGGTTACACAAACTCTTGAGTAACAGGTCTATTTATGATGACTATTCAGCTTTAAGAAATAAAATCGGCAAATTACAGAACTAACTCAGCTAATAGCATTATCATAACAAAAAACAACTTTAATACAGAACTTGGCAATACACACAGCTTTTATACATATATAATAAAGCTTAACCCTGCATAAGGTTAAATTGTTGGCCAGTTATATGACTTGTGTGCTGCCTGGGGGCCAAAAAGAGGAAAGGAAAAAGATGAATTTTACCAGATTTTGAATGTCGATTTTCGGCAAGATGGCGACACCTGAGCGAGTTGGCTCGTATAGCGGGGTTAGAGGTCTCATTACGGAGTGTTGCCATGTTTAACAATTTTCCCAAAATTTGGAGTATTTTTATACTTTTAATGCAAAAAGTCAAAACTCGAAATTTTACCATTTTGCAAAAACGAGTAACAGTCAATGGTACATTTTATTTCTCCCTATGACCATTTGTAGGCTTTTTGATTTTCGCCTGGCAACACTGAAAGTTATGGCCGATTGAATTTTTAGGGTAGACCTCAAAAGACCCGAATTGATCTCCCAGGTGCCAATATGCTATAGAGACGTGATTAGTGTCATTGCATAGGGCATATCCTGTAGTTTACCAGAAAAATCCGAAAAACTGGAAAAACAAGATGGCCGCTCCGGTATTCTCTCTTTACTGAAAAAAATCGGTTTTTATAATTTTTATCGGTATTTTTAGGCAAGTTGGCAACACTTTGGAAACTTGGGTTGTATGGAGCGATTGTGGGTCTCAGTAAGCAGTGTTGCCACGAAAAGTAATATTTAACAAAATTTTATTAGTTTTCGACTTATACTAAAAAATTACAATATTCACATAGAAAATTATCGAAAATAGCTAAATTAACATGGTTGCCCCAAAATTAGACTTTATTTTTCTGTCAAAATACGACCCCACAGAGACACGCGTGGCCGCTTGCGGCCTCGCGCACCGCGCGAAATCTAGTCTATATTTATATAAAAATCAATGCCACTTTTAGTTGTTATTTTATAACTCAAGAACGGGCTCACCTATCCAAACGAAATTTTTAGGCTTTATTCGGACTATTTAGAAGATGGTTTATGTGAAGTTTGCTTAAAATCTGTCGAGTGGTTCTTCATTTATCACATTTTTACAGGACAGCGTCTGTCGGGTCAGCTAGTACTGTATGAATTAAAGTATTAACCTATTCATATAATAAAACTCAAACGGGGTCGTGTCTGTACATGAAATATTTTTTGAAAATTTTAGCAGTAGTGTATATTTATCGATGTAGATACCAAAACACCAATTTTAGACATTTTTGTCTGCCTGTCTGTCTGTGCACAACCGCATCACGCAACAATTACTGGAAGGATTTTGATGAAATTTGGTGTAGTTATAGCTTAGTAGCCGGGTCAACATATAGGTTACTTTTTACCGAGGGAAAATGTCTCATTTCCACGGGAAAATTAAAAAACTGAATAAAAAGAAAAATACGTCCTACTCAAAGATATTATCTATAGAACGACGTAGATATGTTACTAGAGCACGGAAAATGAGGCCGACAAATGTAGCTAATTAACCACATTTTATTTAGTCACATTGTATTTCAAGTCGTATTTTAAGCGCAACTCTTAACAGATAGCTCTCTTTTTCTTTATTATTCGTTCCGTATCATCTTTCCCCGTCATTGTTGTATCCTATAAATACGCTAAGTAGTAAGTATGTACATGTTGTAGCACACTCGTAGGGGATCAATTTTCAAACGCAAGCAGTATGAATATAACTCATCCTTACTTTAATATCTTTGGTCCTACTCCAAAAAGATAACACAAACTTGAAATACGTGTAATAGAAGTACGTGTCTTATGTCATAAGCTCATAAGCAAACGACTATAAAAGAATTTTTGGAAATAACGGGAACGGGAATAACGGGATCATTGGGAACCGAATAAATTGAGTGTGCTAATTGTCATATCGATACTCTTTTCTGCTTTACTGCTATTTTCATTGTCTTTGATAATGTCTTGGTGACGTTTTTGAGAATAAATATTTTTAGAAGATCATGTTAAAACTGAAATTACAAAGCTTGAATACAGCAATACTGTGTCATGCAAACAGAAGGAATCCACTCCACGTACCAAAAGTCAGCCATCCTTCACACAGTCTGTTGCTACAATGTTCACGCATCACGCAAAAACTGGGGAGACTGAGAGTACGGTTGAAAATTTTTTTAGTTTATCGACCATAGCATCGGGATTAATTAATGCGAGGACATAAATATATTAAATAAAATCAATTCAATTGAAACACATGCGAATAATAATAATTTATAATATCCATCGAAGAAAATTATCGGCTGCTACTAGCTCAGTACAAAAACGGTCGGACGGTCCTTTCGAGGAGTTTATTTCGTAGATCAGTGTTTGTTTAAAAATACATGATGCCGGTGTTGTTGTGACTTACCGTAGTTTTTGTATTTAAATTTCAGTTGGACTAAAAGAATCTTTTGATCACAATAAGAAATATGATTGCCAAAATAAAGAATAATTTCGAGTTGATTTTCGTTTTTCAGTACAAAATGTATGAAAAAAGTTTTTGACCTTAAATGGTCCTATAGAGTCTTTTGCTCCCCACACGATATAGGATCGATTGGCATAAAAATATTTTTTTTTATTTTAGCATTTTTTTCGCTGACTGTACATTTTCTCCAAAATCTGTGAATGCAGTTCATAATATCTTAAAAAGTTAGGGATGGTCTTTTAAGAACGTTTTCCTGTAACTATAACGATTAAGGTACCTGCCCTCACTGACCCATCTCAAAAATCTACCCTGTATAGTAAGCAACACATACGAAGGGGTTTTTGGAAATTCCCACAGGAACGGGAATAAACTGGATCTGAGCGGGCAACGCCGGCCGCTGGGTTAATCCTACTAATACCTATTATAAACGCGAAACTTTGTATGTACTATGGATGTTTGTTCCTCTTTCACGCAAAAACTACTGAATGGATTTTAATGAAACTTTCCAGTTATATAGCTTATACATCAGAATAACACATAGGCTATATTTTATCCCTATATTCCCACGGGAACGGGAACTACGCGGGTGAAACCAACGGGCGCTGCTAGTTTTTCCTTAAGTTGGCCGTATGTCATTTCAGTTCCTAGTCTCAGTTCCTAGGCTATGTCGTACCTAACTAATAATATGCCGATCTTGCTCCACTTTTTCAAAAATGGCATCGACTTTACCCGTATGAGGGTGACAAGCGCGAGCTGCATCTTTGACATAAAAATTCCCGGACTTACATTTCAGGGCGTTAGTTACTAACCGACTTCAAAAAGGAGGAGGTTCTTCAATTCATCTGTATGCTTTTTTTTGTTTGTAGGTATGTTACTAGAACATTCTGCCAATTATGACTCGAATTTGATGATTCTTTTTTGTTTGGTAGGGGGTCGTAGGTCAGAACTAGTGGCCATTTAAATTTTATCGAAGTCGGTAGAGCAGTTCTTAAAAATCTACAAAACTCCAAAAATTATATCAGCTATGTATCATCGATGATATTTTTTACTGCTATTCATTGAAGTAGGTTTGTTACTATTTAATATCTATACATACAATATATCACTACATAGTATAAAACAAAGTCGCTATCTCTGTCCCTATGTCCCGATGTCCCTATTTATGCCAACGGATTTTGATGCGGTTTTTTTTAATAGATAAGAGTGATTCAAGAGGAAGGTTTTAGTATAAGCATTGCACCCGTGCGAAGTCGGGGCGGGTCACTAGTATTATATATATCTACAACTATATACACTATATAATAATATTATAAAGAAGAAATATTTGTATTTTTGTATGTTTGTAACGAATAAACTCAAAAACTACTGTAACGATTTCAAACATTCTTTTAACATTAGAATGCTACATTATCTCAGAGTATTCCCACGGGAACGGGAACTGCGCTGGGGAACTGCGCAGCGCAGAACAGCTAGTTAGTAATGAAATTCCACATGCAAGTATTAAAAATACTTTCACCAATGGAAAGCTTACTTTTCTGGGAGTAATTTTCCCACGGGAACGGGACTGACGCATGTGAAACAGCGGAGCGCTCCAAGTCTAATATAAGCGCTTTGACAAAATTTTATCGACCCTGAATTATTGAACTCGCGCCTTTTCACAAAAATTGCAATTAATACGAGCTCAAGCGATATCGACCTTAGATTGTACTTGATTGTAGGCTACGTATAGTGTTGATAAAGTGCTGTTCCGTTTGTCTTGAGATATTTTTTTCAAGTTGATAATTACCAATTGTTCCAAGATAGCCGACAACGGCGCGACACTCTAGTCGCGTTTCATGACCCGTAACCTGAGCGCGGCTCAAGTTCTGGATGACTTCGTTTACTCCAGATGTACTCGCGGCAGCAAGGCATCCTAAAAATACACAAATAGCTATGGTATATTGTTTATACAGTATAACTCATGATCACAAATGACTTCCTAGAAGTCCCTAGTCTATATAATATATATACAGGGTGAATTTTTCAAATGGGCGTGGTAGGCTAAATCAGAAACTATGAGGAATAGCGAAATAGTACATTATGATACAAGTGTGCTAAGTTGACCATTATATACAAGGCGATATTGTGTGCGCACGAGCGAAAGCGAGTGCGCCATAAGAAAGCCGCGTATATTATGGTCATAGGCACACGTGTTTCATACGACGTTTTTCAACACACTTGCTCAAAACGACGCTTTTCTGAGAAAGAATGAGCGTTCTTGCCGGTTTTCCATTTTAAAAAATTTTCATAGGCCGCTAAATACATTTCACTCGATTTTGATGGCAAAAGACTATCGCACGCGTTTTTCGCCTCGTTACGTATGTCCGGCGGAGTTAATAATAGGTTTTCTTCATTTTCTGCACTTGAAATAGACATTTTCGTTAATATTAAACTTCACAATAATTAATCCAAACTTCGTCAGAGCCGACAATCATTTACGAAAAATGGCGCGTTTTTTTTTTTCTTGCCGCGATACCGATACGCGCGCAAGGCTAAGGTGCGAACTAGATCGGCCAACAGCCAAGATTAAAAATATAATTGAATTTAAATGTAATGTTTAAAACAGAAATTACAGAAAATTTTAAATGAATTTAAGTTATTTTTTAATAATAAAGCTGGATTTACCATTTACTGTTATTTTTCGCATAAATACTGTTTGTTGCTAAAATAAAAAGTTATAACCCGACTAAATTATATCGCTTCTTCTTCTTCTTACTTACGACTTCGTACTAGGGTACAATGTAAATTGGTCGGGTTAATAAACTAAAGGCACTCGTTCAATAATATACTGAAAAAGCACGCGTGTTTAATATCTAGGATTATGAGCCAAAAATCGGTGGAATAAAAACGTCGTTTTGAGCAAGTGTGTTGAAAAATACTTCAAGGAGTTTCGGGCTCGATTTTGATGAAAACTAAAACTGCATTTTTGGATTTTTGAAAAATCTATATTTCTAGCCAGGAATCGAACACGTTGATTTTGGAAAAAACACACCCTGTATTATTACACCATTCGATAGTGTCGCTAACAAGGATTGAATTCTGGGAAAATAGTAGATTATACAACAATGGAATAAAGCACTGTTTTATGTCACGGGCGCGACATTGAATCCTGAACGTAACGAAGGATTCCCAGTTTTATGTGCCATTTACACGAGGCCAAGCCACTAAGACAAGCCACTAAGACAATCCATTGATTAGTGGATTGGCCCCATGTAAATGGAGACAATCCACTGCAATGGATTGTTCTCAAGCCAATGACGAAGACAATCTATTGCAATAGAACGGTTTCGAATTTAGTGGCGCCACTGCTTCCCCCACCACTCCCGCAATGGATTGGCTTAGTGGCTTGGCTTCGTGTGAACGTCTGTTCCCGTCCCGAGCCAAGCCATTCCACTAATAATTGTTTTTAGTGAGGCACTGCGCATGTCCGTTTAGGTTTAGAATATCTATTATATTATTACGTTGTCTAGCAACTGTAGCCCTTGCTGAAAAACCAATTGTTATTTTATAATATACGTTTTACAAATGTTCGGCGTTTACTTGAACGAATCACATCCTCACAAGAAACTCGTTTCGTTTAATTTAAGTAAATTCAGGATTATCTAAGTTCTGGTGATAACCATAACCGTGGCCATAACCATGGACATTCAAAATAAAATACATTATTGTTTTACTTCTAACTAAAGAGATTTAAATATAATAGGGCATAGAGGGAGCATTGGGAATATTTTCATACAAAACTTTGAAGCCTAAAGCGTCATGTCCTTATCATGTCAGTTAGTATGAACGCGAGCTGTTATTCGGTCGGTTTTTAACGTAGACCATAATGCGATTTTCCGTCGATCCATAGCTTCCAAATAATATGTTAATTTCTCGAGAACGGCGCGGTTCCAATGAGCACAGTAACAATTATAAATGTTCTGAGAATTGGCAAATAATATAACCACTAACGTGGACCAGAGCAATGAGGCAAGTTTTCGTTGACAGCTGTCACCTGATGTTGATAGTAAATAAATATGAACACTGAAATTTTTTTATTCTACAAAGGTTATACACAATATCTATACTATATAATGTAGTTATTTTCAACATGCGTACATGTTCCATCGTTAACTGTAGAAATTTAGATACTCAGTTCATGAGTTCAGCCAAAAAAAACTCTAATTTGGTTGCGACGTGTTTGTCTTACTTTTATTTGGTTATTTTACATAACTACCTATGTTCATCGAATACATATATATTTTTTAATTTATCTGTATTTCTGTGAATCATCTTTTATTTACAACAGACGAGCCTGTATGGGCTCGATCTCTTTGCCTTTCCCTAAAGGGATAAATAAAAAAAAAATTAGTGGATTGGCTTAGGTGTAAATGAACGATTCGAATTTGCGCTTTTCAATGGATTGTCTTAGTGGATTGTCTTAGTGGCTTGTCTTAGTGGCTTGGCCTCGTGTAAATGGCCCATTACTTCCGAGCGTAGCGAGACTGAGTCTTCAGTTTAGTGAGGGATTTAAGCGCCCAAGACAAAAACAGTTTTATTCCCGAGTTATATACTCTACTTTTCTCACCTTATGCGAGACAATAAAATGCAATTGCATGGTAGTAGATTATTGAATGATTATTGACAATGCCTATGGCATCTAGTTAGACTCTGGAGTCAAAGTACTTTCATCACTCGACATTTTCGATATTCTTTTTGAAATGCTAAAGCTATAAAATGGATACAGCAACTTGTTTCTGCCGGGGTGACCTACTTGATTTAACAAATGAAGATCGTGCGAATCTAGTTGGTCGCGGCTTCGGTTTTTGAAAATCGAGTTGGCCACGACCGTGGACGCAGGCGGGTGCACCACGTTTTGCTTAACTAAATTATACTTTATCATCATAGCAATAAGGATTATGAAAAGTGAAAATTACATTATTTACCTAGGGTTATAATGAAATTCCATACAACATTATAACCCGGCGCAAGCCAAGGGATATAATGTCTTGCTTTCGGTGACGTTTATATGATATATAATCCGGCTTTGTCGAGCATGTGGTGTGAAAAATGACATACGGTAAACTCGAGGAAAATGTTGGATTTTAATAAACTGATTCATATTTTAAAGTAATGCTTTAATTCATACCTTCATTACCTGTATCTTGTTTGAAAAGGTGCTTAATATTTTTTTCAACACAGACCCGCAGCGCGGTCATCTTCACTACATTATGTTCTAGAATATTACTAGAATGTTATTACTATGGGGGCCCTGTTCTCATTCGTGAGGCTCGGGTTTGAATCCTGGCATGTACAAATAAGTTTTTCAAAAAAGTTTAAGTACATATTTATCACTAGATCAACAGTGAAGAAAAACATCATTTGGCATGTGTAACAGACCCGGTCCGGCGATGGGCTCACCCCCGATCACGTTTAGCGGTCGAATATTCTCGTGAAAAGTGGGTATTTCTAGAAATGGAATACCTTACTCCCTTGGGGATAAAAGGCGTGAGTTTTTTTAATGTTTTTTTCATTATTTCTTGTTAATGTTGTGAAGATGACCGCGCTGCGGGTCTGTGTTGAGAAAATTATTATTAAGCATCATTTCGGACAAGGTACAGGACATGCAGGTATGAATTAAAGCAGTACTTTAAAATATTAATCAGTTTATTAAAATCCTACATTTCCTTAAGTTTTCCGTATGTCATTTCTTCCCAGAATTCGATCCTTATTAGCGACACTATCGAATGGTGTAATAATACAGGCTGTGTTATTTTTCAAAAATCATCCTGTTTGATTCCTGGCTAGGAATATTGATTTTTCAGAAATCCAAAGATGCAGTTTTAGTTTTCATCAAAATCGAGCCCGAGACTTCTTTGAGTACTTTTCGCTATTCCTCATAGTTTCTAATTTAGCTTGAAAAATTCACCCTGTATATATTTTCCTAATTTTTGACTGCAAATTTATTTTGTGAAATGAAAATGTATTTATTTCTGTTTAAAAAAAATTGTGTTGTGTTTGTGGGTTGGCCGGGCAAAATTTTAATGATGAGTATTATTAGTAGTGAAATATGTTGGCTCAGTTGGTAGTGACCCTGCCTTCTGAGTCGGAGGTTGCGGGTTTGATTCCCGCTTGGGGCCAACATTGTGTGCATGAACATGTCTGTTGGCTTCGCGTCTGGGTGTTTATTATTTATTGAAGTATGTTTATCAGTTGTTTAGTACCCATAGTACAGGCTCTGCCTAGTTTGGGACTGAATAACCGTGTCTGAATTGTGCCAAAAAAAAAATTATAAAGGGGATAGATTTGTATTTTTGTATGTTTGTAACGAGACTCAAAAACGACTACCTAGACCAATTTCAAAAATTCTTTCACCGTTACAATGCTACAAGATCCCTAAGTAACATTGGCTATATTTTATTCCCGTATTCCCACGGGAACGGGAACTACGCGGTGAAACCGCGCGGTACATCTTGTTTTATATTTTGCACTAGTACTTCTGCATGGTTCCACTTTGTATTGTATTTTAGGACATAGTCAATGTAATTTCAAAATAGAGTGGCTATGTATCAGTTAAAGAATTTTCAAAAGTTGATCAGTACTAAAAAAAACAGTAGTTCCATATATAATTTTCTAGAAACAACTTTGTAGATTATGACTTAGATTTGTTAATGATTTTTACTAATACAGTCTCTATGCCAGCCAATGTGCGTAGGGAGATGTTGTTCATATTGTAAAGAGAGTTTCACATTACACTGTGCCAGGTTCGGGGTGGGGCCCGGCCCCCCGGCCCGGACCCGGTACAGTGTAAAGTGAATCCGTCCGGGCCCTGAATGGGGCACGTCCACCATGCGCCAGCACGGTGTAACGTGAATCATCCTAACAATACCCCTTGACGTTTCGACGCCGTGCCCCAGCCGGGCCACGGTCAAGCACTTCATACCAAAAGTATACTAAAGATGTTTGACCGGGGCCCAAACGGCAAAAAGTTAATCCGATTAACGATTAAAAAGTTAATCACGATTATTGATTAAGGATTAGTATTTTCAATCGTTAATCATGATTAATGATTAATTTTATCTAATCGTCAATCATTAATCCAGATTAGTTCTCGTCTTTTTCTTGTTACCAATAAAGGAAAACCTTCCTGTGTTACTCATTCCTGTTTGTGTATCCTAAAGATAGTTAAGTGTAAAGTGTATTTGTATTATTATTGTATTGTATTTTTGCGTTCTTGTGTACCTTCGTACTTTCGTACTTTTGTGTTTTTTGTATGTTTGTAATTGTAACGAATAAACTTAAGTACGACTGGACGATTTTAAAAATTCTTTTACCAATGGAAAGCTACAATATCCCTGAGTAACATAGGCTAAATCTTATCTCCGTATTCCTCTGGGAACGGAAATCACACAGGAAAAACTGCACAAAACTGCTAGTCTTTAATAAAATTTAAATAATCGTCAATCATTAATCAAATTAAGATTGACAAATACATAAATGAATCACTGCAATCAATTTTTTTATACTGTGTTAATCGCATTGAAAGTTACAAGTTATTAATTTAATTGATTAAAGAAATTAATTGATTGATGACAACACTGCCGGGTGGGGCCCGGCATCCTGTAACGTGAATCAGCTTTTATGTTTGTTTCAGCTTATTTGTGTTATGAATATTATGTTATGGCTAAAAACCCACTAACACTGACTTGTTTATTCAAGTGTGTATTTTAAATATTTTTTTTTTATACATTTCATTGTTTGTTTACCTGGATGATGCATCATAACTTGTGGCCGCCGACGTGGTGGAGGGTGTCTCCGTCTAGACCTTGCCCTCTCATCTGGTTCAGTGTCCTCTGTGTCAGTTGGTGGTGATTCTCTCAGTGCCACACTCAATGATATAGCTCCAGGTGCAGCCGCCACAAGCCGGGCTACAGAAGCGTGAGTTGCTCTCGCCACATTTGCACCATCAACAGCCACGAGCGCATCCCCAGCCCGGAGACCCGCGCGGTCCGCTGGCCCGTCTGTGGCAACTGCAGAGACTACACACGGCCTCTGCCCAGCAATAGTGAACCCGAAGCCTCCTGCTCCTCTGGCAACAATCAGCCGTCGTTCCACAGTTCGTGGTGGCAACGCTCTCCGTCGTCTTCTCCGTTGTTGTTGAGGTATCATCATCAGAACTTTAGATCGCCTTCGTGTTTTCTTGCTAAGTACAACGAATTCATTTATGGTTAGTATTTTCTATTGTCCAAAGCCAAAGATTTGTTGATTTGACATTACATTTAGGAACTCCAAATGATTTTCTAAATTCCGAATCACTACTTATAGTTCTCAACCCAGTGATTATTTGCTTAGATAAAACATTATCGTTCTGACATGAAACTAGACAAACAGAAAGTTTTGGTTTGCACTACAATTAGAGATGTGTACCGGTTCTACAAAAACCGGTGAAAAACCGGATAACGTCACTACCGGTTCTTTACCGGCGATTTTATTTTTTACCGCTATTTTTATACACGCGCGCGGAACCCAAAGGAGAGAATAATGGTGGTATTTTATTCCTCGAATTTTATTAACAGAACCAACATACTATTGGAAAGCTAATTTACTGAGCTATTTGATAATTGTAATAAAACATTATAGGCTGCCTATGTTTGAAAAATTTATAAATAATTGAGGGTTTAGGTCACTGATAACTAACGTGTTCCTTTTGGTCTATGGCCCCAAAATAATTTAAAATAAATTATTAGCTACGTATTGATTTGTCATGGTAGGGTATTGCATTGCATTGCATCATTACTTTCACAAAATCTCGTTTCACATGTGCGGGCGCGTATGTTATAATTTTTTTAAATGTTTTAAAATAAATATTGTCTACTACGACTGTAGAAATTAAGCCAATTTCCATATAATATCAAGAAAATTCCCTATAGGTTTTTCTCCGGTGAAAAACCGGTTTTTGCTAAAAAATCTAAAATCTCCGGAGGCTAAAATTGCAACCGGTACACATCTCTAACTACAATGCACTACAAACTGACTGAACGAACCATGGAAGTATGAACTGTGCACCACAGATAACTAACTGTAGTTAGTTTGATAGGCTTGCCTAAAAAATATCGATATAACAAAATATTTTCAATAAATAATCGATAATTATCGTCGATATTTTAAATCTCGATATAGAATCGATATTTTTTCACCCATAACCATAAAGGTAGTATATTACATAAAGGGAGCAAGTGCTCATAAGAAAGCTGCCAGTCCTATTAAAAGGCACATAGAATAGTTTTGTGTCCATTTCTCAATTTTCTTTAAAACATGGACAATTTGGCATTTTACATTGATTGTGGAGAGATTGTTTAAATGATAAAAAGAATTATAAAAATATAATTTATTGTCCTATTATATTTTAATCTCTTTGGTGACGGTGATGAGCTGTGGTGATGAGACCTCCAACCAGGTGCACCGTGTAACCGGTGAATGTAAGCGGCAAGTTACCGTTCGTTGTGGCGTTCTATGGGGGAGGCTTTTTTTCAACAGTGGCCGTCTTCCGGCTGATTATGATGATGAGACTTCTTATTTTTGCTATAATTTTGGTGTACCAGACAACCACATGCTTTGTCTATGGTCTTCACACAAATCTACGGAATACAAGAAAAAGGAAAATTGATGGTCAAACGAACTTACCAGTGAAGTTCGACCCATAATTATATGAGGCCTTCGTGTCCGAACCGAGTCCTAAATTTACTTATAGATATATGTGTCTCTAGTGATCGTCATTCACACGGATTTCAAAGCTTAGTATTATTTTAAAAAATAAAAGCATTTTTCAGTCTGGCAACACATATGTCACCCGTTTCCGTCAAAGTCCGCCATATGTCATTTAAGTTCAAAGTTTAATATTTTAGGGGTAGATCCAAACTTTGGATCCAGGGTCGGGAGGGCTGGACTCGGTTCGGACACGAAGGCCTCATATAATTATGGGTCGAACTTCACTGGTAAGTTCGTTTGACCATCAATTATATTTCTGCCTTCGTGTCCGAACCGAGTCCTAAATTTACTTATAGATAGATGTTCAAAGCTGTTTTATTTATAAAACAATAAAAAGTATAATATTAATAAATTATACTTCCCTGTCTAAGTAAATATATTTTTTATTTCCATATAGTAGGAAGGTACTTGCTAGGTTTTGGATAGATAACAGGTATCTTAAAGAATAATAAATAATCAGTAACTCTTACACTGTATGTACTACAATCATAATAAAATAAACACATTAAAAGTACCCTGCGCAGTCGGGTAAATAGGTGTAAGATAACTATGAAAAGGTGTAAACAACGTAGAGATATATCTACAGCCAAATGAAACCCTACGAATTTAGCAAATCATCTTTCTTTTAGCTATTGGGTCTATTATAGAGCCTTTTTCTTATAGGCCTACATTTTGGGTAGCAAGTGTTGCAGCCTACATAAATACGTATAAATCCCTCAATCAGCTAGTATTGTTTTGAGCTATCTACTCTAAGTTTGTGTTGAATATTTTCTGAATAAGGTTTTATGAAGCTTTGGAACAAAGAAGTATTACTGGAACGTAAATTTTTAGTCAATTTTAAATAACTAATCGAGCAAGGTGCAGGCTGGACAGTGGACATATTTCAGGATTGAATTTGAAATAGACAGGCAGAATCCCAATTATTCAGAAAACTTTTTTATAGAGCAGTTTTTATTCTTTCTGGATTTTATTAAAGTTGTGCAAACATTACTTTAAAAACTATTTCAAACTTCAGATCAGAGATTTGATGAAATATGTGCTCTTTTTTATCGTGCACACTATAGTGCTAAATATATTTTGTGTGATAATATCAATATTATTTATGTTATCATATATAGAAGACAGAGTAGGAGTGAACCCATTGTCCAGTAGCTACACTAAAGGTAAAGAACTGTATATTTATTATGGTTATAATAATATAGTAACTTATTTTTTATGAAACATTCTCTTCAGATGGTCCGAACACAAAAAATGGTCCCCATAGTATGGCATTTAGACAGATTAGGTAATAATTGTCATCAATTGTAAAATTATCACATTCTTGTAATAGTGACTTAAGTTGTTAATTTATAAAACGAAGGGCCGAGCTGCCTGAGTTTGGTGTGGCACAAATTGTTAACTGAATTTAGAAATGGCGAAAAATTTCATACTGATATCCTAGACAGAAGTTTCAACATATAGGTATACCCAAAGAGAATATAACCACTAACGTTTTAGGTATACCTACAATATTACAATACTGGCACAGATATTACAATACTGTAGGTACAAATAATATATTGTTTTTTTTAATATACTTATTTTTGAAAAAAATAATTACCAGTATATACATTACAGGATCATAATTATTGCTTTCATAAATGTCAATACTCTGAAACACAGAACACTTTCACAATACCTTGATGTACATACATGCCTGCCTGGGGCGTCTCCCTGCCACCAGAGTAAGCTGCTTGTATAGGTAGAGAGTGTGGGTTCCTGAAAGGGTAAACCAATAGTTTAGTGGGGCCTAAACATTGGAAATCGAGGAAATTTTGGTACACCAAAATTCTTCTTGGACTATCAACTTAGATCAAAACAATTTTATCTAACACTATCAATACCCAATATTTTTCCTATTCTTAGAATGAGTCTTACAACTGTGCGAATACTACTGCAAATCCATTAATAAACCAATAAAAATACCTGTAACAGGTTTAATCTAGGTTCTTGCAAATAAATAAATTGTTGATTGTTCCAAAGTATTTATACTCAGCTAAAATCCTTTTTTGCATTAACATAAAGCTTTCTAGATTCCTTGTAATTTTCTTTAGAGGTAATATATGATGCAAGCATATTTGAAAATATACTCATTTTTAAATTCTAACTTTTGCATGTAAATAGTAGTTTTTATTTGTAGATATATGTATATATTCATATTCATATCTTTTAATTTTATTCGCACCTGAGAAATCTGAAACAAGATTTCTTCTCTAGAGATATTCCTACTATAAGTACGTCATAAGCAGGAATGTATACAAATATACCTACTACATCCATGGTCGTACGTAAGCGTAAGTGAGCAAATTGAGTGATACCCATATTATTTGTCTAATTCAGCAGTTGTCTTATTTATTCGAAAAAGTATTTCAGAATGATGATAGTCTTTGCTCTTCTGAAAAAGAACTCAAAAAAACGCTATCATCATTACTTCCAGGTAATTATGTTAGTTTCTTCTATATTCTACTCTCCTTTAACATTTTGTTAATTACGAGACTGTATTGATCTTATTCGATTATATTCTCACCTTACCGTTATCATTATCACCATTATTTAAATAATGCAAGATATTTCAATCGCCCAATATTTCTGATGTCCCAACAGCCAGTCGTACTGAATGGCTGGGTATGCTGTTGTAAGGGTAGCAAAAATTTGAACAATCACTCTTGTCTTACAATGTCGTAATAGTTGTTTAAACAAAATTAATTTATATTTTAATATACCTAATAATTTTCTTGAGTCAAACATTCTTATACCAAATCCATCAGAATTAAGAATCCTAAAAATTAGCAAATCTTGCTTGTTTTATTAACTTGATTACCAGATATAGAACTGTGTTCAGGCCCAATGGGTGAACATTAATTTATATAATACAAACCATCCCAAAAAACAAATCTAAAATTTTATTGTATGTCATCTTCATGAATAAGTAGTTACCTATTAAGAAATATGTAACCTTTAAATAAATGCTGGACATCACTGGATTCATTAAACTAATGATAGATCTTTCATCTTCCAACTTGAAATGGTTTTGTATGTATTTATTTATTTTTTCATTTTTTTTTTGAGGTTAATTATGACTTTGAAAAAGTTATTTGGTTTTGGTATATACTAGAAATACCTTAGAAATAAATTTATTAGAATGTGGGCCACTACGTGAGATTCCTTCACATTCTAAGAGTCTCAAGATCTCTGTAGGTATAGTATGCATCTGGTTATTTTATGAATTACCTGATTGATTATATACTTAAATTTAGTCATTGTTTCGGAGGCTTTCCTAAAGGAATGCTGTATCCCGAAATGTAAGACAGATTCACTTTATCCTGAGTGTTTTCCTCCAGTTATAATGAATAGTTCAAGTCCTCCACAGTGAAAAATTGACCTTTAGCGATGATTTTTGTGTATTTGTCTGCTGCTGCTGAGGTCTTTGCCCACCAGCTGCCACTCAACTTGTAGTCTCATCTGCTGTGGCTGTGGAGGCGGGCCCCTTCAGTTTAAAGTATCTGATTTGGGTTTGTTGTTGATGAATCTTACTTTGAAGATCATCTATTGTGGTGTCTGATGTCGCAATTTTTTAGCTGTTTTTGCTTATTTTATTTATGGTTTTATACTTTCAAATAAATTAGGTATCTTGTCTTTGTCCTTTGCCTCAAGGATAGTTTCTTTCGCTGTCTTTAAAACATTAGCCAGCACCGGGCCTGTATTGTTTCACAGCAGCTGTTAATCCTTGTGAAAATAATGCACTTATGGATTTTGCAATATTACCTAAGTATTTTGTTTCGACTTCTAGACATCTACATACCTATATATATATAGATATATATAATATATATATATATATATTATTAATATTTTATTTCTTTTCGAAATAAATAAGGGTCCAAAGAATATCTCGTGAAAAGTGGGTAAGTATATCCAGAAATGGAATACCTTTACCTACCCCATCGCAGATAAAAGGCGTCAGATTGTTATTATTTTTCCAAAATAATAATTGTTGTTTCCAGCATCAGCAAAATAACATCCTGCCTTTACAGAATCTCTCACCATACTCCTAATGGAAGTACAGTATACATTATGAGTAAAACAGCTATAGTTATAACCGCCACATACTCAAACTTATTAACCAAGTAGGTACATACATAGTCAGTTTCAACTTGCAGGCAACTTTTTAGTTTAGTTTCGTCTTCATGCAGCTCCAGTAATTATGATTCGGCTCCATGACGCAGAAGTTGCGTCAAAGTGTCGCCTTAGGGACGATGCCCCTTAGGCTAACTTTATCTTTTCAGCTGTGACCCCAGTGATGGTGATACAGCTCCCTGATGCAGGATTTCGGTCAGTGTCGCCCTAGGGACGATCCCCTTGGGCTAACACTACCTGTTGAACTGTGGCTCCAGTAATAGTGATACAGATCCATGATTCAAAATGTCGGTCAGAGTGTCGCCGTAGGGACGAGGCCCCGTAGGCTTACCCTACCTCCTGAACTGTGGTGTTAACGAGGTTAACTCCGCAGCAGGAAGAGCTATGGTGCTCTGATCAGCGATAGCAACAACCCCTAAGGCAGTGCGTAACGTGTGATCGAGGTGTCAAGGGTGAGAGCTGGAGCCCTGCAGGCAATGCGTAGCACCCAATTCGCAGAAGTGAGAATGCAATTCGACAACCTCTTGTAGACAGTTGTGTAACATGTGAATTTATGTGGAGCAGTTCGTGTTATTTTCAGAAAATTATTCTCGTCTGGATATTCTCTCATTTCTATCTCTTGTTATCTTCTACACAACTTGTGACTGACTTTCGACAGCTTAGACGACGAGGATGGTGCAAGCCCATCAATAATTTCTATCGCACGAAATCGTGCTGATCATCATCTGTCCTCTCTTTTAATGTCTTGAGTAACGTTTCAATATCCTCACGGAGTTCCTGCAAGTCTTCATTTTTCCATTTCAGCATCTTTAAGTCTTTTAAAACCTAAAAAAACAATTTTATAAAATTTACCGTAGTGAACAACGAACACGGAAACACGTAATGACATATGGCGGACTTTGACGGAAACTGGTGACATATGTGTTGCCAGACTGAAAAATGCTTTTATTTTTTAAAATAATACTAAGCTTTGAAATCCGTGTGAATGACGATCACTAGAGACACATACATCTATAAGTAAATTTAGGACTCGGTTCGGACACGAAGGCAGAAATATAATTCTGCAAAAAAGAGCGTGACGTCCAGAGTCGTCATGCATAATGGGCCATTTACACGAGGCCAATTTACTAAGCCAATCCACTGAGATAATCCACTAATGACCTCGTGTAAATAGAGACAGTTTACTGCAATGGATTGTCCACAAGATTTTTTTGTATGCAATCTTAGTGGACTGTCTTAGTGGATTGCCCTCGTGTAAATGGCTCCTAATGGATTGTTTTAGTACTGGTCTGTGGTTTTAGTGGAATGGCTAGTCGAATGGCCTCGTGTAAATTGCCCATACGCATGCATGCATCTGACATTGACAGTATTGATTGACACTGGTTCAATTATTTTGAGTTTGGTTGATTGAACTCATGCATGGTTCGGGCCATGCTCTCAGTCAGTCAGTACAAGGAGTAATAGTGTTCTGTGAATCAGTACTCACAGGGTTTAGAAGCGTTCAGCTGTGCTATACAGGGAGAGTCAAGGAGTTTCCCGGCTCGTTACTCTAATTACATCTCTGATCAAAAAAACCTTTCCTGGTGCCGACGAAATACAAGCGTTCACTATGGCGGTACGTATATATATATAAAGAGAATCTAGCTTCATCGCCATAACCTCTTCAATAATTGAATTAATCATCACCTGAGCCTCAGTGCTACCTGCATCCAGCGACTTTCTGTAACCTTGTTATTGTCTCACTACTTACCTTGCCCCTTTGGCCAATCTTTCTGATGGCTATGAGCTTACTACCTCTTTAATTTGTTAATTAATTGGGCTTGCTGCAAATTATGATTATTATATAAATTTTTATAATATACAAAATCTAGCCATTTTTACAGAAAAAGGGAAAAGCAAAAATAAGTAAAGTCAAAAGAAATAATCAGACAACAAATAAAATGAAAAAACAGGGTAAGTTAAAACTGCAGAGGCATAGAAATAAGCTTCAGAAACAGCATGCGCCAGAGAAGCCACAAGTGGAATACAGGAGTGATAGTGATGCAGAGTCAGGAGAAGAGTGGGCTGATATGTTAGATGACGAAGAGCAGCAATACATCATGGAGCGGCTTGCTAAACAACCACAACTTCTGTCTAATGTGCCTGAGAAAGAGGATAATAAGTTAGTATTGTATTTTTTTTATTTTATATTATTCTATTAACCAAAAGGTATACATAACAAAATAAATAAATTATGGTTGTCTGCCAATGCCAGTGATGTAGTGGTAGCCCAGTCTTTTGATGGTAAGATGTGGTGATATTGGTAGTTGCTGCATTTAATGGTAAAATGATGTAATGATAAATAGCTGGTTAGTTGCCTGTGTAGATATCTTAGAATATTTCTATTAAAAATATATTTTTTTAATAAATTCAATGTACCTGACAATATGAGATCCAGCACCACCACTCAAGAGGCATTTTCTTCTATTTTGCAACCTGGAGTAAGATCTTAGCACTTAGTAGAAATAATTCTATACTAACTTCTTGACAAAATTATCATGGTTTACAAAGCTTTGCCTCCAGATCGCAAGGGCAAAAAACACATAACGGCTTTGCGGCACTGCAGCGCAAAATTGGTGGTACTTCACAATAACAGAACAAGAAAGTTATAGTTTAGTACCACCAATTTTGGCAGTGCGGAGCCACAACACGGTTCTGTTTTGGCCGTAAGTCCTGACCCAATAACCTAAACATTTTCTATATCTTAGCAATTAAATAGCATAATTAAAGTGTTTGTAAAAACTCTCACAATGATCTAAGATCCAGCAATTCAGAGTTTTAGCTACATTAATCTACATCTACACTAATACTATAAAGAGGAAATATTTGTATTCTTGTATTTTTGTATGTATGTTACAAATAAACTCAAAAAGTACTGGACCAATTCAAAAAATTCTTTTACCAGTGGAAAGCTACAATATCCCTGAGTTACATAGGCTGTTATATTCCCGTATTCTCGCTGGGAACGGATTTGTAGAGAAAAGATTTGTATGTTTGTATACACTCAAAAAATACTGGATCGATTAAAAATCATTTCACCAATTGAAAGCTACACTATCAGGGAGTAACATAGGCTATATTTTATCCCCGTATTCCTGAAGAAAGGGAACCACGAGGATGAAACCACGGGGCGCTGCAAGTTATATACAGGGGGGCACTGCAAGTTATATACACGGTGAATTTTTCAAGTGGGTGTGGATGGCTTAATCAGAAATTATGAGGAATAGCGAAAAGTACTCAAAGGAGTCTCGGGCCCGATTTTGATGAAAACTAAAACTGCGTCTTTGGTTTTTGAAAAATCTATATTCCTATCCAGGAATCGAACACGTTGTCTTTGGAAAAAAAGTACAGCCTGTATTATTATTACACCATTTGATAGTGTCGCTAATAAGGATAGAATTCTGGAAAGAAATAAAATTCGGCAAACTTATGGAAAATGTTGGATTTTATTAAACTGATTTATATATTTTTAAAGTAATGCTTTAATTCATACCTGCATTACCTTTACCTTGTCCGAAATAATGCTCAATATTACTCTAAACACAGACCCGCAGCGTGGTCATCTTATAACTCGCTCAATCTGCATTCCTGTTTTGAGAGATTATTGAGACAATATGCTAAGAAGACCCCAATGTCCAATATCAAACTGCAAATTTTTAACCCTTTACAATCTGAATATTTGTCAAATAATAAGACAACATCCTTTTCACCAAGCTTATTATTCAATAGAACAATAATTAACTACAGTGCCTATAAATCTGATTTTTAAGTTTAAAATTACAGAACTGGTAAAAAAAGAAAAAGGGGAGGAAAGGAGAAGAATTCCAACCGCCTTACTCAGATAAGTGATAGTGGAGCAGAAAGTAATGAGTCAGGCTCTGAAATAGAAGACAAATATGAGAAGGAGTTAGCTGAAAGGCCAGTAAAGAGGCTCAGATCTTTACTCCCCATTAAAACAAAAGAAGGTTTGCAAGAGAGAAGTGAAGAATGTGAAGGTATAGTTTTTTCATACCATCTATTCGAAAAGTGACGTTTTGGTCCTCAAAAAGAGGGAGCAAAGTCAGTCTTTTCCCATAGGATTTTAATAAGTGCGAATAAAAGTGTTTTGAATTTGGAATTAAAAATATTCTTCAAAATTCTTAGCCAAAGAGATTAGCAAAATAAGTTTTGCATCTAAGGGTAGCGCCACTGTAGTTTACATCAAACATTTGTATAACAAAATATTAGTTCCATTTTTAGCCGCATTAGGTTGACAAGGCTGAATGGCCTGCGATGGTCGTGCCACACTGTCAGAAAAAATTGCTGTGGCACTGCGCGCGCTTTCGTAGTTATTTTTCACTGGCTTTTTGGCGGGAATCCGAAGAGGGACGTCATGTTTTTTGTTTAATTTTCATTTTGCTGTGTATTTCGGGTTTTGACTCATAATAGTGATAGTTTATTATGTGGCAAGTGTCCGTGAAAGTGTGCAGTGAATGGGAAATTCGATAAAATGCGAGATATGAACATTTTTGGATTGCCTCAAAAAGTCACAATAAAGTCGTCAGTAAAAGTGCTATCATTTTACTGATAACCAAGTTAGGGCACGTTAGGGTTGTAGAAAGTGTTAAAGACACTGTATTTTTGTGCATGGACTCTGAAGCAGAGCCATTTACATAAGGATATCATTAACTAATGACGAGGCTGCATGGCGTAATGCCTTTGCCTACCCTGTAAGGGGAAAAACAACAAAAAAAAAAAAGTTATTTTTCACAGGCGTAAAGTTCGCCATACACGGGAATGATCGGTCTGTACGATCCGTCGCAACAGATAGATCGTAACGATGGATCGTCCGTGTATGTGAAGATCGTTAACGATTTACTTCATCGCAAGCGATATCGCAGATCGCAACAAATCGACTGTGTGTGGGCACTCGACGATCAACGATTCGATTTTTTCGTGTTGCCAGACTGTGGGCAATTTTACCACCTTTTTTTTAATTTGCAATGTATGTATATAACTATGTAAGTTCGGGTGGAAACTTGCAACTCAATTTTGAAGAAGATATTTTAAACTGATGTATGTAAGTCCGGTTACAATGCAATATTATGGTACCACCAAGCTAGGAGGTGGATATCGCAACTTCTTAATGACTAGACAAAGATAACCAATTGAGCTGGTTTTTTTTGGTTTGGATGTGAATGCGTGGTTAGCCATGCCAATGATGTCATTTTAAATCCAACACGGTGGAACATCCAAGGTGACGAGTTATTTTTAATACACTCTTACAAGATGGGTAATAAATGAAAGGGCCGAACTATACTATACGTGACATGGAATTTCTGCTTCTTAATTTTTTTGTAGATAGAGGTATATAAGAGGGATTATTAACCAAAATATCAAAGCGCGGAGCGCAATAATTTCTGAGATATAATTTTTTGAAATTACAATAAACTAACCTCAAAACTGTACAACTTAAACGCGTTAAAAAGAAACTACAATGCACCCATCACTACATTACTAGATTACTCTTCATTCCTTATAATTACACACAACACACTTAAAAATACACTAACACACTTACAAACAGATATACTCTCACACATAATTACTTACACACAATCATTCACTAAAATAATATTAAAGAAAAAAAATGTCAAACTGATACATAGGTACACTAATATTATATTTATCCTATTTTAATTTAATATAATCTACCCATTAGCATACCTACTTTCATTGTTATTAATATGTGGTTATTGAGATTGACTATACAATTACCTATCACCTATCCATGTTTAGCCCTAGTATAATAATTTATTGTGTAACTGTTTTTTAACCCAAATAAAAGAAAATAAAAATAAAATAAGACATATTATGTCAAACGTCAATGCGTTTCGTTTAGTCTATTTAAATGTCAAATTAGAGTGCAGTCTGATAAAGTATTACCGATGTAATTTTATTTTACTAGATAAATTAAATTTAGTTTCTTCATTTATTTCACTTAACGTTCTTGCCCATATTTTACCGATTCAAAGACCTTTCCGCCCTTCTTTAAAAAAAAACTAAAATTGCCCATGGCTTGGGTAATTGCCCACGGTCTGGCAACACGACAGATCGCTTGCGACCGATCGTACAGACGGATCTCACAGCCGGATCGTTCCGTGTATGGGCGTCAATTTTGTTGCGACGGATCGTACAGACGGTGGGTCTAAAATGGCCACTTTGAGCAATTCCTCTGAGCAATTCTCCTTTTCTGAATTCTCAGCAAATCCTAAGCAATTTCTCTAAATTTCGTAAAATGGTCCCATAATTTAGTGATTCACTGACAATTCAATTCATTAGCAGATTCGTATTTGGTGAAAATTTCGAATATGAATCGAAATAGAATTCTAATAAGATTCACCCGAAACGGCCTTTTTAGACCCGCTGATCTCACAGACGGATCGTTCCGTGTATGTGGCCCTTAAAATACGCCAAATTTTCGAATTCCAACATCGAATTGTTTGTGTATTTTATATTTTAAAATGAATTCAAGTATCTAGCAGTGACTGCAGTGATAGTTAAACACCAAAAAGAAGAAGCAAACAATGCCATCAATAATTTTTCTCATAGAGAGGTATGAAAGCAGAGTGTATCATTCGGTCGCAAAATTATTTTTACCTTGGGCTATGTACTTTAAACCCCTCACTTCGTTCATGATTCTACATTAGAATCCCTCACTACGTTCGTTATTCTATCCTAGAATCATTCACTATGTTCGTGATTTAAAAAAACGCCCTCGCCGTAAAAATATCGTTTTGCTCCCTTATGACACAATCTACTATTGTGAAAGATTGCGGATCACGTTTATTTCCTATCGCTTGGTAATAATCCCTTCTCACTTACGTCATTTAAGGAACCTTTGTGCAAAATATGCTTCTAGACTCAGCAGTCTCGGTTGTGCGTTGATCACTCAGTCATTAAGCCATTCAGTTTCTTCTTTTATATTATTACTAGCTGCTCCGCGCGGTTTCACTCTCGTAAGTCCCGTTCCCGTGGAAAAATTATAGCCCATGTTACTCCCACAAAAGAAAGCTTTCTATTGGTTCAAGAATTTTTAAATAGGTCTAGTGGTTTTTAAATTTATTTGTTACCCAGTTACACACATACAAAACTACAAATCTTTCGTTTTTATAATATTAGTGTAAATTAGTGTAGACTAGCAGCGCCCCATAGCCTTGCACTCGATGGATACCGCATGATTTACCGGAAGACCAGAAACGAATGCGTGTCGAATAGTGCAGTAAAATTAGAAAAAAATGTTTAATGGAGAACAGCGTGACAGGTGACGAAACCTGGGTGGACTGCTTGGAACCGGAAAGAAAAAGTCTTCAGAGATCTTTCCTTTTGAAGATTTACCGACGAAAGTTATGAAAAAAAAACATTTGTAAGAAAATGGTTGCGTCTTTTTGGTCAAATCAGGACATTACACAGCAGTATCGCCTAAAAACCAAAAGTCAGTGACCGCAGATTGGTAGGTCAACCAACACTTACTTGCCCAGAGTCTTAGAAAAAGTTGGTCACAAAAGCGTACTCAAAGCAACCCGCCCTTCGCCCCAAAAACGCGTCCTCACATTCGTGCTAGTGTAACGGAAGCGTATTTGGAGGCTTTAAATGTAGAACTGATGACGCATCCGCCATACAGTCGAGATCACGCACCTCGCGAGTTCATTTTTTTTCCTAAAATGAAATCTTAACTTAGAGGCATACGTTTTACGAGACCTGCGAGAATGCATACTACATAATCAAATATTTTTATTAAAGTAGTAGGCGTGGAAAGGAAAAATGTGAACTGTCACCGAACCCATGCTACGTGAAATAGACTATAAGATATACTTCTTATCCTATCCTAAATATTAGAAATGCCAAATATTTTTTCACTAATGGAAAGCTACATTATCAGGGAGTAACATTGGGCTATATTTTATCCCCGTATTCCCCGGGGACTACGCTGGTGAAACCGCGGGGCGCTGCTTGTAATATATGTAATATTATATTTAGACACAGAATCTGAGGTTTACTACAATGAACATCCTCATGAACAAGACGATAAAGCTGAACAAGACTCATCTAAAGAGTCTGATGTTGACTCTGGTATGGAAGGGACTAGTGAGGAGGCGGAAACCCCAGAAGGAGAAGTTGTTACTACAGTGCAGCTGATGGCAGCTAGGAGGAACAGACTACAACATGACAAATTGAGAATTGGAGCTCTCTGTTCTTCTCTTCTTGAGGGTCCTGAAAAAAAGGTAAATTTCTGATTTTGTCTTTATTTATCACAGAAATATGTAATTACCTAGTAGGATTTGACAATATAAATCTTGTTATTATATACTACCAACGGCGTTGCCCGCGCGAATCCAGTTTATTCCCGTTCCCGTGGAAAATTCCGAAAATCCCTTCGTAGTGGTGGTCTACGACGACATATAAGACACATACATACCATATTTCAAGTTTGTAGGTGTTATCGTTTCGGAGTAGTACGTATTTATCTTTTTACCCAGTTTTTTTTATTTTGCCGTGCTAATGAGACTTTCTCCCGCTGTAAAAAGTACCCTAGATTTTGACCCGGCTACTCTGCTATCACTACACTAAATTTCATCAAAATTCGTCCAGCAATTTTTCGACAAAAATTTAAAAATTGGTATTTTGATATCTGCATCGATAACTACCGCTGAAATATTCCAAAAATATTACATGTACAGTCAAGAGCACGTAGAGCTTGACACATCGTTCTTATTACAATCGCTTTAGAGGTCAGACTCGCACTACAAGTGTACTTCATGTGCTGTTGACTACAGACACGGTCTCGTTACACTCTAGATGTTGACCAAGTTACTTAGTTATCTCCCTCCACACGAAAAACTAAACATGACATTTTTGAACAATATTACGATTTTCTTGAATTTTAATCCATACTTCGCATTGCCTCCTCGTGCTTCCACTACCGCGTTTACGCGGTTTGGCAAGTCTTAAATTGTTGGTTTGTCGACACTCCATCCAGGTTATCTAGACTAGAACACGACTCTGGAGCATGCGTGTCCCATGCGTGCTCGATGGGATTGAGGTCTGGCGATTGTGCAGGCTATGGCAATATCCGAATGTTTTCAATTGCCAAATACTCTCATGTCCTCCGAGCTGTATGTGCGTTCACATACGACATGCATCGACGACGACGACATATTGTCATGCATCGACGCATTGTCATGCATCATCGTGAAATCTGAGCCAAGCCTTTGTGCAAATGGGTGAACATAAGGCCCGAGGACATCTTCAATTTTCAGAGTTCATATTGCCATTTACAAAAACGAGCTCAGTTCGTCTGTTCTTCATAATATCCGCCCATACTACGATCACCGTGGAGCCACTGTAAGGGAGCACTTCTTGGACGCACCTCAGCCGTTCAGCATTTCGGGGACGACAATACACTCTTACCCTTCTCATATCAGGCCTAAATCCAAACCGGGACTCATCGCAAAATAAAATTTTATGCCATTGGTCTTGGGTCCATGTCAAGTGTTCCCTACACCATTAGTTTCGACCTATTTATTTCGGCCGTATTCAGCCTATTTCTCACGATTTGGATACACTACATGGACTACAACACCGCTGTGTAGCTTTAAACCTATTTTTCGTTTTGTTTCGGTCGGTTAACATCGGCTGACATCTTGTAGTCAGTTTTCTGTACCGGTCCTGTCGAGTAGTTGTACCCCGTCCACGTCCTGGGTCCCCTGCTCAGCATGATCCCCTGCTGCCAAAGACGACAAACCACGCTCGTATAGACACCAAAATGCCGAGATACTTGGGACTTATTTCTTCCTGTTTGTAGCATTCCTACATCTCTCTGCATTTCATCAGCAGTCAAATGACGTCGATCCATGACATAAAAAAAGTTTTTTTTTTTTCAAAAACTACATCTCAAAATGATAAAAGTGAGATAAATACCAAATTTATGAATTGGGAAAAAATAATTAGCTTTTATATTAATGAAAACAAAAAAACTATCGAAAATTTTGTATAAATATTAGTATGTTGTTTGAAATATCGACAATCCTATCTAAGTACATCTGTTCGGTGCTGGTCTCACCCTTCTGATTGATATATAACGAATATAGCTTATTTTGAGCCTTAAGCTATTCAGTTGCGAAAACCACATTCCGTTCACGATTGCTTTTCCATACAACTTGTCGTTGTTTTAGAAATTTCTAATAAATGTTATGCTAAAAGAGATCTTAGTAAAATGTTCTATTTAATATTTCAGCTTAAAAATCTCTATCCAATCCTGTACCTTATGGAAGAAAGGTTGAAAGATGAAACACTGAACTTACATTCAGTTCGTAAACTCGCTACAATGTCAGCCTATGAAGTATTTCGAGACATACTCCCAGACTACCAGATTCGTCACCAGGATTACTCTAATATCAAATGTGAGTAACAATAATAATGAATTGTGGGACACAATTCACACACGGTTATTTAGTCCAAACTAAGATGAATGAAAATGAAATGAAAATGTATTTTATTCTGTAGCTAATAATAAGAATTTATCAAAAGTCTATTAACAAGGCACACTAAACTCGTCCATGAAGATTGGCTAAATGTAAACAGCAGCCCAACTCCACCGACGACTAGGCAGGGCCTGTACTGTGGATACTAAATAACTGATAAACATACTTAAATAAATATTAAACGACTAGACACGAAACCAACAGACATGTTCACGCACACAAATGTTGGCCGCGAGTGGGGATCGAATCCGCGACCTCCGTCTCAGAAGGCAGGGTCACTACCAACTGGGCCAACAGGCCTGTCAAAAGTAAAAGCCAGTGGTGACTTATATTATTAGTAGGTATTATTATTCATTAGGTACCTTTATTGAGTAAAACCCGGTTAATAATATTACATACGAGTACAAATATATAGCTCTGGACACATTTGTACTTTTTGTTTATTTTAGTGAAGAAAGACACGTTAGCCCTATACAAATACGAGAAAGAGCTACTTGAATTCTACAAAAGGTACCTGCAACGACTGGAAAAATGTGCAGTGATTCTAAGACAAAAGAAAGGTGATACTCGGTACGTACCTCTATCTTATTACAATTTGATATTGTGGTCTAGATCTCACAGGCTTACTTAATGATCAATTTAATGTGAAAGTATTCCTACGTCTGAATCTAAAGCCCGGATTATCCGCCAGTCATGTTGGTTGTTGGAACCAAATTGCCTTTTCTCCATAATTTTTGTCGCGTTACATGTTAGTCTTTATTCCACTACAGGAAGTTAGATGATGCGACAGTGAATCTAGCTCTTGTTTCACTGCGCTGCATGTGCAACATGTTGGTGGCGCGTCCACAATTCAACTATGCGACGAACATAGCGCAGAGCATCGTTCCATTTCTTGAATGTCGCGCGTCTGGCGCTCGGGAAGCAGTCACCGAATGTTGCACCAATGTGTTCGCAGAAGACAACAAGGGAGAAATTACCCTTACAGTGAGTTTTCGAAACGGCATTCATTTGAACATTCATTTAAGTCGATAACATTAATCGTAGTTGAAATAAGTAGCTGTAACAGACAGACTGAATGTAACCATAAGAGTTAATTTTTTATCATATTGGTTCGGACGGAACCCGATGTAAGTATTTCCCTAACTAATAGATAATTAACTTTAAGCAAAATTGATTTTGCGTTAACTCAGACTGAACTAAAGTAAGCAAGAAACCGAGCTTGTAAAAATAACTATAATTCATGATGTTGGTTTATTTTATTACAAAAAGGTTTTATTGTTGGCATGGATACAGATTCCTTCCGCGACTTAATATGAAATTTCCCCACAGATTGTTCGTCTTATTAACCAACTGGTGAAGCGGCGTGGTGATCGCTTAAATCCATCGTCGCTGGACTGCTTGCTTACCCTTAAAATCCGAGATATTGACATGGACGCAGAGGGTTACGTTAAGAATAAAAGAAAACAAGAAGAAAAACACAAGAAAAGGATTGTCAACCTCTCGAAGAAGGAGAAGAAGGTATTTACTTTATAATATAAACAAATATAAAAAAATCCTATTACATACAGTTTCAAACCATATTGACAAGGTTTTTGAATATGCACAATATGAGTCCTATTTATGCATTTATATAGCGCGCGAAAAAACTGAAAGAAGTAGAACGTGAGCTTCTAGAGACAGAGGCACAGGAAAGCGATATGGCTTGGCGAAAGCAGCTGACTGAGGTCACGAAGACAGTTTTCCACATATATTTCCGGTTGCTAAAGACGGCGCCGCGCTCTCAGCTACTCGCTGCAGCTCTCAATGGACTGGCTAAGTATGTGTCCTCCATTCCTTAGCCCAGATATTATTAGTATTACTGGTTTGTCGGTATATTGTTTATTAAGTTGAGTAGGATATATTGTACTTATTGTCTCCGTCAGATGAAGGCAATGAATGAGAGTTATGGTAACTTAATTTTGTAGGTTGGTGGATTGGCTTAATAGGGAACATGCACTAAAATTATATTGAGAAATTATCTTAATAATTCAATAATGATAGTCGCTAAAAGTGAATTGCTGAAATATTTATTGTAAAATTATTGTCTTTTTGCGAAATATTTTAATAATAAGTTAGGTAAATTGAAACGTAAGTTGAAACACCTATCAGCACACTCCAAAAGTCAGTTCAGCTGTTCAACAAAAGACTTTATTATCTAAGGTCAACACGCGAAACCTTCCTATAAAACTTAAAATGTATTATTTTCGAAATAAATAATATTCACGTGACATGAAAAGGTTACGAGTGACTTTCTATGCTGGTGAGCGTTTAGGCGCAAACTTAGAAATGTTAATTTTTGATTTGCAATAAATAAATTATTTGTGCATATTTAAACTTTTTAGTTTTTGGTCGCTCAGGCGCCAGAGGTCTACTTCTCAAATAGCCCATTTCGCATTTTGACTACTTCTCATAAGTGACTACTTCGCTATCGGCCCACTTAGCAAACAGTCTATTTCGCATTCTGTCTATTCTCGAACTACCTATTTCGCAAACTGTCTACTTGTCAAACAACGACTGAAGTACAGATGGAGTCAAAAGTTCATTGTCTTTTAAAAATGTTATGTGTTACTCTGATGGCTAAGCTATATCACTGTAAAGTTTAAAAAATGGCGTTAATGGCTTCGAGAAAAGGATGGTACGGCCGTGCCGCTTGTTGCTCGACTTGGCGGGGGCATTTTATGAATCAGTGTCGGAATTTTTCAAATCCACGATGCCAATATTCTCCTCTGCCACAAGGTTTGGTATCTACAGATTTTACTGTATTGAGAAGTGTTCTAGCATCTTTTGGCACAACACCTGGATAACGCTGGTTTATAATCTGCAATAAGCCATTGATTGCAGTATGAGGTACGTTGTGATCAATAGACCAGTTTCTTAACTGCTCTCTAAAATTAAAATCAATATCAGCTTTCTTCGCTACTTCGTTCTCAAAATTTTTTAGCGTCATCTTCTCCTTTCTCGTGATCTATAGTACTTGGTAATAATGATACCAAAGTCTCACTCGAAGATGTACTTAGTACTAATGATAACGAAGTCTCACTCGTCGCACTGCCGTTTGAAGGACTTGGTCGCACATAATTTGACGATATATTTTTATATTTCAGAACACGCCGACGAAAACCACCAGATCTTTTATTTTTTTTTATTTCATCCATCTTTAATTGGTTCTAGTTTGTTGAAAAACGTCCCGTTAAACTTATTTTCACTTAAACTTGATTAAATTTAATAAAAAAAGAATACAGATATCTTAAGTGACCCAATTCATAGGGCTTGGTGTTACCAATCATCTTAAGTTTATCTACAAAATCAATTTTTACTTTGCGATTCTAAACTGATACTTAAATTATACCATTGAATCTTAAATGAGCCTTCAAATAATCTGAGTTGAGTAAAAAACACATCGTTAGACTTATTTGTAGACATCTTTAAAACTAAATAGTTTTTAAAATACTTAACTAGGTTTTAGGTATTCTTGACTTGCTAAAGTAGCGGTAGCTTAAAACGATTTAGTTTTTAAGATTAAAATTACTAAACTGAGTCTTTTTAAATTTAGCTTATTCTTATTTTAGATAAAGTTTAGACATGTAAGATTTAATCATTATTCTTGTTTGCTACTTGGGTAATTTTACTTAAATCCATTTTGATACTAACTGTCCGAAAAATTACGTTACAGAAAAAGTAGACAGTTTGCGAAATAGGTAGTTCGAGAATAGACAGAATGCGAAATAGACTGTTTGCTAAGTGGGCCGATAGCGAAGTAGTCACTTATGAGAAGTAGTCAAAATGCGAAATGGGCTATTTGAGAAGTAGACCTCTGGCGCCTGAGCGGTTTTTGGTATCTTTATGTAGGTACATAAACTTATTAATCCTTAAATCTTAGTGCCCATAAAATGACACACATTTAAATTCTTCTTAGCAAAGAAACTTTTTCTTCAAATGTCTTAAATACTTATATTGGTCCTACGTTGAAATAAATGTTAATTTTCACAACTCCAATGTCATGTTTTTTTTTAAAGTAACACAAGTACTTAATTTTGTTGATATAAAACTCCGAACGAAGCCGCTGGATTATCTAGCATGTCGTGTCTAAAAGTATTCTGCCTTTCAGATTCACGCATGTTATAAACCTTGAGTACTACTCGGACCTGGTAGCAATTCTTGCACGGCTTGTACAAGACGAGCTAGTAGGTGCTCGGGAACGGCTGTTGGTGGTGCGCACTGTCCTGGCCATCCTAGCCGGCACTGGCGACGCACTCAACGTCGACCCAGCAAAGTTCCACACATACTTATACGTTAGTATGCTCGGAGTACACGTGGGTAAGCATACTAATCTTTTTGCAGACCGAGTTTTTATCCATAAACCATAGAAAATGAGAGCTGCATGTCATACAAGAGCCGCTGCATTTACTTCGTAACAAAACATGCGTATGCATAAATCAAGGAATCAAGCGATATACCAGTAGGTATTCTAAAAAGTCACTACGGTTACCGTTGTCGTGGATTGACTTACGGCAAAGCAACGATCGGTGATTTGGCTGAACCAAACCTGACTGAAACTTATAACTGAGTGGCTGACTCCAAGAACTCTCTTTAATACTTACGTGCAAACTAAACTATTGCACTGGTTGCGAGTGCTTTGCTGGTGTCCGTTGAGCAGTTGAGTTCTCTGAAGTTCTTCATCAAATCTTCACCAAAAGCGATATTCAAAAAATCTATGGAGGGTGGTATAAAAATAAATCAAAAAAAATATTGAGATGAGTTAGTGGAGCGGTAAGAAGATATAATTTCAAACAAATATGTCCTACAAAACACCCCCCACAATGACCCCTGTTTTGTCACATTCTTCAAAGTACAAAAATCTGCTTGCAATATTATCAAAATACTGGTAACCCTTCCAACATATATTTTTGTATATGAGATCAAATTAGCTTGAATCCTGAGTCGTAAAAAGAAATATTTAAAATAAATAATAAACATTTTTTTTTGTACGAATGTAGCGATTGATGTCCTACGTAAAAGAGATAGCGCTTTGCTCTTTTTCTCACTCTTATCTGTCATTAGCGTTTGTGCGGAAGAGAAATAAAACACTGTTATTTTTTTATATGGTTATCGGTCTGCCACTCTGCCAATGTAAATTTGACATTTCTTCACCTGCATGGAGTGTCTTTAAAATCACCACGAAACGAACATACCACTATATATTTGACTAACAAAATAATAATTTAATAACTCAGGGAATACTAAATAATCACACAAATTTGATTAGCCTAATTGAAGACGTAATTAAATTATTATTTTAAATCATTTTGGGTCCATAGACCAAAAGGGTGACGTTCGTTTCATCAGTGACCCTCATAATATATTTCTCAATTTTTCAAACATAGGGAGCCATTATAAAATATTTCTTTAATGTCATCAAATAGCCCAGTAAATTAGCTTTACAGTGATATATATGGTTCTGGTAATAAAATACGAGGAATAAAGTACCTCCGTTATTCTTCTTTTGTAACGGGATGGGATGATGCTTACCGACGTATAATCTATCAAATAAAAAACAACCATCAAAATCGTTTTAGATTGAACATTAATATGAAATAACCTTCTCTAAAAAGCACAAAACACTTAACCTCGTCCTTTTTTATAGTAAGTATGTATAATTGAATCCAAATGTTGCAAACCACTGAATGTTTGTTTACATAATTTATACCTTCTGGCTATGGGGACTTTTTCATGTAACTTTGGTTTACAGGTGCATCACATGATAACGCAAAGATTATTCTAGAAGCAATGTCTCAAATATGCGCTCGTGCCCGTCGTGTATCGGCCGCTGTACTGCAAGCATTTGCGAAGCGGCTTTTGACACTTGCAACGCAGCTTCATCATAATGGAGCACTGGCTTGTCTTGCTATGGTACACCAACTTGCTAAGGTAGCTAAATACCTTTATAAAGTTTAAGAAGATTTATTGGTTGCAGCTAAAATTGTATGCACCCATTGATAGCTTTAGATGGACATCCATACAATCATCTATAAAAAATGTTTTATCCTGAATGACTGACTGACGGATCAACGCACAACCTAAACTGCTGATCGTAAAGACCTGAAACTTGGAGGGTTCTTTGTATGACGTAGGCAGCCGAAAAGAAAGGATTTTCCGAAATTCTACCCCCAAAAGGATGAATAAAGTGGGCAAAATTTGTATGGGACAACGTGATTCCTTGGTCCAATCTTAAAATTTTGCATAAACATTCTTTAACAGAATTGATGGAAGATTTTCGTATTATATTTAAATGGGTGTTATTTAAATGGTTAGCAGAGTATTCATATTTTTGTGAGCAGAAAAATATAATCTGTAAGCAGAAATAGCTAATTGGTCAGCAACTCATGGCCAGCAAACATTACAAAACCTATCAGCAATTTATGTCATTCTGGATGACTGTAATTATTTTTGAGCTGCAATGAGCTGCTACTGTTTAATAAAATTTTGGTAAGCACGCAGAGGGGAAGCCAAAAAATATTTTTTGAGCTTCATATAAAAGTAGGAAAAATAATGTCAGCAAACTTGTCATGCGCAAAATGGGCGCATTTCTTACATAGAATAGGAAGGACTTTGGATTATGCAACATTTATGATTAATGATTATGATTATTATTACGATTACAAGTAGTGGTGGTGGTTGTGGTGGTGTTGGTGGTAGTGGTGTGAGCGTGGCAGAGTGGGGGTAGGAGTGGGGAGTAGGAGTGGGGGTAGGAGTGGTTGTAGGAGTGGTTGTAGGAGTGGGGGTAGCAGTGGGGGTAGCAGTGGGAGTAAGGAGTGGGGGGTAGGAGTGGAGGGTAGGAGGGGGGTTAGAAGTGGGGGGTAGGAGTGGGGGGTAGTGGTGGGGTTGTAGGAGTGTGGGGTAGGGGTGGGGGGTAGGAGTGGGGGGTAGTGGTGGGGTTGTAGGGGTGTGGGGTAGGGGTGGGGGGTAGGAGTGGGGGGTAGGAGTGGGGCGTAGGAGTGGGGGGTATGAGGGTGTGGGAGGTATGAGGGTGTGGGAGGTATGAGGGTGTGGGAGCCTGTGGGAGCGTGTGGAGGCGTGTGGGAGCTTACGGGAGCGTGTGGGAGCGCTTGGGAGCGTGCTGGGGCGTTTGGGAGCGTGTGGGGGTGTGTGGGAGCGTGCTAGGGCGTGTGGGAGCGTGCTGGGGCGTGTGAGAGCGTGTGGGAGCCTGTGGGAGCGAATGGGAGCCTTTGGGAGCGTGTGGGAGCCTATGGGAGCCTGTGGGAGCGTGTGGGAGCTTATGTCAGCGTGTGGGAGCGATTGGGAGCGTGCTGGGGTGTGTGGGAGCGTTTAGGAGCGTGTGGGAGGGTGTGGGAGGTTGTGGGAGCGTGTGGGAGCGTGTGGCAGCGTGCGGGAGCGTGTGGGAGCGTGTGGGGGCGTGTGGGAGCGTGGGAGTGGGCGTGGGAGTGGGAGTGGTATAATTTTTACGACATGTTTTCTCTGCTGTTCAATCATGAAGTCTTGCTGACCAAGTAGTTATTTTGCGGACCAAGTAACTATTTTGCGGACTGAATGTTTATTATGCAAACCCATGTTATTGTAAGCTGCCTATTTCTGATTTAATTTTTGACCATTATCAAAATTATTTGCCGAAAAAGGATTGCTGCCTGATTTTTTTATTTGCGAACAAAATCTTTGTATGCCGATCAAATTATTTAAATGCTGATTTTTTGTGGCTAACCAAATTTTTTAATTGCTGCCCATTTAATTACTTCTCTATTTAAATTCATCTCCTAACGGGGCTAAAAAGGGGTAGAAAGTTATTTTGGGGGTGATTTGCTTCGAAGTTGATATCAATATCTACTCCTTAGTGCTTCTGATTTAAATAACATTTTACTTTGGCACACGTTTTAAAACTCAATCCGATTTTATTCAAAAAAGGTTGAACTAACATAAAAGCTTGGTACAATGCAAATAGTACTTATTCTTTAAAAAAATCTATATGTAATCATAAATTAAATCATTCTTCTAATAGATGGCCATGGACAAGTATATTTTTTATGATGCTGTCTCTCTTGGAAAAAGCTCTAATTTCTATCTCGAAATAAAGTGATCATGTACCTACACAAAATACAGCCTTGTTCGCCGCTTAAATAACCATTGAACATTTTAGCAAAGCAAAGCAGTGTCATCACTGTTTTACGCCGACATGGAGACGGGATCGGGTCGCTTTGATCCCACTCTCGAGTCTCCTGAACACTGCAACGCGCATGCAGCCACTCTACACGAGTTTCGCCTATTGATGACACACTATCATCCAACTGTGAGGGACACGGCGCGTGCACTGCTCGAGCAACGGCCACTTCCCGAGTTGGCAAAACTGTAAGTTAAGTTACGTTTTCATACCATCTATTCGAAAAGTGACGTTTTGGTCCTCAAAAAGAGGGATCAAAGTAAGTCTTTTCCGATAGGATTTTAATAAGTGCGAATAAAAGTGTTTTGAATTTGGAATTAAAAATATTCTTCAACATTCTTAGCCAAAGAGATTAGTAAAATAAGTTTTGCATCTAAGGGTGGCGCCACTGTAGTTTACATCAAACATTTGTATAACAAAATATTAGTTCCATTTTTAGCCGTATTAGGTTGGCAAGGCTGAATGGCATTCGGTGGTCGTGCAACACTGTCAGAAAAATTGCTGTGGAAATGCGCGCGCTTTCGTTGTTATTTTTCACAATTCACATTTTATTTTTAGAAAAAATTTCAAATTCCAACATCGAATGGTTTGTGTATTTTATATTTTCACATGAATTCAAGTAGCAGTGACTGCAGTGATAGTTAAACACCAAAAAGAAGAAGCAAACAATGCCATCAATATTTATTCCCATAGAGAGGTATGAAAAGCAGAGTGTATCATTCGGTCGCAAAATTATTTTTACCTTGGGCTATGTACTTTAAACCCCTCACTTCGTTCATGATTCTACATTAGAATCATTCACTGTGTTCGTGATTTAAAAAAACGCCCTCGCCGTAAAAATATCGTTTTGCTCCCTTATGACACAATCTACTATTTTACTCTTGGCTCGACACTACGACAATCTCGTCAACTTTACCCCACCTTCTCAAAACATCTATAATAAAGCCTTTCTACACTAATGTTATAAAGAGGAAACATTTGTATTTTTGTATGTTTGTAACGAATAAACTCAAAAACAAATGGACCGATTTAAAAAAAATACCAGTGGAAAGCTAGCATATTATATAATATTTTATTCCTGTATTCCCACGGGAACGTTAACTAAGCGGGTGAAACCGCGCGGAACAGCTAGTACCTAAAAACAGATGATATTTAATCAATTAATCTAATTTCATTATTAACTACATTTTCAAAGATACTTATATGTAATGGACAACATATCATTTTCACCGAGGAAGCAAAATAGGAAAACCATTTTGGGGGAATTAGCGAGCGGATTGTTTTTATAGAATTTTTTGGTTATTGTTTATTGAGATAATCAATAATTTCTAAATAATATGCCAAAAATGAAAACTCAGGCACAACTTACTGAGTGTCTTAGCTGAACTGCAGGAAATAAAAAAAAATTCAATGTTGACATTTATTCTTGTATTGAAATGGACATTTTGTTGATTTGTGTACCTAAGCAAAGGTTAGCACTTACGCCCATTTGTAATATATGACGGAGGAGGGCCCATTGCTCGCTATACTACATCAGTCATTGTTAATTATACTCAGGGGTCTCCCGTGCATCAGAAGTATTCAGGATTGCCGATACGGTATCTATGTGGGCGTATCTACTCTGGGCAGGGTAGTAGGTAATAATTAAACTGGTTACACAAGAAGGTACATAGTCACTTTATTAAAATAAGGTCACAAAGTAGATTAACAGACAATACGGTAATTACACTAACAGAATAACAGTCTACTAGCTATTCTAATAACATAAGCGGGTAGGTACTCTCAGTATAGATTGTGGGATGGGACTGGAGGACCACCCACCCTCCTGAGGACAGACCCACCACCATCCCATGGTCTCGCCGCTCTATGGCTCTGACCTAAGCTCGGGTTGCGCTTAGTAATCTCTCTACTCATTACATCACGCCTGTCTTAACCCTACAAGTCATAACTGTCCTCATACCTCGCTATTATCAAATTGTACAGACAATACCAAATGCAGCAGTGCACCAGCCCAACCCTTGGGCTGCCCGTAGATGGCTCCATCCATGGCACGACTCCATCTTCTCAGCGTCTTCACTACTTTACTGGCTAGTGACCATCTGTCTTAAGTGTCGACCAACTCCGGCGCAGGAACCACTAGTAGAATGTCTTGACCACGTTCCATGTCCCGCGCTCGTTAACTGTGTCGTGTATAGATTGGCGCGAATCATCGACGAACCAATCACAATGCTCCATTTCAGTTGACCTATCGCGACGCAGTAGTAGTGTTGCAATGTTCATGTGGTTAATGTTGCGTCTGGCCTCCGATAGATGTCGCTATGAAACCCGTATCATTCCCGTATTATTGACTGCCTCGCCGACATATATTTTTTTTTTTAAATTAACTCAAAATATAAGTATGTAGGTACTCTATTTTTGTATCTACTTTCAATTTTATAATTTAAGGGGTTCAGAAAATGAAATGTTGTGTATTGAATTTGCAATGACTAAGAGATAAAACCAACGCCGCTGGGCACCCGCTAAATAAAATATTGTATGTAGGTGTCTTATGTGTCGTAGACAACCACTATGAAGTGATTTTGAAAATTCCTACGGGAACGGGACTAAACTGGATCTGCGCGAGTAACGCCGCTGGGCACCCGCTAGTTTTTAAATAAATGCTTGTTCTCTTCTAAGATGAATATTTGTAGTAGCTTTGAAAGTAGTTTACCTACTAATTATAATTAATTTCCAGCACATCTGTACTAATCTTCGAGCAGTACGACGGATCACAAATGGCTTTCAAGCCGTCTATCCCGCCGCCGAAGAAAGCCGATCCTCACAAGACCAAAACCCATAATCACGTTTGGGCCCAAAGTTCGCTTAAAGATCTCTGTGAATCGGTCGATATAAAAGTTAAAATAATAATCAATAATTAGAATTGAACTGTGAATAATTACTTAAGTATTATACTTCATCTCTCCGGGCGAAAACCGTCAACTTTCGGCCCGCTGCGCTAAACGAAGTTGCCGTCTTCCGCCTCCGTGTCGAGCAGAAAAAAAGTATATTACACACCTCGGGAAGTAAATACGAAAGCCTCAGATCACAATATGTTTGTAGACCGCGGCTTCGCCTTGGTCGACTATAAGATCTGAGACATTTCTTATTTTACTTCCCTAGGTATGTAATATACTATTAATAAAGGATACTTAAATTTTTATTCATTATTTTATTACAATAAATATTTCTTTTTCTAAATAAATAAATATTTCTATTTCTAAATATTTCCCTTTTCTCCCATGACATCGTACGCCAGAACACATACCTACGGGCGGGACGCCCACCGCGCATGCGCGAGGCGTGTATGTATGACGGCGGACTGGTGTAGAATCTCTCGATTTGGATAAAAATGTTATCTTCCCATATTAACAAATCAAAAATCAAAATCAAAAAATCGTTTATTTTCTATTGGTATTAAAATATACACTTAGAAACGTCAATATTTTATAATAACAAGGCACTCTAAACTCGTCCATGAAGATTGGCTAAATGCAAACAGCAGCCCATCTCAACACTCAAACAACAGCACCGACTTCTTGGAAGATGATTATATGATAGATATGATGAGGTAGATGATTTTTGTCGAGTCTTGCGCCTCTTCTTGGCTATGCCATCATGTTGTCGCAACGTGGGCGATGGCCGATCACGGGACATGTTAGCGACGACGCGCATCCACGAGGGACGTGTCGTGCTAATGTGAACCGGAGGCCCACATACAACCTACTAAGTCAGATTTTTATGGGCCATTTATACGAGGCCATTCCACTAAGACAATCCACTAATGGCTTCGTGTAAACGGAGAGTCCACTGCAATGGATTGTCCTCAAGTTTTTTTTTGTATGCGCTTAGTGGAATGGCCTCGTATAAATGGCCCCCTAGGTCGGATCGTCCGCGGCTGCTTTGTCATACACACTAAACAAACACACCTACATGAAACATCAGGTAGGTATATGTAGTAGGAGTTTGTAGGGCAAGCAGCATCTTTATTATTACTCAGCAGAATGTATGTGCATGTCACAATCAAAACACAATATCAATTTAGACAGATTTCTATACTTTGACATAGACACTGAATGAATAATATTTTTGATTTAGCTCCTTCAAAACAATAACTACATGTGAAATAACATAAATGCTAGTCGCTCGCAACCTCAGCATCCAACTCCCTTAGTAATTAGGCGAGTTCATACATTGTCTGCGAGATTTCCAGGGGGGGGGGGGAGGCAGCTGCCACTCGCTGCCCCCATGGGCGTAGCTAGAAAAATACCCTTCCTCATACATAAAATAACTTCATCCTCAACTACCGAGATCGAAAATGCATATAGCGTATGAAAATGTTGGGCCCTCAATTCGGACTTTTTAAGAAAATTGGATTTTTATTTGCTTTTTAACAGTTAAATTTTGTGTTGTTATTTCTTTTTAACTAATTTACCAACGATATTGAGCGATATAGAATTCAAATATATTAAAGTCGTATTAATCTCTTTCCTTAGATAAACTCATGTTTTACTGATTAATCAGTACAGATATTCACGAATTGAGGGCCCAAGCTAAACCGCCATAAATCTGTATTATCGCATTCTTAAGATTTGGGAATTTCTTAATGTATTTATGAAAAATCTTAACTAAATTCTCAAATAAAAATTATTATCCCAGGGATAGTACTTTCTGAGATTAGGCTATGCCGCTTTATGAAGGAGTCAGGATTGAGGGCTCAATTTATTTGACCATAACTCTTTTGTTTCACGTTTAAGAAATTTAAGAATCTTTGCCTTAAGTTTTACCAAATTTTTACTAAATGCCCTGTAAGGGTCATTTCGTTTCTCAATAATTTGAAAAATGGTCCCTCAATCCAGATGCACATGATCTATTTATACACACACCGGCACAATTAGCGGAACAGAAAAAAAAAGGAGAAAAAAGAGGGAATTTAGAACAATGAATGTAATTTTTAAACAATATATTATTTAAAATGAAACAACAATTAAATTAACATGTTTTGACATTCATTTGTAACACCATACTTAAAATTTTATAAAAATAAAAATTAAATTAAACAAAATGCATTTTTCTTCGATTTTTAATTATAGAGAAACAGCAGAAAATTCAAGATTTTCCAAAGTTTAACAACAATTTCAATGACTGTTCAATATCGAGTGTTTCCTCCTCGTGCTCTGATGAGGGTTTCCATCCGTCTGGGCATGCTGCGGATGATGTTATCAATGGTTTCTTGGGGCAACCTCTGCCATTCTTCAAGTAATGCGTTTCGCAACTCGTTGAGATTATTGGGAGGGGGCATTCTTGACTTTACACTCCTCTTTAGCAAGTCCCAGACGTGTTCTATAGGGTTCATATCGGGGGACCGTGCTGGCCACTCCATCACCGTTATACCAACATGGTTTAGGTATGTCTGTACTGTGCGAGAACTGTGAGCCCGAGCATTATCCTGCATTAGAATGAAGTTGTTACCAATAAAGGGGGCAAATGGCACAACATGTTCTTCTAAAATCTCCCTGATATACCGATCAGCATTCAGATTCCCGCCATCGACCACTACTAACTCCGTACGAGCTCCTAAACATATTCCTCCCCAGACCATAATTGAACCGCCGCCATATGCAACTGTATTTTCAAAATTAGACTGGATATACCGTTCTCCTTTGCGTCTCCATACTCGCTGCCTTCCATCAATTTGATTTAACATAACTCTGCATTCATCAGTAAAAAGAACCTGTCCCCAGTCGTCGAAGTCCCAATCACGATGTTCACGACCAAAGTGTAGACGGTTTGTGCGATGATGTCTCTCAAGTTTTGGGGCTTTGGCGGGCACATACGAGCCTATACCCACTTCTTCGAATCTTCTACGAACTGTCCGCTCACTCATCCTTACTGCTCGTACCTCTTCCAGTAAATTTCGAGCCTGCACCGCCGTTAGTCTCGTGTTCCGTCGGACTTGAAGTTGGAGAAAACGGTCATCCCTCCTTGAAGTACACCTTTTCCGGCCTTGTCCTCTCCTTCTCACTAGAGCATTCGTCAATCTGTATCGTTGGATGCTACGATAAATCGTTGATAACGATCGACGAAGGCTTCTGGCAATCGATCTGTAGGTTTGACCATTTCTCCTCATTTGATCTGCCCTAATGATTTCTGATAGCGTTAAATCAGGCATAATTAGATGCTCGTAAATTATCAATATGCGAAAAAACTCAAAAGCCTCAATAACTGCAATTCAAAGCTTTTCAAATGGAATTCACGAACCTTCTAAAAACGGACAAGCGGTGGAAAAAATGAATCAATGAAAATTAAAACAAAAGAATGAAAAAAAGGGCAGTCGCTTAGTATTCCATTTTTAAATTAAAACCCAAATTTAAAAAAAGCTTGTTTAGCCGGCCAGTAACACGCAAAAATGCGTAAATACTCCCTTTTTTTTCTGTTCCGCTAATTGTGCCGGTGTGTGTATATTTTTGGTTTCTTCTTTCCTTACTTCAATGTCGATTTGATTCACCTTGTTGTTTGTAATTTAAGAGCGGAGCTCTTGTCAGTGTATACTTAGCTATATAGGATTTAAACTTCATAGTTTTGGCCAGGACACAGATAAAAGAAAAAGAATTAGTATAATAGGATAGGATAACTGAAATCCATACTTGATTCCTACATACCATTTGCCGCGCCGTGGCCAGCCGATTCATGGCTGGGGCCATGGCCCCCCCTAGGAAAAATCCCTAGCTACGCCCATGGCTGCCGCCCTCCCCCCCCTCGGTACGCCCATCGGGCAACCAATTAATTGACACCCCAACAGTTTTATTCAAAATTAACGAAATTACGATACATAATTATATTCAGAATAATGAAATAAACACGGTGGTTTTATCTAATTATTATAAAATATATACATACGGACAGTGATTTAAAGTGTCAATTTGGGTGTTTTACCCTACCTACGTAAGTTTTAAAAAAACTCATCGGTACCTATATGATTTCGCCAGGTTTCGAAATAGAACCTCACGCATGAGAAGCCATGTCACAGATATTAGAATACGCCATGTTGAATGTGGTCTTAGTCTAAATAATTTTAGGGTTCATCATCTACATCATAACATCTACACTAATATTATAAAGAGGAAAGATTTGTATGTTTGTAACGAATAGACTCAAAAACTACTGGACCGATTCCAAAAATTCTTTTAATTTCTTATACTCGGAAAGTAGGTAGTGTTTTTTTTATCTGAGTCTCAGGTCAAAAACGATGACTCCCGCCAGAGATTCAGGGGGCCCGGGGTGCTGTCTTTCCGCCTCGCACAACTCCTCTCGGGGCACGGTTGCTTCGGAAGGCACTTGTGTGGGGTGGCAAGGCCCACGTCCGAATGCCACCACTGTGGATGCGTGGAGGACACCGCGCGCCACACCCTGGAGGCATGTCCGGCGTGGACAGAGGTGGTCGCGGAGGTGGGCGGGGGACCTCTCGCTTCCGACCTTGGTTAGAGCCATGGTCGGAAGCGAGAGAGCCTGAGAGGCGTGCTAGTCGTTTGCAGAGGCAGTGCTCCTACAGAAGGAAGAGGCGGAACGGCAGCGTGAACGGGACCCGGACGCGCACACATTCGCGCGAGGCCGGGACGCCGGCGCCGCCGTTAATGAAGCACTGCTCCTGCAAAAAGGAAACTGAGATAGGTTACTTGAGGCGTCAGGCGCGGGGAACGCCTGACGCGCCAATTGGGGTGGGTAGCGCCGTGTCTCCTGTTCCGGCACGGCGCAGAGAGGGGGTTACAGGGCTGATTGACTGCCTGTCCCGCCGACTTCCGTCGACGGGACGAGTGGTTAATCAAGCCGAAGGAGGGGTTGGCGGATCGATTGCCGTGCTTGCTGACTAAGAGGCCCGGCAATCGATCATGCCCAAAAGTAGGAGTAGGAGGGGTAGCAAGCGTGGTGGGGGATAACCCGCGCCTGCTACCCCGATGGGGGGAGAGCACAGCCGGCCGAGTCACGGAAGAAACTGTTTCCCGGGACTCGGACTTAGGGCGAGAGGAGGAACAGCATGGGGGGTTTAGTCAGTGCAAGCCTGGCATAACCTGGTTGTCGTCCCCGCTACCACCAGGTATGGGTAAGGCATTTTCCCCTCAAGCGAAAGAAAAAAAAAAGGGGCCAATTCTACGAAATGTCAATGGTTACAGTTGGATGACAATGACATGGTCAGTCGATGGTGTTAATTGCTCTGAAAAGTGTCAAAATAACACCATTGATTTACCACCACATCTCATTGTCATCCAACTATTAGAACCGTTGACATTTAGTGGAATTGCCTCCCAGGTCTGTGATTCCCCCCCTCGGGCGGGAAAGACTCGTAGTACCTAATTGCTTCCCTCCCTAGGGCGGAAATAAATTTAAAAATCGGTTGTCTGTAAAGTCTGTTTACTGACGATAGTTGAACGTGCCAACGTCATAAGAAAATACTGATGGAATGGATTGTGCCTCTTTGTCGCTTGTTGCGCGCTCTCGCTTGCACTGGAACGACGCATACGTCACACTTTTTCGGGAATGCCGCCCGGCTCCATCAATTTATAAGACGTTGTCACGTCAAAATGTAGTACTTAGTTTGGTTAGGTACCTAGGTACCTAGTCAATTACAAAACTTTTTACATTGATTAAAGAAAAAAAACCTGCGGCGTTGGGTGTGTTCCGTGTATTTATCATCCTAGCAGAGCGCCTGATTGGCATCTGAACCAGATCTATACATATAATAATAATAAAACAATAACGGGGCCGTGTCTGTACATTAAATATTTTTTGAAAATTTTAACGGTAGTGTATATAGTTATCGATATAGATACCGAAACACAAATTTTTGGATTTTTTGTCTGTCTGTCTGTCTGTCTGTCTGTCTGTCTGTCTGTCTGTCTGTCTGGTTGTGCACGCATCACTCAAAAACTACTGGACGGATTTTGATGAAATTTGGTATGGAGATAACTGAGTACCCGGGTCAACATCTAGGGTACTTTTTATTCCAGGAAAATATCTCATTCCCACGGGAAAATATAAAAACTGGTTGAAAAGAGAAATACGTACTACTCCGAAACGATAACACCTAGAAACTTGAAAAATGGTATGAAGGTGTCTGATATGTCATAGAAAATTGGTATGAATGGATTTTTGGAAATTCCCACGGGAACGGGAATAAACTAAATCCAAGCGGGAAAACGCCGGTGGGCACCCGATATTTGAAATATGGTATGTAGGTGTTTTAAATATGTCGTAGGAAACCAATATGAAGGGATTTTCGGAAATTCCTACGGGAACGGGCATAAACGGAATCCGCGCGGGCACCGCCGCTGGGCATCCGCTAGTATACAATAAGTGCCGTAAAATCCTGCAACTATAGTCCCAAATATTTGTGTAAGTGATCGCTCTCTGTACAAAAGAGCAGTTGATATACAACAAAATATGTTGGTTATACAATAGTTTTTAAAAATAGAAAAAGTTGTTCATTCACTAACGATAGATGGCGATGTCATCGAATGATGGCTTTTTTTTTTGTTCTAAAGAATGCAAGGGTCATGAAAATATACAGCTTTTGATGCTGACAGACGTGTTGTTTATTAGTGACTAGTGGCCCGGGCAGACGTCGTTCTGCCACCGTATAAACCATCCCTGGACCCACTCTAACCCACACAAAAAGTTTCATCAAAATCTGTCCAGCCGTTCTGGAGTTTTAATCAGACTAACGAACATCAATTCATTTTTATTTATATAGATATCTAATTTCTATTGTAGTTGGTGTGTTTTCTCCAGCTTTACACTAGGTTTAAAGTGGTTCGAACAAACACAGGAATATTTACTGAGATTCCATCCGATTTTGCGTTGAACACGGAAGAAGACCGTATCAGTAGCTTTAATCCACTGTTGAACGCCTCCTTCGATGACACATGTGCGCATGTTAAAAATAGATATCGTCGTAGCTGCAAATCGTGTTTAACCTTTTGTAGCGATAAAAATTCTGTGTCAATATTGATTTAATATCAACTTCTCGTTTTTTAATGTGTGGCGTGGGTGTGTGTTACTGTACTAGTTTATGACAGCTCCATGAAAGTTCTTCAAAACAACATCTACTGACACCTGTTGGGATAGTAACATATAATATCATTGCCTGTTGGTGACTGGGGAGTTTTCGGTGACAGCTGTCACTTGAGTATTCAAAGGTGTCAATAGATGGTGCTGATAAGACTTGGGTTTTTTTTTTACCTAATCTATGGTCGCAAGAATTTGTCAAACAAAACAAAAACAATCTGACTTTTTATCAAAATAAGGTAACGTACTCATTGCCTTGTATTTTATTTATTGTTCTGTTTGTACATTGTTTACAAGTGGTTTGTGTTACAACAAAAGATCCGAATCCACGATAAACAAAAACTCAGTCTCCTTCATCTGCGAAAATGCGTGGACCATGTATAGTGTATGGGTGTAAAATACGGAGGAACCGAAGCTCGACTCGACGCACTAGGAATTTAGGTACCTAAAACAAGATCTGTTTTATTGCGTTGCCTGCTGACGCGTTACACTCACTTACACACAACACAACAACGGCACATGACATGACGGACGGATGTGTCACGTAAAGCGACACATCAGTGTTGCCAATTTCTAATTCCCAATGTTGATCAGCGCCATCTAGTTCAATTTTAAGAATGTCATTGAAAATTCCTCAAGGTTTTATATGAAACATTTGTAGACATATTCCTTTTTTCCTTTTTTTTTTAGTTGGCAGTTTTATATGCATTACATGTTCTTTTCCTTAAAAGTGAGTTTTCTTCATAATTATACTTACTAAAAGTGTTCTGTGGTCCACATCGTTCGCCAACAACACCTTTGAATACTCATGTGACAGCTGTCATCCAAAACGCCTCAATGATAAACTTCACTGAAAACGAGGCAGTATGGTCTATGACTCCAGCCTGGCCGACACAAGATTGGTCGAAAAAAAGGCCATTTCTTTTTTCTTTCTGTTTATCTGGTTATTGTGTTGTCGTGTTGAGTGTTCTGTGGTGTTGTCTGTGGTGCTATCTCCGACTAGTTAAAGATATCTGTGGTGCTATCGGTCTGTGGTGCTATCCATTGCTATCTGACTATCTGTTGTCTCCGAAGATATCTGTGATCTGTTGTGGAGTTCACTAATCAAGTTGATTGGTAATCACTCTGTGGATCCATTGTAAACTGCAATTGGTTTATTATGGCAGGAACGTACTATTTTGTTATAGTCGGCCACTCTGACAATCCTATATTCGAAATGGACTTCCTACCTGTCACTAAAGAAGTCAAGGTATAGTACCCTAACATATTTTGTTATACCCGGCGGTGCTATACCGCGCGCATCCAGTTTATTTCCGTTACCATGGGAATTTATAAATATCCCTTTATAGGGGTTGGCTTTGATGTTTATGACACCTTCACACTACATTTCAAGTTTCTAGGTGTTATCGTTTCGGAATAGTATGTATTTCTCTTTTTATCAAGAGCAGTGATAGCCCATACGGTTAAAGAGCCGGCCGAAAATCAGTGAGGCTTGGGTTCGAATCCTGGCATGTACCAATGAGTTTTTCAAAAACTTCGTACATATTTATCACTAGCTCGACGGTGAAGGAAAACATCGCGAGGAAACCCGCAGGTTTCTGAGACGTGTGTAAACAGACACGGTCTGGCGATGGGCTCACCACCTATCACGTTTAGGGGTCCAATATATCTCGTGAAATGTGGGTATATCCAGTAATAGAATACCTCTGCCTACCCCCTCGGGGATGAAAGGCGTGAGATTACATTATATATATATCTCTTTTTACCCAGTTTTTATAATTACCCGTAGGAATGAGATATTTTTCTGGAATAAAAAGTACCCTAGATGTTGACCCGGGTACTCAGTTATCTGCATACCAAATTTCATCAAAATCCGTCCAGTAGTTTTTGAGTGATGCGTGCACAACCAGACAGACAAAAATTAAAAAAAAAAGTGTTTTGGTATGTATATCGATAACTATATACCTACACTACCGTTAAAAGTTTCAAAAAATATTTCATGTGGAGACAGGGCCCCGTTAGAGTTTTATCATATGTATAGATTAATTATCAAACATTGTAACTTTTTAGTACATTTTTCAAGTATGCCACACCCAAAGAGATTTAAATATAATAGGGCAATTTTAATCTCTTTGGCCAAACCATTATTTTTATAGTACCTACTATTCTCAATGGCTCTGACGCAGAATGTGCACTTCGCAAAATGAGCACTCGATAAAAAGGGGCATTTCGCAGTTGGTGCACTTCTCAAAGGGGGCACTTCTCATAATGTGCATTTCGCAAAATGAGCACTTCGCAAAATGTGCACTACGCAAAATGTGCACTACGCAAAATGAGGATTTCGCAAAATGTGCACTACGCAAAATGCGCACTTTTCTAGGGTGTGAGCCAATGGTTAGTAACAATATGAAAACAATATGATTTGTATTTAAAATAAAATAAAAACTTTTACAAAGTAGTTTTTACTAATTCCATTACGTTTAAAGTATCTGTATACAAGTAATATACAGGATGTCCCAGAAGTCAACGATAAGCCGGAAACCAGCGATAGGCCTAGTCATGAGGGTAATCAGAAAAATATAAAAAAAAATCTATGTTCTTTTTTCAAAATGTTATGAAGGTTTAAAAAAAATCCTAAAAAACGGACACCCTGTAATGAACTTTCTTGTACCGTGACTGTAAATATTTACTTTTTGAATATTTTTTTTCTGTAATGCTATAATGAATAGCCGTGCTACAATTTACAATAAAGAAAAATTACATAACTGCCTCACTTTTAAGTAAAAAGTTAAATTTGTTTCCAACATTGAATTCTAAATAATTTCATCAACCAACAGCTGTACTGTAAAAAAAATGTATGGCTACTATTTTGGCAAGTATACTTAAAAGTTGACGCATTTAGTCTAAATTCTAAAATGGTATAACACATGCTAGGTTTTGATATAGTACTTATAGTTGAGGCATGAAAATTTTTTTTCTCGATGAATCCGGATTCTATGCCAATCTAATTTAATGAGGTGAAATGTTGGTAACGCAACCTTAAGTCTGCAGCTGACCTGAACTAAGCCTTTTTATCCTCTTTCTTAACCCTCCTTTAAAGTAATGATACTTAAAATAAGTTTGTGTAATATTTTTATAAATCGGGTAGTTGATTTTGTAGGAAATCTAAATAAACATGTCCATTTATGGTCTCTGGCAGCTCAATCGGACCAATAACTGTACCGTTTAAAATGCCTGTCCACATGTTTACTTTAAAACGGTACTGTGAATGATCTTCACGTATTAGGTGAGGATTTTTCACGTGCCATTCGTGTAAATTGTGTAAGTTCATGTAACCGTCATTTTTAAACGTTGCTTCGTCGGACCATAGAATCGTTTCAAAAAACTGGGGATCTTCAGTGTGTTTTTGCAAAATCGTTTGACAAAATCGCACTCTCTCTGGGTAGTCTCGGGGAAGTAAAGATTGTACTCGTTGTACAGTCAACAAAGTTGTTAGGGTTACATGGCCAGTAACTAAGAATTCATTTTTCTGGGGAAGTGTTATAAATAAATCTCATTGATTAATGTTTATTTCGAAAGGTATCTTTGATCCCTATAATTTACCAAAAAAATACTATAAATACATTTAAGGCTTTAAGAGAAAAGTGAATCTTAATTTTTGGCCATGTAACACTAACAACTTTGTTGACTGTACATGAAATGGATGCAGACGGTTTTTTTTTTCAGAATACGATGTGCACTGCTTTTAGGTACTCCAAGGCTTTCCTCAATTCCACGTACGGATATACTTGGATCTTCTTCCACAGCTTGCATGACTTCGTCCTCGTAGGGCAAGAGGGGCCTTCCTTCACCAGCCATATGATCAGGGTATCGACCTTCGGATAATGATCGATGCAGATTAATAAAAACTCGGTAATCAGGATGACGCTCTAAGTTTGGGTATCTCTCGCGATACACCCTAGCTGCAGCATTGGCGTTACATAAGCATTCTCCGTCAATAAGATGCATTTTGGCGTACTCCTATACGGTATATCTATTTGGCATGATAACTTCACGTTACGAACTCGTAATTACACGCAAATACAATCTAAGCAACAGACTCCAGAATCTTTACTTCTGGGACAGATGGATTTAAATCAAAGCCATCAAACAAATGAAATAAACAAAAGATGTACGAATAAAAAATCCCTGTTAGGTTCTCTTTTCAAAATTATGAGTCCGTCTCCATTCAAAAAGATTTTAACCTGGATTTACCTAAGAAGGTTGCGTTACCAACATTTCACCTCATTAAATTAGATTGGCATAGAATCCGGATTCATCGAGAAAAAAAATTTTCATGCCTCAACTATAACAAAACCTAGCATGTGTTATACCATTTTAGAATTTAGACTAAATGCGTCAACTTTTAAGTATACTTGCCAAAATAGTAGCCATACATTTTTTTTACAGTACAGCTGGTTTAAGTTGGTTGATGAAATTATTTAGAATTCAATGTTGGAAACAAATTTAACTTTTTACTTAAAAATGAGGCAGTTATGTAATTTTTTTTTATTGTTAATTGTAGCACGGCTATTCGTTATAGCATTACAGAAAAAAAATATTCAAAAAGTAAATATTTACAGTCACGGTAAAAGAAAGTTCATTACAGGGTGTCCGTTTTTTAGGATTTTTTTAAACCTTCATAACATTTTGAAAAAAGAACATAGTTTTTTTTTTATATTTTACTGATTTCCCTCATGACTAGGCTTATCGCTGGTTTTCGGCTTATCGTTGACTTCTGGGACATCCTGTATATACAATATGTATCAGAAAGGTGAAATAATATTGAAGGGTGTATATGTATATCGTGTAACGAAATACCTACAAAAATATCAGATCTAATATAGCAACTTTTTTCTTTCATACAAACTTAATAATTACTTTTTATGTGTGAATTTTCGCCAACCCTGTGATTGAAGAATAAAAGCGTACGGGCTCCGTACGCGCTAGTGTCGTTGACCGTAGTAGTGGTATAGGTAGCGCTGCGCGCGCAGCTGATCGCTCGCGCCGAGCGCCGGTCGCCGCCCGCGCCTTAACATACCTATAAATGTTATTGGAAATAATAAAAATTATAGCAGTAATCATTTATTAAAAAAAAATTAAAGGTAACAGCGTAGTTTTTATTCAATAATAAATTTAACTGATCAAAACATTGTCATTAAACAAGTAATACCTACCTACATACTAATTATGTAGTTTCATCAAACTTTTACACTTTGGGATTAGGGTCCAACCTACTATTTGGTTTACACACACATTAATACCGCACAATAACTCAAAATGTCCACCCGTGCGCAGTGGGTACCACCAGCCGCAGGTCCCGGCACCACGAGTAGGCGTACAGGTTCGCGACCTTGGGGGGTTTGAGCGCGGAACGAACCAGCCTCGCGCAGACGCATACACACACCTGACAAATTCTCCCGAAGCAGCTGAAGGATAGCATCCGCTGCTCATCCAGCAGTCTACCTTCAGCGAAGCGCACGTGACACAGCTCCCTAACTTGACTGATATTGCCGTCGGGAGCACCGACACAAAGTCATTTCATAAGATTCACTTGAATAATCGCGAGACACTGTAGCGACTGTTGCGAGTCATATTCTTTGATTATAACACGTCTTCACTCGTTGATAGATAGAAAGCAACTAAGTTCATTGATTTGAAAAGGAAAGAATTTGCCGATTTCCTAAAATTTTGCTGTAGGGTTCAGTTGAAAATTAAACATAACCCTATGAAAATAAAAGACGTAAAAATATTTTTAAGCGATACAAGGATAATGAACCAATTAATTACACAATTTACTTTTGCCAATTGTGAAATAATAATAACGTGAAATAAGATAAAATACTTAGAATTAGGAATATTTTTTAAAACATACGGAACCACTCAATAAATAGAGGGTGGAGCTAGAGTCCTTAGTAATGCCGCCGCCGGCCCTTTGACCTTTGCGCAGTGTCCTTATTGGCCAAAAAGGAGCGCGCGAGCGTTCCTAGTGATCAATGGATTTTTCATTGATCTAAGACCGCAATCCACGTGGACTAACAAAATTCTATCAAAGACTAATAATGGGTTCAATTCTACAACACCGTCTAAACCTCTTAATTTTATTTGACAGCTGCTAAAGCATTTTGCTATTCTAGGCAGTACTGTCAAAATCAAATGACAGGACTAAAAATGAATCTGACGTTCCTAATTTATCTGGCCAATTCAATTTAGGTTTAGCGACCTTATGGCTATTCTGTGGACGCCATTTTAAGCATTTTAGAAATGTCATCACGACTAAACCTCCTAAACTTAGCGGCGATTAAAATGGTGTCGCTTAAATTAGATTATAGGAAAAATCCCGACATATTTGTGTTTGTGTTATTTTTCAAGATATGTTCCATATTTTTAGAAATAGTCAAGAGGGTTTTTGGTGGAAATACGAAAAGGGGGATCATGTTTTTTTGTAAAATTTATATTTTGCTGTATATTTTGGGTTTTGACTAGATAATAATATTTTGTGTGGCAGGTGTCTGTGAAGGTGTGCAGTGAATGGAAAGTTCGATAAAATGCATAGGATCGTCGTTGTTAGATTGCATGAAGTCTTCAGTAAAAGTAATATAATTTTACTGTCGATGATCCAAAAAGGGGTGTTGATGACTCAGTATTTTTGTACATGGACTCCAAAGCAGAGCCGTTTAACTAAGAAATTTGAAGATTGCTGGAGATGTTATTGAATTAACAAGAAAACAAAGACTGAGGACGAGGCACATGTCCATTTAAAGATAAACTTAACTGAAGACGAGGCAGTACGGTCTATGACTCTAGCCTGTCCAAAGAAAAAAAATCTATTTGATAATACCTTTTCAGTGTTGCCCGAATAATAGTGACTTTAGTATTTGAAGTAAAACAAGAAAATATAAATTAAACCTATGTTAAAATGATAAAAATGGCATCGAAAGTAATCGTTGAGAACTTTATTTACATAATAATAAATATATACACATTTATTATTGTATTTTTTTTAGATTTCATTCATTCGTTCACTCGGCTCTTTTTTTATTTGTAATTGCAACACTATTCAACTTAGGCATTTTACGCTGTGGTTATAGACTATCTAAATTTAGTAACCATGGCGTTCTAGAATTGCATTTGGCTTAGCGGCTGCGTAAAACTAAATATAATTTAAGAAATTTAGTTTTAAGCTATTTAGGCAGTGGACGCGTAGAATTGAACCCAATGTCAGATATTTACGTAGGTAAATTAGTAAGTTTTCTTTAAAACTATGGGAAAAAAAAAAAAAATGATGGAGTATTATCGGGCCTGTTGGCTCAGTTGGTAGTGACCTTCAGAACCGGAGCTCGCGGGTTCGATTCCCACTGAACAACATGTTGGCCTACAGTTGTGTGAATGAACATATCATTTTTCTTCGTGACTGGGTTTTCAATAATTATTTAAGTAGGTATGTCTATTAGTTATTTAGTACTCATAGTGTATAGGCTCGGTCTAGTTTTTCGTAGGTAAAAACACGATGTCTTATCTGTACCATGTTTAGTCACTTAAAAGAGAGTTCAACAGCATTTAGCAGCTGATTTAAGGGTTGAAAATGTTTTTTTTAATGATAACTTCCACGTCGTTTTACTCCAAATTTATAGTATATATTAAACAAGAGACATTTTTCACGAACTGTATATAAGCTACTTTATATGACCCTTAATTATTATTTCACCTTTCTGATACATATTGTATATAGAAATATGTATTTGACGATCAAAACTTGGTCTTGACTTATAGTCCAGTCAATAAATAACCCAACAGTAGGTGTAGAGTGCGTGAGCGGGGACCTCAACGATTTCTTCAGTAAATTGTTCAGGGTGCTTAGGGAGTAAACATACTAAAAGTCCCGGTGTCTAGGAGGTCCGCCGGAGTGGGGAGGGGGGATTAAAGTTCCCACTTTTGAGTTTTTCGCTAATATCTTTAAAACGGTGTATCGTAGAGAAAACATATCTTCTACATAAAGAAAGCTCATAAAATATTCTGCAACTTTTATCTTATACACTTTTTTCAAATTCCTACCCGTTTTCGAACTACACGTTCCGGAAGAGTGATTTTTTTCGAAAAAAGTACTTTTATCAAACACTAGCTGTTGCCTGCTACTTTGTTCGCGTTATTTCGGGATAAAATGTAGCCTATATGTTAATCCAGGTCCTAATCTATCATCCTACCAAATTTCATCTAAATCCGTGCAGCCGCTAAGTTATTTTCGTCTTTTATCACATAGATATCTACACTAATTTATACTTCTATACTAATATTATAAAGAGGAAAGATTTATATTTTTGTACGTTTGTTAAGAATAAACTGAAAAACTACTGCACCACCAATAATAAAAAAAAATCTATGTTCTTTTTTCAAAATGTTATGAAGGTTTAAAAAAATTCCTAAAAAACGGACAACCTGTAATGAACTTTTTTGTACCGTGACTGTAAATTTTTACTTTTTGAATATATTTTTTTCTGTTATGCTATAATGAATAGCCGTGCTACAATTTACAATAAAAAAAAATTACATAACTGCCTCACTTTTAAGAGCCCTATCACAAAACTACGCTCCTCAAGATTAGGCATTTGAACGCGACAGCCCGCTTGCTCGGGGTCACGAGTTCACGGCACTACTCTGCCGTAGCGGCAGCAAGCGATTTAACGTCCTTGATACTTTTCTATTTTTTTTTATGGTAGTGTGTTTAACTTTTTTAGCGGGCGTATGTTAAGAAAGTTTAAAACAATACAATTTACACCCCTTTAGAGATTATAGTTTATATAATATGTTTTTAGATATAGGTACGTAGATTTTTGCTTAAACTGAGAGGGACCAACCTTGAAATAAAAAGTCTGTTCTCTCTCACACATAAAATGAAGGTTACCAGGGGTCTTTCATCTATACATATAACAAAACTCTAACGGGACCGTGTCTGTGCATAAAATATTTTTAGAAAAATAAATAAATCGTTGTCATGCAATAATATTCCACGCACAAAGTTAGTCACCATATTCTCTAAGTAGGTGTTTTCTTGGTTAATATTTACGATGTATTCCCGTTGTCCTCATTGGCCGTATTCCCATTATAGGGATACGGCAGTGGGGACAACGGGAATACATAAATTTCACGTGTCAATATCCCCATCAAATCTTTTTAAAATCCCTAAAATCTAAATTTTGACGGGCCTGTTGGCTCAGTTGGTAGTGATCCTGCCTTCTGAGTCGGAGGTCGCGGGTTCGATCCCCGCTCTTGGCCAACATTTGTGTGCATGAACATGTCTGTTGGCTTCGTGTCTGGGTGTTTAGTATTTATTTAAGTATGTTTATCAGTTGTTTAGTACCCATAGTACAGGCTCTGCCTAGTTTGGGACTGAATATCCGTGTGTAAATTGTGTCCCACAATTTATTTATTATTATTTATTATTAAATACCTAATGGTTTTTTGACTTAAAGTGAAAATACCAAAAACTTAAAATGTCAAATGGATATATTACTGAAGTTCAAAAGGATAAAACTTGAAATACCTATATACAAAGTCCCTGAAATAGATTTACCTCACAGTTCATTGACCAAAATGACAAATACCGATATTAAAGTATGTACATAATCTACTTTATAACACATTACATTGTATTTCATTACGCACTTGTGCGTTATTGTAATTTAAATCGCATGGTTTATCAAGGTCCTCCGGCTAAAAACGAACGGTACTTTTTAAAATCTTAACAAATATTTTTTTTTCGCTGTTTTGTTTTTATTTGTTTATGAAAGTTCGAGTTTTCTTTATTTCCTCGCAAATATGTTATGTAACGTCGTATGTCATACTTGCGCCTACGGCTGGGGCTAGCAATATTGCCTCGGCTGTAATTTTCAACTTACCGCACTTATACTATAATGTACTATATCATATTGTAGCATACTTACTTAAGAACGGTTATAATAAAAGATCTTTATTTGTTGCTCATAAAAAAACCTAACATCAAAGATCTTCTGAACCTAACCAGTCCAAATAATTTTCGCTCTGGTATTTTGAGCTCGCTTCGCTCGCTCTCGCAAGTGGTGCATTATTTTAAGTATTTTGACCATTTGGTATTTAAAATGTTGGTATATCAAACTTTGTTGTTATAACTATAATAATTTTGAATATTAGGTATTTAATCCAATCTGTATTATAATCTTAGATATTTCGTAGGTAAGTATTCGCTGCCTAGGTATATTAAAACATTAGGTATTTAGATTTTAGGGATTTTAAACGTAAGTTATTTTACGTTAGGTTTTTAATTTTAGACATTCAAATACGTACCCGACCACATACAGAAATAGACTCAAACAACATTTTTATCCAATGACAAAGAAACTAATGAGCAACCCTCAAACATCAATCTGAGAATAGAAAAAAAAATATAAGGGTGGAACACTGGTCAAATTTCTTGCAGTACTACATATTCTCATCAAAATATTGCTGAATGTTCAAGGACAGATTGCATTAAATTAAAGGAGAGAGAAAAAAATCTATGGGGACAACGGGAAGTATTTTTAATAATTTTATTTCGTTATTTCAATGGGTACAGATAGTGGGGACAACAGGAAGTATTTTTAATAATTTTATTAAATTCCGGTTGTCCCCACTCAATGGGGATATCGTCAATGGGAACAACGGGAATACACCATATTTACTTGAGCCGAAACTTTATTTACGGCGCTTTTTTTGTTTACGGAAATTTATTTATTGTATGTCGCGAGATTTAAGTACTCGTGTTTAAGTAAATATATGTATAAGTAACTGATTGAATTCAATTTTTAGAATTTTTAGTGTAAATATGAGTACCTACTTAAATCTCGCGAAAAGCTTTTATTACGTAATAAATTGTGTAATGACGTTTTAAGATAGTAGAAGTTTTAAAGGGAGAGTGTATTTTATTCTTTTTAGTGCATTAAAATAAAAGCTTGTTTAAAAATTATTTTTTTACTCTTAATTTATTTTTTAATTTTTAGTTGGATTTAAAATGACTTGACATAGCTAACCATGCATTGTCATCCAAACTAAACGTGTATACAACATTTTAGCTCAATTGGTTATATTCCAGCTCCATCATCAGACACTGACATGTCTGACATCAGACACACCAAAGTACTCGTCAACGCGAATCATACGAGCCCAAACTCGATAGGGTTATGTCGTTTAATTACGGAGTTCCCATGGCCATTTTCCAGCTCCATCATCAGACCCTGGTTACCATCTAGCACCAAAGTTCTCGTCAGGACGAATCAAACGAGCCCAAACTCGATAGGGTTTTGTCGTTAAATTACTGAGTTCCTTTGGCCGTCTTCCAGCTCCATCATCAGACTCTGGTTACCATCTAGCACCAAACAACTCGTGAAGATGTGTCATACGAGCCCAAACTCGATGGGGTTGTGTCATTTAATTACCGAGTTCCCATGGCCATCTTCCAGCTCCATCATCAGACCCTGGTTACCATCTAACACCAAAGTATTTGTCAAGACGAATCATACAAGCCCAAACTCGAGGGGTTTACGAGTAGTCATTGAGGAGTTGTGATATCCACCTCCTGGCTCCATCATCAGATCAGCTCAGTGATACCATAATATTGCATTGTCACCGAACTTACATAAGTACACCAAATTTCAGCTCAATCGGTATACAAACAACCATCACCACATGAGCAACTATCACAAGTTACAATAAAATACTTCGATGATTAAAACTTGTTATAGGTAGTCGCACTATAATTACGACGAAATTCGCGATCTTTCGGCGTGACAAATTTTGACACAGGTCTATCGTCGACGAGCGCTCGCGCAGTACTGAGCTCGGCCGGCCAAAACTTTGCTTTATGTAGCAATTTTGCAGTTTGAATTATTTTTCTTTTCAGGTTTATAATGAACTGTTTTTAAAAACATGTATGATGTTTGTATTCCTTATGAACTAAAGTATCTTTTGATATAAAAATCATGTGATATTGTTTATATAGTAAGGAGAAATTTACGGTTACTTCCAAGCGTTTTTGGCAATTTTACGGTCTTGAATATGATTTAATTTCTAAATATTCAATACGTATTAAAAAAAAATTGAAGTAGCTATCCACTTAATCACTATATAAGCAATATTATTATATTTTTTGTTATCTCATTTGTTTACTCGTTTAGTTCAATCCACGAACACAAAAAAGTGCCGTCGCGCGTTTTTCGAAAAACTTGCTTCGGATTTTTTACTTTTATATAGTTAACTAAGATAAAATCGAATAAAGTAGGGTAGCCATTCCCTATAATAATATATTTTCTCTACCATCCCGAAAGTATAAGTTGTTCAAGTTTCCTAGTTTCTCAGATCCAGGAAGCCAAAGTTGGCCTTTAAACGCAAAAATCACGCTCGAAATGTAATAGGGCTCTTAAGTAAAAAGTTAAATTTGTTTCCAACATTGAATTCTAAATAATTTCATCAACCAACTTAAACCAGCTGTGCTGTAAAAAAAATGTATGGCTACTATTTTGGCAAGTATACTTAAAAGTTGACGCATTTAGTCTAGATACTAAAATGGTATAACACATGCTAGGTTTTGTTATAGTTGAGGCATGAATTTTTTTTTTCTCGATGAATCCGGATTCTATGCCAATCTAATTTAATGAGGTGAAATGTTGGTAAAGCAACCTTAAGTCTGCAGCTGACCTGAACTAAGCCTTTTTATCCTCTTTCTTAACCTTTCCTTAAAGTAATGATACTTAAAATAAGTTTGTGTAATATTTTTTTTATTTAATGTGGTATGTTTTACAGCATTTTTATAACAAATGTTCAAACTGTTTTCCTTCAGCTAATATGCACGCTCTACATCTCCTTAAAAATGATCGAGCTATGCGCCGGGCGTGACGTTTGGAATTGATTTGTTCAGCGGCTTCTGAGATTCTTCGGCGCAGCTCTTCTAAATCTTGAATCGGTTTGTGGTAGACTTTTTCCTTAATTGCACCCCAGTAAAAAAAAAACTATTGGATTAAGGTCGGGTGACCGCGCTGGCCACGAAATTGGACCACCCCGACCAATCCACCTATTTGGATATTCTTGATCGAGAAACTCTCTGACTAGACTAGATACCACATGCTGCCGTAAATATTTAGCGGCACTTCTTCTAATAAATCGGGTAGTTGATTTTGTTGGAATTCTAAAGAAACATGTCCATTTATGGTCTCTGGCAGCTCAATCGGACCAATAACTCTACCGTTTAAAATGCCTGTCCACATGTTTACTTTAAAACGGTACTGTGAATGATCTTCACGCATTAGGTGAGGATTTTCCACGTGCCATTCGTGTAAATTGTGTAGGTTCATGTAACCGTCCTTTTTAAACGTTGCTTCGTCGGACCATAGAATCGTTTCAAAAAACTGGGGATCTTCAGTGTTTTTGCAAAATCATTTGACAAAATCGCACTCTCTCTGGGTAGTCTCGGGGAAGCAAAGATTGTACTCGTTGTACATGGAATGGATGCAGACGGTTTTTTTTTTCAGAATACGATGTGCACTGCTTTTAGGTACTCCAAGGCTTTCCTCAATTCCACGTACGGATATACTTGGATCTTCTTCCACAGCTTGCATGACTTCGTCCTCGTAGGACAATAGGGGCCTTCCTTCACCAGCCATATGATAAGGGAATCGACCTTCGGATAATGATCGATGCAGATTAATAAAAACTCGGTAATCAGGATGACGCTCTAAGTATGGGTATCTCTCGCGATACACCCTAGCTGCAGCATTGGCGTTACATATGCCTTCTCCGTAAATAAGATGCATGTTGGCGTACTCCTGTGCGGTATATCTATTTAGCATGATAACTTCACTTTACACGCAAATACAATCTAAGCAACAGACTCCAGAATCTTTACTTCTGGGACAGATGGATTTAAATCAAAGCCATCAAACAAATGACATAAACAAAAGATGTACGAATAAACAAAAATCCCTGTTAGGTTCTCTTTTCAAAATTATGAGTCCGTCTCCATTCAAAAAGATTTTAACCTGGATTTACCTAAGAAGGTTGCGTTACCAACATTTCACCTTTGATTATTTACTCTCTAGATATAGCGCGGCAGCGAAAACACGTCCAAAAATATAGAAGCTAACTGTTAGCCTCTAAGTCGTTTTCCGTCGCTTAGTGTCCAGTGCGATGCTAAGGGAGACACACGTCTATCGCTGAGTTTCAAGAGTGAAAAAGTGATTTAAAATGTCGAGTTGCGTAATAAAAGTTTGCCGAAATTACAAAGGACGTTTAAGAACAACCCTCAAGGTCACCTACCATAAGTAAGTAACTCTAATTTCATCATATTTATGACAAAATATTTCATCTACCACGTCTAATTTTTACAACTCCATCTTGACATTTTATCAGTGTTGCTAGTATATAATTGCAAAATTCCCTAAAAAAGTAAATGTATTTAAAAGTTTACCGTCTGTGGTATAAATGTTAAGGACCAAGTGATTTATAGGGCAAAAGTTATAGTGCCCGGACTGTGTAAAAAATGCCCAATATGAACGGGCACCGAGCATTATGATAATAATTATCCAAATAATTAAATTGACCGGGCTTTATGAATAATGCTATTCACCCAATGGGCAGAATAATAAAGTATTTAAGTAAGTAGGTACATAATTTAAGTAATTATTTATATCAAATAAATGATAAACAAAACAAAATTATACAAAGTGAATGTTAGATTTTTTTGTCTTTCTTTCTTGTATTACTTATCCATGCCATGCTATTGACCATAAATAATTATAATTCATATTGATAAAAAATTACTGCATTTGAAATGTCACAGGTAGAACTACTGTAAAAAAAATAAGTCATTTCATCAAATGAAAATGATTTAAAACTAGCAATCGTAAACAACCCCAGTTCCTGCTTCCCGCGGCTTGCCAAATGTACCTACTAACATTATTAATTGCCGTCACTTGGTCCCTAACATAAATATATCAATATGAAATTTGGATCGATTTAACTAGTAAGATTCAAATTAAAAGATCGGGCATCCGTCCATACTGCATAATAGGCATTTTTTTAAAAACAACTGAATCTATACATCAACGAAATAGGTATGTAGGTAGGTACATATAAATAAAATAGTCGCTATCTGCGTTTGTCTGTTTGTCCGATTGTAACTTAATCACGTAACGGATTTTGATGCGGTTTTCACTTTTAGAGAATTTCTTCTGGAGTTGCTATGTTAAAATAGGTTTAAAATACATTTAAAATTAGTTTTTGTTTTATACCGATTTTACCAAAAGAAATGGGGTGGGTTACTTAGTTTATTGAAAACTGGCTATTATTTTCAGAATACCTAAGGATCCTATAATGAAAAGTCGATAGGTAGACATTATACGAAGAAGCCGTGGAGAAGATCTCTGGCAACCAGCAAAAACAACTATTGTATTGCGAAAATTGCGAATGTGGCATTGTGCGCCTAATCCACACTGGCATCACAGTATATTTAACAAAACATAATATTGTATGTTGAAATTAATATATCACTTGCCAAAAAAAATGTGACAGACATAGTATAAACACTAGAAATAAGAATGAACTGGCTGCTTATACCAAATCATTTAAGGGTAAATGTATACACTTTTAGAATAAGATTCCCATTGAATTACAAAATTTGCCGCTTGACAAACTTATAACAATAGTTAAGCAAAAATTACTTAAAAAAGACTACTTTAAAATTACAGACTACTTATTAGACCAAAATGTATGGGATTAACCGAAGACTATTATTTGTAATTATTATTGTAAACCATATTTACTAGTAAGACATGAGATTAAAAAGAGCTGCCCTTGAGTTTCTTGCTGGCTCTTCTCGAGGTACACTGCATTTAGAACCAGCAACTCGTCGGTGGAGATGGACTGCTGTTTACATTTAGCCAATCTGCATGGACGAGTGCCTTGTTATTAGACTATTTACTTATATAAGTGAATTTTATATACCTAGAAAATAAATTATTTTTAATTTGACTTTGGTTGAATAATGTTAATAAATAATAAATATTTTTTTGACTTAACATAATTTTATTTTCAATTGTTTATTTAAACATGCGTTTTGTTTTTCGCGGTGCATGCCGGCAGTTTCTTTTTCCATTGCCGGGTTTGGTAACTATTTTCAATGCCGCCCCACTACCTAAATCAGTTATACCTAATTTGATCAGTTTTACCCAGTTTTTTGGGGAATGTAGCATAAGCTGGTAACCTTATGCATGCACACAGAGACAATAAGAATGACATGACGTGAGTGTAAGACAGAGTAATCAGGCATGCTTGTGTGCGTGTCACGTACACAAGCATAAAAAAGTTGGCCTGTTTTATTTGCAGTGATTACAGGGTGACGCTCTATCTAGAGAGTAAATAATCAAAGCATTTCACCTCATTACATTAGATTGGCATAGAATCCGGATTTATCGAGAAAAAAAAATTCATGCCTCAACTATAACAAAACCTAGCATGTGTTATACCATTTTAGAATTTAGACTAAATGCGTCAACTTTTAAGTATACTTGCCAAAATAGTAGCCATACATTTTTTTACAGTACAGCTGGTTTAAGTTGGTTGATGAAATTATTTAGAATTCAATGTTGGAAACAAATTTAACTTTTTACTTAAAAGTGAGGCAGTTATGTTTTTTTTTTTTTGTAAATTGTAGCACGGCTATTCATCATAGCATTACAGAAAAAAAAATTCAAAAAGTAAATATTTACAGTCACAGTACAAGAAAGTTCATTACAAGGTGTCCGTTTTTTAGGATTTTTTTTAAACCTTCATAACATTTTGAAAAAAGAACATAGAATTTTTTTTATATTTTTCTGATTACCCTCATGACTAGGCCTATCGCTGGTTTCCGGCTTATCGTTGACTTCTGGGACACCCTGTATATAGAAATATTTATTTGACGATCTAAACTTGGTCTTGACTTAATATTTTTTTAGTAAATGATTACTTGTAAAAGTGTTTATATTATTTTAAATACAAATCATATTGTTTTCATATTGTTACTAACCATTGGCTCATACCCTAGAAAAGTGCGCATTTTGCGAAGTGCACATTATGAGAAGTGCTCATTTTGCGAAGTGCACATTATGAGAAGTGCCCCTTTTTTGTCGAGTGCTCATTTTGCGAAGTGCACATTCTGCGTCAGAGCCCATTGGCTCATACCCTAGAAAAGTGCGCATTTTGCGAAGTGCACATTTTGCGAAATGCTCATTTTGCGAAGTGCACATTTTGAGAAGTGCTCATTTTGCGAAGGGCACCAACTGCGAAATGCACCTTTTTTGTCGAGTGCTCATTTAGCGAATTGCACCATTCTGCGTCAGAGCCTTCTCAATGGCTAAGATTATGATATACAGCCTTGTTTGTGGTTACTTTATTAAAAAAATACTTCTTATATGTACAGTAGAATCCCGATTATCCGGATCAAATAAAACCAGGGGTATTCCGTGTAATCGAAAATCCGGATAATCGATTTCAAAGCAAATCAAACAATATATATATTTTTTTATTATGTAATGGGTTTTAGATAATTCGATATATTAAAAATGAACTATAATGAATTACATAATACCTACGTAATTTAAAATTTTGGTTGGTAATAACTTGTTATTGATCTTTGACGTAATAAATCACATCTTTTTAAGCTATTGCATAGCTTCTATCGCGGGCCTTGAGCGCGGGGACCGAATCCAGAAATTCCGTAACGAAAAAAACCTCACGCTCCCAACTCCGACGGGCACGGAGGTCCGAGTCCGAGTCCAGAGTCAGAGTCCAGAGTCAGAGTCCGAGTCCGAGTCGGTCTCAGTCCCACTCCCACTCTGACTCCCACCCCCACTTCCACTCCCACGCCCACTCCAACTCCCACCCCCACTTCCACTCCCACGCCCACTCCAACTCCCACCCTACACCCACCCCCACTCCCACTCACACACCCTCACTACAACCACCACCACTACCACCACCACCACCACCACTACTTGTAATGGTAATAATAATTATAATGATAAAAGTTGCATAATCCAAAGTCATTCTTAATCTTTGTAAGGAATGCGCCCATTTTGCGCATGACAAGTTTGCTAAGATTATTTTTGCTACTTTTATATGCAGCTCAAAAAATATTTTTTGGCTTCCCCTCTGAGTGCTTACCAAAATTTTATTAAGCAGTAGCAGCTCATTGCAGCTCAAAAATAATTATAGCCATCCAGAATGACATAAAATGCTGATAGGTTTTGTAATGTTTTCTGGCCATGAGTTGCTAACCAATTAGCTATTTCTGCTTACAGATAATACAATATGTATCAGAAAGGTGAAATAATATTGAAGGGTGTATATGTATATCGTGTAACGAAATACCTACAAAAATATCAGATCTAATATAGCAACTTTTTTCTTTCATATAAACTTAATAATTACTTTTTATGTGTGAATTTTCGCCAACCCTGTGATTGAAGAATAAAAGCGTACGCTCCCTACGCGCTAGTGTCGTTGACCGTAGTAGTGGTAGGTAGGTAGCGTTGCGCGCGCAGCTGATCGCTCGCGCCGAGCGCCGCCGGTCGCCGCCCGCGCCTTAACATACCTACCTACTTTATTCTAGGTTAAATGTTATTACAAATAATAAATGTTATTAATAGCAGTAATTATTTATTCAAAAAAAATTAGAGGTAAAAGCATAGTTTTTATTCAATAATAAATTTAACTGATCAAAACATTGTCATTAAACAAGTAATACCTACCTACATACTAGTCATGTAGTTTCATCCAACTTTTACACTTTGGGATTTGGGTCCGACCTACTATTGGTTTACACACACATTAATACCGCACAATAACTCAAAATGTCCACCCGTGCGCGCAGTGGGTACCACCAGCCGCAGGTCCCGGTACCACGAGTAGGCGTACAGGCGCGTGACCTTGGGGGTTTGAGCGCGGAACGAACCAGCCTCGCGCAGACGCAGACACCTGACAAATTCTCCCGAAGCAGCTGAAGGAAAGCATCCGCTGCTCATCCAGCGGTCTACCTTCGGCGAAGCGCACGTGACACAGCTCCCTAACTCGACTGATATTGCCATCCGGAGCACCGACACAAAGTCATTTCATAAGATTCACTTGAATAATCGTGAGACACTGTAACGACTGTTGCGAGTCATATTCTTTGATTATAACACGTCTTCACTCGTTGATAGATAGGAAGCAACTAAGTTCATTGATTTGAAAATGAAAGAATTTGCCGATTTCCTAAAATTTTGTTCTAGGGTTCAGTTGAAAATTAAACATAAACCTATGAAGATAAAAGACGTAAAAATAATTTTAAGCGATACAATAATAATGAATCAATTAATTACATTACATTACATTAGGGGGGCGTTGTTGCTTACGTCCGTAGGAATTACCATCTTTTTACCCTACACGTGTCCCCCGGGTGGTGCTAAACAGCAACAACGCCGAGCCACAGGCGGCGGTTAATTAACCTGTCAACATGGTAATCACAACCCTTGAGGAACTAAATCCCCTCTAAAAGTGTGACACTGACACCTTGGAACGCGTCAGGAGAATTTGCCTAGGGGAAAAAAACCCCGAAGAAAAATTAAAAACCATGAAAGCAAAGCAAAAAGACAAACTACCCCAGGAGGGTACCAGTTACACTGGAGAATCCCTCCCTGACTTTAGCTCAGGCTGCCCTTCGTACTCTGGGGGGGGGCAATGTTTTGCCGGAAATGGATCCAATAGAAGACAAGCGAACAGAAGAAGAAGAAGAAAGAAGAGGAGGGAGGATCGTCAAACCAAACCCAAAGACTACACTAGTCCAACAAACTTTTCACAAAAGCATGTTCTTCAGGACAAGCCCACACTCAGTCGGAGTAGTCCCGAGGAGCAACACTGATGTGTCGCGCCTGACACCAGAATCTTCAATGAAAGAAAGAAACAGTGAATGGCAAAATGACAGAGTACCATCTAACAAGAGAAAAATAACAGAAACTAGTCCCACGCCTGCACAAATGGAAAATCCGTATAAAAGACCACAAACTGGAAACAGTATATCGTACTCGGTGCCAACAAGGAACCAATTTGATTTACTCGATGACGAAGCTGAGACCACAAAACAAACACATACAAAACCACCTAAACCAGAACCGATTTTCGTAACAGGTGTGAACGATATTAATAAATTGAAAGAGATTTTGAATGAAATTACCACAAATGAAGACTATACTATGACAACGCTCAGATCTGGCCACATAGTTAAATTAATGCCATCAGACATAGACATATACAAGGCCATCCGACAACATTTCGTCATGGAGAATGTTAGCCACTACACCTACCAACTAAAAAGTGAGAGAGCCTTCAGAGTAGTCCTACGTGGCTTACATTCATCAGAGGACATAGCAAATATCTCTATGGAAATAGAAAAACTTGGACATGAGGTTCGCCAAGTTGTAAAAGTCCTACACAGAGTAACTAAGGCACCCCTCCCTTTGTTTTACGTGGACTTGGAACCAAATTACAACAACAAAGACATTTATAAAATAAAACTACTCAACCACATGAAAGTCACCTTTGAACCACCGTACAAAAAAAAGGAGATAGTGCAATGCAAGAGATGTCAAATATTCGGGCATTCTAAAAACCAATGCTTCAGGCCATTCCGCTGCGTAAAATGTGGAGGAGAGCACTCAACAGCTTCCTGCAAGAAAACTCCGAAGTCAGACGCTACGTGTGCAAACTGCCACGAGAAGCACCCGGCTAGCTACAGAGGCTGTACAAAGTACCAACAATACAAAGAGCAGATATTAAAAATCCACCAAAAACCTAGAAGGAAACAAGCTACTAGGTCAGGAGACACACAACCAAGCAAGAGAGGAGTTCCGGAACAACCTTTTCAAACAAACATTAAAACCCAACTACGGCTACAACCTGAAAAGAATCCAGAGTACTCAACACCCAGACAGCCTAACGAAAGCACCCGTTTTCCACACCAGCGACAAAAAATTGAATACAAAACAACACCCACCCGCATACCCGACAGACGCGAAACGACGTCAACCAGACAAAAGAGATCATATGCAGAAGCAACCAACAACAAAAACTCACAAGGTTATCCAACCACCGCCAGCAACTCACCAGGCGCAATTGACCTGGAGGTAATCATGGACAAAATGTTCAACAGATTTGAATTAATTATGACAAACATGATGGACAAAATGATGGACCGCATGATCCAACTTATCAGTAGCCTATTGTCAAAATGATACATAATTTGCGCATCCTCACATGGAATGCCAACGGACTCACAGAACGAAAACAGGAATTGGAAGCATTCCTAATAACCGAAAAAATTGACATTGCCCTAATATCAGAAACAAGGCTAACTTCAAAAAGCTACATTGACATCAAGAACTATAAAATATACACCACAAATCATCCCTCAGGAAAAGCCCACGCTGGGGCTGCCGTCATAATAAAGTCGAATTTGAAGCACTACCCAATTGAACCCTTCTGCTCGGAGAGGATTCAGGCTTCACTGATTAAAATTTCTGACAACGTATCCGACATTACAGTTTCGGCAATCTATAGCCCACCTAAGCATACTATAACTGCCGAACTATACAAACAATATCTAAATACACTAGGAAACCGCTTCATCAGTGGTGGAGATTGGAACGCTAAACACCAGCATTGGGGCTCAAGACTAACAAACCCTAAGGGGAGACAACTATATATTGCAATGGGTGACCTTAACCTTGACTGTCTATCAACCGGTGAGCCCACCTACTGGCCAACCGATAAAAAAAGGAAACCGGACCTAATGGACTTCTTTGTAACTAAAAACCTCTCCCCCAACAACATGAGTACCGAACAGAAAATTGACCTCTCTTCTGATCACACACCTGTCATCCTTAACGTTTGCTGTAATATCGTACTCCGAGAAGCACAACCTAAGATATATAGTCGGCTCACAAACTGGGAAGGATACCGGAACATAGTCTCGTCCATGATAGAACTAAAGACTTCCTTAAAGACCACCGAAGAAATAGAAATAGCCATAGAAAACTTTAACAAAATACTACACACGGCAGCACAAGAGTCGACCCCGAAGTATAAGGTGCTAGTACCAAAAGAACATGTATACCCGACCTATATTAAGGACAAAATCCTTGAGCGACGACAATTACGTAAAGTCTGGCACAGCACTGGATACCCAAGGGATAAAACTGCATTCAACAGAGCTTCCAAGGAACTGAAAACAGCAATCAGTGATCTAAACAATGATAACCTCCAGAAGTATCTTAGTAACCTTACTCCAACATGTGACACAAACTACTCGCTGTGGAAAGCAACGTCAAAACTAAAACGCCCGAAAATGGAAATTGCTCCTATAAAAACCCAATCAGGAACATGGGCCCGTTCAGATCAGGAAAAGGCAATGGCGTTTGCAACCCATTTGCACAAGGTATTCCAACCACTACCTAGCGCCAATAACAATCATGATGAGGAAATAGAAAGTTATCTTAGTTCAGCAATACAAATGTGCCCTCCTCTGAAAAGTGTTTCACCAAGGGAACTAACCAGAGAAATCCGCAACCTTAAGGATCACAAAGCACCAGGCTACGATCTTATAGATGCTACTCTACTAAAGAACCTGCCACTGGAAGGGATACTCTTACTGGTGTCGATATTCAATGCCTGCCTGAGACTTCTGACATTTCCCAGCCAATGGAAAATAGCACAGGTGGTTATGATTCTGAAACCAGGAAAACAAGCTCAAGAAGTGTCTTCATACAGACCTATAAGCCTGTTACCTATTGCTGGAAAACTACTCGAAAGAGTCATAATTACCAGAATGAGAAAACACCTTGAGGAAGCCATACCCAAACATCAGTTCGGCTTTAGAGAGGGACACGGCACTATTGAGCAAGTTCATCGACTAGTCGACATCATTAATAGAGCTCTAGAAAACAAAAAATACTGCTCTGGTATTTTTCTAGACATCAGTCAAGCGTTCGACAGAGTCTGGCACGATGGACTGCTTTTTAAAATCAAACAAAAGCTTCCCCATCCTTTTTATCAATTTGTCAAATCATACCTAGAAAAGAGATGCTTTGAAGTAAAATACAACGATAAACTGTCTGAGATGCATGAGATTCACTCTGGTGTACCACAGGGCAGCGTCTTGGGACCAGTGCTATACCTGATTTTCACAGCAGATCTACCAACACTAGACAATTTCACCACCACTGCCACATACGCAGATGATACTGCCATCCTTTCTGTACACGAGAAACTCAGAGACCGCATCCACTAACCTCCAAAGACATCTCAACTTAGTCGAGGAATGGCTTGATAAGTGGCGCATTAAGGCTAATAAAGACAAATCTCTCCAAGTAACGTTCACACTCAGACGGGAAACCTGCCCACCTGTACTAATATACAATGAACAAGTCCCACAGGCGGAAGTGGCCAGGTATCTGGGAATGCACCTGGATCGTCGTATGACATGGCAAAAACACATATGGACTAAGCGAAAACAATTAGATACCAAAATCCGTAGCTTATACTGGCTGATCGGACGCAAATCCCGACTAACAAGTAACAGCAAAATGGCCATATACAAAACAATTATCAAGCCTATTTGGACGTACGGCATTCAGCTATGGGGCTCAGCCAGTAATAGCAATGTCGAAATATTGGAAAGGTTCCAGAGTAAAACCATCAGAAACATCTTCAATGTCCCACGCCATATAAGCAACAAATTTATGTATATGGATTTAAACCTGAAAACAGTGAAGCAAGAAATTGAACCATACAGCAAATGTTATCAAACTAGACTGAACAAACATAGAAACGAATTGGCGGCTCAACTGCAAGGATCAGGGAGCATTAAGTTCTGTCGACCCAAACGACACAGTATCCAGGGACTGGCGGAAAGATTCGCAGAGAGTGACTGAGAGATGACTCACTGGACAAGTCTCTCGCTAAAGGACAAAATTCAGAGTTCTTCAGACAGCTTATTGGATTATTGTTGCTCAGCGACAGATCGCCAAGTAGCAGACTACAAAAGGAAAAAAAAAAAAATTAATTACATAATTTACTTTTCTCAATTGTGAAATAATAATAACGTGAAATAAGGTAAAAGACTTAGAATTAGTAATATTTTTTAAAACATACGGAACCACTCAATAAATAGAGGGTGGAGCTAGACTCTTTAATAATGCCGCCGACGGCCCTTTGACCTTTGCGCAGTGTCCTTATTGGCCAAAAAGGAGCGCGCGGACGTTCCTAGTGATCAATGGATTTTTCATTGATCTAAGACCGCAATCCACGTGGACTACAAAATTCTATCAAAGACTAATAATGTCAGATATTTACGTAGGTAAATTAGTAGGTTTTCTTTAAAACTATGGGGAAAAAAAAAAAAATGATGGAGTATTATCGGGCCTGTTGGCTCAGTTGGTAGTGACCTTCAGAACCGGAGCTCGCGGGTTCGATTCCCGCTGAACAACATATGTTGGCCTACAGTTGTGTGAATGAACATTTTTGTGGGCTTCGTGACTGGGTTTTCAATAATTATTTAAGTATATCTATTAGTTATTTAGTACTCATAGTGTAGGCTCTGTCTGGTTTTTCGTAGGTAAAAACACGATGTCTTATCTGTACCATGTTTAGTCACTTAATAGAGAGTTCAACAGCATTTAGCAGCTGATTTAAGAGTTGAAAATGGTTTTTTTTAATGATAACTTCCACGTCGTTTTACTCCAAATTTATAGTATATATTAAACAAGAGACATTTTTCCCGAACTGTATATAAGCTACTTTATATGACTCTTAATTATTATTTCACCTTTCTGATACATATTGTATTTTTCTGCTTACAAAAATACGAATACTCTGCTAACCATTTAAATAACACCCGTGTGGCTTGAAGGCCGTGCATTGTCTAACGTCGTTTCTTTTCGGCAGTCTTGTTGATAAAAAATGCTATGCAATAGCTTTACCGCGGCAGTCCCCGAGTGCCACACGTCTTTTTTATTGTGGCCAAGTCCCTGATGCGCTTCAGTTGTAACAACTGTATGGAATTAGAGCCAAGATCAATGAGTCCGGAAAATCGGGATTCTACGTAATTGAAAAATCCGTCTACAAGGTTCAAATGCTTTTAGTAAGCATGGGAAAAAAAATAACCCCTACAAATAGTGATTTAGCCGATTCCACATAGGTAGTCTTGTCGCTAGGTTAGGTTTCTTATTACCACAATGGACGAGCTCAGCAAGCGTGCAGCCATAGAGGCCGGCAAAATGTGCTAGAAATGAATTGGTCACTTATCTAAGGCAGAATACCGCAGCCCCCAAATAAAACCGTAATTTTTTTTAATAGGCAGAAGCGATTTTCTTATTAATTTCATTTGGTGGAGATTTCAAAGTGTCATAACTTTGGAACTTTATTTCCGTAACATTCGAGTCGACTTATTTTAAAGGGGCCTTCCAGCCACCTCTCCCACCCACCCCTTTTAAAAAAAATCGATGTCAACTTTTTAAAATTTTTACCCCTGATTTATTATTGGAAATTCATTGATGACTACTATAGTAATACTTACAAGGAAGTAAAACTCTCCTCCCTCAAGATGACTGAGCATTATCTATCTTACAGAAAGAAGACAACAGGCATCTAAACCAGTTCATAGCACATGCAGCACTGGATTTGGTTGATGAACATATGTGGAAAGTCACAAACACATATCTGAAATCGGTTGACAAATTCAACCAGTGGTTCGTGTCAGCTTTTGTGACTGCCAGTCAGGTTAGTTTTTAATAAGATATATAAGAAATATTGTACCATATGACAATCCGACTCGGACTAATCGTCTTTGCTAAAATTACTGAAATGCATGAACACCTTGAAGTGCACATGGTCATGGAAGTATTTTTATTAACCCCAAATCTACAGCACTGCATAATAATTTAATTATTCCCTAGGTGCCAAATGAAGCATCACCCACTAGGCTAAAGTTATTCATCAAAACAATAGAAGTAGTTCTATGAGACTGTAAGAGACTACACCTAGTATTACACAATAAAATTATTAAATAGAGTTCTAATTATTCATTAATCATATTATAAGTATAATTAATACTAATCCATTATAATATTTTTCACAGATGCGCTTCATTATGGTTCATGATGCTCGCAATGAAGATAGTATCAAGAATTTTTTTACAGATGTCTATGAAGCATATGTAAAACTCATGTTAAATCCATTTTATAAGGAAGACACTCCTATTACTGTAAATGCCTTTGAAAAAAAAGTTCAATTTTTAGGAAAGAAATATTTAACATAATTTATTTATAAATAGGTAGGTAGGTACATAACTAGGATTTATGTGAGCATTTGGACCTCCCTGCCACCTCTTAATTCTCTTCGGAGCTTCGACTTCGATTCCGATTGGTCTTACACCTAAAACTCCGACTCCGACTTCGGTTCCGATAAAACCACCTCCGTAACATCCCTACTACAAACACATTAATTACATATGTGACGCAATAGGAACAGAGAAATAAGCGGTCTATAATGTGGTGAGTTTGGCCACCATTTAAAGTCGAAAATGAATTGACATCAGAACCTTGGAGCCCCTGAGCTACAGAGCTGGCGAGTGGCCTAAATTATTGTAGTGAAAATGTAGTAGTCAAAAACACATCTCTTTGAATTTGTAGTTCTATAGTTCTGGAGTTATTCGACCTGAAAGCTAGAAATCATCAGGTCGGTGTGGCCCCGAGATCTCAGTAATTAGGGCAGTAACGGACGTTTGCTCTTAGACAAAGTTACTGTAATATTTAGGTAGTAGACAGAAAAACAAAGAATATAATTCGTAGTTCGATAGTTTGGCAGTAATTCACGTTTGAAGTGCGTGACAATCAGGTCCCTGTAGCCCAGTGTTTTCTCTGAAACGAAGCATCCTAGCATAGTATGTTGTTTGAGTAAGTTTCTGTAGTTCTCGATTTAGGAATTCGTATGGAGCTAGTTTTTTATGTAGTTCTACGGTTAAATAGAATTTTGTACTCTTTCTAAAAACAATCAGAACGGTGTAGCCCAGTGTTTTCTCTGCAACGAAGCATCCTAGCATAGTATGTTGTTTGAGAAAATTTTTGTAGTTCTCGATTTAGGAATTCGTATTGAGCCCGTTTTTTATGTAGTTCTACAGTTTACGAATAATTCAGGTCGGAAGCTCCGAAATGACAGCTAACCTCACTCATTACATCTTTGGAATCAAACAAGCTAGCGAAACAGAAACTTACACAACGATTTATTATCCATCGAATAATAAGTGTGCAAAATTTCATAGAGATCCATGCAGTATCTGTAAAGGAATTTAATATAAACACATTCGGTACCATTATCTGTATAATGGAAGAGGGTGACCATACATTTTATGTTAAAAAGGAAAAATATTCGAGCACTGAAATTTGATGGTGAAAGTAGTATGTGGGAGAGCCATGCTTCGGCACGCTTGGGCCGGCTCGACCGGAGTGATACCACGGCCTCACAGAAAACCAACGTAAAGCAATGCATTGCGTTTCGTTGAGTGAGTGAGGTAACCGGAGGCCCCAATCCCCCCTACCCCTTCCCTCCTCTCCCCTCCCCTCCCCCTACTCCCACCTCAAAGGTCGGCAACGCAGTTGTGACTCTCGAGTTGCAGGTGTCCATGGGCGACGGACGTCACTTACCATCAGGTGACCCGTCTGCTCGTATGCCCCCTTCTCTCATAAAAAAAAAAAAAAGAATGATATGACATCAAATAGTAGGTATTTATTGAAATTTGCACTCCGGTTGTTTATTCGTAAGTTTTAACATTAAGTAAATAAATAACTAAAAATAGTTAACATGGTTTTTTATTGAATTATTACACCCATGGTGGTTTTTTCTACATTGTGGTTTGGCTAATTGCTCAAACTAAACAAAGTCCATTTAATATGGTATAAAGTAGTTACCTACTACCCACAGTTTCTTTTGTGCAAAGGAATAAAAAAGAGTTGTTCATCTGATTTTCTATATCTATACATATAATAAAACTCTAACGGGGCCGTGTCTGTACATTAAATATTTTTTTAAATTTTAACGGTAGTGTATATAGTTATCGATATAGATGCCGAAACACCAATTTTTGGAATTTTTGTCTGTCTGTCTGGTTGTGCACGCATCACTCAAAAACTTACTGGACGGATTTTAATGAAATTTGGTATAGAGATAACTGAGTACCCGGGTCAACATCTAGGCTACTTTTAATTCCAGGAAAATATCTCATTCCCACGGGAAAATATAAAAACTGGTTAAAAAGAGAAATACGTACTACTCCGAAACGATAACCCCTAGAAACTGGAAAAATAGTATGAAGGTGTCGTAGGAAACCGGTATGAAGGGATTTTTGGAATTTCCCACGGGAACGGGAATAAACTGAATCCACGCGGGAAAACGCCGCTGGGACCCGCTATATGAAATTTGGTATCTAGGTGTCTTAAATATGTTGTAGGCAACCACTATGAAGGGATTTTCGGAAATTCCCACGGGAACGGGAATAAACGGAATCCGCGCGGGCAACGCCACTGGGCATCCGCTAGTTATAAAAATAAGTGTCGTGTGTAGCAGTCAATTATTATAAAAGTATTATTATTACGAAGCAGGTATACAACACCCGAGCTTGGCTCTCCAGTATTTTTTTTAGAGACTCTAAAAAATACACGTGATTTTGGGTATGAGTTAGTTTAAACATTACCTCGTATTACGAGGTATTTAAATAGTTGCTAAAACATCACTTAATATATCAATGGCCCATATTTTTCAAATTAGTAGAACCTGCTTGAAGTTTATATTAAACTAGCGGCGCCTAATAATTTCACTCGCGTCAGTCCCGTTCCAGTGGAAAAATGTTACTCCCAGAAAAGTAATAAATATTTCCCTTGGTTAAATTCTTTTAAAGACTCACATGGTCAACTCTTTTTTATTCCTTTGCACAAAAGAAACCGTAGGTGGTAGGTAACTACTTTAAATACCATAATATATGGACTTTGTTTAGTTCGAGTCGAACAATCTAAAAAAACCACCATGGGTATTTGAATTAAATAAATAACTATGAAAACCATTTTTAGTTATTTATTTACTTAATGTTAAAACTTACGAATAAACAACCGGAGTGCAAATTTCAATAAATACCTACTATTTGATGTCATATCATACTTACTTTCACCATCAAATTTCAGTACTCGAATATTTTTCCTTTTTAACATAAAATGTATGGTCACCCTCTTCCATTATACAGATAATGGTACCGAATGTGTTTATATTAAATTCCGATACAGATACTGCATGGATCTCTATGAAATTTTGCACACTTATTATTCGATAGATAATAAATCGTTGTGTAAGTTTATGTTTCGCTAGCTTGTTTGATTCCAAAAATGTAATGAGTGAGGTTAGCTGTCATTTCGGAGCTTCCGACCTGAATTATTCGTAAACTGTAGAACTACATAAAAAACGGGCTCCATACGAATTCCTAAATCGAGAACTACAGAAACTTACTCAAACAACATACTATGCTAGGATGCTTCGTTTCAGAGAAAACACTGGGCTACAGTGACCTGATTGTCACCGTTTTTATGTAGTTCTACAGTTTACGAATAATTCAGGTCGGAAGCTCCGAAGTGACAGCTAACCTCACTCATTACATCTTTGGAATCAAACAAGCTAGCGAAACAGAAACTTACACAACGATTTATTATCTATCGAATAATAAGTGTGCAAAATTTCATAGAGATCCATGCAGTATCTGTAAAGGAATTTAATATAAACACATTCGGTACCTTTATCTGTACAATTGAAGAGGGTGACCATACATTTTATGTTAAAAAGGAAAAATATTCGAGCACTGAAATTTGATGGTCAAAGTAAGTATGATATGACATCAAATAGTAGGTATTTATTGAAATTTGCACTCAGGTTGTTTATTCATAAGTTTTAACGTTAAGTAAATAAGTAACTAAAAATGGTTAACATGGTTTTTTATTGAATTCAAATACCCATGGTGGTTTTTTTTAGATTGTGGTTTGGCTAATTGCTCGAACTAAACAAAGTCCATATACGAGTATTTTGGTATAAAGTAGTTACGTACTGCCTATGTACTTATGGTTTCTTTTGTGCAAAGGAATAAAAAATAGTTGTTCATCAGATTTTTTATATTCTAAAAATAAGAGAAATGACACCAAACAAGCTTGCTAAACAGAAACTTACACAATGATTTATTGTCCATCGAATAATAAGTGTGCAAAATTTCATAGAGATCCATTCAGTATTTGTAAAGGAATTTAGTATAAACACATTCGGTACCATTAACTGTGTCATGGAAGAGGGTGACCACAAATTACTCATACCCGCTATTCGTAATACCCTATGTGAGTCTTAAAAAAAATTTAACCAATGGAAAGTTTACTTTTCTGGGAGTAATATTTTCCCACTGGAACGGGACTGACGCGAGTAAAACTGTCAGGCGCCGATAGTTTAATATAAACTTCTAGCAGGTTCTACTAATTTGAAAAATATGGTCCATTGATATGTTTCAGGGATCGTTCATTAATCAAGTGATGTTTTAGCAACTATTTAACTACCTGGTGATACAAGGTGATGGTTCAACTAACCCATACCCAAAATCACGTGTATTTTTAGAGTGTCTTAAAAAAAATACTGGAGAGCCGAGCTCGGGTGTTGTATACCTGCTTCTTAATAATAATATATAATTATTGACTGCTACACACGACTCTTATTTTTATAATATAGAAAATCAGATGAACAACAATTTTTTATTCCTTTGCACAAAAGAAACCATACATAGGCAGTACGTAACTACTTTATACCAAAATACTCGTATATGGACTTAGTTTAGTTCGAGTAATTAGCCAAACCACAATCTAAAAAAAACCACCATGGGTATTTGAATTCAATAAAAAACCATGTTAACCATTTTTAGTTACTTATTTACTTAACGTTAAAACTTATGAATAAACAACCTGAGTGCAAATTTCAATAAATACCTACTATTTGATGTCATATCATACTTACAATACTTTCACCATCAAATTTCAATGCTCGAATATTTTTCCTTTTTAACATAAAATGTATGGTCACCCTCTTCCATTATACAGATAATGGTACCGAATTTGTTTGTATTAAATTGCTTGACAAATACTCCATGGATCTCTATGAAATTTTGCACACTTATTATTCGATGGATAATAAATCGTTGTGTAAATTTTTGTTTCGCTAGCTTGTTTGGTTCCAAAGATGTAATGAGTGAGGTTAGCTGTCATTTCGGAGCTTCCGACCTGAATTATTCGTAAACTGTAGAACTACATAAAAAACGGGCTCCATACGAATTCCTAAATCGAGAACTACAAAAATTTTCTCAAACAACATACTTTGCTAGGATGCTTCGTTGCAGAGAAAACACTGGGCTACACCGTTCTGATTGTTTTTAGAAAGAGTGCAAAATTCTATTAAACCGTAGAACTACATAAAAAACTAGCTCCATACGAATTCCTAAATCGAGAACTACAGAAACTTTCTCAAACAACATACTATGCTAGGATGCTTCGTTTCAGAGAAAACACTGGGCTACAGGGACCTGATTGTACCGCACTTTAAACGCGAATTACTGCCAAAATATTGAACTACGAATTCTATTCCTTGTTTTTCTGTCCACTACCTAAACATTATAGAAACTTTGTCTAAGAGCAAACGTCCGTTACTGCCCTAATTACTGAGATCTCGGGGCCACACCGACCTGATGATTTTTAGCTTTGAGGTCTAATAACTCCTGAACTATAGAACTACAAATTCAAAGATATGTGTTTTTGCCTACTACATTTTCCCTACAATAATTTAGGCCACTCGCCAGCTCTGTAGCTCCTGGGCTCCAACGTTCTGATGTCAATGAAAATGAAAACGATGCATGAAACATGCATTTAAATAAAAATCTGACAGGAATTCGAAATCGTTTCGTCACGCGCGCTCATAATATTATTTCCACAACTAATTAATTATTTATGTGGATTAGGCTCAAAATGACACATTCTCAAAACGCCACATCGCAAAATGCCATTTTCGCATAATGCCACACACTCGAACATACTGCAAGAAAGAGAGTTGATTTTGCGCCAATGTGGCATTTTGCGAATGTGGCATTGTGCGCCTAATCCATTTATGTGTGTGTGCACTGAGTGACACCATGTTTTTTTCAAAATTGTAATTAGACCCGTTTCCCCCCCGAAGGGTAGAAAACGGATATTTAGGTTTCAGCCGAAGCTTGGCCCACTTGTGAGATTACCATCCCGAATTTTGCGCGGTTGCAGTGTGATTCACCATCAGATTCCCCAATGTTCTAGTCACGTGACCTGTTGGACGTCGCCGCCATTGCCGGCCAGTGACATGTGCTTCAGTACTCTCACAAGCCGGCTAGGATTAAAATTTTAGTGGGTCAAGCTTCGGCTGAAACCTAAATATCCGTTTCCTACCCTTCGGAAGGGGAAACGGGTCTATTTAGGTGTTCGAGCCTTCGCTTGACCCACCCACCACTTGTGAGAAGTGTTTATATTCTGCCGGCGATGGCAAGACGTACTGTGTAATAGAATTAAGTAGAGAAATAAATTGAGTTTAACTATCAAATTATCTTTTATTTTCTCTCCTTTAACTTAATTAGTAATCACAGATTTGTAATAATCACAGATGATTATAATAATCATAGGATAATAATCACAGACATTCATTATTTATGCTAATGGCGTAAAAAGGGCACTCAAGTGCGTTTGATTAACTTGAGGCGTATTTTGAGGAATCATCTTAAAATAATATTTCAAAAATGTAGCTTTGCTCTTCCAGTTCCCTTTACTGAGCACTTCGTCTAAGTTCAGGTTCCTATTGGCCCAATTGTCAGAGCTGACTGCTGATCTAAAACTACCAGGCGTGGTGAGTATGTTTGCCATTCTAAATAGGTTACGAAGCCATCCTGAAATCACTGTCCGTGAGGCTTCCTTGACCTTGTTTCTCGTGGTAATAAACAGCCGAGTAGTTTTGTTTGACCTCCGTGTCTTTCCTATAGCGATAAGGGTTTTAATCCAAAGGACTACATTTAGATTTTGAGAATCGTTCACACTTAGTTTCCATCCTGATTGTCTAAAAGTTGAGCGATCTGTCTTTGACCCGAACTGGGGCCAAAATATTAGGTGATCTTCGTGAATTTCGAAGTATTCTGGGCTGATGTCCAGCAATGTCAAATCATGAATTCTTCGTCCCGACATGAGTAGTAACAACGCTGCTGTATGGCGAGATACTTGGTATAGGCTACACTTATCGAAGCTGTAGTGATTCAGGAAATCGATTAATTGGCTTACTTCCCAGGTACGAGGCTTAGTCTGAGGTGGGTTACTTGCAAATATCGCTTTCAAAGTTTGTTTCACCAGTAGATGACTACCCAGGTGTTCGCTGTTCTCTGGGTTGGAAAATGTTACAACCACAGACTTGTGTAGAGCGATTGAACTTGCAGCTAACTAAATATCTTGGTGAAGGTGGCACAAGTACTTTGCTATATTTTCTGGTGTTGGGTCATTTACTAAGACATTATTCCGGCTAGCCCATAATCTCCACCTTGACCAGACTGGCCGATAGGTTTTCAGCGTCGATTTTCGCCAGGATGATTCCAGTAAGTTCCGCATGTCGATTGGCCATTAGTCTGTAAACTGGCACCAGCCTGAACCTTCCAGACCTGCAAACACATGTCCTTTATCGCTGGTGGCGGTCTCCCTGTTCTCAGATCTGTTAGATTTTTGTGTAGCTCCGGGATCGTGAAAGGTCGACACAAAGCTATTTGGTTCATCTCGGTCTTCCAAAATGTTCTTTCCCAATTCGGGGCAACGAAGAGGTATGTTCCCGTTGAGCGAGCTAGGTGGCGTGGGACTCGCGGGATTAGTGCTAGTGGAGGGAACAGCCACCCTAGTTTGAAATTCCAGAACTGGCTGAATGCATCGAGAAATAAGCATTCCTTGTCGCGTGCATCCTCGTTGACGTAGGTGGTAACAACAGCTGACCGGGCACTCGCAAATAAATCTGCCTCTGGAACTCCCCACATTCTGAAGATCTGTTGGCATATCTCTGGGTTCAACGACCATTCTGGTAGCTCTTTCCATCTGGATAGGCTGTCCGCTGATAAGTTGTACTTGCCGGGTAAATAACGTGCCACTAGATTTATTCTGTATAGATTTGCTAGATTCAGGATCTTTTGGGTGATGTGAAGAAGTGCAGGGGACTTGGTTCCACCCTGCTTGGTGACATAGGCCACCACAGAGCGATTGTCCGACTGAAGCATGGCTGTTTGATCCTGTAGAAGATGACCCATTGCTTTCAAGACTTCGTACACTGCCCATAGTTCGTTTTTGTTGCTGTGCCAATTTGTCTGTTTCTTGCTCCAGTAGCCGTTTAGATGGGTGTTTCCTACAGTCGCTCCCCACCCCTTTTTTGCAGCATCGGTTGTTACGAATAATGTTGGACGTTTCTGATGTATTGGAGATGACTGGGTGATGTTTTCTAGCCACCATCTCATTGCTTCTGAAACACGGTCTGGTAACGGAAACTTCTTGTGCTTCTGATCTGTTGGTAATTTGTTTGCTGCAATCTGGATGGGGCGGCAGTGAAGTCTTCCCAGTAGAACGACGAAGGATGCGAAGTTCAGATTGCCTAGTAATACTTTTGCTAACCACCATGTCCAGTAGCGATTTTCCAACATGTCTTTGATTGATCAAAGACATGCTGGAAAATGACAAAGGCTGTGAATTTCAAGGTCTTGTCTTTGGGCATCAGCTTGATATTGTGTTCCGTATCCCATATAATGCCTAAATAATTTACTATTTTGGATGGAGAGAGGGTAGATTTTCGATAATTTATGCACCAGCCCATTTCCAGAAGATGATTTTGTACAAACTGGCTTTGAAGAGATAGGAAGTCGTCCAAGTATACGACGATTCTGATGCCTCCCTCTCTGAAAAAATTTGCAACCCAGTTAGTTACTTTGGCAAATATGTAGGGTGCCGTAGCTAACCCGAAAGGTAGACAGGTCATTTCATATATTGTCGATTCATAGTTGAAGGCCAGGAAACGTCTATGTTGAGCCACGATGGGTATATGAAAATAGGCTTGCGATAAATCTAATTTAATCATAAAATCTGATTCGTTCAAACACGATGGCAACTTGTGATGATTGATAAGCCAAAATTTTGGGGGTACTAAATAATTGTTCAACAGTTTTAGGTTAAATATGGGCCTATTGGAGCCATCTGACTTCTTCCTCAGAAACATAGGCGATAGAAATCTTGAGTCACAAGAACACTTCACAACGGCCTTACAATTTATCATCTTGTTAATCTCGGCAGTCATCTGTTGTGAAGTTTTGATGAGTAAATTCTCGCAACGAAAGGTCGTAATTGGAGGTGGAAGAACGAAGGGTATTCTATACCCCGAAAGTATTGATAAAATGGGTTCAGGCGCTCCAAAAGACTTCCATGCTTGTAAGTGACTGCTTACCTGACCTGCTGTAAAAGTGATTTCATTATACTTTCGGCTTTCCCTCGAATCTGGGTTTCTTTGGTTTCCCATTCGAGGAGGACGACGCGTGAGGTCGCTTTCTAAATTGGTCTGATGAGCGAAAGATGGGCCTCCTTTCATTGAATCTGGGTTTGTGTCTTTCCTGCCTAGGGAATTTATACTGAGGTTTAGGCTTCGAGGTGCTGGACGTCGGATGTTTTCGGATGGGAAAAAATTTGTAAACTCGTCCCTGCTCCTTAATGAGGTCCGACATTTGAGGTTCGGAGAATAAGTGGGTGTTTGATGGAGGAATAGCATGTAAGAGTTCGTTGAAAGTCTTGTTAGCCGGTGTGTAGATCGACCTCCGTTATTGAATAATTTCAGCTCTTTTGCCGCATGCGTATTGCAGAAGAGAATCTGACGTGCGACGAAACGCAGATTCAGTAGCAAGGAAGTTCTTGCTGATGTGGGATTTTATTTCCAAGGATGCTTTGTTATATATCTCCTGGAACTGCTTCCTCTGTTGTAAAAGTCCATGTGTTATTGCTCCAAGACATGCGTCCATTTTCTCTAGTAAAGCTACTGTCTGCCAATGGGGAGTCACTGTGGCTAAATTACTATTGGTTTTTAAACTCGTAAAGACCGGTGATGCTTGAAATTGCTTCTGAACTTCGGCTTCGGAAAATTTTTATAATATAGAAAATCAGATGAACAACAATTTTTTATTCCTTTGCACAAAAGAAACCATACATAGGCAGTACGTAACTACTTTATACCAAAATACTCGTATATGGACTTAGTTTAGTTCGAGTAATTAGCCAAACCACAATCTAAAAAAAACCACCATGGGTATTTGAATTCAATAAAAAACCATGTTAACCATTTTTAGTTACTTATTTACTTAACGTTAAAACTTATGAATAAACAACCTGAGTGCAAATTTCAATAAATACCTACTATTTGATGTCATATCATACTTACAATACTTTCACCATCAAATTTCAATGCTCGAATATTTTTCCTTTTTAACATAAAATGTATGGTCACCCTCTTCCATTATACAGATAATGGTACCGAATTTGTTTGTATTAAATTGCTTGACAAATACTCCATGGATCTCTATGAAATTTTGCACACTTATTATTCGATGGATAATAAATCGTTGTGTAAATTTTTGTTTCGCTAGCTTGTTTGGTTCCAAAGATGTAATGAGTGAGGTTAGCTGTCATTTCGGAGCTTCCGACCTGAATTATTCGTAAACTGTAGAACTACATAAAAAACGGGCTCCATACGAATTCCTAAATCGAGAACTACAAAAATTTTCTCAAACAACATACTTTGCTAGGATGCTTCGTTGCAGAGAAAACACTGGGCTACACCGTTCTGATTGTTTTTAGAAAGAGTGCAAAATTCTATTAAACCGTAGAACTACATAAAAAACTAGCTCCATACGAATTCCTAAATCGAGAACTACAGAAACTTTCTCAAACAACATACTATGCTAGGATGCTTCGTTTCAGAGAAAACACTGGGCTACAGGGACCTGATTGTACCGCACTTTAAACGCGAATTACTGCCAAAATATTGAACTACGAATTCTATTCCTTGTTTTTCTGTCCACTACCTAAACATTATAGAAACTTTGTCTAAGAGCAAACGTCCGTTACTGCCCTAATTACTGAGATCTCGGGGCCACACCGACCTGATGATTTTTAGCTTTGAGGTCTAATAACTCCTGAACTATAGAACTACAAATTCAAAGATATGTGTTTTTGCCTACTACATTTTCCCTACAATAATTTAGGCCACTCGCCAGCTCTGTAGCTCCTGGGCTCCAACGTTCTGATGTCAATGAAAATGAAAACGATGCATGAAACATGCATTTAAATAAAAATCTGACAGGAATTCGAAATCGTTTCGTCACGCGCGCTCATAATATTATTTCCACAACTAATTAATTATTTATGTGGATTAGGCTCAAAATGACACATTCTCAAAACGCCACATCGCAAAATGCCATTTTCGCATAATGCCACACACTCGAACATACTGCAAGAAAGAGAGTTGATTTTGCGCCAATGTGGCATTTTGCGAATGTGGCATTGTGCGCCTAATCCATTTATGTGTGTGTGCACTGAGTGACACCATGTTTTTTTCAAAATTGTAATTAGACCCGTTTCCCCCCCGAAGGGTAGAAAACGGATATTTAGGTTTCAGCCGAAGCTTGGCCCACTTGTGAGATTACCATCCCGAATTTTGCGCGGTTGCAGTGTGATTCACCATCAGATTCCCCAATGTTCTAGTCACGTGACCTGTTGGACGTCGCCGCCATTGCCGGCCAGTGACATGTGCTTCAGTACTCTCACAAGCCGGCTAGGATTAAAATTTTAGTGGGTCAAGCTTCGGCTGAAACCTAAATATCCGTTTCCTACCCTTCGGAAGGGGAAACGGGTCTATTTAGGTGTTCGAGCCTTCGCTTGACCCACCCACCACTTGTGAGAAGTGTTTATATTCTGCCGGCGATGGCAAGACGTACTGTGTAATAGAATTAAGTAGAGAAATAAATTGAGTTTAACTATCAAATTATCTTTTATTTTCTCTCCTTTAACTTAATTAGTAATCACAGATTTGTAATAATCACAGATGATTATAATAATCATAGGATAATAATCACAGACATTCATTATTTATGCTAATGGCGTAAAAAGGGCACTCAAGTGCGTTTGATTAACTTGAGGCGTATTTTGAGGAATCATCTTAAAATAATATTTCAAAAATGTAGCTTTGCTCTTCCAGTTCCCTTTACTGAGCACTTCGTCTAAGTTCAGGTTCCTATTGGCCCAATTGTCAGAGCTGACTGCTGATCTAAAACTACCAGGCGTGGTGAGTATGTTTGCCATTCTAAATAGGTTACGAAGCCATCCTGAAATCACTGTCCGTGAGGCTTCCTTGACCTTGTTTCTCGTGGTAATAAACAGCCGAGTAGTTTTGTTTGACCTCCGTGTCTTTCCTATAGCGATAAGGGTTTTAATCCAAAGGACTACATTTAGATTTTGAGAATCGTTCACACTTAGTTTCCATCCTGATTGTCTAAAAGTTGAGCGATCTGTCTTTGACCCGAACTGGGGCCAAAATATTAGGTGATCTTCGTGAATTTCGAAGTATTCTGGGCTGATGTCCAGCAATGTCAAATCATGAATTCTTCGTCCCGACATGAGTAGTAACAACGCTGCTGTATGGCGAGATACTTGGTATAGGCTACACTTATCGAAGCTGTAGTGATTCAGGAAATCGATTAATTGGCTTACTTCCCAGGTACGAGGCTTAGTCTGAGGTGGGTTACTTGCAAATATCGCTTTCAAAGTTTGTTTCACCAGTAGATGACTACCCAGGTGTTCGCTGTTCTCTGGGTTGGAAAATGTTACAACCACAGACTTGTGTAGAGCGATTGAACTTGCAGCTAACTAAATATCTTGGTGAAGGTGGCACAAGTACTTTGCTATATTTTCTGGTGTTGGGTCATTTACTAAGACATTATTCCGGCTAGCCCATAATCTCCACCTTGACCAGACTGGCCGATAGGTTTTCAGCGTCGATTTTCGCCAGGATGATTCCAGTAAGTTCCGCATGTCGATTGGCCATTAGTCTGTAAACTGGCACCAGCCTGAACCTTCCAGACCTGCAAACACATGTCCTTTATCGCTGGTGGCGGTCTCCCTGTTCTCAGATCTGTTAGATTTTTGTGTAGCTCCGGGATCGTGAAAGGTCGACACAAAGCTATTTGGTTCATCTCGGTCTTCCAAAATGTTCTTTCCCAATTCGGGGCAACGAAGAGGTATGTTCCCGTTGAGCGAGCTAGGTGGCGTGGGACTCGCGGGATTAGTGCTAGTGGAGGGAACAGCCACCCTAGTTTGAAATTCCAGAACTGGCTGAATGCATCGAGAAATAAGCATTCCTTGTCGCGTGCATCCTCGTTGACGTAGGTGGTAACAACAGCTGACCGGGCACTCGCAAATAAATCTGCCTCTGGAACTCCCCACATTCTGAAGATCTGTTGGCATATCTCTGGGTTCAACGACCATTCTGGTAGCTCTTTCCATCTGGATAGGCTGTCCGCTGATAAGTTGTACTTGCCGGGTAAATAACGTGCCACTAGATTTATTCTGTATAGATTTGCTAGATTCAGGATCTTTTGGGTGATGTGAAGAAGTGCAGGGGACTTGGTTCCACCCTGCTTGGTGACATAGGCCACCACAGAGCGATTGTCCGACTGAAGCATGGCTGTTTGATCCTGTAGAAGATGACCCATTGCTTTCAAGACTTCGTACACTGCCCATAGTTCGTTTTTGTTGCTGTGCCAATTTGTCTGTTTCTTGCTCCAGTAGCCGTTTAGATGGGTGTTTCCTACAGTCGCTCCCCACCCCTTTTTTGCAGCATCGGTTGTTACGAATAATGTTGGACGTTTCTGATGTATTGGAGATGACTGGGTGATGTTTTCTAGCCACCATCTCATTGCTTCTGAAACACGGTCTGGTAACGGAAACTTCTTGTGCTTCTGATCTGTTGGTAATTTGTTTGCTGCAATCTGGATGGGGCGGCAGTGAAGTCTTCCCAGTAGAACGACGAAGGATGCGAAGTTCAGATTGCCTAGTAATACTTTTGCTAACCACCATGTCCAGTAGCGATTTTCCAACATGTCTTTGATTGATCAAAGACATGCTGGAAAATGACAAAGGCTGTGAATTTCAAGGTCTTGTCTTTGGGCATCAGCTTGATATTGTGTTCCGTATCCCATATAATGCCTAAATAATTTACTATTTTGGATGGAGAGAGGGTAGATTTTCGATAATTTATGCACCAGCCCATTTCCAGAAGATGATTTTGTACAAACTGGCTTTGAAGAGATAGGAAGTCGTCCAAGTATACGACGATTCTGATGCCTCCCTCTCTGAAAAAATTTGCAACCCAGTTAGTTACTTTGGCAAATATGTAGGGTGCCGTAGCTAACCCGAAAGGTAGACAGGTCATTTCATATATTGTCGATTCATAGTTGAAGGCCAGGAAACGTCTATGTTGAGCCACGATGGGTATATGAAAATAGGCTTGCGATAAATCTAATTTAATCATAAAATCTGATTCGTTCAAACACGATGGCAACTTGTGATGATTGATAAGCCAAAATTTTGGGGGTACTAAATAATTGTTCAACAGTTTTAGGTTAAATATGGGCCTATTGGAGCCATCTGACTTCTTCCTCAGAAACATAGGCGATAGAAATCTTGAGTCACAAGAACACTTCACAACGGCCTTACAATTTATCATCTTGTTAATCTCGGCAGTCATCTGTTGTGAAGTTTTGATGAGTAAATTCTCGCAACGAAAGGTCGTAATTGGAGGTGGAAGAACGAAGGGTATTCTATACCCCGAAAGTATTGATAAAATGGGTTCAGGCGCTCCAAAAGACTTCCATGCTTGTAAGTGACTGCTTACCTGACCTGCTGTAAAAGTGATTTCATTATACTTTCGGCTTTCCCTCGAATCTGGGTTTCTTTGGTTTCCCATTCGAGGAGGACGACGCGTGAGGTCGCTTTCTAAATTGGTCTGATGAGCGAAAGATGGGCCTCCTTTCATTGAATCTGGGTTTGTGTCTTTCCTGCCTAGGGAATTTATACTGAGGTTTAGGCTTCGAGGTGCTGGACGTCGGATGTTTTCGGATGGGAAAAAATTTGTAAACTCGTCCCTGCTCCTTAATGAGGTCCGACATTTGAGGTTCGGAGAATAAGTGGGTGTTTGATGGAGGAATAGCATGTAAGAGTTCGTTGAAAGTCTTGTTAGCCGGTGTGTAGATCGACCTCCGTTATTGAATAATTTCAGCTCTTTTGCCGCATGCGTATTGCAGAAGAGAATCTGACGTGCGACGAAACGCAGATTCAGTAGCAAGGAAGTTCTTGCTGATGTGGGATTTTATTTCCAAGGATGCTTTGTTATATATCTCCTGGAACTGCTTCCTCTGTTGTAAAAGTCCATGTGTTATTGCTCCAAGACATGCGTCCATTTTCTCTAGTAAAGCTACTGTCTGCCAATGGGGAGTCACTGTGGCTAAATTACTATTGGTTTTTAAACTCGTAAAGACCGGTGATGCTTGAAATTGCTTCTGAACTTCGGCATATCGAATGTTTTGCCATGCCGATTCACCTAATCTTTGACAATGTGACCCCTGTTTTGCCAACCCTTCATCAGCAGTTCCAATTTTGGCTTCAGTTTCCTTCGTAGCCGGTGAGAAATCGAAAAAGTTCTCTTCCTCTCGCTCTGCTGCTGTATCGGGTCCAACAATCTCTGGCGCTTCCCAGTTATTGCCGTCGCTTTCATCATCAGGCTCTGATCTCTCATCATGCTCAGAATCTTCGTAATAGTTAGACTTTTCATATTGTGTTCTAGATGTGTGCTTAGTTTCTTTAATAGCCATCAATATCTCGCCAAACATCTTAGTCTGCAAATGCATTAAGTCCTCAAGATTTGCATCCGAACTGTGTGACCTCTTTCTGGATCCTCCGTCTGTATTTGGAGGGACCGAGTCGCCTCTTGATGTGGAAGGAGTTGAAGGATAGCTCGGGTGATCACTTTTTAGTAAAATTGCTGCATCCTTTTGTGATATTAGTTGGCTCTTAATGGTTAGAATGTTATTGGCAAAACCGTTATATGCATCTGTGGGGTGGATTTTCTTCATTGTAGCAAAAGGTGAATAAATAAGCGCTCTCCCTAAGGGCCATCGTAACAATGTTCGTTTGATATGTCTGTATTTCCATTCACTGAGTGTGGAACACCCAAAAGTCTCAGCTAGTCGTACTGTAGGAATAGCATACCGAAGCCGATTTTCGTCATCAGCAGAGATGTTTTTCCCAAAAAGGTCCTCGAACGTAGCATCGTTCATCTCCCAAGACCTCCAGCCCTCCGGATAAACGTCGTCTAAGACCTCAATGATCTTCTTAAAAAACTCAATCTCGTCTGGGGGAGGGTCCCAGTTCGCAAGCGCACGTAAAGTTGTGCGTTCCATTCCGTGATCTGAAACGATCATACATTCTTTAAGAAAAGATAAATAAATAAAAGTTTAATGCGAGGAAATAGCCGACGCTTGTCTGCTAAGGTTACGTCATGTCGGCTGGTCAGCTGACACCTCGATTGATCAATGTAGGTATGAAGGCTGACGTGTCGGCAGCGCAGACGACGGTGTAGCCGACATCAAGCGTACAATACAACTGAGACGCTTTTATCATGAGGATGAGATCCTCATGAAGTTGGATGTCCTGCTAGGAAGGCGTGAGGCATACGCTATCATAGCCATTTTAACGAGTCTGCCGTCCTGAGAGCGGGCATTCGTTGAAAGCAGGCGTACATGATTAGTATCACTACAAAAAATCACAACACATGGTAGATTGCATTTTTACCTTAAGTTTTATCACTTTTGCCTCAATTTATTCAATTCTAAATTTGAATTTGCAATTTTCACACTGCGCATCGTTCAAAATTCGAAGACGTACTGAAGCACATGTCACTGGCCGGCAATGGCGGCGACGTCCAACAGGTCACGTGACCAGAACATTGGGGAATCTGATGGTGAATCACTTATGAGTAAAGCGCGTCGAGAGTATTGTGGAATGAACTTTAGGGAGTAGATAGATAGATTAAATGCTTAAAAAATAACAAACAGACTTTTTAATTACAACAACAAGATATATAATAAAAGCGAGAATATTTTAAGGCAAAGATCCGAAAAATCAACAAGCACGTTGCTGCGGCAACCAGTCATCGTCGCGTAGGTCTAGCTTGGTTTGCAATCTCCTTCAACACGCCCTCTAAACCAAGGCTAGTGCAGACCTCATCTTCGCAAAGGTCGGCTTCGGTAGACCCTTCGTCATGATGTCTGCGATCTGATCTCTGGTTGCAATTCTCTTGACGAAGATAGCTCCTTCAGAGACAAGTTCTCGAATGTAAAAATGTCTGATTCGAATATGCTTCGTCCTTTTGTGGAACTCAGGGTTGTGTGCCAATCGTACTGCTGCTTCATTATCAACATTAAGATCTGGCACCATATTAATCTTTTTTAGATCTTCAAAGATTCTAATCAACCAAACTAGTTCTCTGGCACCTTCACTGGCAGCCACAAGTTCAGCTTCAGTCGTTGACAGCGCTACTGATGTCTGTCTTCTGCTTGTCCATGATACTGGACCTCCGGCGTATAAACATACAACACCAGTTGTGGAACGTCCGGTAGAAGCATCATCACCATAATCGGCATCGGTATATCCGACCAGTTTTGGCTCAGTCATAGTCCTCAGTGAATATTTAATTCCAAGAGATGTAGTTCCCTTTAAATATCTTAATATTCTTTTGACTCTGTTCCAGTCACTTTTGGTTGGCTTCTCTAAATTGCGTGACACTACACTAACTGCATAGGCAATGTCAGGATGAGTTGCGACCATAAGATAGGCTAGTGCGCCAACGGCTTCTCAGTAAGGGAAGTTGACCTGTTCTGAGTCTCCTCTTATCTCATCCAAACGTGTTGCAGACGACTTTTCTGCGGCATCAATCGGCGTTGAGACAGGATTACTGTTGGCCATATTAAAGCGCTCAAGTACCTTCTTAGTATACGCTTCCTGATGAATAACAATCGTGCCGTCATCGCACTGATTAATCTGCATGCCCAGGTAGTAGGACGCGGGTTTCGTCGTAATTTTAAGTTTTGTTTTCAGGTTCTCTAAAAAGTCATCAGCTAGCTTTTTGTCTGAAGCAGCCACTAATCCGTCGTCGACATATAAAGTAAGTAAGATCTCTTTCCACTCCACTTTCTTTGTGTATAGACACGGATCTGCAGTACTCTGTGTGAAGTCCAGTTCAGCTAGTACTTTATGGAAACGGTGATTCCAGCAACGGGGTGCTTGCTTCAGTCCGTATAAGCTTCGGTTGAGACGACATACACGGGTAGAGCCATCGTGAAAACCTTCGGGCTGTTGCATGTAAAGCTCTTCTTCAAGCTCTCCATAGAGAAAGGCTGTCGTCACGTCAAATTGTGTTAAATACATCCTCTCGCTTGCAGCAACACTAAGTAGCGATCGTATGGTTGCAAATCTGGCTACAGGACTGTATGTTTCCTCATAGTCGATTCCTTTGCGTTGTTTAAAGCCCTTGGCAACCAAACGCGCTTTATATTTATCGATAGAGCCATCGGGGTTTCTTTTTAATTTAAATACCCATTTGCATGGTATGGCTTTTCGATCGTGAGGTAGTTCTTCAAGGGACCATGTATTGTTCTCTTTCAAAGAATCTATCTCCTTCAGCATAGCTTTGATCCACTCGTCTTTGTGCGGGCTGTTCATAACATCTTTAAACGTAGTGGGTTCAGCATCTTCATCGGTAAGTGCACAACAATCTCTGAATTTCGAAGGAGGACGTATAGCCCTTCTATCTCTTAGATTGTATCTAGGTTCTGTAGTTTCACCTTCGGAGTCAGATGAATTACCTTCGGAGTCAAATGAGTTACCTAGATCAGCGTCGAACCATGTAGTGCTTGGTGGTCTGGGTACTTCACCATGATCACCGGTTCTTTCTTCATTAAATTCAATAGATCTTGTTTCGTCTATTTGCGGTGCACGCCCTTGATCATCTTGATCAGGTTCCGATCTGTCATTATGATGGCACGGCGTTTGTTCTTGATTAACTTCTATGCGATTCTCACCAAAATTCACTTTCAACTCGAATTCGTTGAGCGGTGTGATTTTGTTTGTTGTCGTAGGTACAACTTCTTCGCATTGAGTTTTGTCAAGCGGTTTCTCATCAAAGATTACGTCGCGTGATCTGACCATTCTATTGTCATCACACCAGATACGATAGCCATCATCATTATCATATCCTATCAATCTTCCTTTGAGGGCTTTCACTGAAAGTTTCTTTCGTTTCTGCTTGGGGACATGGGCGTAGGCTCTACAACCTAAAATGCGTAGATAAGTAATTTTTGGTTTTCTTCCATGCCATAGTTCGTAGGGTGCTTTGTTCTCTATACGGGATGGACCGGTTCTGTTGAGAACGTAGGCGACCGCATTAACTAATTCGGCCCAAAGCTTCTGTTGGAAACCTCCGCTGTGCATAGTAGTCCTTGCAGCCTCTACCAAGGTTCTATTATCTCGCTCACTACATCCATTTTGCTCTGGAGTGTATGGCATTGTCAGCCTCTGTTTGATCCCATTTGTGGCGAGGATATCACGCACATCTTTATTGTCAAACTCGCCTCCATTGTCACTCAGGAGCGTTTGGATAGTGTGACCTGTATTCCGTGCTTCAAGAATGAAATCTTGCATCTTCTGTTTCACTTCTGACTTGGCTTTCAGAAAGTAAACGAAGCGGTAGCCGGTAAAATCATCTTTGAATAGTACAAAATAGCGTAAGTTTGTAAATGAGTTAGGAAACGGTCCGCATACGTCGCTGTGTACAAGCTCGCCGGGTTTTGAAGCTCTAGGTCGGGTACCAAACTTCAAACGATGCGACTTGCCGAATATGCAGCTTTCACAAGTAGTTTCATCAACAGGAAGGTCTACTCCCAACTCTCGTTTTACAAATTGTCGTACATGACGTTTATTCTGATGTACGAGTCGTTCGTGATACAGCTGAGTCTTCGTTAAGATTAAATTCACTTCCAGATTTTTATTACGAATGACGTTCGTAACGTTCAGCTTGTATAAACCTCCGCTTATGCTGCGTACACCCGATAGCTTCAATTCGCCACGTGTAGACATACTGCAGCTCGTCGGTGTAGATTCAAACTTGCTTACTGAGTTGCAGTCATGAGCAGCTAAAACAGAGAACAGGTTCTTTGTGATCTGTGGCACGTACCAGACGTCTTTTAATGTGATCTCGTATACTTTTCCTTGTACCTCTGATTTGATGACGATATTCCCTTTTCCTTTGGCTTGAAGAGTATTGCCATTGGCTGTAGAGACGGTGTGCATCTGGTCAAAGGGTTGAAAAGTCTGGAATAGATCTCCACGGTTGCAGACGTGGCATGTTGCACCATTATCAACGTACCAGTTGGTTGTATTCGATGAAGTCACTGATACTTCATGTTCTGATGTCAATACTTCCTGTGAGTACATCATTTCTGTCACCAGAGATTCTTTCTTGGACGAAGAAGAGGAAGGCGGATTACTGCTTTTTGGAGGACGGCCATCTTGGATCCACTTTTTACAATCCCTGACACGGTGACCTTTGACAGAGCAGTAATTGCACTTTATCTTGTGATCCTTACTCATTTTCTTTGTCCCATTCTGTGAGCTCGTTGTCGGTAAGGCCTCTTGCATTGGTAGCACGGTAGACACCATCAAGTTCCTTTCGTAGACGCACAGACGATCGGTTAGGTTGTCTATAGTTCGTTCAGACGTAGGACACATCAACCATCCACTCTTAAATTGATTGTATTCTTCACCAAGTGTGTCGAGCGTTTTGCAGATTAGAAGAAGATCGGGCAGCTTCTTGTCTTCGCCGAGCTCTTTATTCAACGAGGTCCAAATATTTTTCAATTTTGACATATGTGTTGCTGCGTCATCAGCTGGATCTTTCTTTAATCCAAAGAAACTCATACAAAGGTGGTACGTTTTATCCTCATTAGTTCCGTCGAACATTCGATGTAGTTCTAACCAAATTTCTCTAGCGGACGTAAATCTCATTACCTTGCGTAACATTTCGTCATTCATGTTGTTCGTAATAAAGAAAAGAGCACTGGAGTCAGCTTTCGTGAACTCGGACACGGCGGCGGCGGAGGCTCCGATCCCACTGGCTTCACTTTCTTTATCTGCGGTAAGTCTGCCTTCAATTACATCGAGAGCGCGAGGTATGATCTTGAGTACGATAAGCATTTTGTACTTCCATGTGTCCCAGTTGCTTTTACCTTCGAGGGGAGCAATACTGTACTTGAAAGTCGAAGTATCCATCTTCTTTAAAGTTCCATGCAGACCATAACCACTAATGAGTAAAGCGCGTCTAGAGTATTGTGGAATGAACTTTAGGGAGTAGATAGATAGATTAAATACTTAAAAAATAACAAACAGACTTTTTAATTACAACAACAAGATATATAATAAAAGCGAGAATATTTCAAGGCCAAGATTCGAAAAATCAACAAGCACGTTGCTGCGGCAACCAGTCATCGTCGCGTAGGTCTAGCTTGGTTTGCAATCTCCTTCAACAGAATCACACTGCAACCGCGCAAAATTCGGGATGGTAATCTCACAAGTGGGTCAAGCGAAGGCTCGAACACCTAAATAGTACAATATTTAGTAAAAGTTCTCAAACATTTGTAAAACAAATATTGGAATTTGTAGACTAATAAAAAGTTATACGACCTGGGGGCCAATTCAACTAAATGTCAACGGTCATAGTTGGATGACAATGCGATGTCAACGGTGTTATTTTTAAACCTTTTCAGAGCAAATAACACCATCGACTGACCATGTCATTGTCATCCAACTGTAACCGTTGACATTTAGTAGAATTGGCCCCTAAGTGTCAACGGTCATAGTTAAATGACAATGAGATGTCAATGGTGTTATTTTGACACTTTTCAGAGCAAATAACACCATCGACTGACCATGTCATTGTCATCCAACTGTAACCGTTAACATTTTGTAGAATTGGCCCCCTGGAGTGAGGTCACTCAGTTCTCACACTTCACCTTCCAAATCTCGGTAAGTAATTTATAGGTGTGATTTGTATATAGATATTTAGTAAAACATGCATAAACGTATTTGCAGGAGAAAAAACATAATTTCGATATTCTGTATATCAGAATAACAAAAGGAAAAATAGGGCCACTGAGTGACCCAACTTAAATATTTTTTATTTTTTCGTTATAGCCAATTATCGACACCTTTTGTTACTAATTATAAGTATTATTATTAGTACTAATTATTAGTACTAATTATTAGTAACAAAAGGTGTCAATAATTGGCAATAACGCATTTTTTCGTTAAAGAAGAACGGTCACGCCCCATAGAAAAAAAACCCAGACCCGACAGAAGTGAGACATATCTCAGTTTTATTGTAATTTTTTATATAGTTAAATTGTATATTTTTTTTATTCAAAATCAGTGGCTAACACCAAAATATTGCCTTATGTTTTTGTTCAGGCGATACAATAAAAAAAATAGAATATGCTTATTTATCTCAAAAATCATAAATGTATGTAACTAAATGACGATACAATAACTATAGGATGTTCTAGGTGACCTGCAGGGCTAGCACAATCACGTTATGTCGCGGAGAGTAGCGCGACAAAGCGTTCGGTCCCTTTCACTTAGCAAATATCGGAGCGGGATAACATGCGCGGGAGAGTCGAGTAGCGCCTATCGTGAGATGTAGCTGGATTATATTATTTTTGATGTCCTAGTACAACAATCAACTTAGGATTCATTAAAATCGTGGTATTCGATGATTTATTGCAGATCAGTGATTTAGGTACCTATCATTGGAGTTCTATGATCTATAACAAAAAAAAAACTAATATGTTCAAATAAAGTTTTATTACATTTCTATGTCCCTTAAAACATAATCCATACCCAGTGCGGGGTGGTCAAAGTGATCTTGATGCCTAGCCCACCCTAAATAATAGACAACACTAATGACGTGTGCGCAAATTCCTAATGTCCTTTTTCCATGGTAACACGAGCAGTAATATTCGGTTATTGCGTTTATTCCATTTATATTCTCATCAAACATAATATAAGTATAATATATTTTTGTTGTAATGTGTCGCGAATGAATTCTGCACCTGATTAATGTATTATTGATTCTGCCCTCTACTGCTGCTGGATGTCTATATATTTCCATATCATATACTCCCGTGCTTTTTAAATGTTCACTACAGTAAGATCGGGCTAACCTCACGTGATAGGTGCCAATTGAGAATTTAATTAAGTCTTCAATTGTTAGTTGTGGAAAATCAACTTCCGGATCATTTCCAGTCATCCTGTGAAACGTCACTCTTTGTCTGTTTAGATTATTCTCTTCCACATACTCGGCCAGTCGATTAGGGCGTTGTATATTTCGATTAATTATTTCAATGAAATCTTCTGGGTAAGGACTGTCTTCGTATGAATCTTGAAATAATTAATCAAAGCTGCAGCAATTCGAAAATCTTCAAATATATGCGGCACATGTTTGTTGAAAACTCTGTTTCTGAAGATCTTGAAGTCGCGCTTGAATCTGCCGTTTATAGTTTCGACGACCCATCGCACCATCGTAATAAGTCTTGATTTATTAGCTTGGTCGGTGCTTAATTGCGTGTCTTGTCTTCGTTTGCTTGGCGGCATATGAGCATCATAGCCATATGTTTCAATTAAGGGAATTGAATCCCGAAAGCCTCGGTCCAAAATAAATACGTCTCCTTGATGAAATAAAAAATTGAACGGTCCGTCTTCAATCGGTGCATCATGGTTTTCTAATATCATCTTCATTATATCAGCATCGCTGGTCCGTGCAGAGTACGGACCTGTTACGTCCAAAATATATCCATCCGCACATACGATCATGAATGGTTTTATTAGATTTTTATACTTATGAAGGCTATAAGTGCGGCGTTGAAATAAAAAGTTAGAACTTATTTCTATATAGACGTAAGTTCCATCGAATGTAATTATTGCTTTTGGTGACTCTTCGTTACCAAACAAGACATTTGGTATGACCCGGTTGCGGGCTATCACTTCGTCCCTGGTTATATGGTCTAAGCCAAGGTGCATCGGAACAAAGTCAGTAGTGAGACACTGCCTTACTGTATTTATTTTTCTCCCAACAGTTCGCTCGGATATATTAAAAAGTGAAGCGATTCTATTATGCGGCTCGCCTGATCGAATTTTACACAAGTACATAGCCAAGTCATTTCGTGGAGTATTTGAGGACTGATTAAGGCTTGGTATTTGACTCAGCAAATCGTTGAATGTGGCTCTGTTTCTTCCAGTCCAAAAGCTTAACTCCTCGTCAGAAACGTCATCGACATTGAAGTGTGACCTTTGTTCTAAGGCTTGTCTATACATGTTAATGATGTCGCCAACACTCTCCGCATTCAAGTCGGTCATTTGATTTGTTACATTTTCAGGAATCTCTTCTATCGCCATGTGTAGTAAATGCCATTGGCAAATGCGGGCAAGATTTGGTACATAAAAGTTGTGATAGCTAAGGAGTTGTACCTTCACCGAATTAGGCATTTGACGCAGGGAACCGTAGTTGCAGTTGTCAATTAAACATCTCCGGGCCGTATTAGAAGCGCGTCTAAACCTTGCACATTTACAGCTGCAGCTGGTGGGGTAGGAGCAGGTGACGCTTGTCGCTCTTGATTAATTGAAGCATCGATTCTATGCCGGCATGAGTGGCAAACCGACCGAGTTCCATCAAAAGCTATCTGTAACAAAACATAAATACATTTTAAACAAACTAAAAATATGGCTTACCTAATGCTACCATTATATTATTATGAAATCCAACTAAGACTTATTATTATTACATATAGCAATACTGTCCCTTCCTGTCACCGCTCTCAACACGCTCACAATGTATGTCGTATACTTCTCATTATGAAAATAAAATAAATGTCTGAAGAAAGTCTTTATTAATTCAAGTCTACAACTGCGCCTAACTAAGAATATAACATGTTGTCAGAAGATGAGCAGGAGAAAGGTGAGAAAAAGTCACAAAAGGGAAAGGTCGCGGCGTCGCGCGTCACAGTCAAGACAAGAAGGCGTACACGCAATTACTAGCAGTGAACCTCATTTACCAAATTTTTTACATACATACATAAACTCACGACCCTAATCACTTACGGGGTTACCTTATTTTATTTCTATAAAGTATAAAAAATGAGGCAGCAGCAACAAAGTAAATCATAATACTTAAGACACATGATGTTGTCTATTTACGCCACCGTAATAGGTATCTTACTATAAATATTTTACAGTTCGACACGCTTTTGTATTGCGAAAGACTTTAATTACAAATAAGTACCAAAAATTAAAATAATACATACTTCACCACCAACGATGCGCAATAGTTGTTCTACGAAATCTCTTCGAGTTTCCAGTAATCGTTCATTGAGAACGTATGAACGACGACGACCGACGTAGTGCACATTCACACAGAACACAAATATTAATATTGTCAGCCATGTCAACGAACCACTCAGAATGCAAAAATCAAGTCCGGTATAGAGAAAGCCAAAAATCAACGAAAAAATGTAACCTTGAAAACAAAAACGCACAGATCTCAACACAGGATGCGAAGGACTGCGCCGCCGCCGGTCGCCGATACTACGTTGCGCCGGCACACGGCCTCCCCTCCCCGCTCCGCACCATTGTTGTTTTAATGAAAGAGTGAGATGGCATGATTGGTTTCTGTCTGCACCCGGCTACCTGAGCCATAGCATGCAGGTAGCAAGTGACCGTTTTTGTACATATAATAACTTCCGATTATGCAATAAATAATCGAATACAACGATTTTAATGAATCCTTGATTGTTGTACTAGTATTTTAAAAATTACATAGCCCAGCTGCATCTCCAGGTCACCTAGATACATCCTATAGTTATTGTATCGTCATTTGGTTACATACATTTATTATTTTTGTAGATAAATAGGCATATTCAATTTTTTTTTATTGTGTCGCCTGAAAAAAACATAAGGCAATATTTTGGTGTTAGCCACTGATTTTGAATTAAAAATATATATATTTCAACTATATAAAAAATAACAAAAAAACTGAGATATGTCTCGTTTCTGTCGGGTCTGGGTCAGAGATGACCGTTCTTCTTTGAAAATATAATACTTTTGATGATTTTATTATATTTATACTTTATTAAAAATTTCGAGAATCTATAGTAGCCATACTCAAAGCGTGCTTCGCAGTGCTCTAGGGCTCCGCAACACCTCTATGGGGTCTCCGCAAAAATAATGGTCATAATAAAAAATACTAAAGGTAAAAATAATTATTATCATCTTTCGAGACAAATTTATGGACTACTAAGTACTAAATGTAGTTTCGCATCTTTAATTACCTTTGAGTATTAAAAGTTAATTACGGATAATAATGATCTCCAATTTAATGGCCTGATTGTGTTATGGTTTCTTTCAACCCCAAAGGACTATCATGACTCACTCTAGTACCAGCATCAGCGTATTGATGTGGCATAGCGCTAATGTGTTTTTTTATATTCCAAAATGTTATGCGCAAGCTTTCTCCCTGAGAGAGTTGGCAGAAAATTGACGTTTTTAGTGTTCCGTACCCAAAGAGTAAAAACGGGACCTTAATACTAAGACTTCGCTGTCGGTCCGTCCGTCTGCCTCTTACCAGGGGGCCAATTCTACTAAATGACAGTGGTGATAGTTGTATGACAATTACATGATTGTGGTCACTCAATGGTGATATTATGTCAAATTTTGACACTTTTCGTATTCTGTTATCTGTCAGTTTTCACAATCATTCAAGTATCATTGTTGACCACTTTTGATAATCTGCTATTTCTTCCATGGAAAGGCGCTGTCCAGTGATTGCTTTTTTTCCCTTATTTTAAGGCATTGGCAATTTAGCCATCAGCCCTAAACACGACACGAAATTCAGATTTTAGCTCTGTTTTAGCGACTTCAGAGTCTATGCACAAAAATACACCAGTTTCTTCAAAACTTATCGAAATGTCACATGTACCATAAATAAAATCAATCATCTAAAGATTTTAGTGCCGAAAACCCGAAATAAAACTAATGACACGCATGGTAGTAATAGTTATATATGGTAGGCAACACCTAACGTAGTCCATAGTCATTCCATTGTAATGCCACTATGATTTTAGTGGAATACAAATTAGATGTCATAGTTGCCAGTTGCAGCATAATGGAATGATAGTTCGATGACAATGGCTGACATTTAGTGGAATTGGCCCCCAGGCTGTATCTCAAGAACCGCGATAGCTAGACAGTTAAAATTTTCACATATTATGTATTTCTGTTGTTTGTTTTAGACGTCGCTCTCACAGGAGTGCTGTGATGTTATTGTAACTGCTTACATTTAGATGACGTAATTTTCAAAAATAAATTCCCATTTTATAAACATTGAAGAGTTTTTTATTTATTTATTATTTACATGTCTAAGGACTTATTATGGGTCACCCTTTATTCTCCACCATCTCAAGAAACCAGTTTTATTATTATTTTTGAGAATGTAGTAGAAACACAAAACCACATAGAGATTCAGGTCTGTGCACACAATCAGGAGTCAATTAACCTCTCGATTGCAGGTCTGATGGAATGCATTTTATAAATCTCCCACACTCCAAACGCGTTTCTAATAATAATGCGCCTTTCTTAGGAAAATTTATTTGTTGTAAATTCTAAACTTAATTATTTTGTCTTATAAATTCTATAATGTCATTAGACTCAAACAAGTCTTGTGATCTGATCCTCCAAAAAAACGGGGGACTATGCCACCCAAGTTTATAGGAAAAAGAAGTTATCTACATATCTAGAGAAACTTATCTAAACCATTAGACAAAATCACAAATTGATATGAACTGATCATTTTGTTCTACTGGTATACACTCATTATTGAAGACATCTGAAAAAAAAAGTTATGCTTAGGTAGACATGTCACATATTTTTTTTGCGTTTGTCCTTAGTACATCAAGATGGTTGAGTCAAGTGTACCTACTTGAGCCCAATTCAAGATATTTAAAAAAAACTTACATCATCGGACCATGAACATAGTGATTTATATAACACACCATGCTGAAGATCAGGGACTGATCTTACAGTCTTACTTTGTTCATCAGGTTTAACTAAACATATCTGTCACTTTTCTTATGTTTTTTTAATAATGTATTCTGCACTTAAGGTGTGCTTTACTCTACATAATAATTATTTGTCACGTACACATGTCAAAAAAAAAACTATGGATTAATTTTACCTTTGAAGAATTCAACATCATATGAGCAATCAAAGTCCATCTCAGCACTTCTTCTTTGGAAAACTGGTGAAACCATGCCAGAGGGTGGTTTGTTAAATTTCTGTACCAGTGCCATACTAAGATCATTAAAGCAAGAGTTGTCTGAAAAGTTAGAAAGAACTAAGTTTTTTTTACATGACTACAGAAACCAACAAGAATAGTTAAGTTTTATAGCCTGCGCAGACGACACACTTTTGTCCCCGTATTTTTTTGTCCGCCAAAATAGAACGCTTAAAACTGTATCGCTATCGAGTAACGCACACGAGGGATTAAAAGTATGGCGTACAAAAAGTCCCCCGAATAATCGCGGACACAGAAGGGCGGTACAGGACAAAAAGAGACGGACATATTTTTTTACGATTAAGGGGACTGTCTTCCGGGGACAAAGTCCGTCGTCTGCGCAGGCTATTAAATGAAGGTTTATGAAATTGTTAATACCTGTTATAAAGTAATTTTTATTGGATTTTAATGCTTGACAAATAAGCTACAAAAGAATTTATTATTTTCTATAACACACATACACTATTTTGCAGGATTTGGATGTTTCAATCCATACCATAGTTAATAATAATAAAAAAGCCAGACTGAATATCTTTCTTACCATGTAAGTATATAGGTTTAGTATACTCTAATGCTTCATCTTCATAATCAGACCCTATGTTGTCACTGTAGACTTGCAAGGTGAACAGTTTGCTGGTAGGCTCTAAATTCTTAGCTAAGGGAGCGTGAATCCCTTCTACTGATCCCTGTATTAGAGCTTTGCCGATATTCGAGAGAAACGATTTTTTAGTTTCACCCGCCTCTTTGATTGTTCCTGTGGAGGCTATCTTTCCTATGTTCTCTGTAAAAACCAGAATCAGCAGGCTGCATAATCACACCAACGAATGTTTGATTTGAACCATACCTTGAATGCATCCTACCACTTACCATTGTTTAAGATCGGTTGATGCGAAGTATTTTGAATTACTTGCTTTGTAAAGCGATGTTCTACTTTAGCAAACATGTTTTATATAAATAAATTACAACCAAAGAACTAAACAAAAATAATATCTAGGTAATGAAATCAATTAGAAACCTGATTCGCAGGGTAACTAAAGATTATAAGAGTTAAATTTGTTATCTAGATCGTACAACTCTTATACATTATGCTACGCGTCCACCAAAGAAGTAGAGTATAGTAGGGATGTGACATTGATCGAAAAAAAACGATTTTTCTCCTCTTCATAATAGTCGCTTTTTGAAGAATCGATTTCTTGTATTAAAAATAATTGCATAAAAAAAACGATTATTCTAAAAATCTACTATTTTTTTACATCCCAAGCTGTAGTAGGGATTGGAATAAATGATAGTTAATTTTTTTATATATTATCTAATCGATTTTAATAAAAGATTTTTTTAAATAGATAAAGAATATCTCGTGTGAAGTGGGTATATCCAGAAATGGAATACCTCTGCCTAATAGATCAGATAAAAGGCGTGAGATTTTTAATTTAATTTTTTTTTATTAAAGAACATGTATTTACAGAGAAAATATACATTTATTTACAATGATTACAGATAAAAAATGTCCTCTAATTTTTTATTATTATAATTGATTTTTAATTATTCGATTATGTTTTACACATTTTAATCGTTTTTTGTAACCCTTAGCCACCTAACATGTTTTTTAGTCACAGTTCCACCTAACGTCGGTCATAGTGACCGCTTGCGTATTTTCAGTTAAATTACATATTAAATATAAATTCTAGCAAATTAGAACACGAAATTGTTTATTAGTGTTATTTATTTAAATTCTGTTTAAAAAAAATAGCATAAACTGTAATTCTGTACTAATAATCAACACTCATCATTACGTTATACGTAATTCAACAAATTATAGGTACTCTTATAATAGTGACGTCTAATTTAGGAACAATAGGATTTTTTGTTTAATTTTTAACTTTTTCATAAAATTAGAAGTAGTCAAAAAGTTACTTATTGATGGTCAAACGAACTTACCTTAAGTGAAGTTCGACCCATAATTATATGAGGCCTTCGTGTCCGAACCGAGTCCTAAATTTACTTATAGATATATGTGTCTCTAGTGATCGTCATTCACACGGATTTCAAAGCTTAGTATTATTTTAAAAAATAAAAGCATTTTTCAGTCTGGCAGCACATATATCACCCGTTTCCGTCAAAGTCCGCCATATGTCATTTAAGTTCAAAGTTTAATATTTTAGGGGTAGATCCAAACTTTGGATCCAGGGTTGGGAGGGCTGGACTCGGTTCGGACACGAAGGCCTCATATAATTATGGGTCGAACTTCACTTAAGGTAAGCTCGTTTGACCATCAATTATATTTCTGCCTTCGTGTCCGAACCGAGTCCTAAATTTACTTAAAGATAGATGTTCAAAGCTGTTTTATTTATAAAACAATAAAAAGTATTATATTACTAAATTATACTTCCCTGCCTAGGTAAATATATATTTTTTATTTCCATATAGTAGGAAGGTACTTGCTAGGTTTTGGATAGATAACAGGTATCTTAAAGAATAATAAATAATCATTAACTCTTACACTATATGTACTACAATAATAATAAAATAAACACATTAAAAGTACCCTGCGCAGTCGGGTAAATAGGTGTAAGATAACTATGAAAAAGTGTAAACAACCTAGAGATATATCTACAGCCAAATGAAACCTTACGAATTAAGCAAATCATCTTTCTTTTACCTATTGGGTCTATTATAGAGCCTTTTTCTTATAGGCCTACATTTTGGATAGCAAGTGTTGCAGCCTATATAAATACGTATAAATCCCTCAATCAGCTAGTATTGTTTTGAGCTATCTACTCTAAGTTTGTGTTGAATATTTTCTGAATAAGGTTTTATGAAGCTTTGGAACAAAGAAGTATTACTGGAACGTAAATTTTTAGTCAATTTTAAATAACTAATCGAGCAAGGTTCAGGCTGGATAGTGGACATATTTCAGGGTTGAACTTGAAATAGACAGGCAGAATCCCAATTATTCTGAAAACTTTTTTAAGAAGCAGTTTTTATTCTTTCTGGATTTTATTAAAGTTGTGCAAACATTGCTTTAAAAACTATTTCAAACTTCAAATCAGAGATTTGATGAAAATTGTGCTCTTTTCTATCGTGCACACTATAGTGCTAAATATATTTTGTGTGTTAATATCAATATTATTTATGTTATCATATATAGAAGACAGAGTAGGAGTGAACTCATTGTCCAGTAGCTAACACTATAGGTAAAGAACTGTATATTTATTATGGTTATAATAATATACCTACTTACTTATTCTTTATGAAACATTCTCTTCAGATGGTCCGAACACAAAACATGATCCCTATAGTATGGCAATTAGACAGATTAGGTCATAATTGTCATCAATTGTAAAATTATCGCATTCTTGTAATAGTGACTTAACTTGTTAATTTATAAAACGAAGGGCCGATCTGCCTGAGTTTAGTGTAGCACAAATTGTTAACTGAATTTAGAAATGGCGAAAAATTTCATACTGATATCCTAGAAAGAAGTTTCAACATATAGGTATACCCAAAGAGAATATAACCACTAACGTTTTAGGGATTCGCACGACTAATCTTCAAAAAGAAAAATGTCCAAAAAGACGAATGTCTAAAGGCTTGTCCAAGTGATAAAATTGACAAACCATAAATAAGTCCAATAATAAAATTACCCAAATATAAAAATGACCAGTAATTATATAGTCAAACTATAAAAATGTCCTATAATAAAATGGACTTAACTTAAAAATGACCAGTAGTGATATTGCCCAAGCGATTTTTGGAAATTCCAACGGGAACTGGAATAATCTGGATTGAAGAATGATTTATTTTATGTTTGTTTATTTGTTTGTATTGAAAAAAATTCTTTTTCCAGTAGAAAGCGTACTTTTCTGGTAGTTACATAGGCTATATTCCTGTATTTCCATGGGAACGGAAACTACGCGGGTGAAACCGCGGGGCGCAGCTAGTGATAAATATAGCCAATGGATAAAAAAATACCAAAAAGTTAATTTTAATTTTGGGTATAACTACAGTTGGACATTATTATAGCTGGTCATGTATCTGGTCGGGTATAACTACAGTTGGACATAATTATAGCTGGTCATGTATCTGTTTGGGTGTTTCTATAGTTGGACATTTTTATGGGTGGGCAAATTACTGACAGGACATATTTGATTGCTTGGACATTTTTCTTTTTGGAGATTAGTCGTGCGAAGGGTTTTAGGTATACCTAGGCACAGATATTACAATACTGTGTAGGTACAAATAATATATGTTTTTTAATATATTTTTGAAAAAAAAAATTACCAATATATACATTACAGGATCATATTGCTTTCATAAATGTCAATACTCTGAAACACAGAACACTTTTACAATACCTTGATGTACATACATGCCTGCCTGGGGCGTCTCCCTGCCACCAGAGTAAGCTGCTTGTATAGGTAGAGAGTGTGGGTTCCTGAAAGGGTAAACCAATAGTTTAGTGGGGCCTAAACATTGGAAATCGAGGAAATTTTGGTACACCAAAATTCTTCTTGGACTATCAACTTAGATCAAAACAATTTTATCTAACACTATCAATACCCAATATTTTTCCTATTCTTAGAATGAGTCTTACAACTGTGCAAATACTACTGCAAATCCATTAATAAACCAATAAAAATACCTGTAACAGGTTTAATCTAGGTTCTTGCAAATAAATAAATTGTTGATTGTTCCAAAGTATTTATACTTAGCTAAAATCCTTTTTTGCATTAACATAAAGCTTTCTAGATTCCTTGTAATTTTATTTAGAGGTAATATATGATGCAAGCATATTTGAAAATACACTCATTTTTAAATTCTAACTATTGCATGTAAATAGTAGTTTTTATTTGTAGATATATGTATATATTCATATCTTTTAATTTTATTCGCACCTGAGAAATCTGGAACAAGATTTCTTCTCTAGAGATATTCCTACTATAAGTACGTCATAAGCAGGAATGTATACAAATATACCTACTACATCCATGGTCGTACGTAAGCGTAAGTGAGCAAATTGAGTAATACCCATATTATTTGTCTAATTCAGCAGTTGTCTTATTTATCCGAAAAAGTATTTCAGAATGATGATAGTCTTTGCTTTTCTGAAAAAGAACTCAAAAAACGCTATCACCATTACTTCCAGGTAATTATGTTAGTTTCTTCTATATTCTACTCTCCTTTAACATTTTGTTAATTACGAGACTGTATTGATCTTATTCGATTATATTTTCACCTTACCGTTAGCATTATCACCATTATTTAAATAATGCAAGATATTTCGATCGCCCAATATTTCTAATGTCCTAACAGCCAGTCGTACTGAATAGCTGGGTATTGGGCTTGTTTTACAATGTCGTAATAGTTGTTTGAACAAAATTAATTTAAATTTTAATATACCTATTAATTTTCTTCAAACATTCTTATAGAAAATCCATCAGAATTAAGAATCCTAAAAATTTGCAAATCTTGCTTGTTTTATTAACTTGATTACCAGATATGGTACTGTGTTCAGGCCCAATGGGTGAACATTAATTTATATAATACAAACAAACCATCCCAAAAAACAAATCTAAGATTTTTTTGTATGTCATCTTCATGAATAAGTAGTTACCTATTAAGAAATATGTAACCTTTAAATAAATGCTAGACATCACTGGATTCATTAAACTAATGATAGATCTTACATCTTCCAACTTGAAATGGTTTTGTATGTATTTATAAATTTTTTAAATTTTTTGAGGTTAATTTTGACTTTGAAAAAGTTATTTGGTTTTGGTATTTACTAGAAATACCTTAGAAATAAATTGATTAGAATGTGGGCCACAACGTGAGATTCCTTCACATTCTAAGGGTCTCAAGATCTCTGTAGGTATAGTATGCATCTGGTTATTTTATGAATTACCTGATTGATTATATACCTATCTTTAGTCATTGTTTCGGAGGCTTTCCTAAAGGAATGCTGTATCCCGAAATGTAAGACAGATTCACTTTATCCTGAGTGTTTTCCTCCAGTTATAATGAATAGTTCAAGTCCTCCACAGTGACAAATTGACCTTTAGCGATGATTTTTGTGTATTTGTCTGCTGCTGCTGAGGTCTTTGCCCACCAGCTGCCACTCAACTTGTAGTCTCATCTGCTGTGGCTGTGGAGGCGGGCCCCTTCAGTTTAAAGTATCTGATTTGGGTTTGTTGTTGATGAATCTTACTTTGAAGATCATCTATTGTGGTGTCTGATGTCGCAATTTTTTAGCTGTTTTTGCTTATTTTATTTGTGGTTTTATACTTTCAAATAAATTAGGTATCTTGTCTTTGTCCTTTGCCTCAAGGATAGTTTCTTTCGCTGTCTTTAAAACATTAGCCAGCACCGGGCCTGTATTGTTTCACAGCAGCTGTTAATCCTTGAAATAATGCACTTATAGATTTTGCAATATTACCTAAGTATTTTGTTTCGACTTCTAGACATCTACATACCTATATAATATATAGATATATATATATATTATTAATATTTTATTTCTTTTCGAAATAAATAAGGGTCCAAAGAATATCTCGTGAAAAGTGGGTAAGTATATCCAGAAATGGAATACCTTTACCTACCCCATCGCGGATAAAAGGCGTGAGATTGTTATTATTTTTCCTAAATATTATTTGTTGTTTTCAGCATCAGCAAAATAACATCCTGCCTTTACAGAATCTCTCACCATACACCTGATGGAAGTACAGTATACATTATGAGTAAAACAGCTTAGTTATGACTGTTGAAAGAAACCTCTTTTGTAAGATATTCAATTATACAAACACCCTGGCACATTTACATCATTCTTTATTTAAATGTACTTATTCCTTTTTTATTACTCTCTGTCAATCTACTCCAAAATATACTCTTCTATCATACATATTATTTATTATTTTAATTAAAAGGTTATGGGCCCAGAACAATTCTTGGTAATATAAACGGCCGAGATAACTCCAAGTGCTGCAACCAGATTATTAATAATAAATAAAAATGGAAAGTGATACAACCCCTATCGCTGCAACAACCTCACCAGGTAATGCTGTAGTTGTATACACCTCGAACCCACAAAATATTGCAAAGCTGCAAGGGAGATCAAACTACTCCTCCTGGTGCTTCGCAATAAAAATGTCCCTAATTGAATGCGATCTGTGGGACTTCGTGGATCGACCGATAGAATATGCAAGAGAAGTAGAAGGCTTTGAGCGTCGTGACGCAAAAGCAAGATCCAAAATCTGTTTAAGTATTGCTGAACACCTGTATCCAGTCGTAATGACAGCTGAGACTTCAGCCGACACCTGGAAGTGGTTCAAAGAAGCTTATGCAGACAGCGGTCTTTCCAGGCGTCTACAGCTTCTCAAAAATCTATTTGGAGTCAAGCTAGAGTCGTATACCAACGTAGATGCGTACGTCAATGACATACGGAGTATACAGCAGAAATTGAACAATATTGATGCAGGTATTGATGACGAATTTGTGGGCGTAATTATGCTCGCTGGACTTACCGACGACTATAATCCAATGGTGATGGCAGTTGAACACTCCGGAGTCAAAATAACATCAGACTCTGTGGCCACCATGCTTTTGAAGGAAGCGTCGCGCAGAGAGCAGCCTACAACTAGTTCCAGCTCTGCTTTATTTTCAAAAGTTGTCTGCACGTACTGTAAGAAGATAGGACATGTGGCGACCCAATGTAGGAAAAGACTAAAGAAAAAAGTGAAAAAAGTGTCTAATAATGATTCATCTCATACATCTCAATCATCAAATTATACACACGTTACACTTTCATCTTGTTTTAATACTCCTACAGGTACTACTTCCTCTTCTACAACAGATTGGCTAATTGACTCAGGTGCTACTATACACATGAGTAACAAGAGAGATTGGTTTACCGACATAAACCAGGAACGGCACCCTATTACTATCGCGAATAGTACCCAAATCCATGCTCAAGGAAAAGGTACGGTGTCACTATTTAATACTAGTGATAATATAGATAAAATAGAAGATGTTCTGTATGTCCCGGATCTAACTACAAACTTATTATCAGTAAGTAGTCTAGTCCAAAAAGGTTTTGTGGTCGTATTCTCACAAAAAGGTGGCACAATCCTTGAAAAAGATAGCTGCCAAGTTCATGGTAAGGTCGTCGCAACGGCTTCTAAGGAGAATGGCTTGTACAAGCTTGACGTAAAACCAAAGACGCAAGCCTTTCTCACAAGTACCAAAAAGTCAGCTTTATTATGGCATAGACGTCTTGGACACTTACATACGCAAGCCATGAACGTCTTAAAAAACAAAGCAGTAGGTATAGACTATGCGAATAATTCTTTCAATGATCTAAATAAAACCTGCATACCGTGCCTACAAGGCAAACTATCAAAAGCAAATGGGTCTTTAAAATAAAGAAGAATACTAACGGAGAAATTGTCAAATATAAAGCCAGACTTGTAGCCAAAGGCTTTACTCAAGTTTACGGAGTGGATTACGGAGAAACGTTCTCTCCAGTCGCAAGGCTATCCTCCGTAAGACTTTTAATGGCTTTTGCTGCAAAAATGGGTATACAATTAGATCACCTAGATGTAGAAACAGCGTTTCTGAACGGTGAGCTCGAAGAAGAAATTTTCATGGAGCAACCGGAAGGCTTCACAGTGGATACACAAAATAAAGTATGTCAGCTAAAAAAGTCTTTATATGGCTTAAAGCAAGCTCCACGACAATGGAATATCAAAGTATGTGAAGCAATGGACAGTCTCTCCTTAACTCAATGCTCTAAGGCTGCTCTGCTCTGCTCTGCACTGTCTCTATTACAAGAAAGAAGGAAAGAACTTGCTCCTTGTAGCCGTCTTTGTTGATGATTTTTTTATTCTTTGTAATGACGCTAAAATGAAGCTAGACTTCAAAGAAAGCTTAAAAAAGCTTTTCATCACAAAGGACTTAGGCATATTAGAAGACTGTCTAGGAATGAGAGTCATACATAATGAAAATGGCATTACTCTAGATCAAACGAAGTACATTGAGAAATTAATCGAAAAGTTTGGCCTAAGTAACGCTATACCAGTTTCTACACCAATGGAACCTGGTCAAAGGTTGACAATACCAGATAAAAATGACGAACAACTAAGTCTGCCATACCAGCAGCTCATCGGTTCGCTAATGTATGTGTCTATTGGCACCAGGCCCGACATATCCCACGCCGTGTCCTTCCTGAGCCAATTTAACACTCATTACGGGGAGGTGCACTGGAGAGCAGCTAAACGTGTACTAAGGTATCTCAAAGCTACCAAGGACCTGAAGCTGCACTTCAATAAAAAAGTTGATAGTTATCCTACAGGATATGCAGATGCAGACTACGGGAGCAACTTAGTTGATCGACGATCTTTCACAGGATACGTATTTATGATGAGTGGTGCACCCGTTTCATGGGAATCTCGAAAACAAAGAACTGTTGCACTTTCCACCATTGAAGCGGAGTACATGGCTCTTAGCGAAGCATGCAAAGAGGCTATCTACTTAAAAACACTCATTAATGAAATACTTTGTCTAGATCATCCCATCGTTATTTTTTCAGACAACCAAAGTTCGTTAAAATTATCGCATAACGATACATATCACAGTCGAACGAAACATATAGATATCAGACATCATTTCATTCGACATTCATTAACGACTAAAAGTATTAAGTTAGATTATATAAATACAAATAACATGGTCGCTGATATTCTAACAAAGGCTGTACCCAAAATTAAATTGTATAAACACATTGGCTCTTTAGGTATGGCTACTTGATTTTTTAGAATTATGTGTCATTTGTAATATTATATATAATCGCTATATCTAATAGTTAGTAGGAATTACAGTACCTATAGCCTTGTACAGGGTGCTCGTATTACGGGGGAATGTTGAAAGAAACCTCTTTTGTAAGATATTCAATTATACAAACACCCTGGCACATTTACATAATTCTTTATTCAAATGTACTTATTCCTTTTTTATTACTCTCTGTCAATCTACTCCAAAATATACTCTTCTATCATACATATTATTTATTATTTTAATTAAAAATAACAGCCACATACTAAAAATTATTAACCAAGTAGGTACATACATAGTCAGTTTCAACTTGTAGGCAACTTTTTAGTTTAGTTTCGTATTTATGCAGCTCCAGTAATTATGATTCGGCTCCATGACGCAGAAGTTGCGTCAAAGTGTCGCCTTAGGGACGATGCCCCTCAGGCTAACTTTATCTTTTCAGCTGTGACCCCAGTGATGGTGATACAGCTCCCTGGTGCAAGATTTCGGTCAGTGTCGCCCTAGGGACGATGCCCCTTGGGCTAACACTACCTGTTGAACTGTGGCTCCAGTAATAGTGATACAGATCCATGATTCAAAATGTCGGTCAGAGTGTCGCCGTAGGGACGAGGCCCCGTAGGCTAACTCTACCTCCTGAACTGTGGTGTTAACGAGGTTAACTCCGCAGCAGGAAGAGCTATGGTGCTCTGATCAGCGATAGCAACAACCCCTAAGGCAGTGCGTAACGCGTGATCGAGGTGTCAAGGGTGAGAGCTGGAGCCCTGCAGGCAATGCGTAGCACCGAATTAGCAGAAGTGAGAATGCAATTCGACAACCTCTTATAGACAGTTGTGTAACATGTGAATTTATGTGGAGCAGTTCGTGTTATTTTCAGAAAATTATCCTCGTCTGGATATTCTCTCATTTCTATCTTTTGTTATCTTCTACACAACTTGTGACTGACTCTCGACAGCTTCGACGACGAGGATGGTGCAAGCCCATCAATTATTTCTATTGCACGAAATCGTGCTGATCAGCATCTGCCCTCTCTTTTAATGTCTTAAGTAACGATTCAATATCCTCACGGAGTTCCTGCAAGTCTTCATTTTTCCATTTCAGCATCTTGAAGTCTTTTAAAACCTGAAAAATCAATTTTATAAAATTTACCGTAGTGAACAACGAACACGGAAACACGTAATGACATATGGCAGACTTTGACGGAAACGGGTGACATATGGCGGACTTTGACGGAAACGGGTGACATATGTGCTGCCAGACTGAAAAATGCTTTTATTTTTTAAAATAATACTAAGCTTTGAAATCCGTGTGAATGACGATCACTAGAGACACATATATCTATAAGTAAATTTAGGACTCGGTTCGGACACGAAGGCAGAAATATAATGATATCATTATATCACAATTAGTAAAAAATAACAACTCTCAAATAATCAAAATTTTTGGCGACAGTCAACACATATTTTTTTGGGAAAATTCAATGCAAATCGGCTTTTTACATTCAAAACACATATGATTATGATTTGTGTTTCTTTTTTGGGTCATATGTGTAACAAATTTTCCGTATTTTAAATTTTTCAGCATTATCAGTCAAATTTATTAGCAGAGTCCAATTATTGAGAATCGTTATCAATTACGTGGTCAATGAGAACGTCTTCTACATCCTTCCTTCTCCTGAGTGTCTTCTAACCACCGGTGAATATCTTGATCACGGTTACACATTATAAAACTACAAAAACTATATCAAAATGATTGTAATAATAATATCATAACAACCTAACGTCGGTCACCATGACCGCAAGCGAAATATAATTAGCTATAATTCTCAAACGCGGGCACTTGTGTCTTAATCCAGCTCAGAGCGAGTGTGGCCGGGGGAGGGGAAAAGGTACCTAGACTCACAACTTCAGAGATCGCGTATTAACGGATATATTTGAAAAAGAAGAAACTCTGGAGTCACTGTGACCGACGCTAGGTGGTTAAGGGTTAAACAGCACCATATGTGCGACGAATGAAGAAATCTGAAGTAAGTTCACTAACAAAGTTTATATTATAAGGATAGAGAATGTAAGAAAAATATCATTTTTCATATTAATTGGTTTCATTTTTGTATTATCGATTTTTAATAATCGATTATTTTTAATAAAATTAATAGATTTTTTTAAAATCGATTTTTATACAAAAGAGAAAAAACATTTTTTTTAATTGTTTTTTTTTATCAATGTCACATTCATAAACTGTATTCCTCGAAGATCATACAATATCTTTGGTATTCCCAAAAAAAAACTTTAATGGGCCATTTTAATGTTCTGTGGGCCATTGACACGAGGGCATTTACAAGAAAACTTTTCGGCAGTAAACAGTCCTAATTCTTCTTAAAACAGGTTAGATTTTAAAGAAAGAAAGAAAGAAAAATATTTATTAGGAACACCTTTAAAAAAATCTTAAAGATAAATAACACAGAACATAATATTTGAGTGTCCTAACGGGACCCCACTCAGCACAAGCTGTGGCGGTTTGTGAAACGCCACAACGCTGGTATTATGTGGGAAAAAAGTTTATCGAAGTTTTACAATCACGTTTATTAACAACTAGCGGGTGCCCAGCGAGCATTGCCCGCGCGGATTCAGTTTATATCTATAAAAATATACTTACGTGGGGTGGGCGACCCACCCCCCACCTGCCGGTAACGCATAGTTTTTTTTATGAATTTTCAAAGTTGACATGGAGCCTAGTGAAAAATCGCGTGACGTGGAATTTCTGCTTCATATTTATTTTGTAGATAGAGGTATATAAGAGGGTTTATTTACCAAAATTGCAGAGCTCGGAAATCAATAGTTTTCGAGATATAATTTTTTGAAATTGTAATAAATTAACCTCAAAACTGTACAAATAGACGCAAGGTCATAATATATCAAACTAGTGGAATGTTTAGGTTATTTTTTTTATGACCCCACAAATCCAACCCGCGCCAGAAACTAGTGGAATGTTGAAGTTCAGGTTATTTTTTTTATGACCACACAAATCAAACCCGCCCCAGAAACTAGTGGAATGTTTAGGTTCAGGTTATTTTTTTTATGACCACACAAATCAAACCCGTCCAAGAAACTAGTGGAATGTTTAGGTTCAGGTTATTTTTTTTTATGACCACCCAAATCAAACCCGCCCCAGAAACTAGAGGAATGTTCAATTTTGAAAAATTCATAAAAAAAAACTATGCGTTTCCGGCAGGCGGGGGTGGTGGGGGGTGGGTCCCCCACTCCCCCCCCATCGCAACTACCACCCCTAAATTCCACGTCAGATATTGTACAGTTCTTCCGCCGTGCACTCCTTCTCGAGATCGTTTTCATTTGCTGTACAAATACCTTAACGTTTCCTAAATAGTCCAGTCATTATTGACATTCAAAATCGAAAATTTAATTATAATTCCAAAAGTTTTCAAACTTCGGTCAAGTGAATGGTACATTGGGACGACAATAAATCTCATTTTGCAACCTTGTCCGCAGTCCGGAACATTGTTAAAATTGCAATTAAATTAATTGTTTGTATGGTCGTGAAAAAAATTCCAAAAGTTCTGCAAACTTGGGGAAGTTTTCGATATAATATTTTATATCACGTATTAAATTTGCAACCAAGTGTACGGAACATTTTTTGTTATTGAAAATTAATGTTTTTTTTTTATTAAACTGAATGTGAACGTTCCAAAAGTTCTGCAAACTTGACACATATATCGGAAAAATATACGGAACGGTTGTATTGTAGGATACACCTACTCAAATATGAAATTAAATTAAATAACCACGCAAACCCGCGGCAAGGGCGTAGTATACAAGGCTGATGCGCTTGACAACCGGTCGTGACCAAATAAGGAGCGAGGCATCGACGGGCGCCGTGCACGGGCCGGCCGACCGCTCGCCGCGCGCGCACCCCTCGTTAGACGACCGACGCGGCGACGCGACGTTTGCCGCAGCGAATGTACCTCCCCATATTATATTAGAAAAACATTGTACAATTTTATATCAAGTATACGTGTTTCTATGTGAGTGTTTAAACCTGGAAGTGTTTTATTGAAGACGTACCTCGTAGGCACCCACAGTATAAATTTGCAACCTTTTTCGTTGACCGGAACATGTTTATTTATAATTCTTTTCAATTCGTGGTCATTTTTCGAGTAAGGTGGTCTCCGAATAATTACAAAAGTTTTGAAACTTGGTTGCAAACTTCGAAAACATCTATTCATATGCATTTACAAATTTGCAACCTCATACGCGATCCGGAACTTTATGCAATTTGCCAAAATGTATTTTTTTTATTTTTTCACCTTCAAGAAAATTTCAAAAGTTCTGCAAATCGAGGGGACGGTTTAATTTTGGGACTAATGGCAGTATTTGAATTTGCAACCTCTCACGCGATCCGGAATCTTGTGTGATGTTGGAAATTTAACTTGATGGCATTTTTCATTTTCGAAAAAAATTCAAAAGTTCTGCAAATCGAGGGGACTGTTTAATTTTGGGATTAATGTTAGTATTAAAATTTGAAACCTCTCACGCAATCCGGAATCTTGTGTGATATCGGAAATTTAACTTTATGGCATTTTTCATTTTCGAAAAAATTGCAAAAGTTTTGCAAATGGAGCCAATGATTGTTTCTTTGAGGTGCATGTCAGTATGAAAATTTGCAACCCCGCATGAGATCCGCAACTTTGTGTTCTTTGCAAAAATCGATTTTTCGCATTTTGTTATCCTTGAAAGAAATGCAAAAGTTTTGCAAATCGAGCGGATGGTCTTATTTTGGGATCGATACCACTATTCAAATTTGCAACTTCGCACGAGACCCGGAACCTTGTGTTATTAGCAAAAATCGACTTTTTTAATTTTATTACCGTCGAAAAAATCAATAGACATAACGTAGTGGCACCAATGATCGACACTTTAAGGAGATAGTAGGGTTCCTCATAAAATTAAAGGTCATTTAGTCATCTTTAAACCAAAAGTAACGATTGAGTATGGTAAGGTATGTTCTTAAGATAAGAATAGGATGTATTACATTTTTTAACTATACACGGACTAGAAAAAAATCCCAAAAAAGGAAAAAGTGTTTAAATCTCCAGTCTTCGACACCGAATCTCCAGTAATCAACACCCAGTCATCGACAGTTACCAGTTACCGACACCCAGTTATCGACTATTACCTATAATGTGTATCTGCCAAATCACTACCCCATTAGTGGGTTATTAAAATAAAATTAACTGTTTAATAAGTATTCATTTATTGTCCACAGTACAATGTCCATATTTTTCTTTCTAAAGTGTATTGATCATAAAAATAATCCCATCCTTTAGAGAAACTCCGAGCATAGCTCTTTCCATAGCCCGCTGAGCGACCTTGAACTGGTGGACCAGCCCTACCGTGAGTGTCCACGTCTCAGCTCCGTAGGTCATAACAGGTAGGAAAACTATGGTTTTCAAACATTGCGGGATGGATGACGAGAAGACTCGACGCTGTTTCCCAAATGCTGCCCAGTCCAGCTAGATCCACATCTTGGCCTCCTCGAAATTGTATTTACCTAACTGCAGAATCTGCCCGAGGTAAGTAAACTAGGAAACAATTTCAAGACGGTGGCCATGTACGACGACCGGTCCTGGATCAATGTGGCCATTGATCATGACCTTGGTTTTATCCAAATTCATGACAAGACCAATGCATCGCGAGGCTGAGGCTAGCAGGTCATCCAGCATCCGGTTTAGCTCCTCTGGCGACTCCGCCATCAAGACTATTAGCGAATCGCAGGCGGGAGATGTATTTGCCGTTTATGTTTCCAGTCCAGCGTCTTAAACATATCCTCCAACGCGCTCGTGAACAGTTTCGGGGATATGACATCCCCCTGTCTCACTCCTCTGCGCAATTGGATGGGTTTAGACTGCTGACCCTATACTTGGACAATCATGGTGGCGGCCTCGTAGAGACATCTCCGCACCTCGATATAACAATAGTCTACTTGGCAACGCTGTAAGGATTCCAGAACAGCCCAGGTTTCAACGGAATCGAAGGCCTTCTCATAGTCCACAAAAGCGAGACACAGGGGCTGATTATACTCTTCGGATTTCTGTATAATCTGCATGAATGTGTTCTATGGTGCAATATCCTCCTCGGAACCCGGCCTGTTCCGGCTGCTGGAACTCGTCGAGTCTCCTGGCGAAACGATTCGTGACCACTCGTGAGAACAGCTTATAGATGTGGCTCAGAAGTGTGATGGATCTGTAGTTTTTAAGGAGAGGATCTCCCTTCTTAAAAAAGAGCACCACCAAACTCCCGCTCCACGCCTTTGGAGTTCTCCCACTGTGAAGGACGGTGCTAAAGAGGTTCTGTAGCTCCTGTATAATAGGGGCTCCTCCAGCTTTCAAAAGCTCTGATGTTATTCCGTCCTCACCGGGGGCTATTCCATTGTTAAACTGCCTCAGAGCTAACACGATCTCGTCTTGGCTGATGTCTGGCAGTTCGTCGGTATAGCGGCGTGTCAGGGTGGCTCGGGAATCCTGGTCGTCTCGTTGGGAACGGGAAGCATGAACAGCGTACAACCGGCCATAGAAATCTCGGCGGATATCTTCGGCTTCGACAATAATACGGTCCTTCTGACAAGCGTTTTAAGTTTCGTCAGGTGGCTCCTGCCAAGCTGCTGAGTGAATACTTTGGACCCTCGGTTTCGCTCTATTCTTTGCCTCGCTTTTCGCCATTTTTTACAGCTTCTACTATAATTTTTTCTTGGAGCCAGTCAAAAGTAAGGTAAGAACCAATCATCGACACGTATTATTCCCCAATAATCGACACTTGTTGATTACTGGTAGCTCGACTTTGATTAGTTTACTTCAAATATCTACCAAATACGCAAAGTAAGAAGAACTATATTCACTTGTCAATTGAAAAATGTTAAAAAAAATTATTATCGACACGTGTCGATTATTGGAAAAAGTCAGTTTGTGAAAACCAGTGATCGACACCAACATTTTACTAATATCAAAATAACGTTAAACTTTCATTATAACAAAAATCGATCCTATAGTTCTTAAACTAACCCGTGAAAAACATAAAATTCAAATAATTACAATACATTAGTATAATTATCAAAAAAAAAATACTTACTTCCTTAATGATTTCACTAAGAAATGTTGTGGTTCTCACCGGTACTCCATCCGCAATCAGTTGTCACACCGTCATTTTCCAACCAAACGGCGGATTTAGCTCAAATTTCAATGGGAGCCAGTCAAAAGTGTGCTTTCTATGGTACAGTGTTGACATATTAAGAAATCGGTGTCCTACTCTTATTTTATTGAATCAAAAAATTAAGTGTCGGTTACTGGTTCTTGTCGATCATTGGTGCCACTGCCACTACGTTAATAAGAATTTCAAAAGTATAGAAAAAAAGTATGAGGATAACAAATATTCGTAAAAGAGGTAAGTAAACATTAATGGACGACAATGCGTAGGTGAGTAACAGTGTATTTAATCCCCGGATTGGTTTTATTAATCAAAAAATACGTACCGGCAAAATCCTACGTCCGGTTTAAATAAGCCCAACGGAATTTATTTTTAGCATAATCACCTGTCATGTAAAAATAGTACTATACCAACATCTGTTAGAAACAAATTGTGTTACAAACAATTTCAATCATTAGCATGTGAATGGTATATTATTGATTTATTTGAAAGACGAATTTACATCAATAGAAAGATGAACTAGGAGGATCCATAATACCTTTAAAAGATAATGAAAAATTGAATAGTAGAAAAATTTGTTGATGAGACATGCTGAAAAATACTAAAGAAACTACCTGAAATAATTTCTGTATTACGTTTATAATTTCTCATATAAAACAAGTAAATGTCGACACTGACGATTGTTACATTCAAGCATTTAAGGAAAAACATTTCGAATAGATTGTCCCTAAATGATATATTTTTTCAATATATGAGGTCAGTTAATAAGTGTTAAAACCTTACAAGTTAGCCATAAAACTTTGAATGCATGTTGAATGTAACAATCTGTAATTGAAGATACTGAAAATCTGATTTATTTGAATCTATTACACTTACCTATCACACCATATTTTTTTCCAGACGGTAAAAAAAAGTCACCCTGTATAACAGCGATGTGTACGGAAATAATATTTTGCGTGAATGTGAATATAAATATTATGAATGTGAATATATATAAATATTCAAATACTGACATGAATCCCAAAATTAAACCGTCCCCTCGATTTGCAGAACTTTTGAAATTTTCTTGAAGGTGAAAAAAAATACATTTTTGCAAATTGCATAAAGTTCCGGATCGCGTATGAGGTTGCAAATTTGTAAATGCATCAGAATAGATGTTTTCGAAGTTTGCAACCAAGTTTCAAAACTTTTGTAATTATTCCGAGACCACCTTACCTACTCGAAAAAATGACCACGAATTAAAAAGAATTATAAATAAGCATGTTCCGGTCAACGTAAAAGGTTGCAAATTTATACAATCGTCCGGTATTTTTCCGATATATCTGTCAAATTTGCAGAACTTTTGGAACGTTTTCCTTCAATTTAATAAAGAAAAACATTAATTTTTAATAACAAAAAATGTTCCGTACACTTAAATTGGTTGCAAATTTGACACGTGATGTAAAATAATATATTTTATAACACATTTGCTCGTAAAAGGTGTCTTATTTCACCAATTTCAATATCGTATTGTATCTCATTACGCCCAAGTGCGGTAAGTGTAATGTAAAACGCACGGTTTATCAAGATGCTCCGTCTTAAAACGAACGGTACTTTTTAAAATTTCAGTTTTTATGTCAAAAAAGTTGTCAACATTTTATGATTAAAATTTACTTTGGGAGATAAAATATAATAAAGAAATATTTAAGTACATAATTATTTAATTTAATTAATTTTGACAGTAAATTACACCAATTAATCTGTAACAAGAACACAAAAATATTAATTTACTTTATTAGTAATACTGGCTGCTTTTTGTGTCTTTGCCTAAAAAAATGCTGATGCGCGCCGCGCGCTTTTTCTTAACGCTGTATTGTTTTTATTCGTTTACCATAGTCGGAGTTTTATTTTATTTCCTCGCAAATGTGTTATAAAATGTCGTATGACATACGTGCGCTTTGATAATTACAGCCTCTGCTTACTTGTAGCACTCGCCTACGGGTCGGGCTAGCAATATCGCCTCGGCTGTAATTTTCAACCTACCGCACTTATATCATAATTTACTATAATACCACTTCAACTTTGCAGAACTTTTGGAATTTTGGTGTCAAGAACTGAGCAAATTATCATTTATTGCATTTTTAACAATGTTCCAGACCGCAGAACAGGTTGCAAAATTTTATAGTTTGTTTTAATACCATTCCCGACCTTACATCAAAATTTGAAAACTTTTGGAATGAGGAATTTTCAATGACATTCTTAAAATTGAACTAGATGGCGCTGATCAACATTGGGAATTAGAAATTGGCAACACTGATGTGTCGCTTTACGTGACACATCCGTCCGTCATGTCATGTGCCGTTGTTGTGTTGTGTGTGAGTGAGTGTAACGCGTCAGCAGGCAACGCAATAAAACAGATCTTGTTTTAGGTACCTAAATTCCTAGTGCGTCGAGTCGAGCTTCGGTTCCTCCGTATTTTACACCCATACACTATACATGGTCCACGCATTTTCGCAGATGAAGGAGACTGAGTTTTTGTTTATCGTGGATTCGGATCTTTTGTTGTAACACAAACCACTCGTAAACAATGTACAAACAGAACAATAAATAAAATACAAGGCAATGAGTACGTAACCTTATTTTGATAAAAAGTCAGATTGTTTTTTTTTTGTTTGACAAATTCTTGCGACCATAGATTAGGTAAAAAAAAAAGACGTGTGTTCCTCGGGGACTGCCGCGGTAAAGCTATTGCATAGCATTTTGTATCAACAAGACTGCCGAAAACAAACGACGTTATACAATGCACGGCCTTCAAGCCACACCTCCGTGCCCGTCGGAGTGGGGAGCGTGAGGTTTTTTTCGTTACGGAATTTCTGGATTCGGTCCCCGCGCTCAAGGCCCGCGATAGAAGATATGCAATAGCTTAAAAAAAACCCAAGGCTTATCAGCACCATCTATTGACACCTTTGAATACTCAAGTGACAGCTGTCACTGAAATAATTGTCTTGACTAAAATAGGTATATCTGAGAAGAACCTTAGTTATTCTTTCGTCTGAAATACTCTTCTTCACCATCCGCCCAGTTCCTGCCCTTACATTACTTTTTTTTAGTTGACTGAAGCGTCTTATTTTATTTTGTTTTTAGGGTTCCGTACCTAAAGGGTAAAATGTTACTGGTCTGCATTTAATACCTTTCTTTAGTGCCTTTTCAGTGCGAGAGACTGATGAGCCTCCAGATCATAACTTTGGGAGGAGTTCGTGGGTTTAAAAAGACTTTTATATGATTTGTTTGATGAAGAAGAAAGTATAGGAGGTGATCTTACGTGATTAAATGTAAGTAGGAGCAGAAATTAACACATCTACATATAATTTGGATGGAGAAGGTGCAGTTTTAAGGCTTCAATTTTAAGGTTTTAAGACACAATTTTGGGCGATATAAGCTTTTATTATTTTCTGTCTTTCAAACTCTTGGCAAGTTCTGCTGGTAGCAAAATGCAAGCCACCACATAGAAAACAGGATGCACTGTCTTCCTCAATATGACAAGTGTCAGCAGAATGATTCTATGAGCAGACTACTACACTGTGTTTTAGTGTGACCAAATCTACAGCAATTAAAACACTGAATCGTTGGGAAGGTGTACTCAAATGAGTGCAATAATATATATATTTTTAAATATAGGTACATAATTTTATTAACACTAAATTAACTATAGAATATCATTAGGCAGTGGTGGATTTGCAGTCTTGGCCACCATAGGCCCCAGGGTACATAGTAAGTACCAAGAACCGCCCCTTTCTCAGTACCCATTATATATAAACTACATAATGAATTTCATAGTTTATTTCCAACTTTTATTTCTTTCTACATAAAAGTAATCTACGTAGATTATTGTTATATGATGCAGTGCCTGCCATAATGTGATCTAGCCTTTAGAATGTTTAGGTACTGTTATTTTTTGTTATCATCACTTAGTTTTTAGGTCACAATTGGCTGCCCCTAATATCTGGCCGCCCTAGGGCCCGGGCTTACTAGGCCAGGGGTCTTATTGAAAATCCGCCACTGTCATTAGCAGTGATCGGAGTAGGTAGATTGATTTGAGGTCATTGACTTCAAACGTATATGTTAATATGGATATGCCTCCGAAATTACCGGAAATTTAAAATTATTCTGATATATTTACCTGAATTTCGAAACTATCAGATGGAGCCAAGTTAAAAACGTATCTCAACACCTACTCTCAAGTAACTGTAGTATTTAAAAATATAATAAAATTAATTGAATTTATGCATATGTATAATACAAATAAGAAACTAAAGATGTTGTATATCAATAAATGATTTTGTTTGCTTACTCATTTTATATTTAATTACACTCTTTACATTTCACGAAATTTCGGTATAATTGCCGGTAACTACCGGAAAAATGGCATGTCCATGTTAAGATATCATGATGCAAGTACGTAAAATCAATCGACCTACTCTGATCACTGGTCATTAGGCAAGAAAAGATCATGGATTTCATTCAGTTTAATTAATTTTAAGAGAATCAAGAGAAGCAAGGTCTTTGAAACTATGAAAATAGGTAGACAATTAATTGTTCTAAGTAGTTCTAACCTTCTGACCCATCCATTTGTAACCAAGTCAAAACATCTCTTTTTTCTACACTTTACTTTTTAAAACATCTATGATAGTAGCAGAGACCAGTTTAAATAACTGGTCTCTGATAGTAGTCATTATTTGTATTGTATTACTATTTTGTACCAGTGTACCATCCTGATTCTCAAATTCATATACTTGTGTTTAAACTCTGATGATCCTTACTAGGTACAGAAGTTGCAGGTGTGTCTCGGCCAATATACTGCTGGCCTTGCAGGTCAATTGCAAAGTTATAGTCTATAGGGTTAGCCAAAGCCTGGTCTATAGCTTCGTCCAAAGTTCCAGGAGTAATGAAAGTTTTACTAAGGCTCTGGAAAATAAAAGGTTAGACCAATAACATTTTGTAATTATGTTGTAGTCTAGTGATAATGTTCGATGTGTAATAAAGAAGTGAAATTTACCGTTTGTAGCCTGATTTCTTCTGAAGCTTTAGCAACCCTTTCACGCAGTTGTTTGTCTTTAGCTTCCATACGAGCAATCGCGTATTCCTCTAGCGCCGCCAATTCAATTTTGCGTCGATTTTCTCGCTCGGCCGCTACCTGTGTGTTCCATTTCTCATTCAAAACCACACAACGCTCCCACTCATCGGCTTCCAAAGTCTGTGACATTTCCGAACTTGCACTTTCAAGCGTAGACTTTTCTTTGATCATCTCCTCGTGGTAAAACCGCCTGATTGCTCGCATTTGAGTTTTATAATTATTGTTTATTCGTAGCAACTCCAGGCGTTCTTCTTCAGAAATTACCGGCCGCTTTGGGACTCGATAAATCTTACTTTTTGCAACTGGGACCCATCGTGGCTTCCTGTGAGCTTGAGCGGTTTGTGTGACAATAGGCCATGTACGTCGTATTAGTAAATTGTGAAAAATCATTCTGGAGTCTGTAATCAAATGTAATAATATTTTATTTTATATCCTAACGGCACATAGGTATGTAATAGATAGAACAATTAATTTATATAAATAACCTATACAAGGGGGTGGTACAGCTGGACCACACAGTCAAAGAGTATAGAACAGTAACCACCACAGACCAGTGTAACCACTATTCACTAACCTAACCAGCAGCTGTAGCGAACCGTTTACCACAGACCAATAACCAGTGCTGCCAACAGTTAAATTAACTCTCCACTAGATTCAACATCTAAAACCACCAGGGCCATGTTTTATAAAGCTACAGGTTACAGGCTACAGGAAAAAAAGCCTGTAGTGCTCCTGTAGTTACAATCTACAGGTAACAGGTGTTTTATAAAGACCCCTGTATATTACTATTGTAGCTTATGGGCAAAAATCTCGACTACAGGCGCAGTTAACAAGTCGGAGTACAGCACTATGAATCAACCGCAAAAATAAAAAAAATACGGAATCGACACCAGTTTTTTGGCTTAAAAGTCTAGTTTACCGCCATAACATATTAATATCTATATCTATACATATAATCAGACTCTAACGGGGTCGTGTCTGTACATATATTTTTTGAAAATTTTAACGGTAGTGTATTTAATTATCGATGTAGATACCAAAACAGCAATTTTTGAAATTTTTGTCTGTCTGTCTGTCTGGTTGTACACGCATCACGCAAAAACTACTGGACGGATTTTAATTAAATTTAATATGGATATAACTGAGTACCCGGGTCAACATCTAGGGTAGGTACTTTTTATTCCAGGAAAATATCTCATTCCCACAAGAAAATAGAAAAACTGGTCAATATGAGAAATACGTAGTCGTACTACTCCGAAACGATAACACCTAGAAACTTGAAACATGGTGTGTAGGTCTTATATGTCGTAGGCAACCACTATGAAGGGATTTTCCGTAATTTCCACGGGAACGGGAATAAACGGGAAGAAACGGCAATACGTCGCTGGGCACCCGCTAGTTGAACATAATGAAAACAGATGTTTGTTTATTTACTTGTATTTCTATGGTTTATTTACGTAGTTATAGAAAGAAATCACATTATTTTCTCTAAAATTTATACAAAGTTGCTCTTTCGGTGTAAGAGGTTGGAGATTTTTTCTGCACGTCTCTCTTTTTATATCTCCTCCAATATGCTCTAAAAATATATTGCATTTGAGCATTCTAAATTTCTCATTGAAGGTGAAAATCGTTTGCGGGTTCATATTGGGTCTGACGGCGAAAGTTCTTGGCCGTCGTCTTCTTGGATGTTGACCACCATCCTCAGAGACCGAGTCTGAGCTCCAAACACGCAACATCACTCAAAATATTCGAAGTAACAAACAACAAAACATAAGTCAATATAACAAACTTCCTCCTGTAACTAAGTTACCTACGTCTAAACACCTGTAGAAATGTTTACAAGTTTTTCTTTTTTAATTTTTTTTTACAGTTGTATTTCACAAGTTTTTCCGTAAACACCTGTAAATAATAGGTTGAATCACGCTCGACTAAGCATTAAATTTTCTATGGAAAGTTACAGGCACGGGTTCCTGTAGATTGTAAATAAAATGACCTGTAGCTTTATAAAACACCTGTACCTGTAATTTTATCTAGTGTTGCTGTTTAATTAATCAGTGTTGCTGCTTTTTTCCCTGTAAGTTGTAACCTGTAGCTTTATAAAATAGGGCCCTGGTAGTTCTAATCCACTGTTGTCTTATGGTCTCATCAGTTGGATATGTATGAACGCCTCCATTTCCACAGTTAACGATGGCACATATACGCTTGTTGAAAATAACAACATAATTATATTGTATTCGCTGCAAAAAGATAGATTGTGACAATAAAAATTCTCAGTGTTAATATTTATTTACTATCAACATGTCAATTTCTCGTTTTTTAATGTGTGGAATGGCTGTTACTGTACTAGTTTATGACAACTAATTGAAATTTCAGTTCAGCACCATCTATTGACACCTTTGAATACTCAAGTGACAGCTGTCACCGAAAACGCCTCATTAAAGTTCATTTAGCACACCAAAAATTATACCATATTTAGGGTTACGATATTTTACCTACGATGGCAACATCAACCATTGACATTTGTTCAAAGTCAACGGGTGACCATATTGACCACGATATTTGTAGACATTCTTTGCAATGTAGGTAGGGTAGGTTTTTAGATAGGTCTGACTTATTGTCCGACTTACATTATAAGAATTGATAACTTCCACCCGCGTTATACACTCTACATTTATTTTCGAATACAAGGAAAGTAAACAATACAAAAATACAGAAGTACAAAAGTACCAAATGTCATCCCTTCTTAGCTTCGAAATTCTACTAATACTATAAACGCAAAAGCTTGTGAGTATGGATGTTTGCTCTTCTTTCACACAAAAATTATTGAAAGGATTTTGATTTAACTTACAGATATATAGCTTTTACATCAGAATAACACATAGGCTATATTTTATACCCGTATTCCCATGGGAACGTGAGCTACGCGGGTGAAACTGTGGGATGCTACTAGTAAATAATATTTTAAAAATTCTTTATATTATATAAACAATCTTTCAACAATCAATGTAAAATGCCAAATTGTCCATGTTTCAAAGAAAATTGAGGTTGTACTATTAGAAAGGGACACAATACTATTCGTGGTGCCTCTCAATGGGACTGCCTGCTTGATTAGTAGCACTTCCTCCCTTATGGAATAAGGTAAAAACTCCTTGATCGAGACTGTGTTTTGTCTATGGTTATAGTTATCGATGGCCTGTGTCGATGGCGATGATTATGTCACTTCACTAACGCAAATTTTAATTTAGAGGGACTGTCGTAAAATCTAAAAAAATTAAAATTCGGCTTCAATATGCTATCCCGTGTAGCTTTGCGTTCAGGTTTGTTTATTTTTGAAGTAACTAGCAAATATTAGTGACTAAATTTGCCAAAGATTGTATATAACCTTTTTGTGAAGGGGTTTATGTAATCACCGTAACAAGGCCCTGTTGTTCGATTTTCGCTGGTTTCCTTGCTATCTTCCTTTGTATTGCAGTATGGTATAAATTTCAGAATCATGAGAATATACGAGGTGGTGTAACGAGGAGCAAGGATTTTATTTTTATTGGTAACCTTTTAGCTCACTCCACACCCATCGCCATTGATCGCGTCTTCTTCGTTTGTATCTGATAACTATAAGCAGCCTAATAGATTCGCGTTAGCTAAAAGTCGCCTTAAGCAAGATTGTCGCGTGGAACCCCCTTGTTACTTAGTTAATTAGTATCGGTTTCCAGCCGCGGCTCGACAGTCCGCCACTACAGCCCTAGTGGCCAGGGGTTCTGCCTCCGATGTTTCCGGTGTGCGAGATGAGCAGAATTTTCCCCGTCCATCCAGAGGAGAGCCAGGAAAAGTGAGACTTGGATTCATCCCCGAAGAATGGTATGATAAAAGGGAAAATTAGTGGTTTATAATTTGAGTTTTACTTTGTATGTACTCACGGAAGAACTGTACAATATCTGACGTGGAATTTAGGGGTGGTAGGGGGATGGGGGGTAGGGGGGGAGTAGGGGACCTACCCCCCACCACCCCCGCCTGCCGGAAACGCATAGTTTTTTTTTTATGAATTTTTCAAAAACATCTTTTTTTTTCAACATTACACTAGTTTCTGGGGCGGGTTTGATTTGGGTGGTCATAAAAAAAAATAACCTGAACCTAAACATTCCACTAGTTTCTTGGGCGGGTTTGATTTGTGTGGTCATAAAAAAAATAACCTGAACCTAAACATTCCACTAGTTTCTGGGGCGGGTTTGATTTGTGTGGTCATAAAAAAAAATAACCTGAACCTAAACATTCCACTAGTTTCTGGTGCGGGTTGGATTTGTGTTGTCATAAAAAAAAATAACCTGAACCTAAACTTTCCACTAGTTTGATATATGACTTTGCGTCTATTTGTATAATTTTGAGGTTAATTTATTACAATTTCAAAAAATTATATCTCGAAAACTATTGATTTCCGAGCTCTGCAATTTTGATAAATAAACCCTCTTATATACCTCTATCTAAAAAAATTATGAAGCATAAATTCCACGTCACGCGATTTTTCACTAGGCTCCATGTCAACTTTGAAAATTCATAAAAAAAAAACTATGCGTTTCCGGCAGGTGGGGGTGGTGGGGGTGGGTCGCCCACCCCAACCCCTGCCCCCTCCACCCCATCCACCCCTAAATTCCACGTCAGATATTGTACAGTTCAGCCGTACTCACACCTGTGAAACACTTGAAACTTCTCTAAGCTGAAACTTACAAATTTGTTAGATAATTCAACTAGCCTTTTACTTTCCAAAATACTTTTGGCCTACCCTATTACATTAAAGCAAATCATTATTTAATAAGTGAGTAAAACCATGAATGAGCAGTGATAGCCTTTTGGTTGAACAGCCTGCTTCTCATTTGTGAGACTCGGGTTGGAATCCTGGCAAGGGCATGTACCAAGTATATTTTCAAAAAATTATGTACATATTTATCATTAGTTCGACAGTATAAGAAAACATTGTAAGGAAACATGCATGTCGAAGAATTAATTATGAGACATGTGTAACAAGCATTCCAGTCATGGGCTCACCACCTATTACATTTAGGGGCCAAAGAGTATACTGGTGGTAAATGTGTGTATTTCCAGAAATGGAATACCTCTGCCTATGAAGGCCCCTCAGGGATAAAAAATTTTTTTTTTTTAATATCTTGCTTGATGTGCTATCCTTCTGTACACTCAAGAAACATAAAGCAATCAATTCATTTGATGATTAATTGGAAACTGCTATTGGTATATCAATGTTGTAACTTAACACAACCACACAAGTAAGGCACTATTATTTTCCACAGGTTCCAATTCTTCCATGCCAAAACTGGTGTGACAGGTCCCTACACATTTGGAGTTGGTTTGACAACATACCTGTTCAGTAAGGAGATTTATGTGATGGAGCATGAATACTACACTGGGCTTTCACTCTTGGTGATGGTTTATATCGCCGCTACCAAGTTTGGACCTAACATTGCTAAATGGCTGGACAAGGAAGTGGATGTAAGAATTGTCAAAATAATTACTTTGTTGCATGGTAGGGTATATTTTTTGCATTGTGAAATTGCATTCAAAACTTTATAAAACAGGCAGTAGAGACGAACTGGAATGAAGGTCGTCAAGAAACAATCAAGCAGCTGGAGGACGCCATCAAGGACGAGAAGCTGTCACAGTGGCGTGCGCAGGGCCAGGAACTGCTGATCCAAGCCAAGAAGGAGAATGTTCTGTTGCAACTCGAGGCAGCCTACAGAGAGCGCCTCATGAGCACTTACACTGAGGTATGTTTATAATTAACTACATAAATACAAATTATTACTTTCCTACTTTGTGATTCATGATAATAAGTGATGCATTTCATATAAATAATTCAATGGGGCTTTATTTTGTAGGTTAAACGCCGCTTGGACTACCAACTGGAGAAGTCAAATGTGGAGAGGCGTCTTGCTCAAAGGAACATGGTTGACTGGATTGTGAGGGGTGTGTCCAAGGCTATCACACCCGATCAAGAGAAGCAGGCCCTAGACCGCTGCATTGCTGACCTTGCCGCCCTTGCAGCTAGGAAGTGAACGTAGTTTCATGTAGTAGTTATTTTAAATCCATGGTTATGTAACAAATATTTAAACGAACTCGTGTTTTATTTTGAATTGGCCTTGACTAATGCTCAATGTATTTCCGCCTACGAATAAGGAATAAGTCCTTATTCGTAGATTTCCGCGCCAGACTTACCTTCACATTATTCAGCCACATCAGTGTAAAGGATAAGAAACTTTATTCCTATTCTTCACTTTTACACTATCACTGAACGTCGTCACACTAGTGTGAACGTTGGGAAAAGATTATTCCTTACATTAACCTTTTGCTTCCACACTATAACACTCGCGATATCTTTTTTAACATATTAAATTTGATATAAAATACTTTTCATCCAATAAGCAGCTCGGTGAAGGTCGTCTTATATTGGGATCCTCGACTATAAGGATTATCAGAAAAATGTGTATATTTAAGAACAATTTAAGTTACTCTATGTTCTATGTTTAGGAATAGGTATATGTTGAATGTAGTGATTAATATGAGGTTTTCAAATCCTAATGTTAAATGTTATAAATTCAAATGAAATTTTCATAGGTTTTGTATTTTGTTTAACAAGTAATTTTTACCCATAATGAGTATGAAGGTAATTGATAAAACAACACACGTAAATGAAAAAAAAAAGTTAAGAAACGTTTATTTAATAACTTGTATTAGCTCGCCAAGTCTTATTACTGCTTCCATACAGTTCTTCATCAATCGGATGAGAGTCACGATCAAATGGAGAAGTAATTAAATGGGCAGCAATTAAAAAATTTGGTTAGCCACAATAAAACAGCATTTAAATCATTTAGTCGGCATACAAAGATTTTGTTCGCAAATAAAAAAATCAGGCAGCAATCCTTGTTCGGCAAATAATTTTGATAATGGTCAAAAATTAAATCAGAAATAGGCATGGGCGTAGCTAGGGATTTTTCCTAAGGGGGGGCCATGGCCCCAGCCATGAATCGGCCGGCCACGGCGCGGCAAGATGGTATGACGTAGGAATCAAGTATGGATTTCAGTTATCCTATCCTATTATACTAATCATTAGAGCTGTAGCGAACCGTATGTATTCGTTACTGAGTAACGGGTACTCCATAAAGTAACGAGTAACGAATCGTTACTCACGAATTCATTTCGTTACTCGCATCTTTTTCGTTACTCGCATCTTTCGTCGTATAGGTGGGTACCCACACTATTTCAGTTCATGCAAGGACCGTTGTTGCGTGTATCCAAACGTTTGATGACCGTTTGTTTTACGCATGCGCGTACTTTATCGTATAAAAACGTACGTTAGAAAGAAAAGAAGCAAAACTATTTTTAAGTTGATTTATCATTAAAATGTTGTTTAAATTTTATTGTCAATAAATAATGTTGGACACCTATTTGTTGCTTTTTAATTATAATCGATACCTATTACGATAATAGATCGCGATGTTATTGTGATATAATATAAGCTCATGGTTAAAAAAAATATAGTACTTAAATCCATTGCAAATTTAGTTGATTTTGTCGAACAGTTCACTTGTATCAGAAGTGACGAGTAACGATACGAAAGTAACGAGTACTAATTGATAAAGTAACGAATACATACGGGTCCTCATTTTCTCGTTACTTTTACAGCTCTACTAATCATTTTTCTTTTATCTGTGTTCTGGCCAAAACTATGTACTTAGTTAAAGTCGCTATATAGGTAGCTAAGTATACACTGACAAAAGCTCCGCTTTTAAATTACCAACAACAAGGTAAATCAAATCGACATTGAAGTAAGGAAAAAAGAAACCAAAAATATATAAATAGACCATGTGCATCTGGATTGAGGGACCATTTTTCATATTATTGAGAAACGAAATGACCCTTACAGGGCATTTAGTAAAAAATTGGTAAAACTTAAAAGCAAAGATTCTTAAATTTCTTAAACGTAAAACAAAAGAGTTAATGGTCTTAGGTTATTTTACGTTAGGTTTTTTAATTTTAGACATTTAAATACGTAACCGGTCAAATAACTTGAGCCCTCAATCCTGACTCCTTCATAAAGCGGCATAGCCTAATCTCAGAAAGTACTATCCCTGGGATAATAATTTTTATTTGAGAATTTAGTTAAGATTTTCTTAAATACATTAAGAAATTCCCAAATCTTAAGAATGCGATAATACAGATTTATGGCGGTTTAGCTTGGGCCCTCAATTCGTGAATATCTGTACTGATTACCTAAACAGTAAAACATGATTTTATCTAAGGAAAGAGATTAATACGACTTTAATATATTTGAGTTCGATATAGCTCAATGTCGTTGGTAAATTCGTTAAAAAGAAATAAACAACACAAAATTTAATTGTTAGAAAGTAAGTAAAAATCAAATTTTCTTAAAACGTCTGAACTGAGGGCTCAACATTTTCGGCAGTATTGTATTAAGTATTGTATGAAGCCTTCTACACTACCGCACTTTAGGTTAAGTATTTTAACCAATTTTTTATTAAAATGCAACAAAGCGTCCATTCTTCTAAATGCCATACTTATCCCCTCTAGTGTGGCGAGCCCCGCTGCGGGGTTCTGTCAAATATCAATCAAGTGTGGCAAACCCCGCTGCGGGGTGCTGCTTACCCGCTCATATTTCGCGCCCATACACACTGGGAGACTGTTTTTATCTCTGTTTCACTAATTAAAACGTGTTAAGCGAGAAGGGAGACAGCTAGCAAGCCGTCGTTTATGTACTTTGTAGAGGAAAAAACCCACTTGAGGCTGTTTTAAAGATAGGCACCATTTTTGTTCTACTGTTAAATCTTTGATTGTGTAAAATATTTGTATGAGAGTTATAGATATTGTGCTTTTTATTTGTAAATAGTATTATAAGATTTCATGAAAACGGTCACTAAGCTCAAAAGTGGTTTTTAAAAAAAATATAGTCCTAAACCTCTTCTACATTTAGGTACCCCGGTTATACCACCTGTACAACTTTATTACTACACAAATATTACAAAAGTACTTATTTCTTGGTAGCAAACTTAATTATAAAAACGTTCAGTTCGATAAAAGGGCTTCTGCTAGACCAAGGGATAATAAAATGCAGTTTTAGTGGAGGTTGGGCCCCTAAAAACCCTTGAGTGTGGCGAACCCCTCTGCGGGTTCCACACTCAATGCAAATCGGCCATTTTGACTCCCACACTTGAGGGGTTATAGAGAAAATTGATTTAGAATTTTATATAGGAGAAATTCTGTAGGGTGACCATAAAAATATAATAAAGCACTCTTGAATTAAAACTCAGTAACCAATCATAAATTCCTGATGATGAAGTAGCAACAACATAAACATAGGAAAAATAGGTAATACATGACATGTTATTCTTAACTAAAATAGACAAAATCAAACTGGTCTAGGTACTTTGATATGACAAAACAGAAATACTAATAATAATAATATCCTTAGCCTAGTCAATACTGCCGAAAATATTGGGCCCTCGGTTCAGACGTTTTAAGAAAATTCGTATTTATTTAGTTTTTTACAATCGACTTTCGTGTCGTTATTTGTTTTAACTGATTTACCAACGATATTGAGCTATATTGAACTCCTTAGATAAAAGCAAAAGAGGAAGATACGGTACCGGCGCCTCGCGCGTGGATCCTTTAAATTAGGTGCAAGTAGCGTAATTCGTTGTAGTCAACTCGTTCGCGCTTGTGCCCGAGTACGTCTTTCTATCTCTTTTTTTATTTGCCCGTGTAGTTGTATGTAGTCCAAATGTTGATTTCTATGACTATCACCGTATCTTCCTCTTTTGCTTTTATCTAAGTTGAACTCAAATATATTAAAATCGTATTAATCTCTTTCCTTAGATAAACTCCTTTGTTTGGCTGATTCCTCAGTACAGATATTCTCGAATTGAGGGCCCAACTAAACCGCCATAAATCTGTATTATCGCATTCTTAAGATTTGGGAATTTCTCAATGTATTTAAGAAAATCTTAACTGAATTCTCAAATTAAATTTATTATCCCAGGGATAGTACCTACTTTCTGAGATTAGGCTATGCCGCTTTATGCAGACGTCAGGATTGAGGGCCCAAGTCATTTGACTATAACTCTTTTGTTTCACGTTTTAGAAATTTAAGAATATTTGCTTTATGTTTTACCAAATGTTTACTAAATGCCTTGTAAGTGTCATTTCGATTCGCAATATTTTGAAAAATGGGCCCTCAATCCACTCCACGACCTTGACATTAGAAAAATATGTTTTCAAACTATTTAAAGTTTTCTGTGTTTAGCTTTTTGATTTCGGTAGTTGAGGATGAAGTTATTTTATGTATGAGGAAGGGTATTCTTCTAGGGTGGGCCAACAGCTTTCTAGGGTGGGCCCGGCCCACCCTGGCCCCCCCCTAGCTACGCCCATGGAAATAGGCAGCTTACAATAACATGGGTTTGCATAATAAACATTCAGTCCGCAAAATAGTTACTTGGTCCGCAAAATAACTACTTGGTCAGCAAGACTTCATGATTGAACAGCAGAGAAAACATGTCGTAAAAATTATACCACTCCCACTCCCAAGCTCCCACTCCCACGCTCCCAAGCGCTCCCACACGCTCACACACGCTCCCGCACACTCACACGCCCCAGCACGCTCCCATACGCCCCAGCACGCTCCCACACGCCCCAGCACGCTCCCACACGCCCCAGCACGCTCCCACACGCCCCCAAGCGCTCCCACAGGCTCCCACAACCTCCCAAACCCTCCCAAATCCTCCCACACACTTCACATCCTCCCACACCCTCATACCTCCCACACCCTCATACCCCCCACTGCTACACCCCACTCCTCCTCTACTCTTACCCCCACTCCTACCCCCCACCCCTACGACCCCACCACTACCACCCACCCCTACCCCCCACTCCTACCCCCAGTCCTACCCCCCACTCCTACCCACACTCTACCACGCTCACACCACTACCACCAACACCACCACAACCACCACCACTACTTGTAAACGTAATAATATCATAATCATTAATCATAAATGTTGCATAATCCAAAGTCCTTCCTAATCTATGTAAGAAATGCGCCCATTTTGCGCATGACAAGTTTGCTGAGATTATTTTTGCTACTTTTATATGAAGATCAAAAAATATTTTTTGGCTTCCCCTCTGAGTGCTTACCAAAATTTTATTAAACAGTAGCAGCTCATTGCAGCTCAAAAATAATTACAGCCATCCAGAATGACATAAATTGCTGATAGGTTTTGTAATGTTTGCTGGCCATGAGTTGCGGACCAATTAGCTATTTCTGCTTACAGATTATATTTTTCTGCTTACAAAAATACGAATACTCTGCTAACCATTTAAATAACACCCGATCAAATGTTGCGGCATTCCATTCCATTCCTCTTGGATTGCATTTTTGAGATACCGGCTTCGGTAACATAATCTCGTACGACGCTCGCGGTGTGAGCCCTAGCATTGTCGTGCATGAATATGAAACCGTTGCCAATAAAATGTGCATAGGGCATCACGTGAGGCTCAAGACACTGTTCGGTACCGATGACTGTTTAGTGCAGGGAGACGTGGCCCAGACACAACAACAAGCTTTGTCTTACCATCGGCACTGATTCCTCCCCAAACCGTCCACGAACCGCCACCATAGCTGACCTTTTCTTCAATGTAGCATTGTGCAAAGCGTTCTCCATCTCTTGTGTAGACCTTGTTCCTTCCGTCGTTACCATGCAGCATAATTTTACACTCATCAGAAAAGAGAACTTGGTTCCACTAGAGGTATCACCAATTTAGACCAGGTGCTCACGTGCAAAGTTAAGGCGCGCTCTTCGATGGTCTGCACTTAATTTCGGAACATTTGCTGTGGGTCTAAAATGGCCACTTTGAGCAATTCCTCCTTTTATGAATTCCCAGTAAATCCTTAGCAATTCCTCTAAATTTCGTAAAATGGTCCCTCATTTTAGTGATTCACTGACAATTCAATTCATTAGCAGATTCGTATTTGGTGAAAATTTCGAATATGAATCGAAATAGGATCCTATTATGATTCACCCGAAACGGCCTTTTTAGACCCCCTGGATTGTGCGGTACCAGTCCACGTGCGCGCGTTCCTTTAACCTTCTTCTACGTAGGTGTACATCATGAAGCTGCTGCTCTGTATTTGAAAAGCATTATGGCGTCTATTTCGTAAAGAAGTTGTTACAATAAATCAAAGAGATTAAAATATTATAGGACATAGAGGGGGCATTGGGAATATTTTCATACAAAATTTTGAAGCCTGTTTGAAGCTCAAACGTCATGTCAGTTACTATGAACGCGAGCTGTCATTTGATCGAAATTGTAGGTACTAGACTTATTCCACTTGGAATAACTTTTGGCTTCAAATGTTCCTCGCCTTGTCCCCTGTATGCCCTATCATATTTTAATCTCGAAATTAATATATTTTTAATTTTTTTTTTCATTATTATCGACTGTAGGTACTTATTAACAAAATATGTCTGATTGGAAAGAGTGGAAATGAAATTCCACTTATCCCAACCACTGACGGCGTGGTAGGGAAGAGTGGAAAAATAAATCCACTTGTCCCTACCAGGAGGGACAGCTGGTAGGGACTAGTGGAATAGCCCAATAAATCGATCATCTCACATTCCTGCCAGATCCTAAACGGCGCGTGAACAAACCAGTCTCCCAATAGCGTTTGTAGACTCGATGAACAGACGACAGGCTTAGATCAATTTCCTTCAATATTCCATCCATACAAGGTAAAAATTACTTGTTAAACAAAATACGAAACCTATGAAAATTTCATACTATTCACGTAAATATAGTAACATATAATATCATTGCTATTCACTATTTGACATATTATATTTCTAAGTATACACATTTTTCCTGATGGGTACCTAATCCTTAAAAAAACAAATATGCATGATGTTTGATTTTTCAGATTAGAAGTTTGTGTATTCATTCTATCTATCAATCACTAAAATAGATACAAAGCCAACAAAAGATGTAGCGCGTCATCCGGGGAATTCTCATGCATTCTCGATAATACCCGCAGCTACCGACGACGGCGCGGCGTCCTGGCTGTTATACGAGTATATTTTCTGTGTGTGTAGTGGATCAACCGTGGGAAGTGGCGCAAAGATGTGAAAGATCTAGATTAAATAACTTCGCGAATATATATGCTCGTTTTGTGTGCATCTGGATTGAGGGCCCACTTTTTAAATTATTGCGAAACGAAATGATACTTATAGGGCATTTACTTAAAATTATGTAAAACTTAAAGCAAAGATTCTTAAATTTGTTAAACGTGAATCAAAAGAGTTATGGTCAAATAGCTTGGGCCCTCAATCCTGACGCCTGCATAAAACGGCATAGTCGAATCTCAGAAAGTACTATCCCTGGGATAATAATTTTTATTCGAGTATTTAGTTAGGAATTTGTTAAATACATTAAGAAATTGTCAAGTCTTAAGAATGCGACAATAAAGATTTATGGCGGTTTAGCTTGGGCCCTCAATTCAGCAATTTTGATATTGTAGAATCAGCAAAAAATATGAGTTTTTCTAAGGAAAGATATTAATACGACTTTAATATATTTGAGTTCCATATCTCGGAAAATTTGTTAAAAAGAAATAACGACACAAAAGTTAATTGTTAAAAAGTTATTGAAATTCGTATTTTTTCAAAACGTCTGAACTGAGGGCCCAAGGTTTTTGTCAGTATTGACTAGACTAAGCTTTCTACACTACCGCACTTTAGGCTAAGTATTTTAACAAATTCTTAACTAAAAGGCTACAAAGCGTCCATTCTTCTAAATGCCGTACTTTAGGAGAAAATTGATTTTCGATGTTTTATATGAGAAAATTCAGTAGGGTGACCATAATGTTTATCGTAAGTATAAACAAGTATTCGTTGTGATCATGTAAGTAGTATTTTGTAAAGCGCAGATACAATATATATAATTATACAACGCGTAACAGAAAAAGCGCAATTCCTCATACACCCCGGTTAGTAAATTAATATAAAAAAAGATGCAATCGAACTTTAGTTGTGTCCAATTTTCTTAAATATCGTTCTATAATAGTACGATTTCAATAGATAGCATTAAATTCAGCTATGCTAATTCATTTTTCGGAAAAATTTAACACATTAAAAATAGATGAAATCGAATATGTAGTCGATACTGAACAAACTAATTTCAGGAATTGCATTTATTCTGTTACATATTGTATATAATATATAAAGCTCGAAATAATTATATACGATTAGCTGTGCTGTGCCTTCACCTACGTATGTGTGGAAAAATAAAATAAGAAAGTGCCAATAATCAATGAAATTATGTACCTATTGGACGTATTAAAATTATAACCCTGTATATTAACAACTAGCATTGCCTTGCGGTTTCATCCGCGTAGTTCCCGTTCCCGTGAAAATACGGGAATAAAATATAGCCTTTGTTACTCCCTGGTAATGTATCTTTCCATTTTTAAAAGAACTTTTTAAATCGGTAACGTGGTTTAGGCCTGTTCCCGTGGGAAAATTATAGCACATGTTACTCCCAGAAAAGTACGCTTTCCACTGGCAAAACATTTTTTTTAAATCGGTAAAACCGGTAGTATTGGAGCCTTTTCAATACAAAAAATCAAAAAATTCCTCAATCCAATATATTCCAGTTCCCGTGGGAATATCAAAAAATCCCTTCATAGCGGTTGCCTACGACATATAAGACGCCTACATAACATATTAGAAATTGCGAGTGCCCATCGGCGTTACCTGCGCGGATCCGGTTTATTCCCGTTCCCGTTAGAATTTCCAAAAATATCTTTATAGCGGTTGGCTACGATATACAAGACACCTATATTTCAAGTTTCTATGTGTTATCGTTTCGGAAAAGTACGTATTTTCTTTTTTCACCTGTTTTTATATTTTCCCGTGGGAATGAGATATTTTTCTGGAATAAAAGTACCCTAGATGTTGACCCGGGTACTCAGTTATATCCATACCAAATTTCATCAAAATCCGTCTAGTAGTTTTTGCGTGATGCGTGCACAACCAGACAGACAGACAGACAGATAGACAGACACAAATTTTAAAAAATGTTGTTTTGGTATCTATATCGATAATTATATAGACTCAAAGAGATTAAAATATAATTTATATTTAAATCTCTTTGTATAGACTAGATAAAATAGACTTTTTTCAACAGTAAAATAATAGCACTTTTACTGATGACTTCATTATGACTTCTTGAGGCAATCCAAAAATGTTTATCCCTGGCATTTTATCGAATTTCCCATTCACTGCACACTGTCACGGACCCTTGCTACCACAGAGCTAGATTAATGATCTGTGCTTGCCACATAGGTATAATATACTATCACTAATATGAGTCAAAACCCGAAATACACAGCAAAATGAAAATTAAACAAAAAACATGACGGGGACGCGCGTACGTCAGGCGTCAAAAATACGAATACAATGATAACCATTTAAATAACACCTTTTATTAATTTTGGATCACACAAAACGTAATCGCTTCCGACAACAACTTATGAAATATCTTCTAAGAGGGTACATGCTGATTTGTCTCAAAAAAGTAACAAAATCATATACACCCTACTGAATTTTCTCATATAAAACATCGAAAATTAATTTTCTCCTAAAGTACGGCATTTAGAAGAATGGACGCTTTGTAGCCTTTTAGTTAAGAATTTGTTAAAATACTTAGCCTAAAGTGCGGTAGTGTAGAAAGCTTAGTCTAGTCAATACTGACAAAAACCTTGGGCCCTCAGTTCAGACGTTTTGAAAAAATACGAATTTCAATAACTTTTTAACAATTAACTTTTGTGTCGTTATTTCTTTTTAACAAATTTTCCGAGATATGGAACTCAAATATATTAAAGTCGTATTAATATCTTTCCTTAGAAAAACTCATATTTTTTGCTGATTCTACAATATCAAAATTGCTGAATTGAGGGCCCAAGCTAAACCGCCATAAATCTGTATTGTCGCATTCTTAAGACTTGACAATTTCTTAATGTATTTAACAAATTCCTAACTAAATACTCGAATAAAAATTATTATCCCAGGGATAGTACTTTCTGAGATTCGACTATGCCGTTTTATGCAGGCGTCAGGATTGAGGGCCCAAGCTATTTGACCATAACTCTTTTGATTCACGTTTAACAAATTTAAGAATCTTTGCTTTAAGTTTTACATAATTTTAAGTAAATGCCCTGTAAGTATCATTTCGTTTCGCAATAATTTAAAAAGTGGGCCCTCAATCCAGATGCACACGCTCGTTTTCTCACGCAGCGAGGCGAAAGACTGTGAGCGTCAGAATGACTGGGTGTCTGTGGCGTTGGCCAATGAGAGTTGACTCGACAATTGCTACATATTTGCTACATACTACACACACCGGCACAATTAGCGGAACAGAAAAAAAAAGGAGAAAAAAGAGGGAATTTAGAACAATGAATGTAATTTTTAAACAAGATATTATTTAAAATGAAACAACAATTAAATTAACATGTTTTGACATTCATTTGTAACACCATACTTAAAGTTTAATAAAAATAAAAATTAAATTAAACAAAATACATTTTTCTTCGATTTTTTAATTATAGAGAAACAGCAGAAAATTCAAAATTTTCCAAAGGTTAACATCAATTTCAATGACTGTTCAATATCGAGTGTTTCCTCCTCGTGCTCTGATGAGGGTTTCCATCCGTCTGGGCATGCTGCGGATGATGTTATCAATGGTTTCTTGGGGCAACCTCTGCCATTCTTCAACTAATGCGTTTCGCAACTCGTTGAGATTATTGGGAGGTGGCATTCTTGACTTTACACTCCTCTTTAGCAAGTCCCAGACGTGTTCTATAGGGTTCATATCGGGGGACCGTGCTGGCCACTCCATCACCGTTATACCAACATGGTTTAGGTATGTCTGTATTGTGCGAGCACTGTGAGCCCGAGCATTATCCTGCATTAGAATGAAGTTGTTACCAATAAAGGGGGCAAATGGCACAACATGTTCTTCTAAAATCTCCCTGATATACCGATCAGCCTTCAGATTCCCGCCATCGACTACTACTAACTCCGTACGAGCTGCTAAACATATTCCTCCCCAGACCATAATTGAACTGCCGCCATATGCCACTGTATTTTCAAAATTAGACTGGATATACCGTTCTCCTTTGCGTCTCCATACTCGCTGCCTTCCATCAATTTGATTTAACATAACTCTGCATTCATCAGTAAAAAGAACCTGTCCCCAGTCGTCGAAGTCCCAATCACGATGTTCACGACCAAAGTGTAGACGGTTTGTGCGATGATGTCTCTCAAGTTTTGGGGCTTTGGCGGGCACATACGAGCCTATACCCACTTCTTCGAATCTTCTACGAACTGTCCGCTCACTCATCCTTACTGCTCGTACCTCTTCCAGTAAATTTCGAGCCTGCACCGCCGTTAGTCTCGTGTTCCGTCGGACTTGAAGTTGGAGAAAACGGTCATCCCTCCTTGAAGTACACCTTTTCCGGCCTTGTCCTCTCCTTCTCACTAGAGTATTCGTCAATCTGTATCGTTGGATGCTACGATGAATCGTTGATAACGATCGACGAAGGCTTCTGGCAATCGATCTGTAGGTTTGACCATTTCTCCTCATTTGATCTGCCCTAATGATTTCTGATGGCGTTAAATCAGGCATACTTAGATGCTCGTAAATTATCAATATGCGAAAAAACTCAAAAGCCTCAAAAACTGCAATTCAAAGATTTTCAAGTGGAATTCACGAACCTTCTAAAAACGGACAAGCGGTGGAAAAAAATTAATCAATGAAAATTAAAACAAAAGAATGAAAAAAAGGGCAGTCGCTTAGTATTCCATTTTTAAATTAAAACCCAAATTTAAAAAAAGCTTATTTAGCCGGCCAGTAACACGCAAAAATGCGTAAATACTCCCTTTTTTTTCTGTTCCGCTAATTGTGCCGGTGTGTGTATAAATATTGCTACATAGGATTTATATTTTTGTTTGACCAGCTATTCTGACGGAGGAGAGCCCATCTGGTGAGCTGACGGTAAAAGTAAAATAAAACAGAAAATGTTGGTTAAATATTTTATATTACACAATGCAATACTTAACTGAACAACAGTTGACAGTTTAAAGTTAATTTATAAAACAATGAGCAAAAACGCCCGCTAAGCTCTTCTTAAATTATTGCACCAGAATTAATATTTAGGTGTTTATAAAAATCTTGATTTTTGTTTACAACACGATATTCTAAAGTTTTAAACAAAGGGTGATGTAGGAAGTATGCTAATATTATCCAAATAAGGAATTTATGATACACAATTCTATAGCGTTTTGTCGGTTCACGCAACACGTTTAACTTGGTGAATTTCAAATGAAGCAGAAACTATTACATAATATTGAAGACATTTACCGAATCATAAGAGCGGTACATCGAATCTAACTACAAAAATGTAAATACTTTTAATTTAGACCTAGCCAATGTGTGTTGGGATTCGTGGAAGGTTTTCTGAAAAAACATGGAAGACTATGGAAACTATCAGCTTATAATTAATGTTATTTTTTAATATGCAAGACAGCCTCATGGGTGTAAGGAATGTATGTTTAGAAAGTAGTAATAGGTATCTACATAGTTACAAAAATAGTAAAGAAAGTGTCAAGTTTTGAATGAGACAGCTTAATTTCGTGTTTAGTTACATCTCGTGTATTTTTTCGCCGGCGTGTTTTGTTTTGATAACTTTAAAATTAACAGAGATATACTGGTGATTTTTTTTACCGTCTGGAAAAAAATATGACTTATAAGTTATAAGGTATCTAGAGCCGAAGTTATACACGAGATTAATTGTTAAATATAGTCATGTTTAATGCAATTTACAAAATCTAGAAAACTACGCACAGTACTACGCGCAGCTGGCGGTTGTAGGTAAATTGCGCATAAATGGAAGCTACGAGCCTGTTTCTTTTTAAAATACTGTTTCAAATATTTTAGTGTGTATTATTTACCACAATTGAGTAATGTATATTAGTTTAAGCAAGAAAAACATTTTTTGAGAAAAAAATATTTTTTTTAAGTAACATTGCTAAATGATTCTATTACACTTACCTATCACACCACATTTTTTTCCAGACGGTAAAAAAAGTCACCCTGTATATATCACTTTGAAAAAAAGTCGTGACCGGACAATTTTTTTTCAAATAGCTCCTCAATTAACGGAGATATAGAGCTATGTACTATTAGTATCCTCGACAATATAACATAGGTTACGATGTAGGTTCCTATTTGGGGGCAGTTTGCCTATGGAAGTACGGCTATACCCTTTTAATATTTTTGCTGATTCTAATCATAAATAATAGAAAATAGTTGAGGTTTTATATACTGGACTGTCATTAAATAGGTACTAGAGTATTTTCTATTATTTATGTAGTTCGAAATAATTTAATGAATAAATGCTTCTCTAATAACTGTTGGCGCTTTCTTTGAAATTTACCCTGTTGCTGTTGCGTCGCTGCCATATCGTGGACTGACACTTTTTCTCAGCAAATAGGTAAATGTCTCCTTACCTCTACCACAATAAATATAAACTTTAGTTTATATATTTACTGTGTCTCTACCCTCCATACAAACATAACATACATTCGCAAAAAAGATCTGTGTAGTCCAGAGATTATTTCCGACTTTCAGGAAACTAAATCGTTATAAATAATTTAATAATATTGATGTTTCATATCTTCTAATAAAGTTGCTAGATTTTCAAAATACATACCTACATACGTTTTGAATTTTTCACTCAATTTGAATGGCGAGATAGGTATTAGTGGGCGCTACTCAGTCTCTCAACTCATTAATTACGATCTCTATTATGTCATATATCATTTAAATCACAATCCTTAAAGTTAGACTTGAACTCTACACTGGCATTATTATTTTATGTAGGTGTGACAATTAACAGCCCAAAGATTGACTAAGTTTTTGTGTATTGATCAGTTCTGCAATAATTATAATTTATTTCTATTTTAAATTAATTGCATTAGTTTGGGGAGTTCTGATTCTTTCTCAACCGCAGTTTTTTATTTCCCTTGAAAATAATGTAGTGTTGTAAATCATACTTTCCTTCACCCATGAATGCTTGATTGTCTTTTTATTCTATATATAATATTAAATACCATTAATTATGAATAATAAGTTGGACACAACACCAAGTAAAATACTGTTACAGTTACCTACCGCAAGAGATAGTACAGTCCAGATCACATGAAGCTTCACCCTTGTAGTGCGAGTATGACCTGTAAGGCGATTGTGTTATGAACGTTAATGTGTCAAGCTCCACGTGCTCTTGACTGTACCTACCGTGAAATATTACAACAACATTGAAAATGATAACAGATTAATATTAATCTTTAAAAATTAGTTTCGTAGAGGCATGACAATGGTGCAACAAGTATTTTTTTTATCAGCAATGTTGATAATCCTCATTTATTCTGTACATAACTGTAATTATTTCTGTAAGTATGTATTCCTAGTAATAAATAATTAAAAGTGCGAACGATCGAGACGCAAGATTCACAGCGTATACATACATACATTTTTGGTTACATGTTCACGATAGATATCTGAATTATTGTATCTTAATTTGTCTAAGTATCTTGTACATCTACACTTCTAGACTATGTTATACAGAGAAAAGATTTGTAGTTTGGAACCAATAAACTCAAAAACTACTGGACCTATTTCAAAAATTCTTTCACCATTAGAATGCTACAATATCCCTGAGTAGCATAGGCTGTATTCTTACGGAATCAGGAATTACGCGGGTGAACAGCTAGTTAACTGATATTTTAACACATATTAGTAGGTAATTATAAGATTGTTACATGCCTTTGCTACAATTTGAAGCTTATTAAATATAATAATGAACTATGATGTTAATTATCACTTTTAAAGGCTAGTTTTGATGATAATCATCGTAAAAATGGTATCAAAACTATTTCGCGCCCCATTTACGCTCAGCAAAAAGTAAAGTAAAACATGAATAGCCTAATACAAAAATATGTATATACGTATTTATCTTTTTTTTAATTATCGTAATAAATCTATGGAACACACAACGCTTACTGTGCTTCCACTTCACAGATTACCTTAAATTCTTAAAATAGGGTTAATTAAAAATATTACATTATTGATGTTCTGCTTGTTATTATAATGAACCCTTGTCACAAACTTCACCTACCGCTTCTTTAATATTAATCAAATTACTGAACAACAAAACAAACAAAGATTATACTGATGCTGCCAGCAAATTATGAAATATTTATAAAAAATTCTGCTATCCACTGTCATTGCGTCTTTTTACATCACCTGCACAATATTTATAGAAAATACTTTACTGGCATCACCATATAAATAAGTATTTGGTTTCTAGACACCTAAAATATATACTAAATATAAGATATAGACCGTATCTGTTACATTTTAATAGTACAAATAAGTTTTATAGTTAGGCAGTGGGTTCGATTCTGCTTTACAGTTTACTCCTGTCATTTTCTTTCTCCTAGAAAAGAAAAGAGACGAGAGATATTAGGTACTGTCAACTAAGGCATTTCATAACGTGTTTAGTGCTTATTTAAAGAAGAAGAATCACGACTAAAATACAGCCTCTGACAGGACTAAATTCGTTAGGTCATCTTCTATTCCCTTTCTTTTTGTTTTTGAGGTAAGAAAAAGACAGGACTTAACTAAAATAAGTTTAGTCGCTGTAAAGCAGAATGAAACCCAATATGAAACAATTTTACATGAATATGATAAATGTATTTGAATAATTACTATTTCATAGACAGTAGGGTTGTAATCGGAATTAGCATTTTTTGTTATAGGTACTTATAATGTCATAGCCGGAGAGTAGATGACGAATTATGAGAGAGAAGAGAGAAAATATAAATTGAAAACATTTCTCGGCACCTTGATAACTTGGCAAAGGTGGAATAATCAGCTTGTCCTACCAAGCCATAATACTTGGCTCAGTAGAGCTGGTTTTCATTATTCTCCTATTTACTCGATAAGATGGTATGAGAGCGGAATAGTGTATCGTAGCTAGCCATAAAAAACAAACATAAATATTTTTTAAAGTTAAATTAAGTATTGATACATTGGTAATAAATTATGCAAGTACATATCTTATTCTATTTTGCTAAGATGTCAAATTGTTGAGTATTGTTTTGGGAGGGTATTAAGTATACCAGTAGAAATTTAAAAGTGCAAGGATAATTTATAGTTATTTAGCGGCGCAATAGCGAAATAAACATAAATTCCGTTCCCAACTCTCTGTTCCATATTTCTGTAATTTCGTATTGCATTGTAAGTAATACTTTCCCAAAGTTGGTCATCGGCTCGTGGAGTATCATAATAACAGAGCGGCCTTAGTGACTAGTTTAAAATTAAACAACTTCGTAGTTTAATTTATTACAACTGTGATGGAAAAATGCAAGTATAAAAAGTAAAATAAATAGGTACACATGTTGGAGCTATTCACTAATAGTGTACTTACTTTATTTTTAACGTATGTTAATCAATATTTCCGTCAAATCTGAAGCGATTTAGAATTTTTTTTTCGTTTGGTCGGGTATACCTAAAGATTTTCACAAAGCTTAAATGGGACCATATAAGCTTTGTGAACATCTGACCAACAACTTCAAGTGGAGATCGGAACTCCTCAACGGACATTAGCAAATCACTTGCTATCGGCGAAATAGGTTTAGTAAAACGGTTTGAATTTTTGGTTTAAAATTTTGATTATTTGAACAATTATAAAAACAAACATACATTGTTTCCAAAGCTTTAAGACATTAGGAATATAGCCATAACTTGAGAACCGACGATAGCATTATTGAAATCGCAGCGGAAAAGTTCAAAAGTTCGAGGCATAGGGTACTTAACGATGAGTAGTTTACATTATTGAGTAGACAATCAGTAGTTTATAAAAGCATTCACTAATAAAGTTTGCATTTATAGTTAAATTATTTATCGAACAACAAACATCACGTCAGCCGAATCTGGAAATTCTCGGAATTTTGGCAAACCGCGCCGTGATAAAATTCCTCGTAAAGAAAAAAAATACACCGAAAATCATTTTTGAAGAGATGTCATCGGTTTCTCAGGATTCTGCGCCTCCATACACGATGGTGAAAAAATGGGCCCGCCTATTTCAACAAGGACGAAAGAGCTGGAAATACGACCCTCGCCTGGGCCGCCCTGCGGTACTGACCGAAGAATAGAAAAGTCGAAATAATCGGTCTGGCCGACCGAAGAATTACATTGTAGCCGATTAATGAAGAACTGCAAATTAGAACGAGTTGGAGAAATTTTACATGAACATTGAATATGAGAAAAAATTGCGCGCGCTGGGTACCGAAAATACTCACACCGTTCGACAAGCAACGTTGACTAGCAAGTTGCAAAGATTTTTTGGGGCTAGTCGGCGATAACAAGGAGACATTTGGCAGTGGATAGTCACCGTAGATGAAACATGGATTCGCCAATATGATCCGGAGTCCCAACAAGGGTCCATGCAATGGATAAAAAAAGGAGAAAGGCCGCCGAAGAAATTAAAGGTGGAAAAGTCGGCGTTCAAGCTAATGGCGACTGTTTTCTGGGATAGCGAGGGAATTATGCTTATCGAATACCTACCCAAAGGAACTAAGATGAATGGCCAATATTAAGCTAATTTATTAAATCAGGTTCGCGAGGCTATTGTACAGAAACGACGTGGGAAACTGACGCGCAGAGTGCTCTTTCTGCAAGACAGTGTGAAAGGGCGCGTTGCCCTTTCACACCGCACATGTTGCGAGGCAAGCCCTGAAAGACACGGGGTTCTCAGAGATTGACCACCCTCCGAACTAGCACCTAGCGAAATTTTCCTGCTTTCCAAGTCGAAAAATGACTTACGTACGGGGCCGGAGATTTGCAGATGACAACGAAATAAAAGCTGCGGTTGATCTTCATTTTGAAGAGAAAGATACAGAATATTTTTTGGGTGGGAAGGCATTGTATGCGAGATCTGAGAAATGTATTTCAATTGAGGGAGATTATACTGAAAAATAAAAAATAGAACCTATATTATATTTTCTTTTATTAAGTACCTTAGGCCGCGGACTTATCATCAGTCCCTCGTATGTGTACGATTATCTGACGATTACCTACTACTTGGTAAATTTGACTATTCTTTTAATGATGTAATCTCTATATCGAAGTAAAGAGGTTTTAGTTTTACAATAAATATAAATCTTGTGTACCTACTTGCGTATTAAAATTGGTGTACAGTAAAGAGTTGTTACTAACTTACTTGTAAAAGCGGAGACTTCAATTCAATTCAGTTCATTGTTATCTATAAACAGCTTTAATCTTCAAATTAATGCTACTGAAAGTTATACTTCTTTGATAAAATCTTATTTTAGTTTCCTAGGTTTTACATAAACAGGATTAAATCCTAAATGTTAATTTAATTACAGATACAGAACACATTGTGCCTAACGAACACTGTTGTAGCACCTTAGTAGTGAATATGATCGTGCTATTATGAGGAAGACGTTAATAGTTAACGCAATGACAATATAAGTTAACTTATTTATTAGTATTGCTTGGAAACAACTTATTTGCTGATCTTGCACACAATTCAATAGTTTATTAAAAACCGAGGTAAACCTATATGAATGTGCTTGCAACACCTTTACATACTAGGCCTTTATTTGGGATAAATTTGTATTATTAGTGTAGTAACGAAGCGACTCGAAGGAGGATACTGAAAACCAGCATTGATGCTTAGGATCCTCCATTTTCATCTGCGTTTTGTATGTAATGTATTCTTATAATATGTATCATTATGTACACGTTGGTGAATAAAGTGTTTTATTATTATTATTATTAGTGTTGAAAAATTGAGGATCATGCTAATTTTATATGTACTACCACTATTTACTATCTGTTTCGCTTGCGTGATTGTAGTAGAAAACTTAGCAATCATTTCCAGGGGGAATGAAATATCCTTTGTCACATGCCTGCAAATTAAATCTTCGTACATGTGTTGCAATGTGAAGGGTAAATAAACAATAACCCACTATTATAGATTTTTGATTAGGTTACGATGATAGTACTACAAAAACACAAGGTCTATAATTCATGGCACTGCTTGATAGTGTCGCAGTGTTATTGAAAAACTGTGATATTATAATTTTGTGGGTATTGCAACTACTGACGGACTGATTGTCAGTCGTCTCAATTTTATACAATATCACGGGACAATCTTAGTTAGGTACATTATAATTTCACTAAGCCGAGTCAGTGACATTGTAATTTGTAATTACACAAGCAATTTCGTTTCATAAAAATCTTCTATGAAACTTAGACAACTGATCATTAAAGTTTAAGGTGCATTTACATGGTCGGCATGCCGACGGCAACGTCAACGTCAACAGCAAACTGACATAACATGAAACGCGGTAAATTTGAAATAAGTCTTTGAGTCCTTAGAATTTTGTGAGCAGATGACGCCATAACACAAAATCTTTCAAAAAATATTATGAGGCTAGTGGACTCGATCCTGGCTGACCAGCTAAAATTCCTAATTTTAAGTTAGCTTGATTCTTTTCCACCGCTTTGGAAAGGAAAGGGACAGAAATAAGCGACATTTTTATTTATTATGTCACAAATGTCAAAATAACAAAATTGAACCCTATGAACGCATTCACATCTTATTCGAATAAACGTGTTTATCAATTTTAGCGACGATGTAACAAGGTCATGGATAAAAGTGACTGATAAGCACGTTCATAAGTTTCAAATTAGTTGGTTTTTACATGTTTGACATTAACTCTTCAATCTATGGTTTGTATCTGTCCTTTTTCTTCCATATTCTATGGAGAAGGCTAGGCTAACTTAAAATTAGGAATTTTAGCTGGTCAGCCAAAATCAAGTCCAATAGTAATCTAAAAAAATTAATATTGAAATAGTTCTTATACCTCTATTTAAGCAAATTATAAAAAAAAATTAAACCACCTATTTTAGCATACTCAATTCAAAATTCTGTAAATATAGAAAAAATACCTACAGTGTAGGCAGAAGATATTCAATACTACTGCAGCATAGTTATACACTCGTCGTCAAAAAAATTGGCACCTTTGGAAAATAATACTTTATACCACTCGTAATCCCATTTAGAATCAATTATGATGGGACTATCATTATCATAGGTATCATTTAAACGTTAATTTAACGACATTGAAATTAACAATCATTTATGCAATAAAAAAAACATTTCACCCAAATAACGACGTTATACAAAAATAATGCATAATTACTCTCCAAAATTGCCGCTAGTTGCGCTATCTTTTAAGGGTATAAAAGGGTCAACACGGGTCAAAAGTTAATCATTTGTTGTCCGGACGTTGAGGATGACACACGAAAAGAGCTGACCAAAAAAATAACTCCTTACGATGGATACCACCTCTGATGAAGCCGCTCAAGTGATCGCATTACTGCAATCGGGGATGCGACAGTGTGATGTTGCTCGGCAAGTGAACCTAAGTCGTTTTTCGGATCGGCGAGTACTCCTGCGGTTACGGGCGACTGGTGGCTACATCCGAAGATAGGGATCTGGTAGAAGACGCTGTACATCGGAGAGAGACGATCGGTTTATTGTTTCAACATCACTGCGAAATCGGTTCTCAAATGCTGTTGAGTTGCAACAGCGACTCCAAGCAACTTGCAGAACCACCGTAAGCGTCTCTACGGTCAGACGAAGGCCAAAAGAAAAGAAGATAGTAGGCCACTACAGGCCCAAAATTGACTGTACAGCATCGTAGAGCCCGCTTGCAGTTAGCTGGCGATCACGTCAACTGGAGGGTCGAACAATGGAGTTCTCCTCTCGGATAAGACGAGAGTGTGCCTTTTCTGCAACGACAGACGTAGAAGAGTATACAGAAGGCAGGGGGAACGACTCGCACAGACTTGCAGAGACAGTGGAATACGGGGCGGCTCCTGTATGTTCTGGGGCGGTTGACGGCAAAACTGAGCTTGTGTGCGAGTCCCGGACTGGAGGTGCTCGCGGAAAAGGTTCAATGCCTGCTCACCGGTATATCACAGAGTTCTTGCAAGAGCATATGGTCCCTTATGTTGAATTTGTCGGCACTGGGTTCACATTAATGCACTACATCGCTCGCTCCCACACCGCGACAATTGTACGCGACTTTGTTGATGAGGTTGGGATCCCCGTCATGAACTGGCCAGCGAGAAGTCCAGACCTGAACCCGATCAAGCGCCTTTGGCATGAACTGAAACGACGAGTCCGGTCACGCGATCCCGCTCCTACCACCCGCCGAGACCTTCAAGAGGCCGTAATTGCGGAATGGAATATTATTCCTAAGGAAGACGCTGTAAAATTGATTAGGTCCATGAGAGATCGCATGAAAGCTGTTATCAGGGCAAGGGGTGCCCTGATAACAGCTTCCAGTTAACAGTTTTAAGTATTTTTTAGGCATTTTTTGTATTTTTTTTGTCTTACTTTAATTCTTTGTCAACAAACTTTTTCTTCTTCTTTTGCAATCACTTCTTTTTTTTATGACCTAGCAAGACTAAGACACTAAAGTACCATTTGCTGAATGTTTATGATTAGACCTTTACAATTATACGTAATAGTCCCATCATCATTGATTCTAAATGGGATTAAAAGTGGTTTGAAGTATTATTTTCCAAAGGTGCGATTTTTTTTTACGCCGAGTGTAGTTAAATGGCTCAGCGTGATGTTGCATCCGTTAGAATACAACGCTGAAATTCAGTTGTAACTTGAATATAAAAAAGAAAAAATATATAAGAGATAAAGTAAGTAGGTAAGTGTTTATTTAAACTACATAAGTAAATAAGCATAAAATTTAAAAAAAGCGATGAGGGTATATTACATTATGGTACAAGTGTGTACAAGGGTGATTACCGCTGAGACGCCATTGAGACTCGAGGCGTTAGGTGAAGGTCTTAAGAGAGCCGAGGACGGTAATCATTTATACACACGTGTATCATACGAAGTTTTTCAACACACTTGAGATAACACAAAGACATTAATACTAAAAAATCATTTTTCGCAATGGCGGGAAAAATTAATTAGTTTTCCTATGAGCGCGCCTCTAACAATGGCGATCGGCCATAGACTAAACGAATGAGGTTTCATTTGGTCGCGGTCCGCGGATAGCGTTTTAGCCACACGTACAATATGGGGAATTTAAAGTGTTTACCGAGAAAACATAAGTTTTTATTATTTGAGTGAAAGTTTTGTTTATTAAACACGTACAAGTTGAAATTATCTATTTAAATACGAAGTGGCACGAAATGAGCAAGCAATAGCTATATTATTTTATTTGTACTATTGAACACGATCTTTTTTGTATAACTTTTTTAAGAACAAAGCAACTCAACCAATAAAATTTAAAAACAAATCTATAACTCACTTGTGAATAATAGCAATGAAAAGTCACAGTTTGATTACAGGTTGCATTATGTGCCTAACTGCAGTGAAATTAGAGCCACTTTATGAGCAAGCAAGTGTGTTGAAAAATAATAGAACAGACCACCTACGCAGGTCTTAATTTTTGCATCGCTGCTTTTTGTAACTTCTAAGTAAAACTACGCCTTTTTGGCGAAAGGATAATTTTAGTTTAGTTTTTTCTTCGAAAATAAGCTTTGCTCTTACATATTGCGAAATAGTCCCCGCATGTCGAATCCTGAGCATGTTTTAGCGGAAGCCCTAAACAGAAGATTTTACGTGTCACTATTAATTTTAAGCAACCATTTCCGGTTCTTCCTTCATCTTTAATAAGAAAACATTACATATGTACCGAATGTGTCAAATGGATTCTTGAAGTAAGATCGCGTCTACATATTTATTTATTTCAAAAACAGATAACCTGTGTGCGATTGAGTGCGAATTTTTTGCTTGAAATTCTCTACTATATTACAAAATTATTAGGTCAACACTAAATTACAAAAATAATTAAATAATAAAATAGTAATAATAGAATCAATCAAATAATACAATAATAATATGTAACAAATCAAAAAATGACAATAAAATGTCTCCAAAAAAAGATGATAATATGAAATTCATCTAATGTATAACAATTCAACTCCAATAATAATAATTTCAATTTTTTATTAATAATATATGATAACACTACTTATCATTTTAAATTTTCTTTGAAGGCTATTGAAAAACGCAACCTAAGTAAAATATAAATTTGTAGATCAATTAAAACCACTGGGGAATTAAAGCTTAACGTTAAAGCATTATTTGGTGACGCTTTATAATTATGGCACCATAATATATTATGTCAAATAGCGCAGCCATCCAGTATTCAGTAATACTAAACTGAAAAGTCCTTATGTTGCCTTTAAACAAAGTTTACGAATAATGATTTTTTTATAAACACTCTACACGATTTTCCACTGGCAGCATTAAAATATAACTTGAAGTCTATCATAGGGCTATATTGCAAATTATTATTTATGATATTAGCAGAATCAACATAATTTATATGGAAATATTGTATTAACACAGAAATTAAAAAGTCGACCCTTTTGATTTTGAAACTTGAAAAATAACCCAATTTTTTTAACATTGTAAATTAACACTTGCATGTCCTTACATAAATAAATTTGTAAGTGTAAATAGAAATATGTTATAGGTTCCAAAATGTTAATATAAAAAGTTTACAACCCATACAGAAAGTAAAAATTTGCAGAATTAATACTGTTCAGAAATAAGATATGTAAAATAACGTAGAACTATTCCATGGGATCGAATGTCCGAATGTAGGGTGATATTTCTTGAAGCTCCTAGTCTTGTAATTACAAAATAGTACACCTCTTCCTACGGCCACCGTTATTGAACTCACTTTTGATGTTGTTACGCTCGGTCTCTTGAAACCGGCGGACTAGCCGGACGAGCTCGTGGAACGCCTGGTCGACGTTCATGCGAGCCTTAGCGCTGCACTCTATGTACGGCACCTTCAGCTGCCTAGACAAAGCTTGCACCTGCTCCAATGTCACCTATAAAGAAGAAAGTCAGTTAAATTTAGGCTATTGAATTTCTAAGCATTGTTAATAACAAAAATGAATGGAACCATCCACCAATCTGATGCCGGCGTTTGAAGTATTTGGGTATCTATACTAATATTATATAAATACGTAGCCCAAGGTAAAAATATTTTTGCGACGGAATGATCCACTCTGCTTTTCATACCTCTCTATGAAAAAAAATAATAATGATATTGTTTGCTTCTTTTTTAAATATTTTCCGGCGTTTAATTATCACTGCAGTTTTATTTCTTATTTATTGAATTCATTTTAAAATATAATATACACAAATAATTTCGTAAATTCGATGTTGGAATTCAAAAATTTGCAGTAAAATAAAATGTGGATTGTGAAAAATAACTAGGCACGAAAGCGCGCGCATTGAAACAACGAGTTTTTTTCTGACAGTGTGGCACAACCATCGAACGCCAATCAGCCATGTCAACCTAATGCGACGAAAAATGGAACTAATGTTTTGTTATACAAAAGTTTGATGTACTTAAAATACAGTGGCGCGTCATCCCATCTATTCGAAAAGTGAAGTTTTTTTCCTCAATAAAAGGGAGCAGAGTAAGTCTTTTCCGATAGGGTTTTAATAAGTGCGAATAAAAGTGTTTTGAATTTGGAATAAAACATATTTTTCATTATTCTTAGCCAAATAGATTAGCAAAATAAGTTTGCATCTAAGGGTGGCGCCGGTGGTGTAGTTTACATCAAACTTTAGTATAATAAATTAAGAGTAAAAAATATTTTTTAAAACAAGCTTCTATTTTAGGTACATATGTACCTACTCATATTTAAGTAAATATATCAGTAGGTAACTATAACTGATCGAATGAAATTTTTAGAATTTTAAGGGCTGTAATACTTGGTAGTATTATATAATAAAAATACGTTTTTACAACCGTTTATCAGGACGTATATTATTTATATCTACAACTTCACCACCAGTGAGCAAACAAAAAGTCTTTATAAGCCGAACTTGTTCCACGAGCCCGTTCCAAGTAGGACGCGAACCGCGGATGCAAGTCGGACTGTATAGTCGGTTTACTACGTAGGCAGGTCTCAGTAGGTCGTTCCAAATAGGACGCGATCACCAAATGCAAGCCTTGTCGTAAACGAATTGACTTCGAGTATTTAAACTAACTAAAACAAGATGTATGGACGAAGGTCATGTTTCCGCGGCGACTCTTGATAGCGCGATTCAGAGTTCGGTACAGCGCCACCTCGTGTCTGCGTAATGATTCATAAGTGCACGTATCGGCTGCATTCCAATAACAATTCTTTTCTTCGGAATCTGCGATACATTGGAGTAATTACGTTTACTGTTTTAAACTGTGATTCGGGGTGTTACATTCTCCCCCTCTGGCCCTGAAGTCGTCCCGACGAAGAGGACAGTAATTTTGTTTTGTTTAATTTAAGCCATATTCTTCCTGGGGCGTCTACGGCCACGGTTGGTTACTGCTGGCTTCGCAGTCATTGGTGCTTTCCTTGGGCATCCTCTTTTTCGTAAAGGTTTGAGTAATTTCTTTCGCCTGAAGTGAGGAGTCGACTTGAAATGCATGACTTCCATAGAATGCTCATTCTCTCCCTCCCCCTGGACGAGAACTGCCTCTAGTGCGTAATTGCACTCATCTGTTTTTATAATATATTGTTGTGACTCATCTGCTTGTCGTAGAATTGGAGCTGAGGTTAGTCGCTTCTTCAATTCATTATAAGCGGCATCTTGTTCGGATACTCCTTCCAATTTGCGGTACACATTGTCAGCGGCTAGAAAAGCTTCCAGCGTCTCCGAGTCCTTTTCACCTTCATATGATGCAGAACAGGTAGCAAAGGATCCTTTTTTCCTCGAGGAAATAACATCCAACAACTTCTCGAACTGGGCGTCAGACATGGTCGTCATCTTTGCTGCCTTCTTTGTGTTGGGGTAAGGTAGTGGGGCTGTCCTGATTTTGTTGTATAAAACTTGGGTTGCCCGCCGTTGGTCGCCAGTGTAAAAGATGGTATTTCTTAGGAGTCACAATAAGAAATAGATTAGGACAAGTCCCACAAGTCCGTTCCAAATAGGACGCGAACTGCGGATGCAAGCCTATAGCAGTCTACTAGATAACAAGCGAGTCCGGGAAGCCGTTCCAATTAGGACGCGACACCTAGTGCAGGCTTGTATGCAAGTTCTTAGACTACATATTGAACTCCTGAGCTATTGAGCTGTGAACTGATAAACGTTAATTCCACACGGAAGGTCATTATTCTGATGCGACTCTTGATAGCGCGATTCAACAATCGGTACAGCGCCACCTCTCGGCCATGTAATTAAACTTCGCACGTTTTGCAAAGGTAAACAATGACATTCCATTAGTATTTCTTGCGCTCGATGCGTTATACTTTGACTTTACGAAACGTGTGCGTTACAGTCTCCCCCTCTGGCCCTGAAGTCGTCCCGACGAAGAGGACAGTATTAATTCTTCTTTCTGGGGTGTCCAGTACACGTTAAAGTTGGTTTCGCACTAATTCTTAGATCTGTGCAACCACTTGATAAGAGGTAGAACCATGTTGCTTTGTAATTAAGTAGGGGCCTTCTCGTTAATCTTCCTGTAGGAAACTTCAGATTACTCGCATATTCCATTGGATGCTCATTCTCTCCCTCCCCCTGGACGAGAACCGCTCCCGAAGCATAATTACTCGCGTTGGACATCGTTACTGCCTGATCCTGTTACGTAGAATTTTGGTTGTTGCCCACCGTTGGTCGCCAGTGTAAAAGATGACAAATATACAGTGGTGGTCAGATAATTAGAAACACTTCTTATGAATAAGGAAAGTATAACTTCAACGTACAAATGTTCGTAAAAAATATACACATTCAATAATTAATAATTATGCAATAATATAGCCACTCAAATAAAAAACTCATTAAATGCATAAAATATAAAACATATGTTATTTTTAATTACAAAATGAGTCTTACACATGTAGGAGTTTATTTTCTGTAACTTGCCGCTTGGACGCATAATTAGAAACATTTTAAAAAAGTATCCATAGCTCATTCTTTTTTTGGAAATTGGAGAATAACATTTCTTTCGTGGCTTTTTCTATTATTCTAGCGGCAATTCAAAATTTAATCTGAATTTTATTTTGTTCAAAATGGGCCAAAAAAAAAGATGTGACGCGTCAACTAGGCAAATCATTGTTAATTTACGTATAGATCATATGTGGGCGTACAGAAGAATAGCTGAGCACTTAAATTGTTCTGTAAAGAAAGTTTTTAATGCAATTGATCATTACAAAACACATGGAACTGTTGAAAAAATGTTCTTAGAAAGGCTCGGCAAAGAAAAACCTTTCCCAGAGAAGATAAGTTGTTGTTCGTGTTTCTAAAACAGACCCAATTAAAGGCTCCAACCAGATTATAAATGAAGTTTTTTCGCCTGATGACCCGAGAAACATCTCGCCAAGATTGATACGCCGAAGATTAGTAGAAGCTAAATTGTTTGGAAGAATCTTTCGAAAGGTACCGCTTCTTACCAAGCAGCACCGAGAGAAGCGATTATTAATCGCTAAAAAAATATGTTAATTGGACGGTACAAGAATGGAAAAAAGTGTTATTTTCGGATGAAACAAAAATAAATATGGTAAATTCCGACGCAAAGTGCTATGTTAGACGTCCTGTAAACAATTCTTTTAATTATAAATACACAAGGAGTATAGTCAAGGACGGTGGCAGTAACATTAAAGTTTGGGGGTGTTTTTCCGGATATGGAGTTGGACCCGTTCGGGAGATTGAAGGTACAATGGATCAATGGCAATACTAAAATATCTTAGAGCACACAATGATTCCATACTCGGACGATCATTTGCCTGTAACCTGGATCTTTCAGCATGACAATGACCTTAAACACACGGCCAATATCGTCAAATGTTTCCTTAGCAAACAGCGTATATCCATTTTAGACTAGCCAGCAAATCGTACGGATTTAATCCCGATAGAAAATCTCTGGTTTATTGTTAAAAAGAAAGTCTCAAACAAACGTAACACCAGTCAAAACGAACTAAATGAAGCATTTTTTGAAGCATGGAATTAAATCCCCCTACAAAATTTTACGAAATTGATTGAATCAAAATGCCACGTCGTTGCAGTGCTGTTATTGGCGTTAAGGGATACGCCACTTAATATTAATTATAACTATTGATAGGTTTGGGATAGTAGCTATTTCATAAATAACAATACTAAAAATGAAAAAAATGTTTTTTATACTTTTTTGTTGTTGTTTCTAATTAGTTGACCATTATTGTTTATAACTTAAAATGGGTTAAAATGTTTGTCCGTAATGTAATATTAAAACTGCCCTTGTGTAATGGAATTTATATTGTTTTTCTAATCAATGATAAATCGTTGAACATATTGTTGTCCTATTTGTTGTTTATTTTCAAAAAAAAAAACGATTGCGTAGAAGTATCTTACATAATGTCAAGGACCGTTGGCAGTGTTTCTAATTATCTGACCACCACTGTATATATATTAGGACAAGTCCCACAAGCCCGTTCCAATTAGGACGCGGACTGCGGATGCAAGCCTATTGCAGTCTGTCTACTAGATCACAAGCAAGTCCGGGAAGTCGTTCCAATTAGGACGCGACCCCTAGATGCAAGCTTGATAGCGAGTTCTTAGACTACATATTGAACTCCTGAGCTATTGAGCTGTGAACTGATAAACGTTAATTCCACACGGAAGGTCATTATTCTGATGCGACTCTTGATAGCGCGATTCAACAATCGGTACAGCGCCACCTCTCGGCCATGTAATTAAACTTCGCACGTTTTGCAAAGGTAAACAATGACATTCCATTAGTATTTCTTGCGCTCGATGCGTTATACTTTGACTTTACGAAACGTGTGCGTTACAGGGCTGATTTTTCCATAGTCAGTTAAAAGTTATCTGAAGAATAAACATCCCCTGTCACTTTTCCTTTCTATTGTGCCAGACAGCGACAGTATCAATATATTCTCCAGATAAGATTTATCTGACGATTGAAAAATCAGCCCTAAGACTAATTAAATATATGAATTAAATAAATATTGAAATATATATTACTAAATATTGAATACTTAAATCTCGCGACAAGCTTTTATAACATAATAAATTTTGTAATGATGTTTTAAGATAGTAAAAGTTTTAAAGGAAAAGTTTATTTTATTATTTTTAACGTATTAAAATAAAAGCTTGTTTAAAAAACATTTTTTACTCCTAATTTATTTTTTACTTTTTAGTTGGATTTACAGTGACGTCACATGGCTCACTATGCATTGTCATCCAAACTAAACGTGTATACAAAATTTCAGCTCAATTGATTATCTTCCATCTCCATCATCAGACCCTAGTTACCATCTAGTACCAAAGTACTCGGCAAGACGAATCATACGAGCCCAAACTCGATGGGGTTGTGTCGTTTAATTACCGAGTTGCTATGGTCAGCTCCAGAAGAGCTCAGTGGTACCATAATATTGCATTGTCACCGAGCTTACATATCTATACCTAATTTCAGCTTAAACGGTTGAAGATATCTCCTTCAAAATTGAGTTGCAAGATTTCACCCGAACATTTTATTTATTTATTTATTTATTTTTATTGGTTTACCAACAGTCACTTACATTGAATAGAATAAAATGCTGGGAGAACAAACATAAATGTAGCAACTAATTACAGGTAAACTCCACGTGCATATTAACACTAAGTATACTTAGTTTATCTGTTACAGAAATAATTTATATCTATTTTTCGGGGAATTACCAAAAAAAAAAAAAAGAAACTAAAGAATTACAAAAAAAAAATATATATACAGGGAAATAAGACCAAGACTAAATATCATTAGCCAATGCATTGTACATTTTGTTGTAAAACTGACCCAAGGAATCACAATTTATATCGACTAAGTCACTGTAAGTATTCAGCAATTTGCATAGCCTCGATATAGGGGAGGCAGCACCTAAAACAGTTCTCCTAAGGGGAGGATACATTGGTGTTATCTTATTACGTGGAATTCGAGAAGGAACGCGTATATTAAATAATGCAAGCAATATAGGACAATCGATTTTATGGTTAAATAATTTATATGGTTAAATATTTATAAATAATTTATAACATACATAGTTACATAGATACATTGCAAATCAAATAAAAGGTTTTAACAAAACATTAGTTACATTTTTCGCCGCATTAGGTTGACATGGCTGAATGGCGTTCGATAGGTGTGCCACAATGACAGAAGAAAACTCGCTGTGGTAATGTGGGCTTTCGTAGTTAGTTTTCACAATTGACATTTTATTTTACGGCAAATTTTCGAATTCCAACATCGAATTGTTTGTGTATTTTATATTTTAATATGAATTCAAGTAGCAGTGACTGCAGTGATAGTTAAACACCGGAAAATATTAAAAAAAGAAGCAAACAATGCCATCAATAATTTTTCTCATAGAGAAGTATGAAAAGCAGAGTATCACTCGGTCGCAAAATTATTTTTACTTTGGGCTATGTACTTTTAACCCCTCACTTCGTTCATGATTCTACATTAGAATCCCTCACGAATCATTCACTATGTTCGTGATTTAAAAAACGCCCTCGCCGTAAAAATATCGTTTTGCTCCCATTATGACACAATCTACTATTCTCATAGAGAGGGATAAAAAGCAGTGTATCATTCGGTCGCAAAAATATTTTTACCTTGGGCTACGTACTCAAAAAACCCCATACTTCGTTCATGATTCTACATTAGAATCCCGTACTTCATTCATGATTCTACATTAGAAGCATCCACTACGTTCGTGATTTTAAAAAACGCCCTCAAATTTCGTTTTGCGACACAATCTACTATTGAATTTTACGCAAGAGTGTTTCATTAACGAGCCGGATCAAGTTTTCTCTACAGGTAATAAAATAAAAATATGTGAATTAATAGTAGATTGTGTCATAAGGGAGCAAATAGTAGATTATTAACCAAGGGGGGAGAAGACACTGCGTCTTCTGTCGCGGGTGACGATTTAAATCGCGAGCGTAACGAATGACTCGAGGTGTACTCCCGAGCGTAGCGAGGGTGTTAAAAACTTAAACCACGAGCGAAGCAAGGGATTTAAGTTCACCCAAGATTAAGACAGCTTTATCACCGGGGAAAATACTCTACTTTTCGTACCAATTGCGAAAAAATTTACACAATAATAATATGAGATAAGCATTTATTAAAAATAATGACAATTAAAAGTAAAATAGACAAGTAGTACTGATTCTGAAATTGGTAGTCCTTTCGCACTTCTTCACGTTAAAAATTCTTCATAAGTTTTTAAATAATTTCCCTTGGATTTTGTTGGAAGCAAATTATTTATAATTGCGGCACAACTTACACTGATGGAATCCGACAATTCACTGTCACTGTCGCTTTGATTTAACATCGTAACTTATTTTTAGAAATTTACTTATTTATAAAAATAAATTAAAATAAACTTAACGTTTATGTATTTGAAGAAAACAAAAACGCGGCATATTCCTAGACTAATATTTTTTTGTCGGAAAAACAAAGGCAGCAAGCTCATACGGTCTCGTCGGTTTTCGTAATTTTATTTAATAATCATAACTGCATAATAAATGCGTATTCCTTTTTCAAAAAGATGTATAATGCTTTATATACAAACTCAATGGTGTAAACACAGATGTAGTTCAGTATAAATTTCGGTAAGTATTCCAAATTTAAATCAAATTCTCCCCCTAGAGGATGAATGAAATTCAGTACAATTTTCTTTCCCTGTTTTTAACAGATTAGAAATTACTATTGTTATGTTCGCTTTTTGTGGCATAGTAGTCCAGGCAATGAAGCGGATTTTTGTATGAAGACCCCAACATTAATTCCTCAGTCGATGAAACTTTGCAGGATTGTAGTATAGTATGAGACAATACTAGCATAAAAAAATCCAAAAAAAAAACATAACCGAAGTTAGGTATTTTTACTGAAATACTTATTTATTTGATATCTTTGTTGGGAAAAATGCTCAGTCAAAATTTTCTTCGCCAGCAATATTCATGTGTATTAAGAAAGCTATATGCGAAATATCCAAAAAAAAATCCTGGTAGAAACAACAAAACTCAGACGTATATGTACCTTGCACGGGAAAATTGCTCATTCCATTTTTTTAACTGGAATGTTATTTAGTAGTCGCTGTGGACTTACAATAGGAAAATCCAAAATAAAAACCGTCTTGCTACATTATTTTCAGAAATTATCAAATTAATAACGAAAAAAAAAATTTTTTTTTAGTATAAAAACCTAGTTTCGGTTAGGTTTTTTTTTGGATTTTTTTATGCAAGTATGGTCTCATACTATATTACAATCCTGCAAAGTTTCATCGACTGAGGAATTAATGTTGGGGTCCACTACCTTTATTGCCTAGACTATAGAACAAAACAAATGGAACGAATGTTTTGTTATAGTACTTAAGCTACAGTGGCACCAGTCTTAGATGCAAAATTATTTTGCTAATCTCTTTGGCTAAGAATGTTGACGAATATTTTTAGTTATAAATTCAAAACACTAAAAAAAAACGCCACTTAACGACACACGAATAGATGGTATGAAAAATAAATAAATACACTCACACTTTACATCCTTTCCCGGAAGTATCGCCTCCTCTCCAGTTTATTTTTCATTCCCCTAAAAGTTACAGGTGGTCTTATTATGATATAACTTACCACCCTTTGATGTTCTAAATCAGCTTTATTTCCAACCATGAGCATAGGAAACTCCTCGCGGTCTTTGACCCGAAGAATTTGCTTGTGAAACTTGTACAATTCATCAAAACTGGCGTGATCAGCTACTGAGAACACGAGTAAGAACCCCTCGCCCGATCGCATGTATTGTTCACGCATAGCGCTGAACTCTTCTTGGCCCGCCGTATCCAATACTGAAAATTAACAATGAGATGGTGACACTATGGAATTATTTTCCCTATTACCGTCATTTATTACATACTTGTTCAACAGCGTCGCCTAAAAGGTAGCTTTCTTGGTTACCGTTGGGTAGGTATATCAAAAATCCGATCTTTGCAATAAGGCAGCTGACAGTATCGAAATTCAACTGTGAGTCAAGTCATTTATTAAAAAGATTATGTCAAACCTCCTCTAGACATGTATTTCGATTTTCACTTCACAGTTAAATACTTATAGCAAATTTTAAAATAAAAACAATAAGAAAAAGTGTAGCAATTGAGTACTAAAAATGACGACGTCATAGCTTGCAATTTCAGTGCGTTTTCCATAATAAACTTAATTTCCAGTTGACAGAAAAAATATAGAGAAGTAATTAATTGATCAGCAATTATAAAATTTTGTGAGCTACAAAAAAACAGCATTTAAATCATTTGGTCGGCATACAAAGATTTTGTTTGCAATTAAAAAAATCAAGCAGCAATCCTTGTTCCGCAAACTAATAACTACTTGGTCGGCAAAATAACTACTGGGTCAGCAAGATTTCATGATTAAACAGCAGAGAAAACATGTCTATAAGCCGTGTATTTGATTGGTATGCATATTTAAAACATGGCGAGCAAAATAACTAATTGAATTGCGTTTTGTTGAAAAATCGGCAATGTACGTTATGAGGATAATGATGATTATGATGGTGATGAGATGAGGATGATGATATGATGACGGGATGATGAGATGATGACGATGGGATGATGATGATGAGATGATGATGATGATAATAAGATGATGATGATGAGATGGTGGTGATTGATAAATTGTTTTGCTAACCCTCTGAGTGCTTATCAAAATTTTATTAAACAGCAGCAGCTCATTGCAGCTTATAATTAATATGCTGTACAAAAATAATTACAGCCATTCAGAATGACATAAATTACTGATTGATTTTGGAATGTTTGCTGGCCATGAGTTGCTGACCAATTAGCTATTTCTGCTTACAGATTATATTTTTCTGCTCACAAAAATACGAATACTATGCTAACCATTTAAATAACACCCAAAAATATATATACAAGTAAGCATTTGCTTCTCATTTGACTAGGCAGGACACTACTTTATTGGACTTAACACAAACACACATTTTACTATACATTCTTATAACATAGATTGTTTTTCTAATATTCCCAAACGGACCAATATTTTTAGGGCTTCGTTCCTGGCTCTGGTCTTCTGCTACAGCTACTTATTTTAGCAACTATTTTATGTTGAAATTTTGACTTAAATTTCTGAGACAAAAATCGGAGAGTAGGTGGTCATTCACTAACACCATATCCCAATCTGCCGAAACCGGCTGGAACCGATCAAATCATCCCAATCTGTGGGTTAGCGTGGAAATTACGGTCCAATCCGGTCCCTACTTCCTTATGTGTGAGGAAAGACTATTGCGGCTATTATTTTACTATAATACTAGCGACCCGCCCCGACTACGCACGGGTGCAATGCTTATACTCAAACCTAAATGAAGAACCACTCGACAGATTTTAAGCAAACTTCACATAAACCATCTGCTAAATAGTCCGAATAAAGCCTAAAAATTTGGTTTCGATTGGTGAGCCCATTCTTGAGTTATAAAATAACAACGAAAAGTGGCATTGATTTTTATATATACAGTGGTGGTCAGATAATTAGAAACACTGCCAACGGTCCTTGACATTATGTAAGATACTTCTCCGCAATCGTTTTTATTTTGAAAATAAACAATAAATAGGACAACAATATGTTCAACGATTTATCATTGATTAGAAAAACAATATAAATTCCATTACACAAGGGCAGTTTCAATATTACATTACGGACAAACATTTTAACCCATTTTAAGTTATAAACAATAATGGTCAACTAATTAGAAACAACAACAAAAAAGTATAAAAAACATTTTTTTAAAGTATTAGTAATTAGTATTGTTATTTATGAAATAGCTACTATCCCAAACCTATCAATAGTTATAATTAATATTAAGTGGCGTATCCCTTAATGCCAATAACAGCACTGCAACGACGTGGCATTTTGATTCAATCAATTTCGTAAAATTTTGTAGGGGGATTTAATTCCATGCTTCAAAAAATGCTTCATTTAGTTCGTTTTGACTGGTGTTACGTTTGTTTGAGACTTTCTTTTTAACAATAAACCAGAGATTTTCTATCGGGATTAAATCCGTACGATTTGCTGGCTAGTCTAAAATGGATATACGCTGTTTGCTAAGGAAACATTTGACGATATTGGCCGTGTGTTTAAGGTCATTGTTATGCTGAAAGATCCAGGTTACAGGCAAATGATCGTCCGAGTATGGAATCATTGTGTGCTCTAAGATATTTTAGTATTGCCATTGATCCATTGTACCTTCAATCTCCCGAACGGGTCCAACTCCATATCCGGAAAAACACCCCCAAACTTTAATGTTACTGCCACCGTCCTTGACTATACTCCTTGTGTATTTATAATTAAAAGCATTGTTTACAGGACGTCTAACATAGCACTTTGCGTCGGAATTTACCATATTTATTTTTGTTTCATCCGAAAATAACACTTTTTTCCATTCTTGTACCGTCCAATTAACATATTTTTTTAGCGATTAATAATCGCTTCTCTCGGTGCTGCTTGGTAAGAAGCGGTACCTTTCGAAAGATTCTTCCAAACAATTTAGCTTCTACTAATCTTCGGCGTATCAATCTTGGCGAGATGTTTCTCGGGTCATCAGGCGAAAAAACTTCATTTATAATCTGGTTGGAGCCTTTAATTGGGTCTTTTTTAGAAACACGAACAACAACTTATCTTCTCTGGGAAAGGTTTTTCTTTGCCGAGCCTTTCTAAGAACATTTTTTCAACAGTTCCATGTGTTTTGTAATGATCAATTGCATTAAAAACTTTCTTTACAGAACAATTTAAGTGCTCAGCTATTCTTCTGTACGCCCACATATGATCTATACGTAAATTAACAATGATTTGCCTAGTTGACGCGTCACATCTTTTTTTTGGCCCATTTTGAACAAAATAAAATTCAGATTAAATTTTGAATTGCCGCTAGAATAATAGAAAAAGCCACGAAAGAAATGTTATTCTCCAATTTCCAAAAAAAGAATGAGCTATGGATACTTTTTTTAAATGTTTCTAATTATGCGTCCAAGCGGCAAGTTACAGAAAATAAACTCCTACATGTGTAAGACTCATTTTGTAATTAAAAATAACATATGTTTTATATTTTATGCATTTAATGAGTTTTTTATTTGAGTGGCTATATTATTGCATAATTATTAATTATTGAATGTGTATATTTTTTACGAACATTTGTACGTTGAAGTTATACTTTCCTTATTCATAAGAAGTGTTTCTAATTATCTGACCACCACTGTATGTTACCGGCAATCTGTATAATGCAGGTATTATATATAATCCCTAGGCAATATATGTAATACCTGGGGTGTTCAGGCAGTGTATGAAATATTATTAATATTAATGTCCATTACATACTCTACCTAGGTAATATATAGAATGCCCCGGGATTATATAGAATACCTACTTGGAAACCGGCAATGTATAAAATAAATAGATTTTACGAGAATATTTGAACCCTAAACGTGACTCCGAGTCGAATATCGAATCTCCGTGAATACGCCCGCGGGTCTGTTATACACGAAGTTATTCCTTCACCGTTAAGCTAGTGATGAATATGTACGTTAGTTTTGAATAACTCATTGTTACATGCCAGGATTTGAACCCGAGCCTCACTGATTATCATCATGTCAAGCAGGCTCTTTAACCGTAAGGCTATCACTGCTGTTTAATTTTTTCAAAATAATGTCATAAATAAGAAGTAGGTAATTAATCAAATAATGAAGTAAAAAAAAATAAGAATGTTTATTGCCTACTCAAAATTGAGTAGGTATTCAAAAATATTTATTTAATCTTAGCTCACTAGGTCCTGTGCAAGGAAATATTAAAACATTGAAAACATGAACTCATTCGATACATTACCGTCTGCGCATTGGGTATTATATATAATACCTAGGTAGAGTATGAAATAAACAATATTTCATACAGTACCTGTACGTTTTAGGCATTATATATATTCCCTAGGGATTATATATAATACCGGATTATACAAATTGCCGGTAACATATATACGAGATGTAAGATGTTCTCGTAGATGTCTCGTAGATGTAAGATTACTATTTTGGCTATTACGTTTTCCCTTTACATATTACTAGATGTTCCGCGCAGTTTCAGTTTCAATACGGGAACAAAATAACTATGGTATGCCTTATGTACTCCCTGACAATGTAGCTTTCTATTGGTGAAACAATTTTTAAAACCGGTCCAGTAGTTTCGGAGCCTATTCAATACAAACAAACAAATCTTTTCTCTTTATAATATTAGTATAGAAGCATAGCTAAAGCAGAACTGTTGCCAAAATGGAGAATTTTAACTTACTGTCCAGTTTGGCAGGAATGTCGTCAATTACGCATTGTTTTGTGTAGCTGTCCTCAATGGTAGGGTCGTAGTCCGTTACGAAGTAGCTCTGTAAGTAAGTAGATTTGCTTAAAGTATGAAGTTGCCAAAAATACTGAATAAGGTTTTTAATTTAAATTCTTTTAATTATTTTAGCGATTAATTTGAAGATTATTATTTAATTCGAAAGTCGACTATATAATATATTGGTAAGTTTATGGATAGTAAAAAATATTTTTGTTTAAGTAAAAATACTTGGAAAATGACAAGAATAGAAAAGGGCATGTTACGCTGGTTTGGTCATTTAGAACGTATGGATGAAAGAAGAGTAACGAAAGAGATTTATGGTGCGAATGTTGAAGGACGCAAGGAGAGAGGACGCCCCAGAAGGACGTTCACGGATCAAATAAGTGACGTCCTTCAAAAAGCTGGGGTCCGGAGTGCGAAGAATAAAAGATCGTGCATGAAAAGGCTAATGGATGTGAAGGAAGCGAAAGAAGTATGCAGAGATCGAGCAAAGTGGCGATCCATCGTCTCTGCCTACCCCTGTGGGACAATGGCGTGAGCATTATGTATGTACTTGGAAAATAAGAAAAAAAATAAGTCATGCCTTGTGGTACCCAATTCGCTGCTCAGATTAGTTTTTTTTTTATTTTAAAACAAAAAAGAAATACGGAATTGTATGTCGGACGGATCGTACCGAGAAAATCAATAAAATGTTAGTATGAAGAATTCTGTTTTCTAGAAATTATTTATACAAAACGGCAATTTCATACTTTATCCCACAGACCTGAAATATATGTGCTTTAACCCCTAATATACGTTAGCTACCAAGTACGAGTATACCTACTCAATATACTATTGTTATAATATAGTTGGCAGCGAACATGTTAACTAGTCAATTGCGCCATGTACATGTCTTTTTTTTTAGTTACTTTTCTCATAATGGAAACTGAACATCTATTGGATAATTTTATTGTCCATATATCAAGCACCTTTATCGCAGAAATGTCTTGAGGTATACCTATATTAAGATGGAACTAATTAACATTTTTAAAATCGATCAAAATAAAACACGTAGAAACAATTTTTTTTTAAAAGTTTATATACGCTACGGCCGCATGCGCGCGCAGCGCAGACCTGCGCAAATATAACCCCTTGTCAGTGAGCCTTAGTTTCCGCCATTATGCCACCTGTATTTAGGGTTGGGATGCAAGCTTGCTTTATAAAGCTGCCATACACGTAGGTGTGACAGACCATAGTGTATTTATCACAGTAATTATAGCGGGAAATGAGACCCCTTTCAGAAACCGTCTCCGGGATTCTTCACAGATACGGCATAAGTGTCAAAAACCCGGAGACGGTTTGGCTCACTGACAAGGGGCATAGGTTTGCCGCCATAAGCTATTTACTTCGTTGCTTACATAAATTATTTATTTACATACATATTGCAAGTTACATTTCATTAGCATAATATCACATAACACCCTGCCGGCACAGCAAATAACAAAATTAAAAATTATAACTAGAGATTAGAATCGAATACCTAATACTAAACATAAACATTAAAATAAATTATGATTACAAAAAATAATAATAATAAGAAAATTAGATTATAATAATAATAATATAATCTCACGCATTTTATCCCCGAGGGGGTAGGCAGAGGTATTCCATTACTGGATATACCCACATTTCACGAGATATATTGGACCCCTAAACGTGATAGGTGGTGAGCCCATCGCCGGACCGGGTCTTTTTACACATGTCTCAGAATTCATTCTGAGACCTGCGGGTTTCCTCACGATGTTTTCCTTCACCGTCGAGCTAGTGATAAATATGTACGTAAGTTTTTTAATTAGATTATGTACCTCAGATAAAATTTCGTTTTCCTATACTAGATATAAATGGTTATCCTGCAAGAATTCGTTCACAGAATAACTAATAGCTTTTGCTTTGGAGTAACAATTTTAGCTTATTTTTATATATTATATGTTTCTCTTCTGATTTTATGCTTTCAGGAAGTTTTTTAAAAATTTTGATAGGTAAATTTACAGATTAAACATTGTCAGTCTACTTGGTAATGTTGCTAGTTTGTATTTGTGGCGTACATTTCGGTTGTGGAGGTCTTTTATTTGTTTAAATAGGTGGAAGTATTTTCGGACAAACAGTCCTACTTCCAATATGTAGATTTACATGTAGGTATTTTTAAGCATGAGTAAAATTTAATAATATAATAGTAGTTTATGAAATTGCATATAATACGGTATTAAAACAGTCGTGTGATACTATTATCACACTCATGTTTTAATACCCCTTATTATATGGCAGTTGCGTATACTCCTATTTACGATTTTTTCTCATATAGAGTAAAATACCCTATTATATTATTTGGTTGTTTAGAATGTTTAACTCAGAATTATATAGGGCAGCACAAGAAACACTAGATGCTTTAATTTATACTATAGAATTAATTTCTGTTTCAAAAAATAACTTATTTCAATAAACATGTATAATTCGCAAGGCATGTGCATAAATAAAGCTTTTATAAGACAACTATTCAATATCATTATGCTACTAGTCTAAAAACTATGATAAATTGCCATATTATGTGTAGTCATACTAATGTTATGCTATGAACATGGTACATTATTTAACATTCATGAGGAAACCTGCAGGGCCTAGAACTAATTCTGAGGAATGTGTAACATACCTGGTCCGGCTACGGGCTCACCAAGTATCAAGTTTCGGATTAGGGGTCCAAAGAATATCTAGTGAAAAGTGGATGCCTATATCCAGAAATAGAATACCTCTGCCTACCCCCTCGTGGATAAAATGCGTAAGATTTTTATTGTTATAACATTAATATACCATGTATTGCTAAAATGTGGAATGATTTATAATAAGTCCATAAATCCATAATGAGGGCTTTCAACAGGAGTAAGCTTTAGTGGCAAAAAAGGTACCTACATACTTTACTCGTCATGTTTTTGTAATGAGGTTGACCGGCAAGCTTTGCCCAATAAAATCATTTCGCAAGGCTAATAAAAAAGACTCACAGCTTTCACATTTGCATGCTAAGACTTAGGCTCAGATTTCTAAAGAGCAACATCATATCTGTAGCAAAAATAAACATTTTTTCTTTCAACATCAGATAGGATTGATACTTTTTGTATGTAATGTAATCTAAGGAAGGCTTGAGGTATCATTTACCAAATTCTTATGAACTGCATTATGTAAAACCAGTGTTTTTTAAAACTTACGTACATATTTATCACTAGCTTGACAGTGAAGGAAAACATCGTGAGGAAACCTGCAAGTCCCAGAATTAATTCTGAGACATGTGTAAACAGACCCGGTCCGGCTATGGGCTCACTACCTATCACTTTTAGGTATCCAAAGAATATCTCGTGAAAAGTGGGTATATCCAGTAATGCCTACCCTCTCGGTGATATAAAGAGTAAGATTATTATAAATTCATTTATTCATTATGTAGATCTTGAGATATAACTGTTAATATTTATTTATAACTAGCGACCCGCCCCGGCTTCGCACGGGTGCAATGCTGAATTTTCTTTGCTATAAACCATCCCTGGCCCCACTCGAACCCACACAAAAAGTTTCATCAAAATCGGTCCAGCCGTTCTCGAGTTAAATCGTCAGGAAGGAAAACCCGACTTATTTTTATATAGTAGATTATTGTTCTTACTTAAGCTGGCCACTTCTAGCACAGCAATTTATTTATAACTAGCTGTTCCCCACAGTTTCACCCACTTAGTTCTTATGGGAATATGGGAATTAAATATAGCCTGTTACTCAGGGATATTGTAGCTTTCTATTAGTGAAAGAATTTTGAATAACAGTGCAGTAGTTTTTGAATTTATTAGTTTTAGGTACAAACATACAAATCTTTCCTCTTAATAATATTACTAGCGACCGGCCCCGGCTTTGCACGGGTGCAATGCTAATACTAAAACTTTCCTCTTGAATCACTCGATCTATTAAAAAAAACCGCATCAAAATCCGTTGCGTAAATTAAAAGATTTAAGCATACATAGGGACATAGGGATATAGGGACAGAGAAAGCGACTTTGTTTTATACTATGTAGTGACTAGGGGCTCTGCGCGGTTTCACCCGTGTAGTTCCCGTTCTCATGGGTATGTGGGAATGAAATAAAGCCTATGCTACTCAGGGATATTCTAGCTTTCCATTGGTGAAAGTTTTTAAAATCGGATTAGTAGTTTTTGAGTTTTGAGTTAAGCAGATTACAAGTAACCTCTATAACAAAAAAAAAATCTCTTTTTGGTGATGTAATTTATAGATTTAGGTAAATTAATTTCTGGATGAAATTTTAATATTACTTTATATATTACTTGAGTAATAATAATCTGTGACATTTGGTTAGCGGGTCATGTTTGTTTGTTTTCCAATTTAGGGCGGCAAAGTGGCTATCAGAGGCAACAAAAATCTGTTTTGTGTAACATTCCAATACCATCTGATCATCGTCTGTGGGCGTCGACAAATAGGTACACTTGGGCCTTGACATAAAACACAAATACGAGTGAGCGATATTGTCATGTATGGGAGATTCCACCGTTGGAAGTGACTTGAATACATGCATTAAAACAACGTATGGGATAGAAATAAATTATTTCGAATAAAAAAATAGCTTATCCGTGGGCGTATCGCAAACCCAATACGGCGATAACTGACCTGGATGAACTGTATTGTGATCGCACTTTTTCCCACTCCACCGCCACCGACTACCACTAGTTTGTATGTCTGAGCTTGGGTAGGTCTATCTCCACCTCGCGACATCTTTTTCAATGTACAACACAAAGTACCTACTTACAAAAATTACAGTTTTAAAAATACAAATTCAATCAACTAAGTCTTTCGTAGTTTACAGCGCAGTAGTGTTGCCACTTGCCAGACGCGATCAGAACTTTTGCCCACACAGGTTCTATAAATTGCCCTTTTGCGACATTAAAATCGCCCATAAACGTTAAAACAATAACACATGAAATTGATATACCCAAAGAGGTTTATAGACTTCTTTATTGTTTACGGAAGGCACACAATATTATAAAGACACTTTAAAATACATTATAAAACTATATCACAGCTAAGACATGTTTTCTATACAGGGGCTGTCAGCCTCCGCTAGGAGTAAAAGTGTTCTGTGCTGTCAGCAGAGTGAATCATCTACAAAATGGCTGTCACACATTTGACTCTATTCAAATGTAGAACTTCAACATAAAATCTTTCTTTGGCGATTGCCATTACTATACATAATCTAACAACACAAAAAGGGAATTGTTACACTGACGAAACGTTATTCGTCTAGTAGTTGTTTGGCCTAGTGAAAGATTTGACAAATGATAAACGCCGGAAGCGTTTTGTGTCAATAATAATCAACTTAACAATAATTCTACAAAATGAAACTTAGTCATAATAATTTTGATATCGTTAGTCAAATTGAATAATAGGTGAAACGTGGTTGGCAAGTGATAATCAGCCAAACAACTTTTGGTGAAAAGGCAGGATACCCTTGACATCTTTGAGTATTAAGCCAACACTCAAAGCTTGACATACATCTAAGATGTTTCATTCAGAGTGTCATCTGATAATGTATAATAGATGTTATTTTATTTTATCAGATAAATACAATTTAGTTTGTACCTAACGTTAATGCCCATATCTTACCAATTCCATGACATTTTCACCCCTTTTTTTAAAAAAAACGTAAATTTGCCCATGGCGTGGGCAATTGCCCACGGTCTGGCAACACTATAGCAAATAGACCATAGAGGAAAATGGAAATCTACTAACGGGTGTCACCATGAAGATCCATACGTCTATGGGTGTCACTCTGCTCTTGTTTGAATCCTACGGCGAACTAGTTCGCTCTGCGCTCATTTAGATAGTTATTTTCTATTGAGATGAGGTGTTTCGTTTTTGTAGATTTTCTTTTTTTTAAAAAGCCTCATTGATGAGATTGGATTAGAGCTGCAGGGATTGTTCCACGCAAAGTCGGATGGAATGTGTGTGTGTTTGTTTGAACCACTTTAAACCTATTGTAAAGCAGGAAAGAACACACCAACTACAACACAAATGAGATATCACTAATAAACAACACATCTGTCGTTGGTTTAATACTCAAAGATCGGCATCAATAGCTGTATATTTTCATGACCCTTGCATTAATTAGAACAAAAAAAGCCATCACTAGATGACATCGCCATCTATCTTTAGTGAATGAACTAGTTTTTCTTTTGTTAAAAACTCCTCAGAGCGGCCGTCAGACAAATAAATAGGTACCTATTCAAAAGAATTTAGATCGAAATTGTGGACGAACTAGTTCGCATAATTCCCCTAAAAGAGCGCTCTTTCGAATTACCCAACATTACTCACTCTCAGTGTTGCCAACCTAGTGGAATTTCCACTAAAACTGGTGGTCTCGACCTCCCTTTTAGTGGTGAAATTTTGCCTTTAGTGGCGTGTTTTTTTTTGTCACCAATATGTAATCATACTTCTCTAACGCCAAGTGCAAAGGTGCGTTACTTCTAGGCAACTAGGTACGTCCTGTCCTTATTATCGTCAAGTCCGCTGTCTACCGCTATATTCGATGAAATAGTAGAAAATTCCTAGAAACGAGTAGGTACCCACTTGCGAAACATCTCTTCTCTTTCTTTTTTTTTTATTTAGTTATTTAGTTATATATATATATATGACGGAGGAGGGGCCCCTGCTCGCTATACTACATCAGTCATTACATTATTAATGATACTCAGGGGTCTCCCGTGCATCAGAAGTATCCAGGATCGCTGATACGGTATCTATGTGGGCATATCTATTCTGGGCAGGGTAGTAGGTAATAATTAAACTGGTTACACAAGAATGTACATAGTCACTTTATTAAATAGGGTCACAGAGTGAATAAGAGACAAGTCAACAGTTATGCTAGGATAATAATAATCTAGTAGGTGTTCCAATTGAATAAGCGGGTAGGTATTCATAATCCAGATGGTAGAATGGGACAGGCCCACCCCCTCCTGGGGACATAACCCACCACCATCCCATGGTCTCGCCGCTCCTTGGCACTGACCTAAACGTGGGATGCGCTCAGTAATCCCTCTTTACTGATTACTTCACGCATGGCTTGATTCCCTACAAATTATAACTGTCCCCTTACCTCGCTATTGTTACCAAACGCAGCAATGACCCGTCTCGTCTTCCACGGTGCCGCTGGTGCACAGAGGTTCCAGCTCTGTCTCGTTTACATTTCAACTCCGCTCACTTCACTTATGGTCACTTGCGCAATCCTTTATTTAGAGTCCTCGATGCAGACTTTGTATTATTCCGGCAAAACATAACAAACGAACTATATTCTCTCTTCATCTGTCAGATGATTGACAGCCCTCCAAAAACCCTCTGGGTTGCCATTTCTTCCAAATCGAATCCTGTCAAGTGAACCTGACATTTCAATCCAATTAATTCACATAGCAACACTGAGAAAGACTAGATCTAGCTTCATAGACTAGATGGCGTTGATGATTCTCCGACATATAAATAAAGCTCGACTACCACTCACTGACTGACTCACTCACTCACTGATTGACAAAGGATTGACATAATTGTTCTCCCAGAAGGAGTCGTTTCAGTGTTGCCAACTTAGCTACTTTATAGCTAGATCTAGCTATTTTTGGGTATCAGGCAGCTACAATTTACAAAATCTTGTAGCTAACTTAGCTACTTTTTCTAGCTACTTTTACTCTTTTACAAGATGTGAGTACTTTCGAGACTTGATAGTAGGGTATCGGTCCTTAAATTGTACCTAAACGTGGCTGGGCTTATGTATTTTATTACTTATACCTGGATGAATGAAGGGGATAAACATATTTCTTTGTTTAAAACTTATATTGCGTTCTGCTTTGTCTTATTTTATAAATTTAAAACTATTGCTCGCTGTTTTAATAAACTGAAAATTGATTTACCTATGAAAAAATACACGTAATCTGCTTACTTTACCTAGTTTAAAGTGTTAGGTACTTCTAGCTACTTTTTTGTATCAACAAATCGGGCAATCTGGCTACTTTTCGCAAGATGTCTAGCTACAAGGTAAGGGTAGCAGTTGGCAACACTGAGTCGTTTTGGAGAAAAGTCTTGTAAGGGAAAAGTGTTCAAAATGGCGGGATGACCCAGGGAAAATTCCGACTTTTCAAAAAAACAAAATGGCGGCCAAGCTTGCCTATCGTATCTCTTTTGTTTTCCGGCCGATTCGGTTCAAATTTTCGGCATCTGTAGGATCACTAAGATGATTTACAAATATTTTTTAAAAAGTTGAAAAAACAAAATGGCGGGCGCGTAGTAATGTTTCAAAGTTTAGGCTATTGTAGACCCCACTTTACCCGAATTAGCAGCACAGGTGCCGACATCTTGCAGTTACAAATGGCACCTCATCTTTTTAGGCACATCCCGTAGTTTACCAGAAAAATCCGAAAAACTGAAAATCCAACATGGCCGCCCTGTGATTAGCTCCCAAAGAAAAAGATGAATTTTACCAGATTTTGAATATCGATTTTCGGCAAGATGGCGACACTTGAGCGAGTTGGCTTGTATGGCGGGGTTAGAGGTCGCATTACGTAGTGTTGCCATGTTCAACAATTTTCCCAAAATTTGGGTTATTTTTTTACTTTTAATGCATAAAGTCAAAACTCGAAATTTTACCATTTTTCAAAAACAAGTAACAGTCTACGGTACATTTTATCTCTCCCTATGATCTTTTGTAGGTTTTTTGAATTTCGCCTGGCAACACTGAAAGTTATGGCCGATTTAATTTATAGATATATTTTACTCAAAAGACCCGAATTGATCTCCCAGATGCCAATATGTTTACCAGAAAAATCCGAAAAACTGGAAAAACAAGATGGCCGCTCCGGTATTCTCTCTTTACTGAAAGAAATGGGTTTTTATAATTTTTATCGGTATTTTTAGGCAAGTTGGCAACATTTTCTGAAGTTGGGTTGTATGGAGCGATTGTGGGTCTCAGTAAGCAATGTTGCCACGAAAAGAAATATTTTACAAAATTTTATTATTTTTCGACTTATACTTAAAATTTACTATTTTCACATAGAAAATGATTGAAAATGGCTGAAACAAGATGGCTGCCCAAAATAAGACTCTATTTTCTGTCAAAATAAGACCCCACCGAAACACGCGTGGCCGCTTGCGGCCTCGCGTCCTGCGCGACATCTAGTTTAGTTATATATAAGTATAGATATTTTTTTAATTTCCTGTGTGGAACAGCCCCCCGATTCTCGTATGATGACTTTAAATAGGCTATTCGGTAAAGGAAACCAAAAAAGGCTACTTTTCCCACAAAGAAATTATTTAAATTGAGACAAAAATAATGGATGACATCAAGAAGAGCATTTAAAAAAATAAATGTTGTTACTTAAAAAATTAAAAAATTTCACGCCTTTCATCCCTGAGGGGGTCGGCAGAGGTATTCCATTACTGGATATACCCACATTTCACGAGATACATTGGACCCCTAAACGTGATAGGTGGTGAGCCCATCGCCGGACCGGGTCTATTTACACATGTCTCAGAATTAATTCTGAGACCTGCGGGTTTCCTCACGATGTTTTCCTTCACCGTCGAGCTAGTGATAAATATGTACGTAAGTTTTTGAAAAACTCATTGGTACATGCCAGGATTTGAACCCGAGCCTCACTGATTTTCGGCCAGCTCTTTAACCGTAAGGTATTGCTCTTTGTTTTTAAAAGTTTTAAGTTTTTTCTTTGTTATTAAAAAAGTGTTTAGTGGAAAATTTAGCGACTATGAGAGTAGGGTCGTTTTTCGTTAGTGGTTTTCTGGTGGTCTTAGATGTTGTGTTGAATCTGGTGGAGATTTAACTAAACTGTTGGCGACACTGCAGGGATGTAAGATTAAAGGAAAATAATCGATTAAATAAAAATCGTTGAAAATAATCGATAATTATAAAAATCGTTTTTTTTCTAATACATATTTAAAAATCTATATAAATGCTCTTCATATTTTAATAATAAAACCCTAAGAGATTCATATTAACATTTTATAATAATAATAATAATAATATAATAATACAATAATATAATATACCTACATAATATAATATTATAATCTCACGCCTTTTATCCCCGAGGGGTAGGCAAAGGTATTTTAACAGATTAAAAATGAAATAAAATAATATGAATAAAGAAATAACAAAATAATATTTCGATAATCTTCAAATTTAAACAATAAAATAATTTAAAATAATTAGTGTCACAAAAGTCCAGTCCTCTTTTACATTTGACTAGTATTAAAATAAAATATTTAAAACAAGAATCAAAAAAACTAAACGACTACGTTATGGTCTTAAAAACTAAAATAAAAAACAAATCTTTCTTAATTTTTTAAGTTTTAACAGTCAAAAGACGAAAAAAAAAAAGAGTACTCGTCGTATTAAAATAAAATGAAACGTAAAGTAAAAAAGCTTAACGACAACGTTAAGGTTCATCCACCGCATAGATGGCGCTGTTTATAAAAAATCGATTAAAACGCGTAATTTATACATATAATCGATTAATTAAAAAGCGTTTTTTTTAAGAAATCGATTATAAAAAATGGATTATTTAAAAAAAAACGGTTATTTTAAAAATCGATTATTTTTTTACATTCCTTCCTACTGGATTGATTGCTTTGTTTTTGTTTGCCTCACGGAGGAGTAATAGTGTTCTGTGGTTTGCCTTCTGCTCCGCTCCACGATCCATATTCGAATTGTTCCCGTTTTCTTTGAATTTTGGTAAATTGTGTTGATACTATAAGTTATTTAGTTGTAATCTGGATTCAAGATGTTTTCCATTAGCACTCAAAGAAAGTTTTGGACGTTTAGCGATGAAACTGAACTTGCCCGTCTTCGAGAAAAACATAATTTGGAGTACATCGAGCGGCATGGATCTCAAATTGACGAATTCCAAAGGTACAACTTTTTTCTGTCTCCCGATGAAGAACGTCTCTTACTAAAGCAGTACGAACTTCATTTAAAGGAGTTTTGCAAAAGGTTCAGTCCGCCAATGCCAAAAGGCGTCGTTGGCACCGCTTTTCATTACTTCAAGAGATTCTACCTTTATAATTCTTCTATGGACAACCACCCAAAAGAGATTCTTGCCACTTGCGTGTATTTGGCTTGTAAAGTAGAGGAATTTAATTTATCAATAGGCCAATTTGTGGCCAATGTCAAAGGAGATCGTGACAAAGCATCAGATATTATTTTAAATAATGAGCTGCTGTTAATGCAGCAACTTAACTATCATTTGACTATCCACAATCCTTTCCGACCCGTTGAGGGGTTCTTAATTGACATAAAAACAAGATGTACACTTGCAAATCCTGAGCGTCTTAGGGGAGGCATTGATGAATTTCTTGAAAAAGTATTTTTAACTGATGCATGTTTATTGTATGCACCATCTCAAATAGCACTAGCTTCAGTGTTACATGCAGCCAGTAAGGAGCAAGAAAATTTGGATAGCTATGTCACTGATATGCTATTCAGAGAAGCTGGCTCTGACAAATTGGCAGTTTTGATAGAGGCAGTACGAAAAATAAGATCCTTGGTGAAAATGGTGGAGAGTCCAGCCCGTGAAAAAGTGAGACTAATAGAAAAAAAGTTGGACAGATGTCGCAATCAAGAAAATAATCCTGACAGTGAAATTTACAAGAGACGTATGCGTGAGGCACTAGATGAAGATGACATACCACATACCGGACCCAGCAGAATGTCTCTGGATACCAGTGGTATCAGTCAGGTGCTGTCTCCTTCAGCTTCCTAGTGGTTACTTCAGTAAATAGTAGGGTATTTCACTGTATTTAAAATGTTATCCCAAAATATCTTTAAAAATGCATTTCGATTTTAATTTTACAATTATAGCAAATCTTTTAATAATTACACAATCAAAAAAGTGATGCAATTGAGTACTAAAAATGATGACATCACAAAGTACTCAGTATATTTTGGATAGTAAATTTTCGTTTTACAACTTCTAAAAAGTAACTAATTCGACTAGGCAGTAAAATACCCCTATTCCTTAAGAACTCCTAACTGCTAACCTATAAATAGCGAGTATTTGCAAGCTCACTACAGATGGCATGTTGTTGTTAGGCTGGTGATCACCTATCTGTAAGAATTTTTCAAGAAAGGATGACTAAGTAATGAATAAGAGACTGACAAATAAGATGAATATTTCAATACCACACTAGTCAATTTGACGTACATGTTAATAGGAACCAGAACTACAATCTACAGGTACATCAGTTTTGTACCTTAAAATTTAGTAGTGACATAATATAAAATACTCACCAAAATCACAGAAAAGGTTCAAGTGCAATTTACTATCTATAAATAAAAAATAAACAATTAAATTGAAGAAGTTCCAATCTGATTTTATATGATTTGATAGTGGAAAATTATCAGCGAAAATTTGGCTACAGTGCAAAAAATGTACCTATAGGCATGGCTAATTTGATGTCAAAGATTTATTATATTTATCAGTGACAAGTTTCACATTAAATAAGGAAAATGTATTTTGTATCTGCATTCAAATCTTTACTGGAGTCGAAGAAATCTTGTTACACATTTTAAAATACATGAAAATTGAATTTTTGCTTGACTTATGTTTTTAATCTAATAATCGAAAAAATAGTTTTTAAAATCAAACAATGTAACATTTAGGACTGACAGAGTTGTAGAGATTTACTTAAAAATATATTAAATTTAAAAAAATTTTTGTGCATCCTTTTTATTTTGCAATATGCTACACTCCTCTACAGAAGCAAATTAAGTTCAGCCATGGTTTAAGAGAGAAGTTCGTACTACTCCGAAACTATAACACCTAGAAACTTGAAATAATGGTATGTAGTAGGTGCCTTATTCGTTACGTCGTAGGCAACCGCTATGAAAGGATTTTTGGAAATTCTCACGATATCGGGAATAAACTGGATGGAGAAAAGATTTGATTTTTTGTTTGTTTGTATTGAATAGGTAAGCTCCGATACTACCGGAGCGATTTAAAAACATCTTTTGCTAATGGAAAGCTTACTTTTCTACAGCTAGTAGTAACATAGGCTATATTTTATTCCCGTATTTCCACGGGAACTACGCTTGTAAAACTGCGGGGAGCTGCTAGTTTGTAATAAAATTCCACAAGCGAATCTTAAATTATTTCACCAATGGAAAGCTTAATATTCTGGGAGCGACATGGGGTATAATTTACCCACGGGAACGGGACTGACGTGGATGATACCGCTTGGCGCAGCGCAGCTACTTGAAATATGGCATTGTATATCTTATAATACTTATGTCGTATGCAACCGCTATGAAGGGATTTATAAAAATTCCCACGGGAACGGGAATAAACTTTGCGCGGGCAACGCCGTTTTGCACCCGCTCTAGTCTATAAACAATAAAACTGTAGCGTAAAATAGAACACGCCCGCTAACTATTCCACTTTAAAGATCGAGTGACACAAGTCCTACGAAAAAGAGTTCGGCAAACTACCTATAGCGAAGAGTTTTTTCGGAATTAGCGGTGACCCTGATTTGGTAGGTACAGATCAACGTTTTAGAATTTAGATGAATCTTGTAAAGATAGAATAGAATTTGATTTAAGTAGGTAAATGATAGTGATAATCTCAGATACTGTAATTTGAATATTTTTCACCAAAAGGTCTGCGGATAACTACGATTAAGGACCAGTTGTTAGAACTTTATCTGGATGTGCAGAGCAAAAACCACACTATGTTTGCATTAGCGAACACTTTTTCAACAATCATTCGGCGACCTTTCTTACATTTACGAATTAATCACCTTTTATGTAAGGAATAGCAAAACCAGAGGTGAAACGTTGATACTAGCTCATAAAAACTAACGATTTCAAGAAATAGATTGCTGTAAGGTACCTACTTACCTACTGGCTAAATTGGAGTGTTTTGAGTTATGCGGGGTGAAAGATTTAGATACCAACATTAATACGTATATTTTCTGTTGTTATCAAAATTATAAGAATTTGATTTATATAAAAGTTGGAACTATTATTTACCTAGTGTTATCGAATACAAATCAATATACATTCGAATTTATAGGAAAGTACTTAGAGAAGCTAAAAACATCACGGTACAGAGGGAAACATATAGGTAAAGAAAAATATAAAGCAAGTAGCATTTGGAGCAAGGTAAACAAAATCATACTGAAAGTAGACGGTAGAATAGTGGATGATCATTTGGAAGTAGCAAAAGTTTTTTCTAATGAGTTTCGTTGCGGTGACACCTATTCAATTCTTAGTTAAATTTCTGGTACAAATGATTTAGAAATGGCATTGAGAATCCTACAGGATATCACAAACAGAATAAATGACAACATAAATTTCTGGATGGTAACTACGCATGAAGTAGAACCTACCTTAGTATCTAAAATTGTTGGAAAATATGGATAACTAACTTTCGTATGGGTATGATGAGATACGCATTTCAATTATCAAAGATAATATCGATCGCTTGCCTGAACCTATTTTTTCGTTTTAAATCAATGTATTGCATCTGGTATTTTTCCTGACCAACTAAAGATAGCCAAAATTTTGCCGGTTCATAAGAAGAATTCTAAATTCGATCCAAAAAACTAGACCCTTTCCTACTACCAACATTATCCAAGATTTTCGAAAAAATGATTAAAAGCAGACTTATAGGTCATTTAAAATTAGGTACATGGAGTCTTGAATCCAAATCAGTATGGCTACCAAATGCGATTGACACCTTAATTAATGATGTGGGAGGCAAACTAAACAACAGGAAAAAAGTTGGAAGGCTATTTCTCGATTTGAGCTGTGCTTTTGATCTACAGTCAGCCATTATATTTTGTTAGGAAAGCTAGAATATTATGGTTATTGCTCGAATCCTCGAATCCTTCTTGCATAATCGCAAACAGTTTGTTGAAGTAAGAGGTTTAGGAAATGATGGTGCTGAGGTCGTAAAACCTCTGAACTAACTAGCATTTCAAGAGGAGTGCCGCAGGGGTCAAACTTGGGTCTCATATTTTTTTAAATTTTTATAAATGATGTTGTGAACTACCTAACTATGTCGCCAATGTTGTGCCCGAAGCAAAATTGATACTGTTTGCAGTATTGTTAGGTAGGTACTAGTATTGCAGAGTTAGCAAAAAGGACTAAAACTGCTACACTTGAAGCTTTAAATGTTTGGTTTTCTGCAAATAACTTCCGACTAAACACAAGCAAAACGAATGCCGTTATTTTTAGATCTAAGTACTAAGAGAAATCGAGAATCTTTAGATATAGGTACGCTTATTCGATCAGGAAGTTAATATTGAGTCGGATGTTAGGTTTTTAGGTAGGTATACTTACATATTGATCCGTACCTGAACTGGAAAACTGAATTAGGTGCAGTAGAGGCCAGTACCTACAGGTTCTGCTTGCTACGCCGTAAGGACTCTCAAGAGACGTAGGTACCTACTAACGCACGATCAGTTGAAGGCCGTCTATTTTGCACTTGTGGAGTCAAAACTGCGATACGGTATTAAATATTGGGGTAATAGCTATAAATATAATAAGAATAGCTTTGACTATAAAAAAAGAGCGATTCGAACCATTGCCCGCATTCCTCCATGGGAATCGTGTACCTAGGCATGGGGTCTCATTCCATACAACGAAACTTGTAGTTTAAACTTATCTCGACAGATGGCTCTACGGGTATTGATTAATAATTAAAGATTATGTAAAAAGCAGTAATGGTGAAATATAACGCTGAAAAATATATTTTGCAAATAAATGTATACCCTAAAATGGAAAAATCAATAAATCAGCCCCTAAATCGGACTTAAAATAGTTTTAATTTGGTCCTCTAGCGGCAGAAATAAATACTTCTTGGGCTTTAGTTTAGTTAGGTTGCAGTTTGTTCCACATGATGGTGGAACTATTACCATATAAATGTGTGTGTAAGAATCTGTCGCGTACGTGCACAAGTTTGGCAAAGTTGCCGCTCCGTGCTACCGCGCGGCGGGCGCGCGGGATCACAGCGATCGTGCGCTGTTGCCGTTCTTGCGATTTGAAAATGTTAGTTACAATGTTAGGTAGAAAGAAAATTATGTACTCTTTCCTAGGAGAAGAAACTTTTTCTTTAAAAGTCTTTGGTCAGGTACTTCAATCAACCTAGTACGCACTTGCCAAGTCCATGAAATGAAGAATTTATACAAAAACATATTCCTAACGTAGTATTTTTTTATAAAAACTCAATTCTTCCTATACTTATTCTATCTAAGGCGAATATAAAATTAAAATAAATATATATATAAAATATATAAAATTTGGTATGGATATAACTGAGTACCCGGGTCAACATCTAGGGTACTCTTTATTCCAGAAAAATATCTCATTCCCACGGGAAAATATAAAAACAGGTGAAAAAAGAAATCGATAACACCTAGAAACTTGAAATATAGGTGTCTTGCATTATCTTAGCCAACCGCTATGAAGAGATTTTTGGAAATTTCCACGGGAACGGGAATAAACCGGATCCGCGCAGGAAACGCCGATGGGCACCCGCAATTTCTAATATGTTATGTAGGCGTCTTATATGTCGTAGGCAACCGCTATGAAGAGATTTTTTGATATTCCCACGGGAACTGGAATATATTGGATTGAGGAATTTTTTGATTTTTTGTATTGAAAAGGCTCCAATACTACCGGTTTTACCGATTTAAAAAAAATGTTTTGCCAGTGGAAAGCGTACTTTTCTGGGAGTAACATGTGCTATAATTTTCCCACGGGAACAGGCCTAAACCACGTTACCGATTTAAAAAGTTCTTTTAAAAATGGAAAGATACATTACCAGGGAGTAACAAAGGCTATATTTTATTCCCGTATTTTCACGGGAACGGGAACTACGCGGATGAAACCGCAACTCAATGCTAGTTGTTAATATACAGGGTTATAATTTTAATACGTCCAATAGGTACATAATTTCATTGATTATTGGCACTTTCTTATTTTATTTTTCCACGCATACGTAGGTGAAGGCACAGCACAGCTAATCGTATATAATTATATCGAGCTTTATATATTATATACAATATGTAACAGAATAAGTGCAATTCCTGAAATTAGTTTGTTCAGTATCGACTACATATTCGATTTCATCTATTTTTAATATGTGTTAAATTTTTCCGAAAAATGAATTAGCATAGCTGAATTTAATGCTATCTATTGAAATCGTACTATTATAGAACGATATTTAAGAAAATTGGACACAACTAAAGTTCGATTGCATCTTTTTTTATATTAATTTACTAACCGGGGTGTATGAGGAATTGCGCTTTTTCTGTTACGCGTTGTATAATTATATATATTGTATCTGCGCTTTACAAAATACTACTTACATGATCACAACGAATACTTGTTTATACTTACGATAAACATTATGGTCACCCTACTGAATTTTCTCATATAAAACATCGAAAATCAATTTTCTCCTAAAGTACGGCATTTAGAAGAATGGACGCTTTGTAGCCTTTTAGTTAAGAATTTGTTAAAATACTTAGCCTAAAGTGCGGTAGTGTAGAAAGCTTAGCCTAGTCAATACTGACAAAAACCTTGGGCCCTCAGTTCAGACGTTTTGAAAAAATACGAATTTCAATAACTTTTTAACAATTAACTTTTGTGTCGTTATTTCTTTTTAACAAATTTTCCGAGATATAGAACTCAAATATATTAAAGTCGTATTAATATCTTTCCTTAGAAAAACTCATATTTTTTGCTGATTCTACAATATCAAAATTGCTGAATTGAGGGCCCAAGCTAAACCGCCATAAATCTGTATTGTCGCATTCTTAAGACTTGACAATTTCTTAATGTATTTAACAAATTCCTAACTAAATACTCGAATAAAAATTATTATCCCAGGGATAGTACTTTCTGAGATTCGACTATGCCGTTTTATGCAGGCGTCAGGATTGAGGGCCCAAGCTATTTGACCATAACTCTTTTGATTCACGTTTAAGAAATTTAAGAATCTTTGCTTTAGGTTTTACAAAATTTTAAGTAAATGCCCTGTAAGTATCATTTCGTTTCGCAATAATTTAAAAAGTGGGCCCTCAATCCAGATGCACACAAGAACATCGGGAGCGTGGGTATACACTGAAATAGATACCTATATAATATAAATTAAATATATAATCTCACGCCTTTTTTATCCCCGAGGGGGTAGGCAGAGGTATTCCATTACTGGATATACCCACATTTCACGAGATATATTGGACCCCTAAACGTGATAGGTGGTGAGCCCATCGCCGCACCGGGTCTATTTACTTACACATGTCTCAGAATTAATTCTGAGACCTGCGGGTTTCCTCACGATGTTTTCCTTCACCGTCTAGCTAGTGATAAATATGTACGTAAGTTTTTGTTTTTTAAAACTCATTGGTACATGCTAGGATTCGAACCCGAGCATCACTGATTTTAGGCTGGCTCTTTAACCGTCCGGGCTATCACTGCTCCTGATAGATACCTTAGATACCTACGGGGTATCAAACTATGCTTGTTTTATTGACTCATAACAAGTCGAAATTTTCCATATTTTCGAATTTATCTAGCAGTAGGGAATATTGAGAAAACAGGAATATCATAGAAACACGAATCGTTCGATTGGGAAATCTATTAGGGTGAAGCCAAACGAGCGTAATTTTGTGAGTCGTGAGTAGCAGAATTTCGGTCGCTGAAATTCTGCTGCATTCGGTTTCATACAAAAGTCCTATTTGATTCACACGGCGACGCAAAATGAGTTGTCTGCCGACTCACATGCATTATCCGGACTGAATTTCAGTTCGCGGGGCGATGGGGTAGACATAGACAATGTGTGAAAGAGATACTAGAGTGGAATGTGACGGATCACTCAAGAGGGAGTGAGAAATAAGATATATTCTGCTACTCACGACTCACAAAATTACGCTCCGTCTGGCAGCCCAACAGAATTTCTGTCGGGCAGAATTTCTGCATCCGAAATTCTGCAACCGAAATTACGCTCGTTTGGCCTCACCCTTAACGTAACAACTTTTTTGTTGTTGTGGTAAAATTGAACGTTCTTGTCGTCACGTCAACCATGACATTCACTAGGGATGATTTGTCGTATCGACATTTCTAAATACTATAGATAAAAATTTAGTGAAAAATATCGATATATCGTCAGTTTTTACATTATTATTTATACATATTCCCAAATTCGTAAAAAAGAAGGATGAAAATAGTATTTTTTTAATGCTCACATTTAAGCAAACCAGTAGTCATCAGATATGGACATTAGAAGCACCCTCTGTCATACTGATAGTTTAATACTTTGCGAGCAGCAGAACATGAAATGAAACACGAAACCAGAGCTGTGATAAAAATATATTGAAATTGATACGAATTCGATGCTGTAAAATAAAATACATCAATATATCGCCATAAAAATATCGATATTTTAATATATAGGTATCTATCGATATTTTTTGCCAAAGCCGTCATTGACTACCACCAAAGAGATATAAATATAATGAATCTCTTTGACTGCCTCTGATATAGTATGTATGTGGTATGCAGTGGTATTTTCTGTATCGGCAATTTATTTATTTAGATCACAGATACTTTGCTACTTTAGATCTTGCTTTTGTCACAAGTGGCTATAAAAGTATCCTGTTTGCTTGTTACTATGAAAAATGCCTGAAAAACCATTTAAGTAGTAGTACTAGTACTTTATAGGGACCTAAAATCTCATGATAACCTACAAAATACACTAACGAATAACTTTTAAACCCCAACTTATAAAAATGTGGTATGTATGATTACTTAATATATTTTATAACACATTTGCTCGTAAAAGGTGTCTTATTTCACCAATTTTAATATCGTTACCTATCTCATTACGCCCAAGTGCGGTAAGTGTAAAGTAAAACGCACGGTTTATCAAGATGCTCCGTCTTAAAACGAACGGTACTTTTTAAAATCTCAGCAAAGAGTTTTTATATCAAAAAAGTTGTCAACATTTTATGATTAAAATTAACTTTGGGAGATAAAATATATTAAAGAAATATTTATGTACATAATTATTTAATTTAATTAATTTTGACAGTAAATTACAACCAATCTCTAACAAAAACACAAAAATATTATTTTACTTTATTAGTAATAAGTACTGGCTGTTTTTTGTGCCTTTTCCTAAAAAAAAAATGATGATGCGCGCCGCGCGCTTTTTTTTTATTTCCTCGCAAATGTGTTATAAAACGTCGTATGACATACGTGCGCTTTGATAATTACAGCCTCTGCTGACTTGTAGCCCTCGCCTACGGCTCGGGCTAGCAATATCGCCTCGGCTGTAATTTTCAACCTACCGCACTTATATCATAATGTACTAATATATATGTTACCAGCCATCTGTATAATGCAGGTATTATATATAATCCCTAGGCAATATACGTAATACCTGGGGCGTTCAAGCATTGTATAAAATATTATTAATATTTAATGTCTTTTACATACTCTACCTAGGTCGTATATATGTAGAATGCCCCGGGATTATATAGAATACCTACTTGGCCACCGGTAATGTATAAAATAAATAGATTTTGGTCTGTATTATTCACCAATGTTATGTAAGTACCTACCTACGTATGAAATGATGGACCAATGAAAGATGTGCTGTTTGCTTAAAATCGACTTTACTAGATTACCGATTATGCTGCTCCTCAAAAATAATCTTTATTAATGGGTTGGCATTTTTTGCAGGATAATTAAGTCTTGATGAGTAAATTAATGACCTTGAATGACTTTATTTAAAATAATCCTCCAAAAAGTAGAGTACCTCTTTGTAACTGTAGTGGGTAACAAAAAGAGGTTTACAAGCCGAAAGTGGGTTGTTAGAAACATTATTTAAAACAACATTCACTATAGGACCAACTTGATAAGAGCAACTTTATTTTTCTCATCTCAGTACATTTCGTTCCCAGCGCTCTGCTGATTTGTATGGTAAAGTAAAAAATAAAGTTCCTCTGATCAAGTCGGGGTCCCATAGTGAAAGTTGTTCAAAAATAAAATACTTAATAAATAAATAAATACCTAATCTCACGCCTTTTATCTGAGAGGGGGTAGGCAGATGTAATCCGTCTCTGAAAAAAACCCACTTTCTACGAGAATATTTAAACCCTAAACGTGACCGGCGGGCGTATTCACGGAGATTCGTTATTCGACTCGGAAGCGAAAAATCTGTCGAATCCTTATGTCGAATATGACATTTCGAGATGGGCTATTCACAGATTCTGTGAATAGCCCATCTCGAAACCTTCAGACAGATTTTCCGATTCCGAGTCGAATATCGAATCTCCGTGAATACGCCAGCGGGTCTGTTACACATGCCTCAGAATTAATTCAGAGATCTGCAGGTTTCCACACGAAGTTATTCCTTCACCGTTGAGCTAGTGATGAATATATGTACCTACGTTAGTCTTGAATAACTCATTAGTGCATACCAGGATTTGAACCCGAGCCTCACTGATTATCATCATGTAAAGCAGGCTCTTTATCCGTAAGGATAGCCTTAAGCCATATACAGAAAGAAAGCCGAAAACCCATCGGCGCCGACCGGCGCCTATCGGTGCCTACAGGCGCCGGTCTACGCAGGTAACCGGCGGAGGCATTTATATGAACAAGCGCTGATGGGCGCCGATCGGCGCCGACTCGCGCCGGTCGGCGCTGGTGCCGTCCGCCAATCATCGTACGACATTTTGCTCGCTCTGCTTCAATCTGCTTGCTTTCTGTAGAATGGACAAGCTTTCGGCTTTCTTTCTGTATACGGCTTTACGGTTAACTCTGCTCTTTAAATTGTTCAAAATAATGTCATAAATAAGAAGTAGGTAATTAATCAAATAATTAAGTAAAAAAAATAAGAATGTTTATTGCCTACTAAAAATTGAGTACTCAAAAATATTTATTTATTCTTAGCTCACTAGATCTTGTGCAAGGAAATATTAAAACTTTGAAATCATGAACTCATTTGATACATTACCGGCTGCGCATTGGGTATTATATATAACACCTAGGTAGAGTATGAAATAAATAATATTTCATACATTACCTGCACGTTTTAGGCATTATATATATTCTTTAGGGATTATATATAATACCGGATTATACAAATTGCCGGTAACATATACAATATGTATCAAAAAGGTGAAATAATAATTAAGGGTCATATAAAGTAGCTTATATACAGTTCGTGAAAAATGTCTCTTATTTAATATATACTATAAATTTGGAGTAAAACAACGTTGAAGTTATCATTAAAAAAAAATCATTTTCAACCCTTAAATCAGCTGCTAAATGCTGTTGAACTCTCTTTTAAGTGACTTTACATGGTACAGATAAGACATCGTGTTTTTACCTACGACAAACTAGACCGAGCCTATACACTATGAGTACTAAATAACTAATAGACATACTTAAATAATTATTGAAAACCCAGTCACGAAGAAAAATGATATGTTCATTCACAAAACTGTAGGCCAACATGTTGTTCAGTGGGAATCGAACCCGCGAGCTCCGGTTCTGAAGGTCACTACCAACTGAGCCAACAGGCCCGATAATACTCCATCATTTTTTTTTTCCCATAGTTTTAAAGAAAACCTACTAAATTACCTACGTAAATATCTGACATTATTAGTCTTTGATAGAATTTTGTTAGTCCACGTGGATTGCGGTCTTAGAAAAATCCATTGATCACTAGGAACGCTCGCGCGCTCCTTTTTGGCCAATAAGGACACTGCTCAAAGGTCAAAGGGCCGACGGCGGATTACTAAGGACTCTAGCTCCACCCTCTATTTATTGAGTGGTTCCGTATGTTTTAAAAAATATTCCTAATTCTAAGTATTTTATCTTATTTCACGTTATTATTATTTCACAATTGGCAAAAGTAAATTGTGTAATTAATTGGTTCATTATCCTTGTATCGCTTAAAATTATTTTTACGTCTTTTATTTTCATAGGGTTATGTTTAATTTTCAACTGAACCCTACAACAAAATTTTAGGAAATCGGCAAATTCTTTCATTTTCAAATCAATGAACTTAGTTGCTTCCTATCTATCAACGAGTGAAGACGTGTTATAATCAAAGAATATGACTCGCAACAGTCGCTACAGTGTCTCGCGATTATTCAAGTGAATCTCTGGACCTGAAAAGCATTAGGCTGGATCTGCATATACGACCAAAACCACTTTTTAACATATTCATACTAAACTTTTTGTGCTCTTTCTGGCAAACTCACTCTTGTATTTCTATTCTTCTTCATTGCAGAGATAAATACATACATAAAGTCGGATCTGACTACTTACCGAAAATTTTTGGAAGCATAGAGGTTTATTTGTATCGATACCTTTATTCCATAAATTATTAATTTATTTTGGAGACGTAAACAAACATACACCCTTATGCATTTAAAGTATTCTGTTTCTTCATGAACTTTCACGTTGGGTGTATCAACAGATACGCACTTATGCCGCTAAACCTTGCAATGGAAATAATGTATTAAACATAACTTACGCCATTATGCCAGTAAAATATTGTTTTTAACTATTATAGTATAAAGACGAATGTAATCATGAGACAATCTAGCTGTAATATACTATTATTACGTAAAAAATCTTAGGCGTATGTCATTTTAAACCATTATGTTGCCAACTTTTTTAAATTTTTCAAGGCGCGTCTCGGTCGGTACTAAAGATAGGTCGGATATCTTCGGATTTTTTCGTCGCTAGTAAGCACCAGTGGAAGCAAGTGGGGAGGCAAATTTATGGTTTATCTTGTCTTGTGCATTCATATTAAAGGTCACGCGTGTTAAAGGAAGATAGTAAATGTAGATGGCACGTGCCAGGCCGGTAATTTGATTTTGAATACCTACTCATCATAAACAAAACTGCTTCACACACTTTTATTATGTACGTTAGTATGTACGAAAACTTTGAAAATTATTTTGACCCCCTTCAAACATTGGATTAACTCAAAATTTGGATAATTATCAAGGATCGATGACAATTCAATATTTTAAACAGTCAGACCCGTAATCCTTGCTAGGAAAATCATGCTCGCGCAGCTTTACATACTTGCGCAAAATATTCGTGTACATGTGGGAAGTAACGTGCAGCTATTCTAAGTCAATAGATGCAACTTGAGCTTTTGACAGCAGCGAAGAATCCGCCCTCGCTTAGGGAATTGTATATTATCACCTCTAATCATACAGGTTCTTGCGTTGCTCCTATGTATATAGAATAGTAAACTTTCAAGGCTAGGAAATAGCATAGAATTGAAGTTGGACTTACAATACAGCATCTCAGATTGCTTTGTCCCGTCAAACTTAACGAGTCGTAACACTCATGTATGCTGAACGGTGTAAGTTCTTATCTTGAGGATCACTTGAGTTTCATTTAAAAAAAATGAACTTCCACCCAATCCGATATATAGTTAAGAAACGTACCGATGGATGAATGGTAAAGGTTGGTTAAAAATGTCGTGTCGCTAGCGTCAACCTCAAGAACCGGGCACACCCTGTTTTTTAAGAACCTTACCCTTCTATCGGCCCTCTAGGAGGGTTGACGGTTTATTTGTCCATTTCTCGTGGGATAAAAAATAGGAAATGAAACAAAAGGATAAAGAAAAAAACATTGGATAACAAAAGACGGAAGTTAAAAGACCAAAAAATAAAATTATATAGCGTAGATTTAGAAGAGCCAAAGAAGAACAGGAGAGACTATTATGAGAAATTAATAGAGCTTCACAATTGGAAGAAAAAACAGAGAAGGTCGTTTACAACAAATACGTCAGCATAATGCCGAATACCGAGCTTCTCAGAATCTGAAGAAGAAAGAGCCGTCCGCTTATAGCAAACCTCACGAGCTTAAGCCGAATATCGGGCCTCGCAATCCGAAAAAGACAGAGCAGCTTGCATACAACAAATGAGTCAGCATAATGCCGAATACCCAGCTTCACAATCTGAATAAGACAGAGCAGCTCGCTTACAGCAAATGCGGCAGCGTAATGGGGAATCTAGACGATTACATAACGCAAGTCTCACAGGTTTCTTACAGGGGATAACACAGTTTGTGATAAAATATGTGAAATTTGCACCAAGCGTTGGTATCTGCATCAGATTTCTAATTATACTATAAACACAACCACAGCCCCTTATTTTCCCAATGAACTTAAGCAAAAAAATTGTTTAATCACTTGCAGACATTGTAAATGTCACTTAAGTCCAAAGTAAAACATTCCACCATCTAAAGTATGTTTGCTGCGGATGAGGGTTCCTGACTTCTACGCGATTATATGTTCACGCATACCTTTCTTTCGGTGTCGCTTACGGTCATCGAAAAACAGCATACTGAGGATGATAGCTGACAGCTACAACTGTCCGTATTATAAGTACCAGCTTGCTGTGCATCGCACATTGTAAATAGAAGTACATAAAGTTTTGTCATGTATGCTGTAATTTATATTTTTATTTTTGTATGTATGTAATGGGACTATTGCCTGAATAAAGAATTATTATAATTGGAGCATATTGGAATAATCTACATCTAGGCCCTATTACAGAAATTATTGCAAATTTGTCACAACCTGAACAAAGGCTGATTGCACGCATTATTTCATTTGTTAAAATTATCATATTATCTATTTATTTTGAAGTTTAAAGACGCCTCGTAAAGAAAAAAAAATTGTTTTATAGACAGTAGGTACTGTTAAGTAAAAAGTGTTTTTAAAAATAAGATTTTTAGATGATTCTCGTGATTTTAAATTAAGAAAGAACTTTAAGTTTTAAGAAATACAAGTCTTTTAAATAAAAATGTTTTTAAGCAATTTCCAAAAGGGAGGTTAACGATTCTATTCATTATGTTAGTCTAGGACTTCCAAGCAAATGTACACAATTTTACAAAATATAGGTAATTTTATGTATGTATACATAATCATAAATTAGTATTCTGACTCCAGCTGGGAACAGTGTAAGCTTCATAACAATCAGTTCAGTTGTTTTAAAGATAATAGACTAAGAAGAGTAAGTGTGCCAACAAATTAGGAAAGGCTTTAACGGTTTTTATCAGCACTTCCAAGTACTTCCAACCTTATACCTGAGATAATTGTTTGTAGTGACCAAGATTATGTTGACATAAGACGTTTATCATGGTTGAGAATTTTAAGCCATAATGCTGCATTTAAATATAAAATTACAGTTTAGTACTGACTTGACCAATGGGTTTGTCACACAAATTGTCAGCATAAAGTCGTATTTTAACATATTGTACGTAGAGTCTATGAGGAACTACACACACCGGCACAATTAGCGGAACAGAAAAAAAAGGGAGTATTTACGCATTTTTGCGTGTTACTGGCCGGCTAAATAAGCTTTTTTTAAATTTGGGTTTTAATTTAAAAATGGAATACTAAGCGACTGCCCTTTTTTTCATTCTTTTGTTTTAATTTTCATTGATTAATTTTTTTCCACCGCTTGTCCGTTTTTAGAAGGTTCGTGAATTCCACTTGAAAATCTTTGAATTGCAGTTTTTGAGGCTTTTGAGTTTTTTCGCATATTGATAATTTACGAGCATCTAAGTATGCCTGATTTAACGCCATCAGAAATCATTAGGGCAGATCAAATGAGGAGAAATGGTCAAACCTACAGATCGATTGCCAGAAGCCTTCGTCGATCGTTATCAACGATTCATCGTAGCATCCAACGATACAGATTGACGAATACTCTAGTGAGAAGGAGAGGACAAGGCCGGAAAAGGTGTACTTCAAGGAGGGATGACCGTTTTCTCCAACTTCAAGTCCGACGGAACACGAGACTAACGGCGGTGCAGGCTCGAAATTTACTGGAAGAGGTACGAGCAGTAAGGATGAGTGAGCGGACAGTTCGTAGAAGATTCGAAGAAGTGGGTATAGGCTCGTATGTGCCCGCCAAAGCCCCAAAACTTGAGAGACATCATCGCACAAACCGTCTACACTTTGGTCGTGAACATCGTGATTGGGACTTCGACGACTGGGGACAGGTTCTTTTTACTGATGAATGCAGAGTTATGTTAAATCAAATTGATGGAAGGCAGCGAGTATGGAGACGCAAAGGAGAACGGTATATCCAGTCTAATTTTGAAAATACAGTGGCATATGGCGGCGGTTCAATTATGGTCTGGGGAGGAATATGTTTAGCAGCTCGTACGGAGTTAGTAGTAGTCGATGGCGGGAATCTGAATGCTGATCGGTATATCAGGGAGATTTTAGAAGAACATGTTGTGCCATTTGCCCCCTTTATTGGTAACAACTTCATTCTAATGCAGGATAATGCTCGGGCTCACAGTGCTCGCACAGTACAGACATACCTAATCCATGTTGGTATAACGGTGATGGAGTGGCCAGCACGGTCCCCCGATATGAACCCTATAGAACACGTCTGGGACTTGCTAAAGAGGAGTGTAAAGTCAAGAATGCCACCTCCCAATAATCTCAACGAGTTGCGAAACGCATTAGTTGAAGAATGGCAGAGGTTGCCCCAAGAAACCATTGATAACATCATCCGCAGCATGCCCAGACGGATGGAAACCCTCATCAGAGCACGAGGAGGAAACACTCGATATTGAACAGTCATTGAAATTGATGTTAACCTTTGGAAAATTTTGAATTTTCTGCTGTTTCTCTATAATTAAAAAATCGAAGAAAAATGTATTTTGTTTAATTTAATTTTTATTTTTATTAAACTTTAAGTATGGTGTTACAAATGAATGTCAAAACATGTTAATTTAATTGTTGTTTCATTTTAAATAATATCTTGTTTAAAAATTACATTCATTGTTCTAAATTCCCTCTTTTTTCTCCTTTTTTTTTCTGTTCCGCTAATTGTGCCGGTGTGTGTATATTATTTCAGGCATAAGGTCGGGTGTCGGCGAAAATATAAAAAAAGTAATAATTTACCACTTTATTGCAGTTTTAGATAAGTCCAGTTATCATGAAAGTAAAGGTGAACATGTTTACAATAAATACGTATCAAAAAACTGTTCAATTTATATTATAAAAAATATTCACAAAATTGTTTCTCAATTTTGTTTTTGCTCTCCTGAAAACCTGACTTTTTCGACATCCGACCTTATGCTTTTCATGTCCAGATCTTATGAAATGACTTTGTGTCGGTGCTCCAGGCTCCTGACGGCAATATCAGTCAAGTTAGGGAGCTGTGTCACGTGCGCTTCGCTGAAGGTAGACTGCTGGATGAGCAGCGGATGCTATCCTTCAGCTGCTTCGGGAGAATTTGTCAGGTGTGTGTGTGCGTCTGCGCGAGGCTGGTTCGTTCCGAGCTCAAACCCCCCAAGGTCGCGCACCTGTACGCCTACTCGTGGTGCCGGGACCTGCGGCTGGTGGTACCCACTGCGCACGGGTGGACATTTTGAGTTATTGTGCGGTATTAATGTGTGTGTAAACCAAATAGTAGGTTGGACCCTAATCCCAAAGTGTAAAAGTTTGATGAAACTACATAATTAGTATGTAGGTAGGTATTACTTGTTTAATGACAATGTTTTGATCAGTTAAATTTATTATTGAATAAAAACTACGCTGTTACCTTTAATTTTTTTTTAATAAATGATTACTGACTAGAATAAAAGAGGTAGGTATGTTAAGGCGCGGGCGGCGACCGGCGCTCGGCGCGAGCGATCAGCTGCGCGCGCAGCGCTACCTATACCACTACTACGGTCAACGACACTAGCGCGTACGGAGCCCGTACGCTTTTATTCTTCAATCACAGGGTTGGCGAAAATTCACACATAAAAAGTAATTATTAAGTTTGTATGAAAGAAAAAAGTTGCTATATTAGATCTGATATTTTTGTAGGTATTTCGTTACACGATATACATATACACCCTTCAATATTATTTCACCTTTCTGATACATATTGTATATATAATGATAAACTGACTGACTGATTCAGAGACCTGCGGGTTTCCGCATAAATTTTCTACATAACCGGTCGGCTCCCCCGAGTCGGTAGGTATGCAGTAATGCATTTTTTCCATTATGGCTTTGCCGGCCTTCCAACAACTAACATTAGGTACCTACATACTTAATAATTTCAAAGTACTTACTAACAACACATAAGATACAAGATTTCCTTATTATAAGTACCTACATGATAAAAATAATCCAATAAAGCGATACACAAACTTTAGTTGTTACACTTGTTAGTAAATACTTTGAAAAGACAATGTTAGTTGTCGGAAGCATGGCAAAGTCAGAGGAAATTTTGCTAAATAAAATTTTAAGTAAATTGTCAAACATGATCTTCCTTTTATTTAAGATGCTATGATAAGTAGGAAAAAATAACCCTTATGATTAATCCTTCCGACCGTTATCACAACATACCTACATGTTCTTTTTTTCACATTGGGCGGGTTCGAATCCCAGTTGAGGCAGGCGCTTTTAACAAAATCTGTGAATACAGTTCTACTTATTATTAAAAATAAAAATGGAATGCAAAATGCAAAAAATGCAAACCATTGTCTTCTTTCAATATAATACCCTATCTCAATATTTAATGTACTTATTTCCCTCCGTGTGGTGGGACGCCTTGTAAGTATAGCTTGATATGGCTTGATTATACGAGTAAGCGTAAGATAGTAGGACTTACTTCAAACGCACAACTTTAATTCACCCGGCAATCTCGCCCTTTCAGTTTTGTCAGACTACCTAGGTACTTGGCACCCATGTAGGTATATTAAAAAAAATGCGACTAATCTTACGCAAATTTTATTACAAATACATGATCACTTGCATAAAATACAAGACTTATATACAAACTATAATTTTCAAAACAGTCACATGTTAGCTGCGGTTACTAATAAACTCAATAAGTAAGTGTAATTTAAACAATTAGGTACAACACAATTCCATTTCCACTAAAAAAGGTCGCTCAAAATTCGGGTTCTGTTATTTAAGGTTTTTGGCAAAGTAAGAACTTCTCAGCTTCATTCTGAAATAATAAAATTTGTTTACTTAAATAAATTGTTAATGGTTAATGGTTAATATCAAAGAAATGACTATAATTAATAGGTATTATTATACTTTTAACTGGGGATGAAGAAAAAGAAGTCGTAGAACTTATAAAGTAAAGACATCGTCAATCCATAGGTAGGTATGGTCATGACACTCATGTCCTTCGGGTACCGAAAATTCAATAAAAAGCTCGTCACCGTTTTCTATAAGTAGGTGCAAGTATTTTATGAGGATTCTAAAGTCTGGATTCGCCCAATATAGACTAAGATTAATCTTGATCAATTAATCCGATTTCTTATAATAATATAATAATAATAATAATATTTCTTATATTTGAAATATATTTTGTTTATTCAGTCTTGTTCAAATAGTCCATGCTTAATAGTGCAAAAATATAGGTACCTGTATCATCCTATAGATAGCGGCAATAGCTTCGTCGTTTCTGCAATTCAGAGTCGCTGCAACGGATCCTGACCGCTTTCCGCCCCAACTGGATGTAAAGGTCAGTTGAGCCTCTGTGATGGCGCAAACGCAGGCAACGAGGATCAACACAAGGCAAAGTTTGTACATTTTGACAATTTTCTTTTGTTTTCTAGGCTGTGAAGCAAAGTTGTGATTGATGTTCTGTAGCACGATTATAGCGCTTTTATACGCGTTCAATTTGACGTGGTCGTATCGGACTTTGAGTCAGACAAATTAAAGAAGCCAAACAGTTTTTCATTTGACTCTCCTTAATAACTTATCTTGCGGTTCAAAGTTCTGCAAAAAGTAGAACAAACGATAGTACCTATTACATGTTGATTACCTACCTATACATTTTGAGTCGATGGTGAATTTAGAGAACGTTTAAATTTGTCTGTACATAACTGTACCTTTATATATATTGTACCATCAATGGTAAAACTCAATGGTACAGCTGGTCCGGAGGGTTTTTTTATGTAGCTACCTACATACTAACCTACGTTCAGGTTCTCGCATTCACTCTGTCAAATATGTATTTTATTAGCAAATAACATGTCTTATTCTTCTGACTTGAAAATGCTTTTCAGATATAGAAATGAACTTTCCAACGACGAACAAAATTAGCCTGTTTTCTCAGAAGATCCGCCCACAGACCAATACCTATTATCTACCCTATTATGGTATAGTAATGGTCTTTAGATCCGCCAAAGGCAGCACTTGTGTGAGGTACCTACATATGTTTTGATTTCACGTACCTACATTGTAAAAATGTAATTAACGGTGGATGATGATGATGGAGCAAAATTTCAAAAATTCAATATCATCTTCTCCGCGATTTAAGACGATATGTCATGCTTTACCTACCTGTTTCAAGCAACAAAAATGTATCTATATGTAGAAAGGTCAGGGGGCGAATTCCACTAAATATCAACGGTTAGAGTTGGATGACAATGACATATCAATGGTCAGTCGATGGTGTTATTTGCTCTGAAAAGTGCCAAAATAACTCCATTGACTGACCATTGACATGTCATTGTCATGCAACTATAACCGCTGACATTTAGTGGAACTGGCCCCTGTTCGTTTTATTTGCTGTCACAGATCTAACGCAGTTTATCTCCGAAGGGGAAAGCAGAGGTATTCCATTTATGGAAAAACATCCCTTTCACCAGTATCTTTTTTAAACCCCTAATGGTGATAGATTGTGAACCCATCGCCGGGGTACTTTACATTTGTCTCAGAATTATTTCTGTGGGAGCTGCGGGTTTCCTCGCGATGTTTTCATTCACCATCGAGCTAGTGACAAATATGTAGGCATGTATGATTTTTTTAAAAACTCATCGGTACATGCTAGAATTCGAACCCGAGCCTCACGAATGAGAAGCGGGCTCTTTAACCGCTGGGCTATCACTCCTCTCCCCTACTAAGAGCTGCAGGTTTCCTTTTCTTCACCGTCAAGCTAGTGATAAATATGAACGTAAACATACGTACGTAGAAAAACTCTTTTTACGGGCCAGGATGCAAGCCCTAGCTTCACGAATGAGTAGCGGGCTCTTTGACGGCATGGCTGCTATCACTGCTGTCCAAAAATTTACAGTATCTGTATTATAAGTATCTGCTTTTATATAAATCCTTTCGGTCCATAAGGTCGTATGTATCAGAATGACCGGAATATCAAAATGTCCAGTTATACAAGATGACCGGTATTGAAATGTCCGGAGTATCATAAAAGTATTTATTAATAAAAGTATGTTTTATTTATAGCTTACGGTTTTATTAGAATGAAACTTTAAGACACGCTATCTCAATATACGAGTGCCAAAGAGGCGGGATCACTCCTAACAGGGCTGGACATACAGTGGCGTAGCTAGGGGGGCAAGGGCCCTGGTGCATAGGGAGAGAATCGGGCCCTCCTCCCCTCTTTCCGCGTAGTTTGAACTTATTGATATAAAATTTTTCCCTCCAAAATTTGGCTCTTTGGGAAGTTTCTATATTTTAAATGTCTAGGTATATTGACCTGACTAATTGATAAAATAGATTACATAATGTCGGTATTTAAAAATCGAATACATTTTCTTACAGCATACATAATTTAATTTTGTATAATAAGTCCATAATACTTCATTCGTTCATATCGATATCTTTTTATAAATAACGGCAATCACTAATAGTCCCCGGAGGACAAAGTCCTCCGAATCGTAAAAAAACTTGCCGCGGACTCAACGCACACGGTGTTCGATCATTTGTCCCCCGAAAATTTAGAGAGGCGCACGCTATGGAAGCGAATATTCTGAGATTGCGTTGTGTTGTAATTTACATGAAGTTTAAGAAAAAGAGAAGTAGTTTTAAAAGAGAATACTGAGTCCATCCCTTTATATCAGATCGATTAATGAATGGATATTTCCGTGCGAAGCATGCTCAGTTGAAACCATAAATTTAGAATTTTTTGCTATGGTTGAAACAATATCCAAAAAGATTCTTCAAATATTATAAAACGTCGGTTGGAACTTTTGAAGGGTTGTTCTCAATTGTGAAACCCTCTAAAAGTTATTCTGATAATGATGAGGATGTGCATTGGTCCAGAAGAAAGAATTGTTATTATTAATTGGTTAATAATAATAAATAAGCAAAAAATACCATATTTAGTTTTTTCCTAATTCGACATTAAATCCCTAAATGATAATTTTTCATATAAATTGGTATTTATTTTTCGTATAGGTAATCGATTTTTAAATATCGATTATTTTTAAGAAAATTAATCATTTTTCAAAAATCCATTAATTATCAAAAAGAATAATCGTAATTTTTTTGGATCAATGTCACATCCCTATCGAGCGCGCAGCGAAGACTAAAGTGTGCCGTGTGCGTTGCAGCGCCTAGTCACGTTAGTTCTATTTTTTCAGGGACTGCCGCGTAATTTTTTTTTTTTCGCGATTATTCGGGGGACATTTTGTACGCTATACTTTTAATCCCTCGTGTGCGTTACTCAATGCAGCTGTAAGCCATCTATTTTGGCGGACAAAAAAATACGGGGACAAAAGTGTTTCGTCTGCGCAGGCTATAATTGATGTGAAATGTAATGAACGAATGAAACATTGACCGGTATAATCCGACTAGTTCCAAGAAAACAGATTTTTCATTACAGTGCATTCTTTAATGAGTATTTTTAAATTTATCGTTTTATTTGGCAATTTTATACCGAATTTTATTGATTTTAGCAAAAAAAATCACTAAAATAAAACAAAATTGTACTTATTGGTGAAAAAAAACATTAGGTGTTCAATTGCTGTAGTTTTTGCAGAACAATACACCGCTTTTAGTCATTTTAACAAGCTGTTGTTATTACGGACGCTCAAATCATACTGAGTACACTGACGTTACAATTTCACCTGCCAAGGTAAAAAGTTCCTGGTTCGTGAAAAAAGTACTGTAGGCGAGAACGACGACGTTTCGTGTCCCGTGTGTTAATAGGTCTATAGTCCCGCCGTGCTATCATAGATTATACGGTTAGCGTTGTTCTGTAAGTTGCAGCACAACGCTAACCGTATACCTACTACTGCTACTGCTACGGGCGTAATCATCCAAACTACTATACCTATAACTGAAATAACGATAACAAACAAACATCACATGCTTATCGAGGACGCTTGGCGCATGTGTTGAAAATGTTAAATTTAAGGAGTTTTATCATTGGTGATGTTGATTTAAATAAAAAAAAATAGAAATTGAAACAAAAATCTTTAATTTTTTTTTAATTTTTTTTTATTTTTCATTTTTTTTTTTCAAAGCTGAGGCTAGAGGGCCCCCTGAGCTCGAGGGCCCCGGTGCACTGCACAACCTTGCCCTATGATAGCTACGCCACTGTGGACATACCTATAAGTCCTGATGAGAGGAAATAAAATAAATAAATATTAATATTATAGGAAAATCCATTTTTAATAAGGAACTACAGACCAAATAGGTTTATTTTATTCATCCATGCTATCCTCATTACTCTAATAATAGGTACCTACTTATTATAAAATTGCAAATGTACCTAACGGTTGACGGGCCTGTTGGCTCAGTTGGTAATGACCCTGCCTTCTGACTCGGAGGTCGCGGGTTCGATCTCCGCTCGGAGCCAACATTTATGTGCATGAACATGTCTGTTGGCTTCGTGTCTGGTCGTTTAATATTTATTTAAGTATCTTTATCAGTTGTTTAGTACCCATAGTACACGCCCTGCCTAGTTTGGGACTAAATAATCGTGTGTGAATTGTGTCCCACAATTAACTATTTTACAACTCGCTTTACTTGTTCTATTTGTTAGGTTAGTAGGTATATACCTTTTACGCTTTACGGTTAAGCTGCTGAGCCGGTATTGATGTAATTTTGCAAGGATATACCTTGTGTAAGGAGTTTGTTCTCGGAACTTATATTATAATGTCGCGAGAAAATGTAGTACATACTCTCTACCTAAAATTTTAGGTGCTTGTCATTTTAAACACGACTGAGTGACTCTGGCAATTCAGAACGTTAATAGCTAGCTAGCTAGGTAGCTAAATGATTTAATTACATTTTCAGTGTACTGATGGCATTTTCCAGACAAAGAAAGAAAATGAGAAAGTAGGTGGTATTGTTTTTTAATTGAGCATTTGTTCGGTTTCATATAATTTGCTTTCGGAAGTCTACTGCCGGGAACCGTCTCAGTACTATCCATTATTAGGTTTTCTGTGGACTATAAAAGAAGAAGGTGGACTCTATTACGCGCATTCCGCAAGCGCATTTTGTATCGTGAGCATTGGCGGCATATTTTAAAAAAATGTTCCGTGCTTTGGTATTTGTTTTGCTAGTATCAATGTACGTAGTATTTTCAGAGGCGCAGCTGACGTTTTCGTCGGGTTGGAAGCGATCTACGGTTAGCAATGATGCTTGCAAGCCAGATCAAGCGTTGTTTACTATTTACGAGATGATTAAGGTGAGTACCTACGCGACTACTGCTTCTTGTCAGAATATTTTTATGACTGTTTCGGTACCCACTTTACTAAGTTACTAAAACCTAGCATTTTATAATAATTATAAATAAATAGATCGAACTACTTATATCGTTCCTTCCTAACATTAGGTACTTTTGTCATAGTCTACAATTATTATTAGCGCACTTACCTACCTCCAACTTCGTGGTAGGTATAATAAACTAATTTTCCAACAGTTACCCAAGACCTTCCTTAAAATATTTGGTTTACACCCTTGCGCTTGACCACAGAGATTAAGGAATATAAAAAGATCAATATTTACCTACTAAAAATGACCAACAAGTAGGTATCTTCATGATTTTTAATGATATCTCTTCATCAAGAGCTAATAACCTAACCTACCTAACAACCTAACTAATAAATAGTAGATTATACAATAAGGGAATAAAGCACTCTTTTATGTCACGGGCGTGACATTGAATCCTGAACGTAACGAAAGACTCCCAGTTTTACTCCCGAGCGCAGCGAGGGAGTTATGATTTAATTCTCGAGCGAAGCGAGGGAATTAAGACTGAGTCCTGAGTTTAGTGAGGGATTTAAGCGCCCAAGACAAAAACAGTTTTATTCCCGAGTTATATATACTCTACTTTTCTCACCTTATGCGAGACAATAAAATGCAATTGCATGGTAGTAGATTATTGACAATGCCTATGGCATCTAGTTTAATAGACTGGAGTCAAAGTACTTTCATCACTCGACATTTTCGATATTCTTTTTGAAATGTTAAAGCTATAAAATGGATACAGCAACTTGTTTCTGCCGGCCTGATCTACTTGATTTAACAAATGAAGATCGTGCGAATCTAGTTGGTCGCGGCTTCGGTTTTTAAAAATCGCGTTGGCCACGGCGGGTGCACTACATTTAGCTTAACGAAATTAGACTTTATCGTCATTGCAATAAGGATTATGAATAGTGAAAATTACATTATTGACCTAGGGTTATAATGAAATTCCATACAACATTATAACCCGGCTAAAGCCAAGGGATATAATGTCTTGCTTTCGGTGAGGTTTATATGATATATAATCCAGCTTTGTCGAGCATGTGGTGTGAAATAGTAGATTATACAACAAGGGAATAAAGCACTGTTTTATGTCATGGGCGCGACATTGAATCCTGAACGTAACAAAGGACTCCCAGTTTTACTCCCGAGCGCAGCGAGGGAGTTATGATTTAATTCCCAAGCGAAGCGAGGGAATTAGGACTGAGTCCTGAGTTTAGTGAGGGATTTAAGCGCCCAAGACAAAAACAGTTTTATTCCCGAGTTATATACTCTACTTTTCTCACCTCTAAAATGCAATTGCATGGTAGTAGATTATTGACAATGCTTATGGCATCTAGTTTAATAGACTCTGGAGTCAAAGTACTTTCATCACTCGACATTTTCGATATTCTTTTTGAAATGTTAAAGCTATAAAATGGATACAGCCACTTGTTTCTGCCGGCGTGACCTACTTGATTTAACAAATGAAGATCGTGCGAATCTAGTTGGTCGCGGCTTCGGTTTTCGAAAATCGTGGTGGCCAGGACCGTGCACCACATTTTGCTTAACGAAATTAGACTTTATCATCATAGCAATAAGGATTATGAAAAGTGAAAATTACATTATTGACCTAGGGTTATAATGAAATTCCATACAACATTATAACCCGGCTAAAGCCAAAGGATATAATGTCTTGCTTTCGGTGACGTTTATATGATATATAATCCGGCTTTGTCGAGCATGTGGTGTGAAAAAGCATTTATAATATAAGGGATAATTTGGTAGATACTTTTACTCAATATTTCGCTATATCGCTATAGGTAAAGTGCAGAATGCGGATTGTGTAGATAAAACATAAATTTTTTGCTTACTTCTTTTCATAGTAATCGAGCTTAAGTGGTGGGGACTAAACAACCGATAAACATACTTTATTACCTACTTACATAATCTAATTAATACAACATAATCTATTGTGTCTGCTAAGCCCAATGGGAAAGAGGGGTGGTATTATGCGTGTAGATATGTAATGTATAATAAATAACCACTCGGACACGGAACCAACAATCTCGTTCATCCATACAAAATATGTATTCCACTAGCCAGAATCGAACCCACGACTCAGATAGCAGGATCACATCCAAATGAGCCAACATCTCGGATCTCTCATCATCTGTTCATTAATAACTTTAGGTACTGCACATAGGTAATGAACTTCACACAACATATTAGGTACTTTTTAATAATATTTATTTTATTCACTACAGTGAAAAATGGGTATTTCCAGAAGCTGAATACCCCCTGCCTACCCCCTCTGCGAAAAGTCGTAACATTACTTATGTTTCATAAAAATAATAATATAATAATCTCACGCCTTTCATCCCCGAGGGGGTAGGCAAAGGTATTCCATTTTTGGAAATAGGTACCCACTTTTCACGAGTAGGTACCTATATTCTTTGCACCCCTAAACGTGATAGGTGGTGAGCCCATCGCCGCACCGGGTCTGTTACACATGCCTCAGAATTAAATAATTAATTATGTTTTTCTTTATATTACCTATTTAATACCATTCATGTATAATTATTGTTATCTTTTATACTGAATTCGATTACATTAGTATTAGGTACCTACCTATAGTGAATACAAATACCAACAGGTATTGTAAAGATTCTTATTTACTTAAAAAAAACTCACGTATTTATCCCCCAGGGGGTAGGCAAAGGTGTTCCATTTCTTGAAATTCCCACGTTTCACCGGATCCCTAAACGTGTGTGGTGAGCCTATTGCTGGAACGGGTTGCTGTTACACATGTCTCAGAATAATTCTGGGGCCTGCAGTTTTCTCTCGATATTTTCCTTCATAATGTTTTTCTAATAATAAAATAAAAGTACTAACTTATGCTACACTAAAAAAAATGGAACCGGTCTTTTTTCTGGAAGAGGTACGTCGGTACCGTATCTACCGTTGCAGGGTATACAAGTTTTCATAACTTTTTTTTTCAGAATGAAGCTGAAAGGATTATATCTTGTCAAAAATGATAATTATGAAGGCGACTTATTATTGTACTTTATGGCGACGTCGGGCATTCTATACTGGATTTGTAAATTTGAACATAACGACGAGTAGTAGATAATTTTATTAATAATATGTTCCTTGTACCTTCTCCGAGATCTTTGAAAGGACTTTTTCTAGAAACTTTGTTATAAACATGAAATGTTAAATTCTGATAATGACTAATAACGCTTAAGCGGACGCTGGCGGCCCTGTTCGGGAATTGTCTTGAGTTAATATTTTTTTATATTATATTAAATAAATGATAACAACAAAATTAGTATACTGTGTTTCCATTTCATATATATATATATATATAATATATATATATATTATATGTATATATATATAATCTATATAATCTCACGCCTTTTTTATCCCCGAGGGGGTAGGCAGAGGTATTCCATTACTGGATATACCCACATTTCACGAGATATATTGGACCCCTGAACGTGATAGGTGGTGAGCCCATCGCCGGACCGGGTCTGTTTACACATGTCTCAGAATTAATTCTGAGACCTGCGGGTTTCCTCACGATGTTTTCCTTCACCGTCGAGCTAGTAATAAATATGTACGTAAGTTTTTGAAAACTCATTGGTACATGCCAGGATTCGAACCCTAGCCTCACTGATATTCGGCCGGCTCTATAACCGTCCGGGCTATCACTGCTCTTCCATTTCATGTCCTAATTAATACAGAATAATGAGGGAAATGCACCAAATTTCAGTATTTTAAGGAATTTTATACATGATCACGTGAGTTTCGGTTTCGGTTTCGGCCGAAACTGAAGTCACGGCCGAACATTCGGTTTCGGTTTCCGCCGGAAAACCAGTTTCGGTCGGACACTAGTCTATAGCCGCTCACGAATCACCCAATCAGCGCCCTCACTGGCCACACCCGTAACTAGGGCCTACTAAGGAAACGTATAGACGAGATGAGGTGGAATCGATGAGACAGGGCATTTCGCCTTGCCACCAGGCATGAAACTAGCTAGAGCCCTAAAATCCGAAACTCAATCTGGGTACAATGCCCCCTTTAAACCGTCCTAACCAACGTCCGGCCATCGATGACGACGAAAAGTCTGAGCTGTCGGCTCGGCATAGCCGATAATGTTCTTCCAGCAGACGTATTCACAGAGGCTCGATACCGTTTCCGTTCGATTCGAGTCGAATCTATCGACATTGGAAACGAATCTATCGACATCGGAAATGAATCTATCGAGATGGGCTGATGTTGGTATCGAAAACTAATGTCATATGTGACACCAACTGTCAACCAACATCAGCCCATCTCGATAGATTCGTTTCCGATGTCGATAGATTCGACTCGAATCGAACGGAAACGGTATCGAGTCTCTGTGAATACGTCTGCTGCTCATATTAAGTTCGAAGTAAATTGCAGAGCTGTCCTCTCTTCGGAGGACTCCGTGCTACCTCCGGTTACTAGGTCCGAAGTTCAACCTATTGTCAAGGAACTACGCCCGAAAAAAGCACCCGGGCACAGACAGCACAACCAACAAAGTACTTAAACACACTTAGCTTCACTGATTCGTCTTTTGACCGCCGTATTCAATGCTGCCATAACCAACGTATTTCCATCCGCTTAGAAAGAAGCAGAAGTAGGTAATAGGAATACGTAAACGTACCAAAGATAGCTCAGAACCTTCCAGTGACCGTTATGCGGATAAGTCTCCTCAAGACTATAAGTAAAAGTCAAAAAGTCTACTAGAAACTCCTCCACAGGCGCCTCCATGGTTATAATACCTACATACAGTCGAATAGGTAATATTCTCAGTAATGAGCAGTTTGGGTTTAGGCCTATACACTCGTGTGTCAATAAAGTGGACCACATCACGGAGCTCAACCTATACGGAAGCCCCGCTATTACAAATACCTAAGTGTGCCTGATCGCCTCTCTCTTATGATCAAGGACTTTCTATACAGACGTACCGTCAGATATCGCGTTCAGGGGACCAGATCGTCCCCTCGCCCCTTTAGGGCAGGTGTCCCTCAGGGCTCAGTCATTTCACCGCTAGTTTTCACACTCTATACGAACTAGCACTTTTCGCAGACGACACAGCCATATACAACTCGAACAGGGACCACATCGCCACCTGCTCGATCCTCCAATTCGCAGCTGACACCTTAGGCGAATATCGTAGGAAGTAGAGTATTGAAGGCACCCGCTCCAAGATTGTAGCGATATATCTACTCTAGAAAGGAGGTCATCAGATTAGTCTTTCCATCACTAAAATATTGATCGATCGATATCTTTGGAAATCCAAGTCAAATACATTGGCGTAACCCTTGACAGTAGGATGACTTTCGGTCCTCACATCAGTAGCGTTCAAAATCACGTATAGCCTTCGTACTCGGCCGCCTGTACCCCGTGATAGGCAGACGGAGTAAAATGTCCCTTAGACATAAGTAATATGGCAATTTACAAAACCTTCATTCGTCTCATCATCGCATCATACCTATACCTACCTACTAGCGCTGTGCACCGTGCAAGATGCCACATCAAAACCTTACAGATACTTCAAAAGCCCCATGGTTCCTCCGCAATTTAAATCTTTACTAGCTTTTACCCGCGGCTTCGCTCGTGCACGTTTATTTCACCCCCTTAGGGGTTAAATTTTGCAAAATCCTTTCTTAGTGGATGCCTACACTGTATAAGCTATCTATGTGCAAAATTTCAAGTCTCTAGACCCAGCGGTTTAGGCTGTGCGTTGATACATCACCAATTAGTCAGTCAGTTTATCAGTTAACCCCTAAACGTGATGGGTGGTGAGCCCATCGCCGGGTCTGTTACACATGTCTCAGAATTTATTCTGGGACCGCGGGTTTCCTCACAATGTTTTCCTTCACCTTAGTGACTGCTCAGAAGTGTGAGTGTGAGTTTGATTTCCGCCCAATTTGTGTACCTTAAATTTCTGTTTATTTCGTGCCTGTGTAAAAGTAGGTAGGTATGTTTCTTCTTATCAATTGTTTATCACTACAAAGTCGCTTTCTCTGTCCCTATATCTCTATGTCCTTATACCCCTATGTCCCTTTGTATGCATAAATCCTTAAAACTACGCAACGGATTTTGATGCGGTTTTTTTTTAATGGATAGAGTGATTCAAGAAGAAGGTTTTAGTCTTATGCGGGTTGCAGACCAAGAGCTAAGCTAAGTTAGTTTAGCATAGCTCGCATAGCTGACGCAGTTTTCCATACTTTTTACTTACCATGCGGTCTGCACACAAATCTGTTTATTTCGTGTCTGTGTATTTATCTGTAAAAAGGTAGGTATGTTTCTATGTATCGATTGTTTATTAGACTATAATCACGCTTTATCATCGGTTGGTCAAGAACAATTTAAACGCTGATGAAAAAATGTGTTATTTGTTTGACAAAAAAAGACCGGCAACGCAGTTGTGACTCGCTGTGACATGCAGGTGTCCATGGGCGACGGTAGTCGCTTACCATCAGGTGACCCGTCTGCTCGTTTGCCCCCTTTTTCTTATTAAAAAAAAAACACTCAAAATCTTAATTGGTCATGAAACTGGATATTTCTTGGGGTATCGAAAAAGAAAATGTAATACTTACCTCGGTGAAACATGATACCTATACCCACAGGCTATCGTTATAAAAGTAACTCGAGTGGAATAGGAAGGCATGTCATGTCGAAAAGCATTAAAATAAGTGCTAAGGTTTATAAAGGTCTCGAACCTCCTCGCAACCACTCGCTACGGTAGGAACGACCCCTAGGATAGATACTACCTACTGAGGATAAGACTGAAATTGTGGAGGTATGTTGTTTGTTGTTTTTAATTTTTTGTGTAAAAGGTTTTTTTTGCTAATTATTTATTTATTATTATTTTGCTAAGAGCGACTATTTTCGTTTTGTAGCGTGCTTTTTCTGTCCCACGCAGGAGGACGTTTCCTCCTGTCTGGACGGACTGTAGGTAGGTACCTATTTCGCGCGCTACGATGCAGTTTTACCGTAATGCGATACATTGCGTAGTGGAAAATATGAAAATCCTTAGTCTTGCATTTCCGGGAAATAAGTCCATTCTAATTTTCTTTTAAATTGTCTTCTGAAATCATAGTTTAAGTTTAGGACAACCCGTTAATAGAGATTATGATTTCGAGCTACCGTCAAATACAGTTAGAAAAAAATTCGAATCATTGGGGTAAGATGTGCATGTTTAATTAGGTAATTAATCTGTGTGTAATAAGTAACAACCTATTAGTCTAGTCGCTCGCTAATGGAACGATTATTTTATATTTTCGATTAGCGGACGACTGGCGACAACCCTAATCCTATTGGGTACGTATGAAAATGCCGAAGTAAGTAAGACCGAATTTTACAAGATCTATGGATGAAAGACCGAAAATCGAAAGACCGAATGGTTGTTTGGCCGTACGTTTAAAATCACGAAAGGACATTTTACCTAAAAGACTAAATCTTACAAACCCGAAGGTTAATAAGTACACCTATACGATCTGTACCCCTCCCTATTTGATACCGGTTAAAAAAAATTAGTCAAAAAATAACTAATTATATAATTTAAATTATTTAAATCCTGTTTTATTTGGGGACTGCGATATTCTGCCTTAGTTAGTCAAGAAACCAGGGGCCAATTCGGTTCTAGCACTTCGCCGGCCGCTGCCGCGGCACGCTCGCGACGCTCGCTCGGCTCGTGCGTTGTGGTCACAACATTATCCTAACCTAACCTAGCGGTTAAGCTGTCCATTAAACAAGACTACGTGGATTGATTCGGTTCCGTGACCACAGTTGAACCCTGCCTGCCTGATGAAATGAGTTGATTTAACAAAATGGCGTCTTTGTTTTTCGGGCCTTGCTCGGGGGATATCAAACACAAATACTTATGACTGAATTGAGAAAAAAAATGTTATCCACTCGATATTAAAGGTAAGTATCGATATTTTTCAATTTCTCTAATAAATTATTCTCGAAGACAACAGAACTGAGTGTTTGAATGGAGAAGGTATAATTATTCTTGAAATTAGTTAGAGTTGTAAGTAATACCCCAGACCAGTTGTGGTAGTACTTATTATAACTAATCATTAAAAACTATTATTAGTATTAGTATTAGGAATTTGCTCTGCATTAAATTAGGTATGCATGTCTGCATTAAAAAGCTAAATGTATAAAAGTGCGCTCCTATAGAAAAATATTTTAAATTATCTACAGCTCAATATTTTGAAAACCAATACAATTCATTATTTAAAAAATTCGCAGTTCTAAGTAAATTGGCTGAGTCTAATTACATCACACCAGTTTAGGCAACTAAAAGCCCAAACAAAACAAAAATGTTTTTTGCAGTGCACGCAATCAAGCATACCATGCAGCTTCCGCTCGGTCACAAGTCACAACTCTAACATAACATTTACCTACTTAATTTTTTTTATATTCCTAAAACCCTGGGGTTTTCCTCCTCGCCGTTTCGGACCTAGCCATGGCACCACGGTTGCGCATCCGCAAACTCTAACCTAACCGTTTTTTATTTGCCCTGTGTTCTATTTTCCGGAGCGAAAGGCTTCGCCCTCCAACCCCCCTTGTGATCCGTGGCTAATGCAATCTGATACCATGATCCGTGGAGACAACCCCTTCGTTTCTACTTATAATTCTTGTACTATTAGATACGTGCATGCATTTAATAGTCTAGGCAATGAAGCGGATTTTTGTATGAAGACCCCAACATTAATTCCTCAGTCGATGAAACTTTGCAGGATTGTAGTATAGTATGAGACAATACTTGCATAAAGAAATCCAAAAAAAAAACCTAACCGAAGTTAGGTATTTTTACTGAAATACTTATTTATTTGATATCTTTGTTGGGAAAAATGCTCAGTCAAAATTTTCTTCTCCAGCAATATTCATGTGTGTTAAGAAAGCTATATGCGAAATATCCAAAAAAATCTCCTGGTAGAAACAACAAAACTCAGACGTATAATGTACCTTGCTCGGGAAAATTGCTCAGTCCATTTTTTTAACTGGAATGTCATTTAATGGTCGCTGTGGACTTACAATAGGAAAATCCAAAATAAAAACCTTCTGGCTACATTATTTTTAGAAATTATCAAATTATCAATAAAAAAAATTTTTTTTTTTTAGTATAAAAACCTAACTTCGGTTAGGGTTTTTTTTTGGATTTTTTTATGCAAGTATTGTCTCATACTATACTACAATCCTGCAAAGTTTCATCGACTGAGGAATTAATGTTGGGGTCCACTACCTTTATTGCCTAGACTATAAGATACATGCATGCATTTTCTTATTCCGCTTCGCTCGCTTCTGTACTGATCCAATGATATTGTAGTTATAAGTTATGGTAAGTACGTAAGTATATTAAACAATCTTTATACAAATACATTATAAAACCTCTTTAAAATAAGTTTTTTAATTTATGCAAAGTAATTATGTATAGGTAGTTATTAAATAAGTAAATAAAAATACAAATATTTAGACGGGTAAACATTTATTAAAATCCTTTTAGTCGCAGTACTTACATAATTCATATAACAACCAAATCTCAGACAAAAATGAAATACATTATCAAATACTAACAGTACCTACCTTTGTACAATTGGGTACCTAGTTGACTGCCTATACAAATGAGTTACTTTTTATTATACAATAAGTCCGTACGTACGAAAATCTATTGAATACCTCTTCCCTATGACGTCATAATTCATGGTATTCAATTGCTTCTCTTTTTAATTTGTTTTATTATATAGAAGTTAAAGAAATATAAAATGCATTTTTGAAGCTGGTTCTAAAACAATATTTTTAAGAAATGATAAATTTAATTTCGATACAGTCAACTATCATATGGTTGTCAAAAAAAAAAATCGAGCCACGCCTGCCATTTAAGTGTTAATTAAGCAAAAGCCATCCTAGCTTCAGAGTTTTATTAATAATCGGTATTTACCTATAAAATTTTACGATTTGGTACGTATTGGCTATATATATTTTTTTCACTATGGTTTCGCAGAGAACTATCATCTATCTAAGCTCGACTACCACTCACTCACTCACTGACTGACTGACTCATTGACATAATTGTTCTCCCAGAAGGAGTCGTTTTGGAGTCAAGTCATATATGAGAAAAGTGTGCAAGATAGCGGAGTGACCCCGGGAAAATTCCGACTTTTCAAAAAAACAAAATGGCGGCCAAGGTTGCCTATCGTATCTCTTTTGTTTTCCGGCCGATTCGGTTCAAATTTTGGGAATCTGTAGTACTGCTTAGATGATTTACGAAAATTATTTAAAAAGTTGAAAAAACAAAATGGCGGCCGCGTAGTAGTGTTTCAAAGTTGGAGTGGTTTTAGACCCCACTTGACCCGAATTGATCTCCCCGATGCTAATATGCTAAAGGGATGTGTTTGGTGTCATCGCATAGGGCATATCCTGTAATTTACCAGAAAATCCCGAAAATTTGAAAAACCAAGATGGCCGCCCTGTAATTGGCTCCCAAAGAAAAAGATGAATTTTACCAGATTTTGAATGTCGATTTTCGGCAAGATGGCGACACCTGAGCGAGTTGGCTTGTATGGCGGGGTTAGAGGTCTCATTACGTGGTGGTGCCATGTTTAACAATTTTCCCAAAATTTGGGGTATTTTTTAACTTTTAATGCAAAAAGTCAAAACTCGAAATTTTATCATTTTGCAAAAACGAGTAACAGTCAACGGTACATTTTATCTCTCCCTATGACCTTTTGTAGGTTTTTTGATTTTTGCCTGGCAACACCGAAAGTTATGGTTGATTTAATTTTTAGGGTAGACCTCAAAAGACCCGAATTGATCTCCCAGATGCCGATATGCTACAGGGATGTGTTTGGTGTCATCGCATAGGGTATATCCTGTAGTTTACTAGAAAATCTCGAAAATCTGAAAAAACAAGATGGCCGCCCCGTTATTTTTGTTTTACTGAAAAATTTAAATTTTCATATTAATAATCGGCTTTTTTAGCCAGTTGGCAACACTTTGGAAAGTTGACTTGTATGGAGCGATTGTGGGTCTCAGTAAACAGTGTTGCCATGAAAAAAAATATTTAACAATTTTTTTTTGTTTTTCGATTTAAAATGGCTAAAACAAGATGGGCGCCCAAAATTAGACTTTATTTTTCTGTCAAAATACGACCCCACAGAGACACGCGTGGCCGCTTGCGGCCTCGCGCACCGCGCGACATCTAGTCGTTTAATATATAAATCAATTGCTGTTCGTTAGTCTCGCTAAAACTCGAAAATGGCTGGACCGATTTTGATGAAACTTTTTGTTAGAGTGGGTCTAGGGATGGTTTATTGGCATAACAACGTTTGCCCGGGCCACTAGTTTCAAATAAATTTTATTTAACGTGCGCTCACTCAGTTCTCACCAACTACCAACGAAATCAGTGAATGTATTAATTCAACATAATATATTATAAATTATAATACACTAGTATTTAGTAAAACTAGTATATATAAATATTATATGTATCAGTTCTCACAAACTACCAACGAGATCAGTGAATTCAACATATATTATAAATCAATCAACCGCGCCGGCTTCGCACGGGTGCAATTCTAATACTAAAACCTTCCTCTTGAATCACTCTATCTATTAAAAAAAAACCGCATCAAAATCCGTTGCGTAGTTTTAAAGATTTAAGCAAACAAAGGGACATAGGGACATAAGGACATAGGGAAATAGGGACAGAGAAAGCGACTTTATTTTATACTATGTAGTGATTAGGTATAATATACTAGTATTTAGTAAAACTAGTATATATAAATATTGTATGTTGAATTAATACATTCACTGATTTCGTTGGTAGTTTGTGAGAACTGAGTGAGCACACGTTAAATACTGCATATTTTTTTGCATCTTTTTACAAATTCAGAGATTACTTTTACAATTATTGTAATAGAACTTTTACTAAATGAACAGTATTTTAACTTTTTTTTAGGAGGGTGCTCACTAACACACACACACATTAATTGACACCCCAACAGATTTCTTACGATACACAATTATATTGAGAATAATTAGATAAAACCATTATTTGATTATTCTAAATAGAATTGTGTATCGTAATTTTGTTGATTCTGAATAAAATTGTTGGCGCGTCAATTAATTGGTGGAGTGTCAACGATTAGGTGTTTTACCCTATTTAAGTAAGTAACAACTCTTTATTGTACACCAATAAAAATATGATAAAAACAGTACATAGTCATATTATCATATCTACATAGGCATTTTGTATGTTGATTGCGTAGTGTTTTATTTTCATTGTATTTTAAAATGATTTTGTTAGGATGAACACGTAAAAACGAGAATTTCAAATCTTATAAGTTTCCTGGTAATAACATCATTCTGTAATATGAAACAAATAGGTACCTACTACGAATGAAATCTCTGATCAGGAAATCTATAGGTATAAGTAATATAAAAGAGAAATACCACTCACTCACTGATTAATCACGAAATCTCAGAAGTATAAAATTTGGAAGGCATCTACCTACTCGCCTAAGAAAAGTTTCCTTCCTTCCTAAGAAGAGAAAGAGAACTAAGTCAGTCTCTAAATCATTACATTACATTGCTTTCGTCGAAGTACAGGGCTTTTTTATAAGGTTGATGATGAGCTTTTTATTGAGCTTGTTTTATGCCGTGTCTGCCTTTTTTTTAAAATTCGGATACAAATCTATCAATGATGAAGAGAATGAGAAATGTGTTAAGCCTGAAAATATCAGTCGCTGTCATATTAATTCCTTCAATCGGGAGATTCATCGAAAAAAAAATACCGTATGCGGAAAAATATATGTTTTTTGGCTGAAGGCTACGGCGCTATAACTGTTTAGGTTTTTTTTAGAATACTAATCGAATTTTCTAAAGTTAGTACATATTCGACAAATACCTACTTGAAAGTCAACATTAAAATACTTAAATAAATTATTTTTATTGAACCGATACCAAATACCAATCGGTACACCCAGGCTTCAACCACCAGTAGTATGAACGGGTATGGGTAGTCAGTAGCGGAAAAAGTAAAATATATTTCCGCAATTTCACTTTTTTTTCACTCATACAAAGTTTCAGCAAAGGTCGATTACCTACGGAGGCCGTTTCTTTGTGGTCATACTGGCATGTCATGCTAATAGATTGGGGAGTGGCGAACTGACTGTTTGACTATAACATACAGGAGCTTGCTGCATCGTTGAAGGTACAATGAAAAGGAAGAGGGATGATCATCAAGACATGTTGTTCTCTGTCACTAAGACATCAAAACAGGTCATAGGTACAGAAATATTTTTCATTTCTAGGAGATAGCAAAAAAAAACTGCCGCCCTAGGCTGCCTGCCTGCTACCTGCTGGTCAATCCGCCACTGGAGTGTCCCCGTTTAATTATGATTTTGAAAATACCTAGTTCTAATTGAAATTTTTGTGGAAGCTGTAGATTCTCAATATACGAGTAGTATTGCCGATGCAATATAGCAGCTTTTGACATTAGTATCAAATAATATTGATATGATATCGAACGTGACTCGATTTTTTTGAGGACTATGAGAAGTGTTTTTATAATATATTTTATTCGAATAACGGAAATACAAAGCCAAAGGGAATAAAAAATATACCTAAGTATTTTTGAGGCCTGTTACTGTAAGTAAATATAAGGTCAACTTCTGAAAAAACTGCTAAGACCACTTATATTCGTAGATCAAAAGAGCTCAAAGGATTCAATTTCGTTCAACCTATTGTTTAGTAAAATAGATGCATTACATAATTATACTATTTTAGAAAGTTATTATTGCTTTAGTGACTTGGAGAAGCGGTTATTATTATCTAAGCCGAAAATCATCATTTCATCATCATCAAATTCTTGGCATTTTTGCAGCCCCAACCTCTTGCACGTATTCAACACAAACATTTATTGAGCAACTAACACGATACTGATAATTTCACAGCCATAAATCTAGGTGCTCATATAAACAATCAGTAGTAAGTAGGTATATTAACATTTACTTAGTTACATTGCAAAATTAAGGCCTGATTACATGCTATATATGGTTTAAAAGAGTAACAGATTTTTTTTATCTTAGGTACATAACGTTGATGTCTCTCTGCCCATGTCCATTATAGTTGTCATTTTTGTAGTTCCGAACAAATTAAAACGACAAATTGTATTTAGGGATTGTATAGCGTAGAGGTTTAGCTAAAGGTAAATATTTTTCATGAAGATAGGAATTGAAGTGTAGACATATCTAAAAATCTTACCAAAAAATGTATCAGGTATAGGTAAACTAGGATAAGTTTTTTTTGAAAATAAAGTTAAAGTGACGGTATTTAGTTGTTTTATGGTATGCTATAAAATGTCAATAAAGCTGTATTCGTCCAACGTATTGTAAACCTTATCTCAATATTACATAGGTAACTAAGTAAATAGGTATTATAGATTTTGCTATTAATCCGAACGATAAGGCTTATACTCTACTCGTATGTGTCAACTCTGCGGACTTAGGTACCTACTTTAGGTATTGATACGAAATATGGTTCTCGTAGGTACCTACTAGAGAAACCGTGTTTAAAACTATCACTTGGAATTATTTTAAGAGCTTTTATTTAACTTGTTTATTTTTGAATCTTTTACATTTCGGGATGAGAAATACTAACAATACATTTTAAAGGAGAAGAATCTTTTATTGGGTATTAGTTAACCTAGTGAACAACTTTTGCTATACGAGTGTATCAATCATCAGCATAGAGGTGCGTCTTTCCCGTGGCAACAGTTAATATGACATCAAACCCCGTAACTGCGTCTTTCCTTACACATAAGGAAGTATAGACGCAGGCCCACCGCGGAATGGGAGATGGTGTTAGACTAGATTTTGTCATTACATATAGTGACATTTTTAAGATAGAATTATCTAATGTCGTTGCTTTCGAACAGCTGAATGATATCTTCCAAAAAATATGACCTGACCTGTCTATAATGATGATATTACACTTGCATAACTAGTTAAAATTAAGACCAACCCTTATATTCTAAATCATAGCTTAATATATCTAAAGGTTTGTAAATCAGCATAAAATTAAAGGACAAATATGCCTAAAAATTTTTTTTTATGTGATGTTATGGTGTGTCAAATAAACTTTGTTACAGTGCAGATAAAAAATAAAATAGATAAGCACGTCGTAAAAACAGTCGCGTAAGTGTGACTCGTGGTGACGTGACGTGACATTAAAGTGTGGCAGTGAATATATTCAATATTTAAACCTTCTACTGCTATTTTTAACAAAAACTTATTAAATATCCTAAAATAATCACAGTTAAAACATACAGTCTCATGTTTCAAAAGGTTTCCTCTTAGAGTTTATAGTCCGTTCTGGCATCGACATTGATCGCTATGGTCGCGAAAATAATTGTTACTAATATATTTCATGAACTAAAAATACATTAACATATAGGTCTCATTAAATATTATTGAATAAAAAGCTCTACAGCGATCAACTGAATACGCAGATTTTGGAGATTGTTACACCTATTATAACATCACACGAGTAAGAAAGATTGCCTGTACCCATCTGTACCTACTTACTGCAAATGGATTGTTGAGATTGTTCGTATCTGGCAGTCACTTTTTTTTAGAATATAATATGTGTCATCATCCACACAAATGTCTAACACACTTTTGTGATCTGAGTACCAGGTCGGAAGCGATGATTCCCACCACAGAGAGATTCAGGGCTGTGATTCCCGCCCTCGGTCGGGAAAGACTCATAGTAATTGCTTCCAGCCTTAGGGCCGGAATAAATAAAAAAATAATAGTACTAAATTTAGCAATGACGTTTAAAGAAAAAGTTTATCTAGGAAAGAGAATGACTTTCTTCCAACCTCTTTGTACTTAGTAGGGATACGAAACTTTTTCATCAATTATAATAAGAAAAAAAAGGTGCGGCCTTGTGAGTGTAGGTATAAACAACAGAAAATAGCCCGCGCGCGGGGCGGTACGCGTTCCATATTTGAAATTAAAAACACAGTAATAATTTGGTAAGCTGTTCCGAAATTCAAAATCTTGTTTTTCATCGACACTAATTAAGCACAGAACACTATTACTCGGCTAAAAGTATTATAAAGAGGAAGGATTTGTATATTATTTTTGTAATGTTATTTAGGTTAGGTACTATAAGATGTACCTCTAGTATTCAAAGACGTTTAAAAGAAAAAGTTTCTCTTTCTTCCAACCTCTTTGGTTGTATTGTTGACAATTTTGTTTTTTTTTTGTAGGTATTATTGCGTTTTTGCATGTTTGAATTTTTGTAAAATTTTAATTTTTTTTGTTTACTTTCCTTGAATTCGAAATGAAAAGTAGAGTGTTTAACGTGGGTGGAAGTTATCAATTCCTACTCGGACTATATCCGCCCTCGGCCCTCGCTACGCTCGGGCGTCTAAATACCTCGTATGGGAATTGATTCCTTCCGACCCTTGTATAACAATCTACTATTGTTTCCTCTAAGTACGACAGTACAACGTTACAATAATTCAATCAATAAATAGGTATACTAACATACCTTTTTTCTTACTTACCGCTTTTATATTGTATTTCACATCAAACAATTATTATTTTCTGCGCAGTATTATAAATTATGTACCTAAGTTTAAACTTTCTTCACTTTGAGCACGATAAAAGTCAAGGTATGATTTTTTTTATATTCAATAGAAGGGGTGCCGCGTTTTTTAAAATTAATTAAGAATAGGTAAATACTTGCTCCATCCTTAAAAACCGTTTCTTAAAAAGAACAAGACTTTGACTCATATATCTACCTACATTAATCTCTTCCAAATTTAAATTGCCACCAGGCCTTTGAAAAATTGTAAACAAGTATCCTTAGTTTTTTTTATAAATACCTATTAACTAACGAATAAGTAAAATAAAAAAAATATATAAAATAAATTACTGAAATTAGCATGTACGGGGCACACTGAAACTTTTGCGTAACTAGAATAAAACATGGTTTATTGTACAAATAAATGATGTTTATTGTTTCTCGAAATATTCATCCTTGAGTTTGAGATATTTTTTTATACGCTCGAACCACTTCTGGAAGCAGGAGGCCTATTCATTTACGTACGGTCTACTTGTTGAACGCCACCACCGCCTCGTTTACGTCCGTAGAATTTAAATCCATCAAACCCTTGATTTTCGGGAATAGGAAGAAGTCCTAAGTCCTAGGTCTGGACACTCTCTCTCTGGTCGGGTCATCAGCTCAACACTCTTTGTACACAAGAAGGCGTTTGTTTTCTTCGCGGTGTAAGGAACCGTGTTACCGTTATGAAGAATGATAATGGCATTTCGGGCATCTCAAGCGAATTTTTTACAGAACACATGTCAGACAAATGGTTGAGTACCATTCTGAATTAACAGTATTTTGTTATCGAAGTGAGATAGTGTCCACGTGATAAGACTTGGAAAAGCAACGGGCGATCACTTGTTTTCCGTCACTCTTTCTCCGTCGATCTTTGTTTTGCGTCTGTCGACATTTGGTTGGAATGTTTTCTCTTTCGAAGGCCCATTCTCAAGATTATTGCTTTCTATGGCTCAGCAAAATATCCAAGATTCGTTACCGGTCACTCTGCCTACCAATTCGCTTCGGAAAAAAGGCGTGACCATATGTATGTATGTATGTATGTTTAATCTTAGTTAAATCGCTCTGCTTCAGAAACCATTCACAAAAATTTAGTGTTTTCAACACTTTTCAAATCCCTCCCTTGCTTATCAACAGTAAAATGATAGCACTTTTACTGAAGAGTTCGTTGTGACTTCTTGAGGCAATCCATAAATATCCATCCCTTGCATTTTATCGAATTTCCCATTCACTGCACACTCACGGCCACTTGCCACATAATATACTATCACTCATATGAGTCAAAACCCAAAATGAAAATTAGACAAAAAGCCAGTGTAAGAAAATTATTTTCTTTCCTAGAGAGAAAATTTTTCTTTAAACTTCTTTGTAAAATGCATAACGTCCCTCTTCGGATTCCCGCTAAAAAGCCCCCACAAATTTAAATTGACTTCTATTTTTAAAAAACTGAATTTATCTTTTACCAAATTCCATATTCAAATATTTGTGATGGGCCAGGTACGCAAAACTTTCCGTGTACCCTATGTAGGTATACCTCGTCGTACACGTATACTTGATACATATTTTTGGATTTTCTTCATTGTTTTGTTTTTCGTTTGTGCGTATGAAATAAATGATATCCAACCATCAATAGGTCCTAAATATAGATTCTACAATAAATGACACAAGCTTATTGCACAGGAGTTCTTATTCAATAGGTACACCTATAAGATGATCATTATATTAGATACCTCTCCTCTCAGTCATAATTTTGGGATAATTTAAAGAAATGTTAATTTAAAAATTATCATCAATATATAATTGATCTGACTTCTGTATTAAAATAGTGATTACAAATTCGTATAATATTTAACATAGAGAGTGTATAGGTATTGAAGGTATGCAATCGATTCAACATAGGTACCATACGGCTTATTTGATTTTAATTTGAATATGTATTGATATTTATTTCTAATTAATAAAAATCCTCCAATAATCATTTTAGTTGTAAATTTATTCAAATATTTATATTTTAGTATCTACTTTATAAAGGTTTCTCTTAAAAAATGTATTTAGGTTATATTTTGTAAAAATAACAGTGAAAATGGCAAATCTATACATATAATAAAACTGTAACAAGACCGTGTCTATACAACCAATATTTTTTTCAATATAGGTAGATAGTTATTGATTTAGATATCAAAAAATTTTTTTAGTAATTTTTGTCGTTCTGTCTGTGCACGCATCACGCAAAAACTACTGTGCGGATTTCAATGAAATTTGGTATGGAAACTGAGTAACTGAATCAATCTCTAGTGTACTTTTTACTACAGTAGAATATATAATTTCCGTCGGAAAATATAAAAGCTGGTTACAACTTACTGGAACACACTTACTGGTACAAAAATAAATACGTACCTACCTACTGCTCCGAAACGATAACACCTAGAATCTAGAAATATGGTATGTAGGTGTCTTATATGTATATAGGTGGCAACCACTATGAAGGAATTTTTAGGAATTCTGACGGGAACGTGAAGAAACTGGATCCGCACGAGCAACGCCGCTAGTTACCCGTTAGCCATAAATAATAACCTTAATAGTACAGATGGAAAAGGGAAACCATCCTAAGGAAATGTTACAGACCATACAGGAAATAGTCAATTCATTTTTCGAAAAATATGCAATTTTAATGAAGCTTTACAAATACTCTTATAGGTACCTAAGTGAAATATAAAAAAAAACCGTTGAAAATTATTTTGTTGGGGTCTACGAATAAGGAATTTAAGACATTTCCAGATGCTGCTACTTCTTTCTAATAAAATTTTTCAAATCAATGAAACAATAGTAATTAAAAATGATGACATACATTTGTTATGTTAATGCACAACTACGTCAAATCTGAAACATAGTCATTTTAGTGCTACTCGTTATAGGTAGTCGGTTTGTATTTTTGTTAAAAAAAAATATTATCAATGTACCTACGGTGTCTTCTAACCTGAAACTCACTTTTAATTACTGAACATATGAAATTTCATTAATGAGGACTTCTCGAGATTTGAGGCCAGCACTTCCCTCCCTCTTCGCCCTTAATCCACCACTGCGATATTACACATTTTTATAGGCAGCGACAAAAACCGTGATGTTGTTAAAAAGGAAAGCCTAAAATTGTTAGACCTTCATTTAACATATATATAGCATTGGAGAATATAAAGAGCCGATAATACCCACTATGATCTTATTTGAAGATCGCGAAATAGACCGTAAACGTAATTGTTTCTGAAGTACGAGTATCTTCCGCTAAAATTACAAAACGAATGTTCTATGCTAATGCTTGGAGGGTTTCGCTGGATCGATTTAAATTTTCACTCGATTTTGTGTCACCATAGCTCTTAGGTGAAAAGTAATTGTTAAATTAAAAATGGGAGTATACTCGAATGTACTTATGGAGGCCCAGCTGGATCAAGAAGTTCTAAATTTAATATTTGTCCTAAAATCATCAGGGTACAAATTATTGCAATATTTACACGTTAAGCATATATGGATGAGGAGTACTAACTAAATTCATCAACCATATTAGCCTAGGGCTAAGGGCCCTGCCTCGTATTAATATATTATCTTAAAAACCGGCCAATTACACGATGAGTCACGCGCAGTGTATAGTTGTTATAGTTGCCCGTCACCATAATTATGCGAACTTCATAAGCTTATATTTACTACCTGTTTTACACAACTACATATCTACTTATGTAATTTTGAAAAGATTTTTAAAGACATTTTCCGTTTTACTTCGCCACGTACATTTTATAAGTTGGTCGACTATTACTCGATAACTTGTAAACTCTTCTTATCTGTAATAGTATTAATTTTAACTTTGATAAATGTACGAGTATATGCTACTGTTGAGAATTTTTTTTACATATCTAATAGTACATTATGATATAAGTGCGGTAGGTTGAAAATTACAGCCGAGGCGATATTGCTACACGTATTGTTACAAGTAAGCAGAGGCTGTAATTATCAAAGCGCACGTATGTCATACGACGTTTTATAACACATTTGCGAGGAAATAAAATAAAACTCCGACTATGGTAAACGAATAAAAACAATACAGCGTTAAGAAAAAGCGCGCGGCGCTCCTTATCATTTTTTTTTAGGCAAAGGCACAAAAAACAGCCAGTATTACTAATATAGTAAATTAATATTTTTGTGTTTTTGTTACAGATTAATTGGTTGTAATTTACTGTCAAAATTAATTAAATTAAATAATTATGTACATAAATATTTCTTTATTATATTTTATCTCCTAAAGTTAATTTTAATCATAAAATGTTGACAACTTTTTTGACATAAAAACTCTTTGCTGAGATTTTAAAAAGTACCGTTCGTTTTAAGACGGAGCATCTTGATAAACTGTGCGTTTTACTTTACACTTACCGCACTTGGAATGAGATACAATACGATATTGAAATTGGTGAAATAAGACACCTTTTACGAGCAAATGTGTTATAAAAATTATTATTTACCTGGCAGCGAGGATAAATCATCCCCACTGTATGTACGTGTAGTGGTGGTAATATTTTTTTCAAACATAAATAATATGCATATATTTTACCACTTCGTTGGATTAATAATATGTTATTAATATGTATAGCCAATCCAATTTACCGCTTTGTAGTAGGTACTAAGAGTTTCTGAGCTTCTGGTAGTTAACTCTGTCAAAGGATCAGCTATTAAGAGAGGAAATGCCGCCAATCTTCTATAGGCACTGTCCTACATGGTTTCTCTTCGGAGGTCATTTTTTCTGTTTTGTTTTCCTTAAAATTAAATAAATTACCTTATAATTTGTACGTAAAATTATGAAATATTACTCGTATTTACGTAAATCACCTGCTTAACTTAGACACATTTTAAAAGTACCATGTAAAATGATCTAATCTAGTTAGGAAATAATATATACACAATATTATATAAGTAACTAATTACATTAATTTTATTATTTAGGTGCATATTTTTTTAGATCAGAGAAATTTTACTAAATTTTTATTTGTATTGTGACTGAATACGAATACTTACTCAATAATAATGTGCTATAAATAAATAAAGGGTCGTTGAGAGTCCAGCAAAAGTGAGCGAAATAATATAATAACTGACTGCCCAGTATTGCACGGCAACGCGATGAGCATGAATGACCTGCATGGTACTATCAAGCAAAGTCGTTTATATGGACAAATTGTAAGTACAGTATTTTTATATACTTTTTTAAATTATAAAATTAGTTGTGCCATAAATTTATTCTTTATCGACCCTTGATCACGCTTTTTGCTGAACCTCATGTCATAGCGCCATGAGCTCATTTCGAAGTATTGTAAGTAAATTTTCTGATGAAAATGTCTCAAGGAATTACTTATAAGAGCCCATTTTTTCTCTGACGGCATTAAATACTTTTTCGGGATGGGGCTGGACAAAAGTCTAAATATTTTTTATGATGTTATTAGACTCCTTATAATAAGAAATATTTTTTATAAAATTGTCGGAGCTTGAAAGAATTTCTCTGGTGATGCAGCATGAAAGTTTTCATCATGTGTGTGTTACCTATGATGAGTGGATGACACATGGCATTGGCACTGAATCGTGGTCTTTCACTCTAGGCCTTACATATTAGAGAGTTCGAAGACTTTCAAAGCGGGATGTTCGGTATTCCGCTTCGATCGAATCAAAAATGAGGAGATCTATAGTATCCATACACGAACAAAAGTCAAAGTAGCAGACAACCTGGCAATTCCAAAAAATATATATTAGGAATTTATTAGCAGCCATAAGGATTTGTCATATAATTGCGAAAAGATCTACGGCGCAGTAATGGCTTTCCAAGAGGTGTTATTTATGTATAGGCTGGAAGTGCTTAGACAGTTAGGACGTGGGACCCTAAGACCACAAATAGTTTAAATTAGAAGTACTTACTCATATTAACATTCTAAATTCTAATTTTCTACCATATTCTATAAATAATGATTGATAACTACCTATTTAAACATACATTATGTTGTTGGTGCTGACAACAATAAAAAATAGCGCAACTTTAGAAAAGAAACAGTTTAATTACAGGTACTTACTAGTATATACCTACCTATATCAAAATACTTAACTATCGAAACACCAAAATGTTTAGAACAAAAGGTTTACAAATTAAAAGTGTGTAGTTGTCACGCTGTTAAGTACCTACCTAACATGTTTTTATACTTGTGAATGTGGTCAAAGTGTTTTGGTTTGTGTTTTATGTGGACTACAACGGCACCTTGCGCATGTACTCCAAAATACTTCAAATATTACAGACTTTTCTACATCGTAATTTCAAAGTAATATATAATTACTTAACATATTTAAAACATCTAAAGTAAACCCGCAGGCCCCAGAACAATACCCCGGCTCAGCGTTTCTGTCACGTTTAGGGGCCCAAAAAGGTTAATAGTGGAAACTATTATTTCTGCTTAGCCTGATGGTAGATAATACCTTTAGGCATTAAGTTCGCTATATGTGTACATTTTCTTGGTTTGTGAAGTTAAATAAATAAAAGGGGGTATTTCAAAGAATGAAATACCTCTACCAAAAATTTTTTTGCTTCTCTCTTCTCTGACTTGTAGGTGTGCATAGAGTCATATAAAAGAAAAAAAAGAGAGTCATCTGCCGGCCAGCGCGCTTGACTTGACACTCACGCTACGAGAGATGCGCTTTTAGGTAGGATATTATTCCAACAGTTATCTGATAATGGCGACCCCAAATGTCTTTTTCTTTGATTTCGTCTCTTCTATGTTAATTTATATTTTAATCTCTGTTTTAATTTAAATAGTTTTTGTAATAGGAGTTTTTTTATAAGTTCCGAATTTGTTTTAGTTAGTTAGTAATGACGGTAGTTAAATATGTTACTAATTAGGTAGAGGTGTCTTGTACCTACGTATTATGAAGGGTACGTATTCGAATGTCTAAAATGAAAAACCTAACGTAAAATAACCTACGTTTAAAATCCGTAAAATCTAAATACCTAATATTTTAATATACCTAAGTATTAGTATACTTGCCTACGAAATATCTAAGATTAAAATACCGATTGTATGGAATTATAACAACAAAGTTTGATATACCAACATTATAAATACCAAATGGTCAAAATACTTAATATAATGGACCACTTGCGAGATGTTATATAGATATTATTCAATGCGAAATTATTTGGTCTGATTAGGTTCAGAAGGCCAGGGCCGAAGCGTAGCGGAGCCCTCTCGCCCTGGTCTTCGATGTTAGGTTTTTTTTATGAGCAACAACCAAAGAGGTTTTATTTTAACCGTTGTTAAGTAAGTATAATACAATATGTTAAGCACATTATGTACGTACCTAAGACATACTTCAATTCGGTATTTGTCATTTTGGTCAATTAATAATAATATAATCTCACGCCTTTTTTATCCCCGAGAGGGTAGGCAGAGGTTTTCCATTACTGGATATACCCACATTTCACGAGATATATTAGACCCCTAAACGTGATAGGTGGTGAGCCCATCGCCGGACCGGGTCTGTTTACACATGTCTCAGAATTAATTCTGAGACCTGCGGGTTTCCTCACGATGTTTTCCTTCACCGTCGAGCTAGTGATAAAAATGTACTTAAGTTTTAATATTATTCAATGCGAAATTATTTGGACTGGTTAGGTTCAGAAGGCCAGGGCCGAAGCGTAGCGGAGCCCTCTCGCCCTGGTCTTCGATGTTAGGTTTTTTTTATGAGCAACAACCAAAGAGGTTTTATTTTAACCGTTGTTAAGTAAGTATAATACAATATGTTAAGCACATTATGTACATACCTACTACGAATAAGCATACCTAAGACATACTTCAATTCGGTATTTGTCATTTTGGTCAATTAATAATAATATAATCTCACGCCTTTTTTATCCCCGAGAAGGTAGGCAGAGGTTTTCCATTACTGGATATACCCACATTTCACGAGATATATTGGACCCCTAAACGTGATAGGTGGTGAGCCCATCGCCGGACCGGGTCTGTTTACACATGTCTCAGAATTAATTCTGAGACCTGCGGGTTTCCTCACGATGTTTTTCCTTCACCGTCGAGCTAGTGATAAAAATGTACTTAAGTTTTTGAAAAACTCATTGGTACATGCCAGGATTCGAACCCGAGCCTCACTTAACTCACTTGGTCAATTAACTGTGAGGTAAATCAATTTCAGGGCCTTTGTACATAGGTATTTCAAGTTTTATCCTTTGGAACTTTAGTAATATATCCATTTGACATTTTAAGCTTTTGGTATTTTAACTGTAAGTCAAACAATTAGGTAGATATTTAGATTTTAGGGATTTTAAACGTAGGTTATTTTACGTTAGGTTTTTTAATTTTAGACATTCAAATACGTACCCATTATGAATGAGCATCAGACTTTTTTAATTAAGCGTAGTAGGTATAATGTTATGATTGACACTGATTCACAGCTGTAGATCGATAGCTTTTAAGTATGATTAAATCCGTTTGTTTACCGCTTTTTTTAACTTTCTTAGTTTAAAATAGAACTGCTACAACACGTTACATGTTTCCGGCTATACGCAGTGTTCATAGTAACACCAAAATCACGTAAGAAAGGAAAAAATTATGTTAGGACAACATTCAAAATGTTGAAGTCTTCTTTCGAACTAAATTATTTTTCTTCATCTTCATCCCTGAACAGGTAGGTTGACCTGCGGAAAAATAATAATTTAAAATCTCAAATCAGTTAGCATTGCTTTAATAACTGAGCATGAGCCCGTCACACTCATGAAAATGTTGATCTTTCTTAGTTTTCAGTTAGGTAAGTTCTTACGTACCTAATTCATCTGGTTTCTTTTGCTGCCAAAGTAACATACACTCTTTTTTAACCGACTTCAAAAAAGGAGGAGGTTTCTGAATTCAACCGTATATATATTTTATGTGTGTTCGCGGATAACTTCGTCGTTTATGAACCGATTTTGATGATTCTTTTCTGTTGGAAAGGAGATATCTTAAGGGTGGTACCACGATAAAGAAACCAGGATCTGATGATGGCATCCCAGAGAAATTGAGGGGAACCTTCAAAAATCGTAGTGGCGGCTAGAGCGTTTGTTATTTTTTTTTTCATTAAGTATTTTAAAGCACTACCATTTAATGAAGGTCTGGAGTCGATCTGGTGATAGAGCCAAAAAGACAGTCGAGGGAACTTCTCAACGATTTACAGCAATTACCTGGTGTTTGGGCGTGTCTAATTTGTATTGATGAGAACTTTCCACTTTTTTACTATTTTTAGTTTCCTGTTTGAAGTTGTTTTTTTCTAAAAATAATTATTTACTATAATGTTTAAATTGGTCGGTTACCGGTTGGTGGAGGTGTAATTTCACTTCTATGAATCAAATATTGGTGGCGAATGTTAGAATCGGCTGGTGAAGCCATCCGTCAACATTACCATGCATAAAAAGAAAGCAATATTGTGCCCCTTATTCTTAACGCCACCCAGTTCTGTTTAAATTTAAACTTACCAGTAGGCTAAGTTAAACAGAGCAAACACGAGTGGAAAAGTGATCCTGGAGATGACATCAATTCTCTTGGAGCGGGTGGGGAACTTAGACATCCAAAGCCGGCAGCAGTTTTTCCGAGGAGGGTTGATGTGGATTTCGCACTGTCGCATCTTAGAGTCGAGCACGCCGCCGCGCACCAGGGGTTTCTGTCAGTTGCAGACCAGTCAGGGAAAAAGAGACAGCACATTTTGTCTATACGTGTTGGGCTTTAAGCTGATTACGCTATTTAAGATGAACCTTCGCCACACATTCAGATAAAATCAGGACAAAAAAAACCATAAGCCCTTAGTAAGTGTATACTTTCTAAAAGTTAGGTTATCTACATACCAAATTCACGTGGATAATAGTACATTATGGTACAAGTGTGTAAAGTTGGTGATTACCTCTGAGGCGGCATTGAGACCCGAGCCGTAGGCGAGGGTCATAAGAGAGCCGAGGACGGTAATCATCAATACACACGTGTATCATACGACGTTTTTCAACACACTTGTGAATAAAATAATACAAAAAAAGCATTTTATATAATAGATAAAAAGTTTATTTAGAGAAGCAATTAGTAAATGTGCAGTTTGTAAAATTATAATTAACTGTTTTTGATGGCATATCGGTCTCATTTAATTGATTATTTATTGAAATACTTTCATGTTCTATTGTTATTTGCGATGGTTCATTATTCGTGTAGGTAGGTGAAATCCAATCATTGGATGTACTTGGTGTTTCGCCAGTAGGACGCGCCTCAGAATCAAGCTTAATTCTTTTTGTGATTTTTGCACAAATTTCCTTTTTATTTTGTATGGAATCTTCTACGTATGATTCTGCTACACTGCCAGATCGCCACCCACCATGACGCTTCAAAGTCATTATATCAGCTCCTGAATTAGCCAGCAATGTAGCTGAAGTTCTCCTGAAACTATGTCCAGTGTAGCTCTCAGCATCTGCTAAACCCAAAAACTTAGCGATTTCTTTAGGCATCGAACCAAATTTGTTTATACCTATAGGCTGACAGGTACATTTACCATTCTGGTAGTTTAGAAAGAAACGGTCATTTTTTGCTTTTGGTGAACGCAAACTTTCATACTTCTTAACTATTTCATAGAATGGACCGTGTATGGTGAATGACCTCGGTATTTTATTTTTCGTGATGGGTATCTTCACTAAAAGCATCTGGCCATGGTTCTCTATGTCTTTCACAGTTATATTTGTTAATTCTTGTATCCTACATGCACCTGTTACACCAAATATTAAAGCAACCTGAAAAAAATAAACAATAATTAAGTTAACAATACACAACACAGGCTGAAGTCGCGTAGATATTTAAAATTAATTTAACTAACCTTAGTAGCCAGATATTGGTTATCTGGAGCATCTTTTATAAATTGTTCAATATCGTCAGACGATAAAACCTTTGATTTTTTGCTTCTAAATCCATCGGATAGTCTCTTTAGATACGCTGACAAATTAGAGTATGTTTTTAAGTCCACTCCATTCTTTGTTCGGACTGTACTTTTTAACATTGAGTATATACACCACAAAGAGCTAGGTTTATACTTAGAAAATAATTCTTTAAAGTACGCCATGAACACATTTTCTGAAAAAGACTTCGTATTCTTGTTGTTTTGCCATTGTATGAAATTTTGGTACGCTAATAGATATTTTTCCTTGGAGTTTTCAGGTAGTAAACTTTCCATAACGTTAAGGGCTTCACATCTTATATCGGGCGGTGTACAACATAAATCATTTTCTTCGTAACTAGTACTTGCAGACATTTTAATTAATAATTATCTATAATTTAAACAGTGAAAACGATTAGTGATTTTTTTTTGCAATGGCGGGAAATATTCATTAGTTTTCCAATGCGCGCGCAGCTAACAATGGCGATCGGCCATAGACTAAAAGAATGAGGTTTCTTGTTTTTGGTTTTTCGCGGATAGCGTTTTAGCTACGTACAAAATGGGGAATTTAAAGTTTTTACAGAGGAAACAAAAGTTATATTTGAGTGAAAGTTTTGTTTATTAAACACGTGCAAGTTAAAATTATCTATTTAAATACGAAGTTGCATGAAATGAGCAAGCCATATTTGTGTATTAATTTATTAGTACGATTGAATACGATCTTTTTTGTATCGAAACTTTTTTAAGAACAAAGCAACTCTAGCAACAAAATTGAAAAAAAAAATCTATAACTCACTAGTGAATAATAGCAAACAAAAAGTCTCAGTTTGATTATAGGTGTCATTATGTGCCTAATTGCAGTGAAATTAGAGCCACTTTATGAGCAAGTGTGTTGAAAAATAATAAATAAATGACACATTCATTTATTATTTGTAATAAGCATGTAATTAATAAGATAAATGACTGTTCATTTAAGTGACACAATGACAAAGATAATTTAAAAAATATATGTTGTACAATGTTGCAGAGCAGTGTTATAGCGGTTAAAGAGCCTGCCTTTTATGCGTGAGGTCTCGGATTCGAATTCAGGCGATGATGAGTTCAATGAGTGAGAGATCAATGAGTTTTTCAATTAACTTACGTATGTACATATTTATGACTAGCTGGAACGGTGAAGGAAAACATCGTGAGTAAATCCACAGGTCCCAGAATTAATTATGGGGCATGTAACAGACCCGGTCCGGAGATGGGCTAACTACCTATCACGTTAAGGGGCCTAGAGGTTAAACTGGTGAAATGTGGGTATTGAAACGGAATTCAAGTTGTAAATTGTTTTGATTTTTAAATCTTCCCTGGACACTCTACATTAATTTGTTGGAAAGCGTGGGCTGACGAATTTATAAACGTTAGGCATTGAATGACATAATGCCAACGTATCTTTGAATCAAACTTCTATAAATGAAAATCGTGGACACTATCTACATTAATATGTTGGCAAGCGTCGGCTGACGAATTTATAACGTTAGGCACTAAATGATAAATTGCCAGCAAATCGTGTTAGTTTTCTATGGGATAAAGAAATAAATCAAATGTAAAATAGCTGGGTGCTTAACGCTATGGCCAAACCGACGTCAAAATCAAAAGTGTTCTATAAATTTTCGAGTACCTAGCTAACCAAACAGAGTTGCTCAATTTTATTTATGTGAACATTAACTTCTTTTTTAATACTTTATTAATAATTAGATTAGTTGCGAGCTCACCATTGCGAATGTAGCATTGCTGTCGGTGTCCAATAAATCCGATGCCGCATCCATGCTGGCCGTCGCTTCCATCTCGCGTCTCGTTTTTTTCATATTTTCTCGATGCATATCTGAGCGTGATGCGTAGTTCACCAAGGCAAATTCAAGCAATGCTCCAAAAACAAAGGTTAGGCAAACACCAGTCCAGACATCGATGGCTTTTGTGTACGACACAGGCGGCAGAGAAGCGTTGATACCAGATGATTGTGTAGCCATTGTCAGTAGGGTAGTTACGCCTGTATATAAATATTTATATGGTAAGTATAAATTTATTAAGATAAAGACATAGAAAACTCAAAGTATATAAATATATGTTGTACATATGAGTATATCGAGTATACAACAAAAACTAGCCATGAGGCTGAGTAATAAAGGTTTGGGCAAGCTGGGCGTTCCGTATTACCAAGGTTGAGTGCACAAACAACGAACACATAAGTAGGTAGGTACGTGGAGCTATACTTAAAAGACAAGTTCAGCACAAAGGGAAGTAGGTAAACAGCAAAGGCAATTATGTAATATAGGTAAGTGAGTTCGAATTACAGATAATTTCAAGATACTTAAACATTGAAGTCATAGGATTTAACTCTAAACTAGCAGAGCACCGCGGTTACACCCGCGTCTGTCCCGTTCCCGTGGCTACAATTTTCTAGGACATGTTACTCCCAGAAAAGTAAGCTTTCTATTGGAGAAATAATTTATAAATAGCCGGTCCTGGGCGCGCGGGGCGTTGCCCGTGCGGATCAAGTTTATTCCCGTTCCCGTGGGAATTTCTAAAAATTCCTTCATAGCGGTTGCCTACGTCATATAAGACACTCACATATCATATTTCAAGTTTCCAGGTGTTTACGTTGCGGAGTAGAGGTATTTCTCTTTTTAACCAGTTTTTATATTTTGTCGTAAGAATGAGATATTTTTCTGGAATAAAAAGTACCCTAGATGTTTATCCAGGTACTCAGTTATCTCCATACCTAATTTCGTAGTTTTTGTGTGATGAGTGCAGAAACCGATAGACAGACAGACAAAAATTAAAAATAAATGGTGTATCTACGTCGATAACTATAAACGCTTACGCTAAAATTTTCAAAAAATATGTCTTTTACAGACACCAAACATTTTTTTCATTTTGAGTTAGGAAACTTAAAAAAGGGGAGAGCGAGATGAAATTACTTATTTGGTGACAGTATAGGTATTTCTGAGAAACTGAATAGGGATGTTTCCTGGGTAAAAAGAATCGATTCTATTTGGTCCCTCAGTTAGATTACCAAAATATATTGAACACAATTTTTTTTTCATTAGTAAATAAATAAAAATTGACGAAGATATAGCGCATCAAAGTTAAGGACTGGCAGGTTTTGACATCACTCCTTGCGAAAAAAATTTGCCAGGCGTGGCGTTACGAGAAATTTCATAGCGCGGTATCGTCTTCATTTTTTGTTTGTCGGACAAAAGAAAAAATACTAATACTTACTGTATTTTTTAGTAATTTATCTAAGGGACCAAATATTTTTTTTTGTCAACTATTCTATTACCTAGTGACACGCGTGCTGGAACTGCACCTTGATCTAGCCAGAAGGACACCCAAGACACGATGACCAACATACAGCATGGGATGTAGATTTGGATCAAGTAGTAACTGAACTCGCGCTTAAATAACAGGTCTACTTTAAGGCAGCTGTATTCACCTGTAAAAATATAATAATATTAGCATCTGATGTTGCCAGGGGTATTTATTTTCTTGAAAGTTTGTCTTACCAGTATTTGTTTTGCTATTGCAATAATCCGTCAGAAACTTCTCTAAGGTAAAGCGAGGCAGGTGCAAGTTTTTAACTACTTGCACGGGGTCCCCTTCTTTCCACAGAAATACCAAGTCGTCTGTGGTCCATCCGTCTGAGGTATTCCAGAAGATATGTTAAATTATAACAATAGAAGTATAAAGCTTGTAACAACGTCTGAGTTACTATTTTATTTCCATGTCCAACCGTGGAATATCGGTTTCTCTTTTGAATCAGTCGTGACCCCACACGAACCAAAAGTCAAATGAAAAATTATACTTATTTGAAGAAAAGGATAAAATAATATATTTAGAAAAATAATGAATTTAATGACAGAAGAAATGTTTCGATTATATAATATATTCCAAAAATCACATTTTAATTAGTAGACGATAATAAAAATAGAAATAGACGGGATAACGGGGGCGGCCCAGACTTTTATTTATAAGTAGAACAGTTATTTCAGTTTTAAGGTACCAAATCTATCAAAATTTCATCATCTTCGTTAACATTCCTCGATTTCCAAACGATAAATCGTTAAAAAGATCGGCTCTCACTGTTTGAACTACCTAGCTCAAACAGTGAGACTAATAATAGTTTGAATATAAACATATAGGTTCCGTTTACTATTTGTGTCTAAGATGTTTAAGTAGAATATTTTTAGGACCCAAGGTAATTTATATTTACTTGAAGCCACAACGGTTTAGAAATAGCACAAACTCTATTTTTTTAACTCGATAGCGGTGTTATACGTATTCTTTATATTTTCATGCGATTGCTGTGGATTTAAAAAAGCGAGATAGGTGCAGGTTACTCCAACCTGCTATATTATATAATCCCCATAGTAACATCAGATATTTTATGATACTATATTATGTCGTTTGGACCAGTTACTGTATAGGTAGTTGTAATGTAATCCAAGTTATTCGAAAAATCTGTGTTCAATGCTGACGAATATGAAAAACAATTGTTACCTTCATAACTACTTCATATGATAAGCCAATATTAATCGTCATTGCCATTTTTAAGCTTAATATATAATATCAAATTTGCAACATTTTAAGCCTAACTGTAGTTTTTATATATTTGAAGAAAAATCATGATAACTAGATGCTATTCAAGGACAAAAGCTTTAAGCGTAACCGGAGAGAGCATTTGTGGACAAATATTTAATCAACCAAAAAAAAACTAAAATACTTACAGCTGGCCATCCTCAGCGAGCAAGTTTGTTTGTCCAGTGGGTACAGTTTGAGGTTCATAGGACATGACAGAGTCAGTGAGATTCGGATACTATACAGAACATTGCCATTGGGAAAGATTCGGATATAGACGTTAGGCATGATGATGTTGTGGAAGTGCCCCTCTTTCTCATTTGAAAAGAATAAATCCGGCATCCACACCCTGTTGGCCTCTGTGAGTGTTAGATACTTAAGGCGTCCTATGAAGACAAAGAAATGGCAATATTACTACTGGAATTTAATGTTATAAAATAACTCAATAAAAAACAAAGTATTTCCTATATCACTGAAATCTGCTACTTATGTAGTACCTACCTAATAGTATTTGATCTATGGAAGGAAACAAAATTAAGCAAATTAAAGAATGTGAATTGTTTGAAAGAGTATAAATATTAAAAGACAGTATCTCCTGAGCTATCTGGATATTTAGTTAAATTTCAGAACTAGCTTGATACTAAGGTACCTCCAACATAGTTCAGATGATACTGTCTTCCTATTCTAAAAAAACCGGCCAAGTGCGAGTCGGACTCGCGCACCGAGGGTTCCGTAAAACCTTGCAAATTTATGGTTTTCGTAATTTTTCCTTTATCTATGCTATAAGACGTTGCTTCGTACCAAATTTCAAGATTCTGAGTTCACGGGAAGCACCCTGTAGGTTTTGATTCCCTTGCAAGTGTCGAAAATTTGCGGCATAAACGGCTGTATCTTTTGATTGCGTTGGCTTAGAAGTTTGATTTTTTCACAGCTTCAAGGGGCAGTAGACCTGAGTAATTGATATAAATTTCAGCTTCATACCTCCACGCGTTCCTGAGAAAAAGGGTCTTGACAGACGGACGGACAGACGGACAACAAAGTGATCCTATAAGGGTTCCGTTTTTTCCTTTTGAGGTACGGAACCCTAAAAATCAAGCTCTCTTGTGCTCAAAAATCTAAAATCATTTTACTACTTATAATAACTTGAATGTCGATGTGTGCGAGATAAAATAAATTATTTACCTCCAAGATTATTAAACTTTAGTCGCTCGTCTAACCATTGCTCTCGAAACGTAAGTTGAACGGAGTATTCCTAAAAAATACGAGTTGCTGTTGTTATACTTATAACTTTTTAATTGGTTAAGATACAACATTGAGTTATTGTCAAAATAAATGCCATTGCATTTGTCAACCGCTCAAATCTAGTTATATTATTATGAACTACTTTGCATTTACGAAATATATCTAGTCTACAGGATTTATAGTAACGGCGTAACGGAACCACGCAATAGGCAGGTTCAAATCTGACAATATCAAAATGTAGGTATCAAATTATTGGTATGTCGCAGGGACTGAGAAATTTTTGGAATGGGTTAGTTAAGGGAACCTAGTAGGTACTTCACATTTGAAAATTGGCGTGAGTGTCGGGTTTATCGAAGAGTGCTAGGTAGATAGTGGAATGTTTTATGTTATAGGTTATGTAGGACTACCACTACTATTACTTACCTGCCTATATAGGTCACGTGACACATATAACTTTCATCACATAATTCCTTTTCTTTCCGTTGTGGATTTTAAATTAAAATACTAAATACCTACATAATCACTTGGAATACTTACAGATCCACAAAAATCTTAGGGATTATTATAAATAATATTTTTTCAAAGTTCCTGCGACAGATAGGGTGTCAAGCTGCTCAGTACCTATAGGTACTTAGTATTTACACTGTTTATAAAAGACTAATACTCATACTTTTGTGCAGTAATACTAACAAGCTTCACCACTCTATTTTTATGAACTTAATACAATAAACTATAACAGAGTGTTTAAGCTAAAAAATCTCTTTATCATCAAGCTTTATAAGTTAATTTGTGCTAATAATTTATCACTTGTGCTTTACAAATCCATAATGAAATTAGGCTTTTCAATACAATGTCTACTCTCAACTTATCATCTATAGGAAATGATGTCGAAGGTTCTTTATAATAACAACCATAACAAGAAACCGTTTTAGACCCTTCGACATCAATAGAGCAAGTCAAATGAATGATCGTATATAAGGAATTTCCTTTAAGCCAATGCAATACCTACCTTTAAAACCCATCGGAAATATCTTCGGCGCTCGCTATAAGTTATTATAATTAGTATAATTGCTAACGCTTATCAGATTAAACTATTTTATTTCAGATTTATTCACGGTGCTCCACAGATATTTTCGACGATATACAGAAATAGTGCATTTTAACGAATAATAGCTTTTGGAGGAGAGTATTCGGTGACATGAGATATATAATATGAACAATATATATTAAGTAAATTATTTTAATAGTTAGCTCCCATGGGTAACGAATGCCAGCGAAAAACGAAGATAGCATCAACGCAGAAGGATAATTGGAACACGCACAGTAGTTCTTATTACAAATAAATGACACATCCAAAAGCTAGTTTCGATCCGACAATTCTTCAGGCAATACCAGAACATTGCATGCGATACCGTGCAGCGCTACTACGCATTCAGGCGTAAGCATTGAAACAAACTCACCGTAGGTACATAGCATTCGTCGATGGAATGCTTGTTTTTCAATGTTTACCTTCATGCAGGCTCAATAGGCCAGTTCAACTAGAACTACGATAGGTACGTCTTTTGGACGTTGGGAGACGAGTATCACGGTCGAGTGGTCAGCCACCGATACGGAAGCTCGAAGCTGAGTGCGGGCGCGACGTGAGTCTCGGTATTATTTTTACACAACACAAATTCACATGAACAAGACATTATTAACAACCATAAACAAGTACAGTCAAATTACACGACCAAAATAGTTTCTTGACGTCATATCTTCGTCAAAAAAATATGCATAATAGTCAAACTAAGCTGGATGAGAAAGTAGTAAGTAAATTTATAAAGAAAAGAAAAATAAAGGTGATCGGGTGCGAGCCGCATCTACCCTGATTGCCCTATCTTATACATTCTTATTTCTGTGCATCTGAAACAGTGGCAGAATATAAATGATAATGAATATATTTTTCAGGGTTTCTAAAATTTTTATTACTTCATTGACTTTTAGTCGGTCGGTAGATTCATATTGTTTCATCGATATTTACACTGTTGTCTTATTTACTCCATGGTACACGTAGGTATTATAAAAAATATTACGTCGGAAGATGCTTACTAGATAATCTATATGTTTTTCGGTCTAAAAATTTATGCACTCAATTCGATACGATATTTTTTTGGCATGTTACGTACCTACTCTATAAACCTAAACTTATTCCGATGACTATCTGTGGACCATCTGATTGATCTCCTATAAATTTGTTTTAAATCAGATGAAATAATAAATAAAACCCGTGTCGTGATTTGATTATTGTAATTTGTATCAGAAGTGGAAATAATAATTCAATCATTTGAAATGTGTTATAAAATAAAGCGTATTATTGGAAAAATCGTATCCACACATACCTACTCGTGATGAAATGCTTTACTGATTCTAAAGTCATTTCATATTTTTTAAATATTCATCGGGGCCTTTTTTTAGAAGAGTTCTTATCTTTTATTGATATTGTAAAATTTAATCTAATAACATAAAAACCGAAAACATGAAATGAAATGAATATAAATCTGTATTCCTATGACAGGTATACCTACGATCACAGACTTCTATAGAATTTGTTGCAATTCGTTATTAAATAGCAGCGTATTTAACTTTACACTAGGTATAAATCTATGTCTACATACAAAGATATTATATATAGAAAGACGTAGATATGTCACTAGAGCGCGGAAAATGAGGCCGACAAATGTAGTTAATTAACCACATTTTATTTAGTCGCATTGTATTTCAATTCGTATTTAAAGCGCTACTGTTGACAAATAGCTGTTTCTTTATTATTCGTTCCGTATTATCTTTCCCCGTCATTGTTGTATGCTATAAATACGCTAAGAAGTAAGTATGTGAATGTTGTAGCCACTCGTAGCGGATCAATTTTTAAACCCGCGCAGTATGAATATAACTCACCCTTACTCTAATATCTTTGCCTATATATAATAAAACTCGAACGGGGCCGTGTCTGTACATTAAATATTTTTTGAAAATTTTAACGGTAGCGTATATAGTTATCGATATAGATACCAAAACACAATTTTTTGGAATTTTTGTTTGTCTGTCTGTCTGGTTGTGCACTCATCACGCAAAAACTACTGGACGGATTTTGATGAAATTTGGTGTGGTGATAGCTGAGTACCCGGGTCAACATCTAGGGTACTTTTTATTCCGGAAAAATATCTCATTCCCACGGGAAAATATAAAAACTGGGTAAAAAGAAAAATACGTACTACTCCGAAACGATAACACCTAGAATCTTGAAATATGGTGTAACCTACATGAAGGGATATTCGTAAATTTCCACGGGAACGGCAATAAACGGGATGCGCGCGGGCAACGCGGCTGGGCACCTGCTAGTATTACATATAGCTAGGTACATTTACATGGGTCACACTGAAAGTTCTAGGGGTTTCGCTCTTCTACGGCATTTTCGAACCCACTCGTGGTGAGTGCTGGTATAAAGCGAATACCTCAAAGTTCAGGTATCATTATAATTCCTGGGAATAAAATGAATGTCACAAGGCGCTAAGTCGGAACAACCTATATGGCGGATGACTTATTATATCGACATCTGCCATAGACAAATATTCAATTGTTCGTTTCGCGGAGTGCCCTGAGGCGTTGTCGTGGTGAAAGAGGATCCTGCTTCGAGAACGATGCTTTCGAAAATATTTCAAGATAACAGGCAAACAACTTAAGTAACTGTCCATCTTCCAGCACAACTGTCGTGAAATGACATATCTATCCAAAGAAAGAGGCAATCATCTTTTTTCCTTGACTTCTTTCTTTATTTACTTTAGTTGGCCGATCTACCACTAAGGAGATTGTCTTTTGGTTTCCAGTTCGTAGCAATATCCAGGTTTCATCACCTGTGACGATGTCAAATACAGCATTACACACAGCACATACGCACATTCACACATAGGGACACAATCATCACATCACATAGGTACTTATTTGATTTCCATTGTATAATTTTTTTATACTTTTAAGTAATGTTTCAGAGGTGTAACTCTTAGTTATAAATTAATTGTGTTGGAAGAGCGGGGCAAAATAATTGCGTCAAAATTTATTCCCAGTTGTAAACAAGTTATAAACATTTTTATTTTTTTTTACTTTTGTAACAGTTTGCGACACCAATCCATGCGAAGGCGTATCTGGTCTTCGGACAAACTATGGGAAATCCGTCTGGTACCAAACTTCCAGACGCCTGAATGGTCGAGTAATACCAGTATTTGTTGTACTTGACTCATACCAATGCCTAATCTCAAATCTGCTGGTAGGTCTCTCTCTTATCTTTCTCCATCATGCGTCGCACAGCACTAATGTTACTTCAGATGTCCCCCATGTAGATCATCACTGAGATTGCTACGCCCACGCTTAAACTCATTAAATCAATTGTAAACAGTGGCACAGGATGGGGCTTCATTATTAAATGTCAATTGAATCACAGAGAAAGATCACAACGAAAGTCGTAATAAATCAATGACCGAAAATTTTACCGCGTTAAATTCATTTTGAGGTGTAACAAGACTTTTGGAATTGCCGCCAATTTACAAAAAACAAATTACTAAAGAATGCAATATATCGCAAGAGGTTACCAAAGAGTTCTATAAATGTATGTTCCAAATTCACAAACAAGTTTTCATTTACAATGTTTCTATCTGGCCAGTTTTGAAACTTTTAGTGTCACCCTGGTAAGAGGTAGGAGAAGTTTGATGGCAGTTTAATTTAAAATATTGCATCACACTTTATAATGATTTATTGGTCAAAATATTTTTTTCATTCCTCTGGTTGACTAAAAATAAAGGTGTGTCTTTCGCGACCTTTACCAGTTAGGTCGTTTATCAAACTTGTGGATGTAATAGGTACCTAAGGGTCAAAAGTGGCTCCAAATGGTTCGTGTAAAACTACACACGGTGCTGCTCGCCGTTCTGCTACAAGAACTTGGCTTTGACACGCTACCGCGTGTCTAGATCTTTACAATGCACTTGCTAGAAAAGACTTCATATTCATGAAAGTTGAATTTTTCCGCACGATCTACCAACCCGTGCAGTTAAGTATGTTTTAATTATCATGTAACAAAAGCAAAAGTTCAGAGCAAGGAGTTTTTAGTTTTCATAATTAAAAAAAAAACTCATAATTAATAGCCAAAAAAAAAGGTTAGTTTTCAGTGAACAAATAGTAACTCAGCAATATTTTTGTATTGTCTAGCTAGGAGAATAGAGATCACTTTAATATTCTGTTAATAAATTAAATACTTTATATTTCCAACAAACAAGACAGGTACCTACTTTGACTTATTTTCCTTTGCCTTGCCGGTTTACAAAGTTTTCGTATGTATAGTCAAGCGCACATGGAACTTGGATTTTGTAACGTTCTTATTACAATCGCCTTAGAGGTCAGACTCGCACTACAACTGTAAAGCTTCATGTGTGCTCTTGCTGTACGTGCTCAGTTGCATAATCCCGCCTTTTTATACAAAATTTCTTATAAAGTTTCGAGGTTGTGTTGGAAAATTTTATTGGCTAAAATGAAGGGTTCAAGTGAAGAAGACTTGAATTTTGCCAAAGAAAATATTATAAGTAAGTAAGCTGAAATTGCAAAACCAAAGCCTTTCGCCGCCAAAAGGAACTAATATACAGATACGTACGATAGTTTTCTAAGCTGGAGAGCTGACAAAAACACAAATGTTAAATCTCATTTCCATTCGTAAATTAAATTAAATTTTGAGTAAGAATATATTTTAGTTCTCACATAATGGTTGGTACACGTGTCCAAGAATAATTTCTGACTAACTATATAGTGTCGCGTAGAACATCACGCCAGCTCGTTAGAAATTACTGACTTTCCGCATTTGTATGTATCGAAAAGAACTCTTATGATGTAGTCATTATTTCATATTCATAGGGTTAAAATGGTTCATGTCACAAATAAATACGCCGTTACACACGCATACAATTAGGCAAAATGTTATGATAGAGGCGCTCGCGCAATAGATCCTCTTTATCACGCACAAACTTTTCTTAATTGATTGAGTTTTTCTTGGAGTACATGTGAGTGGTTAAAACAAAAGAGTAAATAAAAGGTGCAATAATTTAAACTCAAGAAAACAATCAACAAAATCCAACAACAATTTTCAAAATGCAATACTTATTAGATAGCCTCAGGATCAGAATGTGCAGTTGCCAATTAAATAAGTACTTACATTGCTAACCGAACCTTCATCAGAAACATGGCATAGTTGCTTACATAAGCATTATGAATTTAAGTGTTTCCTTGTAGATTAATATCCGTCAATATGGACTAGTTTGGTACCATCGACCTACAGCTTAGGTACTTGGTAATTCGAATCACATAAGAGCTTTAACCAGGTGCATGCTGATTAAAACACGACAGCAACATGACATTAAAAAGTAAGAATAATCAAAACAAAGATAGATACTAAATACCTATCGTCTTAGAACCTCCTTATTTCGGGAAATATGAAAAAATTGCATTGCAAATATTGCATTATGCCATCATTGACGTCCGCGACAAGATAATGAGAAATGATACAAATTAAATTAATCTAATGAAGGTTGGCCCGCAATGAGCGCTCGATGCTGTTCATTTAGCCAACTCACCATTTTATAATCATCTATTTTGCCGATGGATCGAAGATACAGGTTGACGCGTACTATCGTTGGCGAATTGCCTTAATAACAGAAAACAAAGTTTTTCCTTTAATTAGAAATTACTGGTTTGAGATATAAAGCGTAGTTCATAAATTCGTAGTTCATTAGTAGATAAATAAATGACTGTAAATACCTGTAGTACCTATTTATGATAAATGTGTGCAAGTATTGTAGTGAACATTTTGTCAATGTAATACATTCTTAGAGTAAGTAATAGCATTATACCTTTTTCAATAATTTGGGATTGGCGCTGTATTCAGAGTAAGCTATAAATAATTATTGATTGAATATTGACCGGTAGCATTTGTAAATTAGCTCGGGTTGAAACATGTCACTGATTATGTAGAGAGTTACACAATGCATAAATTGACTTGTAACATGATAACACTTTGTGATGTGCCCTCATAGTCTTAGTTAGTTGGTGGCAGCGACGTTAACTAACGTTCCCAGCTTTTATCGAACGTATCGCTCGAGGTCGAGCGGTTACAATCAGCTGTGTTTTTCGTTTAGTAGGTAACTACTCGGTATTATAACAGCCCCAATCGAATTTTTTGATTGTTACATTAGATGCAAATGCTTTCGGCATCTCTTTACCTTTTTAGCCTACGCCGCGGCACTGATAAATCTATTGGTTTATGTAAAATCAAACGCTTGAGGCGCGTTGGACTACACATTATAGTTAGTAGATTAGGTACGTAAGTATGTACCTACCACGGAGGGATATGGGTATACAGGGCGACCCTGCGAGATTAGTTTGCATAAAATAAAAAAGTACTGAATGGTCGCTCCGGATATTAAAAAAAATAAAGTGACATAAGCTTAAGCTAATTCATTGTGTTTAATATGAAAAGTCAGAGACAAGATGAAAGAATTTACTTAAAATATATAATAGGAATGTATTGCTGAATAGGGCTCATTCTTTACTCATCCACTTGTCTAAAATCCTTAGCGATGATTGCCATGAATAAAAATTTAGCCTCATTCGTAGTATGTGGTCACTATAGGCACAACACAAAATAGGCGCGATTGCAAAGAATGTAAAAGATTGCAAAAGATGGTGTTTGATGTTATTTTAACACATCCGAATTTTGTTATTTTCACGTCGTGCGATAATGATTTAGGTAACTCAGGAGTTTATTAAATCAGAGGGACTCACGAATTGGGCACAATATTTTAAATGTAACTTGTGTATAATTTTAATGAAGTCCGGATACAGGTTTGACCTAGTAATTACTTACCTATACTGTCATAATCTTTACAATACATAACAAAATATATTTCTATTTATTTATGTAGATCTTTTTATTCTCACAGAAGGTGTAAAAAGTAGATATTTAGAATCTTGGAAACTCTAGTTGAAAAGGAGATATACCTACTCTCACATCAAACAATTGGTAGACAACAATCAGCATGGGTTTTTGCCTCGTAAGTCGAATAACTCTAATTTAGTAGCATATGTATCCGACTTATTCGATATTTTGGATTGAGGTGGTGAATAGGGCTTTCGAATACCGGATTTTTTGAATACCGGTATCAATACCGGAAAGTTTTTTTTAAATACCGGGATCCCGGGATCCCGGTATTGAAATTGTGTTCAGTTTTTTTTCATTACAAGCAGAAAATGCTAAATTTTATTAAGAAAGTAACACATTAACTAACAGTTGTTTTACTGAATAATCACCCTTTGGTCATAATATCTCTTTAAATGTAACAAAAATCAATTTCAGGATTAGTCACACGTATTGTACATCTATCTATACATATAATAAAACTCTAACGGGGCCGTGTCTGTACATTAAATATTTTTTGAAAATTTTAACGGTAGTGTATATAGTTATCGATATAGATACCGAAACACCAATTTTTGGAATTTTTGTCTGTCTGTCTGTCTGTCTGTCTGGTTGTGCACGCATCACTCAAAAACTACTGGACGGATTTTGATGAAATTTGGTATGGAGATAACTGAGTACCCGGGTCAACATCTAGAGTACTTTTTATTCCAGGAAAATATCTCATTCCCACGGGAAAATATAAAAACTGGTTAAAAAGAGAAATACGTAGTACTCCGAAACGATAACACCTAGAAATTTGAAAAATGGTATGAAGGTGTCTGATATGTCATAAGAAATAGGTATGAAGGGATTTTTGGAAATTCCCACGGGAACGGGAATAAACTAAATCCAAGCGGGAAAACGCCGCTGGGCACCCGCAATTTGAAATATGGTATGTAGGTGTCTTAAATATGTCGTAGGCAACCACTATGAAGGGATTTTCGGAAATTCCCACGGGAACGGGAATAAACTAAATCCAAGCGGGAAAACGCCGCTGGGCACCCGCAATTTGAAATATGGTATGTAGGTGTCTTAAATATGTCGTAGGCAACCACTATGAAGGGATTTTCGGAAATTCCCACGGGAACGGGAATAAACGGAATCCGCGCGAGCAACGCCGCTGGGCATCCGCTAGTTTATAATATATAAATTATCTATGTATATATGTACTTCTATACTAATACTATAAAGAGGAAAGATTTGTATGTTTGTATCTTTGTTACGAGTAAACTCAAAAACTACTGGACCGATAAAAAAAATTTTTTCACCAATGGAAAGCTATAATATTTCTAAGTAACATAGGCTATATTTCATCTCCTTATTCTCACTGAAACGGAAATTACGCGGGTGACACCGCGCAGAACCGCTAGTAGAAAATATATAAAAATCACTTTTATTTGCATTTATGATAATTTGCTAAGTATTGTGTACAATAAAGATGCTATTCGGTATTTGGCGATTTTGTTTAAGATTCGGTATTCGGCCGAATATCATGAACAAAGTGGCAGAATACCAAATAGAAAATTACGAAAAAAATAATTTATATTGCTAAAAAAATTGGTTTGAATGCCTACCATGTTTTCCTTTGAACGAACTGACGTAAAATAAAGAAATAATGCATGTCTGAGATGAGTATTTTCCAAATGAAACAAATAGACCACTATGCACGCCCGTGTTCGTGCCACTAGCTGCATTACAATACAATGAGAATACAATATATTACAATACATTACATTACAGTCGAGAATGTCATCTGCAAAATGTTTAACTACTTAATTTCCATCAAGGCCGAATATTCGGCGCTTGGGCTAAGACCGTGACAGGTTATTCAGTATTCGGCCAAATCACTAGAACGTGTCATATCTTATGTACAATGTATGACATACTGAAAATGACTTAGGTATCTATTTATATTATAACTTTAAAATATCATCTTCAATATGTAAAACAAGTAGTTAAGTACCTAAATCAGGTAAGTTTCATTTTCATATCCAAAATGTTGAATGAACCAAGCCTGACAAAAGCAAAGAAAATAAAACGCATTAATTGTGGATTCATTAACTTAAATTCTTTACTAAAATCTGTTCACCTGAACATTTTAAAATTTAACAAAATAGGTTATACCGTTGTTATACCGTAAGAAAAAAACTTTTTTTTTTAGGAGAATAAATGTAGACTGAGTTTATGATTATGATTTAGCAACCTATGCTAGAAACAACGAGGACGGGCGTGCAGTGCGATGCTATTTGTCTTAATGCGATCGTTTCAATAGCTTGGTTTTATTTTAGCTAACTGCCATTAAACCTTCCTATGAACTGAATTACTGGTTTAAAACCTACACTTATACAAAATAAGTACAATAAAATATGTAAAATTATTATTAATATGCTCTTAAAAGTATAACTGTACAGTTTATACTAAAAATGAAACTAAATAACCAATACCGGGATTCCGGTATTAGACACTTCAATACCGGTATTGAAAAAAGGCGAAAAAAGTCCGGGATCCCGGTATTAGCCGATACCGGGATCCCGGTATTGGAAGCCCTAGTGGTGAAGTACTTAAATGCGATATACACCTACTGATTTTAAGAAAGCTTTTGACCTGGTCCACCACGATGTTCTTTTGTACAAAATCGAGCAGATGGGTTTACACAGGTCACTTCCAAGATGGCGCGGGTCTTATCTATGCAATAGATCACAATTGGTAGCTATATACCTAAGGTTTTAAATCTGATCATGAGTTGGTCCCGTCTGGCGTACCTGAGGGTTCTCACCTGGGGTCACCATTTTTCTTATGTTTGTTAATGACATTAGCTTCCTAATACAATCTAATTTCAAAATGTATGCCGACGATTTAACATAATATATACGATACAGATCTATTTATTTATTTATTTATTAATAATAATGAATTATTTATAAAGATTCTGAACAAGATTTGCCAATGGTGTCGGGATAACTGCATGTTTCTTAATACAAACAAGTGCGACCACATCAACTTTACTAGGCGACACAGGCCTGTTGTGGTCACTTATTTCATTGACGATGTACTCTTATCGCAGGTTTCCAGTACTCGCGATTTAGGTGTCATCATAGGCAGTAGCCTAAGCTTTCGTAGCCATATTGATTCCATTATTCAATATATGCTCAGATTCTGTAGTCTCAGCTAGGGACTCCATTAGAAAATGCCTCAAGTTAACCATCGTCACATTTTTTGTTTAAGACAATTCATATTATGTTAAATTAAGCTCGTTTTAAATGTATTCGCATGATGTTCTCACATCTAATAGGGAACATTCTCTGCGCACATTTCTGAAGTTACTTTTGTGAACGTTTTATTTTATAATTGTCAGTTTGTGAACCAAATAGAAAAAAACTCCAAATGATTTTCCAATTTTAGTACCATTCCGAAAACCAAATCATAAAATAGAAGCTTCATTAGTTTCTCTTAATTTCAATATTAATTTAAATTCTATTAGATGCTCTATACGAGTATCATTAGATAAAATAAGAGAAGTGAGATTTATAGTTCCTGATTTATATAATTACATAAGTAGGTAGGATTCAAAGAATGTTCATTATTATAATATCGGAAGACGTAAAGGATTTTTGTATAATTTATTTTCAAAGCACGGCGAAACTCGTGACTTTTTATTAAGAACAAAACGTATTTCTAACAGTTGATAGGACTGTAGGTAGGTATGTAGTTTAAAAAATTATACACTTTGAGATATACATATAGGCAGTGGCGATGGTATGATCTACTTAAATACATTTAAGGTGTAAATAAACTCGTGGCACTTGATGGCACTGAACAACTACAAATGCTGAATGGCAAAGGGATGGCACAGTTCAGTTACTTACTTAGAAAAGAAAACAAATCTAATAAGTTGGTAAAGTCGCGAATACCAGAAATGACAGTTAAAGGGAACATTAGAAATCGGATAACATTGCCCAATCGCAAAAAACATATATTTACTTATCTTTCGCTTAGTAGTTTACTTTTGTAAGGGACACTAGTTTTATGCGATTTTAGTTTTTTAGTTGTTAATCTCTAACCGTTCATGTTTATGAGTGAAGTAATCTCAGCCATGTCATCGTGACTCCATTAGGTATACCTACTAGTTATAATGATTATATGGATTAACATAACATTAACAAAATGCAAAAGTTGTTGCAGGTACGAGTATGTGTACCTATTTCGTGTTTGGTACGTCTGTTATGACTCTGTCACACCATCCTATGATGGTAACACTTTGTCTGAGTTATGAGGACGAAGTATTTTATTGGAGTAAAAAGAGTTAATGAGCTACAGAGGATGGTTTTTTAGAAATGTGGTTGATAATATGCAATGCTAAATAATACATAACAAAACGATAGGTACTAAAGCCACATTGCAACTATTATAGCTAACAATTACTAAAAATATTTCTCATAATTTTAATTTATAAATTATTTAATTAAGCAACATATGTGTGCAAATTCAGAAAAAAACTTTAAATTATAAATATTGTTCAGACTTTATTATCAGCAATAATTTGCGTTAAAAAATTCATGTTCTAATACGCGACGCACCGTGGACGAGTTTAAAAACGATTTTGGTCGTAATCACCAAACTGATTGACTGGAAAGTCTGATAATAAAGAAATAAAAATACACATACTTAATTGGGTAATTCTCTCCTTGATCCTCAAATAGGAGGGAGTTGCCCATTCATTTGACTTGTTAAGTTTACGTTAACCGGTCCTATTATAACAATAAATAAATACAGAAAAATCGTAGGCTTATGCGTCTTCCAGTCAGCCATATCAACTTACCATTGTGACGTCATCGATCTTTGATATACTTCTGACAAATATATTGACGCTCACTACCGCTGGTCCATCTAAGTACCAAGCAAAATATACTGGTAAATAATCACTAAAAATGAAACAAAAATGCATATTTTCTGTTTCAATTGGTATCGCATTCTGAAAATAACACATTTTTAATGATCGACTCACCTTCACCTCACCGGAATTTCCTATGTATTTCGTATGCTATTGAATACCTATTGGCATAGTAGATGGATGCAGTTTGATGACACACAAATAATCCAAGAACGAACACAAATAAATTGTTGAAAAAAAATACGATAGCGATTTCGGAGAGAAACGAAATGAAACGAAATTGACTTGTTTATAGGAATTTGTGTTAGTGTATAAAAAATACCATAATTAATAGTAAATTATAAAGAAGTTACCAAATTTACATCCTTTTAAATAATTAGAAGAGTCTAAATAATTCCAGTTAACAAAGAGAGAGAGAGACAGAGAGAGAGGAATACTAAAACGAAAATTATTTAAATAAGTAGGTACAACAGATTTCCATCGTAAGTAGGTCCTGTAATAGTGTTGTTTTCTTTAGACTTCAGACTACCTAAGTAAAGAAAATTAGACGAAATAGTGCTAAACTCATGTAAAGAAATCGCTTCCTTATGAGGCCACATAAAGTAACATAAGCCGGAAATTAAAATTTCGCTTTAGAAAATGAACCCATAAATCATGTTATACATATATTATGAAAGAGTCTACTAAAACTATTGAATTTTCATTATAAATGTAAATAAGCCGCATAAAAATGGTCGAAGGTTTTCATTACTACGGCAAAAGTATTTTCAGTTGCTTTGCGTGTCACTAACACTTTCATCGATTTTTTAATCGGTCTGCATAACTTTTTTGCTGAGTAGTTCGATTGTTACATGCTTATTCATTCATCTATAATATAGGAACATAATTCAAAGCGAACCATAGCATTTTTACAAATATAAACTTACATATTATTGTACATACACGTTCGTATGTCATGGATCAAGTGAAAAAGTATCGTCAATATAAACATTATCAGAATCAATACTTAAATTAAACTATCTGATGGTTCTGGTATTTTTATTTTCGCAGTAATAGCCACTAAAACACATTTGAAGTAGGTTTCTGGAATGATTTATATATAAAGAAGTTAATAAATTACGCAGTCAAAATTAACAAATAGCTGACTAAAGATAACATACTTTCACAATACATTTTCAAAAAATGTTTTTTATTGATAGGTCCTCTTAATATGGTGTGAATATAAAATATCTAATATAAGTTTTCCAGATATATTACGCTAATTTAGTCACGAATTAAATATGTAATTTTAAGATTACATTCACGGCACGCCCGCACTCAAGCGGTTTTAAAACATCTAATAGATACCTATTGGATTTGACGGCCGTATTAAATAAATCACAAATATAAAAAAAACTTATCGTTATTTATCCTTGATACCCTTCAAGTCGACATTTTTATATTCATCAGTTACCAAGCCGACTCAAAGATATTTAAATACTACAATTGCCTTTATAAAACTTATTGTTCTTAGTGTTAATAAAATCAAATTCCAGAATGTTAAGTTTTGCTAGAAGAATAAAAATGCTTTCTTGAAAGATTCAGGAGTAAACGTCCAAGCAACTAGCATATTAAAATACTCGTCTTCAACAATACTTGTCCTTACCATATTATCGGTTTATTTTTTCAGGCGTACGTACTAATTGAAAGCGAAGAATAATAAAATAGTTCACTATGACATCAATTTGTGTATTTACATTACATATATAAGCCAAATCATGACCAGTTAGTTATTCATTCATTTCATTTTATCCGAATGGGGTATGGGTAACCTTTAATCATTGGTCAAGATGATGTTGTCTATGAATTTTCAAAAATAACCCAAAATCCGTAATCAAAAATACTATCTAAGTATAAAACTTTTTAAAAGCTCCTATATCGTTCAACACATTATTTGAAAAAGATTTTGTTTACAATTCTTGCTTTCCCTACTATTATTATAAATGCAGAAGTAACTATGTCTGTCAGTTTGGTGTACGTTTTAGAGACTTAACCGCTGGAGAAATCTTGAGAAAGGACATGCTAAATTTAATCCTCGAATGCGGACGAAGTCGCGGGCATAAGTAGGTACTAGTACTTACAATATATTATAAATAATGCACGTTATATGGTAAGGGACGATCTATGGAAGTTATTTAAATGGACAACTGGAAATTTTATGATCAATATTGTATTTGCGTAACTCAAGTTAATTTCTTACATTTAATTAAAATGCTACTTTTCCTTTATACAATTCAGTCTCGTATTTAATACGGCATACGATCACCGAGTTATCGGAGCTGACTAAGGCTTCAGGTGACCAGATGGCTGACGGTTACCCCTAGCAAAGAATTGGCTTAGCTATATTTAAATAGGAAAACCAGCCATCTAATCACGGTAGTTTCTTGGTGAGTAATATGGACCATTTTTATATAAGCTGTTATTTAAGATTTGGTACAGGCCCAGTTGTCCATTCTAACACAAAAAATATTACTTACGAGCAGAAAAGTTATTTTAAAACTCTACGAAGGCTGACTAATAGAAGTACGACCTGACTCGTTACTAACCATCTTAATGTCGCTTATGGTTGTGATACTTCTTACGAACAGGTTAATATTAACTACTGCCGGGCCATCTGTCAAAATTCCACACACTTACCATCCTTTTATAAATTACAAGAGTATAAAGCAACGTATCTGTAAAGACTTTGGAGACTAACAATATTAATCAGGGCCGATATCTTTAGGGCTCTACAAAGCAATGTTTTATTTTTTTAAAGCACAACAAACATTTCATGGAGATAGATGGGAAACAGCATTGTCAGCTAATGCGCAGCTTAAAAGCTACGCAATGCACTAACTGTAGGACTCAGTGTTATTGATTTTGTAAACTTTTCAAATATCTTCTCAAATAGGTATTCAACTTCGTACTTATACGAGTACCTACGATCGTATAGGTAGATATCGGAAGCGGCAATAAGTAGTTTAATTTCTTAATTCTAAAAATGCCATGCCATGCGAATTCGTACTGTTAAAAAAAAGTACTTATTATAAAAACAGCATGATAATTTGCCATGGAATTAGATCGACCCTGGATTATAATTTAATAGGTATTCGGTAGGTACATTCTGCAATGCTTGCCACTTTAGCAACCTACATCTGGGCCTTGTTTATTAGGGTACCTACTGATTTAGGTACCTTCACTAAAGATTTATAATTATACTTAAAACGAAAGCTATTCTTTTTGAGAAATAAAATAAAAAATAAATAAAAAAGTAGGTATAGGTACCTTCAATTTGTAGGAGCAAAATTGTTAATTGTCGCACTTATTATAAATCTATTCAAATTTTATTATTATATTTGTATTCTATGTAGGTATATCTTTTTTCTCTACACAAATATTTAGAGACACCCTTCTTAAAATATCCAGAGTGAAAGAAAAAAAACCGAAAAGGTAGGTGGTCTATTCCAGTACTGAAAGTACTAAAGTAGTTTTTCGTTTTTTTTTTATTAGTTACGCAAAACTCTTACGGTATTGTTACACAAATGGTTTTAAGTTAGACATTATTTAAAACAGATGCAGTCACTTTTTAACATTATTGTATTGAAAGTGATGGCATGTGTTTTAGAAACTGTTTAACTTTAAACCGTTTTGTAAATAATGAGACCTTAAATGTGCATCATGTAGATATTTACTCCTCCTTCTTTGTCCAGTTTAGTGCTTTTATTTTAGACTAGATTTTATTATTTAATAAATATGTGTCTTTGAGTGCGAGAAAAATAGTCAATTTAGTACAAAATTTAAAACCGAAAAAATGTACACTCGACAAAAATTCTGAAATTTTCTCAGTCAGTTTCTTCTAAACCTGTCACAGATTAACAAAGAGATTTAAATCTCTTTGCAGATTAACAATTTAAAACACATGGCGCCACCTTCTTTGCGGAAAAACCATAGAACTAAAACTCTCAACATTTTCGCAAGGAAGATGGTCCACAGATATTTACTGGCTGTTTAAGTTTGTCTATGTCTTATTATGGAAATTAAAAACTAATTACTTTTTACTCCCTAGAGACTAATGTGGTCACTTTAGCCCCGCTTTGTAGGGCTATATTGGCGTACTTTTAAAGCATCAGAAGTAAAAAAGTAAATTTAATAGTAGGTGTACATTATGGTACAATGTACAATGTAATGTTAGTGATTACCTACCACTGAGGCGCCATTGAGACACGAGCCGTTAGGTGAGGGTCGAGAGCCGAGCACGGTAATCATCAATACACACGTGCATCATACGACGTTTTTCAACACACTTGTAAAGAAAATAATACTAAAAAATCATTTTATAATCATTTTTCGCAATGGCGGAAATAGTTATTCACACAACAAGAGAGGAAAGTTAGATTTTGCTGCGAGCGACGGTGAATGTCGAGATACGAAATATCATGTCAGTGTGTTGAGCCACGAGCGTAGCTTAAACACTGACATGATATTTCGTATCGAGACATTCACAGAGCGACATGCAAAAAACTTCCTCTCGTGTTGATGTACAGAACGTTTCACTTCTCTAAGCGAGCAAAGGAAACAGGTAACTAGGTAGTTATATGAGTACAAATCAGTAATTGAAATAAGTACCTATATTCTACACAGAACAGTAAAATTGTTGCAGTTCTTAAGATTAAACTAAAGATTAACAAATTAAATAGCGCCCGCCAAACAACAAAACACGACGAATTACGAAACAAATGAAACGCATTTTTCTTTTTTCTTATAGGGTGCGTTCTGAAACTTGTTTCTGATAAAACTTTTACAAAATGATGTTTTGATATTTAAAGATAATATTTTATTTATAATAATAATTATCCACTATTTTAGTATTTTTACGTAATTCTAATAATATTCTTTGGAACAATTCCAGGAAAGTGAATTACCAGACTATTTTTTTTTAATTCTGCACTGGTGGCAACATAATGAAAATCCCAACTATAGTTTTAGAAAGTTTCTAAATTAAAAACTTTTTGATAAAAACTTTTCAAACAATTTCAAACCGAAGCAAGGAGGTTTTCAATCTTTTTGGTTATGAATTTTAATTGACAACCGGATATCCGGTACTTTAACTCACTCTTTAAAACAGAGAGTAAAAGTAGACTTTCCTCACTAACTTCGGTGCAAAACGATGTTCCTTTGCAAGGTTAGAGAGGTGAAAAAATTAATTACTTAGTTTCCTATGCTCGCGCATTTAACAATGGCAATCGGCCATAGACTAAAAGAATGAGGTTTTTATTTGGTTTGTCGCGGATAGCGTTTTAGCCACGTACAAAATGGGGAATTCAAAGTTTTTACAGAGAAAAAAAAAGTTATATTTGAGTGAAAGGTTTGTTTATTAAACACGTACAAGTTGAAATTATCTATCTTTAAACGAATGCAACTTCGTTAAAGAAGAAAGGGGCAAACAATAGGTATATTAATTTATTTCTACTATTCAGAAGATCTTTTTTGTATCGAAACTTTTTTAAGAACAAAGCAACTCAACCGATAAATAAAAAAAATATATATATAACTCACTTGTGAATAATAGCAATGAAAAAGTCAGTTTGATTACAGGTGTCATTATGTGCCGAATTGCAGTGAAATAAGAGCCACTCTAAGAGCAAGTGTGTTGAAAAAATCTAAAATCCGGCTGCCTAAAAGTTCGCTAATTTTAATACAAAAGTTAATTATAAAACCAGACTCCTTAAAAAGTAAATTATAAAATAAATGGTAACAAGATGACCTATTAGTAAAGTGGAAAGTAAAGACCAGCTGCAAAATGTTACAACAATCTCATGCAGTCGGAGGCAATTATATCTTTAGTAAAATATAGAAGATGTCTTCGACCGCATGAGACTGTTGTTAGAATGTGCCAGAACAGTCTCGTGCGGGCTCCAAATGTTTATTTCGTAAAGAATAAACTTCGGCATCCTACTCGTAATTGCGTTGGGCGGTCGCCACGTATTTCTGGCAAGTTATTACTAGCTATTTTTTAAAAAGGTAATCACCATCATCATTTCAGCCACAGGAAGTCATCTACTGAACGCGCTATCAAGAGGTAATGCAGGGAACTGTTCCGTATTACAATATTTTTTTGTATTAAATAGTATTTAATTAACTGAACTTTGAAAATAATACTATAGGGTATTGAAAAACATCTCATTGAAATACACAATTTTTTACACACACACAAACTTATTACACAACTTTAACAATAAATTATTAATAATATAATACACAATGTGTATTGTTTAGTAATGCCCTAGTGAAGAACCTCGGAAATATCTGGGAGCGTGGCAGTGCCCCCGCCAAGTCGAGCAAAAAAGCAATTCAGGCCATTTTCGACCCCCTATAACTTCGTTGCGGATAAAACTGGAAGCCTGAACTTTCAGTAATCGCTTGGTTATAAGGCATTGAATAAACACAGTCTATTTCAAATTTCAACCAAATTAGAACCAGTAGTTTAAAGTAAAAAATAACTAGTCAAACTACCTTATGTTTGTCACTGACTGACTGACCGATCATCACAACTCTAAGGCACTTCTAGCAGACTTAGAAGCTTCAAATTTAGAATAAAATTAGTGTTTAGTGTATAAATTAAGGAAAAACTCAAATATTTTGCAATTTCGGTCCGGGTTTCTAAATACACTAACTACGTAACATCAATATTAAAAATCTTTTATGTTTTAAATAAAGAGAATGACTTGGCCATCGCATGAAAACACAATGTATCTCACAAGTGATACATATTATATTAAATTTGATTGTTTAGTGCGATTGACAAATCAATCTTCTTCATCATTCATCAATCAAACATAAAATATTTTTAATATTGATATGTTCACTATAATATGTTGTTAGGTTAGCTAATTACGTATAATAACTTAAGACAGAAGGTCCCTTAGTAGGAACTGAATAAATTTACCGACTTAGTATTACATGGATCTCACAACTTTTTACGGTAAAAGAACTTTGTTGCGAGACTTGTTTTTTTTTACAAGTCATATTTTTGATGGCATATACCTAGTATACTCCTTATACTTCAACCACAAACAGCGCGAATAGTTAATAAGTAAAACTCCTTATTGTACACCAATAAAATATGCAATAAATGACACAATTATTAAAAAAAATACAATGGGCGTTTTTATCGCTTTAAGCGATTTCTTCCAGACACCTTAGGATGTATGTAACTGAGATAAACAAATGAAGTTAGGTGGTGCAGTAATTGGGATTGTATCAGAAGGGTAAAGATTGGGGAGAATTTTCATCAGCCTAATAAAATTGAAAAAAACTAATAAAAGTAGGTAACGCAGGCACGCTACCTTTAGCGAAGTTCGAATAAGAACCCACGATTTTATGCTATTCAGCAGCCGAATCGCCTAACTTTAATTACGGGATATCTTATATAATCAATAAGTATAAGTATAGTACAGGGTACATAATAAATAAGTAATATAACTATAAAGAAATAAATATTTAAATCACTGTGAATGACGCTCGACGATCTGTGGGTAGCCTACTTTTAGCGTCGGTTGCCATCAGATCTTTTTCTAGTAAGTACCTATGTTTTATACGTGAGATTGAGTGATTAAAAGATTCTTGTAAATACCCGGTCACTATAAATAACTACAAGTGTCCGAACAAAAATCGCTTTAGATGACTCGTAGATCAATCTGGATAGCTGACATGTTAACAGTACTTTATAGTCAAATTCGAAATAAGGATTTCAAAGAAAATAGACATGATTATAAATTTATGTAACACTAATTTGTCGAATGTCTTGTCTATATACTTATATATTATACTAATAATATTATAAAGAGTACCTACGGAGCTTTTTGCCGACTTTCCCATTTTTGTATGTTTGTTACGAATTAACTCAAAAGCTACTGGACCTATTTTAAAAAATCTTTCACCAATGGAAAGCTCGAATACCCCCTGAGTAATATAGCTTATTTTACATAGACTATATTTTATTCCCGTATTCCTACGGGAACGAGAACTACGCGGGTGAAACCATGCAGAACCACTAGTAATAATATAAACTTAGCGCCGTAGATCTCAGAAATTTTCACAATATTGATTGATGATTTACCTACTTACTACCTAGTAATAGTACATTACGGTACAAGTGTGTAATGTTGGTGATTACCGCTGAGGCGCCATGGAGACCCGAGCCGTCTCACCTAACGAGACAGCTAACAGCTGTTAAGAGAGCCGAGGACGGTAATTATCAATACACAGGTGTATCATACGACGTTTTTCAACACACTTGTGAATAAAATAACACTAAAAAATCATTTTAAAATAATCATTTTTCGCACTGGCGGCAAAAATTAATTAGTTTTCCAATGCGCATCCAACAATGGCGATCGGCCATAGACTAAAAGGATGATGTTTCTTTTTTTTTGGTTTGTCGCGGATAGCGTTTTAGCTATTTACAAAATGGGGAATTTAAAATTTTTACAGAGAAAACAAAAGTTATATTTGAATGAAAGTTTTGTTTATTAAACTCGGACAACTTGAAATTATCTATTTATATACGAAGTTGCATGAAATGAGCAAGTAATAGGTATATTAATTTATTTGTACTATTAAACACAATCTTTTTTGTATCGAAACATTTTTAAGAACAAAGCAACTCAACCAATTAAATTGAAAAAAAAATCTATAACTCACTTGTGAATAATAGTAATGAAAAAGTCACAGTTTGATTACAGGTATCATTATGTGCCTAATTGCAGTGAAATTAGAGCCACTTTATGAGCAAGTGTGTTGAAAAATATATAATATCTAGGCGTTACTTATTAGGTCCTCTGAAACATAATGTATTAATCGTTGGTAATAAACCTAGCCCAGACATTCGTCCAATACTATGATTAATGTCTTGTATCTATTAATTTGTTCTTTTATCTGCATTTCATTATAAATATTTATATTGAACATAATAATGTTCAATATAATTATTATTAGTATAGTACCTAGGTACTTTTGGCCTGCCAATGAAGATAAGACCACACAATTATTAGAAAACTAGCTGACCCGGCAAACGTTGTTCTGCAATATAAAGGGGGGGAGCTATTTTCATACCTACCAAATATACACCGTGACATGAGATTCTATATTTTAGATTATAGATTATGGTTAGGTACATCTGATATTCAGACACAACGATTCGAGTTCAGTCATACCAAAGCCTAAATTTCGGTCTCTGTGATTATGCTCCTTCTTGACAAATTCATAGTATCAGAGTTCAGATCAAAATATTGTAGCGACACTACATAGAACGTGCCAATAAACGGCCGGGTTCTAAACCTATCGAAGTTTTCTAATGAGTTTGTATACTCGCAAATATAACTGTTCAACATCAACCGTTGGACCGCGGTCCCCCGCAGGCAAGAAGCCTCCTCCACCACGCCTGGCAGAAGGTCTTCACTTTTCCGATGGAGGAGCATTCCACCTTCGCTCCTTCATAATATGAAAACTCCATTCTTATTCCGCCGAAATCGAGTCGTTTTTAATATCTTAAAATAACTCTCAAATTGTCACCTGCGGTATTTCCGGACCGATACGACCTTCAAACCTTCAAGAAGAGAGCGTACTCCTACCTCAAACCCCCCCGGTGACAACTCAGAAGCAGACTTCCCATTTGTCCCCTCTAGTCAACTTTCAAAGGGAACAGTCAGCATGAATTGTCACCCCGGTGACAACCGGGAAGACAATTCCCAGCTGTCACCCCGGGGGACAGGGCCAGAGGGGACTACTTCTACTAATTCTTTTTTTGTTGTCTTTGTTATTGTTCAGAGAAGGGAAAGAAAAAAATACGAAAGTTGCGCGGAACATTAAAACATTCAAGAAAACTTAACGACCGTATTGTCTTTTCTAATGTAGCCTTATGGCGTTTTATATAACTGTTGGTTGTACAGGACAACGTCTGTTGGGTCAGCTAGTATATAGATAAAGTTTAATTTAGCAACGATTCCTGTATGAGAAATTATATCGATGGAATGTCCGCGGAGTTGAGGTATTTCGTCCCACTGGTTTATGAACCCTTCGGCGTTGTAATAGGTAGGTTATAGTAGGTCGGCGATTGTAAATAATCTCAAAATTAATTATCAAGAAGAGGCTAAACGACTAGATTAACACTCGATGGGTGCTCGTCGAAAGCTCGGACTGGATTGCAAGGGCGTAAAGGAATCAGTAGTACTTCATCATAATTATTTCATGGAATCCGTTTAGCAATGTTAATATGGCATTCTATATCTAACAAAGTCAATTTATTTTTTAAATACGTTAATATAAATGAAATACAGCGGAAGAACTATTATTAAATTAGCAAGATTTATACTTACTTATTCTTATTCGAAAATACTTCATTTAAAAAAGAATCGAAATGGTGGATTCGATTGGAAAGGCGTTCTTATTCTCAAACATGTCTCAAACACTTGAGTACAGTCGAGTCGCCACATTCGCGTCTAAGCCCGTCTCTACTACACACACTGTAGTTGGTCTTACTCAAGTACGAGTAGGCTAAACTGAGTTTGAACTCTCATTTTGAAATTTCTAGACCTGGAGTTTCTGTCGTCTCAGAATATCAACCCCGAATACTTGAACTCATTTTATCAACCCCTAACAGCCCAATGCTGAGCTATGGGTCTTTAACAGGTCTTTTCTCAAATAAATGAGAAAATTAATTTTAGAAATATGTTTATAGGTTAAGTGATATTTAAATGGTGTGCTAATTATATCAATTATTGAATCCTCAAAAAATATTGTGACCTTCGAATATTATGTTAATGAGGTCCCATGTTACAGCGGATTTGGCTTTTCATTTCTTCCCAAAATCTACATATTAGGTAGTAACAAGTTAGTAATGCAATTGAAATAAAAAAAATACAACTATTAATCATTTAAGTGGGTAGCATCTTTTTAATAATAAATGAAAAATATTTAATTGATATTACTCAATGATATACATTAATATGCTTAAATACCAATAATGTTACATTATGAATAATACTCTAGTCCTGTTATAAGGCTCAGATACATACCAGTGCCGTTTATGCCGGAAGGTCGTATACGAGCATCGTAGCGCCCAGGACCCAGGATCTGGTCCAGAATTTGCTTTTCTTTCTCCCTGAAGTTGATCTTGGGAGTCATGCATCTGAAATTATCGTACCCTATTATGTAACATCATAATCCTCATTGCTTCATAACGAAGTTGGCTACAAAGGTTTTCAAAAATTTCCAAGCGAACGGGGGAAACGAGATTCGAGCGGTCTACCTTGCTGGGCGCTTAGTATGTTAATTTTATAGTTCTAATACCTAGGCTACATTTTCGTAGCGTCTGTAACGATCTTAGAGTTATGTTTACTGACTGTGTATCTGTGACATTGAATTCCACGTTTCGGAAAACTCTTAAGCCGTTGTTGGCGGTTTGAGTTGTGATTAAAAAAGTGATTAAAGTAAAATGTCAAGAAACATCCATCCTAAGTGTAAGATGTTAAATTTATAGTAACTCCCTCGCACATTTAGTAACCTTGAACCTCTAAAGCGATTTGACGAAAAACTACCTAAAGCATATATAATATTCTTAAATAAAGTAATATGTAACTTTAAGTTTTTCTACTCTGATACTGACGGAGTTACAGCAGTATGCATGTATGTATATATATGTATATATATATATATATATATATATATATATATATATATATATCTACTATATAAAAATAAGTCGGGTTTTCTTTCCTGACGCTATAACTCCAGAACGCACGAACCGATTTACACGGTTTTGCATTCGTTGGAAAGGTCTCGGGCTCCGTGAGGTTTATAGCAAAGAAAATTCAGGAAAAATTTCAACAGAAAAGCGGGAAAATCTTATAAGCATTGCACCCGTGCGAAGCCGGGGCGGTGTATGTATATATATACTTCAAACCTCTTTGATGAAGTTCAGAAATTAACTAAAATTACAACTTTCTTGGTACATCCAACGCCAAACACCCAAGCCCTGAGTGCCGACCACTTAAGGCCAGGTATTCCTGCAGCAGTAGGCATTTAGCGCTGTCACGGGTCGAGCGCAAAATACTTAGATCGGACGCATCGGCAGTGAACTCGCATGACCCCGCCAGCGACATAGTATATAAATTAGCAGTAGGATAATTTTATTTGACTTTAGAAATGCATTTTATATATTATCAAACTTTGTTTATGGTTTAGTAATAAATTAGAGTTACGTAAATAAATGAAGTAACTTCTCTGTTTTTATTTTGTTTGTTTATGTAATTATTATAACTATTATGTGTATACATCATGGTGACAAAAATCTCAAATCGAAAATTCTGTTTGACATAAATATTAGGTCTTTACCAATGAAATTGCCATTTTATATGAAAAAATTGAAACGAATTTTTTTCATGTATTTTTATTTGTATTAATCGAAGTAATCAATCACCTATGCAATTAATGCATCTTTTGCCAACGCAGTGGCAGTTCGTTGATGCCCTTCTTAAAGAAATCAGCTGGACTGGCACCAAATTCTTCAAAGGCATTTTGTACCTACTGCCTCTCGGGTATTAATTTTTTTTCCCACCAAGAAGTTATCCAAATTCTGGAAAAAGTTTTAGTCTGTAGGCGCAAGGTCTGGTGAGTAGGGCGGATGACGGGGAGATTCCAACTCCAGTTTTTGCAACTTGGAGACCGTCTTCTGTGCAGTGTGAGGTCACGCGTTGTCTTGCAGAAGCAGCGGAGACGAGCGATTGACCAAAGCTGGTTGGAGATGTGCCTGCTTCTCCATCGTTGTGTTCAGTTCTTCACAGTATACATCTGCAGTAATGCTCACCCCGTTTGGTAAGAAGCTGTGATGAATCACACCGGCGCTAGACCACCAAACAGGTCACTTCATCACTTTTCTAGGGGTAAGTTTTCGTTTAGGGCATTGTTTAGGTGCTGAACCTGGATCCAACCAATTTGCTGAGCGCTAGCGGTTATCAAACAATAAATTTCTCATCGCAGGTAACAATGCGGTTCAAAATTCCTTCATTTGTGTATCTGTTGAGCAGTGAAAGGCACGTCTCGACGCGTACTTCGCGCTGGCGATCATTGAGTTCGTGGGGCACCCTTTTGTCAAGCTTTTTTACCTTGCCAATTTGACGCAAATTGACCAATATTGTTTTGACGCTAACGTCGGAAGCTGCTGCTAATTCAGCCGTAGATTGTGTATCATCAGCTTCCATAATCGCCTTTAATTCGTCATTGTCGACCAAAGTCTTCGGAAGACCGCGAGGTTTATTTTTCAGGTCGAAATTTTCAGAACAGAAGCGAGCAAACCAATAACAGGTGGTGCGTTGGTTTGTAGTGTCAGCTCCGAAAAACGTCGTTGATGTTGCGTGCCGCTTGTGCCGCGTTGCTGCCACGACGGTACTCATATTCCATAATTACTCGAATTTTTAACGTATCCATGATGACAAAAAAGATTGAAATGCGATGAAAAAGTTGGTGCCGTAAGATCTAGCGCACCATGACCCAGCAACGTAAACATCAATTAAAGGGTAGCCGTTCTTAGTTCGACCTTCTGCGATAGCAATATCCTTCTCCACTTGAGCTGCTTCTTCGATTCCATAGAAGCATTAAAATTTGCCGTCTTTTTCCATTTTTCAAATAATTCATCTTCTAATTTGGAATAGTATTTTGAGCTGAATACCGGAATATCCATCGCTGAACATAATTCCTCAAATTGAAAAAAGCCAATACCGGAAGCCACAATGCCAGTAGTGGCGGCTGTATTAAGATTAACTTGATCTCTATCGTTTAGGTCTTCAGAGTTAATCGAGCTAAATTTCTTTGTAAATATTGCATTCAAAATGAAATACTGATAAAAGTCCTCGTCGTTTTTCACTGATCAAACGGAATTTTCCTAAGGTGCAGTTAAATAAACCCTTATGACGAGCTTTCTCTTGTAACTCCTGTAAAATGTAATTTATATCAACAATTCGCCATCCCGAAACAGGTTGAAATTCATTTTCTTTGAATGCATACTTTACGATAAGTGAGTCTTCCGCCTCTTCAGTATCTCTGAAACAGTGAACAAATGTAGTAAGTATTACATATTTTAGATTAATATTAGTTACCTATATATTTTTTGATGTTAGCATAGTGAAAAGTTAATAGACTGACAAAATACACATGAAAATGTTAAGGTAAATGTTATCATTTCAAATGTGATCCTTACGTAAGATTTACAGTGTGGACAGGATCGACAGAATTCAATTTACTGACAGAGTTTTCGGAAACGTCAGCCATGTCAGACAAGTGCCTAAAAACAACTTAAAACATTAATGTTAAAACATTTCGTTTTGAATGCAATCAAGACCAAGTTAATCTTAATACAGCCGCCACTACTGGCATTGTGGCTTCTGGTATTGGCTTTTCTCAATTTGAGGAATTATGTTCAGCGATAGATATTCCGGTATTAGCTCAAAATAGTATTCCAAATTAGTCATGACGATTCGATGAAGCCCAAACTCGATGAGGTTGTGTCGTTTCATTGCAAAGTTCCTATGGCCACCTTCCAGCTCTATCATCAGATCAGCACCATGTCATCATATTATTGCATTTTCACGCGATTTACACATGTATGCAATATTTCAGATTTTAAAAATTGACGGTCTTACCGACCTTCATATTCCGATTTATTTGATTACTTGCCTAATTTCAGTTGAATTATACCTACTGATATTCTTATACTATGGCATGATCTTTTTATGAATTTATAAATGAGATTGAAGTAAAATGAAATTTAATGTGATTGTGTCAAAGTCGAAAATGACATAACAAATTAAACATTTACTTACTTCTTCACATATATTTTGAGTTAATTCTTTTTATTTATTAATTTTATAGTGGTAACGCCTTTTTTCGCTTTCGTTGTTTATTACCCATTATGGATAACTTGCAACAAATATATCAATTCGTCAAAACTGATTGATTAGTGCAAAAAATTGTCACGGAAAAAATTGACACAGGTCCGTCATCCGTAAGCGCCAGCGCGCGACTGAACACGCCAGCTAAGCCACCGCGCTCGTGCATTTTGTAGTTTTTTCAACATAGTGATTATAAAAATCATTTTATAAAGTCAAACTCTGCGAATTTGTCTAGAAATATTTCATATCTTTAATTTAGTACAAAAAAATAATGTAAAATATCAGTAGTTTAGTCATGACATAGAAAAAACAAAACAAAAAGGGGTAACTTTGAGATTTTTTTCTATCGAGTGAAGTTCATCAAATCGTGTAACCGAATGCGACTTTGACTAGAATATGTCCTTAAGTTATATATATCTTTTTTTCAGAATTTTAAACACTATTTTCTATGTCTCAGATGATTTTAAAAATCACAAAAATCGGCCTCTGCCGGCCCACCCAGCCTTAATAGCGTGGTCTTCTCTATTCTTTACATAATATTTTTTGTAAAACCGTTCCCGAACATGGCTCTAATGGCAGGTGTAAACAATTTACGTTTTCGAAGGGGAAAATCGATCGGTCGGTCGGTGTCCGGTCGGTCGGGTAAATTTTAGATAAAAATACTGCTTTAGCGAGGACTATCATTATCAGCAGCGTTAAGATTTGTTATGTTTAGGTAAGTCTATGTATGCCTTCAGTGGTAGCCCGTAAAAATAACAAAATCATTAAATATAGCAGTGATAGCCTCGCGGTTAAGAATTTGCTTCTCATTCGTGAGGCTCGGGTTCAAATCCTAACATTTACCAATAATGTTTTCAAAAAGGTTATTACATTTTTCACCATTATATTCTTTGGACCCAGCACCGCCGTACCGATGCTGTGAATGCCTCAGAATTATTCTGGGACCTGCGGGTTTCCTCATGATGTTTTCCTCGTGAGTTTATTAATTTTTATTTATTTTATCAAATAATTTGTTTTTCTTCTTGACGTTTGACGATTGTTTTTACACAACTGTCGAAAAATAAGTGTATCTACCTACCTAATTTGTGCTCAAGGTGTAAGGTGATAATATGTAAGTATACATAATATTATGACGTTTTCTTACCCTTAATATTTTTTTATTGCTTGTTTGCTATGAGAAGAATGGTTTAGTGACCGAAAAAACTTTAGCTTTTCTTTTCTTAGAATCAGGTGAGATGCACACGCAGTTTTACGGTAGATACATAATGCTATGTAGATACATAGTGGTGGCCTTACGTTATAGAGCCCGCTTCTCATGAAGATAATCAGTGAGGCTCGGGTTTAAATTCTGGCATATACCAATGTGTTTTTCAAAACCTTACGTACATATTCATCACTAGCTCGACGGTGAAATGAAACATCGTGAGGAAACTGCAGGTGCCAGAATTAATTCTGAGGCATGTGTAACAGACCTGGTCCAGTGATAAACCTATCACGTTTATAGGGGTCAAATATACTGGTGAAATGTGGCTATTTCCAGAAATGTAATATCTCTGCCCCCCCCCCCCCCCCTTCAGGGATATACATAATGCTACTATTAAAATGATATCGAAAGATTATACTTACGATATGATGTTGGAACAATATACAAGTATCAATAATATGACAAGGGCACATGATGGCCGCTGGAAGTCCATTTTCCGTCTGTAACAAAGATGTAATGCAGATTATTATCACGCAATGATCTGAATAAGTTACATTGTAGTCATAGAACTCTATAGGGCTGTGTATTTATTTAGCGATCTATGCATTTTAATAATACGTAGGTACGTAAAATAAAGGTAGGTAGGTAGAGGTACTAAAATTCATGTCTTCCAATTTTAATAATTTCTAGCGATTACAAATGTCTCTAGAGGGTGATAAATTTTAGCTGTATAGTCATTGCCTGGTATCCCTATAGTCTTTAACATGGCTGCAACATAAATTATAATATACCTAGATGTAGTCAGAGACTTATCGAAATTATTCTATATAAAGGATTTTTTTTTACGGAATCCTATAAATATCACTTAAATTAAACATCATGAAATAAAATTCGCTATTCTGCACTTTACTGAGTCTTGATTGCTTTAATTCGTTAGGTAGTAGGTACCTATAGCTAAGTCCGTCGGCCGATGCCCATTGATATTTACGTCAGCGAATTGATTTTCTTTTCATTGATTTATTTAATTCATACTGTTGCAAGTTGCACTTTTAGATTCATACTCGAAAAACACTGGATACGAGTACCTATAGTACCTAGACCCACAATTTCATCTCCTTGGAATTTTGATAAAGATCAAGTTTTGCCTATATTTCAGGATGACTATACGACTATCAGCACAGAGTAATAGTAGGTACAGTCGCCATCAGATATATTGTAGCGGGCGAGATACTCAAATATTTCGGCGTACCATTACTTTTCAAAAAATTCGTTACGCTAGTTATGGCCACTAACATCAGAACATGCAATTTGTCATAAATATAAGAGCAGCGACTTTTCAATAAATTCGGAACATAAAACAAGGTCAAAATATCAGAAAGCACAAAACGTCAAAGGTATCTACGCAGTCGGGATGATCATAAAGATCGGAACATTTATGGAAAATATACCTTAAGTGTGTATCACACGTTCTAAATTCGTTACAGCATAATGTCAACCTGTCAGATTGATATCTAGTCTATTCTTATTGCGAGGAGAGGTATTAATTTAAGTATTATGAGTAAGGTAAATAACAACGTATACATTACATTTATTTTATGGTTACCTATCTAAAACACTAATTTTCGTTTCCCATCTGTAAAGTTTCTCCAAATTCCAAACGAAAATTTGGAGAAAGCCATTTTTTCAAAACTGTACATATTTAAGAATGGGGATAAAAACTATCCTATGTCCTTTCCAAGGATTCAAACTATCTTTGCACCAAATTTCACCTAAATCGGTTCAGCGGTTTAAGCGTCAAGAGGTAACAAACAGACAGACACACTTTCGCATTTTTAATATGTTTGTGGGTGTGGATTGTATTATATTTCATCAGACGAAGACAATAGAAGCCTTAAAGAAATCTAAGGATTTCGATAATTTTATTTTATTTTGCATGTTGTGATTGTGACGCTTAGAGACTATATACATCTCTGAAGAAAGGAGACATTTCATGAATGTATGGAGACTGGGCCTGCACCATGTACACCAGTTTTTTTAGATAAATATAAATAAAATAACTAAGTAGGTATAGTTTTATTCATGATTTTGCTCATATTTGTCTAACTAGACAAATATGAGCAAAATCATGAATACAACAACTAAACTAAGTTGTACAATAAACTTTGGTTTCCATTGAACTAGCATGGCTGCGACCAAAATAAAATTTGATGTAATGATTATTTCGTAATGTACTTTATAACACATTTGCTCGTAAAAGGTGTCTTATTTCACCAATTTTAATATCGTTACCTATCTCATTACGCCCAAGTGCGGTAAGTGTAAAGTAAAACGCACGGTTTATCAAGATGCTCCGTCTTAAAACGAACGGTACTTTTTAAAATCTCAGCAAAGAGTTTTTATGTCAAAAAAGTTGTCAACATTTTATGATTAAAATTAACTTTGGGAAATAAAATATATTAAAGAAATATTTATGTACATAATTATTTAATTTAATTAATTTTGACAGTAAATTACAACCAATCTGTAACAAAAACACAAAAATATTATTTTACTTTATTAGTAATAAGTACTGGCTGTTTTTTGTGTCTTTTCCTAAAAAAAAAATGATGTTGCGCGCCGCGCGCTTTTTCTTAACGCTGTATTGTTTTTATTCGTTTACCATAGTCGGAGTTTTATTTTATTTCCTCGCAAATGTGTTATAAAACGTCGTATGACATACGTGCGCTTTGACAATTACAGCCTCTGCTTACTTGTAACCCTCGCCTACGGCTCGGGCTAGCAATATCGCCTCGGCTGTAATTTTCAACCTACCGCACTTATATCATAATGTACTATTATAACACATTTGCTCGTAAAAGGTGTCATTTCAATATCGTATTGTATCTCATTACGCCCAAGTGCGGTAATGTAATGTAAAACGCACGGTTTATCAAGATGCTCCGTCTTAAGACGAACGGTACATTTTAAAATCTTAGCAAATAGTTTTTATGTCAAAAAAGTTGTCAACATTTAATGATTAAAATAAATAATAATAATATAATCTATGATTAAAATTAATAATAATAATATAATCTCACGCCTTTTTTATCCCCGAGGGGGTAGGCAGAGGTATTCCATTACTGGATATACCCACATTTCACGAGATATATTGGACCCCTAAGTGATAGGTGGTGAGCCCATTGCCGGACCGGGTCTGTTTACATATAAAATTAACTTTGGGAGATAAAATATAATAAAGAAACATTTATGTACAAAGTTATTTAATTGAATAAATTTTGACAGTAAATTACAACCAATTAATCTGTAACAAAAACGCAAAAATATTAATTTACTTTATTAGTAATACTGGCTGGTAGAGCAGTGATAGCCCGGACGGTTAAAGAGCCGGCCGAAAATCAGTGAGGCTCGGGTTTGAATCCTGGCATGTACCAATGAGTTTTACAAAAACTTACGTACATATTTATCACTAGCTCGACGGTGAAGGAAAACATCGTGAGGAAACCCGCAGGTCTCAGAATTAATTCTGAGACATGTGTAAACAGACCCGGTCCGGCGATGGGCTCACCACCTATTATTTTTTATTTATTTTAGATCTTATGTTCGGTGTAATTAATACTGGCTGTTTTTTGTGCCTTTGCCTAAAAACAAATGTTGATGCTCGCGCATCGCTAATTTGTGAACAAGTAAAAATTATTTCGCGCGCTTTTTCTTAACGTTTTTATTCGTTTACCATAGTCCGAGTTTTATTTTATTTCCTCGCAAATGTGTTATAAAACGTCGTATGACATACGTGCGCTTTGATAATTACAGCCTCTGCTTACTTGTAACCCTCGCCTACGGCTCGGGCTAGCAATATCGCCTCGGCTGTAATTTTCAACTTACCGCACTTATATCTTAATGTACTATTATTCACTTTGACGTGACGCCTAGAGACCTTTTACATCTGTGGGGAAAGTTATAGTTTAATTTCTTTTAAATATTTATGAAAAAAATACATACTTATTTTCAATAAATAAATAATAATAATTTTATTTCAGCCAAGTCACATCCATATAGTTACACTAAAATAAAATCAATCCAAACTAAAAAAATTTAATAAAATCAGACATCAATTAAAAAAGGACACTTCAGGGTTGTTTACCCTTTTTCTTATGCTAAAAACATGAGGTATAGAATAAAATAGCTTTTTCATACCATCTATTCGGAAAGTGACGTTTTGTCCTCAATAAGAGGGAGCAAAGTAAGTCTTTTCCGATAAAGTTTTAATAAGTGCGAATAAAAGTATTTTGAATTTGGTATTTAAAATATTCTTCAACAATCTTAGCCAAAGAGATTAGCAAAATAAGTTTGCATCTAAGATTGGCGCCACTGTAGTTTACACAAAATATTAGTTCCATTTTTATCCGCATTAGGTTGACAAGGCTGAATGGCGTTCGATGGTCGTCTCACACTGTCAGAAAAATTGCTGTGGGGCCTGTGGCAATGCGCGTGCTTTCGTATTTATTTTCCACAATAAAATTCACATTTTATTTAACGCCAAATTTTCGAATTCCAACATCGAATTGTTTGTGTATTTAATATTTTAAAATGAATTCAAGTAGCAGTGACTGCAGTGATAGATAAACACCAAAAAGAAGAAGCAAACAATGCCATCAATATTTTATCTCATAGAGAGGTATGAAAAGCAGAGTGTATCATTCGGTCGCAAAATAATTTTTACCACAGACCATTAATCTAGCTAGATGACGGGAGTATACGTACTTCGCGTGTCCAACTGGAGTCAAATTGACTTCAGTCTACGCCGCGTCATTTATTCCGCGTTCGAACGTCGTTGCCACCGAACATCAACCGCCATCTCAAAAAATGACTGTTTGTTCAGTATTATGTTGTGCAAACTATACAGGAAAAGCTGACCCAGATAATGGACATGTTTCCTACTACAGGTAAGTAAATTTCTTCAATAATTATCTTTAATCTATTTAAAAATCATTTATTTCGGGTTCGTTGTGGTTTTACTATGAAAAATAAGACTGTGTGTGTTTACTTCTTGTTCATGATACATTGCCTGCTTTAGTAGCAAAGTTGTAGGGCCTGCTTATATTAAACACGCAATGGAAATGTAACAATCGATCTTTAGCTTTGTTTGTTCGGCTTCTTGGTAGGGTTACTATTCTCATTTTGCTGTCAAATGAAGCAAATAGTGATGTACACCTTTCGATTCTTCACGATTCTTATAGATTTTTCGAATCGAAACAGAGGAATAATAATGTTCGTAAGTGTACATTATTTTTGTTGCAATAACATTTATCTCTGAATAACATTCATTATAAATTACAGGTTTCCAAGTAATCCACACTTGAAACATAAATGGATGGAAGCGACCGGCCGAATAAATTGGTTTCCAACAAAAACGCCGAATTTTTTCTAGACATTTCCACAATAGCTGCTTCAAGGAAGGGAAAAAAGTTCGACTACTGCTTCCAGAAGTAATACCAACCATTGATATACTGAAAACATCAACATGTGAAGCAGTTAGTAGATTGATATTCGGCTCGATATTCTAGATTCACTAGCATTGTTTTCTAAACCTAAAATTATATTATCTGATACATATAAGTGTTAGTTAAAATATTTAGAACCGAAGATTCAACAATTTTAAAGAAAATAATTTTGGAGAATTTATTGAAGAAATTTACTTACCTGTAGTAGGAAACATGTCCATTATCTGGGTCAGCTTTTCCTGTATAGTTTGCACAACATAATACTGAACAAACAGTCATTTTTTGAGATGGCGGTTGATGTTCGGAGGCAACGACGTTCGAACGCGGAATAAATGACGCGGCGTAGACTGAAGTCAATTTGACTCCAGTTGGACACGCGAAGTACGTATACTCCCGTCATCTAGCTAGATTAATGGTCTGTGTCTCATACCATACTACAATTCTGCAAAGTTTCATCGACTGAGGAATTAATGTTGGGTTCTTCATACAAAAATCCGCTTCATTGCCTGGACTACAAAAGGCTAGTTGATTGTATCCAAATAAAATTTTCATAATATTATAAATTACCTGAAAACACCTCTACAAATGTATTTCAATTTTACAATTACATATATCACGACTACATTTTAAAATAATAAAACGATCAACAAAGTGAGGCAACTGAATACTAAAAGTGATGACGTAATATTATATTCAGGTCATTTTTATTTTAATGCTATTGCGTTCTCAGTAAATTAAAATCACAGTACTTAGCTCTATATTTTTTAAACCTTTCTCCTGGTTAGATTTTTTAAGCTATTGCATAGCTTCTATCGCGGGCCTTGAGCGCGGGGACCAAATCCAGAAATTCCGTAACGAAAAAAACCTCACGCTCCCCACTCCGACGGGCACGGAGGTGTGGCTTGAAGGCCGTGCATTGTCAAACAAAAACTTAAATAATTATTAAGAACTTCTTAATCATATATTTGGTTTAAGTTAAATATCTATTTAATGTCTTAATTGCGTTTCCCTATATTAAATTATCATGAAAGCAACACACATTTTTTTTTCATTTAGTAACTAAAAAATGTGGTGTTTGGAAGTTCAGGTGGCAAGACTTTCTGGGACGGTAGAGGTCATTTTCTATCTAACAACTATTCTCATATTTTTTTACGAATCTATGAAGATAAATCGATTTGACATTTTGAATGAAAATTGCCTTTGAATCGATTTCGCGCGGACAACGGGGAATTCACATCACTAAATCGCTCTTGTGACGTCACAGTAGGTAGAAAAAAAGTGACACGGTTCGTTTTCATACAGATTGAAGTACTTAAGTTATCTATTTTTACCTTGGGCTAAGTACCTTAAATCCCTCACTTCGTTCATGATTCTACATTAAAATCCCTCACTACGTTCGGGATTCTATCCTAGAATCATTCGATATGATCGTGATTTAAAAAAACGCCCTCGCCGTAAAAATATCGTTTTGCTCCCTTATGACACAATCTACTATTACCTTGGGCTACGTACTTTAATTAAACCCCTCACTTCGGTCATGATTCTACATTAGATTCTACATCTAATATCTCAATACGTTCGGGATTCTATTCTAGAATCATTCACGAAGTTCGTTGTTTAAAAAAATGCCCTCGCTGTAAAAATATCGTTTTCATATCTCATACTCGGAAAGTAGTGTATGTTTGATCTGAGTACCGGGTCGGAAGCGATGATTCCCACCACAGAGACATTCAGAGCTGTCATTCCCGCCCTCGGTCGGGAAAGACTCATAGTAATTGCTTCCGGCCTTAGGGCGGGAATGAATTAAAAAAAATAGTACTACATTTGGCAAAGACGTTTAAAGAAAAAGTTTCTCTAGGAAAGAGAATGACTTTCTTCCAACCTCTTTGGGTACTTAGTAGGGATACGAAACTTTTCACATCAATTAGAATAAGAAAAAATGGTGCGGCCTTGTAAGTGTAGGTATAAACAACAGAAAATAGCCCGCGCGCGGGGTGGTACGCGTTCCATATTTAAAATTAAAAACAGAGTAATAATTTGGTAAGCTGTTCCGAAATTCTATATCTTGTTTTTCATCGACACTAATAAGCACAGAACTCGATTACTCGGCTAAAAGTACATAATATTATTATAAAGAGGAAGGATTTGTATATTATTTTTGTAATGTTATTTTGGTTATGTACTCTATGATGTAGTATTCAAAGACGTTTAAAAGAAAAAGTTTCTCTTTCTTCCACCTCTTTGGTTGTATTGTTGTCAATTTTGTTTTTTTTTGTAGGTATTATTGCGTTTTTGCATGTTTGAATTTTTGTAAAATTGTCATTTTTTTTTTGTTTACTTTCCTTGAATTCGAAATGAAAAGTAGAGTGTTTAACGCGGGTGGAAGTTATCAATTTCTTCCGACCCTTGTATAACAATCTACTATTTTCTCCCTTATGACACAATCTACTATTCTTTCAGCGTTCGGTGCCGGTGACACAGATTTGTGACCAATAAAATTAATTATTATATATATTATTAAATACATTTGAAATTAACACCATATACTTACTCTAATCTACAGTCCTTTGAAGCTGTGAAATAACTCAAACTTCTGAGTTACCGAAAAAAAATACTCGTGTATACGGCTGTTTATACCACATTAATTTAAAACTTATAGAGTACTTCCCGTTGACCTAGAACTATATTTGGCAAGTTATATCGTCTTACATTACAAATACAAATCTGAAAACTATACATTTGTAAAGTAATTAAATAAATTGTTAAATTTGTACGAAACCCTCCGTGGGCAAGTCCGACTCGCACTTGCTGTTTTTAAAGTAAGAAGATGTCCTGAAACAGTAAATAGTATTTTATAACACATTTGCTCGTAAAAGGTCTCCTCCCTCCTTACCAATTTAATATCGTTTTGTATCTCATTACACACAAGTGCGGTAATGTAATGTAAAACGCACGGTGTATCTTGATAAACCGTGCGTTTTACATTACATCTTGAGCATCTTGATGCTCCGTCTAAAAACGAATGGTACCTTTTTAAATCTTAGCAAAGAGTTTTTATGTCAGAAAAGTGGTCAACATTTTATGAATAAAATTAATTTTGGGAGATAAAATATAATAAATAAACATTTACGATTTAAAACATTTATCTATATGTAACAAAAACACAAAAATATTAATTTACTTTATTAGTAATACTGGCAGTTTTTTGTGCCTTTTCCTAAAAAAAATGATGATGCACGTGCATCGCTAATTTGTGAACAAGTAAAAATTATTCCGCACGCTTTTACTTTTCGCTGTATTGTTTTTATTCGTTTAAGAAAGTCCAATGTAATTTTTAACTTACCGCACTTATATCATATTGTACTACTTATTACTAAATACCTTATAATGATATTTTATTTAACTAATGAGCTGACGGAAATGTAAATCTGTTTTTGCAGCGTAGCGTAGCCACTAATAAAGATTCAAGTTTCAAAATAAAATCCTACTATATTAGACTCGAATTCCAAACAAAACATAAACATACTCCATACGTCATGCCAAAAATAGACATGCATAATATACTTAGTAACTAATTTGAACTGTGTGATACACACATAAGGTATATTTTTCATTAATGTTCCGATCTTTATGATCATCCCGACCTTGTTCTATGTTCCGAATTTATTGAAAAGTCGCTGCTCTTATATTTATGACAAATTGCATGTTCTGATGTTATTGGCCATAACTAGAGTAACTATTTTTTTGAAAAGTAATGGTGCGCCGAAATATTTGAGTACCTCGCCGGCTACAATATATCTGATGGCGACTGTACTACGTACTATCAGTCAGTGTAGTAATATAAAAAAAATTACTAGCCCGTCAAACTTTTATTGAATAAAGAGTAGTAGATTTTACAAATTTACCTATTGACACAAGATGAGAAAAAAAAATATTATAGTTACATATATAGATACCCGGGTCTACTTATGCATTAACTTATATGCATTTTTTAGATGTTTACGGACCACAGTAGGTACCTAAACATATACCTTTATGGTATCCCTTCGTTTTGTTATAGCTGCTCGTTTCAGCAACTGTATGTGTACTGGTATGTATCCACTTAAAATTTGAAATAGAAAGGGGTTTGGACCTCTTTGTATGGGAGCCTGGCATAGTGGTGACCTTGATCACCAAGAGTCTCAGAAAAACGCGGCGCATCACGAAACCAGAGTACCTACCTATTTCGATAGAGGATAGACGAACAAAAAATGTTAAGATATGAATTATGACATATTATTCCTAGTCCTTATGCGTACAGGTTTCGAGATATTCCATGTTAAAGATCCCGTGTAAATTAATCTCCTTCTCCAAATAACTAGATATACCTACCTACCAGCTGCGTTATGTAATGGTTGAAAGTGTTGCATTTTTGATGTGTAGTATAAAGTACCTACCTAATAGTAAAGCAAACCATAAAATAAGTCCCCAAAGTTGGTAGGTATTTAAATTATCAAATCTTTGGTACTAGAATTAAGTCACATCACAGTTGACAGATTAAATCAAATGTGTGAAACATTTGATTTAATCTGTCAACCCACGATTCCCAGACACAATTGATTTTTAATTGCACTAAAGAATCTCGCTAGAGCCTTTTCATACATCAAATAGGTACATACCTACAAACATGACGGTAGGTATTTGTATGTAAGTACTTACGAGTATGTTATCTAAACAGTGGGCAGACATATTCTTGGCTGCCTCTAAATAAAGTGTTTTCACGTGTTTTCTATTATTTTTAGATAGGTAGTTGGTTTAACAGTTTTTTTTACTATTAGAGGTATTTAATTAGAGGAGAAATATGTTAGGAGTTTTATTTATACGGGATCTTTAACATTTAATATGCCATATTATGACATTTTTTGTTCTTCTATAGATCCTCTATAGATATACATTAGTTTCACGATGCGCCGCGTTTTCCTGAGACTTTTGGTGACCATGGTTATCACTATGCCAAAATGTTCAAACCCCTTTATTGCAAAAAAAAACATACATTCGAATTGAGAACCTTCTCCTTTTTTGAAGTCGGTTGAAAATAAATATGCTCACGCCTTTTGTCCCCGAGGCGGTAAGCAGAGGTATTCACTTGGTGTACTTTTCATCAGTCAGTATATAGGTAGATATATATCATAAGTAGGTATAGGTATATTTTAAAATACAACGTGTAGGTAATAGAATAAGCTTAAAGTAGGCTAGTTTGTAAACTTAGGCATAATCGATTACAGCTATTTTTTATTTCTTAATTTTTTCTTAAAAAATAATTATCACAACTGAATTTAGGGCTACCTCAATCAATACAATTCTGTAAATTAGTTCATGTAAGCTACGTTTTAGTTACCTATTTTTAAGTTTATTTTCGGGTCTAATAGAGGGGTTGAAATTTTAAAGAGGGATATTAAAATATGAAAGGGCACATTATAAAATATTGTATATCCATGGGTTTTTATGCTGCATGATATCAAATTGTGAAAAAGTCTGATGAATACCATATCTTTGTCAAATTACATTTTACTCTAAGCAAAAATAGTATTTAATTGAGAACAGGCATATTACCCCTGAAATTACGGAGTAAAGTGAAACGTCTCTAAACAAAATGTGTCACAATTCCGTAGTCTTTGTACCTACGCACTATCGGAATAGGTATGTCATTCTTCCCCTTACGACGATTTGCTTAAAAATATGATTTGACACTAAGTAGGTAGGTACTCGTTGTAAATATAAAGGTAGACGCAGTACATAATCTATCTATCTATATAAATAAAAATGAATTGATGTTCGTTAGTCTGATTAAAACTCCAGAACGGCTGGACAGATTTTGATGAAACTTTTTGTGTGGGTTAGAGGGGGTCCAGGGATGGTTTATACGGTGGCAGAACGACGTCTGCCCGGGCCACTAGTATGTTATGACGGTATGGTTCTCAGAGAGCGATCCGTTAATATGTTTATTATGTTCCGTTGACCTCATCTGTGACCTCTGGGCTACTAAAATAACTAAGTATAATAATAACTTATGGAAGTATTTTTTTTAATGGTAAAGTTAGAGAAATATTTTTGCACCCTTATCTGGAATATGAATTGTGATTTATTATATACTTTTTGTTGTAAGTATTAATTCTTGCTGTCTCTGTAATGTAAGGTAGGCTAAAAGAGTAAAAAACACAAATTAATTTGCAATGAATAATTATTTGAATAAATATTATATTGATAGACAAGAATGATGGTCTGCACCATTATATTTTTCTTCGTGTACTACGTTTGAACTATTGTCACAGTAACGGGGAGGGCATCGTGTTCGAGGAAATGGCTTCGGAAGCAACCACATTAGTAAGTAGGTACTGTACTTATACCTATTTGTGTAACTATTGCAGAAACGACAAAAAACTATAAATTTTATGATAAAATATTTGTATGCGTAAAATATCAAGTACCTACTTAAGTAACCAACATGAATTTTATTGAACCATACAAGCTATTTGTAACTAAATGCCAGATAAAAAAAAAAGATTTCTGATTGGATGGACGCCAGAGAGTAGGTAGGTATTTATTAACTGTTCAGTCCTGAGTTTTTGGCATTTGACAACCGCGAATATTTTTAGATTTTTTACATTTCAGATGCATGTCAGCCCTCCAGCCGTTTTCGTAACTGCGATTCGCAACCACTTGCTTTGTTTAGGTACCTATTATTATTGCGTCACATGTCAACTTAAAAATCCTACTAAGCCGAAACTGATTCTATTCTTAGGCCGCTTTTTGCTTATTACCTATACGAATAATATCAATAAGTATTGCGAAATATTTTTTATATTGTTTGAGGTAAGTATAATATAGGTACTTAGCTAAAAGTCACCTTTCTAACATTTGCTTCAAATTTTTGGCCAAGCTGTAGGTACGTTGACCATTTCAAGCGATACTAACTCGCGTGTGGCCTGTTACAGGGGCCAGTTTAGGGCCCAAGACGAGCACTTGCTCTATCGACACTGACAGCAATGAAGCAGATTGCGAATCATAGGCAGTACTTAAGTCCCCAGGTTCTCCACCTATCGTCCAATTTTTAATGTTGGTCCCTTTTCATTGCTAACGTCCTTGTCTTACTTCATACCGTGATATTTAAAAGCTTTGCCACGATGTTTGGGGTTTCGTACGAAAGTAGTAAAAATGAAACCCTTAGAGGGTCTGTCCGTCTGTCGCAGCTGCTCTGCTTATCTCAGAAACTTTAAATGCTGTTGACTTGAATTTTGGAATAGGTTAAACTTAATGCTTGCACAACTCTGAGTAATTGAAAGAATTTTCAGGGCAAACATGGCTGAAATAAGCGAAATGGGGGCGTCAAAATTTTAATGTAGGCGTTACTTATGATAAAAAATATCTAAAATGACCATACAAAAATCTCCTTTAGGATAAACTCCTTATATAAAAAAAAAGTTATTTATTGTGTACCTATAAGATATTAACAGAAAAGGTATACGAAATCGTGCGGTTCTTTATATCATCAATACTTTCCATTAGCCAGCTACGAGAAAGGTATTCCAATTCGTCATTAGCGTCAAGTTTTAATTCGATAAGGAAAATAACATTCAAATTATTATTTTAAATACTCAGGTCCATTTTAGTGAGTGGCACGGGCACGGGCAAAATTAAATATCTCTTATCTCTTTATGAAGTTTTTCTTATGGTTTATATTTTCGTTAACACCCTCATCCCATCACGCAATTTTATAAAGCTTTAGTGAACAAAAGAAATTTATACAAAAACGTGAATAATGGCTCAGCTGACGCATGGATAATATTTATATTAAGAGTACATTTATAAATAAAAAGATAATAAAAGCGAATTTAGGTAAAGAAACTTGAAAAAGGTAATAAACCTTTATAAAACTAAATACCTAATCACACAAATTTCTAAGAATTGTTCTTTGAACTCGGACTCGAACTCAATTATTTACTTAGGTAATTTTCACAAAATCGAGTAGATAAACATGTGAGTGTCTAGGTACCTGCATGCTATAAAACAAAATTCGCCAGCTTTATTTAGTTAAGATTGCTCACTATAGCTATGTACTTACAGTATAAATTAATATATATATTAAGTTTTTTTTTACACACAAAATGTATGATCATATATCCTTCATCCCATCCATTGAATATTTTTCCATATGAACCCACCTTAATCAGTGCAAAATATTAATTACACTGCGCAAAAATATAAATATTCCACGAGCGGGGGGCGCTGAATACCCTCTTTACTAATAAACTGTAAGTTTAAAGACCTTCATATTAGTCTCATCGTCGACCGGCTTCGACGAGAGCTAGTGGGCGACTGCGCGCCGTTCCGTGACCGCAACCGCAACTCGCGTCCGCTTTTCACGCCCATGCTATACAACTACAAACTAGGCGGGATTTTCTTGTAACTTTACTCGACCCTATTTTATGTAGGTAGGTATTCTAGGCGTTGCAATAAATTTAAAAAGAATTCGCTTTAGCTGTAGAAAAATCCAATGCTAGCCGAGTAAATACGGCTAACACATATAATATGTAGTATATGAAATCAGATTCACATGCGGAAAGAAATGTAGAATAGTTACAATAAACTTCTTATATATTATAAAAACATATACCATCAAATAGCGTGCTGCTTATGAGTTTTTCTGTTTCTAAAATTAAACTAAAACTCAACTAACGGTTTTTTCAAAAATGTGTAACTACATTTGTGGTCAGGATCACTGATGATCATTGATAACTCTGATAAATACCTTCTGAAACCATATACTCGTACTTAATCAAGATTGAAAGTAGGTATTAACAATTTGGTTTGACTAAACACATTCTTCTATTTTCACTGTATGAGTTGATTTCAATAAAGTGTAATATAATAAAATATAATTCTAGGACGTCCGTATGTCACAGCGATGGAAACTATTTGCATTATACCGAGGAATTTGGAAAGTAGGTGTGTTTTATGAATCGGTATTCGCTATGGATTTACAATTGGTAGTGAATTTTGGAGCGACAGTCCATTCACTTAACTGAGGAATTAAAAAATATATTCCAGTGCACATAGAAAATGTTTTAAAAGGGTTTATAAATAACTTTTTTTTATTTAAGTCGACAACTGAAGAGATAAAATCTTTCAATGTCATATTAAAACGAAGTAGATTCTGAAAAAAAAAAGAAGAAAAAAACATATTCTTAAAAAATTGTTTCTTTTTACTAAGAGATACATCCAAGGAGATAAATTGTGCTATTATCCAAATAATTGTTTTGATTTGAAAGCATCGAGTCCAACCTAAAACGTGAATTTCATATCATCACGATTCACGCCTGTGTCAACGGGGAGAAATTTGCAAACTTATATTCTACTAAAGATTTTTTACGGGTTTTTCGTTGTTTGAATGTACAGACCTAAATCTCTCTTTAAATGATTACGATATAATATCACGCATTATATTGACGAGTCCCAGAAAAAATCAATAAAGAATTATACGTACGAATCCAAATTTCACGCAAAGGAAGTCGCGGTTAAATAGTATTTTTTTTATATTCAACTTACAATATCTAACTTTGACTTTAAAGGCTATTTACTGATTTCTGAAATACAGCGCTAGTTTCAGACATAGGAAAGCAAAACGCCGAGAATTCAATCCTTATTAGCGACACTATCGAATAGGGTGTGTTTTTTTCCAAAATCAACCTGTTCGATTCCTGGCTAGGAACATTGATTTTTCAATAATCTAATAATCAAAAAATCTAAATAATGCAGACGCTATTCCTCATTGTTTCTGATTTAGCCATCCATGCCCACTTGAAAAATTCACCCTGTATATGCAACTTACTCATATGGTATCCCACTTGCCCTAGTAAACTCACTATGAAATTACCACCACTGCTGCTGCTTATTTCATTTGGCATTCAATGAAGAAGAACTTTTTTATCACTTTCAAACGAAACCCTAAAATTAGTTTTCCATGCTGTTTTAAATAAAAGCGAAAAAGTTTTCCACATTTATTACCTATATATAAATTTAAATAAAAAAAGGAAACGGGATCTACATGGACGACGACACTGCGCTACAGCTACATAATATATAAGATTTAATAACTGACCTACTTTTTATTTAATTTTGCATTACACACGCAGTAAATAAATCTGCTCTAACACACTAGGTACCTACTTATGCGTGCAGGATGAATGAGTAGGTGCGTTAACGTAAAACACTAAAAACATGTGCGCTTTTCCATTGAAAATTTATCACGTACCTATCGCAGAACCTTATCTACTTTATAGGAATTTTTAACTAAATCTTAGGATTCGCTGTTAGTTAACAATTTGCTAAAGTAGCTAAAAAATCAATAAGTACTTACATTAAAATACTCCCATCTTCAGGCTATTTATATATGTTGATATCAAAATGTTTGTTTTATTAAACTTAAAAATTATTGAATAACCTTTGTAAAAAAAGGATTACGTTAAAACCTAGTACAGTATAGCGTGCGACCGTCTACGAGGGCGGATTTGAGCAAAATTGTCGTTATTGATCGAGTGAGCGCGCAGCCTCCGCCCTCTGTACCAAAACGCCGACGACAAACATAGGTACGAGTAGAATTAGGCCTTTACTGTTTCATGCGATCACTGCCGAATCACCAACAAAAATGCATGGAAATTATTATTGTACCAGACCGTTCCCAAGCTTTGCGTCCCATGCTTACATAGTAGTACCTAGTTACCTACATAGACACGAAGAAAGAAATACATTAACCAATTATGGATTACTGATTATGGATAACTTATGGATGTATCATAATTTTAAGGTGCCGATAGATCTAAGTTAACCCCATAAAACCATGAAATCACAACGAATGTATTATAAAATAACAATAATACTATTATACTTAATACAAGTTTACAAAGATAAATTATAAGTCAAGCTGCACTTTTTAATGATAAAACTTCTTATTTTATAACTAAGCAACGGGAACGGGAAAACGAGATACATTGCCATCTAATTTACTAACTCAGCCACGGATCTTACAACTCATCACCATGTTACGTTTTACAGCTTTAATAAAATCAAAATAGTGAAAAGAAAAAAAACCCGACCAAGTGCGAGTCGGACTCGCGCACTAAGGCTTCCGTACCGTTATCTTTATAAAGCGAATTAACACAAGTACCTCGAAAAAATAAAATTCAAGCTTGAATTGAGAACATCATCTATTATAACTTAGCATGTAAAATAATCCTACTTAATAATAGGTAATAATATTATTATAAACGCGAAAGTTTGTATGGATGTATGGATGTCTGGATGGATGTTTGTTCCTCTTTCACGCAAAAACTACCGAACGGATTTTGATGAAACTTTACAGTTATATAGCTTATTTACATCAGAATAACACATAGGCTATATTTTATCCCCTTATTCCCAAGGGAACGGGAACTACGCGGGTGAAACCGCGGGGAGCTGCTAGTACATCATATATTCTTTTATCGTGAAAATAGACACTGCACGATTTGGCGGGAGTGCGCGAAACGACAGCGACCGCCCACACCCAATCAGACGGCGCTGTTCGATTCAAGTTAGTCACGTGTATTTGTTTATGGTCGTGCGTTCGTATCGCAATTGCTTCACTTGTAATTAAAATTAAAGCCAGAAAAAAAGACGCCATTATTTTAACTGTCAACTCATGTCATCAGGCAAGGCAGGCAAAATGGGGGTCAAGCAACCCCTACAAATAATGATTTAGGTTCAAAGGTCAGGTCACAGAAACGAATCAGCCTAATCCGATTCCACTTGTCTTTTCGCTGGGTTAGGTTTCTTATGACCACAACGACGAAGTGCCAGAACTGAATTGGACCCTGGTTACTGGTCTAAGGCAGAATACCGCAGTCTCCGAATAAAACCGGATTTTCATAAACATTTTGGAGAGCCTTTTTAATATGCGTAAGCGAAAGAAAGCGGAAGAAAAAATAGACTAATATACCTACTATTTCAACGAGAAGTTAGATTTGATTATCGCTCTGTAGTACAGAGATTATATTCATATAATTATCTATTTGTAATCGTGTTTTTGCAAAGTGCTCTAGCTATTTCAGTATAATTTTCAGTATTGTTAGTTTCGGGAGCAGAACAGAACAGACTAATCATGAAATCTCAGGGACTGCTATAGCAGGTAATGGGATTTCATGTTGGTAGCCTTATGCAAACATTCGTCATCGTAAAAACATTGTACCCACTGTAAAAGCATGACATGAGTCACGTCGACATGGAGATAGTTGTCTACACTAAATACAGTTATTGAGGTACCCTCAATATTTTTTTATTAATATAACTAAGTATTATTTAAATGAGAAGTTTGATTTTGATTATCGCTCTGTGGTACAGAGATTATATATATCTGTAATCGTGTTTTACAAAAGTGCTCTATTTAGGAAGAGATTTTTGACATTAGTCTCGATTCCAAATTCTTTCCCGTTTCTCCGGAATGATGGTGAGACTTCCAAAGTGACGTCAAGTTGGAAGTCTCACTAATAACCCTAATATCTTCGGTTCCTTTGAAGCACTAATTCTAAAACTTTGCAGGCACTATTTAAGAAGAGTTTTTTAGTAGGTATAATAGTGCGTCAAGAACAGTGCCGTGGTTTTTGTTTACTGAGATGAACGACCTAAATATCTCAGAAAGTATGATAGCACTATTTATATGCTTTGGGACTATTTGGCACTATATTAGGAAGAGTTGTTTTTTTAACACCAGAAAAATACATTTTATTCAATTACAAATTACACAAAAACAATAGGTACAATTATTAATAAAATACTTCGTCGAACGCGTCCCCTCGAGGTGGCATTGTACCTCAGGCAGGCAGCATTCCCGCGCTGAATGGCTAAACTCAGCCTTTACGTTATGAAGCCGCGCCCGCTCTGCGATCGCCAGACACCTCGACCAGACGCGTCGATAAGTCTCTAATTAGCCGCTTCAAATTCAAATTCAAAATCGTTTATTTTCTATTGGTATTAAAATATACACTTAGAAACGTCAATATTTTATAATAACAAGGCACTCTAAACTCGTCCATGAAGATTGGCTAAATGCAAACAGCAGCCCATCTCCACCGACGAGCTGCTGGTTCCGAATGCAGTACCCCGAGAAGAGCCAGCAAGAAACTCAAGGGCAGCTCTTTTTAATCTCATGTCTTACTAATAAATATCGTTTACAATATTAATTATAATTAATAGCTTTACATAGCGTCGAGTCGGTTAATCCCATGCATGTTGGTCTACTAAGTAGTCTGTAATTTTATAGTAGCTTTTTTTATGTAATTTTTGCTTAACTATTATTTTAAACTAGTGGCCCGGGCAGACGTCGTTCTGCCACCGTATAAACCATCCCTGGACCCACTCTAACCCACACTAAAAGTTTCATCAAAATCTGTCCGGCCGTTCTGGAGTTTTAATCAGACTAACGAACATCAATTCATTTTTATTTATATAGATAGACTAGATGTCCACGCGTGTCTCTGTGCGGTTCGATTGTGACAGAAAAATAAAGTCTACTTTTGGGGCGGCCATCTTGTTTTAGCCATTTTAAGTCAAAAAAATATATATATTGTCAAATATTACTTTTCATGGCAACACTGTTTACTGAGACCCACAATCGCTCCATACAACCCAACATTCCAAAGTGTTGCCAACTTGCCTAAAAATGCCGATTATTGTTAAGAAAATTGAAATTTTTCAGTAAAACAAAAATAACGGGGCGGCCATCTTGTTTTTTCTATTTTTCGGGATTTTCTAGTAAACTACAGGATATGACTTATGTGATGACATCAAACACATCCCTGTAGGATATCGGCATCTGGGAGATCAATTCGGGTCTTTTGAGGTAATATAATATAATAATATAATCTCACGCCTTTTTTTATCCCCGAGGGGGTAGGCAGAGGTATTCCATTACTGGATATACCCACATTTCACCAGATATATTGGTATCTTTTGAGGTCTACCCTAAAAATTAAATCAACCATAACTTTCAGTGTTGCCAGGCGAAAATCAAAAAACCTACATAAGGTCATAAGGAGAGATAAAATGTTTCACTGACTGTCACTTGTTTTTGCAAAATGGTAAAATTTAGAGTTTTGACATTTTGCATTAAAAATAAAAAAATACGCCAAATTCCGGGAATATTCTTAAACATAGCAACACTACGTAATGAGACCTCTAACCCCGCCATACAAGCCAACTCGCTTAGGTGTCGCCATCTTGCCGAAAATCGACATTCAAAATCTGGTAAAATTCATCTTTTTCTTTGGGAGCCAATTATAGGGCGGCCATCTTGGTTTTTCAGATTTTCGGGATTTTCTGGTAAACTACAGGATATACCCTATGCGGTGACACCAAACACATCCCTGTAGCATATCGGCATCTGGGAGACCAATTCGGGTCAAGTGGGGTCTAAAACCACTCCAACTTTGAAACACTACTACGCGGCCGCCATTTTGTTTTTTCAACTTTTTTAACTATTTTCGTAAATCATACAAGCGATCCTACAGATGCCGAAAATTTCAGCTGGATCGGCCGGAAAACAAAAGAGATACGATAGGCAAGCCTGGCCGCCATTTTGTTTTTTTGAAAAGTCGGAATTTTCCCTAGGTCACCCCGCCATCTTGAACACTTTTCTCATATATGACTTGACTCCAAAACGACTCCTTCTGGGAGAACAATTATGTCAATCTGTCAGTGAGTGAGTGAGTGAGTGAGTGGTAGTCGAGCTTTATATTTATAAAGATAGATAGATAGATAGATAGATTTGTCAAGAGGCAAATTTTGTAATTCAATGGGAATCTTATTGTAAAAACGTATACATTGACCCTTAAAGGATTTGATAACTTTAGATAATCGACTAACACAAGCAGCCAGTTCATTCTTATTTCTAGTGTTTATACAATGTCTGTCACTATTTTTTTTGTAAAGTGATATATTCTTTTTAACATACAATACGTTTTCGTAAATATACTGTGACGCCAGTGTCAGTATATTAATTTCCTTGAATTTTTCCTTTAGAGACATCCTAGACCCCATTTTATAAATTGCACGAATGGCTCGTTTCTGCAAAATAAATATTCTCTGGACATCAGCAGCATTCCCCCACAGTAGAATGCCATATGACATCAAGCTGTGGAAGTAGCTGAAATAGACAAGTCTAGCTGTTTCTACGCTTGACATATTACGTATTTTTTTTACGGCATATGCAGCAGAACTGAGCCTTTTCGCCAACGTATCAATGTGCGGTCTCCACTGTAACTTAGAGTCTAGAGTTATTCCTAGAAATACTGTAGTGTTTACACATTCTAATTTTTCGTTTTTAACTGTAACTGAGTTTAAAGTTCGTTTAATATTTGATAAAGAAAAATGTACACATTTAGTTTTTTTCTCATTGAGAAGTAAATTATTAACGTTAAACCAACTGACAACATCATTAATTGCACTGTTCACTTCGTCATAAGACTTAATAGGTCGTTTAATTTTAAAAAGTAGAGATGTATCATCTGCGAACAGTACAATATCATGTTGCACTCGGTTGGGTAGGTCATTTATATAGACCAGAAATAGAAAGGGGCCTAAAATGGAGCCCTGCGGTACACCAATACAAACCGCCGATCCAGACGATCTTGAACCGTTTACATCAACACATTGTATCCGGCTTCTCAAGTAGGACTTTATTAAATCAAGAGCGCGGCCTTGTACTCCGTAATGACGTAGTTTTCTGATGAGAATTTCATGATGGACACAATCAAATGCCTTAGATAAATCACAGAAAACCCCAACAGCATCCTGCGACTCCTCCCAGGCATCAAAAACATGATTTACTAGCTCAACACCGGCATCGGTTGTCGAGCGACCCCTAGTAAATCCAAATTGCTTTACAGACATTATACTGTTGATAGAAAAATGTGCACTCAACTGATATAGAATAATTTTCTCAAAAATTTTACTAAGAGTCGGTAGAATTGATATTGGTCTGAAGTTAGAAGGGTCTAATCTACTACCGGCTTTGAATAATGGAATAATTTTACTATGTTTCATCAGATCAGGAAACACGCCATCATCAACGCATTTATTAAATAAACAAGCTAGAGGTGAGGCAATGTCTATTATGGATGATATGATTTTTACAGATAAGCCGTCGAGATCGGCAGTATTTTTCATTTGTATTGATTTGAATGCTTTTAGGATGAGGATTTACATGATCGAATACGAAATTGCGTGTATTACATGCAGCGGTATGTTCTTCTTCGCTTCAGGGCCCCAAGGTCCCGATATTTCCAAGCCTTTTTCATCTGGGCACCCGCAGCAGCTGAACCCGCACAACCAGCAGTCGCTCGAAGATGGCTCGGAGCTAAAGTATCCACGCAGGTCACATCCCACGCAAGAAATTTACCACCACTCCACGCCACATGGGAAACTCCATCAGGCCTCTTGCCGTCAGAGCGAACGACTCCGTTTGGTTCTAACTAGAGATGCCACGAATATTCGGCAACTATTCGGTATTCGGCCTATTCGGCCACTTTTTTGCTATTCGGCCGAATACCGAATAGCAAATCATGTAAAAAATTACACGTTATTTTACTCAAAATTATGTATTTATTTCCAAATTTCAACATTTTAGTAGTTAAAATTAATCAGTGGTAAGTTGTGATGGATAAAAACGAGCTTTTCAGCATTTTTTGGTAGCAAACGATTGCGCTTTTCATCATTAACGTTACCAGCCTCAGAAAATAACCGCTAGATTTACTCGCAATTTAAATAAATACAAACGCGCCGTCGTCGGCCGTCGCCTGCCGCACGAACGCAACGAGAAAAACAGGTTGTGACTTGTCTTATTCTAGCTAACGCGCCCCCACCAAGCATGTACTTCGCGCCGAATATTCGGCGCTTCGGCCGACAGCGTTGCCGAATATTCGGTATTCGGTATTCGGCCAATTCACTATTCGCGGCATCTTTAGTTCTAACGTAGCCGGAACGTTCGCCGAGGCAAGGGCCCTCCGAAACACATCATTTAGGGTAGCGTGGCGTGGGATGCGACCCGCGCACCTCCTGCAAGAGAGCCCATGGTGCCCAAGCTCACAAACACTAGCCTCCCGACACCTACATAGATGCGGCTGGACCGTCTCACTCCCAGTCGCAGGCCTACAATGAGGGAAAGACTGGTATTATCTATTAGGGTGCCAATTAGAGGCGATGGCAGGGCATTTAGCCAGTGTCCGGACTCCCTCTCAAAAACGGCCAAAAAGCGGGCCCGATCAGCGGAGCACGAGCTTGAGTTAAGTAAGTCCGGAAGAGTTGTTTGGCATTATCAGAACACCTCAATTCCATGGTGAGGCTTCTAACTTGACGGTCATGTCGGTATAATTTTCAGTATTGTGATTTTCGGGAACAAAGCAGAACAGACTAATCATGAAAATTTCATGCTGCAGGTAGCCTTGGGCAGCTTTTAATCCTTTGCTTCATCAGGATTCTTACCATAATTCTCTCTACGTTCGGGAATTAACAACAGAATCTTTCGTTTCACTCAGAATTCAATAATATGCTGCCCGTGATATAAGACACTGCTTTATCTGCTTGGTGCATAATCTACTATTATTAGGAGAAATCAGGCCTTATATGATGATTGATGACATAAGGGATGAATGAAATTTAGAATTTTCAAATGTGAGGAACTAAGGCGTTAGTTAGGTTAAGTTTTTTCGAAATATTTGAATTAGGCGTACCTAGCATTCTTTTTATGAGGTGTGATGAAGATCTCTCAGCGGTTACTAAAAATGTAGGTGTATTACGTGTACGCGCTCTGTTAGTTATCTGACTGCTGTAGCTGAAATGCAGGTGGTTACCGTAGTTATGATAAGTAAGAAGGTATATACATATAACGATTGCGTTACTCCGCATGCGCATAAAGACATTGCCAGTTCAACGTTTGAAGAAAAGACAGAGTAAAACATTTTTTAAAGGAGACTTTTTTCATAGTAAGTATTTTTTTAAATGCAGTCTTATCGATCTGGAAAGATGCAGAAAATTATTAATTACTTTAAAACGTAATGACATCTATTTTTTATCTAATACTGGCCGCCCTCGCTTCGCTTCATATGATAAACAAAAACCTTCCTCATTTTAACGTTCTTTCTTTAGTAAAAACGGCATCATACTCGTAGTCCGTTGAGTGAGGAGTTACTCGGAGGAGCATTATTTCGATAAAAATAGAATCGACCTTTAAGGGCGTAAATTCAGAATCTCGCCCTGGCTGGGCGCCAGCTGCTCTGGTAATAAGATCCATGAACTCGCATGTCTTTGATCGTCATAACTTGTATTTTTCTTAAAAGCCTTAAATTTCATTTGGCCATTATTATGAACCGAAAAAAAAAGGACACAAACTGATGCCTACGTGAAAACACACCATTTTCAGGCATTGTCTTTTAAATAGATTTTTCACTAGTAGAGTGATGCCTAGGCAGTAAAATCCTTAGATTGCCAATATTCCTCATATCAAATTATCAGGAATGTTGAAAAGAGATCACGAATGAAGTTCAAATATGCATTCATTCGATCGAGGCAGTTGCCATCCGTGCCGATTCTGCCGGGACAATCTAAAATGGATATCGATAGCTCGGTATTGGTGTTATTTTATTTCAATTACTTACTTATTAAAAGTAATTAAGTACATTAAAAAAATTTATTTGCAACCATATTATAGTAATTGAATCGCAACCGGTCACCACTTATTATTGAGTAGTTCATTTCAGTTAGTAGAATATAATGATGAGGAAGTACCTATCTACCTACTCTAAATTTAAATAGAATTTTACTAAAAGGAAACATTCAATTGTTTTCAAAAATAAGTAAAACTGTATTCAAAAACTTTTGTATAAAATATACTTACGTTGTTATCGAATACCTACTTTCGCTGTAACGTACATCACGATCACACATTTGATTTGGTAACATTTGGGAAGTTGTGAATTACAGTCATATTTTTTGTCAGGACATGACTGTATCTTTTTATCTGTTTTCATCTTCATAATTTTATATAGTACTAGCCGTAGGAAAATTATAGCCCATGTACAGAAAAGTAAGCTTTCCATTGGTGAAAGAATTTTTATCACTCACATTTGGAACTGGAATTTTATTACAAACTAGCATGTGCCTAGCGGCGTTGTCCGCGCGGATCTAGTTTATTACCGTTCCCATGGGAATTTGCAAAAATCCCTACATATATGAGACACCTACCTACATACCATATTTCAAGTTTCGAAATAGTAGATACGCATTTCTCTTTCTACACAGTTTTTTTATTTTCCCGTGGGAATGGGGTATTTTCCTGGAATAAAAAGTACCCTAGATGTTGACCCGGGTACTCGGTTATCTCCATACCAAATTTCATCAAAATCGTCTAGTAGTTTTTGCGTGATGCGTGCACAAACAGACAGACACACAAAAATGTAAAAATTTGGTGTTTTGATAATCTACATCGATAACTATCTACAGTACCACCTACCCGCGGTTCCGGGGCTGGGTCCGAAGGGGCGAGGAGGAACACCCCAGCGTTCTTAGTGGGTATAACAGTAACTACTATGCTGCAGAGCCCCACATAACCGGTCATCCTCCCCCGGGTCGGTCGGTATGCAGTAATGCATTTTCACAGGGTAACAAAAAAAAATGGGTACCTACCTATAATCTCCCAATACTTCCTCAACAATAAAGTTTTAAAGAGGAAATGCGTTATGAAGGATCTTGGTGTACTTTTCGACCCCAGCCTTAATTTCCATTGTCATATTCATTGCCTCGCAACGCTAGGTTTTGTGACGAGGAATTGTAGGGACTAAGAAAATCCAAAAATTACAGAGCTCCCTGTACTCTGCTCTTGTTCGGACTAAAATTGAGTTTGTGGCGCGTGTGTTTAGAACCCACATGAGAAATCCTACACTTTGATGACAGAAAAAGTGCAAAAGAGGTTTCTGCGTTTTTGTATAAACAAAAACATGGTTACTACCCTCTCATACTAAATATTTGTGAGAAAATTATCATTGCTGAGGTCCTTTGAATGCACGGGAATTGCAAAGGTACTCGTATGTGAATTACTAGCTGCTAAAGTTTATTTTAATTTTTGCTTAATAAATTATATTAAGTGCTTGATATTGTATAACAATTTTAAGTAGGAATTTATCCTACTGCCTAATGCCTTAATGCCTTAGATATATTCTGTAAGTTACATTTATATATAAAATATAATAAATAAATTCATGGTAATCCTACTGAAGTGCGCTTAAAATTGCTCTCCAGATCCTTTTGAATTCTATTCATTGTGGAAAGAGCAGGGCGCCATATTTCATGCATCCGGGACTTCAGCTTCGTAACATATTCACTAAAGGTACCTACTATGCTTGTTGGCGCAGTTCGTAGTAACTTACCCTTCGATGCCAGTAGTTGCGGGATTGATTCTCTCTTGGGACTAACATTTATTCAAATTCAAATAATTTATTTCAGATTATATATTCATAAATATTAGTAACAGTATACCTACTTAGCCTAGAGTTAGTAAAAATATTGTTTTTTTATTTATTGTTATTTAGTTATATATTTATTACTAGCTGTCCCCGCGCGGTTTCACCCGCGTTCCCGTTCTCGTTCCCATTCCCGTTCCCGCGTAGTTCCCGTTCCCGTGGGAATATTTGTTCGTCAAGTTTTCATTGTTTTTAAAATGTATTCTGCTATTCAGGGCGGAGACAAATCCAACGAAACAAAAACCATGAAAATTGATCCAGTCGATCTCGAGTTATAAGTGTTGTAACAAACCCGTCTTTGTTTTATATATATAGATTATATTATATGCACGAACATGATAGGTAAGTAGTTAGTTTCGTGTCTGGGTAAGTATGTTTATCAGTTCTTTAATCCTTCAATTAAATACGTATAATATCAGAATTAATTATGGCACCTGTGGGGTTCCTCACGGTGTTTTCTTTCACCGTCGAGCTGTAAAAAAATTCGAAGTCCACTATATCACCAAAATTTTGAAGTGTATTTTTCATTCATTCCCGCTCTAGGGAGGGAAGCAATTACTATGAGTATTTTCCGCCCGAGGCTAGGAAGCATTGTTTTCAACCCGTTACTCGGAACAAACAAACACTACTTTCTGAGTAATTCCGAGTATGAGAATGAAAAACAATTGCCATATCGGACAATCCTATAGGTAAACGAATAGAACTAGATTTTCAATTCGAATACTTTAATTTTTACTTCTAGTATCTACTTTCATTTTCTACTCGTATTGTGCCTACTAAGTTTGATAGGATTTTAAAATAAATAAAGTCTTCATAAGGAAATATTTTAATATTTCGTTACCTCGACGCTTTGTTGTACACGAGACGTAAAAACCAAGTTATTACACAACTCGGCCATTTCTTGAAACGTTATTTCAAAACCATATACCTACCTTCCTATAACTTGAGAAAGATCCGGCCGAGAAATGACTCCCAAATGTGGAAAACGTTGCATGATGATTCATATAATGTGGTTGTTATATTCGTCATCTACTCACTAAGGTCTATGTTTACTCATCTCTCACGATACGAACAGGCGAGTTGATACTGTTTGTTAGATTGTTCCTATAATTAAGGCGACTGTAGCCGCCAACGGCCTTGGGCTTCAGGGCGGAGCTTATGTTTCCCGCTCCGCGCTTCCCCGCATTTTGACCACGCGTCTTGATAATGCAGTAGGGTCAGTAATAAAATATATACAATACAAAACGAAATTTACATCAATATAAAAATGAATCTTTGATCTAACATTCATAACAAAACGTTTTGTGAATGGAACGTTACTTCAAACACCAAACAACTTTTAGTAATTATAATAAACTGATAACAAAAACCTAGAAAGCAAAATTGTGGAAGAGTTCTCCTGCCACTTCACCATCAACTCCACTAACCATAGGTAGTATGCATTGTGACGGACGAGCATAAAATGCTTGGCAACTCTATCAAAGTAATACTAATAAAAGTAATATTATTATTATTAATACAATCGCAACAAATAAAATACTAATCATTGAGTAGTTCAGGTAGCCCAATATGGTCTTCATCATCAGTTCCACTTCACCAAATGGTGCTTACCAAGAGTAAATGTACTAGTTAAACCCAAATTGCAATAGGTGTACACTATAATATTCATAGATTTATAATATTGGAAGAGTTCCCTCGATTTCTCGAGGATCCCATCATCGGATCCTGACCTGATGAGTAAGGTTCTACCTGGAAAGTATACGATTTCAAACGAAAAAACAATTTCCCGAATCGCAGCAAGCAGTCTTCGAGTAATCTGGGAACACACAAAAAAAGAAATAAAAGATTTCGACACTGATAACTTTCTCTTTTTTTTTAAGTTGGTTAAATAAAAAAAAACGATTTAATGGTAATAAACATTGTCTATGTACATCTTTTCCTCATTTTATATTGTGTCTAATAATGTTATTAGCCGACTTCAAAAAAAGCGCGAGGTTCTCAGTTTGTCGGTTTTTTCCACGATTACTCGAAGTCGACAGGACAGGTTCCGAAAATTCTTTTTTTGTTTGAAATCCTATACTTTCCAGGTGTTGTTCCCACTATCATTAAGTCAGGATCTGATGATGGGAGTCTAGAGAAATCAAGGAAACTCTTCAAATATTATAGGAACATCTATAGTGATTTGCGAATTGGGTGTTTTCCGTCCGATCCGATCCGGTTGGGTACAGTCTGATGTGGTCCGATCCGGTCTGGTTAGATCCGTTCGGGTTCTATCTGATCTGAGCTAGATCGGTCCGGACCGATCTGATCAGACCAGACCAGGTCGAATAGGATCAGATCTGACCCGATAGGCCCAAACCGGATAGTACCGGACCTGATTGCATCATATTGGGTGGGATCGGACCAGATCACATAAAATCGGACCGGATCGGATTAGACCACATCGGAGCGGATCGGATCAGGTCACATCGGACCGGATCGGATCAGGTCATATCGGACCGGATCGGATCAGGTCACATCGGACCGGATCGGATCAGGTCACATCGGACCGGATCGGATCAGGTCACATCGGACCTAATCGGATCCGTTGCTTACATTACTATGGTTGGTATGGTAATGTTTTGCATACATAACATAGAACTCTAAAAATCTAACTTCAACTTGTATGGTTTTCTCATGGATGCCATTGTCAGAACTGGACTACACGGGAAGCACCAGCTTTCAAATAAAAAAAGAATCATCAAATTCGGTTCACCCAGTCGAAAGTTCTGAGGTAACATAAAAAAACACGCAGTCGAAATTGAGAACCTGCTCCTTTTTTGAAGTCGGTTGAAAATCCATTATCTTCAGTTCCACTTCAATAAATTGAGGTTTCCAACAACAAATAAAACACCCGTTTTGTTTCCTTAGGGACTTCAGGGTTTGTTTTGTATTATACATTTTTATGCTGTATACAAATTGTATAGAGCATAAAAATGTATAATCGTCGCTCCGTTTTCGTCACGTTCGCGGGCTCGGGTCTCGCTTTGAGATTTTCCAGAGAATTTATAGTGTCAGGACACACACGGGCAGTAAATAGCCCAATCGAGTATATATAAAACTTTGTGTTTGTGACCTCTTATGAAGGGACAATGACGATTGTGACAGATCCGCAATCGCTGATGCACTCCCCACTGACTGGCCAGAAAAGTAAAAGCAGCTGCGAAGCGGGGCTCGCCTCACTGCCCGCCACGAAAGTGAGCGCGCACCACGCGTCCTTTTCTTTTTTTATATTTTTGAGGTACCAACCACATTGCTTCAAGTTTCATTTGAAAACCCCTAATACAAATTCCTTCTCTTTTTCTTTTTTTAATCCGGCGCATTGAACTTGGGAGTGCAGCGTCCTAAACGCGTTTCTTAAGTGATTAGATTATAGCATGCAATAGTAGCGCGACGACCCAGTGAAAGTGGTTTGACGTAAGCGTTACATTAGATCTGAGATACTATGACGGAAATCGGAAGATTGAGGAAGCGGTGTTTTACTGTTCTAGGTAAGTAAGGTCCGGCTTGTTTATGTTTGTTTGTTTATTTACAAAGAAAATTTTAACTTTTATATTGGTAAGTATATACTGAATTTGTAGAGCATGTTTTTGTTTATTTGACATTTACCTAGCTTGGTAGGTACCTATACTCCCAAAATGTGAATCTGTTCCTCAATTAGTTAGGTATTATAGATTAATAGAACGATCGGCGAACTATTTTATTGACTGTTTCATGTACTTTATTCCTGCATAGTAACTATAATTGTTAAGGTTCGAGAATGTTATCAAAAACTAAAATCATTATTTATCGTGAAAACTATCATTGAAAGGAACACTTAAAATATTTCGTACAACAAGACAATCTGAAACAAACAATAAATGGCTAAGAGTAGTGTTACAATAAAGTTTAATGATACTTTAAAAAAAATATATCTATCTATCTGTTTGTCGGTCTGTATGTCTGTCCGTGTACGCATCACGCAAAAACTACTGGACGGATTATGATGAAATTTAGTGTGGTGATAGCAGAGTAGCTGGGTCATGTCTAGGGTACTTTTTACAGCGGGAAAATATCTTATTCCAACGGGAAAATATAAAAACTGATTACAAAGAGAAATATGTACTACTCCGAAATGATAACATACCTAGAAACATGGTATGTAGGTGTCTTATTATGTGGTAGGCAACCATTATTTAGAGATTTTTGGAAATTCCCACGGGAACAGGAGTGAACTGAATCCGCGAGGGCAACGCCGCTTAGTCATAGTAATTATTAATTTGGAACTGCATTTTATGATGGAAGCAAGCCGGTTTGCACGGTGATAGTAGGGACCAAAATACGCGATTTTACCTGCAGCCTTCTTTTGCTTTTATAAGTAAGTAAGGCAGCAGCGAAACTTTCGTCTCTTAAGAACAGAGAGGGTGCAACTTAAATAAAAATACTTCAAGAAATCATACAAACGGAACGGCTGCACCGATTTCAATGATTTGGTAATCAAACGATTTGTCTTTTTATGTTTTACTAGCGACTCTGCGCGGTTTCACCCTTGTAGTTCCCGTTCCCGTGGGAATACGGGAATAAAATATAGCCTATGTCATTAAGGGATATTCTAGCATTCCATTGGTGAAAGAATTTTTAAAATCGGTCCAGTAGTTTTTGAGTTTATTCGTAACAAACATACGAAAATACAAATCATTCCTCTTTATAATATGAGTATAAATTAATATTATTAAAAAATAAAACCAACAATATTTTTATATTGTATAAGTAGCAAACAAAATATAAGAGAAAAAAAGAAATTTTATGTGTTTATTAAATCGCGTAAGAATATCTAAAATTTATATATTTACTATGGGTAAATATATTTTGAATCTAAAATTGAAAACCGCTCGAAATTGGCTCAGCAGGTTTTGAGATATTGGTTGGGGTATTTGGTAAATGTACTGTGTGACTTAATAAAAACATAAAATTTCTTTTTTTTTCTTCAATAGTTTGTTACTACATACTTTTATATTAAAATATTTATGTTTTTACCCGACTGCGACAGAAGGAGGGTTATGTTTTCGAGAGTATGTATGTATGTATATATTATGTTGTATGTATGTATTATGTATAATTGTTTGGCACGCTCTGCAGCCTAAACGGCTCGATGGATTTTAGCTTGGGAGGTGTCGTTAGATTCGTATTTACAGTGAAATTAACACTATATAGGGTATATCAAATTTAGAAATAAACGAAATGGCGGAATCTTTTGCGCCAAATTGTAAAAAAGAAAAATAAGAAAATCGAAGAAATATGATAAATAGGGTATCATTGAATAGGTATGTGAAAATCATGTTTAAGTTTTTTTTACCATTTTCCATTTCGAATGACCATTTAGGACTTATAACGGTTTAAAGATGGTTACTAACTAAAAGTATGAAATAAAAAAGTTTATTAAAAAAAATCAAAAAACCCGAGGCAGCACGTGGTCTTTACTTCTAACTTCACTAATAGGTCTTGTTTCCAGCTTTATAGGCAGTCGGGTTTTTTGATTTTTTTAATTAACTTTTTTTGTATCTACTCGTACCTACTTTCAATCTAACTTGTAATTTAAGGGGGTTCAGAAAATGAAATGTTGTGTATTGTGAATTTGTTATAAGAGATTCGAGTCAGAGTGGCGTCATTCATTATGCTACACTTACATATTAAAGTACCTACCTGGGAGATCAAGCTTCTCTTTTTTAGCACCAGTGTCGCAAACGCCATCTGTCGGTGAATTATTATTATTATTTTAAAAATATATTTATTTGTGTAAAACTGCGTTTTTACAGGAAATACAACTATGCAGTTGAACTTAAAATGCAAAACTGTATCTGTATACAAAATTTTATCAAAATCATTTAGCCGTTTTCGAGATATCCGAAATATAAAGACATGCATAAGTAAATACATACATGCATACCTACATACAAGAGTTGCTCGTTTAAGGTATAGGATACAATTGGTACGCTTTATGACAGAACCGATTTACGAGTAGGCAGACCGCAACAGTAGGTAATTTTATTATGTTAACTTTTATTTTATTTTATTGATCAGAGAAACTTTTCAATATCGAGGTAATATTTATTTGTTACTTGCAGTTACCAACCAAGGAACCAAGCGATTTCATTTTGTATTCTGGCCTGGCGAACGTTTCATTAGTAGGTACTTTTATGCAGCTTTGGCGATTTTTTCAGTGATTGTTTGTATAATAATACTTACTAAATAATGCTTAGGTATGTACCGTGGACAGTCTATTTCAATGTAAACTAAATGTTATCTACCAGATTACCTCATTTAGTATTTTTCTTTAGGTGAACAATGCAAGTCCATTTCACATTCTTTTTTGACAGATTTTATACGTTGCCCCAAACTTGATAACCCTTTCAATTTCATAGCTAAATTTAAAAAGAGGGAACTACTTACTACTCGAAAGAATTAAAATACTTATCATTGTTTTATCTGTCCGTCCGTAGGTATGTCACTCGTGTGCGTTTTGCCTATCGATAAGTTACCTACGTCCTTTCGAAAATTTAGTTTTTGAGATAATTCAATTCTATATGCTTACAAAAAATCATTAACATGCGCCTAGTCATTTCAGATTTACAGCAGTCGTCAAAACGATGGCCCAGCAAAAAAATGTTGCTTTCAGGGCACATTTTGGCTAGAATGTAAGCAATCTTTATGCATATAGTTAGGCGCTTTGCAGATGGAGCAACTTTAGTTTAAGCAACCGGCAACTTTTTCCTTAAGGAGTTTCCAGTTGCTACAACTAATAACCCGGTTTACAGTTGCCCGGTTGACATGGCACTCTGTGAGCAACTTTGACAGTTGATAGGAAATGGAGGGCGTGGAATCGCTCGAAGACTGGCAATTGCCGGTTTGGGAAACCAGCAACTTTACACACCCGATACGTAAATTCGAAAGTTGCTAGTTGCGGCAATTTGAAACTTACTTAGTCTGTACCATATTTCAAATTGTGTAATCGTTTCGCAATAGTCCGTAATTCTCTTTTTAACCACTTTTTATATTTTCCCGTGGGAATGAGATTTTTCCTGCAATAAAAAGCACCCTAGATGTTGACCCGGGTACTCAGTACAGAACATAACAGATATCTCCATATCAAAAAATCCGTCCAGTAGTTTTTGTGTGATGCTTACACAGACAGACAGACAAAAAATTTAGTTTTGGTATATAAATCAATAACTATGTACACTACCAAAAAAAATACAAATTTTCAGAATTCATGTGCAGACAAGGTTCCGGTAGAGTTCTATTACATTATGTAGGTTTAAATATTGTTTAGCTTTAGCTGAAAATAATTAACATTTTCAATAGCGCTGGTACCGTATTAATGCGCTACCGTTACAGTTTTAACACAGTTAGTTATTAGTTATTGATCTCAGCCCATAATAAAATATTCAAAAGTTCAAAGTTTTCGAAAGTGTTCCATGAAACTGCTGTTTGAAATAATGTCGGGGAAAAAATCTTTTCCTATTTTGCATGTACAAAATTTAAGAAAAATCTCTTTAGTTGTACTATTTGTATCTATCTAGTTTTAATATCGGTACATATAGTAGGTAAATGAAAACACTTTCCCACTATTCTTAATTAATAATAATAACCTTTATTTGCTTCTCCACATATACTTATTTTAAAATTAGGTACAGTATTGTAGGGATCTATACAATGGTTCGTACACGTGGAGACTGGCACCTAAAATAGGCGTTAGCCTGTGCTTTAGGATCACCAGAATCCCAGGATGTACTTCCCGAATGTCTACAGTTTATACTAGGGTAACACATTTTTTCACATAATTTTATATATGGAGTGGGTGATGAATGGGAGTATGTGTAGGTTTTAGGGAGGGAGTGGTGGTTACCAACTAGCCCTACGATGCCGTAATGATGTCTTGGGTTGGATATCTGTCTATACGAAAAAAATATCAATAGACAGCTATCCACTAGTTGGTACCTAAATAAGGGTAAGTAAATGAGTTTGTTACGTGTGTGTTTGAGTATGGGTGTTTGTGTGTTATTCTTAAGAAACATGGGATAGAAGATCCTCTGTTTCGTGATATGACCGACCATAAAGAAATGAGGTGACTTTATTTTTACATACATATCTATTTAGTTTGTAATTAGTTTTCTGTCCGCCAAAATGAATGAATTCGATACATTCTGAAGTATTATTATAAAAAAAATGCTAAGCAAGCCGCGAAATGTTTTTTGACGTTTATAGACCATTGGGTCTAAAACGTTAAAAAACATTTCGCAGTGTCAGTAGCAAAAAGCTGGTTCAAGGGTTGGGTCATTTTAGTCCCTTTTTGCATTCGAAAACGTCCCTGTATGTTATTATAAAGTTATTAGTTTAATAAATTTAAATATTTAATATACATAAAAGGATTAGGGAATCAGCTAAATTAACAGTGTAGGCAGAGGATTGAGGTACATACAGCTAATAATAGTTTCTCGCTGGTAACAACAGACTTAAAAAAATACACACGTGGGACCGACACAACATGACAAAATACATAAACTAACATCAGAATAAACAACGAATAAACTCAAAAACTACTGGACCGGTTTTAAAGATTCTTTCGCCAATGGAAAGCTACATTATCATTGAGTAACATAGGCTATGTTTTATTCCCGTATTCCCACGAACGGGAACGGGAACTACTCGGTTGAAACCGCCCAGAACCGCTAATTATATACCTATAGATATATATTTCAAATGACCTCTTAAGTCAAGAAAATGAGACACAATTGATTTTTAATTGTTCTATGGCGCATTGGAACCGCACGGTGCTTGGCTGATTGAAGTGATAAATATTATTAAAATAATCTTATAATAATATTGCTATAATCTAAAAGTATATAAATCAAGTTTGCTATATTTACAGGCATTATATTTTGACAAAATCAAATAAAATACAATTTTATCAAACACTATATGCGGGGAGATCTAGCTATGACACAACTACACAGATGAGCTTTAACTAAAATAAAATACTTAGGTGGGTGGTGGTACAAAGTTAAAAAAATACCCTATATAAAACGATCAAACGGTTTTACACAACTTATATTCAACTATCTTTTGCCCGCAATTCTGCCTGCGTTCCGGGTTAAAAAGTAGACTATGTCATTCCTAAGGATACATGTTACTTCTGGTAAACTTTCATCGAGATAGGTTCGCGTTGAAACCGTGATAGACTGTTGAGTTAAGAATGCTAATAACCAGTCATTTTTAAATGTTTAATAAAGTTTTGCTAACAAAAGTGGGAAAGGCTTACAATGCCAGTAGGTTAATTTAAATCTTCCATAATTCTGGCTCAATAACCGCCTCAGCATGACGCATGAATACTTCCAATCCGCAAAATAGTGAAAGCAGCATGATGTCATCGACTCGCGCGCACGTTCGCGCTTACGCAACATGAATACATTGTCATGGTCCGCATGCCATATTATTGTTTATGATTCGCTATGTCAAATGTCATAATTATCATGTAGTGAAAGATTATGGCCTGAGCAATCAGGCCATAATCTTTCACTACAAACTCTAAGCAACAGTATTGTTTCAGCCCCGGATCTTTAATTATTTGGAGGCGGGGGGTAAATTCCATAGACTTAGAATTTTTTCGCTATGGTAAAAACTGAAAAATTAAGCCCTCCTGATAATAGTTTTGTATTAATCATCATCAAGTTACCAACAAACTGGCCACGCGTGATGTGGCCCGGCGCCGCCCCATAATTTATCTCATGCAGGGCAGTTCCATTTTCTATTGGTAATAATGCGAAACTATGAACGTTCCTATCTGCGTCGATCGATGTCGTCGGCAGCCGGGCGATCGCGATTGTGGTCCTATTTATGCCTAGAGCCCTGGGGAGAATAATTAATTGTTTATTTTTTACTATATTGCCCCTTAGTAATAGCAAAGTGGCGATAAAACTGAGTAGTGTATTCGTCTACCAAGCTTCAATTTGCCGCCCGGCCCGCCTTGCCCCCCCCCCCCCTTCCCCCATATCCGGGGCTGTATTGTTTTAGTATTGCTTCTTTCGTATCATGAAAGAAATAATCTTGTTTTAAAATTATTTTTGTTAAATCCCATAGTTGCTTTACTTTATTTTGTTTTGCAACACGAAGCGAAAGTGATGACGCTATATGAAAATAAAAAACAGCAGGACTCGGTTCGGACGGTCGGCTTTGTACGTTTTTTATGAATATTTATAGTTTGGTATTATGAGAGTTTCTGGTGGTACAATAAACAATAATGATAATGAAGCTGCATATAGGTATATACCTATCTAGTTTTCTCTGCAGCAGAGAGAGTAGACAGAGGTAGATAGACAATGATTCTAGGCAGGAATAAAACAGTAGAGGTATTGTTTTATGAGATCATCATTATATTCCATGGCATGGGGTGTCCTTGGATCCAATGAAAAGCATTTTTCGATTAGGAGATCCATTTACGAAATAATATTTCAGATTTAAAGCAATTTGTGTTAGAGGCAAGTGTCCCTACATAATAATAATAATATAATATGTATAATCGAATCCTTCGACTTAAAAGCAAAAAAATACTTTTTAATTAACCTGCCTAATAGCATGATAATATTCCATTAAATGATAAATAGACAAGCTTAAAATTAAATTGTACCGAATAGAGTGGAAAGAAATGGAGGAGGCCTTTGCCAAAGTTGGGCAAACAGACGAAGTTGTCGATGTCGTCGACTCGCAGAGTCGTTACGTTAAGTTTTATTATTTTGTCTGAATAAAGGCTATTATTATTAAAAAATAAATTGTATTTGATGTTATTACGTTTAATGCTACCAATAACAACTCGCCATCAAACGTAAAATTTGGCGAAGTTACAATTAAGTAACACCACTGTGTTTATAAATTTATTTCAATAAAAAAAGTCTCCTTTTTAAAGCATTTTAAAAGGGAGGGACCTATTGTATCGAGTTAAGAGGCCTCTGATCCGCGGCCCATCAGGGACCAGTTTACCTATCTATCTACTTAGACCTTAGTTGTCAGGTTGTTACCCATATTCATACTTTAGATCTTAGTTCGTATATCCATCCTGCACGTTCTATATGTACCTACCAAAGGCTCCATTGTTGATTTTATTTTTTGGTCACAGCATTTTCCACATATTAGGTTTGGCAGGAATTTAGAAAAAGAGAGATCAAACACCAATAGAATTCGTTTTCTCTGCTTTATTATAAAATCTTATAAGGTCATCATTTACACGATTTCACATATCCTTTTGGGTACCTAATACCTATATTATTTGGCGAATGACTCGGAATGACTATATCAGATTCACAAAAGTCGGAGATTACTATATGGGTGTTATTTAAATGGTTAGCATAGTATTCTTATTTTTGTGAGCAGAAAAATATAGTCTGTAAGCAGAAATAGCTAGTTGGTCAGCAACTCATGGCCAGCAAACATTCCAAAATCAATCAGCAATTTATGTCATTCTGGATGGCTGTAATTATTTTTGTACAGCATATTAATTATGCAAACTGCAATTAAACAGGAGCAGCTCGCTCCTGTTTAATAAAATTTTGGGAAGCACTCAGAGGGAAATAAAAAAAATATTTTTGAGCTGCATATAAAAGTAGCAAAAATACTTGACTTGTCATGCGCAAAATGGGCGCATTCCCTACGAAGATTATTTAGGAAGGACTTGAGATTATGCAACTTCGATTTAGGGGAGGGGGAAAGGGAAAGGGGGTAATCCCCCTTACCCACCCTCAGAACGCGAAGACTAATAGCAAAGAAGTTTAAAGAAAAAGTTTCTCTCTTAATGATTGATTTTCTTCCAACCTCTTTGACTAATAGTTTTGAAGAAATTAAAAGAACAAAAAAGTGAGTTTATGTCATCATAAGTTAGTAAACTTCCTTTCGTCTTCTGCCTTAGACAAGTGACCAGGGGCAAAGTCGGTTCTGGCACTTCGCCGGCCGCTGCCGCGGCACGCTCGCTACGCTCGCTCGGCTTGTGCGTTGTGGTCACAAGAAAAACCTAACCTAACTCACGTGTCAGGCGCCTGCTCTTACTCCGCCCACTTTTAACGTACATTGCCGATTTTTTAACAATAGTTATTTTGCTCACCATGTTTTAAATATGCGTACCAATCTAATAACTGCTTGTAATTTTCTCTTTTGATCAATCATGAAATCTTGCTGACCAAGTAGTTATTTTGCGGACTGAATGTTTATTATGCAAATTCATGTTATTGTAAGCTGCCTATTTATGATTAATTTTTGACCATTATCAACATTATTTGCGGAACAAGGATTGATGCCTGATTTTTTTATTTGCGAACAAAATCTTTGTATGCCGACCAAATGATTTAAATGCTGTTTTTTTGTGGCTCACCAAATTTTATTATCGCTGAAAATTTAATTACTTCTCTTACTATATTATAACTCCTGCATGGATTTCAATTACAAATCAAATAGAAATAATGTTTAAAAATTTATTTTTAACGACTGGCGTCGTCCACGACAACGACTAATATTGTAATTTTATATAAGTACACCTATACAATATGTATCAGAAAGGTGAAATAATATTGAAGGGTGTATATGTATATCGTGTAACGAAATACCTACAAAAATATCAGATCTAATATAGCAACTTTTTTCTTTCATATAAACTTAATAATTACTTTTTATGTGTGAATTTTCGCCAACCCTGTGATTGAAGAATAAAAGCGTACGGGCTCCCTACGCGCTAGTGTCGTTGACCGTAGTAGTTAGTGGTAGGTAGCGCTGGGCGCGCAGCTGATCGCTCGCGCCCCGCCGGTCGCCGCCCGCGCCTTAACATACCTACCTACCTATTTTATTCTAGGTTAAATGTTATTAGAAATAATAAAAGTTATTAATAGCAGTAGGTAATCATTTATTCAAAAAAAATTAAAGGTAAAATCATAGTTTCTATTCAATAATAAATTTAACTGATCAAAACATTGTCATTAAACAAGTAAAACCTACCTACATACTAGTCATGTAGTTTCATCAAACTTTTACAATTTGGGATTTGGGTCCGACCTACTATTGGTTTACACACACATTAATACCGCACAATAACTCAAAATGTCCACCCGTGCGCGCAGTGGGTACCACCAGCCGCAGGTCCCGGTACCACGAGTAGGCGTACAGGCGCGCGACCTTGGGGGTTTGAGCGCGGAACGAACCAGCCTCGCGCAGACGGAGACACCTGACAAATTCTCCCGAAGCAGCTGAAGGATAGCATCCGCTGCTCGCGCGCTGCTCATCCAGCGGTCTACCTTCGGCGAAGCGCACGTGACACAGCTACCTAACTCGACTGATATTGCCATCAGGAGCACCGACACAAAGTCATTTCATAAGATTCACTATTTGAATAATCACGAGACACTGTAACGACTGTTGCGAGTCATATTCTTTGATTATAACACGTCTTCACTCGTTGATAGATAGGAAGCAACTAAGTTCATTGATTTGAAAATGAAAGAATTTGCCGATTTTCTAAAATTTTGTTGTAGGGTTCAGTTGAAAATTAAACATAAACCTATGAAGATAAAAGACGTAAAAATAATTTTAAGCGATACAATGATAATTAATCAATTAATTTCATAATTTACTTTTGTCAATTGTGAAATAATAATAACGTGAAATAAGGTAAAAGACTTAGAATTAAGAATATTTTTTAAAACATACGGAACCACTCAATAAATAGAGGGTGTAGCTAGACTTCTTAATAACGCCGCCGCCGGCCCTTTGACCTTTGCGCAGTGTCCTTATTGGCCAAAAAGGAGCGCGCGGGCGTTCCTAGTGATCAATGGATTTTTCATTGATCTAAGACCGCAATCCACGTGGACTAACAAAATTCTATTAAAGACTAATAATGTCAGATATTTACGTAGGTAATTTAGTAGGTTTTCTTTAAAACTATGGGAAAATAATAATAATGATGGAGTATTATCGGGCCTGTTGGCTCAGTTGGTAGTGACCTTCAGAACCGGAGCTCGCGGGTTCGACTCCCGCTGAACAACATATGTTGGCCTACAGTTGTGTGAATGAACATGTCTGTTGGCTTCGTGACTGGGTTTTCAATAATTATTTAAGTATGTCTATTAGTTATTTAGTACTCATAGTGTAGGCTCTGTCTATTTTTTCGTAGGTAAAAACACGATATCTTGTCTGTACCATATTTAGTAACTTAAAAGAGAGTTCAACAGCATTTAGCAGCTGATTTAAGGGTTGAAAATGATTTTTTTTAATGATAACTTCCACGTTGTTTTACTCCAAATTTATAGTATATATTAGACAAGAGACATTTTTCCCGAACTGTATATAAGCTACTTTATATGACCCTTAATTATTATTTCACCTTTCTGATACATATTGTATACATACATAACTACAACATGTAACAGAATAAGCGCAACTCCTGAAATTAGTTTGTTCAGTATCGACTACTTATTCGATTTAAGCTATTTTTAATATTGTTAAATTTTTCAAAAAAATGAATTACCTATCGTAGCTGAATTTAGTGCTTTCTATGGAAATCGTGCTATTATTGATCGATATTTAAGAAAATTTGTGACATAACTAAAGTTCGATTCCATCATATTTTTTTTATATTAATATACTAATTGGGGTGTATGCGGAATTGCGCTTTTTCTTTTACGCGTTTTGTATAAAAAAATTGGCTAACGCCTGTATCCCCGATTCCATTCGTTGAACCGGTGGCCCAGGAACACGTTGTCCTGTTAAAGACAACAGTCCCACCCTTCTTTTGCTTATATAGATACCTACCTATTAACAAGTAAGTCGGATAAGTGGTTCACAAGTTATAAATAAAGAAACTGACAGGCGGACCGAATGACGCTGCGTTTTATATACTTATTGTATAGATATCGATTAAATCTATTGTTTGCAGGTATTCTCTTGGTGATTCCACAAACTAAATGTCAGCATCCTGTTCACCACCCGGGTAGGTATGCATCATTTTTCGTTAATAACTATATCCACAGAGTATCTTCTTAAGATAAGTGGCTTATAAAGTAATATATATATTCTTATGTTCTAGCTTTTATAAGGATATCCGGTGACTGGCCGAGTCAGCCATCACAGTCTAGAAATCAACCATGGCACCAGTTTTCAGCTCCTAGAAAAAGATCTGCTGACATCATGCAGATATACTACAGTCCACAACAATATCAGAATAACCCTTCAAATTTTAAACAAAGTCCGTTTATGCATCCAGGCTTACAAAATTTTCAAGGATCTCAAAATTACCATGGTAGATCCTCGTTTGATCTCATTCATTCGGAATCTAAAGACTATCCTAATGATGGAAGGTTACTGTCGGATTCAGCATTTACAAAAATATCAGAGACACTCGGTGCAATCAACACGGTTGGACACTACTTGGTAGATATGGTAAATGAGAATGATAGAAACGAATCCGACCCAAATTTGCAGCAATTACCTCAAGCAATCTACACTATAAGTAAAAACGTTCTTGGTAGAAATGTCACTGATAAAATCGCTCCTATAGTTAAAAAAGCTTTACCAAAAGTACTTCCTGATGCACCTATTACAAAAATAGCAACCGGAGGCGATGATGCCAAATCTTGTACAACTCCTGAAGGCGAAGATGGTGTATGTGAGGACTTGAGCAATTGCCCCCAGTTACTGTTAAACTTGGTGAACCTTAGGGAATCACTTTGCTTTAAAGAATTATTTGTTCCCGGGGTTTGCTGTCCCAAAGACGCGGTAGAAGCTTCGACCCCAGCTGTGGAAGAGCCCGTACTGACGACAACTAGCAAACCGACATATTTAGTACCAATAATAACTCAAAGACCAGTACAAAGACCACCTACTACGAAAAAGCCTTCTGCTATTTTAGTACTGACGACTAAACGACCTAAGCCGGTAACTGCTATAACCCCTGGTAAGCCTGCTCCAACGACTTCAATGACCACCACGCGGGCGCCGTCAACATCATCCTTCTTCACAGTGCCTCCTACTACCGGCAACTATTCTAATATAGTCGACGTAAACGGTGAGAAAATAAAGCTTTAAAAACTTTATAATGTCGTACCTAATTATTCGTAATATTTTAATATAACAATAATATATAGGTACTTTATGTTCTCTTAAGGAAGTATAAAATTTACTCCCGATATGTAAAAATAACAAATACCCTGTGTGCCCTGTGATTGGATAATAATTAGCATTAATATTTGGCTTATCAGACTGTGGACAACGAGAGGACGAAGGCGGTCGCATCGTGGGCGGCACGGAAGCGAAGCCGGGCGCATGGCCGTGGATGGCTGCCATATATCTGCACGGCAGTAAACGCCGCGAGTTCTGGTGTGGAGGCACTCTTGTTGGAACAAAACATGTTCTCACGGCGGCTCATTGTACCAGAGACTCTAAACAAAGACCGTATGTTTTTTTAAATTAGTTAATCGTGTCGCGCTAGTTTTTGTGTAGGTACAGTGAACAAAATTGTTAGGGTTACATGGCCAGAACCTAAGATTCAGTTTCTCTTAAAGCCTTAAATGTATTAATAGTTTTTTTTTTGGTAAAAAATAGGGTTCAAGGATCTTTTGAAATATACATTACCTAATCAATAAGATTTATGTAGGACTACCCCAGAAAAATGGATTCTTAGTCACTGGCCATGTAACCCTAACAAATTTGTTGACTGTACTATAAGTTTTTAGGTACGATTACGAGTACTATATACTTGAATACGATTTCCACCAACTTTCACAGGATGTCTTACAAAATAGCATAATCATTAAGAGAAAAGACATTAGAAGTTTTTATATAAAATTCATCCCCAGTTCCACATACAAAATGGTTAGCTGATCGGCGCGTTTATACAAAATAAGAAGGAGAGGACTTTTGCTAGTTTCAATTGATCTTTTTAATTATGTTATGTACCTACTCAAGGAGAGATCCAAATTCGCTTTTGGAAATCTATTACCAAAAACGTTTAAAGAGTAGGTAGAATATTAAACCTACAGGTTTCGATGTTTCATTTTTAACCCCCTACGAAAAACAAGGGCGTTATTAGATTGTCGTGTGTTTCTGTATACATATCTGTGTAAATGTATATTTGTCTGTTCGCTCGTAGCTCCCAAACGGCTGAACAAATTTTGATTAAGTTATTTTGTTTGTAAGATGACTTGATCGAGAGTGGCTGTAGTTCAAGAAAATCTGTCCTTCCGTTTGTGTTTAATAGTACATTATGATACAAGTGTGCTAAGTTGACCATTATATACAAGGCGATATTGTGTGCGCACGAGCGAAAGCGAGCAGAAAATTTTAAATGAATTAGGCTATTGTGGAAGCGGATCCATCGCAAATCACGTCCGAATTAGAGGCAGGCTGCGGTGTTAGTGATAAAACTGTTTTAATCCACTTGAAGCAAATTGGGAAGGTGAAAAAGCTTGAAAGGTGGGTACCTCATGATGAATTGAGTGTAGCAAACTGAGAAACGCGCGTCGACTGCTGCGTTGCATTAGTCAACCGGCACAATAATGAAGGGATTTAATTAGGGATCGGAAACGCTCATCGCAATGGCTGAACCCTGGAGAACCAGTCAAATCCTACACCAAGCGTAAATTGACTCAATAAAATTTACTTGTGAGCGTTTCGTGGACTAGTGCCGGTGTCGTTCACTACAGTTTTCTTAAATCTGGCCAGACGATTACGGCAGATGTATATTGTCAGCAACTGCAAACCATGATGGAAAAGCTAGCTGCTAAACAACCGAGGCTGGTCAATCGCTCTAGGCTACTGCTACTTCAGGACAACGCTAGACCACACACTGCACAACAGACGGCTACCATTAGAGGAGCTTCAATTGGAATGTCTAAGACATCCAACGTACTCTCCGGACCTTGCTCTAAGAGATAACGATTTTTTTTAATTTGCAAGAGAAAAAAAAACAGATTTTATCGATTCCCGTCCGAATGTTTTTTTTAGTATAGGGATCAATGAACACCTATGAGATGGCAAAAGTGCATAGATAGCAATGGTGCATACTTTGATTAAATAAATAAGTAAATTATATTTTAAAAAATCTACTTTGTTTCTCCCTTACAAAACGCCAATTTCATGTAAGGACCTAATATATATCTAAATATAAAAAAAAAATATGATGCATTCGTGCTTTAGTTTTGTCTAACCAAATTCCTTAAATAAAGAGCAATAAAAGTACCTAAAGTTTCCATAGGTAGCCTAAAGTCAGGAATGCTTATTCATTATTCAGAAAAAGATAATACATATTATAATAGCTGAAATCGATACTGAACAAATTTATTTCAGGAATTGCGCTTATTCTGTTACATATTTTATAAACCTTCCTCTTGAATCACTCTACCTATTTAAAAATACCGCATCAAAATCCGTTGCGTAGTTCTAAGCATAGGTACATAGGGACGGACAGACCGGAAGCGACTTTGTTTTATACTATGGGGTCGTCCATTAAGTCTTGATGTTTTTTTAGCAACTTTTTGACCACCCTCCCCCCCTTGGTGATGTGTGGTGAGGTTTTAGACTCCCCCCCATACCGAAATCACGTGTATTTTTTTGGTAGACAGTATATTGAAATTTTCGATAACGAAACGATAAAATTTTGGAAAATTAAGCATCAATAAAAAGTCACGTGCTACTTATTGTTTGGTTTAGAAATCGAGCGGTCAATGAAAAATAAATACACGTGATATCTCATAACACCCTTCGTGATTTTTTCCGAAGCCCTCCCCCTCCCTTTAGAACCTCACGTTAATAATGGACGACCCTTATGTAGTGCAGCTTTGCACAGTGACAGTAGGGACCAAAATAAGCGATTTTACTAGCAGCAGCGTAACTTTTGTCCCTTAGGAACACAGAAAGGCGAAAATCTTCAAAAAATTTATTCGTTAAGTAACGGTTTGCCTTTTTAAAAGCTTTTATTTAACTTGCAATGTATGTATGTATGTAACTATGTATGTTCGGGTGGAATCTTGCAACTCAATTTTGAAGCAGATATCTTCAACCGATTGAGCTGAAATTTGGTATACTTATGTAAGTTCGGTGACAATGCAATATTATGGCACCACCGAGCTGATCTGATGATGGAGCCAGGAGGTGGATGTGGCAACTCCTCAATGACTACTCGTAAACCCCTCGAGTTTGGGCTCGTATGATTCGTCTTGACGAGTACTTTAATACTAGATGGTAACCAGGGTCTGATGATGGAGCTGGAAGATGGTTATGGGAACTAGGTAATTAAACGACACAACCCCATCGAATTTGGGCTCGTATGATTTGTCTTTACGAGTACTTTAATACTAGATGGTAACCAGGGTCTGATCATGGAGCTGGAAGATGGCCATAGGAACTCAGTAATTAAACGACATAATCCCATCGAGTTTGGGCTCGTATGATTCGTCTTGACGAGTACTTTGGCATTAGATGGTAACCAGGGTCTGATGATGGAGCTGGAAGATGGCTATGGGAACTAGGTAATTAAACGACACAACCACATCAAGTTTGGGCTCGTATGATTTGTCTTTACGAGTACTTTTGTATATATGCATGGTTAGCCATGTGACGTCATTCTAAATCCAAATAAAAAGTAAAAAATAAATTAAGAGTAAAAAATATTTTTTAAAACAAGCTTTTATTTTAATGCGCTAAAAAGAATAAAATAAAGTTTTCCATTAAAACATTGACTATCCTTAAACGTCATTACACAATTTACTATGTAATAAAAGCTTGTCGCGAGATATATCTACTCATATAGTAAATATATTAATAACTATAACTGATTGAATAAATTTTTTTCTTAAACTTATATTTACTTAGTCTGAAAAGAAAATTCTTTTACTTAAATATGAGTACTTAAATCTCGCGACAAGCTTTTATTACATAGTAAATTGTGTAATGACGTTTAAGGATAGTCAAAGTTTTAATGGAAAACTTTATTTTATTCTTAAAAGCTTGTTTTAAAAAATATTTTTTACTCTTAATTTTTATGGTATAAATGATAAAAAAATTAAAATATAAATATTTTAGAGAGTGAGTCACAAAAAATAGGTAGGTACCTATATAAAAAAGACATTTTATGGATTATTTATTTTTAGTTATCAGAACAAAGTCTTAGCTCTGCAAAGCAGGTAACACTTTTGTCCTGAGGGAACATCAATCTGTCTTTGACTGCATCATTAACTATTGGAAAACTCTTAGGATATGGAGTAAGAATATCGGCGTGTTGTTTTCCAAGAAGGGCTACTAAGTATAAACTATTTTCCAGGGTTATTACGAATAGTTTTGCTCTAAGTCTTTACAAGTTACAGACTCCCGAGAACGACGGGTTTCGGGGAGGATACGGTACTATATATCTCATACCTACAGTTCGGAAGATTAAGTTTGAAGAGTACTTATAATCAGCCGCTGTGCATAGAATTTGTGGACTGGACTATGAAAAGTAATTCGGTTTGCAGTATCTGCAGCGATGCCAATAAGACGTTTAGCGATACATCGAAGTGCCGAAATGCCTATACAGCTACTATACAGTGAAGCCATCATGCCCGTTAAAGAACCAGCTGTCTGAATCTATTCACTTGCACCGTGGAGCAAAGCATAGAGCACAAGGGGATGTAATATCCCCTAAATTGTTCACGAATGCTTCGGAAGATATGTTTCAGACGCTGAGTAGGCAAACACATCTCGCACTTGCGACTTGCCGATGACATCGTCGTAATAGCGGAGTTGTTGCATGATCAACCGTTGGGGCAAACGGGTATCGGAGTGTAGATCACGTTTTTACGTGTTTACATGAGCGCAGTGTAGGACGCCCTCTTGTATGATGGAGCGACGATATGCGAAATGTAGCTGGGAAAGACTGATGATAAAAGCCGAGGATCATAAAGTCATATGACTACTTAGAGCAGAGTCATTTGGGGGTCTATAGGTAACATTGCATTTTTCGCTTTAACAACCTATAAAATTATCAAAAAGAAATTTACCGCCTACCTATCGCAAACAATATCTAAAAACTACTAAACCGATTTAGATACAGTTTTCAACTTTGGAATTTGAATATATTTAGGTACCTCAAATAATAAATAAAACAAAACATCGTGAGGAAACCCGCAGGTCCCAGAATTAATTCTGAGACATGTGGAAAAAACCCGGTCCGACGATGGGCTCTACACCTATCACGTTAGGGGTTCAGTACATCTCGTGAAAAGTGGGTATATCCAGAAATGGAATACCTCTGCCTACCCCCTCGGTGATCTTTTATCCCCGAGGACCCCCGCGTGACTACCGCGTGAGATTATTTATTTTTATTTAAAAAAAAACAAACAAACATAAATAGGTAAGTATAGGTATATGTATATTTTCATATCTCATACTCGGAAAGAAGTGTATGTTTGATCTAAGTACCGGGTCGGAAGCAATGATTCCCACCACAGAGAGATTCAGGGCTGTGATTCCCGCCCTCGGTCGGGAAAGACTCATAGTAATTGCTTCCGGCCTTAGGGCGGGAATGAATTAAAAAAAAATAGTACTACATTTGGCAAAGACGTTTAAAGAAAAAGTTTGTCTAGGAAAGAGAATGACTTTCTTCCAACCTCTTTGGGTACTTACTTAGTAGGGATACGAAACTTTTTACATCAATTAGAATAAGAAAAAAAGCTGCGGTCTTGTGAGTAGTAGGTATAAACAACAGAAAATAGCCCGCGCGCGGGGCAGTACGCGTTCCATATTTAAAATTAAAAAAAGAGTAATAATTTGGTAAGCTGTTCCGAAATTCAAAATCTTGTTTTTTATCGACACTAATAAGCACAGAACACTATTACTCGGCTAAAAGTACATAATAATATAAAGAGGAAGGATTTGTATATTATTTTTGTAATGTTATTTAGGTTAGGTACTCTATGATGTAGTATTCAAAGACGTTTAAAAGAAAAAGTTTCTCTTTCTTCCAACCTCTTTGGTTGTATTGTTGACAATTTTGTTTTGTTTTTGTAGGTATTATTGCGTTTTTGCATGTTTGAATTTTTGTAAAATTGTAATTTTTTTTGTTTACTTTCCTTGAATTCGAAATGAAAAGTAGAGTGTTTAACGCGGGTGGAAGTTATCAATTCCTTCCGACCCTTGTATAACAATCTACTATTTTTAATTATTTTTTTTGCGTTATTTACACAAACATATTCTTGTTTGCTTTATATAATTAAAACCATAAAAAGGGAAACTGTTTGATACCTAAATCATTGAAATCGGTGCAGCCGTTCAGGTTGTATGAAATTTTGAAGATTTTTTATGCTTCCATCACAAAGTGCAGCTTTCGGATAAAAAGTCGCCATAATTAGTATGACTAAACTAAAACACAACAGCGATGCGGCATAACACATTTTTTTCTATTATATAGCAAGGCGGCTTACGTACGTGTTTCGGTCCTAAGTCACATTATAGAGTTCACTTTTGTTTTGTTGTTTTATCATTTTAAAATTGGCAACAATGTAATTGTAACATATAAATCGAAATACGTAAAAAATATCATCTTTTTAATTAAATTTCGACACAGACAAATACCTTATTTATGTTTCCAGGTTTCCCGCGCGGCAATTCAGCGTGCGGCTCGGAGACGTGGACCTGGCGCGTGATGACGAGCCCTCACGGCCCGTCACGCTACGGGTGACTGCTGTGCGAGCACACGACCAGTTTTCCAGAGTCGGCTTCTACAATGACATTGCAGTTCTCGTGCTGGCTGGTAGTTCTCATTTTTCGTTTAATTATGAACTTCTCTCAATTTTAACTTTCGGCCCTGTTGGCCCCGTTAACAGATAAGTATATTCTGTAAGAGAGATCAAGCGTTGCGGAGTCGATTCCTGCCCGGAGTCAGCATTCGTGTACATGGACATATCAGACAAATTTGTGTCTGGGTTATGGAGTGTAGAGGTAAGGAGAACTGTTTCATACGGGGGACTAGTTGAAAAAGTGTCGACCTCAAGCAGTAATAATAGTTGGCAAAGAGTAAGGTATAAATGTAGCTGTTATTGACGGATTGAAGTTTGCCGAGTTGGAAATATTGTTATTTTTGTCTGACATGGGAACAAAGTAAAATTTTGTTCCTCGAGGCTTTAAAGTTGGTTTAATACTTAAAGCCTCGAGAGCGTTATTTTTGAAGGATGCAACGTCGAACATTAGATTTAGTATTCAAACTTTTCGAAATAACAATATTTGGGATTCTCAGCTAACTTTATCGCTGCTTCGTTATCAATTTGTAACGTAGGAAGTCGAGCCAGTTAACCATAATATGGCATCAACCACTTCTTTTTCCGTGGTCAAAATTGCGACACTTTGCTGCCTCTGACTGGTCCAGGAGTAACCAATATCGCCTACGTGGTCGGCATCGCTGTATGATTCTATAATTACTTTTTTAAAGAGGAATTTCCACATCTGTGACTTCAAGTACTAGCTCTTGGAACTTTGTTTCTAATGGCTTTTCATTAAATGTGATGTCTCTTGAACTGACTATGTAGTTTAAATCCTTGTTCCATAGTCTATAACCGTCATCATTATTGTATCCAACCAGCACGTATCTCCTAACTTTCTTTTGCAATTTCTTCCTATTTTGCTTAGGAACATGCGCATAGCACACATAGCCGATAATTCTCAGGTGCTTAATCCGTGGTTTCTTCGCAAACCAAAGCTCAAACGGACTTTTGTGTTCTACGGAAGTTGGTCCAGTTCGGTTCAATACATAAACAGCTGTCTGTACCAACTCCGCCCACAAACATTGAGGCAATTCTTCATGCGCATGCATCATTGCTATAACCGAATCTACGATTGTACGGTTTTCTCTTTCGCTACACACATTTTGTTCGGACGTATACGGCTTCTCTAGTCTTTGATGTAGGTATTCTGTATTTCAATAATTTTGTCCGAACTGATTAACTGTCGAACTCTCCACCGTCATCGCTAAAGAATTCCTTTATTGTGTGTCCTGCTACTCTAGCTTTAGCCAGTGTAGATATGTATCAGCTTTTCAGGTAGGTGCTTCATGTTTTGTCTTCATAAAGTAGACGTAAAGAAAGCGGACTTATTCGTCTTTGAACGGTACGAAATAACTGAACTTTGTGACTAAAGAACGGGAAAGGTTAGCAAACATGTGAATGTGTTGTCTTTATATTCAGCCCTCGTTCTATAACACTTTTCACATGCCTTTTATCCTGGTGGCCCACGCGTTTATAGTACAGCTGCAAGGTATCTACTGCATTTACCGATGCGGCTACCTTTGGTTCCACTGCTACACTGTTCAGCTTACGTAGCCCACTATATCTTTTCCTGATTTCAGTCACGGCAACCTTTCCATTCACCTTGTAATAGTCAAAAGGGCATATGAAAAATCTAAACTACAGGAAGCAACAGGAAACAGTAAGAAGCTATGGCAAGTGGTAAAAGATATTACATTCTTAAACAAAAGTACCTAAACGTAGCTCACGTGAACTTTTAGTATCTAATATTACCTACTCCGTACGAATCTTTAAATCAAGTAAATCAGTTTTTTAGCAGCATTGGCGAAAATTTAGCAAACAAGATTATTACCTGTAAAACAAACACTTTAACTTCCGTACCCACCTCAAACTCTTTTGTACTCCTACCTACAGACGAACTGGAAGTTCATCGTATTATACGTTCCCTTAGAAATGACTGCGCTGTAGGTTGGGATGGCATACCTATCTACAAAACTCATTAAAACTTATATTGATCTCATAGTACCTCCATTGACACACATATGTAATATGTCACTCTCCCTCGGTTTTTTCCCTAATAAATTAAAAAGAGCACTAGTCCACCCCATTTTTAAAAACCGGCCAAGTGCGAGTCGGACTCGCGCACTGAGGGTTCCGTACAACCTTGCAAATTTATGGTTTTCGTAATTTTTCCTTTATCTATGCTATAAGACGTTGCTTCGTACCAAATTTCAAGATTCTGAGTTCACGGGAAGCACCCTGTAGGTTTTGATTCCCTTGCAAGTGTCGAAAATTTGCGGCATAAACGGTTGTATCTTTTGATTGCGTTGGCTTAGAAGTTTGATTTTTTCACAGCTTCAAGGGACAGTAGACCTGAGTAATTGATATAAATTTCAGCTTCATACCTCCACGCGTTCCTGAGAAAAAGGGTCTTGACAGACGGACGGACGGACGGACAGACGGACAACAAAGTGATCCTATAAGGGTTCCGTTTTTTCCTTTTGAGGTACGGAACCCTAAAAATGGCGATCGAAAAGAAGTCGATAACTATAGACCTATATCAGTATTACCAGCTCTGTCAAAAGTATTGGAACGAATAATTAATAACCGTCTCACAAGTTATCTGGAAAGTTCAGGGTTTCGTACAGGAAAGTCCACCTCTCAAACAGTCCATGAACTAACAAACTACATTGTATTAGATCTAGATAGGAAGAAAAAATGCCTCGCCATTTTTCTAGACCTTACGAAGGCTCTCGACGGAGTTTCTTTGCCCATCTTACTACACAAATTAGAATCACTAGCGTTCAATCAAGGCGTTACTATTGACGGCTTGACTAGCATTGATATACCAATTTCCTACGGTGTACCGCAAGGTAGCATAATGGGACCTAGTCTCTTTTTAGTTTATATAAAAAAAAAAAAAAAAAAACTTTATTCTTGAACTATGTTACAAAATAAAATACAGTAACATGCACAAAACTTACTACAGAACACAAATATTACTTGTGCCTGAACTAGGATACCCTGTTTTTCAGGCGAACAAGGCCATAAATATTTCTTTAATAATTACACATAATCACATAACTACAAACTAAAATCACATAAAAAAGTATAAACAATAATAATATAACACAATTAAAATAAATTTACTTTAACACTACTAGTAAGGTCTCTGTATCTTCGTAGGACATAGTCATCAGCACAATTGTCAACTGGGTCAAAGTCAATGTTGAATATTAGGTATAATGATATCTTCTACTAGTTTATTTACATTTGCGTTTTGCGTTCTTGTGTTCCAATTTAGGTACCTAGTTTACGATTTAAGGTTAGTAGGGCAGCTCTATGATCCGTTATTGTCGAGTTTTTCATTATTGCAAGAGATGGGAAATTTAATTACAGAGGACTTACCTAAGACTTAAATTAAAATATTAGCTATAACTAAAGGTAATAAGTAAAAAAGATCTAAAAATACACAAATTGATGGCGCTCCTAGGCGCCTTCATAGTCTATAGAGTTGATGTACCTTTTTTCAGCCAATATTTTAGCAGGGCAGTCAGCATTTCCTGTTTTATGATTGCACGGCTTTTTGTACTGCATACATGTGGCACATTTTGGGGACTCTGCCTTTTTAGTGCACACTTTAATTGAGTGGCCTACATCGCCGCAATGGCCGCAGGTGTGAGCCTCCTCTCGGCATGATTTGGCCGCATGACCATAGTGCTGGCACTTATAGCACCTCGTCACTAGAGTGTAGTCTCTGACAGGACACGATGACCAGTTCACAAAAACTCTGTCTTTGGTTATAAGGGCTTTACGTACAGCTGATGGTACTTCTATTATATAATTGCAGGTCTCGGCGTCCTTCTTCCCTGATTTGTGGCTCAACTTGATGGAAGTCATAAATGATTCTAGTGTCGAATTATCTAACTTATCAGCTAAGTTCTGATTATATATGCAAGAAAAGACTTCAGTTTCCTGCATAGACACCGGCACTCCGATAACTAAAATTCTAGGCTTTCGTTTTAGGGGCTCGTCTACGGTAAGGCCAGAGGTTGTCAGCTGCACTGATTGTTTTAACTTCTGGATGTCCTCCTTGGTGTGTGTGCTGATGATAATGCCACCATTCCTTACCTTGTGTAAGCCTCTCACCTGTATCTTCATTTGATCAGGGCGGATAATTTTTTGTACTATGGATTTGGTTTCCTCGCTGGTCTTGGTCTTATCATTAGGGTAGATTGCTATAGAACTCAATTTAATCGGCTGGATAAAATTGTTTGCACCTTTTTTTACCATATCGGCGAAGGAAGTTGTTTCCGTCACAGGTTTTGAGTCCTCAATACTATTCTTAAGCTCTTGAAGGCGCTGGGATAGCTCTTGTTTGTCCTTGAGGGCTTGAATAGCATCATGTGCTTGGAAAGTCTTTTGTTTCAGTGATTGGTACTGCACTGCCATTTGTGATGTGCCGTGACCAACTTTTCGGCACAGCCCAAGTAACATTTTATTCGGGCCTAGGTTGTAAAAAATGCCTTTTGGTTTTATATTGGTTCTAAAAAGCTTAATGCTTTGCTATCTGATCATATTAAGTACTTGAGAATGATTAGTAAGTATTAAAACTAATTGTTTATTTTTACAACCTCGGAGCCGCTGACAAGAGTTTAAATCAACGTTATGTTTACTTGAGTTTCAAGAGCATATAGTCCTAGGCTCTTAAAGTTTTCATAGACTCCTGAATAAGTTCTGAAAAGGCTAGCAATATGCTTAAGTGAGACCTAAAGGTTTAATTTTAAACTTTGATGTAACCATTAAGTTATGGAATGTTGAAATCGCTTAAAAGTAATTTCAAAAACCCACTTTTAACCTTTGGGCTTTATGAGAGTTGTCTAATTAAACAAATTAGGAATTTGTAGTCAACAACCAAAATAATAAGCTATTTTTATGAGCTGAAGGCATGTTTACAGTTCTAAAAGAATATTTTAAAGCTTTAAAGGCATCCCCAAAAAATATCAGTTGTCTTTGCGACTTCTAAGCTTTCAAGATGAACCGACACAGGGTGATATCGAAACAACCGAGTGGACATTTTAAACGTAAAGTACGTAAGAATCTCTTACGAATAATTAATACATCGGTAAGATTTAATTCATTTTATATAGTAAGGTAGAAATATTTATTAAGGTAGGTGGTGTGGTGACTGGTGACTGTGGTAAAGACTATTAGGGTTGTCAGGTCGGCGACTGTCGGCGAACGCTGTCAGCGAATCGTCGGATCCCAGATCTATAGGAGCCCTTGTAAATACACAAGGATGGAGAAATATAGCTCATCTTGAAATGGGGTCTTATGGATTAAAACTATAGGCTGTTCGATTTTGACTACCCTGACCCGACTGACCCAAAAGAAGGGGAATGTTTTTCGGTTGTATGCATGTATTTATGTCCGTTATATTGTGACCTCCTGAGCTTATCCGGTTTGTCCGATTTTGAAACAGGTGTCATTAGATTTCTTCTTCTTCTTTTGTTATGTTGCGTTCTCTGGGTTTTTTAACCACAATTGCGCCAATGTCACGTGAGTGGCCTTTACACTGTAAGGGAATTATGTAAGTAAGGTAAAAATCTTAAAAAATTCAATGAGGAAGGTCCATTTTGTAAGTTTGTCCAAAAAAACTATTAAAAACAGGAGTACTTTCTTGTAGTCAGCATTTGCTTGTTCGCCACCTTTCTTTCTCCGATCCAGAACGGAAACGACGCAGGTGAAACCGCGCAGAACCGCTAGTGTCTATAATAGTGGTTCCGCGCGGTTTCACCCGCATACTTCCCGTTCCCGTGGGAATACGGGAATAAAATATTGCCTATGTTACTCAATTATATTCTAGCTTTCCATTGGTGATTCTTTTTTAAATCAGCCAAGTAGTTTTTGAGTTTATTCTACGGGTTCATTATACGGAAATAAATTATAGCCTATGTTACTTGTTGATAATATTGATAATGTAGCTTTCAATTGGTGAAAGAATTTTCAAAATCGGCCTAGTTGTTTTTGAGTTTAATCGCTACTTATACCGCTAGGGTTATGTAAAATAGCGGTTCCGCGCGGTTTCTCCCGCGTCGTTTCCGTGCCCGTGGGAATACGGGAATAAAATATAGTTAATGTTACTCAAGGATATTCGAACTTTCCATTAGTGAAAGAATTTTTAAAATCGGTGCAGTCGTTTTTGAGTTTATTAGTAACAAACGTACAAAATACAAATCTTTCCTCTATATAACATTAGTATAGAAGTATAAATTAGTGTAGATATTTATCTATGTGATAAAAGACGAAAATACCTTAGCGGCTGCACGGATTTAGATGAAATTTGGTAGGTAGATACACTCACCGGCACGGAATCTTGGCCAAGCACGAAACTTACGATAACATTAATTGGATACATTTTAAATTATTTATTGAAATGCAGGGTTATTCAATAAGTGATAGTTTAATGTATTGTGTAATTTAATAAATAATTTTGCGATGAATATTGAAGATAAAAAAATAAATGCAAAAAGACGAATTTTTCGCTAAAGCAATGTTGTTCGTTCTAGTGATACAATTCAAAAGTTTTAGCTTCTTTTTCCATTGTTTCTTAATTTTAATATCGTGTGTGGCCTCCTCTAGCTCTAATCACAGCCTGCATTCGATCGGCCATGCTCTGAATGAGATTTCTGATGTCCACTTGACCAATGTCATCCCACGCCTCCAGTGCCGCGTTTCTCAGCTCCACAAGAGTTTGTGGAGGGTTCAAGCTGGACTTAATCTTTCCCATAACACGTCCCAAATGTGCTTGATTGGATTTCAATCCAATAACCGAGCTGGCTACTCCAATTTCTGAATACCGACCTCCTGTAGGTAGTCATTAACACAACGGGCAACGCGAGGGCGCGCGTTATCGTGCATTAGCAAAAACTCTGCTAATCCGATAAACTCCAAATAAGGCATTACGTGATCCTAAAGGATCTCCTCATTGTATCGAATAGCAGTTAAGCGGTTGTCTCGTGCGAAACGTAGTCGAGATACTCGGTGCTGTCGGAGAAGTTCAGGGCTTCGAGCAGGTCTACGGGCTCTTAAATTAACTTCCTCCACTTGCCTTCTTATGGTACGCTCGCTTACGTTGACACCTATTGCGATTTTGAGCCGCTGTCTTATCTCAACTGCTGTAAGGTACCGATTCCTTAAGATTTCCAACACAATAAATCTGTCATCGCACGATGATGTGCATCGTACTCCTCCACTTCCTGTTCTGAATGTATAGCGGCCGGTCTCCTGGTAATGCCTGAGTGCATATTGCATTGATGAACGCGGTACAGCAACTTCACGCTGGGTCAGCTCTTTGCCGATCATAACTACAGCTTGTGCAACTTGTTGTGGTGTTAAAGACATTTTAAATCGAAGTTTAACACTTAGCAATTATCGGAAAACAAAAACAAAAAACATAAAGAACTTAATTACAGCAGTAAATTAAAAAAAGTTAAGTTAAAGTTAACTTTGAAAAAAGTGTTCCGAACGCTCAGGAGATCCACTAACAAGTAAATCTTAAAACAAATGTCGAAACTCGCATAAACATTACGAACTACTAACTAAAGTTTAAGAAAACAATCTTTGAAATCTAACCTCATTCAAATTATTAAAAAAATATATTCAAAGTTGTATTCTGCAACTATAAGCCTTTGGCCAAGTTTCCGTGCCGGTGAGTGTAAATTAGGACCTGGATTAACATATAGGCTACTTTTTATCCCGAAATAACTCGAACGAAGTAGCAGGCAACAGCTAGTGTTTAAAAAAACTACTTTTTTCGAAAATTTTAACTCTTTCGGAACGTGTAGTTTGAAAACGGATAGGGATTTGAAAAAAGTGTATAAGATAAAAGTTGCAGAATATTTTATGAGCTTTCTTTACGTAGAAGATATTTTTTCTCTACGACACACCATTTTAAAGATATTAGCGAAAAACTCAAAAGTGGGAACTTTAATCCCCCCCCCCCCCCCCCCACTCCGGCGGACCTCCAAAACGCCGGGACTTTTAGTATGTTTACTCCCTAAGCACCCTGAACAACTTACTGAAGAAATCGCTTAGGTCCCAGCTTACGCACTCTATAACCATTTATTGAGTGGACTATATGTACCTATATTAAGTCGCTTTAAATATGTAGGCATGATTTATAAAATCTTAAATGAAATCTTTATCCATCGGATATCGATTTATGACTTCACCTAGGAGTTGACTGAACAATAAAAACACAGATTATTTACCCTTTTTAACCCGTTAATAACCGCATTTTAACGGTAGCTAACCAAAAATTTGGTTAATTAACGGTAGTTACCGGGGTTTTTACAACAGCTATAATATAGTACCAACCATAAAAAAAAGGGAACGAAAAAAAAATTTTAAGAGCAGCCTGTAGCTGTTTGCTAAGCACTCCGACGCACGTCCTCCCACAATCAAAACTTAAAAGCAATCGTTTGTGCTCGGGCGTTGTTTTTGCGGCTGGAAAGTCTTGAACTACTCTTGGTGATAACCTTATAGCTGAATATTATAGCGAAAAAAGCCTTGTAGTTTTAAGTAGCTCCGCACAATAACCTTTAAATCTTATTTTGGCCAAAATTAAGAGCTTTCAGATGTTACAGTTCTGGAAAAGTTAATTTAAATGCTTTCTAATAATTTCCTAACGCCAGCCATGTTTTTTTCACTGAAATAAAAAAACATCGAACCAAAAAGCAATATTTTCATTCATAAGCCAAAATTAAGTATCGTGTGCTATACGATTTAAAATAAATGTTTTTTATATAAACAAAAGTTTTATTTCTAATGCGATTACCTAATTTCATAATTTTTACTTCATTAAAATATCTTCAAAATTTTGAACTTATGAAAGGCCCGTCGCGTATACAGCACTATTAACCTAAAGTTTCACGATAAAGTGCCAGTCGCACCATTTTTTTCATTTTTCTTGACTTCAGCAAGCTACTTTTATTTATAATATATTATTATATTTTAAGATTTAGCCATTTTGTAATTTGGTATAACGGCAGGGATGGCGCCATTAAAAATATGTTTTAAGTCCACAATTGGTGTTTCATTGTAAAAAAATCTTATGCAGAAACATTTTAAAACCCGCGAGTCCTGGAAAGGCATATTCATATCCATGAAAAACGTTTTAGGTTGTCATAGGGTTAAATCCAAGTTACTGATTGAGAACTTAAAAGCTGCCTTACAAGGTTATATTAACGTTAAATTATGGTTGTGAAGGTTATATTTGGGTTCTGTGCAAACACTTCGAAAGGTTCTGGATTTGTGCTTTAGGTTTGGCTTTAGCTCTCAGAAAGGTTCTAAAACGTGGGCCCTTTTTGCACACAGGAGGTTAATACAAGGTTAATTAAACGTTACTGAGCCTATTAAGACTTACGAGATCATTTCCATACAAAGGTTTTAGAACCTTTTCAAAACCTTTTTAAAACCTAAAATGTTACTTGGGAGGTTGGTGATTTTTAGTTTCTGATCTGAGTTCAGCTTTCCTTCGGCTGCGATGGTGCATACCTCATTTAGGTATTGTTCTATAGACGTCATCCATCTCTGGATTTCAGCCGTTGAGACAACTCCGGGACCAGGTTCCATCTCCTGACTTGGCGGAGGGGGGCGGGGCGCAGGCGTAGTTGGTGGGCTGCGATGCGTTAAGGCACTCCGGTTAAAGGGACTGCCGTCCATTTTTTTATTATAAATAACTGACTAATTTTACTTGGAATAAACCATTATACTACGTTCACTTTATACAAAAGATGCATGCTATGCATGACACACTAGTTAAATCGAGGTCACGATTTTCTAAGTGATTATTTAATTTAATGATCAGTGGGCACGTCTGTTTGCAACGACGAACGATAGATAAACGAGCTATGTAATCTTAATATTCCTAATGGTAATATCCTCTCTTTCGCGGATGACACAGTTCTGTATTTCTCTGGTGAAACATGGGATGAAGTCTTTTTGTCTGCTCAACACGGTTTTACTGTTGTTTCGGAGTGGTTAAATCAGAACCTACTTACACTAAATGTAAACAAACAAAACTAAATACATGGTGTTTTCCATAAAAAATCATCATATCCCTGATCCTAACATAATAAAATCATTGCACATACACCACATTGTCATGTTTCGGATATTCAATGCAGTTGCCCCGTGGTTGAAAATACAAAACACATTAAATATCTCGGAATCGCCCTTGACAGTAATCTTTCTTTTAAACCTTTTATGAACATATTGGCTGGTAGAGTCCGATAAGAAAATTGATATTTGTTTTTAAACACTTGAGACATGTTTAAAAATGTTATATTTAGCTCTTTGCCAGTCAATACTTACCTATTGCATTACAACATGGGGAGGAGCCCCAAAAACTCACCTTATCGCCGTCGAACGTGCCCAACTTGCCTTAGTCAAAGTAGCTACTTTTAAACCCAGACTTTTTCCATCACATTCACTATACCAGTACTGTGAGTTACTAACTGTAAGACAATTATTCATCTTAAACATTACACTTCTTCAACACTCTCATACTCCTTACATTCCAGATTCTTCCAGACGAAACCACATAGTTGTATGGTCACTAACAGCTGAGCCAACGGCCCTATAAATTATTCTATCATCTCTAATGTAAGGCCCTCAAATCCATTAAAAAAACAGCTGTCTCAATTCACCTAGACCCCTGTTTCAACTTACCTAAGGAGATATAAGTAAATATAATAAGGCATAAGGAGAGTTGAAACAGAATGACTTTTATCGTTCAAATCGATTTTTTGTCACACATTTTCCTGTTACCCATTCTTTGTGGCTATTATCTGAAAATATAAGAAACAAACTATCGATTGAGCCTAAATTCACGCGGTTTGCGCTGTTAGATTTTTTTTTTATGAAGCATAATGTAAAATTTGTTTCAACTCCCCTAGGTCTCCCCTACACCAGTTTTTTAGATAAATATAAATAAAATAACTATAGTTTTATTCATGATTTTACTCATATTTGTCTAGTTGTAAAATAGACTTTGATTTACATTTAAATTGCAGGGCGCCGACCAAAAAAAAAAATTGCGACCTGACCAATTGACATTATTTTGATGTTTGTCGGACTAATTCACAATAACATGGAAATTGGGCTTAAAAAGTTAGAAATAGTATTATTTCAATATGATTTAATCCGGATCCATAGAAGTTTAATTACTTTTGTGCAAGTTAAATAAATGGAAATGATTTTTTTTAAGTATATTTCTGATTATCACTAGATTTTTCTCTATATTTCACGCTGGTGTACAATGCGCAGGCCCAAATGAACCGTCTCCTTTAGGCTTTCGTTAATAAATAATGACTTTACTTTACCTTCATAGAGCATGTAAGGTTACAAGGGTCGAATATGGTCACCTTAAGGTTTGTCGTCCTACATCGTCTTTTTTTTAAGAATTAGGAATAGATATTATCAATCTTCTGTGAGGTATATTAACTATGTATCATATGGCTATAACAAATACTCCAAGATATAAATGATATTGCGGCTAAACTAGGTTTTAAAAAAAATGGCTAATTGACCATATTTCCGACCATGTTGGTTAATATGCTCGTACTATGGGCATATTAACTGTATTAGTTATTAAAAATAGTAAAGAGGTATAAATAAAAAAGTGTTAAAGGAATTCAACTCTTTTTAATCATTTTAAATGTGAAACATTTTAATATACCGAGACGTACCTACACTCAAGAGATATCTCACTGATAATAAGAAAGAAAAGTCATCCCTAGGAAGAAAACCATTACTCAGTAAAGAGCAAAAAAATGACCTCGAAGCTCGGATCATGCGCTTGTGTAATGTTGGCCCCTCACTCCACGTGTAATAAGGACCAGTGTTAAGACCTGCAACATTTTACTGCAACTTATTATCTGCACAATTTAAACAAAAAATATATAAATTTACGTAAGGGAAATATGGTCACAACGTGGCCATATTTACCTACTACACGATTTTTTCATAACCTATAAATAATATAAACAAATATTCAAATAAGTTCAAAGTTACACTTACCCATTAATAGAATACTAAACAAAGTTTGCAACAGTAAATAGATATCCCACTAAATATTTCAATATACAGGGTGACTTTTTTTACCGTCTGGAAAAAAATGTGGTGTGTTAGGTAAATGTAATAGATTCATTTGGCAATGTTACCTAAAAAAAATTTTTTTTCTCAAAAATTTTTTTTCTCACTTGAACTAATATACATTACTCAATTATAGTCAATAATACACACTGAAATATTTGAAATAGTATTTTAAAAAGAAACAGGATCGTAGCTTCCATTTATGCGCAATTTACCTACAACCGCCAGCTGCGCGTAGTACTGTGCGTAGTTTTCTAGATTTTGTAAACTGCATTAAACATGACTATATTTAACAATTAATCTCGTGTATAACTTCGGCTCTAGATACCTTATACGTCATATTTTTTTCCAGACGGTAAAAAAAATCATCCAGTATAACGATTTTAAGCGAATATTAAAGTATTTTTTTAATAAGAGTGACGTGACCATCAAGCACAGTGCATTTTGGGAGACTGAATAGCGCGCGAGCCGCGTGGCTTGCGTGCCATTCAAGGTCATGCGTCGACGTGTAATAGGGTTGATGAGGAACTGGCTATGAGGAAGAGGATGCGTATGAGGAATTGTCAAGTATGAGATTTGAGGATGCGGAAGCGGAAGAGGAGGTAGCTATGAGGAAGAGGAAGCGGAAGCGGAAGAGGAAGCGGAGCTTCTGAGTTCTTTCGTTTTTTTTCCACTTCAGCTTTCAAAAGTGCATCACATTTTTGATACTCCGCATATTCCGTTTCATGACACTACCTACTGGAGATGGCTTCGTAACCCTGAAATTCCAAGCCCATTCCTTGAGTAAGTTTTGTAGCACAACTTACAGCGAACAGTTTCATTGTCTACTTCATTAAAATACGTCCATATAGCAATACATTTCGGTCGCATTTTGTATATTTCTCATGCAAAGTAAAAACTCTTATGTAGTAGCCGATTAGTATACTTTATATAAAACTGTGTGGCAGGCGCGCGTAAACAAAACTTGACTTTCGACTGTCAAGGATAGTATAAGGAGCGGGTGGTGGGAGGCGGCGCTTGCTGTGATTGGCTATTCTCGTCTCGACTCTAAACCTAAGTAGGTAGTAAGTGACACTAGAAATCCTCATAACTCCTCTTAATTTATGAGGAAGCGGAAGCGGATGAGGAATTTGCCAATTTTAAATATGAGGATGCGGTAGCGGTAGCGGAACTTAAAAAATTGCGGAACTTCCGCAACATGAGGAAGCGGAAGAGGAATCCTCATCAACCCTAGACGTGTATGTATACGGAGTAAAGTTGTCGACTTCCGCGCGTCGTTAGTTTTCGAAATAATACCTACCGGGCATATTTACCGATTGCGCATATTCGACCCAGGTACCTTAGTTACTCGTGACTCTAACAAACTGCTCTTTCATAGTTGGCTGGTAATATTCTCAACACCTCTTTCCTTTTTTAAGACATCAACATCCAACTCGACTTTAACGAAAAATAGTTTTCTGGCAGTGTATTGTAGTGGTAGATAATGATAGTCCAGTAGGTATATAAAACCTCAACTAGGTATTTGCTATATTTATGTGGACTGAAATAATTTTAAAATAAATCCCACTCATAGACCATATTATGATCTGTGATACTACTCTAATAACTTATCGCGTTTTCGTTGAAGTTTACCCTGTTGGCACTGTAGCGCCATAATATAACTCATTTTTACGGTCACGTCACGTTTTTTACAACACGGAAAGATCTCCTTACCTCCCTCCGTAGTCTATGGTTGTAATGAACTAATAACCTCTGTTTTACTTGGTACTGTATATAAAATGCGTTTAAAAATAATAATATTAAATTGCTTAAGCTTATACTGTCCTATATCTACTGTATTATTATTACGAACAATATTTGTACCTAATCAATCACGTTCTCAAACGGTAAGCGACTCTAATTTTTTCGATGAAATTTCAGCTGTGAAGATTATGGGGACCAAAAAATTAATCTAGCTAAGAAAAATATTTTTCTGCGAATTTTTATGAGTAGGTAGATCTTGGTCACCCACTTACCTACATAAAATTATCTAAAACATGTCCATTTTCAATCAATGGTTCCACTTTACACAAAAATAGCTTAAGAATTTTCAATTTACAGCTTCAGCTAATTCAAGTGTCTTCGTAATTCCATTATTTCAACTCTCTTTTACAGAAAATGTCCAAAAATCCAAATACGTAATCCCAATCTGCCTGCCAAAAGGGGATTTGTCCAGGCAGCAGTTCGATGGGTCAGTGGCGACAGTGGTGGGCTGGGGCACGACACGTTACGGCGGCGGCGAGAGTTCGCGCCAGCTAGAGGCCAAACTGCCGGTGTGGCGCAACGAGGACTGCGACCGGGCCTACTTTCAACCGATCACAGACACCTTCCTATGTGCTGGATACGCAAGGGGCGGGGTTGATGCTTGTCAGGTAATAGACCGGGAGCTCTATTTTTGACTCGTTAATGTGACATAGCCTCGTCGTAGGTATAGGAGCTTAGTCACCCTTCGACTTGCAAGTCGCATGATAGTATTGATATTTGGTATTTTTAAATCGTGACTTACTCACCGGTGTTGCCAACATAAGTATTTGCGAAAAAGAAAAACATGTAAACACCGCAATGAGAACGAAACGGAAAATGCTGTGGCGGCATAAAATCTTTTCACCTTTTATTGGAAAAGAGTAAAATTGACAAATTAATACGGGTAGGTACGTTCCACTAAACGTCCGCAACGCCCTCGACCACGACCGCTGAAATTGCCGTTCCAGTAACGTAAAAGCCGCGGGCGTTGGCTGGTTGTAGGCGAATGTTATACTTATAGTTGGAACGAACATCTAAAGCGCTGTATGCTCGCAATAATGATGACATGGTGAAAACGTGTAGCTGTAAGGGTTGCAAGTAAATATTTGGATTAGAGTAAAATTTTATTCAACATGGATTCATGTGAATCTGACACTGTCACTTCCACTGCAATCTCAGTTTCAAGATTGTAAAAAGTCTTTATTTTGCCACACAGTTACGTACGAGTACGCCGAGCGATCGCTCGTGACAACTTCGGGCCATTAAGTCACATGAGTAATGAAATCTTTACTCATGTGCTTAGGTGGACCGGTACAGAGGATGTTACAGACGTTGAGGTCGTTCAGTGGAACGTATACCCAACGACGATCGCCTCCTAGTGCTTGTGACAAATTATCACGACTCAAAAATACGAGAATTTTCCTTTTTCACATGAAAATCTAGTATCTAATCAAAGTCGAGTCAAAACTAGAGCTTCTGGTGTCTTCGGTGACGCTAGTAGGTATAGATAAGTACAGTGTAAATTCCTATGCAAACGAACATACAATAACAGACAGGGCGGTGGCCGCAATTATTTTAATTATTATTTTTATTTTACTTGTAATTATACTCAGTATTTCACACACGCCTCCCCACTCAGTAAGTAAGTACACTCTGTCGAAAAATAAACGCGGACACCACAGTCCGCTGGACATGAATCTACTGTCTGTACAAGTGCAGCAGATATTTTTTACCTATTACTTCCGTGGATCTCATTTGACCCAGAAATATAACTGAAATAAAAAAAATGCTTTGTTCAGGGTGATTCCGGAGGTCCACTTATGCTGCTGGCGAACGGGCGCTGGACGCAAGTGGGTGTGGTATCATTTGGCAACAAATGCGGCGAGCCTGGATATCCCGGAGTTTATACACGCGTCACGCACTACCTGTCTTGGCTGCATCAAAACTTAGTTTAAAACAAGTATACATTTTTAAGAGGTATCTAAGGGATCTTTTTAAATAGATAAGTACTATGCAATAACTCCAGATAGTTACCAAATACACCATTACCAGTACCAAATCTAAATTTTCAACTTGAACTGAAAATGCACATTTTACGATCATACTTGTATAATTAAGGATAATATGAGTATGTACAACCTTCTTATGGTAGCATGAGCCGTGACGTGAATATTATCTGTGTTAGCCAGCTCTCAAGAAGAACAATAAAATTGGAAAACTTGTATAATTCCTCTTGCGAGTCTAGACTGAGAAAGTTCTCGGTGATCCCCTAGCTGTTATTAAAGTATCATTAAGTTACGTTCGTGTCATCAGTCATTGTACCCGCTTTAAATAGTCTAAATACTTATGTAGGTACTTAATTATCTATACTTTCTTTTAAAACGCTGCTGAACTTATACCTATACCACCCATGGAAAATATAAGTATTTTAAAATACTATTTTATTTCCATGTTAAGTACCACCTCGTCAGGAAAGTCTCAGTAGGTAGATTTACCTACTTGACACGTAGTAGGTATCTACATAAGTAAGCTAATGCGTAGGTAGTCTAGGTAGTGGGATCTTAAGTGACAAGGTGTTTAATATTTATTTTACTTATTAGAAAATAAAATAAAAATGAATTAAATTTCTGTCAACGAACCAAATTCCTAGATTCATTCATACTTAATTATATAGATTGATTGTAAATAACAAAAATATACGAATCTACTTATTTACTCCACAGATTGACTTAATCCACAGGTTGAGTTTTAAGTATATAGGTACGTATAATTATATTATTTAAAACATCATAAGAACATAAATGATATTCGATTCTGTAATGTAACTCGATAGATAGGTAGGTACCTACTTAATACGTAAATCTGATTGTTGCCAAGAGAAACAATAGTACCTACCTATACATACCAAGGGAAGTAAAATAGGAAATGTCTCATATCACATGTAATGTGAGGAAACATGTGATCTGAGGGGTACGTATTTGAATGTCTGACATTAAAAAACTTAACGTAAAATAACTTACGTTTACAATCGATAAAATTTAAATACATACGTAAAGTTGTTTGACTTAAAGTTAAAATACCAAAAGCTTAAAATCTCAAAAGACAGAAAACAGGGCATGATTGATTGTTCAATCACTGATTATAATGTGTTACCACGCATAACTTTTTACAGAGTAGGTAACTAGTCCGATTTTGACAATTATTTTTGCGAGCGAATTTTTCCGTCATTGCGGTGTTTATTTTTTTTTCATATTTCACCCAAACTAAATGATTTAGATTATAGAATTAAATGCTGTGAATCTAATAACTAATTTGTGAGGCGCCCTTGGAAATACACCAATTTGGAAGCACCAGATTTCAAATAAAAAAAGAATCATCCAAATCGGTTCACCCAATCGAAAGTTCTGAGTTAAATAAACATAAAAAAAAACTACAAAAAAAACACACGAATTGATAATCTCCTCCTTTTTGAAGTCTGTTAAAAAGTGGTATCTATTATAAAGGAGTACGAAATTTTTTAAGGGTCTTATATTTTTTCTAACATACCCTTTGGCCGCTAGAGTACACACGTATTGGAGTGGAGTCCGCGTTTAGGCAAACGAAGTGTAGGGCGATCTGCGGCACGATGGACCGACGACCTAAAGAAGGTGGCTGGCAGTGGGTGAATGCTGGCTGCCCAAGACCGGAATGGTTGGCGCTCCTTGGGGGAGGCTTTTGTCCAGCTGTGGACAGCAATCAGCTGAAATGATACCCATGCCGAGAATATATTGAACGCCCCTCGTACATACGAGTACATGTTTTAAGTATAATTTAGTAATAAGCTTTTTTGATACCAAAAACATTACCTACTGATATTATTTATTTCTTTAATGTAGGACTATGTAGCCTTATACGGTTACGACAGTTATACCTAGATAGTACGTACATATAACTATATAATATGCTATTATCACGGTAAACTACTTATACAACACCGTAATAATTAAAAAAGCCATTCTCCTTTAAAATTTGATTTCGATGACAACATTCAAAACTAAATTCTACTGTTGCTGGCTTCCGAGTCTAGGTTTACGATAATCTAGGGTTAATTAGTTAAAGAGCTGTTTGTAAGTTTTCCAATTGCAAATTGAGAAAACGTAAACTGTGCCCAATACCTACCTAGACGCTTACCTACGTTACGCTTGACCTTTCTTATGGCACTTGACTGATTTATCTTTAAAATACCTATTTTAAACATTTATGTTTATTTTATTATTGATTAACAGCACCCCGCGGTTTCACCCTCGTCAGTCCCGTTGCCGTGGGAAAATTATAGCCCATGTTACTCCCAGAAAAGTAAGCTTTCTATTTGTGCAAGAATTTTTAAGACTTGCATGTGGAATTTTATTACAAACAGAACAGCGGGTGCCCAGCGGCGGCGTTGCCCGCGCGGATCCAGTTTGAGTTTTGATGATCTGTTAGTCAGTGAGTGACAAAATTAAGAAACTTTGACTAGTTATTAGTACTGTGTTTATGCAATGTTTGCTTGGGCAGTGGCGGACTAAGCCTGCCAGAGGCCCGGGCGGAAAACCTGAATGAGGCCCCTCGATCTTGAACTTTTGGATTTTTTAGCTTAATCTTAGCTTTAATCATATTTGTATCTATGATGCCTCCAACCAACACCCAACTGCCTTTTATCCTTGTTTAGGATTTGATTAAGAGAACTTTTCGCTAAATTCGGAGGCCCCCCAGGACCAGAGGCCCAGGGCGGACCACCCCTTCCTACCTTAGTCCGCTAGTGGCTTGGTGACTGAAAATTCAGGCTTCTAGTTTTATCCACAACAAAGATTTAAGGGGGTCGAAAATGGCCTGAATTGCTTCGAGAGAAAGGACGACTTTTTGCTCGACTTGGAGATAAATAAAACACGTAGGTAGTAACTGATTTCCATGAAGATGTTGGTATACGTATACTACGTCCATGCTTACAACCCATTGGGTTACTCGTGTCAGCTCACCCGTGAAACTGAGAATAATATTTCTTGAAAATGAAGATTATTATTATTATTAATGTAGGTACTTACCTAATTAAATTAATTAATTATGGCTTATTTTATGTTAATAAATGAATTACAATATAATTTGAGTTTGTCTCTGTTTATATTTTTAGGTAATCTCTCCCTTATCCCGTCACATCGTAGACACATAAAACGTTGGTAGGTAGTTATACCTACGAGTAGGTACCTTAGTAGGTACTTATTAGATACCTACTAATACCTATACAATATGTAACAGAATAATAACATTCCTGAAATTAGTTTGTTCAGTATCGAATAGGTACATAATCGATCTCAGCAATTTTTAATGTGTTAAATTTTTCCGAAAAATAAATTAGCATACCCAAGCTGAATTTCGTGCTACCTACGTATGGAAAGCGTACTATTATTGCTCTTTATTTAAGAAAATTGGTAAGACAACTAAATTATGAAGGCGTCATATTTTTTTTTTTATTAATATACCTAACTATGAGGAATTGCGCTTATTCTGTTACGCGTTGTATACGACACCTCCATATGTACCATATTTCAAGTTTCTAGGTAGATATTATAATTTCCGAGTAGGTGCGTGTTTCTACCCTTTTACCATCCCCACACCAAATTTCATCAAAATCCGTCCAGTAGGTAGTTTTTGCGTAATGAGTGAACATTGGAGTACAGACAGTGTGAAGGATCGCTGACCTTGGTACGTGGAGTAGGGTCGAGGCGGCAACAGTAGGTCACTGTTTTTTTTCAGTGACCAGAACTTGATTTGTAATAGTGTTAGGAGGATGTAAAGGTTACTAATATGTTATGTGACTAACGTATTTTCATTATTATCTTGGATTTAGTTCAACAAAGTGATATATTCGGAGATAAAACGTATTTAAAAAAAAAAGTCATTTGAGCCACTGTGTACTGGTAGTCGGATACAGTGAATCGGAACTTAACTCACAGTGAATCAGGTATGTTCACAGTGAATCAGGTATGTTCACAGTGAATCATTCATAATATTAACTAAATAAATTGCAGTTTTATGCTTTTTAAAAGTCTTTATTTACTAATTTAACTCCGTATCTTAAAATACCGTAGGCCTTTGACGCTTTTCGGACCCTCATACTATTCCCGATATGTGCTCCCGATAAAGCTAGGGGCCAATTCCCCTAAATGACAGCCATTGGCACTATCATTCCATTATCATTCATCTGCCATTATGACATCTAACTTGTATTCCACTATACTCTATGGACTACGACAGTTGTATCATAATGGCATTACAATGGAAAGATCATTGGATGACTATGGACTACGTCAGGTGTTGCCTACCAAATACAACTATTACTACCATGCGTGTCATTAGTTTTATTTCGGGGTTTCGGCACTAAAATCTTTACATGATCGATTTTATTTATGATACATGTGCCATTTCGATAAGTTTTGAAGAAACTTATGTATTTTTGTGCACAGACTCTGGAGCAGAACTAAAATCTGAAATTCTCGTGTTTAGGGCTCATAGCTAAATTGCCAATGCTTTAAAATAAGGGGAAAAAAGCAATCACTGGATGATATTTGAATAACTGTGAAAACTGTCAGTTAACAGAATACTAAAAGTGCCAAATAACACCATTGATTGACCATTGACATGTCATTGTCATCCAACTATAACCGTAGGTAGACATTTAGTGGAATTGGGGCCCTGCTCTCATGTTGTCAGCCGAATGATTGCGTTTTTTCGTGGCTTTGCTAGACGAGCCATCCTGTAGATTTTTTTTACAAAATATATACTTTATTAAATAAGCGGGGATTAAATTAATGGGTAAGAGTCTTGTTGGTAATAATATAGTATACAGTGGTTCAGGATCCACTAAATAAACCGCCATTTTGGATATACCTCATGCCACTCGCCACATTGTTGCTTAAACAGAAGTGCTGTAAACGCCAAAACAATCTCAAATAAACTTACTTTTTATCACAAATATCACTTTGTAAATGTAACAAAAGATTAGAGAACAAATACAAAGTCTATCTTACCTTTAAACTCACTTTTTCGATGGTCAAAACAAAAAATGACTCGCATAACACATTCATTCCGCCGCAGATGCAAGCTGATTGGTTGTGATGTGTTCGTGTTTTGAAGCCTTCCAAAGAGTGTGAGAGAGAGATAGCTATCTCTAATACTTTCTTACAAATGGCCACTGCGCCACTATTGTCGCTATAGCCACTGTTGCCACCTTCACCCTAGATTCCTTCTATTTGCATGACATTCGTATTGCTGTATAGGTATTATTGAAATAAGAGTGCAAAAGCTAGGGAAATTAGGTTCAACATAAAATTGTACGTATTTATTCGTAAGACAGACAAATCGAGAATAAACAAGTGTCAATTTTACTGCAGCAGAAGAGGTTGAATATCATATCAATTACGTATTAGGTTTCATGCAAAGAGATTTAAATACTAGGGCATAGAGGGGACAAAGCCCGAAAAAATTGAAGTCAAAACTTATTCCACAGTGGAATAACTCGTCCGAATAACAACTCTCGTTCGTATTTCGCCAAAATAAATAAATATGCCGAGATGCGCCTTGCTAGGTTGCAAATCACGCTACGGCAAAACGCCTGGAAGGGATTTTAGTTTATTTTCGTAAGTATTTTTCATATTTACTCAGAAAAAAGAACAAAATTAATAATTTTCTTAAATTCGTTCTAGAACATTCTGCTGATCTTGTAAATTAACGCCCTCTGCTGTTGAGTAGCTTATACCACTACTTCACTACTAATTAGTGATGTGGTGCTGTTTATCGACTTTTGTTATCGATATTTATTTATTAGGTAAAAAATATAGGCATACTGTTTTTAAGAATACAAACAGTTTAATAAATAATTTAATATCAATATAGAAACATATATTTTTTGGTTCACAAATGTTATAGATTTCCTGCAGTAATTAATGAAGCTGATATATTGGTCAACCTTTTGGTATGTTTTTTTTTATTTCGAATACAGAATTGTGAAAAAAAATAAGAAAATTCGAGTCTGTTCATTGTTTTCAATGATGCAAGGGAAGAGAAAACTTTTTTAATTTTGCGAAAGTTGGATTTTTTTATTTATGTTTCTGATTATTGGTTCAATAATATGGCTACTGCAAACTTTGAGAAAGTTTTGACCAAAAAATATGGATACTCGGCCTGAAATTGCCGCCAAAGCTGTGGCACTTCTGCAGGCCGGGCATAGCCAAAGAAATGTGAGTGCACAACTAAATTTAAGCCGTACTACTGTCCCAAGAGTTTATTAAAGGTACTTAGAGACTGGCGGCTTCGTTTGTTGTCAAGGAAGACCGCGATCTCGTGTGACAACGTTTTTAGCTAGGGACCATCAAAACTTAAAAACACTAGGTGGCCTGATAGATGTGTCCGGGAGTGTAGTAGGTATAATTGAAATTGATTTGGTTGTATATACCTATACTTTGTCAATAAACTGATATTATCGATACCTTGGTATGAAATAGTAACATCCCTTTTAATCAGCGTGACCTCTACCGGTCGATAGCTGAAACAACTTCTAATTGTTTGAATACTTGTTTCAGCTATTGAAATCTAGATACCAGCACTGACGCTTAGGCTTCAAAGTTTTGTATGAAAATATTCCCAATGCCCCCTCTATGCCCTAGTATTTAAATCTCTCTGGTTTCATGCTTTGTAATTTCGGTTTCAACATGATCTTCTGATATTTATTTAACCCATCCAGTTGACAGAAACAAAAAAAAAATTTCTTTGACATTTGACTTTTCACCACAGGCGCACTGCCAGACGCCGCGAGGCCGCCGGACGTCCTCGTTGACACTTGACTGGAAATTTCACATTTTTGTATAGGGCCGCCGGCGTCCTCGTTGTGACTTTCAACTAGGTACTTTTTGTATTGAATAAATATCAATAACGTCACTAAGACATTATTAAAGAAAAAGAAAATAGCAGTAGGTAAAGCCTAGAGTAAAGCAGAAAAGAGGATGGATATGACATTAAGCACACCCAATTTATTCGGTTCAGAACCGTTCACCGGTTCAGAATGTTCCCGTTATTCCCGTTCCCGTCGAAATTTCTAAAAATCCTTTTATAGCCGTTGCAGTGGCCGTTGCCTACGACATTAGGACACCTACCATATTTCAAGTAATACGTATTTCTCTTTTTACTATTTTTTTTAATTTTTCCTTAGGAATGAGACATTTTCCTGCGGTAAAAAGTACCCTAGATTTTGACCCGGCTACTCAGCTATACCTAACCACACCAAATTTCATCAAAATCCGTCCAGTAGTTTTTGGGTAATGAGTGCACATGCACAACCAGACAGACAGACAAAAATGTTATGTTTTGGTAATTAGGTACATCGATAACTATATACACTACTGCCAAAATTTTCAAAAAATTTGTCATGTACAGACACGGCCCCGTTAGAGTTTTATTATAGGTATGTATAGATAGGTACGAGTATATATGTATAGATAGGTATAGATTAATTTGCCAGCTTGTAAGGGTAGATCTGAGGACTGAACACTTACTGAAGTTAAAGCTATCTGCCCCTGCTCGCTCGCGCATGTACAATGGGAAAAGCCTGTAGTTTTTCATTCCTATAAGGTTTTAGATATAAAGGGTAAAGTATAACTGCCTAAATTCTGCGATTCTATTTTACCTGGGTCGAGCGAACGAACGAACTACGCGAGGGTTGCTTGACTGGCATGGATTTTACAGTAGAAAACTAAAAATAAGCTTACAAAGTAACACGTAGACGTAAAATGTCGTATAAATAAATAAAAGTGGTGGTGTAGTAGGATCATCGATTCATTTTGGTGGGAATCTGAAGAGAAACGACGTCATGTTTTTTGTACAATTTTCATTTTGCTGTGTGTTTTGGGTTTTGACTCTTAATAATGATATTTACCTCTGCCTACCCTCTCAGGGATAAAAAGCGTGAGATTATTATTATATTTATTAAATTATAGAAAAAAATGTCTATAACAAATGTCCGTGATAGTGTACAGTGAATACGAAATTCGATAAAATGTGATGCACGTTTTCGAGATACCTCAAGGAGCCGCTTCAATCTTCAGTAAAAGTGCACAATAGTTTTACGGTTTTGATCAAACCCTTTGTATTTTTGTGCATAGACTCTGGAGCAGAGCTAAAAATCTTGAATTTCGTGTCGTTTTTAGTGCTGATGGCTAAATTGCCAATGCTTCAAAAAAAATATTCGTACTGACTGACTGACAGCTGACGCCTGACAGGACAGTGTCTGAATGGAGGGGGCACGGGGTGCTGTCTTTCCGCCTCACACAACTCCTCTCGGGGCACGGTTGCTTCGGAAGGTACTTGTGTGGGGTGGCAAGAAGGGAGCCCACGCCCGAATGCCACCACTGTGGATGCGTGGAGGACACCGCGCGCCACACGCTGGAGGCATGTCCGGCGTGGACAGAGGAGCGTGCGGCCTTGGTCGCGGAGGTGGGCGGGGACCTCTCGCTTCCGATCTTGGTTAGAGCCATGGTCGGAAGCGAGAGAGCCTGGGAGGCGTGCGAGTCGTTTGCAGAGGCAGTGCTCCGACAGAAGGAAGAGGCGGAACGGCAGCGTGAACTGGACCCGGACGCGCACCCATTACGTCGCGCGAGGCCGGGACGCCGGCGCCGCCGCTAGGAGATTGAGTTAGGTTACTTGAGGCGTCAGGCGCGGGGAACGCCTGACGCGCCAATTGGGGTGGGTAGCGCCGTGTCTCCTGTTCCGGCACGGCGCAGAGAGGGGGATACAGGGCTGATTGACTGCCTGTCCCGCCGACTTCCGTCGACGGGACGAGTGGTTAATCAAGCCGAAAGAGGGGTTGGCGGATCGATTGCCGTGCTTGCTGACTAACAGGCCCGGCAATCGATCATGCTCAAAAGTAGGAGTAGGAGGGGTAGCAAGCGTGGCGGGGGATAACCCGCGCCTGCTGCCCCGATGGGGGGAGAGCATAGCCGGCCGAGTCACGGAATAAACTGTTTCCCGGGACTCGGACTTAGGGCGAGAGGAGGAACAGCATGGGGGGTTTTTAGTCAGTACAAGCCTGACATAACCTGGTTGTCGTCCCCGCTACCACCAGGGCCCTATTTTATAAAGCTACAGGTTACAATTTACAAGGAAAAACGCAGCAACACTGATTAATTAAACAGCAACACTAGATAAAATTACAGGTACAGGCGTTTTATAAAGCTACAGGTCATTTTAATTAGTCTACAGGAACCCGTGCCTGTAACTATCCATAGACAATTTAATGCTTAATCGAGCGTGATTCGAGCATAATCGACCTATTATTTACAGGTGTTTACGGAAAAACTTGTAAGATACAGTTGTAAAAAAATTAAAAAAATAAAAACTTGTAAACATTTCTACAGGTGAAGAGACGTATGTAATTTGATTACAGGAGGAAGTTTGTTAATTCGAATATTATGCTTACGTTTTGTTGTTTGTTAATTCGAATATTTTGAGTGATTTTGCGTGTTTGGAGCTCAGACTCGGACTCTGAGGATGGTGGTCAACATCCAAGAAGACGACTCCAAGATCTTTCGCCGTCAGAACCAATATGAACCCGCAAACGATTTTCACCTTCAATGAGAAATATAGAATACGTTCTACTTAAATGCAATATGTTTTGGAGCATATTGGAGGAGATATAATTATTGGCTAGTTATACGATGTTAATTTTAGAGAAAATCATGTGGTTTTTTTCTATTACGTAAATAAACCATAGAAATACAAGTAAGTAAATAAACAAACATCTGTTTTTATTATAAACTAGCGACCCGCCCTCACTTTGCTTCAGTTTATATTATGGTAAGTATATAAAAACCTTCCTCTTGAATCACTCTATCTATTAAAAAAACCGCATCAAAATCCGTTGCGTAGTTTTAAAGATTTAATCATACATAGGGATATAGGGACAGAGAAAGCGACTTTGTTGTATACGTAGTGATAAATATTAATATTTTATTGCGGTAAACTAGACTTAATCCAAAAAACAGATGTCGATTCTGTCATTTTTTAAATTTTTGCGGGGGTTGTCGTCCCCGCTACCACCCCTATTTTATAAAGCTACAGGTTACAATTTACAGGGAAAAAAGCAGCAATACTGATAAATTAAACAGCAACACTAGATAAAATTACAGGTACAGGCGTTTTATAAAGCTACAGTTCATTTTATTTACAATCTACAGGAACCCGTGCCTGTAACTTTCCATAGACAATTTAATGCTTAATCAAGCGTGTTTCGAGCATGATTCGACCAATTTTTACAGGTGTTTACGGAAAAACTTGTAAACATTTCTACAGGTGTTTAGACGTAGGTAATTTAGTTACAGGAGGAAGTTTGTTATATTTACTTACGTTTTGTTGTTTGTTAATTCGAATATTTTGAGTGATTTTGCGTGTTTGGAACTCAGACTCGGACTCTGAGAATAGTGGTCAACATCCAAGAAGATGACGCCAAGAACTTTCGCCGTCAGAACCAATATGAACGCGCCAACGAGTTTCACCTTTAATGAGAAATTTAGAATACGTTCCTACTCAAATGCAATATGTTTTGGAGCATACTGGAGGAGATATAATTATTGGCCATGGTTGAATGTTAATTTTAGAGAAAATCATGTGTTTTTTTTCTATAACTACGTAAATAAACCATAGAAATACAAGTAAATAAACAAACATCTGTTTTTATTATAAACTAGCGACCCGCCTTTGCTTTGCTTAAATAATTAATTGCTTAATTAATTAATTATGTACGTAAGTTTTTGAAAAACTCATTGGGACATGCCAGGATTCGAACCCGAACCTCGCTCATTTTCATCCGGCTCTTTAACCATAGAAATACAAGTAAATAAACAAACATCTGTTTTTATCTATACATATAATAAAACTTTAACGGGGCCGTGTCTGTACATTAAATATTTTTTGAAAATTTTAACGGTAGTGTATATAGTTATCGATATAGATACCGAAACACCAATTTTTGGAATTTTTGTCTGTCTGTCTGTCTGTCTGTCTGTCTGTCTGGTTGTGCACGCATCACTCAAAAACTACTGAACGGATTTTGATGAAATTTGGTATGGAGATAACTGAGTACCCGGGTCAACATCTAGGGTACTTTTTATTCCAGAACAATATCTCATTCCCACGGGAAAATAAAAAAACTGGTTAAAAAGAGAAATACGTACTACTCCAAAACGATAACACCTAGAAACTTGAAAAATGGTATGAAGGTGTCTGATATGTCATAGGAAATCGGTATGAAGGGATTTTTGGAAATTCCCACGGGAACGGGAATAAACTAAATCCAAGCGGGAAAACGCCGCTGGGAACCCGCTATTTGAAATATGGTATGTAGGTGTCTTAAGTATGTCGTAGGCAACCACTATGAAGGGATTTTCGGAATTTCCCACGGGAACGGGAATAAACTAAATCCAAGCGGGAAAACGCCGCTGGGCACCCGCTATTTGAAATATGGTATGAAGGTGTCTTAAATATGTCGTAGGCAACCGCTATGAAGGGATTTTCGGAAATTCCAACGGGAACGGGAATAAACGGAATCCGCGCGGGCAACGCCGCTGGGCATCGGCTAGTTATAAATAAATATTAATATTTTATGGCGGTACACTAGACTTTAAGCCAAAAAACTGATGTCGATTCCAAGGATTTTCTACCTTATACGGGATTAAGTGCTTCTAAGAAGGCAGTCGGTCCACTTGAGAGGCACCTCGATAAGTACGGTGTCCCTTTCTAATAGTGCAACCACAATTTTCTTTGAGACATGGACAATTTGGCATTTTACATTTTTTGTTGTGAGATTGTTTAAATAATATGAAGATTTTTAAATTATTATTTACCAGCAGCATCCCCCCGTTTCACTTGCATAGCTCACGTTCCCATGGGTATGTGTTATTTTGATGTAAAAGCTATACACCTGTAAGTTTAATCAAAATCCGTTCAATCGTTTTTGTGTGAAATAGCAACAAACATCCATACATCTATACTCACAAGCTTTTGCGTTTATAGTACATACATACATACATATAATTACGCCTCTTTCCCGTAGGGGTAGGCAGAGACCACTTCTTTCCACTTGCTACGATCCTTACTTACTTGTTTCGCTTTGTCCACTTTCATTATTCCTTTCATACATGCTCTTCGGTTTAGGGTACTCTTGACCTGGCCTTTTTTCAAGACGTCCCCAATTTGGTCTCGAAACGTCCGCCTCTAGGTCTATCCCTTCCAACCAGGGCCGGATTTGGGGGAGGGCAACCGGGGCGAAAGCCCCGGGGCGTTCCCGTGGGAATTTGAAAAAAATCCCTTCATAAAGGGTATAATAGGTGTCTTATACATCGTTATACATAACATGAATGTAGTCTTATCTATTGTTAGTTCAATAATTAACTTTATAACTAATAACATAGGTTAGGTACTATAATGCGACTTAATATTATTAACGCTACCTGACATAATGTATATTTTTTACTGTATAAAAGTGACATAAATTTTAAACATCATAACGTGAAATGTGATATGAAATGAATGTTAAATTAATCGGTTTATCATAATGACATGCTTGAAGTGTAATATTTGTAATTGTATGCTCACGGGCGGAATGTAGCGAACTATTTCTTTTTAAAAATATAACATCTTTTGTAAAACCTACCTACATTGACAAATAAAATCATTTGTATTTGTATTTTCGTAGCCAACCCTAATGAAGGGATTTTTTTAAATTCCCACGGGAACGGGAATAAACTAACACCATATTTAAAGTTTCTAGGTGTTATTGTTTCAGAATAGTACGTATTGGTCTTTTTACCCAGTCTTTATATTTTCCCGTGGGAATGAGATATTTTTCTGGAATAAAAAGTACCCTAGATTGACCTATAGTTTTAGTTTATTCCCGCTCCCGTGGGAATTTGAAAAATCCCTTCATAAGGGTTGGCTACGATGTATAAGACACCTATTATAACCTTTATGAAGGGATTTTTTCAAATTCCCACGGGAACGGAAATAAACTAACACCATATTTCAAGTTCCTAGGTGTTATCGTTTCAGAATAGTACGTATTGCTCTTTTTACCCAGTCTTTATATTTTCCCGTGGGAATGAGTAATTTTTTTGGAATAAAAAGTACCCTAGATGTTGACCCGGGTACTCAGTTATCTGCATACAAAATTTCATTAAAATCCTTCCAGTAGTTTTTGCGTGATGCGTGCACAACCACACAAACAGACAGACAGACAGACAGACGGACAGACAGACAGACAAAAATTTCAAAAATTGCTGTTTTGGTATCTACATCGATTACTATAAACAAATTTTCAAAAAATATTTCATGTACAGACACGGCCCCGTTCGAGTTTTATTATATGTATAGACAAACACTGACGCTTTGCTCGGCCCGTGTCTACCCCCTCGCCCCGCGAACTGAATTCGGTCCGCATACTGCATGTGAGTCGGCAGACAACTCATTTTGCGTCGCCGTGTGAATCAAATAGGACTTTTGTATGAAACCGAATGCAGCAGAATTTCTGCAACCGAAATTCTGCTACTCACGACTCACAAAATTACGCTCGTTTGGCCCACTCTAAATGTAGAGTGTATAACGCGGGTAAAAGTTATCAATTCCTATTCCTATAATATAAGTCGGACAATAAGTCTGATCTACCTAAACAACCTACCCTACCTATATTGTAAAGAATGTCTACAAATATCATGGTCAGTATGGTCACCCGTTTCGTTTTCCAACTTATTCTTTCGAAACGAAATTAAACTATTAAAAACTACTAAAGCACTTATTTCTTCCTCAATATTCTCTGAACCGAACCTTTATATAATGTTATATAAGAAATATTTGGTAAAAAATGATCGGAACCCATATAAATGAAATAAACTTTACTAGAACGACTAAATCTAATGCATAATGTAATAATCGCTCACCTGTGAAATGAAAATCCGCATCCGGGGAAAGATTCATTTCTACAACCAGGAACAGAGCAGCTAAACACAATAACTTGTAAAATAATTGTAAATTTGTTGAAAATTAACACTATTTAATTTCCCGCCATTTGACATTGAACAAATGTCAACGGTTGATGTTGCCATCGTAGGAAAAATATCGTACCCCTAAATTTGGTATAATTTTTGGTATGCTAAATGTACTTATTTTTAACAGTTTCATATTAAACATAGATATTTTTAATCAGGAAACATATTTAAAAAAAACAACTCCTTATTCATTATAGAAAGTACATTTATTTTATAGATTTTATATTGCGATACGTAAGTAAGAAAATGTAGGGGGGAATTTGGAACAGCGATGATGTCAATACTAGAAAGGGACACCATACACTTATCGAGGTGCCTCTCAAGTGGACCGACTGCCTTCTTAGAAGCACTTAATCCCGTATAAGGTAGAAAATCCTTGGTCGATTCTGTCATTTTTTTTATTTTTACGTTTGATTCATAGTGCTGTACTCCGACTTGTTAACTGCGCCTGTAGTCGAGATTTTCGAGCCTAAGCTACAATAGTAATATTACAGGGGTCTTTATAAAACACCTGTTACCTGTAGATTGTAACTACAGGAGCACTACAGGCTTTTTTTTTCCTGTAGCCTGTAGCCTGTAACCTGTAGCTTTATAAAACAGGGCCCAGGTATGCGTAAGGCATTTTCCCCGCATGCGAAAGAAAAAAAAAAAAAAGAAAAAAAAAAAAAGGACTGTCTGAATCTGACCTGCCTGACAGGCTTTTTGGCGGGAATCCGAAGAGGGACGTCATGTTTTTTGTGTAATTTTCATTTTGCTGTGTGTTTCGGGTTTTGACTCTTAATAGTGATAGTTTATTATGTGGCAAGTGTCCGTGAAGGTGTGCAGTGAATGGGAAATTCGATAAAATGCGTAGGATGAATATTTTTGGATTGCCTCAAGAAGCCGCTTCAATCTTCAGTATAAGTGAACTGTCGTTTTACTGTCGATTACCAAATAACATTGTTTGGATAAAGTGTTAATGAAACTGTATTTTGTGCATAGACTCTAAAGCAGAGCTAAAACTCTTTAATTTTGTGTCGTGTTTAGTGCTGATGGCTAAAGTGCTAATGCCTTAAAATAAGAAAAAAAAAAATCTGACCTGACACAAGTGACACATCGAATTACGTTTTGGTTGGTTTCTTGGAATAGTATTTTTGTAATTATTGCTTTGAGAATTAGAGGAAGATATAAACGCCCTAGTCATAACTACGTAAAAGTTACTTATTGGTGTAGATAAATAATAAAATGAAATACTCTACTTCGCCAACTCCGAGTAGTGTGACGAACTATCCGCGTAGCACTTCTCCACTGCCGGCTCCAGCCAATTACCAGCCTACAGTGGCCAGTGCCGCTGTTAAGCGTTACAAATATCTCAGAAGATTATTTAAATTCAATCAAATGGACTTCGAATTTGCTGCTTGGCAAATGGTATATCTCTTTGTTGCACCTCAGAAAGTATTCAGAAACTTTAACTATAGGAAACGTAAGTATGTATACATATGGTACACGGTTCAGATTGCTGGGATGTAGATTAATTACGAACATAATTATTGTATTGTGTATTGCAGATACCAAATCTCAGTTTGCTAGAGATGATCCCGCATTTCTTGTGCTACTTAGCATCTGGTTATTTGGTAAGTATTTAAGTTAAATGTAGGAGCAATTTATACTGTTAATTAAAGTAGTTTTGATCTTTATACTGTATTTTCACTTTTTTATGTAAAAATTAGTTTGAGAACTTTTTGATAACAGTTCTCACTTGCACTATTAGTCCAGTAAATAACTAAATGTTATATCAAGTTATACCGCAGGAGAAGAAAAATATACCACCGTGTAAGGAAAAATCCTCTGATTATCACATCAAATTGTTTTAGCTGCATGTGCATGGATCTAAAAAATATAGTTAACTAAAAACTAATGTAAACCACTTTAATTAATTAATTATAAGTTAAAAAAATAAAAAAGGTCATAAAATATCAGCTTGTAGATTCCATAATTCCCTTTGATGTGGAGTTAGGTTTTTTTTTTCACTTTTGATATTAATTTATTCATCCATTAATAAATTAATTTAAGATAAAGAAAAAAGTTGAGTTATTTTGTTGCAGTGGTTTTTTGCTAAATGATCAGCTGATCATTTAGCAAAAAATGAATGGAAAACTGACAAACTTAAATTATAACCAAACAGTGCATTATTTTGCATGATTTCCTTACTCTTATCAAAGGGAATTTTAGAATCTTCAAGCTGAATTTTTTTCCCCTAACATTGTGGAAATTTGTGATAATAATTAGGAATTATTGTTGTTTTTTTTATTTTTTTCATTTATTTATGATTATGTAAATCAATAAATATAAAATAGTTTTTTAGTTAAGGAAATAAAATATAGCCTGTGTTACTCAGGGATATTGTAGCATTCTAATAGGGAAGGAATTTTTAAAATCGCTGCTGTAGTTTTTGAGTTTATTTATTACAAATTACTAACTATTCCGCGCGGTTTCACCAGCGTAACAGGTATTGAAACAGTAGTAAATATGAAATGAGTTATTTGGATAAGGATTAATATAAAAGTATGCATATTATGGTCTGATTTTAGTCAGCATTTCTATCAACTTTTAAAAGGTAAAAAAGTACCGTAGTTATAGTGACATAACTACAATAGTTAGACATATGCTATCGCGAAGTTTTTTGTAGATATATATATGTTCTTTAATATTGTAGAACATTATTTTGTTCTATCATCAATATTTTCTGCAGCCCATATGATGACACTAATTTTATAGCACCATTTATTACACCTTGGGTTATATTTTTGAAGTTTCAATAGGGATCCTTATTTATTTTAGAAACAAATATAGCCTATGTTACTCAGGGATAATGCAGCATTCTCATGGTGAAAGAATTTTTTAATTTGGTCTTGTAGTTTTGGAGTTTATTCATTACAAACATTCAAAAATACAAATCTTTCCTCTTTATAATATTAGTGTAGTAGTGTAGGCTAGGTCATTTATTTCTAAATTTTTCAAAGAAGGAGCCATTATCTAATATTTTATTAATGTTATCAAATAGTCCAGTAAATTAGCTTTCCAATGATATATATGGTTCTGGTAATAAATTTCGAGGAATAAAATTCCACTCTTATTCTCTCCTTTATTTTTTTCTTCTACTTTGTGAATATTAACGCACCTGCGAATTCCTAATTGCAAAGATGATTTTTTATTGGAATGCGAATGTTTTCCTGATGCTTTAATATACTGGTATACTTAGATACTAACGAATACTCCTCGCGCTGTGGCGACTTGTAATTTAATGTCTCTTATGTGGCTAGCAATTTATATGGCTTAAGATACTTATTTCTCTTTAAGAATACATACAATTCACTTAGCAAGAGAAATACAAGATAATACTTTATGTGCACGACTTTACTTAGCCTAGTAAGCATCTTCGAAAGTCGTCAATTTACCCTCATAGTCAGGATCTTGACTGTTAAGAGGGTGTTGTTACATCCATACAAACATTTAATTTCATCAAATTAATCTGATCTTCTGGAGCGATGTTATTCATCAATGCCTACCATCATATCATTATACAGGGCTCTGAGTAGAATAGCATTGATAATCTGATAATGTTTGTTTATTTTTTTTAGTCCAATACCTTTTAAATGATTTTAACAATAAGTGGATAATAAATATTATAAAAATATACTCACGCCCTTTCCCCCGAGTGGGGTGACAGGTATTCCACTTCTGAAATTACCAACATTTCACCACTGTATTTTTCATACCCCTAAATATGTGGTGTGCTTACATCCACAAACCAAGGTGCTGTTACATAATATTTCTCAAAACCAATTCGGGATTAAGGTCTTCTTAAGTTGTTATTTTCACTATAGAGCTAGTCATCTCTAGTCACTACATAGTATAAAACAAAGTCGCTTTCTCTGTCCCTATATCCCTATGTATGCTTAAATCTTTAAAACTACGCAACGGATTTTGATGCGGTTTTTTTAATAGATAGAGTGATTCAAGAGGAAGGTTTTAGTATTAGCATTGCACCCGTGCGAAGCCGGGGCGGGTCGCTAGTAATAAATATAACAACTATCTTTCATGTATTATATTTCATGTGTTTTAGAAGAACTCATTGTTACATGCCCTCACCAAGAAACGAATTTGGGTTTCATTTGTAAGAAGTATTTTATGGTAATAAATAAATGTTCTCACGCCTTTTATCCCCAAGGGGGTAGGCAGTTGTACTCCTTTTCTGAAAATACCAACGTTTCAGAAGTAAATTCTATGGACACATATACGTGATAGGTGGTGAGTCCATCGCCGGACCGACGAGCTGTTACACACCTCTCCAAATTATTTCAGGGACCTGTGGGTTTCTTCACAATGTTTCCTTCACCGTTAAGCTGGTGATAAATATGTGTTTGTATATGTTTTAAGCACTGTCTTACCAAACACTAAAAACATGCGAGTTCTCTATTATACAATGATAAAGGCAATTCATTCCAGTGTCCTCACTATGCTTCGCTTTTGCAATGGGTCTCACCTGGGGCAAAGTAGTACTTTTCGTACTTTTCGTGGTCTTCGTCGACTTCATAGGAGCCGGAATTATCGTTTCTACCTTTTTCTGGTAAGTATAAAGCTAAGAGACATATTTCAACGTATTTTTATAATTAACCCCAGAAAATAAATTCATACATAGTTTGAGTTAAAGTATATTGTGACTGACGATGATAAAACGAAGAGTTGCAGTTTATCTGTAGTCTAGATTATAATATTAAAATAATGGACTCTCCATATTGTTTCTCGTACACCGAGTGATCACATATTACAGAAAACAGTCTTCTCATCAATTAAAGGTTATCTACACTAATCTACATCTACACTAATATTATAAAGAGGAAAGATTTGTATTTTTGTATGTTTGTAACGAATAAACTCAAAAACTACTGAACCGATTTTCAAATTTCTTTCACCGAAAGCATGATCAGGGAGTAACATAACATAGTAAGTATATTTTATTTCCGTATTCCCACGGGAACGGAAACTACGTGGGTGAAACCACGCGGGACAGCTATTTTAATAATACAATTTGCATTGTCATATTCATATTGTATACCAACTGTATGCCGCGATTTCACGCGCGCAAGTCCCATTCCCTTAGAAAAAATATAACAAATCTAACCGTCGTTTCAGAGCCTAAGCATATTCATTGGAAACAATCATACAAAAAACAAATCTTTCCTGTTTATAACATCTATATATATATAAAAGGAGAAGCTAAATTTAAAAACCAAGGCCCAGCCCAAACCGCTGAACATAGAAACATGAAATTTTGTGTGTGGGTTACGTTTATAGTGTAGATGCTCACTAAGAAAGGATTTTACGAAATTCAACCCCTAAGGGGGTGAAAGAGGGGGTAGAAGTTTGTATGAGATAGTATGATTTCTGCGTGTATTAACTTTAAACTTGTCATAAATATGTGTCTCTTCAAAACAAACTATGAGATATTAGTTCTAGGATTTTTCGAAAATCATCCTCCAAGAGGGTGAAAGTAGGGGTTGAAGTTTGTATGTAAAACCTTTATTTTTGGGTGTATCGATTCGAAAATTTGTAAAAATATTCCTTAAAACAAATAACAAGACACGTGTTTCTGGATTTTTCGTAAATCACCCCTTAAAGGGGTGAAACAGGGGATTGGAGTTTGTATGGAGACGTGTTGTTTTTTACGTCTATCAACTTCAAACGGAACCATCGCAAAATGTCAGATTAGCAAAATGACGGATTCGCAAAATGACAGATTCGCAAAATGTCGGATTCGCAAAATGTCGGATTCGCAAAATGACGGATTCGCAAAATGTCGGATTCGCAAAATGACGGAATTATAAAGATCAACAAAAAAGTCAGTTAATCTATATATGTATAAAAAAATATGATTAACAGACTGACTGATTGGTGATACATCGACGTATATATCCACCCGTGCGAAGCCGGGGCGGGCCGCTAGTTAGCTCATTTTACTTGAAGGAAACATTTCTTTATTTTTTAAAGAAACAAAAGTGAATTCAGAAACAGTAACATCCTGTACTTTTATAGTATCGATCGCTAGCTAACTAGCGGCCCGCCCCGGCTTCGCACGGGTGGATATATACCTTGATGTATCACCAATCAGTCAGTCTGTTTATCATATTTTTTTATACATATATAGATTAACTGACTTTTTTGTTGAACTCTTCAAAATATCTACTAGATTATCATTATTTCATCGACAAGACTTCAAATTCGTCTATCCTAGTGTCGTGGGAAGTATCTTTAAAATTCCGTCATTTTGCGAATCCGACATTTTGCGAATCCGTCATTTTGCGAATCTGACTTTCTGCGAAACGCAAATGGTCAGATAAGCAGAATGTCAGAATTCCGACATTTTGCGAATCCGTCATTTTGCTAATCTGACATTTTGCGATGGTTCCCTTCAAACTTGGCACAAATACTCTTAAAAATAAGTCATGAGATACGTGTTTTAGGATTTTTCGAAATTCATTCCCTAAATTGCTGAAAGCAGGGGTTTAAGTTAGTATGGAGAAGTGTGGTTTTTTAAGTCTATCAACATAAAAACGCCAAAAAACATACGTTTGTTGCATGAGAGCCCTTTAAATATTTATTTTATTCTGTTTTTTAAATAATAGAAATGTAACATAAATAATCTCACGCCTTATATCCCCGAGGGGGTAGGCAGAGATTTCTGGTTATACCCACTTTTCATAAGAAATTCTTTAGACCCCTAACGTGATAGGTGGTGAGCCCATCGCCGGACCGGGTCGGTTTACACATGTCTCAGAATTAATTCTGGGACCTGCGGGTTTTCAGTTTTTTAGTATTTGTTGTTATAGCAGCAACAGAAATATATCATCTGTGAAAATTTCAACTAACTATCACGGTTCATGAGATACAGCCTGGTGACAGATGGACAGACGGACGGACTGGGAAAATTTATTAAAACGGGAGTGTTACCATTTGGGTACGGAACCCTTAAAACTGGATAAAAAGAGAAACACTCCCAATCGATAACACCTAGAAACTTGAAATATGGTATGTAGTGTCTTATAATAATATGTCGTTCGCAACCGTTCTATGAAGAGATTTTTAGAAATTCCCACTCGAACAGGAATAAACTGACTCCGCGCGGGCAACGCCTCGCTGAGCACAGGCTATTTGAAAGGTAATAAGAACCTATCTTATGCATTGCATAAAGATATATTTACTGTAAGTGCATCCCAAAATGTTTATAAAATAAATGTCCACCCGTGCGAAGCCGGGGCGGGCCGCTAGTTATTGAATATGTAGACTAATTTCAAAATGGAATAAAAATCCTTCAATCTTTTTAATAATGACGATCAATTTCACTTATAGTATTAAATAATATGGCACAGAATAAAAAAATAGTTTGTCTTCAATACGGTGGTAGAGGAATCAAAAACCAAATATAAAAAAAAACTAAAATGTTTTATTCAGTAACAAGTCGTGAAAACAAACAATGAGGGGGTTGAAATCATCTTTTAAGTATTACAATTCTTGTGTCAAATGATTACGCTCCTCATTTAGCTAGAAAAACAACACTTAGTTACTTAAATAAGACGGAAGGAAGAATATGCAGACAGATCAGTGTACTTAATGATTATGATCTTGTTTTGTGGTTCCTAGAGAAACTAATACGACCCCTAAAACGCACTCAAATATATTCTGATATTCAGATCGGCTTATTAAATTTATCTTATCCCCAGGTATGTGTGCAATAAGTACTTACGACGCGATCCGGATTGCCCCGACGTTGAATGGGGCTACGCCTTCGACGTGCACATCAACGCGTTCTTCCCACCACTCTCTCTGATCCACTGTTTCCAGATACTACTATTTAACAGTACTATTATTTTTATTATTCTACTCTCATCTTACTTCTGTTGTAAGTTTATTCCAAAACGGACGGGACCATATTACTACATACGCCGTTTGTCTGCCTGTCTGTCCTGCCTAATCGTAACATAACCGTATTAGAAAAACCCTAAGTGTTGGCTTCGGCCTTAACATACTAAACTGAAGCACAGTTCTTTTGGTAAACACATAACACTTTGTGTGACGGTACGGAGCCCTTGGTGCACCTTTTTTATATCCCACTAGCGGTTCTGCGCGGTTTCACCCGCGTAGTTCCCGTTCTCGTGGGAATACGGGAATTAAAAATAGCCTATATTACTCAGGGATCTTCTAGCTTTCTACTGGTGAAGGAATTTTTAAAATCGGTCCAATAGTTTTTGAATTTATTCGTAACAATCAGATCAGTGTAGACTATTATGAATGCGAAAGCTGGAATGGTTTTCACTTAACCAACGATACCACAACGGCTGAACTGATATGGATTCAACTTAGTAAATCTATACAATACAATAACTTTTTATTGTACACCAAAAACAACACACTATGGATACCAACATTAACTAAAGTACAATGGGCGGTCTTATCGCTTTTAGCGATCTCTATCAGCTAATCCAGGAATTTATGCTCTGGATTAAATAGTAGACAAAACAAATGGTAGACATAACGGGCCTGTTTGCTCAATTGATAGTGACCCTGCCTTCTGAGCCGGAGGTCGCGGGTGCGATTCCCGCCCGGGGCCTACATTTGTGTGCATGAAAATGACTTCGTGTCTGGGTGTTTAATATTTATTTAAGTATGTCTATCATTTATGTAGTATCCATAGTACAGGCTCTGCCTATTTTGGGACTAAATAGCCGTGTGAGAAGGGTGTCCCACAATTTATAATATACTATTATTATATAGATTATAGCATACATTTAACCAACAGGCTCAGCACGAAGCCGGTAGACAAGTGATTTGTCCACCTTCAACTGTCATTTATGTCTTGAAAATGACGCCATCCGCCCGTAACCGGAAAACAAGACAAACATTTAACTCGCCGCTTTTTTTTACCGCTTTACTGCCTTCGTGCGGAGCCTGATGGAACACGAAAGAAGTTGAAAGATAAATGTAGCACTAAATTAAACTACTTAATTGTTAATAACATGAATAAATGATTGTATAGCTATGTATTTTTTATAAATAAAAATCATTTATTTCAGCAGAGCATTAAAAAAAATTCAACATTATACTATCAAATTCAAATTAAAATCAAATTTAAATACATTAGGTACATTTACAAAATAAATCACATGTATAAAGCCTTTGTACTCGTAAAATTGTTTCAGATCTACTTGTACATGGCGGATTTTTATCGTGTCTAGTGTCGAATACTTTCTGGCTGGCTTCGATCATCTACTACCTATACATCACGTTTCTTGGATACAGTAGTAAGTTATATTTTACTAACTCTTTACCCGAATGCCTCAGTAGGAGGATAAAGCCAAGGATACACTAGAAGACGAATGTCTCACGACATGTGTCGGTGGCATGTCAAGTGAAGCCGGCCGATTTCGCCTGACATATCTGGTGACATCGCGCGACTTATGTCCGTAGCAAAGTCGGGCGAAGTCACGTGTCGCGCGATGTCGCCATACATGTCGAGCAAAGTCCAGCAACTTCGCGCCACTTCACCCGACGGCGCTGGCGACACGTGTCGCGAGACATTTGTCCCCAAGTTATCCCTGGCTTTATGTTTTACCATGTATATTTAATTTCAGGCGTTTATGTTCCTTTGTTTTTAGACATAACTTAATAACATTATCATAAAACTTTTTTATTTTTACCAAGAACATAAACAAGTAAAGAATAATTAAAACTGAAACAAATTTTTAATCATTTTTGATTACAAATGTAAGTTTCAGTTTAAATTATTATGCTTTTGCATATTAATAAAAAAGGCGTGTTGTCTTTTCTTTATCTTTGCCATTCCTAATAAAAGTCTCTTAAAAGTAGCCTTTTACATTTCGAAGATGAAGACGAATCTAGTCACACCCACCTCACACTTCATAATCTGCTAAACTTTTCGGTTACTATTCCAGTCATTGTAGGTAGGTTTTGTTCATATATGTGTTATATCAAGTTGGACCGCAGGGGACGAAAAAATATATTAATGTGTAGAGAAAAATCTTCTGATTATTATAGCAAAATGTTTAAGTTGCATGTGGATCGGAAAAATTATATGGATATAACAAATCAATAAACAGGAGATCACAAATGTCTATAGGTAAAATTAAGCTGCAATGATATTTTGATTATAGTGATTGTAATTATGGCCAGCATAATGTTGCCTATTTCAACCAGCAAAAATCTACATGACATAGTTGGTTCAAACTTAGCCTCGCATCGTTTAGCTTAGATTGAAGATGTAGTTAACACCCCAACAAATACCTATATATAGGGTGAATTTTGCGTGGTTGGCTAAATCAGAAACTATGAGGAATAGAGAAAAGTACTCAAAAAAATTGGATTTTTAAAAAATCTATATTCTTAGGCAGGAATCGAACACTTTGCTTTTAAAAAAATACACATCCTGTATTATTTCACGATTTGATAGTCTCGCTAATAAAGATCGAATTCTGCGAAGAAATGACATACGGCAAACTTAATATAAAGAAAATGTTGGATTTTACTAAACTCATTCATATTTTAAAGCAATGTCTTAATTTTATACATACTACCCTGCATTACCTGTATCTTGTCCGAAATGATGATCAATATTTTTCTCAACATAGACCCGCAGCTCGGGCATCTTTACAATATTATGTTCTATTTTTTTTATTATCTATAAATAATTAAAAAAATATATTGATTACAGATAATAAAAAAAAAAACAAGACATCAAAAAAAACAAAAGCAGTGATAGCCTTACGGTTAAAGAGCCCGCTTCTCAAAACGATAATCAATGAGGCTCGGGTTCAAATCCTGGCATGTACCAATAAGTTTTACGAAAACTTACGTAGCTACATATTCATCACTAGCTCGACGGTGAAGGAAAACATCGTGAGGAAACCCACAGGTCTCAGGATTAATTCTGAGGCATGTGTAACAGACCAGGTCCACCGATAGGCTCACCACCTATCACGTGTCAGGGATATCAGGGTGTCAGGGTGTTATTCTAGAAATGGAATACCTCTGCCTACCCCCTAGAGATAAAAGGCGTGAGATCAAGTCGAGCAAAAAGCGGCACGGCCGTACCGTACCATCCTTTTGTTGACGCAATTCACGCCATTTTAGACTTTTTTGTGGATATAACTTCTTTGTGGATAAACCTGAATAAGTAAAAGCCTGAATTTTCAGTAACCAAGCAGGCATTGTATAAACACAGTATATTTTAAATTTCATCCAATTTGAACCAGTAGTTTTAGAATTATAAATATTCAAAGTTTCCTAATTTTGTCACTCACTGACTGACTGACTGACTCACTGACCGATCATCAAAACTCTAAGGCACTTCTAGCAGTCTTAAGCTGGCTTCTCACTGCGCGTGTTATGCTGGCTTCTCACTGCGCGTGTTATGGTGGCTTCTCACTGCGCGTGCTACTACGCGCCGCGCCGCTCCACGCGCAAGGACGCGCCACGCGACACACCGCGCCACCCAACGGAAACTGGCGCGGCGCGGCGCGTGCCACCTCCAGCCATGGAGCAATGCCACTGAAGAAGAAGGCATGGCTGTTGCATCAGCCATTTTTGTCTTATTTTGTGGATATCGTTTACTTAATAAAATTAACAAAAACGCACACGCGGCACACGCCGCGCCGCGCGCGCCCGCGCTAACACGCGCGAGCCCGCGCCGCGCCTTTGAAGTTACCGACTTTTAGCGGATAGGTCGCGCCGCGCCGCGCCGCGCCTAGCTCTTCACACTGCGGGGCGCGTGCGGGCGCGGCGCGGCGCGGGCTAACACGCGCAGTGAGAAGCCAGCTTTAGCCCGCGCCGCGCCGCGCCCGCAAGCGCCCCGCGCAGTGTGAAGAGCTAGGCGCGGCGCGGCGCGGTGCGACCTATCCGCTAAAAGTCGGTAACTTCAAAGGCGCGGCGCGGGTTCGCGCGTGTCGACGCGGGCGCGCGCGTCGCGGCGTGTTCCGTATCAAGTTTAGGCTCGTTTGATTCGTTATGACGAGATCTTTGGTACTAGATGGTAACCAGGGTCTGATGATGGAGCTGGAAAATGGCCATGGGAACTCGGTAATTAAATGACATAACCCCATCGAGTTTGGGCGCGTTTGATTGGTCTTGATAAGTGCTTTGGTACTAGATGGTAACCAGGGTCTGATGATGAAACTGGGAAACGGTCATTCGAACTTGGTAATTGAACGACATAACCCCATTGAGTTTGGGCTCGTTTGATTCATCTTGACTAGTACTTTGGTGCTAGATAGTAACCAGGGTTTGATGATGGAGCTGGAAGATGGCCATAGGAACTCGGTAATTAAACGACACAATCCCATGGAGTTTGGGCTCGAATGATTCGTCTTGACGAGTATTTTGGTACTAGATGGTAACCAGGCTCTGATGATGGAGCTGGAATTTTGTATACACATGACCTCAGAATTAATCCTGGCACCTGGGGGTTTCCTCAAGATGTTTTCCTTTACCTTCGAGCAAGAATCAGTTGTTGGTGTACAAGAAGTAGAAGGTACCGGAAAGGAAAAAAGTAAGACTATCTATAAAAAGAAGTGAGATGCCATTAAAAACAAAACTTGTCAATAACCCAAGCTTCGCAACTCAGTTCTTCTATCGTAAAAAGTTGTGAGATCCATGTAATACCAAGTCGGTTAATTTATTCAGTCCCTACTAAAGGACCTACTGTGTTAAGTAATTTCGCAATTATTAATCTAACAACCTCTTATAGCGACCATGACAATATTAAAAATCTTTTATGTTCTAAATAAATACATTGACTTGGCCATCGCATGAAAACCCAATGTATCTCACAAGCGATACATATTATATTAAATTGTGCGAAAGCGATACATGTTATATTAAATGAATAAAAGAACTGAGTTGCGAGGCTTGGGTTTTTGGCAAGTTTTGTTTTTAATGGCATTTTATTATCTCATCGTAGTTAATGTTGTGAAGATAACCGCGCGGGGGAGTCTGTGTTGAGAAAATTTTGAGCATCATTTCAGACAAGGTACAGGTAATGCAGGTATGAAATTAAGGCATTACTTAAAAATATTAATCAGTATATTAATATCCAAAATCTATAAGATTGACGTATGTCATTTGTTCCCAGAATTCGATCCTTATAAACGACACTATCTAATGGTGTAATAATACAGGGTTTGTTTTTTTTCCAAAATCAAGTGTTCGATTCCTAGCTAGGAATATTTATTTTTCAAAACTCCAAAGATGCAGTTTTAGTTTTCATCAAAATCGAGCCCGAGACTCCATTGAGTACTTTTCGCTATTCCTCATAGGATTTGATAAATTCTGACCTATTAGTTGTTAAGCTAATTCCTAGATAACTGCGAAATAGCGACATAAAACACTTCCCATTGACTTTCAGGTTTTGGAAAAGTCTTAGACAGTGGTAAGTTAGAAATTGCCAAATTTATTAATATTGGACATGAATAGAAAAAAATATGTAAATACAGAAATATGTTATCTAACATTAAAAACGTCCGATAGTATGTTGTCATCTGGGGGCACGACAGTGCCCCCGCCAAGTAATTCAGTAGCATTTTAGGCCATTATCGACCCCCCCTATAAAACTAGAAGCCTGAATTTTCAGTAACCAAGCATGCATTGTATAAAAAGAGTATATTTTAATCAATCAATTTGAACCGTAGTGTAGAATTATAACTAGTAGTAAATATGACTGACCAATCGTCAAACTCTCTCAAATTCTAGCCGACATAGAAGCTTCAAATTTAGAATACATACGATATGTGTTTAGTGTATAAATCAAGGAAAAACTCAGATATTTTGCAATTTCGGTCCAATTTTCTAGATACACTAACTGCATAAATTACTTTGTAATCATATACGTTTATATGGGAAGAGAAGAAGTAGTACCGAAAAAGAAAAAGAGGAAAACAAAAATAAGAAAAGCTCATTAGACAGAGTAGGCTTTAAGAAAATCCATTGTAGAAGGTACCGGAAAGGAAAAAAAGTAGGACTATCTACAAAAAGAAATGAGATGCTGTCAAAAACATAACTTGTAAAAAAAACAAGTCCCGCAACTCAGTTCTTCTACCGCAAACAGTACCGTAAAAAGTTGTGAGATCCATGTAAAGCCGTATACAGAAAGAAAGCTGAAAACTTATCAGCGCTTATCGGCGCTGGTCCATTCTACATAAAGCAAGCAGATTGAAGCAGAGCGAGCAAAATGTCGTACGATGATTGGCGGGCGGCGCGGCACCAGCGCTGACCGGCGCCTGTCGAAGATTGTCGGCGCTTATCGGCGCTGGTTCATATAAATGCCTGCGCCGGTTACCTGCGTAGACCGGCGCCTATAAGCGCTGATAAGTTTTCAGCTTTCTTTCTGTATACGGCTTAATACCTAGTCGGTTAATTTATTCTGTCTTATTAAGTTACTAGCGGATGCCCAGCGGCGTTGCCCGCGCGGATTCCGTTTATTCCCGTTCCTGTGGGAATTTCCGAAAATCCCTTGATAGTGGTTGCCTACGACATATTTAAGACACCTACATACCATATTTCAAATAGCGGGTGCCCAGCGGCGTTTTTCCGCTTGGATTTAGTTTATTCCCGTTCCCGTGGGAAATTCCGAAAATCCCTTCATAGTGGTTGCCTACGACATACTTAAGACACCTACATACCATATTTCAAATAGCGGGTGCCCAGCGGCGTTTTCCCGCATGGATCCAGTTTATTCCCGTTCCCGTGGGAATTCCCAAAAATCCCTTCATACCGGTTTGCTACGACATATAAGACAGCTACATACCATTTTTCAAGTTTCTAGGTGTTATCGTTTCGGAGTAGTACGTTTTTCTCTTTTTCACCAGTTTTTATATTTTCCCGTGGGAATGAGATATTTTCCTGGAATAAAAAGTACCCTAGATGTTGACCCGGGTACTCAGTTATCTCCATACCAAATTTCATCAAAATCCGTCCAGTAGTTTTTGCGTGATTCGTGCACAACCAGACAGACAGACAGACAAAAATTCCAAAAATTGGTGTTTCGGTATCTATATCGATAACTATATACACTACCATTAAAATTTTCAAAAAATATTTAATGTACAGACACGGCCCCGTTAGAGTTTTATTATATGTATAGATTACGTAGGTAATTAGCTAACCTAACAACATCTTATAGTGATCATATCAATATGAAAAAACTTTTATGTTTTTAATAAATAGATTAACTTGGCAATCACACTACCCAATCTAATTTAATATAATATGTAGGTACATATTATGTATTAGAGAGCAGTGACAGCCTTACGGTTCAAGAGCCCAATTCTCATGATGATAATCAGTGAGGCACGGGTTCAAATCCTGGCATGTACCTATGAGTTTTTCAAAACTTACGTAGCTACATATTCATCACTAGATCGACGACGGTGAAGGAAAACATCGTGAGGAATCCCGCAGGTCTCAGAATTAATTCTAAGGCATGTGTAAACTGAACCGGTCTGGCGATGGGCTCACCACCTATCACGTTTAGGGGTCCAATGAAATATCTCGTGAAAAGTGGGTATTTCCAGAAATGAAATACCTCTGCCTACCCCCTCGGGGATAAAAGGCGTGAGTTTTTTTTATTACTATTGAGATACAATGTGTTTTCATGCGATGACCAAATCATTCCGTTCAAACTCAATCAAACATTTGAAAAAAAAATAACAAAATTTTAGATATTCAAATGTGACGTCACAAAATTTAGGGCCGCTTGTCACACAATGTCACAATTCGTCGACCCCCTCCCTTCATTAACGTGTGACGTAATTTACGGATGACCCCATATCGGTTGTCGGATCTCCATAACAAGCCACTTGCAGCAATGCCTATTAGAAATTTACTGTATTTCTGTTGAACATCCATCCTGGTAGCTCTAATCCACTGTTGTCTGAAGGTTTATTATTATTTACTATATATGTGTTACCGTAACAGTATATTACGAGTGCGTTAGGTACTCGAGCGAAAATCGGCGTTTTGTTGAAGTTTCAAAGATAGGTACTTATTCATGATTTCGCTGCGGTAAAGTTTGCGTATTTGCTAAGTCTCTAAAATAGTTAAGTGCACTATCATTATTTTTTTGTACACGACTAGTTATAAATTAGTTCTAATTTGTTGTGCAATAAAAAAAACAATAATACTTATGCACTGTTTAGAAGTTATATAAGCAAATAGAAAAACGCTTTAATAGGTCCTAGCACTTCAAATAAGAGCTCTAAAGGTTTACTTGAAACGTTATTTTGTAGTTTATAACTGTAGCTTTGTAGCCTACAGATATTTGTGAAGTTTCATTAGTATCCTAAATTATGATGAAATTTAGTTCAGTTTGGTCGACGACGCGCAGCGAGCTATTTAACAACCAATTAATGGACTTTCTTGTGAGATTTATTATCTGAATGATACATCAATAATTAGTAACTTAGTCCAATGTTATGCCTATAAAATTTCAGCATAGTAAGTACAATAAGTACTTAATGAGATAATAAAAACAAGAGATACTATAAGTGCATGACCGTGGCAACCCGACCGAGTTTAAATGGTTACAGAAAAGCGGCCACGTAATAACCTCAAGAAACTCCTCAACACATTATTCTTTTAAACAATCAGTACAATGCAACGTACAAGTTACATAGTTTTAGTGCTTTGCTGAAAATTTACACCAAACATTATTGTCATTTAAATACTCATCTAACTTATATATAATATGCCATTTTACATAAAACCGTTTTAACGTAAGTTTTTTTTTTCTGGCACTAAAAATGTAACGAACACAAATCAAGTCGCCACATTTACCTCGACAGAACTACTAATTATGGTGTGTTATTTAAATGGTTAGAATATTCGTATAGCAGAAAAATATAATCTGTAAGCAGAAATAGCTAATTGGTCAGCAACTCATGGCTAGCAAACATTACAAAACCTATCAACAATTTATGTCATTCTGGATGGCTGTAATTATTTTTGAGCTGCAATGAGCTGCTACTGTTTAATAAAATTTTGGTAAGCACTCAGAGGGGAAGCCAAAAAATATTTTTTGAGCTTCATATAAAAGTAGCAAAAATAATCTCAGCAAACTTGTCATGCGCAAAATGGGTGCATTCCTTACATAGATTAGGAAGGACTTTAGATTATGCAACTTTTATGATTATGATTATTATTACGATTACAAGTGGTGGTGGTGGTGGTGGTAGTGGTGGTGGTGTTAGTGGTAGTGGCAGTGGGAGTAGGCGTGGGAGGGGGGTAGGAATGGGGTGTAGGAGTTCGGTGTAGAAAGGTGTAGGAGGTAATAGAAAGTAGTAGGAGGTAGTAGGACGTAGAAGGAGGTAGTAGGAGGTGGTAGGACGTAGTAGGATGTAGTAGGACGTAGTAGGTGGTAGTAGGAGGTAGTAGGAGGTAGTAGGAGATAGTAGGACGTAGTAGGAGGTAGTAGGACATAGTAGGAGGTGGTAGGACGTAGAAGGAGGTAGTAGGATGTAGTAGGACGTAGTAGGAAGTAGTAGGACGTATTAGGAGGTAGTAAAATGTAGTAGGAGGTAGTGGGAGGTAGTAGGAGGGTGTAGAAGGGGGCTGGAACGTGTATGGGGGTAGGAGGCTGTAGGAGGGGTACGAGAGGGTAGGAGCGGGTAGGTGGGAATGAGAGTGAGAGTGGGAGTGGCTATAGTATAATTTTTTACGACATGTTTTCTCTTCTGTTCAATCATGAAGTCTTGCTGACCAAGTATAGTTATTTTGCGGACCAAGTAACTATTTTGCGGACTGAATGTTTATTATGCAAACCCATGTTATTGTAAGCTGCTTATTTCTGATTTAATTTTTGACCATTATCAAAATTATTTGCCGAACAAGGATTGCTGCCTGATTTTTTTATTTGCGAACAAAATCTTTGTATGCCGACCAAATGATTTAAATGCTGATTTTTTGTGGCTAACCAAATTTTATTATTGCTGCCCATTTAATTACTTTTCTTAATTATGTAGCTAAAATTATTTCAATATACCTGTTGGATACCTACCTAGTGACGGGGACTTTATGTTGCTACAACTTTTGTTAAATTAAACTGAAATATTTTTTTCTTAGTTAGTTACATAATGTGGCAAATATATGTACAATGGAAATGTCGGCACTAAAGAATGCCACGAATATTCGGTTACTATTCGGCTCTTTGACAATATAATTATTCGGCCTAATTCCAAATATGAAATCTAAACTCTGTTGCTGCCGAGAAGCTTAAGCTCTTAGCTACGCCGCCGCGGCGTATCAAAATGAAACATACTTACCAGATTTTTAAGGTAGACTGGCAATAATACTTTTTAGGGTTCCGTAGCCAAATAGCAAAAAACGGAACCCTTATGGATTCTTCATGTCATGTCTGTCTGTCTGTCCGGCTGTATGTCACAGCCATTTTTTTTCCGAAACTATAAGAACTATACTGTTGAAACTTGGTAAGTATGTACCTAGATGTATTCTGTAAACCGCATTAAGATTTTCACACAAAAATAGAAAAATAACAATAAATTTTGGGGGTTCCCCATACTTGGATCTGAAACTCAAAAAAAAAACCGCCTCTTGATGTAGTACTTTTTGCGTGATGTGCAAACAAACATATGTAGAAAATTCTAAAAATTATTGTTTAGTTTCTATTGATGTTATAAATACCCCTGATTGATAGTTTTCTTACAAATCTCCTATGTATTTTTTTTATTATATGTACCTATAGATAAAGATGTATACCGGCGTTACGCAACGGAATATCGGCAGTGTAAACGTCAAGTGTGTCTCGGCTCGGCAATGAATGTGCGCATTTTTAACGATTTTTTCTGATTGATTCACAGATTTGCCAATGCTTCAGAACACGAGGGCTTTCCTGCTCCCACTTCCGGGCTTGTTCCTGGTTTACCTGGGCACTCTGCTGGCTGGCTGGAACATTAGTCACATGCTGATGGACTTCTATCACTACCGAGTGCTATAGCCTAATAAATACGATTATACAGCTTGAACCGAACATTAATGTAAAGTGGAAGCCAGAAGATTGAGAACCCATATCACCTTGTATTTTCCAAGCTTTTTACTAAACAGACTTTCAAGACATTTTTGGAGATAATTGCATGAATATCTGATGCCCCAAGTTCTTTTAATTAGCGGTATAGAAGGTCTATAACTTTATCTTTATAACAAGTTTTAAGAGGTAAAGCGTAAGTAACTACAATAATCATGCGAGTAGTGTTTCGTACAATACGATGGAGCGAAATAAAATTTAATTACGCAACTCGTACTTACATACATGTAGATTGGACCACCATATAATATTATTGTTTAGCTGTCGTAAGCTTTAAGTTTATTCAATAAATATAATAACGTGACACCAACAAAATTGGCGAAACAAATATGGAAGTGATTCGGATATCCGGGACACTGCTTTCTTTTACACCTTACAATAAAAAGATTTGAATCGCACGTACATTGATGTTCGTTTAACGGCAATCCCAATGGCATGTTAACAAAATATGTATTGCTTGTTACGAAAAAACTATGCGTCTACTAAACGCATTTTTAAGGAGGTATCTGTGTACTGTTGTTATGACAATGCAACGCTTAAAATTAATTTGTACATAACTTACTCTTAACTTGAATATGTATTTCTTAGTCTTAGTCCGGCGTCGATCGAATAACACAAAATAACACTACGTATAGAATGGACTCCGTGGTCCTTGCCCTAAACACCGTCTAATAAATACCTTCCACCAGTAAGCAACGTTCCGCTATCGTGCACCGATGCCGACAAGTCGGTTATTTATTTCATAATTATACTTTTACTAGCAGCGCCCCGCGGTTTCACCCTCGTAGTTCCCGTAGAAAAACGGGAATAAAATATAGCCAATGTTACTCCCAGAAAAGTAGTCTTTCCATTGGCAAAATAATTTTGAACACTACACATACATACCATATTTCAAATTTCGAGGTATTGGTCGTGACTCGTGGTACACCTAGTCAGTTCACCTAGGTGTACCACGAACAATAAATTGTAGGTGTTATCGTTTCGGAGTAGTACCTACCTACCTACGTATTTCTCTCTTTTGCCACTCTTTAAATTTTCCCTTGGAAATGAGACGTTTTCCCGTGGAAGTGAGAAATTTTCCCGCGGTTCAAAGTACCCCAGATGTTTACCCTAACCAACTTTCATCAGAAGTCATCCAATAGTTTTTGCGTGATGCGTGCACAGACAGACAAAAAATTCAAAATGGGTGATTTGATATCTATACATCGATAACTATCTCTACACAGTGTAGAACTGTAGACAGGAAAACAGGAGAAAACGTGATCCGCAGCAGTGGGTGCCCAGCGGCGTTCCCCGCGCGGATCTCGTTCCCCTGGGAATTTCTGAAAATCCCTTTTATAGCGGTGGTTGCCTACGACATACCTATACAACACCTACATACATACCATATTTCAAATATAAATAAATATAATATAATAAAACCCTAGCGACTGTGTCTGTACATGAAATATTATTAGATTTTGCGGTAGTGCAGATACCGAGTTATCGTTGTAGATATTAAAACACCAATTTTTGTCTGTCTGGTTGAGCACTCATCACGCAAAAACTACTGAACGGATTTTGGTGAAAGGAGACGTTTCAGGAATGTATGGATACTGGGCCTGCACCATGTACACCAGTTTTTTAGATAAATATAAATAAAATAACTAGTTTTATTCACGATTTTGCTCAAATTTGTCTAGTTCCGTTGTACAATAAACTTTAATTTTCATTAAACTGGCATCGCGACGACTGAAAAGGAAAATTGCGACCTGCAGACGTATTCACGGAGACTCGATACCGTTTCCGTTCGATTCAGATCGAGTGAAAAATTTTCCGAAGTCGAATCTATCGACTTCGGAAACTTTATTCTAGGCGTTTCTGACAGCCACGGAAAATTTTCCGAATCCTTATGTCACATAATGACATTAGTTTTCGATACCAACATCAGCCCATCTCGAAAGTTTTCGATACCAACATCAGCCCATCTCGAAAGTGTTCGACAGATTTTCCGATATCGAATATCGAAGCTCCCTGAATACGCCTGCTGACCGGTAAAATGACAATTGACATTATTTTAATGTTTGTCGGACTAATTCACAATAACATGGAAAGAAGTCAGAAATAGTATTATTTGGCTTCAATATGATTCCATGCGGATCCATTGAAGTTTAATTAATTTGTGAAAGTTAAGTAAATAGATGGAAATATTTTTTTAATATTTTTCTGATAATCACTAGATTTTTCTCTATCTTTCACGCTGGTGTACAATGTGCAGGCCCAAGATGGAATGTCTCCTGTGGTGTGGACATAACTGAGTAACTGGGTCAACAACTACAGCACTTCTTACACCCGGAAAATGTCTAATTCTTACGGGAAAATATAAATAACTGGGTAAAAAGAGAAATACGTACTACAAAACGATAACACCTAGAAATTGTAAAATGGTAAGTAGGTGTTTTATATGTCTTAAGCAACCGCTATGAAAGTATTTTTGGAAATACCCACGGTAACGGGATAAGCGCTAGTTCAGACACGGCGGGAACCGCGCGACTATAGAAACGCATGGAAATCGCGCGGGTCTTATTTATATGAGTTAGTTAGTAATCGTTCAGACATAACTGCGCGGTTAATTAAGCCGCGCGGTTACCGCAACCCAACCGCCAGAAAACAGAATCGCGCTGCTCCCGCGCGTTTCTATTACTATGGAGTCTTTACTTCGCGTTCAGTTGCGTTGCGGATACCGCGCGGTGAGCACGTCACTGCTCGTGAGTTCGCCATGGATCGTTTCGACACTGAACTATTTATTGATGAGGTGGAGAAGAGACCTTCAATATGGGACATTCAGTGTGATGATTACTCAAATAAAATTATCAAGAACCGAGCTATGCAAGAGTTGGTGGAGATATTTGGAAATTGCGAAGACACGGTGGAAAAAAAGAATATAATGTACTAGTCGGTCACGTAATATTGGATGCACCCAATACCGCCTTTTTCTTTTCTTTTTTTTAAGGAGCAACCACAGTAAACACACTTCTTCGTCGACCTCCATTTTGAAACTGACACTAACCCGCACGAAATCGCATACTAACCGCGCGTGTCTGAATAGCATCACAATTTTGCGGTTTCAAACCGCGCGATTCGTAAACGCACGATTCCCGCATGTCTGAACGCAGGCTTAAAGTGGATCCGCGCGGGTAACTCCACTGGGTATCCGCTAGTTAAAATATGGCAAGTACATAGGTGTCTTATAATATGTCGTACCTAATCAATCTCTACGAAGGGATTTTCGGAAATTCCCACGGGAACGGGAATAAACTGGATCCCAGGGAACGCCGCTGTTCACCCGCTAGTCTACAATAAAAACTAGATTGTATTGTAGGAATGTTCTCAGAACTTTCAACTATTTACACTCATATCACTCTCGCGATAGTGAGGTATCCGTACGTGGTCTAAAATGATCATGTCAACAGGTACCTGTGCTCGTAAGATAATTGAAAGAAATGCTTGTTCCTCATAGCCGAAGTAGATAACAAGAAAACTGATGAAAAGTTTCCAGAAAAGAAATGTATTTGGCAATCCTTTCGGGGAAATGGTTTGAGTCTAACAAAAACTTGTATTTAATAGTGCAGTTAATTTATTCTGATTTTAGATAGATTATTTATGGATTTCCTGCAAGCAATAAAGTTCTTTTATGTAAGCAATGAATTTGTTGATTTGATTATATTAATGATTGATTATTGTAATAGATAATAAGTGTATGATGTATTGATTATGTAAATATTTTGTATTACTATGTACAGTCAAGAGCACGTGGAGCTTGACACATCGGACTTTGTAACGTTCTTATTACAATCGCATTAGAGGTCAGGCTCACATTGCATTCACTTCGGTCATATAGTCCGAAGAAGATTCTATGAAAAATCCTTACACAATACCGTCAAACAAGACACGATAGTATGTAGATGGGTAAAACTTCATGTGCTCTTGACTGTACCTACTACCTATGTTATGGTAGGTGTACTAAGATTTTATAATTATTATCATAATAAAAAAATATTTCGGAAGTAGATATTATTTACTTGTCTGCAAACATACATTTGAACTAATGTATAGTACATGTAACTACCCTGTCGCATTTATTTGATTTATTATGTTTTACACCTTATAAAGTAAATCACGCTGTCTAGGGGCGTTGTCAAATATTACGATGTTGTCAGTATCGGGACTACCTGTACTAGACATTACTGTCGTAAAATCCCCGTTATGAGAAGGTGAGACTACGGTGGGACCGTCAAGTTCATAGAATTGAGCTGTTTTATAATGCCAAACAACTCTGCCTAACCCTTTCACAACATTTTCGTGTCTATTTAGCCAGGGTCTTAGATTAAATACCCCATGAACAATAACTAAGTATTGCTATATCACTCTTTGTTGGTTTTTAAGGGTCGCGACACATCTGCGGAACGTACAGCGCTGAAGTCTCTCTGAATATTTAGGTCACTGTTATTTAGTTCACTGAGGCCATATTGACGTCAACGAATGCCTCACGCTTGACGCCTCAGTGCACGACCTGAATATCTCCGAAAGTATGATAGCACCACAGATAGCACTATTTATATGCTTCGGAAACCATTAAGGAAGTGTTGTGTTGTTTGGCATTGGCGTTATGGAAACAGCTAATACTATGCCAAGACTTCTATCGACGGTAAAAAAATTAAGTTATTGCATTTGGTAAACGTAACTCAGCAGAAGTTAATTGATTAAGTACATATTGAACTTCTAATGAGTTACGTTAACCAAATCCAATGAACTTTAATGTTTACGGGTAATATCTACGAAACTAAAAAGCAATTTTCATTATTGTGATTATATTTGATACATATAAAGCGCTGTTATTCAATGTTGTGTGGTACAATGCAATTTAAAAAATACATTTAAATTTGTCAATCATTGCCATTTAAAGAATCTTATAATAATTAAATACTATGCAGTATATACAAACTTTTCACCTCCATACTCCTAAGTCGCATAACATCAAAAATAGATACCAATCAACCCATTGAACAAGCAGGATTCCGGTCCCGATTTTCTACCATGGATCATATTCATGCATTGGAACAATTAATTGAGAAATACAATGAATATAATAGACCACTCTATATAGCCTTTGTTGACTATTCCAAAGCATTCGACAGCATAACACAGCTCAATATGGAATGCTCTCCAAGCATGCAGGATACATTCAAAATACATAAACATCCTTAAAAATGTATACTCTAAAAGTACAAGCAGAGTAAAACTAGAAAGCAAAGGAGAAGAGATTGTTATTGGAAAAGGTGTCAGACAGGGAGATCCCTTGTCACCAAAACTATTTATAGCCGTACTAGAAGAGGTATTTAAAAAGATTCACTGGTGTAATGAAGGTCTACTTATACATAACCAACATCTAACCCACTTAAGATTTGCTGACGACATCGCTCTTTTTGCTGAAACAGCTGGTGATTTGGAACAAATGATACAAACCCTAGATCAAGAAAGCAAAAAAGTAGGCTTACACATGAATGCTGGCAAAACCAAAGTAATGACAAATAGCAATCGGAAGATAATCCGTGTGGAAGAGAATCATATAGACTATGTGGACAAATACATATATTTGGGGAAACAAGTATCGTTTAATACAAATAACAACGAGGAAGAAGTAGATAGAAGAATTAACTCTACATGGAACAAGTTTTGGGCTCAAAAAGAAGTACTTAAGGGATATTACAATTTAAAACTCAAAAAAATCGTAATGGATACTTGTATCTTACCATGTTTAACATATGCCTCTCAAACATGAACCTATACAAATAAGGTAAAAAACAAAATAACTTCATGTCAGCGAGCCATGGAGAGAAGTATTTTAAAACTAAAAAAGATTCAGAAAATACGTAGCGAAGAGATAAGAAAAAGAACAAAGCTGTCAGATGCACTAAACCAAGCTATACAATTGAAATGGCAATGGGCCGGCCACATTTCCAGGTATAAAGACAAGAGATGGACCATACAAACAACGAAGTGGACGGGGCCAAAGGGCAAAAGAAATGTTGGGGGACCGAAGAAACGGTGGGCTGATGACATAGTCGCAATTGCTGGAAGAAATTGGACAGAAATTGGACAAAATAGGGAGAAATGGAAGAACATGGAGGAGGCTTTTACCCAAAAGGGGTCCATACCATCGTCATCTACTAACAAAACTAACACTTAAATAAAATTCATAAATACTAACATCATTAACAACACATTTGCTATGTACTATTAATGGGTTAATGGGATGGAAATAAAAAGCTTTATTATTATATTTATTTTATTATAATAATTAAAATTATAGATGGATAGTTGGATACATAATAAACTTCCATTGATTTGCATTTATTAAGTTAATACAAATAGGAAATCATGGGACACATTTACACTACAATGAGATTAGGACGATAGTTTAATTCTCTTCAATATCTTTAATCGTCATCAAGCACTATAACCTCATCAGATGAAATCGGTTTGGGTCGGAGTCCAATGTCATTGAACGGAACAGATTTCTTGGAATCACTTTTTTTGGTTTGGTTCACAGAATGTTTCGGAACTGAAGACTTTGTAATTGTCAATGAAGACGGGAGTTTGCTAATAGAGGCGTTAATTTCCTTAGAATTTTTGGATATCGTTGGTAAATTCTTTTGTCTTTCAGCCAATTTCTCTTGTAAAGTCTTTCCCTGGCTACTTTTCTGATGGAGCAACAAAGGTTTCGTCGGTGGGTGGGTATTGGTGCTCACTTTAGAAGTGCTGGACAGGTGGGCTTGGACTGGTAAATTGTTGTGTGTGTTTGAGTGTGACAAAGACGAATGACTGGATCCCCCAAACGCTGATAGATTTGCGGTCATAGATGCGGGTAAAGATGGTAATACTGTTCCCATACTAGGCGTTAAAGGCGATGCAGATTTATTGTGATTTATTGCTGTTGATGAAGAAGGCTTGCTAACAGGTGGCACAGGTGTAGCAAAAGACTTTGTCTTAGTTTGAGTAGGTTTGGGGCCGCGTTTTTGTTTCTTTGGAGGCGGCAGGTTATACGAGGATAAACTTTGCGAGATAAACTGACGATAAAACTCTGCTTGAAAGGAATTCTGTAACGTGTTCTGCAATGACGTTTGTAGTGTACTTTGAAGTTGAGAGTAGCCTGCTAATGCACTTATATTGTTTAGGTAGGAGAGTGCAGCCGCAGTTTGTCTCGACAGCTCTGAATCATTCATTACCGGCAGGAAATTTTGGAACGCAGCTGTCATATCATGTGCTGACATTTTTGGTAAGCTAGATGTAGAAGCTGTAGGAGCTTTTGGATCATTCCGTGGTCGGGTAGTAGTTGGAGTTGCGTTTTTTGTAACTTCCACAGCGGCTGCTGCTGCAGCTTTAGCGGTTTGCTTTTTGTGAGCGTTGTGGCTCTTATCTAAACTGGCTTGGGTAGCTTGTTGTTTCAACGTTTGTATAAGAGATTGGCAAAACTTCATACTCAAGTCAACGAGATTCATGTTTTCATTTATTGGTGTTGTGCTCACCAATTTGTAAGCATCTGTAAGTAAGTTTGTGAACTGTTTGGAATTCGGCTGTTTCTGAGCTCTTTGATAAGCTCTATAAATGTCCAACATTAAGCTTTTGAGTGCTTGTCGTTCTACATCATTGCTTTTTAAATCCGCTTGCTGGCTAAATTTGAGAAGTTGTCCTTTTAATGACTGAACACAAAGGCAGAATGCCTGTTGGGCTAATTCCTCGCGATCGGAGTCTCGTAAGTATTTTTTGTCTAACTCGGGGATTCTTTGAAGGTGTAAGCTCAAGTCAAGCAATGTTTTATGATCATCTATCTCTTTAAGAATTTCCATGGTCAGTTGAACAGAGCGGCTCATATGAAACGCGAAACCACCCGCTCTCTCTACTTCAGTGTTCGGAAATTTCCAGATATTGTTAAAAAAATTAGAATGTTTTCTTTCACTGAAAAGCCCTCCTAACTTTTGGCTACATCTTGAAGTAAAGTTGGATAGCATAAGATCTCTGCATCGCTCAATATTTTTCCCTTTTTTGTAGTAAAAATGGTAATGAGCCAGTCTGTAAATAGCTTTATAATGTGGAGGGAAACGACTGGCACAGTCTTCTAAAGCATCGAGACAAGCCGATACAATTTTCATAATTTCTTCATCAGAAAGTGGTTTATTATTTGCAGATTTTGATGAAACTTGACTATCTCGACTAGTTTCAGTGCTGCTGTTGGAAGATGAATCACTAGAACTAGAATCGGATGATGATGACGAAGAACTGCTAGTTGAACTTTCACTTTTCTTGTCGGTTTCGTGTTTTTGTTTGCTCTTGTGTGAAGATATTTTGTCTGTACTTTGACGTTTATCATTTACTCTTTTTAGTTCTGAAGTGTTTTTGACAAAGATATCTTTCTCCATTCCATCTATTTGTTTTTTACTGTCTACATTCTCGGCAGATTTAATGTTTGATGTGTCGGTAGATTGTCCTGAATTCATTTTGACTTTCTTTTGGGATTGATGATTATCTTTATTGAGCATTTCGGTGTCGTATGAAGCAGATCTTTTGACTTTAGCAGCAGCAACTTCTAATTTGATTTTTTTGGATTCTCCTGTATCATCTTCACCAGCATCACTGATAGATCGCTTAAATATGTTACCAGCCAGCACGGCTTCTTTACCTTTTGGTTCAGATTCAGACTCTGATAAACCTTCTTTTTTTGTTTTTTTATTAAAAGGACCCTTCTTCCACTCCTCAATACAATTTGCAAAAACCTTTCCAACTGTTGTAGGGATCGGCTTATTCTCATGCTGTTCTATATATTTGAGAATTGATGCGTGTATTCTGTAATGAAGTTCTAGCACTTCAATACACAAATGTGTGGGTGAACTGTAGTTAATTTTTAAAGGATAAGTAGCGTCAGTTTCTTGCAAACTTTTAACACCCTGCATATAGTAATTTAAATACTCCGAGGGAGGCTTGTTGCGTTTTTCGGCAACTTTGCCGAGCATATAATATTGCAGCCACGAATCTTCATTAGCTTTTACATTTTCCTCACTACTGTTAAGATCGCATAGAACAGCCATAAAACACTTATGTGTTGTATCTAACATATCTTCCTTCTGTTTTTCTAATGCTTCAAAGTCCTCCATACTTAATGATTCGCTAGCTTGTTTCAGCAATCTTGAGCAGAATGAATGCACAGTGTACACGAACATTCCATACTCAATCCACATATTACAATGTGTGGGATCCAATTCTAAAGATCTTTGAAAACATCTTATTATTGACTTTGCTGGGTTTAAGAATTCTCTTTCGTTGTTCAGATTTTTACAAGAGTTAAGTATTCTTTCGAGGTTCACAGCTTTAGCTAGCGATATCTCGGCCCAGGACTCCAACCTATCGTTGTTTACGATGACGTCTAACATATTGTATTTAATGGCTAGTTTTCCTTCTTCCTTTTTGAAATAGTAATCGCCTAAAAGGAAGTATATATCTTTCATTTTGTATGGTAAGAGTGGTGGAATGGTGGGCAGTTTATTTTCAATACCCTTGATGTATTTTTCTATTTCTGGAATATATTTCTGTGGGTCACCATCAGCAGGTAACAAGTCAAGAATTCTAATAAATAACTGTTCTGTATCTGCAGTAATTCCAGATACCTTACCCTCCAATGCAGGTAAAGTGGGTGGCCTAAATATTTCGTACACTTGCTGGGCTCTTTTCCAGTCTAAAGTATGTGGTGTTACACCATGGTCTGTCAAATGTTTCAGTTTATTTTTCCTCACCGGATGGCCAAATAAACAATAAACACATTGCTCCATGTATTGAAAAACTTGCTCTAAAGGTTTAGATAAAGATGGCGACCGTAATCGTGGTACAACAGTATCCAAAATAAAATACAAAAGTTTACCTTCAGAATTGCAACACCAACCATGGTTTCCAAGTTGTTCATGAGCAATGAACAAAATCATCAGTGGATTAGGCATGTCGTCACATGACTCTTTTTCCTTATCATTAGCTGCCCGTCCCCGCCCATGGTCTTCTTCTCTTTGTAAAATATAGTGTATTATAATCCAAGGGACAACAGTCCCAAAAGGCATTTCGGCTGCATTGGTTTCTACTTGGTGACCAATTATTCTAATAAGATCCTCCAAACCTTGACCAAGTTCTTTTTGTGTAACTGTTTCTAAACAGGCTAGGCCTTCATTTGAAAGTATGTGCTCCATACAGCACAGCACTTTTACTACTGCAAGTGTCCACTTTTTATAATCTGAAGATCCTGATGTAAAACGAAAAAAGTGATTTAGAGCTTCATGTAAGCAAATCAGGGACCATTTAAAGCAGCTGTCCACTTTATCTAATGCCCAGAAGGTATCTAATATAAGCGAAAGTTGAACAGCAAAGTCTAAGGACATTTCTTCTTCTTGTTTCCGAGCCATATCTTTACAATGTTCAAAAGAATCAATTATAATGCTTAAAACGTCTTCATAGTTTCCATGGTCATATAGTTCCATAACTGTTGATAGTTTTTTATTTCTTTCAAAAAACTTGATGTATGCTACAATATCCATTTCTCTTATTATTGGCTTGAAAGTGAAGTTTACAATGTGTAAGTTATATGATTTACTATGTTCAGCCATGGCTTCGAATTCATATAAGAGCTGATATAAGTTGTCGAGAGCTAGTTCTTCAGTTTTATTCAACATATGAATATGAACTTTCAGCCAGAGGTACCTCAGTACAAATTCTAAAATATTATTTTTTGCAAATACATGTGGCTTTAAGCTTAGACTGACTCCTATAGTTTCAACTACATTTAATTCATGTTTTGATTTATTGTCTCCTGTTGAATTTAGCTTAGCATTTACAGAAAATTCCTCTGTTAATAAGTTCACTAAAACATAGTGAAATAATTCCTCATGATTATCATCTGTAGGTGCAGGAATATCAATATGGTTACTGTAACATTTGTTGGCCTCTACATATATGTTAGTCAAACTCTCAGGCCATTTAAGATTCCATTTCTCAGCCAAAGTACCTAAATATTCTTTTAATATGTCTATTATGTCCCGTTTAGTCTCTATATATTTATGTAAGAACTGTTTAACATCTACTTGTTCATTATCAGAACCAAAATATACCTTAAATTCCTCTTTATTGTTTTCTTCCTTTATTTGTGATTCAGTGAAATCCATTTGAGGCGAGTTCTGATTAGTTTCATCTTTATTTTGTACGGTTTCAGGAATTAACCAGAGTGGAACCATTCTGCGCAATGTATCATATATGTTGTCGTCAAGACGATCTTGTCTGTTTACAGGTTTTTTGCGACCCGAGCGGCGTTTATTGCACCACTCCCATTGTTCAAGAAAACTCAAAGCACTACCTCGACGTCGAACAGGTGGCTTTTTCTTGGGCTCTGGAAGACTTTCAGCTGCAGATTCAACAGCAACAATTTCGACATCACTTTCTATTTTCTCTATGTCTGTTCCAGTTTTCTCTTTATCTGATATTTCATTGTTGTCATTTTCAATCCCATTTTCAAAACTTTTCTCAGGTATTGCTGCACTATCTTCGAATTTGTAATCTGTTACTTTAATCTCTGTTACTGCATTAATGACCTAAAAAAGAAAAAAACTTTTTTTATAAATATTATGAACACATACAAAAACAATCCCAGAATTGCTAAATCTAAAATTATCTTAGATTATGTACCTCAATTTGTTCTTTTCTCTCTTCAGTTTCAAACAGAACTTCAATCTGGCAAGCATGGCTAAAGTAATTATCTGTTATATGTTTGTGCATGTGGACAAGTGAATTTCCAACTGACTCCCAAGTCAATTTTGTTATTGGTTTACTCAGTTTTAATATTGGCATGATATATTTAAACTGGTCTGCTTTTTGTTGCTCTAAATATGTGTCTTGGATTTCAGTCGCTTCTCTTAGTAATATTTGGGCTTTTTCTTCATCAATATCATTAATTACTTTTTCATCCCATTTATACATTGGATTGAGGTATTGCATGAACTCTCTAATATAACAATAAGTTGTGAAAATATGTTTTCTATATACTAAACCTCTCATATAGCCAGGATCTAGTTGAAGGGTGTCGTAAATAACGGAAATACATTCTTCTTTGTAATCTAAACCAAACAAAAGTGTAACAATCTTGTCAAGGCAGGGCCAGTGCTTTGGATTTCGGTCAGCCCCCCTTTGAAAAGCATGCAGAGCCATCTCGTAACGCTTGGCACGCATACATACTAACCCTAGTCGATGCCAAAGTGTCACATCAGAGTCATCAAGATCTGAGGCAGCACAATAAGCTTCTATTGCCGCCTCATCTGCACCAGAGGCACTCAGCATTGATCCTAGGTTCTTGTAGCTTAAGTACTTTAAGTTGAATAAAGGTTCTGTTACTTTATCACCTTGTTCTGGTTTTTTAACAGCATCCAATAGTTCAGTCTCTAGCAAATCTTTGAGTAGCTGCGTTGCATCCGAACGGTTCCCTTTTCTGTGCAAGTCAAGAGCTTTGGCATATTGTTGCAAGGCAATCTGTTCTAATGCTTCCCTGGTTACTTCCTCTTCGGACCGAGTTTCCTCCTCGGATTCTTTGTTCAAAGCCGTTATTTTGATCATCTTGATCGTGTTTGACTGTAAGTTTTACTCATACATTGAATCGATAAATCATTATGGACTCACAATTAGAAGTTAACGTTCATTTGTTGCACGCGTTCACTGAGCACCAAGACAACACTGAGAATATAATCATTGTTCAACAAATAAGGGTTCTAAATAATCGTCTAATGACCACAGGTTTTCGTACCGCTACCACATATCACTATTACTATTTATGTTACTCTATGACTATTACACGGTGTAATTTACACCTACTAATACTGTACTGTACAGTACAATGTACATACCGCCAGTGTTGCCAACAGTTAAATTAACTCTCCACCAGATTCAACATCTAAAACCACTAACGAAAAACTACGCAAAATTTTCGACTAAACATTTTATTTATTAAGCTATTGCATAGCTTCTATCTAGGGCCTTGAGCGCGGGGACCGAACCCAGAAATTTCGTAACGAAAAAAAACCTCACGCTCCCCACTCCGACGGGCACGGAGGTGTGGCTTGAAGGCCATGCATTGTCTAACGTCGTTTCTTTTCGGCAGTCTTGTTGATACAAAATGCTATGCAATAGCTTTACCGCGGCAGTCCCCGAGTGCCACACGTCTTTTTTATTGAAATATGTAAATGCTCTTCTAGATGTCATCCATAGTTTTTGTCTCAATATAATAATTCTCGCAAAATTGCCGCTTTTAGTTTGCTCTACCAGATAGCCCATTAAAAGAAATCTGACGAGAATCGGAGGGCTGTTCCGAATAGGAAATAAAAAATAACTTTACTTATAGGGATATAAATAGAGCGTTAAAGTTATCTTTTCGGAAGAGAAGAGATGTGTCGCAAGTACCTACTCGTTTCCAGGAATTTCCCACTATTTCATCGATGGATAAGAACGTAGTTGGCTGGAAGTAACGCACCTTTCCACTTGGCGTTAGAGAAGTATGATTACATAATATGTTATATTATGTATAGGTAACAAAACCAAGCTCGTAAATTGCCAGCAGAAGGAGCAGCTGTGAAAGAGAAATAGTATATAGACGGGTTAAAAACTGAATTCCACCACTAGAAAAATCCACTAGCCACTAAAAGCAATATTTCGCCACTGAAAATCGAAACCACTCGTTTTAGTGGAAATTCCACTAGGTTGGCAACATTGCATATCGCACCGCATAGCTTTTTTTTTTAAGTTTTTTTTTTTGTTGTTTCACCCCTTACAGGGTAGGCAAAGGCATTACGCCATGCAGCCTCGTCATTAGATAATGATATCCTTATGTAAATGGCTCTGCTTCAGAGTCCATGCACAAAAATACAGTGTCTTTAACACTTTCTACAACCCTAACGTGCTCTAACTTGGTTATCAGTAAAATGATAGCACTTTTACTGACGACTTTATTGTGACTTTTTGAGGCAATCCAATAATGTCCATATCTCGCATTTTATCGAATTTCCCATTCACTGCACACTTTCACGGACACTTGCCACATAATAAACTATCACTATTATGAGTCAAAACCCGAAATACACAGCAAAATGAAAATTTTACAAAAAACATGACGTCCCTCTTCGGATTCCCGCCAAAAAGCCCTTTTTCTATGTTGTATTGGTACTTTCGGTCCTTTCGGAACGTTCTGTCAGTTTCCCAAAACACCCTTTCCCAAAACACCCGTTCCAAAATATCAGTTTCTTTAAATGAACGTATGCCAAAAGACCCGTTTCTCATCGCATCAGTATGTCAAAACACCCGGTTCTCATAGCATCCGTATGCCAAAAGATCCGTCTCTTATGACACCCGTATTCCCAAAATACCCGTTTCTCATCGCATCAGTATTGTTACGAACTCTTTGTTTTTTACGTCATTTTTATGATCTTTTGTTTGAATTTTTGATACGTTTTGTATTATGATGATGATTCCATGATGAGAATCAGTGAGGCTCGGGTGCGAATCCTGGCATGTACCAATGAGTTTTTCAAAACTTACGTACATATTAATTAATTCTGAGACCCAGTCCGGCGATGGGCTCACCACTAGGGGTCCAAAAAATATTTCGTGAAAAGTGGGTATATCCAGAAGTGGAATACCTCAGACTACCTCTTCGGGGATAAAAGGCGTGAGATTATTTTATTATTTTTTAAAAATTTGGGAAAAAACGGATAATTTGAGAAGCGGATGTTTTGGGAAACGGATATGAAGCCAAAACTTATCTTTTGGGAGAAGCACATTTTGGGAAACACTTATATCGGGAAACGGATTATTTGGGAAAAGGTGGTAACGGGAACGGATGTTTTGGGAACGGGTGTTTTGGGAAACGGACAGAACGTTCCGAAAGGCTTTCGGTCATCATAACCTGTCAATTTATTGACCAGGCTAGAGTCATAGACCATACTCCCTCGTCTTTAGTTAAGTTTATCCTTTATCATTATGAAATGCCTCTGCTTAAAGGCGGACGCACATTGTAAAAAACTGATAGAAAAATTCTGATGGTCACCGGAAGGCACTCCGTCCATACATTTTGTACTAAGCCCCGCATATTGTCAGTTTCCGTTGCTGACGTCCGCTGCGGACTGCGGATGCATGCCGGATTGCACACCTACCGGACGTCAGATTTTTTCTGATAGAAATGTCAGAAGGCACGTTTTCAATGTATTTTGTTCTAGACCCCGCACACTGTAAGAAATTCGCGTCAGTTTGGCGGTTGCAGCCAGTGATCTGATAGCGTACCTACACAAATTACCAAAGACATTTAAATATTGTATTTAAATCGCTTTGCAAATTACGATTTCTTATGATGTGCGGTGTGCGTCCGTCGGTCGTCCGGCGACCATCAGAATTTTCTAACAGAAATTTCTTACAATATGCGATCAAAGTGCACACTTACCGGACGCCAGAATTTTTCTGGTAGAAATGTCGGAAGGCGCGTTTTCAATGTATTTTGTTGTAGACCCCGCACACTGTCAGAAATTCATCAGTTTAGCGGTTGCGACCAGAGTGATAGCGTACCTACTCAAATAACGACTAACGGCAGCGCGCCATAGTAAGTAAAATGTGTGAAATCGACGATTTCATATCCGAAATTGAAATTCATTATCCATGTTGGCATGCGTACTCGTACGTATAAAGTCGTGTTCTTGGCGCGGGCTTTCAGTCAGACTGGGCTCGCAAATAGCCGGACCGAAATTTTCTATGGTGTGCGAGGTGCGTTCGTCGTACGTCCGGCGACCATCACATTTTTTTTATCAGAAAAATATTCTTACAATGTGCGGCCGCCCTATATATATATATATATATATATTATGTTACTCCTACCTGGCTACTGAAAGATGACTGAAAAAACGCGGCAAATTCAAAAAATCATTGCATGGCAACTCTGTTTATAGTTGGAAATATAGTTTTGATACTTGTTATTTATTAAATAATAGTAGCTTAAAATTTCATTAGATAGATTCCAAAAACAAACAACAGTAAATGAAGCAACGAAAAAATAATCATTGCAATCAAAATCATTTATTTTATTTTTAATCTAAAATCTCATTTTGTGTCTTTAATCATTCTTTTAGGAATAAATCACTTATTTATTTTATTGTTACTTTTATGTTTTCTGCAAATGAAAGCCGTATACAGAAAGAAAGCTGATAGTCGGCGCCGATTACCAGCGCTTATCGGCGCTGGGCCATTCTTACTTATAGCAAGCAGATTGAAGCTGAGCGAGCAAAATGTTGTAGGCGCGGGTCTCGAAGATTGTTGGAACTTGTCGGCGCCGTTCGGCGCTTATCGGCGCTTGTTCATATAAATGCCTGCGCCGGTTACCTGCGTAGACCGGCGCCTATAAGCGCTGATAAGTTGTCAGCTTTCTTTCTGTATACGGCTTTAATTGGTATTAAGACAAATTGACTCCTGCGAAATAAAATGAAATGTGCAATCACAATGAAAAGTATCAAAATCTCCATCTCATACTAACCAATGCACTGAGATATTTTATGTAAACACTCTTATTTTTGTTATAAACTATATCTCTTTCTACTTGTTCTTCTTTAAATTTACTAATCATTATAAAAAAAAAGACGTGTGGCCCTCGGGGACTGCCGCGGTAAAGCTATTGCATAGCATTTAGCGTTATGGAATTTCTGGATTCGGTCCCCGCGCTCAAGGCCCTCGATAGAAGCTATGCAATAGCTTGAAACCTCTCGCAAGTCGCTTTTCAGTGTTTTCGTCATGTTTGCAATTAGAAATCACATAAATCGCACAAATATTTTTCACTTTGACACATCAACTACTCAGGCAGATCTGCGAACTAGTTTTAGCGAAAACGCGCTATCAGCGCTGTAAAAAAGCGCTAGAACGCGCTAAATGCCATTTTTTTTTAAAGCGCTATATTTCGCGCCAACCCCAAATGGTTTTACAAAATCAGAATCAGAAAAAAATTATGATAGTATGAAATGAAATACATAAAATCTGATAACTAACTAACATAAAAAATGAAATAACTTGGAAGTAACAATACCTACATAAGAAACAATATTTTTGATTAAGAATCAAGCCGGGTCAGGTAAATCTTCATCATTGTCGGATTCTTGGATTTCTTCTTCTTTTATATTTATTCCAGCCGGAAACGATCTTAGTAAAGTTCGCTACGGAGGAATACGAAATAATATGCGGAGAATCCCCGAGACATAATCGTTCTCATAGCATACATGATGACTCTATGATGTAAACATAGACTTCGTTTTTTAGTTTTTCAATGTTGTTAGTGTGTAGTAGTACATAATTTTATTTAGAACTAGTAAGTTATTATTATATTTTACGATGTATTAAGTAATATAGTTTCATATTTAAAAAAGCGCTAGATTTGGCGCAGAACGCGCTAAGTTGGGAGCACTGTACTCAGGTTATTAGTAAAGTCACGTGAAAAAAATTGTTTATTGGCCTTTGGATTCTAGTCCTTACAGCAGTACAGTGACGAATTTTTTTTTTTTTTTTGAAATTGTTAGTATTGGTGTTGCCAGATACATTTTCGGAATAAAAACTCAGTCTCATCTTTCAGTCTATTTATGGGATCACCTCGCTCCCCGCTAAAACGAGCATTGACAATGGTCAAACCATCTCTAACGACGGTCCTAATGGTCTGTGGACCTGTCACAACTCCTTAGATAAAAGTTACTGGTCTGTGGATAAAAGCTTACATCATCACAAAACCCAGACGCTCGAAGCCGATATGGGCCATTCACACGAAGCCATTCCAGTGAGCCATTTCACTAAGCCAATCCACTAATGGCCTCGTGTAAATAGAGACAGTCCACTGGCTCCACTGCATTGGATTGTCCTCAAGTTTTTTTTGTATGCAGTTTGGATTGGCTTAGTGGATTGTCTCAGTAGTGGAATGGCTTCGTGTAAATGGCCCAATAAGGCAATAACAAAAAAAAATTCAACAACTGTCAATTTTTTTTTATCCATTGTTTTTATGTTCACGTTTCACGTTTGCTGTTTTGATTTGCAGTATTTATTTAAATATCTGATCTCAAATAATGGGATCATATATATCATGCTGCCGACCTTCGGCTTCAGATGTATTAACTCCTGATGCTGTAAGTGTTGATTATAGTCATTACTTACTTCATTGTTTGTTGTTTCTAGCTGTACTTTGAATGAAGGGTCTGTTGGAAGTGAGAGATCCCTGCCTTCTGAATCTGATTTGTTTTTGTATGTTTATCAGTGGTTGAATACTCTTAGCAATGGCTTGCTTGGGACCTAATAGCTGTGGGTAATTAATTTGTGTTCCACATAGTAAAATACAAATTAGTTTCAGTGTCATCAAAATGTAACAGGTAGTTCAACCTATAGATTGAAATGGTTTACCTTGAAATATACATTTATACACTCTTTATAGCGTAACACTATCTATGTCTAGCTACCTCTATTACGAATACATATTATGTTTATATTTACAGTATTATTTATAATACAATTTCATCATCTTTGTCAGTCTTTCCTCACACATGAGGAAGTATATTATTTTATATTATTAGTTAACAAAAGGCTGTAATGAAATCATTGTAGTCTTAAAATTTCTAAGAAATACACCTGAGGCCATAAACAGAAGATGCAAGAGCATTGCATTGTCTCTAGGAAATAAAACAAATATGTATTGATATAAATATTTTTTATGTTGTTTTTCTGCTTCGTAGCAATCGGTTCAGAAACAATAGGCCACTTGTTTGTCTAATAATATCAAGTCTATTATCTACCAAGGCTTTTGTAATGGGTCAACTCATTGGGTCCATGGGTAAAAAGTGATCCAATCACTGTTTATAGCATGAGTTCGGTGACAATTCACTGTTGACCATTGAAGTGATGTGCCCTAATGTAATCCAATAGATTTTTTCAATAGAAGTTTCGAGCAACCAAACGAGATGGAATCGATTTTATTATTTATTGTTGGAATGAATTTTTACAATAACTTTTTATAGATTTATGATTTTACATGTTAAATATTACGGCTAGAGCATGAAGCCCGGCTGGACCTAGTTACATAACATAACCTTCTCAAACACGGAGGCGCACGTGATATTATTATAATGCCACTAAGTTAGGCAGTCACCCATTCACTGACTGACCGCGTTCAACTTGGCTTTACCAGTGTGGTTGTTACAAACACACTGGTACCGCTGGACTACGAGTGCTTGAGACCACAGTTATTATATTTTTGCATTAATAATTTTTTATTCGAATATTTTTATTACTCAAAGAAATAATATGCACAAAACGGAAAAATGTGAACTGCTAGGTGAAATAGACTATAGTTACCTATTGAAACTAATACTGTTACAATCTGAAAGGTTACACTACCTGGCGGTAAAAACTGCACATCGGCAATCATCGCATGTCGGAATACAAATGAAATAAAAAATAAAAAAAAAAAAAAATCTCACGCCTTTCATCCCCGAGGGGGTAGGCAGAGGTATTCCATTACTGGATATACCCACATTTCACGAGATACATTGGACCCCTAAACGTGATAGGTGGTGAGCCCATCGCCGGACCGGGTCTATTTACACATTTCTCAGAATTAATTCTGAGACCTGCGGGTTTCCTCACAATGTTTTCCTTCACCGTCGAGCTAGTGATAAATATGTACGTAAATTTTTGAAAAACTGATTGGTACATGCCAGGATTCGAACCCGAGCCTCACTGATTTTCGACCGGCTCTTTAACCGTCCGGGCTATCACTGCTCTACAAATATATACAAATGAATACTAATTAATTTTATTAGATTTATATTTTATCAGAATTTGAATTTCTATAGTCTATTTTGAACTGGACTATTAGAATTATGTCTCTTTTCAAAGGTGGGTGTGCAATTTTATTATTTACCGCTAGGTAAAAAGCCGGGTACTGTGAAATTGTTTGTGAAATTTGGCCATTTTTCTTTCTTGACTACACATAACGAAAACTCTTTACAAGGAAAAAAACACTCGAGCCCTTGTGTATAAAATTCGTCACTATGTGTGTATGTCAAACTACTAGTACTGGGGAAGAGATTATGATGAAATTTAATGTGCATGCTTAACAGGACCTCACATCCTGTATGGTTTAGATTCAAAATTAGCCCCTGTAGGTGATGCTGTGTCAGTACAATATCTGCCCAGGCCACTAGTACTTTATAATTATTGTGCCTTGTTTACAAAGAGTTATACTGTAATGTTCAGGAGTTCTAGAAACTATTATATGAGCTGTTGAGTGAGTGTAGTCTTTATTTGTCAGTGTGAGTGTAGTCTTCATGGTTGGCTTTCTTCATTTGAATGGTTAAACAATAAGCCGCAGTCACTAAGTGAATGGGTGACATGAAATGTTTGCACACAGGAGACAAGGCGTCTTCAACAAATGCAAGCAGCTGAACGCAGACGCTTAGAGGATGAAGCGCGAGGAATAAAAAATATTGACAAAGTAAAGAGGATGCAACAGCGTAGTGAAGAGATTGAGAAGCGTGAAAAGGAACTACAGAAAGAGGGTGGTGGTGGTGCCACATTAAAGGTATGCCAGAAGACTATAATGAAATTATTATAATATTATTGTAATGAGATTTCTTTGTCAATATTTTAAACGCGTAGATATTTTCGGATCTAAAGTATTCATTTACCATAAGTTGCATATATCTAGCTTAAGCTCAAGAGCTTCAAATGATTCAAGAATCACTGTTATAAAAATCTTAAATATTCGTGAATATTCGCACATAGTATGCATTGACATTAAAAAAGATTTATTTATTTTCGACTTACACTCACAAAAATATCACAATGAGCTCGAGTCCAGTAGTTAGCAAGCTATAGCCCGAAAACCTTCACATTTTTGATTTTCTGTCAACTCTGACGTCTCTGACCAAATTATTTATGGTCATTTGAAATCAAGTGCAAAATATTTTAAGGGTAGGTACAAATATGTAAGAGAAATAGAATTATAGTTAGTTATTTTTTTCTTGTTCTTTTCTATCAAAATAAATATTATTTTGTAAACATGCTTTTGCATAGACCCTTACTACCGCACTAAAACCCCACTTTTGTAGGCATTTTAAATTTATTTTGTTATTTTTACGCAATTTTAGATTCGGTAGTGTTCCTGTATTGTTAATGTACAGTGTTTTAGATTGTTTAAAATCAATGCTTGCCAAAAATACGAGTTTCTTGTAAATTTTAACTACCCTTAATCATCATGTATTTTAGATAAAAAACAATTCGTTTCTGACAATGCAAGGTTTTTTTTGACATTAAGTTATTTTAAGCGTAACCAGTCATTTGATGTTTTTTGTTTCAGTGGACAGCAAACTAGATTTGATGGCATATCAATGCCAGATTAACTCTTCAGCAACTAAAACAACTTCTTAGGGCATCAAAACTCAGGGATACCAAATGACAATCTACAGTTGAGTGAATCTTTAAAAATCATTATTCATGGCAACATGATCACTGTTATTCATTAAAGTTTCTTATTATTCTTTAGTAGCTCGTTATATGAATAGAGTATTGTTCAAATATATCATAAAAAAGCAATCTAGTCACTTGGTCCATTAAAGTGTAATCTCTCTTTAAGTTTCTGTAAGTCATGTCAAGTTTATGTGCCTTAGAAAAAACTGCATTCACAGTTATGAAAATGATCATATAAGTGAGCTAAGTTGATCATTAATTCAGTGGCTGAAGAAAACACTTGTGGCTGAATTGCAGCTCGCCCGAAAGCGAGAGCTTAATGGAGTTGAAAGTGTAATAGCAATGCTCATGCTTTCTATGTATACCTACAAGGTTTTTCAAAACATTTGCGAGAAAAACTATTATATCTACTATATAAAAATAAGTCGGGTTTTCCTTCCTGACGATTTAACTCCAGAACTGACGAACCGATTTCCATGGTTTTGCATTCGTTGGAAAGGTCTCGGGCTTCTTTAGGTTTATAGCAAAGAAAATTCAGCATTGCACCCGTGCGAAGCCGGGGCGGGTCGCTCGTTTTATTTAAAAAATAAATAAATAATCTCACGCCTTTCATCCCCGAGGGGGTATTTTATTTATATCATATTTTAAGCAGCAAAGTTTATTCAATAAAATGTTTAAGGGTCCGAAAAGGTGAGTATATACATGAAGAGAATACCTCTGCCCACCACCTAGGGGGTAAAGAGTGAGTTTAGTTTTTCAAAATGTTTGCTAATTTCTGGTAGTAGGTAAAATACAGCTGAGAAAAATCAAAAGTAAATAAAACTACTGTGTGTGACATAAAATACAGGCTGGTTTTATTAAGCCGCACTATGTACCTAAAAGCGGTGCCTTAAGAGCCACTTGAAAAAACAATTATAAATAGTTGTAAGTGATATACTTTGATTATTAGTAAATAATCAAAGGTGATATAATATAATAATATTGTACCTATAATATTGTATATAAATTTGGTAATCTGAAATAGAACTGATTTTTCTCTCTAAAATAAGATTATTGCAGATGTTTGTCCCTGCCTTCTGAGTCGGAGGTCGCGGGTTAGATCCCCGCTCAGGGCCAACATTTGTGTGCGTGAACATGTCTGTTGGCTTCGTGTCTGGTCGTTTAATATTTATTTAAGTATGTTTATCATTTGTTTAGTACCCATAGTATAGGCCCTGTCTAGTTTGGGACTAAATAACCGTGTGTGAATTGTGTCCCACAATTTTTTTATTTATCTCGATAGAATACTTCATACAAACGAGGTTATTAAACTGTTAGTTGATAAGAAAGCCAAAACTAATTGTAATCAAAACTATAATTTATCGTTTAAAATATTGAAAATTTTACCTGTGCATGAACAGTTGCGACTTGCGATACATAATGGCATTGGACCAATTTCAGTGTAAAGATTTTCAATTACTTACTAAAAAACCCGGTCAAAAAACTCCGCGAAAATGTTAGTGGTAAATTCTTGAAAACCGCTGCCACCCGCTGCTAAGAACTACTATGGTGAGAAAACGCGAAAATATATGGTTCCTACCCAGAATTTAGAACAACATTGTCTCGGAGCATGAATGTATAATGTAGCAAGCAGGTGTTTAAGAACAAACTCAGAGCTATGTTATTGGATGCTTTATTTTATTGTAGATGTAAATTGAAAGAGGCAGTTTTTGTTAACTGTGGTTAAGGGTAGATTACTGGTGTTTTTGTCCTTTCATGGTACATAATCATATTATATGTTTTTGTGAGTGAAACCTTCGCCAGCAAACTGTAATGCAGTTTTGCGATACCTAATTATAATGATATTTATTGTACTCTTTGAAAATAAATAAATAAATCTATAACGTAAATTAGGTATGTATTTAATATATAGGTATTTTAATTCAGATTACAAATTGCAAAATTAAACACATTTTTTAATATATTGTATTTTAATAATTTTTCAAGTACCTTTAATTTTAATATTTAGAAATTGTACAAAATATAAATACATTATAAAATTTCATGCGGTTGTATTGTATTTTAATAATTAAGTATATATTATGTATGATATTCCAATTTAAAGTTTTCTAAGTCTAAAGTGTTTTTTTTTTTAATCAAGCCTTAGTTGTATTTTTAGGTATGAATACTAAATAGATGATTACGCTTAGAAATCAGTTTTTGGCACTTGGCAGGGTATAATATAATGTTTGAGTGAACGAGTATCCTGAAGGATGTTTTATAATCCGAATATTTTATCTTTAACTTTTATTATGATTATACTCCCAAATTACTTTAAAAGAAGTAAAAAAACTACTTTAAATATGTAAACTATTAGACGGCTTAGTTAGGTACAGGTAGGTATTACAATAAAATAATCATTTTGGAGTCATAGATTAAGCCATGTCGTGTATGTGTCATGTATTAAGAAATAAAACCTGCATAATATCGAAGACTTCAGAAAATATTCATTTTACCTTGAGACCGTTAGAAACTCAAGTGGAGGATGAAGAAGAGAAATCTTTTGAAGATTTGATTGGGACCAATTTGTACTTTTTTGAACATATAGTCCAGGCAATGAAGCGGATTTTTGTATGAAGCCCCCAACATTAATTCCTCAGTTGATGAAACTTTGCAGGATTGTAGTATAGTATGAGACAATACTTGCATAAAAAAAAAAACCTAACCGAAGTTAGGTATTTTTACTGAAATACTTATTTATATGATATCTTTGTTGGGAAAAATGCTCAGTCAAAATTTTCTTCGCCAGCAATATTCATGTGTGTTAAGAAAGCTATATGCGAAATATCCAAAAAAATCTCCTGGTAGAAACAACAAAGCTCAGACATATAATATGTAGCTTGCACGGGAAAATTGCTCAGTCCATTTTTTTAACTGGAATGTCATTTAATAGTCGCTGTGGACTTACAATAGGAAAATCCAAAATAAAAACCGTCTCGGTATATTATTTTCAGAAATTATCAAATTATCAACCACAAAAAAAAATTTCAATAAATTAATTTCGACAATACCTACTTGTAAGTATAAAAAAAAAACGAAGCTAGGTTTTTTTTTATATACAAGTATTGTCTTATACTATACTACAATCCTGCAAAGTTTCATCGACTGAGGAATTAATGTGAGGAATTAACCTTTATTGCCTAGACTAATAAACAATCATCGAAATTATTTTGGTAGGTACGTTTTCATAAAACTCTTTACTTAACAATCTTTCTTTTATAGTCTTATTTTTCGATGCATTATTGCACTAGGTATCTTAAATTCTCTCTGTTTAATTTATAATTGTATATTCAGTGTTAGTTACTTAATTATATCCTAATTATCCAAGTACATACACTATGCCTCTATATATAGTTGTTTTATTGCGATACGAGGTTTGTATATCAGTTTAAAGAATCTATTTTTCTCATTAAAGACAATATGTCACTTACATGAGGAAAATTAACAAGTGAAACAATAAATTAACATGTCGTTCATCTATATATATAAAGAGAGAAGTCCTGACTCACTGACTCATCAACGCCCAGCCTAAACCCTTAGACCTAGAAAGCAGTTTTTTTTTTACAGCTATTGTTTTTAAGACTTAAGCTAGCACTAAGAAAGCTTTTTCAAAATTCAACCCTTAAGGGGATGAAAAAGGGGTTGAACGTTTGTATGGAAAACCTTCATTTTTGAGTGTATCAATTCAAAACTTTGTAAAAATACTCTATAAAACAAACGACAAGAAACGTATTTCTTAATTTTTCAAAAACACCCCATAAGCGGGTGAAAGAGGGGGATGGAGTTTGTATGGAGACGTGTTGCTTTTTACGTCTATCAACTTGAAACTTGGCACAAATACTTTTAGAAATAAATGAGTAGATACGTGTTTTTGGATTTTCCGAAAATCGTCCCCTAACAGGGTGAAAGTAGGGGTTGAGTTTAGAATGTATGGAAAACCTTCATACTTGGGTGTATCAATTCGAATCTTTCTAGAAATACTCCTCAAAACAAACAACAAGATACGTATTTCTGCGTTTTGTAAAAAACACCCCCAAAGGGGGCGAAACAGGGGGTGGGATTCTGTATGGAGATGTGTTGTTTTTGGAGTGTATCGACTTGAAACTTGGCACAAATACTTTTAGAAATAAATGATGACAAACGTGTTTTTGGATTTTCCGAAAATCGACCCCTAACGGCCTGAAAGTAGGGGTTGAACTTGGTATGTAATGGGAAATCCTCATTTTTGGGTGTATCAATTCGAATGTTTCTAGAAATATTCCTCAAAACAAAAAACAAGACACGTATTTCTGAGTTTTGTAAAAAACACCCGATAAGGGGGCGAAACAGGGGGTGGGATTTTGTATGGAGATGTGTTGTTTTTGACGTGTATCTACTTGAAACTTGGCACAAATACTTTTAGAAATAAATTAGTAGATATGTGTTTTTGGATTTTCCGAAAATCGTCCCTTAACGGGGTGAAAGTAGGGGTTGAGTTTGTAATGTATGGAAAACCTTCATTTTTGGGTGTATCAATTCGAAACTTTGTACAAATACTCCTCAAAACAAACCACAAGACACGTACTTCGGGATTTGCAAAAAACACCAGCTAAAGTCGTGAAACAGGGGGTTGGAGTTTGTATGGAGACGTGTTGTTTTTTACGTCTATCAACTTGAAACTTGGTACAAATACTTTTGGAAATAAATGAGTAGACACGTGTTTTTGGATTTTTCGAAAATCGTACCCAAAAGGGGGGAAAGTAGGAGGTTAAAGTTGGTATTTTTTTTTATGATATAAAAGGTGGCAAACGGGCAGACGATTCACCTGATGGTAAGGTCCGTCGCCCATGGACACCTTTAACTCAAGAGTCACAACTGCGTTGCCGACCTTTGAGGTGGGAGTAGGGGGAGGGGAGGGGAGGGGAGGGGAGGGGGGAGATTGGGGCCTCCGGTTTCCTCACTCACTCAAAAAAACGCAATGCATTGCTTTACGCTAGTTTTCTGTGAGGCCGTGGTATCACTCCGGTCGAAGCATGGCTCTCCCACGTTCATGTATGTATGGAAAACCCTAATTTTTTGGTGTATCAATTCGAAACTTTTAAAAATACTCCTCAAAACAAATAACAAGACATGTATTTCTGGATTTTCTAAAAACGCCCCCTGAGGCGGTGAAACAGGGCGTTGGAGTTTGTATGGAGACGTGTTATTTTTTACGTCTCTTAACTTGAAACTTGGCACAAATACTTTTACAAATAAATTATGAGACACGTGTTTTTGGATTTTTCGAAAACTATTCCCTAAAGGAGTGAAAGCAGGGGTTGAAGTTGGTATGAAAAAGTGTGTTTTTTTTTTACTATCAACTTGAAACTTGGCACAAATACTCTTCAAAAGTCTCCATACAAGGTCCACTTCTTTTTTTGAGAATTCACTATGGGTTCCTTGAGGGAATTTGTTTGTTATAATGAGCACATGCATAGCCTTTGGTATCAAGAACTAATTCAAAAATCATAATCCAGAGAGTGTCCTAGGCTATACGAGTACAATACAATACGTAATCAGTATTATTTTTAGATGTGTAAATTTTTTTCAGAAAAACGAATTAGCATAGAACTGAATTTAGTTACGGCTACCTGTGGAAACCGTACTGTTATCGCTCTTTATGTAAGAAATGTTGTTAGACAAAACTAAAGTACGAATGCATTACCATATTTTTATATTAGCATACTAATTGGGGTGTATGAGGAATTGCGCTTATTCTGGGACGCGTTGTATATAGGGTGTTTTGTATAACAAAAATATAAATAAATAGCAATGATAGCCCACTGGCTAAAGAGCCCGCCTCTCATTCGTGAGGCTCGGGTTCCAATCCTGGCATGTACAGTCAAGTTTTAGTAAGGATCCCTAATTCTTTTTCGTCATAGATATAGCCTATGTTACTCAGGAATAATGTAGCATTCTAATGGTGAAAGAGTTTTTTTAATCGGTCCAGTAGTTTTTGAGTTTCCAAAAACACGTGTATTTGTACCAAGTTTCAAGTTGATAGACGTAAAAAACAACACGTCTCCATACAAACTCCAACCCCCTGTTTCACGACTTTAGCTGGTGTTTTTTGCAAATCCCGAAGTACGTGTCTTGTGGTTTGTTTTGAGGAGTATTTGTACAAAGTTTCGAATTGATACACCCAAAAATGAAGGTTTTCCATACATTACAAACTCAACCCCTACTTTCACCCCGTTAAGGGACGATTTTCGGAAAATCCAAAAACACATATCTACTAATTTATTTCTAAAAGTATTTGTGCCAAGTTTCAAGTAGATACACGTCAAAAACAACACATCTCCATACAAAATCCCACCCCCTGTTTCGCCCCCTTATCGGGTGTTTTTTACAAAACTCAGAAATACGTGTCTTGTTTTTTGTTTTGAGGAATATTTCTAGAAACATTCGAATTGATACACCCAAAAATGAGGATTTCCCATTACATACCAAGTTCAACCCCTACTTTCAGGCCGTTAGGGGTCGATTTTCGGAAAATCCAAAAACACGTTTGTCATCATTTATTTCTAAAAGTATTTGTGCCAAGTTTCAAGTCGATACACGTCAAAAACAACACATCTCCATACAGAATCCCACCCCTGTTTCGCCCCCTTTGGGGGGTTTTTTACAAAACCCAGAAATACGTATCTTGTTGTTTGTTTTGAGGAGTATTTCTAGAAAGATTCGAATTGATACACCCAAGTATGAAGGTTTTCCATACATTCTAAACTCAACCCCTACTTTCACCCCGTTAGGGGACGATTTTCGGAAAATCCAAAAACACGTATCTACTCATTTATTTCTAAAAGTATTTGTGCCAAGTTTCAAGTTGATAGACGTAAAAAACAACACGTCTCCATACAAACTCCATCCCCCTCTTTCACCCGCTTATGGGGTGTTTTTGAAAAATTAAGAAATACGTTTCTTGTCGTTTGTTTTATAGAGTATTTTTACAAAGTTTTGAATTGATACACTCAAAAATGAAGGTTTTCCATACAAACGTTTAACCCCTTTTTCACCCCCTTAGGGGTTGAATTTCGAAAAATGCTTTCTTAGTGCTAGCTCACGTCTTAAAAACAATAGCTGTAAAAAAAAACTGCTTTCTAGGTCTAAGGGTTTAGGCTGGGCGTTGATGAGTCAGTGAGTCAGGACTTCTCTCTTTATATATATAGATAGATTAACATAGGTACAGTCAAGAGCACGCTGAGCTTGACACTTTGGACTTTGACCCGGCCCTGTATTCTATGGCGCGCAGTATAAATCAGAGCTCAGCTTAAACTGGTAGTGTCAAGCTTGACTTGCTCTTGACTGTACAAAACTAAAAATTTTTCCTCTTTATAATATTAGTGTTGATAGATGGATAGTGTAGATTATCCTTCTTGATATATTTTTGAAACGCAAAGGAATCACAAATTCTACGCGGACGAAGTCGCGGGCATCAGCTAGTATCATATACTTAGATTGAGTTAGGTATGTACTTTCTGCGTAATTGCCACTAACTTATAGTAATCACCTTTCCAACAACGCCATTCAATTACTCGTTAATATGTTGAGCTAGTTTGCGGTTCATTAAATAGGACATTATTATTTTTTGATCTGAGGGTAAACTATTAAAAAGTCGTGCGCCTTCATTTGTAATCATTTCTCTGCAGTAGTTTGTTCTAGTCCGCGGCAGGATGAGTTAACATCAATGTTTCAAATCACGAAGCTTTGAAGTTTTAATTTTATCATTGTAAACAAGTAAAATTACAACAATTTATAGTAGATTATACAACAAGGGAATAAAGCACTGTTTTATGTCACGGGCGCGACATTGAATCCTGAACGTAACGAAGGACTCCCAGTTTTACTCCCGAGCGCAGCGAGGGAGTTATGATTTAATTCCCGAGCAAAGCGAGGGAATTAAGACTGAGTCCTGAGTTTAGTGAGGGATTTCAGCGCCCAAGACAAAAACAGTTTTATTCCCGAGTTATATACTCTACTTTTCTCACCTTATGCGAGACAATAAAATGCAATTGCATGGTAGTAGATTATTGACAATGCCTATGGCATCTAGTGACTCTGAAGTCAAAGTACTTTCATCACTCGACATTTTCGATATTCTTTTTGAAATGTTAAAGCTATAAAATGGATACAGCAACTTGTTTCTACCGGCGTGACCTACTTGATTTAACAAATGAAGATCGTGCGAATGTAGTTGGTCGCGGCTTCGGTTTTCGAAAATCGAGTTGGCCACGACTGCACCACACTTTGTTTAACGAAATTAGACTTTATCGTCATAGCAATAAGGATTATGAAAAGTGAAAATTACATTATTGACCTAGGGTTATAATGAAATTCCATACAACATTATAACCCGGTTAAAGCCAAGGAATATAATGTCTTGCTTTCGGTGACGTTTATATGATATATAATCCGGCTTTGTCGAGCATGTGGTGTGAAAAAATATTTAGTGGCCCAGAATAGAGCTAAAGCTACTTGCCGCCACATTTTTTTCCTACAGACACAACACTGCTACTACAACAAACAATACTGATTAATGACTGGACAACTAATTAGGTACAGGAGGAAATTTGAGTATAAATGACAATAAACCCAGAAAAAAATCAAGTTTTAATAATACAAAAAGTGTCTGTCAATACAATTTAAATAACATAGAAAATAAACAACATATATTTAGTAACCAGTGTGGTTATCATTGTTGGTTATCACCATTTGAAAACGGCGAGGAATTGATGTAGGTAATTAAATTGTCGCAAGTTTCTATTGAAATATTATTCCACAGCACTGTAAATCTCTAGTAGAGCTGATTTTGAGTGCCGGTATACCTACGTGCAGTCGTATTGTGGGTTTTAAAATAGTTCACGGCATTGTACCTATATCATATTTTTGGAACATAGGTGTATAATAATAATAATAATAAATCTTTATTTCAGGCAATATTTACATTAATAGATCTTAAATAACGTAAACCGAGGCCCATATTATATATACCTTACAACTAACATACATATAAAATAACTACTTATCTAAACTATTTTACACGTAATGTCGGCAACGTGCGAGCGCTGTCGGCAGGTAGTTGACCCCGGAATTATAGCATTTTCACATTCATTATTTGTTTGTTTGATGAATATTTCATTGGTTTGTGTCAGGTAGGTAAGGAAAGTCAAAGAGCATCTTGATTAGTTTATCCAGAGACCAGTTTTATTTAAACTGGTCTCTAAACTTTTTCAAACTTATTAAGTGGTATTTAAATTGTGCATTTTGCATTTTAAACACTTAACAACCATCCTAGACAACATGTAAAAAATTTAGAACTACCGGACCGTTTGTAAGGTATCAGCTCTCTATTCACTGGGTTAATAAAACAAAGTCGCTTTCTCTGTCCCTATATCCCTATGTCCCTATGTAGGTATGCTTAAATCTTTAAAACTACGCAACGGATTTTGATGCGGTTTTTTTAAATAAATAGAGTGATTCAAGAGGAAGGTTTTAGTATAAGCATTGCACCCGTGCGAAGTCGGGGCGGGTCGCTAGTTTTGTATAATCTGCAATTCGGCTAATTTGGTTTTACTGGCACTGCCCCATACCTACCTTGATAAGGTATATTACTTAGATGCGATTTAATTAGGGAAATATAGATTGTCATTCGTATTTCTCGGGGAATGCAACGCACGATGTAAGTATGTACCTATGCTTGTTGGCTTGTTTCCGCAACTCAACGTCTTTTCTGCGACTATCTTGCGTGATGGTGGGAAATGGTTCTACTCTTGCCTTGAGGTCCTTGAGGGTTTCGGGGAGCGACCTCGGGGATCCAAGGTGCTTCGCCCGGTATTGAGCCACGCGTTCGCACTCCAACAGCACGTGCGCAGCCGTTTCTTCGGCCTCTAAGTATGCACGCTCTGCACATGAGGCTGTCTGTGACACCTAAAGTAAACAGATGTTGTTTCGCACGATATCTACCTACCACGCAAGGAACCCATTACATAGTGAAAAGATAGTTTTATTTATAAATAAGTATCTAATCGATATGTGTTACATGACCCATTGCAGTCTGTTGTCTATTCGTAGTCCTAGATATTTTTCTGTGTGTTTCTCGAATATGGGTAATTTCATAATTGTTAAAGGTGTGTATTGAGGTAGATGTTTGTTTTTAGCTCTAAAAATTACATAATATGAAAGTTAGAGTTAGAGATATAGTGTAGGTAGGTACCTAGTTACCTACTTTATTCTAGGCCTCGGCAGTGCCACTCTCTTAGTTAATTAATATTATGATGATGCTCTTGTGATGTATAAGTATTGCAATGAATAAAAATTATATGAATTTGATTTATTAGATTATAGATGTACCTACCTACCTACTTACTTATTAGTTGATTGTTTCTTTTTAGTCATTCAAATTAGCAGTTCAGTCAGTCATACCTACTATTTTAAGAATATTTCAACTTTCAATTGAGCAATTTATAGAGGAATCTAGGTAGGTAAGTACTTAATAATTGGTATAAATCTAGCCACAGTTTAAAAATAATAAACTGTGATCTAGCGCAATGGTTTGTTTGGGTTTGCGAACGAATAAATTTCTCTATAGCATAGGCTAGGTACCTGCTTATCAGTTTTTATCAAATTCATACATTTCTCAATATGATAGGTAGGTAGGTACTTGTTATTTGTGGTGATAAATACGTTTCGTTCTTATTTATTTAGTTCAGCACATAAAAAATTTACAGTTGCTTTCGGTAGGTTGGTTGGTTTATAATATGAAAATAATGACAAAGTAGAAAAATACCAACTATTTATTACATTACCTAAAAGTATGAATACATGGAGATTTTAAATTTTTATCTCCGCCGAGTTTATATTGTTGCTCATCTGGTGCAAATCTTAGTTAATGAAAACCTTCCACGATGTTTTCACAATCAAATGTATGTTCAGGTAAGTAGTTGTTATCGTTTTGATAGACTGTTACCTATTCTATGATAGACTGATATGACTAATGTGCGGATTACCTACGTACCTACAGTGATCTGTTATATTCTGGGCTCTTAAGTCCCGTAGCAATTCTCAGTCTCAATTCAGCACTAGCGATGCCTGCTCGGACTATTAAGGGATACCTACCTACTGAAGCTGCATGCACGCGCGGATTATGCAAGTCTTGCGCTAGAAAAGTGCACCAAACAGTTGCAGTAGGTAAAGCATGAGTGCAGCGCAATGAAATATGTAGGTACGCAATCTACTCTTATGGATATCCTCTAAAAGGATGCTTTATGTCATCTCTTTTGGTGCACGTTAAGTTTGGGATATTGAGTAGGTAGGTACCTACAATGAGCGGGACCACTTATAAATGTGAGCAATATTTTTATGACAACTTAATCGTGATATTTTGTCAAGGGCTTTATCTTTACTTACCTATCTATATTGTGTAGGTATGGGTACTTTATTAACGTAAGTCGATAAAAACCAAAGTATGTCAAAGCGATATCAATGATTATTGTATTGTTAAAAAGGACGCAAACGTTTTAAGCAAAACTAAGTTAATCGGTTCTCCACGGTCGTACCGTAACTACAAAACTCAGAAAATTACATCATGGAGCAGGATAAACTCCTATCGTATTCAAACGGTATGTACATTTTTCAGATATTAAAAAAAAACACTTAAGTACCTACCTATATAGGCACGTAGAAATCTACATCTACACTATAATATTATAAAGAGGAAAGATTTGTTTGTTGGATAATAGGTAGGTAGTTAGGTACTTAGGCCGAAAAACTACTGGACCGATTTTAAAAATTCTTTCACCATTGGAACGCTACATTACCTATCAGAGAGTAAGATGGGCTATATTTTATTCCCGTATTCCCACGGGAACGGGTGAAACTGCGCGAAACAGCTAGTTTTCAAATAAGTAATTTTAATACCTAAGTATCTATCAATTTTTACATAGGTTGTTGTCTAAATATGGATCCAGGAAGCGAGTAGAAAATCTTAGATTTACCGTGTCGATTTTGTTAGCGAGCTTATGAAAGTGTAGGCTTTTCTCTGTCTTTAATTTCAAATTCTGGAATAAGTACCTACCTACCTACCTAATAGTAGGTAATTATCCTCGTCACCTTGCATGCTTAGTTCTAAGGCATGCACCAATTTCATTCAGATGAATAGTAGATACCTACCTACAAAAAGTAATAGAAGGTATTTTACTTAATGTGGTTTGGCCCCAGATTTTAATGAGCGTTGACATGACATTTTAATTAAGTGCAAATATTTAAAGGGTAGGTCAAAAAATTTACAAGAAAATATTTTCGGCATTGTTTTTCATTTTCTTTACGCTACTTTACTAGAGTAACATCGATTATTATAAAATTTTAAAAAACAAGCTCACACGCTGTACCTACCTACATAAACAATATGGCTTCGGTATCCCCTGCCTGTCGTACGAGGCGACTAAAACGGGACTCGGGGTTAAGGCAGTCGAAGCGGGGGCTCCGGCTGTCTACACCAGGGATGTTGCGGATGCCGATTTTTTCACATCCGCGGATGCGAATGCGGATTTTTGAAGGCTCACATCCACGGATGCGGATGCGGATGCGGATGTTTGGGATCTTATATAAATGTAGTATATGAATGAAGAATTATCTTACTATAGGTAAAGGTATCATCCTATAGGGCAACAGTAAAAACGTAGGTAGGTAGAGCATTCATTCCGCAGAAAAAAATTATTAGAGCAATAACGGGAATATCTCGCTTTGATTCTTGCAGATCATTCTTTAAAGACCTTAATGGCTTATTGACATTATCATCTAACATGAATGAGATTTGCGTTTTTCCTAAACAGCATGGGGAATTGTTTAGAAAAAATTGTAACATAAACTCTCGTAGTCACAGAAACCCAAACACTCTTGTCTTTGAAACAATTCCAGAAATTATTAAATTATGATAAAATTGGTTTTGAGTATTAGAATATATTATTATGTATAATAAAATCCAGAATGACATTAAAGACAATTACCCGTTAAAATTATTAAAAGAAAATTGTATAAATAGCTTAATGAACGTATTTTTTACAATATTAATTAATTTATTAAAAAATAAAATAAAATAAGTGTGTCCATTATGTCAAAGGTGTTTGCATGTCTTTTAATTATAGTGAACTATATGCAATGCCAAAACTGTATTTTTTCATCTGTACCCAAGTTTGACGCTAATAAAGAAATATTCTATTCTACTCAATCAATCACAGGAACCTCACTGGAAAAATTAAGAATACTGTTATAAAACTATAAACTTTACCTACAATAAAACGTAGGTTTTACCGGTATAATAAAATGGCATTTTCCTGGCGATTTTAATTTAATAAGCTGAGCTAAGACTAATATAAAGATTTCCCAATACTCAATTATCTACACACAATGATCACTGTATTACAATAACACACAAAATACTATCTTCACGATAAGTAACCCACAGCGCAAACAAACATGTAATAATTTATTTACAAGAAACAAAGGATGTACCACAACAAATGCGTCCGTGGTCAGATCAATCTAACCAAGGACACTAAAAGTGGTCCATGGTTAGATTGATCTGACTAAGCGATCTGACCACGGATACAGAACGGTTGGATCTTGTCACCAATTTTTTAGCTCCCATTGGTCATTGTCTCATGCGAACGGCACGTGCCATTCGCGGGTCCCGCCCAATTTCTTTCTTGTCGCAACTTGTATTACATCCGCATCCGCATAAATATCCGCATTGATTAATGCGGATGCGGATGCAGATGTCTAAATCTATGCGGAAGCTCCGCTTTTGCGGATGCGGATGCGAATATTCGCAACATCCCTGGTCTACACAAATGACCCCGGGGGGAAGGGCGGCAGTGCGCATGGTCCCGCATTGCTGCAAACACGGGACTGTACCTACTGTGTAGCTGTGTGCTAGGGAGGATCTAGTGTGGTCCGTACGGAGATCCTAGATCCTTCCGTTCAAGCACCGAGGGTGGCCATCGAGGGGGTTTTAGTGGGTAAAAATCCCACATAACTCAACGGTTCCCCCGGATCATTGGGTATCTTGGCGAAGATTTCCCCCCCGTCAACAAAAAAAAAAGAAAAAAGAAATGTACCTACTTACGACAAGAGTGGACTTTTAGTGCGTGAAGGTTTATGTAAAGAATGTTTATCTACAAAATAATATATTTTTTTGTTAGAAAGAACTAACTTTTTTTTTCTCCATAAATGTTTATTCTATTCCTCTTACATATTTGTACCTACCTTTTTTTGTACCTACCAATTTTTAAATTGCACTTGATTTAAAATGTCCTTACCTATACTTATATTTAAGTTCGTGTCAATACAAATGCATGATGCAGATGCACATAACGAAACTATTGACTAGGAACTTTAGAAAAGGGACTAAGTTGTTGATGAGATTTTTTAGCCTCTAGGTATCCAGCACTGTAATTATCACTAGGTAAGAAGGTAGGTACCTATTTAATGGCGTGGTGTCAGTAGTACCATCGATTTGTACCATTGATGGTACAAGTGACACCGATTTATGTCGCTAGTACCATTTAAAACAAGACTAGTTTTAGCTCTTAATTTTATTTTATTTCCAACTTTCTTGGCAGTGCGCAATAGGATCACCTCATACCTGATTACGCCAAGCTTCGAGCCCCGTTCGTTCCGCGGCCTCATGTTGGGGATGATAATGTCGCTCATGATGTGCGAAGTCTGTGTCTACAACCAGATTACAGACAGTATGAAATACGGCGAACTACCATGGTATACTGCAGGTAGATTTTGGCAAATATTTCAAGTTTTTGGTTTTAGAATACTTATTTGCTGACTTAATCATTATATGTATAGAACAGCAGCCCTAAATCGAGACTTAATGTACCTAACTAAATTAATAAATTGACAATGAATATATTTCTCCAATAAGTACCTTGGTATCTACCTACCTACCTACAAGTAAAATATGTTATCTCTACCAAGCTCTCCGGTCGCTATTAAAACATTACCTAGCACTGGTGTGACGGGCCAATGTGCAATGTGACTGACTGTGACGTATAGTGGTATACCTAGGAACTTGTTAAATAGGTTATTGTATCCTTAAATGCATTCCAGATATATTCATCGGGTCGATTTCATCTTTAGAAGCTTTACTGGCTCCGTTTTTGTCTTGGATGGGATATACGCGTAGACGGACGATGTTGGTGTTGTCCCAGGCTATACCATTCATGGTGATCTGGGTGCTTATAATGATACCCGGAGTTAATACGGGACAGCTGAGTGGGACTGGTAAGGAAGTGTCTCTATAAAACTTTTGTGTAGGTAACCGGTTGGTCTCGAACAATAAGTAATAATAAATCATGGGCACACTGTTTCTTAGTCCCAAACTAATAGAGTATATCATGGGAACTCATTGATTGATAAAAATAAGTACATAGATACCTTCACCAAGATAGTAGCCAGGAATCGTGTTCGAAATGCTGGTGATATCTGAGTTAAAAGATAAAAAAAACAATTACTCTCCATCTGAGATAGTCTGGTTAAAACACATGTTTGCTAACAATTACCTACAGGTATATTATGTCTGTAGGGTTATTTTGCCGCATTTTAGTTAGATACATTATTTCGTTCCTGTGGGTGCCAGTGCCCTGTCTAAACACTTTATAAACATATACCCATAGAGGTACGAAAAAAACTATCATAGTATATTAACACAAATGGGTGAGGCCGCGAATTTTTCCACTTTTCATGACCTTCAAAGAAACCTTCTTGTTTTTCATAGAAAGTTATAAAATAAAGATTTCCTTGATTTTTTTTAAAAACTATATGGTCTTTATCTAGCTTGGCCAGTTGTCAAAGTCTCAATATTTTGGTACACAACCGTATAAATTGAAGAACCTCATTAAAAAATGGGAAAAAATGTGAAAAACCGCCGTGCTTTTTGGTACCCTTCGCACTTTCGAGGATAATAAAAAAAAAGAACTTTGCTAATTTTGGTCAATTATTATTCCTACGATAAAAGCATATAAATCTACGCAAATTATAAGAAATGCTTGTAACTATAGCTATTTAATATTGTCATTTTACTAATTTGTATAATTGATTGCGATATCATACTATTGCGCGACTTTTGTTGCGCAACCAATATTTAATTACAGTTTGTCAGTCACATTTCGTAGATTTATGTTCTTTTGAAATGGCAACACCGATGCGTCTTATCTATGGAAGCAAACATGACAGGTGCCATATTGAAGAAGATATTGTGTCAAACTTGTGGTGAAGTGCAGTGGTCACTGTTTACGTGAGCAAGTTTTTTCGCAATTTTAAAGGCAAACTTGAGATTTTTGCAAAGATTTTAACTGCGCTTGATTCTTAAAAATGCAGGGGATGTTATAGTGCTTATTTTAATAGAAAATATTCATAAATTGTGGAGGAACGCTTGTTTACTTTTGCGCATTTTTACTTTTGCGCTACTTTTTCGTCACTATTGCGCGACCAGTTGCGAAAATATTGCATCACTACTACTGCGCTACCAAAATAAGGTCGTGGTACACTAGTTTCAGAAACATTGCACATTTTTTTGCGTTTTATTTTTAGATTCTCTTAGAAGTATACCTACGTACTGTTATCCTACTAATATTATAAACGCGAAAGTTTTTGAGTAGGTGTGGATGTTTGGAAGGATGTATGAATGTTAGTTACTCTTTCACGCAAAAACTACTGAATGGATTTTAATGAAACTTTACAATAATATAGCTCATACATCAGAATAAAACATAGGCTATTTTTTTTATTTTTTTTTCTTGACGTGCGTTGTGGTAGGGTAGGGGTAGTGTAGGGTTTAGGGGTAGTGTAGGGGTAGGGGTAGGAATTTTATTTATATTTTCACCCTATACACACAACTTCAAGTACCTAGTTTTTGTGGCTCGGTATACTCCAACCTTTATAATTTTGCACGACTATTTTGCGATACTACTTTTACGTCACCGTCACGCAATCTTATGCGTCACTGCTGCGTCATTTATGGCAAAATTCGCGGCCTCACCCAAATGTTTATTCAAAAGAATAGGGTCACTTCACTAAAGTTCACTATTAACTGAGCCTATCAGCCGACACATGTCCTTTAAAATGAAGCGACAGTATTTTAAGAGTAGGTTAAATGTATACCTACCTACCATGGTACGTTACTATATGGTTAGTATGTAGGTAGGTACTATTCTTTATTCTGTGCCTTCTTGGGCATATCAAGAAGGCATCATCATAGAACGTGATTAATTTTTAATCAGACAATGTAATGGAATTGTATCACTTGCACGACAAGCATTCCAATATTTCCAATCAATAAACTCGACTCGGGTATAATATTGGTACTTACCTATTGCGTTTAGTATGTCACGGGTTGTTCTATACTGGATTCTATTTGCCACAATATTACGAGAAACGTTTTACCTAAATGTTTCTTTTAGTCCCGACATACCTGTGTAACGGCAATCCTGGCCTCACGCCGCCGGTTGGTGCTACCGGATCTACAATCGTACGACTATGCGCTCTTTTCACTGTAGCTGTGGTCACTGTTATGGCCAGGATCGTGTGCTGGAGCCATGGCATCGCCTTCTTGAACGAGCATAAGCCTGATGGGATGGTGAGTCATTATGGTAAGCAAGGATCTGATTATCTATAAGTAGATAAGTATTTATAAAAGCGATTTATCACGAAATCGCAGAAAACATGAATGCTACAGCTTGAAGTTTGGCAGGTAGATATCCTAGGGTGTACCTAGGTGGTACCTAGCTATCCATTACGAAAGGAATTTGCGAATTTTTCACGAGAACGGAAACGGGATCCGGGCGTGCGGGAAACGCTGTAGCTGGTTATTTTAGATAATATCTTGTGAGAACTACTGATGTCGTTGGATGGATTCCGTTATACCCACTTTTCCCAGGATCTACCTACTGAGTAGTGAAAACGATAAGAAATTTGTCAGAGTTATTGAATATAGAGGAAGCTACTTGTATGCGTAGAAGAAACAGGTTGGCCGGCACCTTTTTAACAATTTCGAAGATACGAGTGCATCATCTATAACACAAAGTCTATTCTTATTCTAAATTAACAACCCGCCCCGGTTTCGCACGGGTGCAATGCTGACACTAAAAGTCTAAAACCATCCTATTGAATCACTCTAGGTAGGTATCTATCTAAGTATTTAATATTTTTTTTGTTATTAATATGTACCTATGCTATTGATTTTAATAAGATAGATAAAATAGCTTAGTAATAAATATAGTTAAGTATAGAATTTAGGTATAACATTGTAAATTTATAATTGCGGTGTCCTTACGGGTTCTTGTTGATTTGCAGACGTATTCACAGAGACTCGATACCGTTTCCGTTCGATTCGAGTCGAATCTATATCGACATCGCAACTGAATCTATCGAGATGGGCTGATGTTGGTATCGAAAACTAATGTCATATGTGACACCAACTCTCATATGTGACATTAGTTTTCGATACCATCATCAGCCCATCTCGATAGATTCGTTTCCGATGTCGGTATAGATTCGTTTCCGATGTCGGTATAGATTCGTTTCCGATGTCGATAGATTCGACTCGAATCGAACGGAAACGCTATCAAGTCTCTGTGAATACGTCTGCGGATGAATAATTATTTAAGAACTTTTTTATACAACAAGAAACCAATAAAGGTTATTATTATTAATTTAAAACCGCATCAAAATCCGTTAGGTAATACTAATAAACTACTAACTACTACTACTAACTACTACTACTAACTAATATATATAATAGGCAATACGTAGTTTTAAAGATCTAAGCATAGGTACATAGGGACAGGATAGGGACAGTCAGACAGCAAGAAGCGACATTGTTTTATACTATGTAGTGAAGGAGAGATATTATCACAGTTTGGTTTCATATTATGATAGGATTTTGTTTTGATTACCTACTACCTACATACCTACCTACCTAATTACACTTACCGTCTCTACTAAACTTACCCTACCTACTTCCTAAATCATAAGTTCACCACTTTTATCCTTTACGTACCTATTACATTTATCGAAGATTTTGTGGACTTCCCCTGCTAGCCTAAGATCCGGCCCCAAAAAAGTGTAGGGATCGAGTATACCTAAGCTAAACAAAATTTTTACGCATACTTATTTATGATTAGGAGAATACGAGTATATATCTATAAGGGTGCCCCTATCGAAATATGACCGACAGTATTTTTAATGAAAAAAAAATCTGATTTTTCAAAATCTTTATATGTATTTTGCCGCTTTATGAATAAAGATTTTGAAAATTCAGCTGATTTTTCAGAGTCTTTACGCATATTGCCGTAAAGTGGACGGTATTTTATGTAAAAAAACAAGTGAATGAAATTTCGTCCCAAAAATCGAGATTTTTTTTATTAAAAATTTACTTGCGGCCATATTTCGATAAATATGCGTAAAAATTTTGTTTGTAGCTTATACTCGATCCCGGATCGGCCTATGCGCTGTTCTCACTACAGTTTCCAAAAAAACTGTATGTTATTCTGAAAACTTGTTGGTTCCTACCTTAATAAATGCAGTAGAAATGCGCTGGCTAAGAAGCATAAGCGGAGTACGATTTATTGATAGAATGAGGAATACTGAAATCTTAGAGCGTTGTGGCTTGAAAGAGGTTAATGTAGTGACTAAGAATAAGAAAGGAATGTTCAGGTGGTTTGGACCTAACGTAGCGGCTGGATGAAAGGCGACTAACGAGACAAATATATAAGGAGATTGTAAGTGGCGGTTTCGGCGACCTAGGTGTACCTACTACCTACTTACATCGATCAGATCGGCAATGTATTGAAGAAAAGCCAGATAGAGTGTAAACGAAACCGACGAGCATGTATGAACCGATTGATGTAGGTAGATGATGTGCGACAGGGTGTGCCTGGATCGTAGCAGGTAGCGGTCTATTGTCTCTGCCTACCCCTTCAGGAAAAAGGCATGTGCGTATGTATTTGCATGGGCGTACCCAGCTCCTGGCCTAGGGGGGGCAAGTCAGATTTTTTAGGTCCGATCATCCGCGGCTGTTTTGTCATACACACTACACAAACACACCTACATGAAACATTAGGTATATGTAGTGTAGTTTGTAGGGCAAACAGCCGCAAATAATCCTGCTTTGTAGGTAGTTAAATGAATAAAAGTAAATTTGACTATGCACGCCATTTTTGGCAATTGCACCGTGCATTTTGCCAGTGTCTACTGCGCGAAAAGTTAGAGCATAAGGCCCCGTTTACACTTTGATTAGTAATTAGGCGAGCTCATACATTTTCTACAAGATTTCCCAGGGGGGGGGGAGCTGCCTCTGCCCCCACCTGGGTACGCCTATGTGTATATGTATGTATGTACTACATAATTCCAATTCTTTTATTTACTTTTGCAACAAGTCGTAATTTTTTTGTAGGTAAGTAGTTACTAAGTAGGTACCTATTAAATATGACATGTGTAAAAATTTACCGCTGATTATCAGACAATCATGTACCTACAAGATATTTCATATCTCTACTTTGTATAAGGTAGGTACCTACTGCCACAGACTAGTTCATTTAAACTGGTCTGTGGTACCTACCTAGAACGGCCCTTTACTTGCTTGATGCATTTTACTTAAAACGGTAGATACGGACCCTCGATGCGTTAGTCGAACTTGCACTTGTTAGTTTTAAACATATTTTCCTTTATTTGGTACGTATCTAGTGTTTCTGCACCGTGTTACATCGGAATTTAAAATTGTAAAACGAATTATCTGCATTTATAGGTATTCTAGTCATAGGGCGCGTAGTCGGGCTCCTGATACTACCAAAGCTGATTACAGCTGAGATGGCCACGTGGATGCAGGTGATGGGTGCCGCGCCGCCGATGGTGGTCGCGCTAATAAGACTAATTAAGGTGCCACAGCAGGCACCAACAGCAGTAGGAATTGCGTCTGTTCCTGAGGATAACAGAGGTAAGTTACTGTAAGTTTTGAAAATCGAATATGTTAAAGAAAAAGATTATACGTTAAAATCAATCACACAGCCGAGGACGGACCAGATTTAGTCCAGAGCCCGATAAAATTTCTGCGCGTACCTAGGTACCTTACATGTTCTAGTTTTGGTTTCCACACTAAGTCCTTGAATTTGACCATTGTATATTAATGATACAGGATTTTTCACGAGCCTCGGACGTGTGGTGTGTAACCGTTTGGCTATGGCTCAGATATTCGCAATGGCACTGCTGGCTGCTGCACTCTGGGGTTTCGGCTGGCACGAAGCAGACATTGTCAAGGTTATCACCTGTACCTGGTCTACCTTTTGGAAACAAAAATCTTTAGAGCAACCGAAATTAAATTAAAATAACATTATCTTGAAATTTCAGGTCAAATACTATTTTTACCTTCCAACGAAGACTTGGATGACGACGTATTCTGAGATCTTGCGGTACCACGTCGTTGTTTTGGCTATCATGGTGAGTCTCGAACGTAAATCTTCAAATCTATACTAATATTATAAAGCTGAAGAGTTTGTTTGTTTGTTTGTTTGTTTGTTTGTTTGTTTGTTTGTTTGAACGCGCTAATCTCCGAAACTACTGGTTCGAATTGAATAATTCTTTTTGTGTTGGCTAGTCCAGTTATCGAGGAAGGCTATAGGCTATATAACATCACGCTACGACCAATAGGAGCAAAGATATAGTGGTAAATGTGTAAAAAACGGGAGAAATTATTTCATCTTACGGGAACTACGCGGGTGAAACCGCGCAGAACCGCTAGTATTATATAAAAATCTCTTGTCACGGTGTTTGTGGTTGCACTCCTCCGAAACGGTTCGATCGATTTTAATGATATTTTAAATATTTGTTATATGTGAGAATAGGTCGTATAGTACCTATTTTTCACCCTTATTTAGGTATGTGTATATAATATATTATAAAAATATAATACTCCTATGTGACAGTAGGTGCGCATCCTTCTAAACTACCTACCATTGACGTAGTCCTCATCAGCCTAAAAAGTCCACTATTGGACGTAGGCCTCCCCCATATAGACACTAGAAACTTTTGTTAAGTATGTTTTTCTTAGGGGGGGTATTTGCCATAATCACCACGCTTGGCAGGCGGATTGGTAATCGCAGTAAAGATGTAAAGTACACAGGTAGATGCTGCTGCCCATCTCCTGGTTTAATTCCTTAATTGACTTCTACAATACCCACGGAAAGAGATGGGGTGGCGCTATTCTTTAAAGCCGGCACCACACATTGACGTAGTATATGTATCTAACTACCTGCTTATAGATATCCTATATAATAGCGTAAGGTATTAGGTACTTGGGTTGGGTACTTTTGTCTATGGAATGTCTATTGGTTTACAGCGATGACGTGTGGAACCGAGACGTGCAGGCGTATTCACGGAGCTTCGATATTCGACTCGGAATCAGAAAATCTGTCGAAGATGGGCTATTCACAGATGTCGGTATCGAAAACGAATATCATATTTGACATAAGGATTCGGAAAATTTTCCGTGGCTGTCAGAAACGCCTAGAATACAGTTTCCGCTCGATCGATTTTTCACTCGATCTGAATCGAACGGAAACGGTGTCGAGCCCAAAGATGTTAAACATCATTGGTCGAGCCTCCGTGAATACGCCTGCCTGGTCGCTTACGATGACCCTTATAAGATGGCTCAGAGTCACCCCAAGGGCAATGGAAAGAGCTATGCTCGTAGTTTTTCTGCGCAGTCAAATTCAGAAATGAGGATAGGTATCCGTAGGAGAACTAAAGAAACCGACATAGCTCGAAGAATCGCTAAAATAAACTGGCAATGGGCAGGGCACATCGCTCGCAGAACTGACGGCCGTTGGGGCCGAAAAGTTCTCGAGTGGCGACCACGACTAGGGAAGCGTGGAGTGGGCACTGGGCGCGGACCGATTAAGGTCGCGGGAAGCGCAGGAGCGGACGTTGTGGAGAACCTTGGGCCTTTGTCCAGCAGTGGACGTCGATAGGCTGACATGATGATGATGATTGTCTATAGATAATTGCAGTGGTGTATAGGTAACGTACCTACCTACTCACGAGCACAGTCCAGTTTACTCATATATTTGACATGAGTCGTTACAGTTCATGTTATGAAGACATTTCGTTCACTCGCGCTAGAAATTTCAACATCTATTCACCACAGGAAAACACACGGAAACATAACATATTTTCATGTTTCCAGTATATGGCAGTGCGCTATTCGAGTCCACTGATGTCTGCGTTCAGCCGAGCATCGGAAACGAAGTTGGCAGCGGTGCTGGCTCTGGCGGTGGCGACTATCTATATACTGCTGGTAACCGTGCTCAGCTGCCAGCGGGGCACTGTTGCCGGTCTCACAGGAAATAATTTTACACAACCTCAGTGCAGTATTAGTTGCGGGTGCGTTTATGTAGTACCTACTTACTAGATATGTGTCAGAGTACGAGCCCATAATAAAATATGTGATCATAGTTGCCAATGACATCTTACCATAAATTTAGATCGTACCTATGTTGAGCACCGCAGCGCCAAAATCAATAAGTATCTACTTATTTATTTCTCTTGTTCTAGGATAAAACTTAAGATTTTGGCAGTGCGGTGTGAAACGCGGTTAGGTATATGTTGTGTTTCGGCCCTTAGATTTATTTCGATTAGCTGCGAGAACTCCTAGACGGGAATCATCTACACAACTGTTGCAAGTATCCGGTCGGAGGTCCTAAACATGATGACGTTTTAGGCCATGACGTCCACTTCGACGCCTGATCAATTTCGCGACACGGCACCCTAAGATAATATTAGTAGATACATTGGTACCTACATACTATGCCTATAGCAGCCTAATTTGCCATTGTTTATTAATAATTTTTCGTTAATGAATTATTCCTATACATAATTCGCAGATGCTCGGGTCCGTGGAATGACTTCGCACCCGTGTGCATTGTGGACCAGATGACTACATACCTGACGCCTTGCCACGCTGGCTGCACTGTTTCCGACAGCCTTGACGGCATTAGGTAGATCTTGACATGAGTCATTCGTTACCCATGCTACGATAAATGTTAGCCTAATTTTTTATATTGTGTTTTAAGTACACAGTAAACAACTAGGTGCTTTGGTGGTAGTGTGCTGAGCAACTGTGCTTGCGGACCGACGGGCGGGATGCGGCGGGCGACGCTTGGCGCGTGTTTCGCCAGCTCCAGCTGTGCCAGTGCGCTCGAGCTTCACAACCTGATTTATCTCGTCGTGGTGATCTTTACTGGTGATTTTTATCTACACTAGGTGATGTAATAAGAATTTCATACAAATACGAAGTAATGCTATACCTACGTGCGGTCCTAAAAGTTCTACAAGCGTTAGAATAAAGAAGTCGAGTTAAACCCTGGATTTCTCAATAGGACGTCGGTACCTATCGGCCGCGGCCTAGGGACGGCAGTGGTCAGTAGGTACCTACTTAAGAAAAGGCACGTAGTTAAGTGTTACAAGCCGCGGGCCAGCCACCTATGTATTAGTTTCTAATTTAATCTATGAAGTTTTAAATGCAGTCAGATATCAATGTCTAAGTGCCTATACTTTTTATTTATAAACATTCCTACTAGCTGTATCATTCTTCGCAGTGCTGTCATTGGCGATCCAGGGCGTGGCAGTGTGTCGGACGGTGGACTCTCGCGACTACTCCGTTGCTATTGGCGTCAGCTCTACGGTTTTGGCGCTAGTTGTGTTCGTATGCGCACACATGGCGTTTTTCGTAGTTCGAGGTAATAAGAACAATATAGGTAACTATATGGTTTATTATACTAGCGTCAATAATAAGTTTATGATTTATTTTGCGCCATATCTATTATAGATGTCACATTCTCAAAATATATAATGTTGTTTTTCGCAACACTGCAATACACCACTTTTTCAGTAGGTAGGTAACTGTATTAAAAAATAGGTACATTTTCATAAAAGCCATTATGCAGGCAGTGACTTGAGTTTCAAATAAAGTGTCGAGCTATATTGATTAATTAATATAAGTAATATACATACGAGGGTAAATCAAAAAGTTCTTAGAAGTGCATATATACCTATATAAAACCTTTTTGGAAGATGTACGATATTCAAATTAAAGAATTTCAATCATACAATATGTATGCAAACTGTCACTTGTTTTTGTCAGTTCTTTCATTTAAACTACGTCCATAGTTCGTTATTAGCACGTAAGTAATGCGGGGTCGATTACACGGGTCGCTTTCCGCCGCCCGGCGAAAATCTACCGTCTAAATCTAAATGGCAATTCGGCCGCAAGTCACAAAGTAGAGTAGCATCCGACTTTGGCCACGCGGCTGGTGACAAAAATCTACTGTGTAAATGGTCAGTTACAGGCGATCGCCCGCCGCATTAGGCGTGTTTTGCTATCACCCGTCAAAATCGACCCGTGTAAACCCCCCATGACATTTTTGTGTGCAATGAGTGCTAAAAACGCAAATAGTACAGTGAATCGAGATCAAATAAGGGGGGTTACCTTACAAACGGTCCGGTAGTTCTAAATTTTTTACATGTTGTCTAGGATGGTTGTTAAGTGTTTAAAATGCAAAATGCACAATTCCCCCCCCTCCGCGCCCGCCGCCATCTTGAAAAAACCGAAAAAAATCGGCACTTTTCTTAGATTTTCACTTATATCTTTGTTACGGTGCATTTTAGCTACAAAACAGTTCTATTCAATGTTGTAGAGAATAAAATTCCCTATAATATACGTGTTAAATTTTGTTTGTAGGGCAGATAGTTCACGAGATATGATATTTTTAAAAATATAAAAAAATACGCATTTTCCGGAAATTTTTCAAACTTATCAAATAAACAATATGCCGTTGTTTTCATTTTAATGCTTACTGCCCCCTCCGTAAGGTTGGTTAAAAAAGTATACATCCATTTTGTAGGTAATTAAATTCCCTACAATTTTTATTCTTAATACTTGTTTTTCTCAAATAGGCCAAAATTGAATTACAGCGTTCTAAAGTTAGAAGTTTGAAAAATTTAAAAAAAAGGTTTGAAAAAATGCGTAATTTTTAATCTTTTTTAAAATATCATATCTCGTGAACTATCTGCCCTACAAACAAAATTTAACACGTATATTATAGGGAATTTCATTCTCTACAACATTGAATAGAACTGTTTTGTAGCTAAAATGCACCGAAACAAAGATATAAGTGAAAAAAAAAAGTCTAAAAAAAGTGCCGATTTTTTTTCGGTTTTTTCAAGATGGCGGAGGGCGCGGAGGGGGGGGAATTGTGCATTTTAAACACTTAACAACCATCCTAGACAACATGTAAAAAATTTAGAACTACCGGACCGTTTGTAAGGTATAAGCTCTCTATTCACTGGGTTAAAAATTATGGATACAATTGATTTACGTACGGTGATAAAATATCGCAGCTTGAAAAAAATGTCTACGAAGGAAATTTTTCTTACATTCTACGGTTGCGTACCTACTAGATGAAACTGTAAAGATGACCCGAGTTCTGTGCGGCCTTCAACCTCCGTTACGGTAGAAAATATCAAAAAGGATGAGAATCTGTTTTATGAAGACAGAAAAATAACTATAAAACATAGCTGAGATCCTAAAGATATCAAGTGGTAGCGTTCAGTCCATTTTAATTGATGGAATGGGGTTAAAAAAAGTGACGGCAAGATGGGTGCCAAGAATGTTAACCGACAAATACAAAAAGCAACGTTTGAAAATTTCTAAGCGTATCTAATCTCGAAATGTTCCATCGTGATTTGGATAATTTTTGCCGTCACCTTATCATCATGGATGAAACATGTTTCTGTTTGAAGTAGTTTTTTTTGTTAAAAATTATAATTTAATAAGTATTAATTCTAAGAACTTTATTCGGCCTCGTATATTCAGTCAAGAGACAATAAAATACCAACACTATTGTTCTGAGATAATGTCATATTATATCTTATCTCATACGTACTATTCAACGAGTAACTTCAGTTTATACTTATACTTACCTATAGCTAAGGGCGTTCTCTAAAACGGCTTCAGTGATTAAGGAGGTATAGTTAAAGATTTTTTTTAATTACAGCGTTCACCTGCTCGTGGTTCGAAGGCGGTAAATGCCAACTGCAAAATACTATATTCCCTTACGTGGTGGCCAGCATAAGCTGCTTCCTGGCTATCCTCTCCTTTGGCCTCAGCACAGCATCATGGCTGTTTCTCAGAGGTAAAAAGGAGCCGGTACTATCAACCCACAGCGATATACCATTGAACTGAACAATATTCAATTATAACTTTTTGTGTCTACTACTACTGGTAGATTCCTCGAATCGTCTCCCGCGAATATTTACTTTTTATAGGTACCTATATAATAAACTAAGCGGGTGCTTAGCGGCGTTGCCCGCCCGGATCCTATTTATTTCCATTCCCGTAGAAATTTCCAAAAAATCCACTTACGTCACACAAGGAACTTTTGTGCCAAGTTTCTTGCTTCTAGACCCAGCGGTTTCGGCTGCGCGTTGATCGATCAGTTAGTGAGCCAGTCGGTTTCTTCTGTTATATACCTAGGTACATAAGTATGTAAAGAAGATGACAATTAGGAAGAAAAGGGGTTTAATACTTTACCTCCACATCTATTCCTCGAGGTTGGTTGATGTTTACCGGGAAAGCTTATAACATCGATCAAGAAAACTATTTTTAGAAATAACTATGGAGATCAATTAAATACCAATTTCGTTTATAATGATATAGACAATGTAATATTTATGTTGCTAGTTAAAAGAGGCACCGCTGTTATCCTGGTGATAGTGACCCTCTAACTTTGGAACAAATCTGCCCGTACTCACAATTTTTTTGTTAAAGATGCTCACTTTGTTTTCTAGAAATAAAATGTATTCTGAAAGAATATTTGTGTTTATTATTTATAATTGAATTGTGTGTGAGTTGTGTCCCACAATTTATTTATTTATTATTATTAATTAGACCTCATTCTATTCCCCTATTAACAAAGTTAACCCCAGAGTGGTCTTTGAATAAATGAAAAGGCGACTTATTTTAACAAACTTTATTATGACACTAAATGCTAAAAATAATAGACAAACTTTGAAATAAATAGTAATATGTACCTACATAATTTCCATTGAACCACTAAACGAAAAACATTAAAACCAATTAAAAACATATAGGTAGTTAATTTGTCAACCATTAAATGCTTGTCAAAATATTTCTTCAAAATATATTTTCTACAAAAACTACATTGTAGTTTACTATGTAAACGGTTTGAGGACTAGCTATCATCATATGTTTTAGTACTACTTACATACTTATAAATTCCTACGATTGTGATTCCGCTTAATAGTTTAAAACTACACTGTTTCACTTACATCTAGTGATCCAGAATACGCAGGTTACCAGAGACAATTTTGTTTTCGAGCACGGCACCCGACGGGATGTCGATACGGTCGCCATGGTTTGCTATTATGATTACTGTTCCCTGCAAATAATAAAAAATACACCATGTAAGTATTTGCATGTATTTTTTTGTATTTGTGATGGCCCTTTTAGAAACGAGTTCGCTTCTCAATCGCGTGGCTCGGGTTAGATTCCTAATGCGAGCATCAACCAATTAGTTTTAAAAAATATATTTTACATAGTTAATTATCACTAACTCCATGGTTAAAGAGTAAACCCGCAGGACACATAATTAATTCTGAGGTATATGTAACAGCAACCTAATCTGACGATGGGCTCAATACCAATAACGTTTAGCAGTCTATAAAATACATAGGATAAATAGGTGTTTCTAGGAATTTAATACTTATGCCGGGGATACGGTGAGCGTAAATCTTTATTAAAATATTTGAAAATAGAATGATTTTACTGCAGCATGCAATTAGCGATAAGACTCCCATAAAAATATAAACCGTGCTATTATTTTAAAGTTAAGAAGATTATATATTATGCGGCTGCTAAATGAAGCGTACAATATATCGAGGGTCCGATTAGCCACGATTTTAATACACTTTTCGGACACTACCGAGACCTTAAATAAAATTGTCATAAGGGTTGTATTTATAGCAAATTTATTGAAAAAAGGTTTAACTCAATGCTAGTTTTACAAAATTGAAAAAGTTACGAATTAGGTAAGTAGGGTTTTGTAGCCTATTAACTTGATTGTTGATGTATTCTACAAAATGTATTACTGGTAGGTAGTACTTTGGCAGGACTTTGACTTCCAATACTAATTTTCATAATGTCTAAATTTATGTCTACATCAGATTTAACAGATATAGTCGCCGGAGTCCTCCTTAATCCAATCTCAACACAACCCAATAAAATATGTCTTGCAGATTCTTGCGATTGAGATGTTCGTAGCTTTTATAATATCAAAAAGAAAGAGTAACCTACCTTCAAAGATACTCTTCTCCCAAAGGTGACGTCCCCGGAGACCGTTAGATGGTCTAACTCGATCAGGTCTGGTATAGTCGCAAACCGGTTTAAGAACTCCTTTACTTTTGCGAAGTGGTTATCGCCGAGCTTCACCAGCGGTGTGGATGGGAACATTCTTTGCGGAGACATCACTAGAGAGCCGTGCGACAGACTGTATAAGTTGGACATCACCAATAGCAGGTCTGAGGTTTTTTTAACAGGCAGAAACCGGCTTCGCGGTACGTTCACCCCAATCCCGCCTTCGAAGCACTTCATCGCCGCACCTACAGCTGTCTCGAGCTGTATCACGTTGACACCATCTGATAGCGACTTGTTGTTCACGATTATCTCCATGTTTAAAGAGCCTCGTTCCACTACACGCTGGATCGCGTCCAATTTCGCCCATAGATTGTTCGTGTTGAAAAATTTAAACTGGCTGACCGATTTGAAGTCGTCAACGTGTTCTTTTGGAACTTGAGCTATTTCCAATAACCTCAGTTTGTCTTCGTACTGAATAAGAGTTCCACCCTTGACGTCAGCCCTCGTCTTGTCAGTGACTTCCATAACGAACTCCGACGGATTTTTCTGAGCTTCTGGATTGAGAAGCAAGTTCAGTATGTTGAGATCGACAGTGGCTCCGAGGTTATCGATGTTACTGATGAAGCAGTACGTGCGGCCCTCATTTATAAACTTTTGAAGGAGTCCTGAGTTGTAGAACGACTCGTAAAAGTCACCGTGGCCGGGTGGATACCAACTGTAATAGAAATAATTATAATGAGATTTTTTGAACATAATTTATTTTGCATAAATAATTTTCGATCAATATGGTGAAAGAATGCAGATACTCACGCTTCGATGTCCGAGTGTACGTTGGAGTTGAGCGCGATAGGCAGCAGCGATTCGCGGTTGATACGCGGGTGGCACGACTGATTGAATGTATGGATATCCAGTTTTAGGCCTTTATACTTGCGGATCACTTTTTGCGTGTCCTCGTCCGTGTTGAAGGAGTTCATCAGCACGAGTGGAACATTGCATTTGTAGATCTTGTTCAAGTGCTGCAGGTAGACAATTTTTATTATATAACATTTTAAGGTACATTATTTATTAGATGACAAAGGTTTTTGCGTGATATAAAAAAATGTATTATTTATAGTATCAAAATAATTCCACCTACCTCAATTTGCTGTACAGTTAAATCCAAGAATGTAAGATCATTGCGCACTTGTATCACCGACTTAGGACCCTTGCAGCCCATGGAAGTGCCAAGTCCACCGTTCAGCTTAACCACCACTAACTTATCCAGCATAGTGTGCACATTATCGGTGGTCGGCGTCTGCAGTGACGTATAGCCGATCACTGCTCCTTCTGGAAGTTTCTCGATCTTCTCCCATGTTACAGATGGCCCCTCTGTCGAAGGAAAGTAGGTACTATTTTTAATAGTCAGGTCTTACGAAGTCACAAAATAACCTAATCAAAGTTATAAGCAAGGATTGTTTCAAGAGGTATTATTGCCATTACATTACAGTTTTACAAGTACCATATAACTACGGCAATTATGGCACAAAGAATGTTCGCATTGCACATACTAAAATCTTAATTATATGCACTGTAATTGGCTTTTATAATTCATATATATTTTGGATAAGGGAGTTACTTTGGTGATATAGCGATTTTCTGATTTATTCATACAAAAATTAATAAACAGTTAGCAGGATTACTTTTTTTAAATGTATTTACCAGAAGTTTTTTGCGTTGAATAAGTAAAAATAAAGACAATTTTTTTACCAAAATTATCTTCTATTTGTTATCGCTGATTGCTGTAGCTTTTGGATTAATTTTGATGAGACTTATAAACTGATATTGCAGATCTAAGTTCTAGAACTTCAGATACGTCTTGAATATCAAATTAAAGTTGATGATGTAGATGATACGTAATTAACACAGTCATCAATCCATCGTCAAACATAGGCCTCTGCCAAGATACGCACTCAGAGCCATAATAATTATTTTTTTTACTTTATTTATACGGCCAAGCCTAGGTCATCGATTTGTTTAGCAAAACCAATATAGATTTGATTGAGATTTTAACGACAAACAGTGTGATTACTGTAGTACATATTTTAACTACGCATAGCCAGATTATATAAATAACAAATACAAAAATTTAAATCACACGCTTTTATCTCCGAGCAGGCAGAGGTTTTATTCCATTTCTGGAAATACCCACATTTCTCGAGTATATTATTCTTTTCACCCGTAAACGTGATAGGTGGTGAACCTATCGCCGGATCGGGTCTGTTACACTAGCCTCAGAATTAATTCTCGGACCAGCGGGTTTCCTCACGATGTGCTCCTTCATCGTCAAGCTAGTGAGAAATTTGTACGTAAGCTCTTTGAAAAACTCTTTGTAAAATACCAGGATTGAAAGCCGGATTCTTGCAAATTAGTCGGACTCGAGCGGACGTTCGCCCGGCGGAATCTGTCTGAAACGGCTGGACGCTCTAATTTTAAACTTCAGGCTCATTGACACGACATAACGCTTTAATTTTCTTTTAAACGTATTTCTTCAAAGGACGTAGCTTTCCGCTGGGCGAACGCTCACTGCATGGTATCTACTAGTAAGTATGTATTGTAGAACTTTGCGTGATATAGTGTTATTAATGTTATTATTAACAGTGTATGAAGGTCATCAACTCGCACTGCGTCAATGGTAGATCTATACATGACCAGATATTTTAAATATTTGTTATGTCTACTTATTTATTTCAACTATTATACTTTAACTCTGGGGTAGAGGCTGGCATGGGAGCATTAGTTTATTACTCACAGTTACTTACTAGATTGTCACGTTTTCCTGTACCGACGTGTTAGTATGGTTTAAATTCAATTGCATTGAATTATTTCTCCTTGCATAATACGATAACTTTTTATTTTATACTAAAATAAATACAAATAAATATCAAAAAAGGTAGTAAAGTAATAGCAGTTTTATAGCTTTAAGATATTTTTCCCTTCCCACGAAGTTTACGAGAATATGAATGGTCTACAAACTTACGTTCAGCAAGGAACCTGGAGAAGAGGTTTTTGAACCCTCGGAACTCCTTCTCGACGAGCGGGTGGCGCGCTTCCGGCACCGAGGACAGCAGCCGGTCCAGCTCCACCTCCAGGCGGGCCAGGGCATCGCGCTTTGTCGCCTCTTTAAAGTCGCGTGATCCAGAGGGGGTGCGCTGGTGGCTGCGGATCTAGAAATTTTAGACAGATTAGTCTAGACGACCCTTACCGCCAGTTAGACTTTTGACGCTTTTCCAGAATAGTACAGGTGGATGGATAAATTAACAGTTAACATGCGGTGAGTGACATAAACTCGAACTATACGGTGTTGTAAGATTTAATTATCTACCTATACTAATACCTATTATAAAGAGGAAAGATTTGTATTTTTGTATGTTGTAACAAATAAAATCAAAAACTGGTAAATACTGAACTGATTTTATAATTCTTTCACCAATGGAAAGCTTACTTTTCTTGGAGTAACACGAGCTATAATTTTCCCACGGGAACGGGACTGACGCGGGTGAAACCGCGGGGCACGGCAATTTAATAAATCGATTCTATTTCCTTTCCTTATTTACTCGATGCGTTAAGAAATCGATTATATTACATTAGGTCACATCGCTTCAATTGTCAATAGTGAACTGTCACGAACCCATGCTACGTAAAAAAGACGGGCGGTTGCCTACGAAATTGAAATATGTCTAGTCCTTATTAATTTACTGATGTTTAGGTGATAAGCCAATCTCGAAGGTCAAAAGACATTATAATTCCGTTCCCATACCTATTAGATATGTTGATGTGTACTTACTACTGTTGCGGTCAGATTTTCCTTAAGTCATGTTTATCCACTCGTAAGTATTTCAATATAGGTATATAAGTACCTACTGCTGTGTATAAAATGTAATGTGGCATGACATTACAAGTAATAAACTCCATTATTATTTATTTCCCAGACCGGATTGTGGCTCCTTCATTGAATATCAGTGTTGTATCTCTAACCCAAGATATTATATACAAAAAGACGTAGACGTAGGTAATTGACCTAATTTTATTTAGACGCAAATTTTGCATTTTTCGCCTAGTCGTATTTCAAGCGCAACTCTTGACAGATAGCTGTCTCTTTCTTTATTTTTCGTTCCGTATCATCTTTCGCAGTCATTGTTGTATCGGGGATACGGGAATAAAATATTGCCTATGTTACTCCCTGATAATGTAGATTTCCATTAGTGACAGAATTAAAAAAAAAAGTTTAGTTGTTTGGGCCTGTTTCCGTGGGAAAAGGCTATACTCGTGTAAGGGAACAAAATATGCTCCTGACGTTATCAGCCAATGAATACATCCTATGTATTGGTAATAATGATAGTTATTAATCTGCCAAGTTTTATGTCATAATTATTGACAGTTTCCTTTCAATGTCACTTGAAAGTTTTTTTTATTTTTCTAAATATCTTGAAAACTACTGATCCGTTTCTTTTGTGATTAACGTATGTTGTTAATGGCTTGAAGAGGAATAAATTCGCAAAAAACAAGACGTCTCTAGATCAAAATTAACTTGGTCATTTTTGATGTCAAATATTTCACTTTTTTTTTGACACTTGTGACTCAGCGACACCCATCATTTTTTTTATACTGATGTGACATCTCTTTCATCACCATGTTGCTCCAAGCCGATCGATTTCAGACCAATATATAATGGGGCCCTGAACAGCCTTGTGAGTGGCCAGGTCATGTCTAATAAGGCAAGGATGGCTATGCATAGCGCGGTCCCGACGTTGATGTATGCGAGTGAATGTTGGGTGTGGCAGAAGAAGCATGAAAGCAAAGTGAACGCAGTGGAAATGAGATCTTTGAGGAAAATGTGTGGAGTGAAATTGTGTGATCGAGTGAGGAATGCGGATATACGAGAGAAGTGTGGTTTGAAAGAAGATGTAGTGACAAGGATTGAAAAAAGTTTGTTAAGCTGGTTTGGTCATTTAGCACGTATGGATGAAAGAAGAGTAACGAAAGAGATTTATGGTGCGAAATGTTGAAGGATGCAAGAACAGAGGACGCCCCAGAAGGACGTTGGGGGATTAAATAAGTGACGTCCTTCAAAAAGCATGTGTCCGGAGTGCGAAGAATAAAAGAGCGTTCATGAAAAGGCTCATGGATGTGAAGGAAGCGAGAGAAGTGTGCGGAGATCGGGCAAAGTGGCGATCCATCGTCTCTGCCTAAAGCGGGCTGAAAGCGGTAACTTTCAGCCCGCTGCGCTAAACCGCTTCCGACGAGGTGAAAAAAAGTATACACACCTCGGGAAGTAAATAAGAAAGTCTCAGACCACATGTTTGTAGACCTCCTCGGCTTCGCCTCGATTGACTATTACGAGTACATGTGATCCGAGACATTGCTTATTTTACTCCCTAGATATGTAATGTACTATTTTTATCGGATGCCTACATCATCCACCATCCACGAACTGACCCTAAAAGTTTTAGGTCTCTACGATCAGAGCTGTGCGCGGATCCGTCAGTCAGTCATTTTAAAGGATTTTATACAGGATGTCCCAGAAGTCAACGATAAGCCGGAAACCAGCGATAGGCCTAGTCATGAGGGTAATCAGAAAAATATAAAAAAAATCTATGTTCTTTTTTCAAAATGTTATGAAGGTTTAAAAAAAATCCTAAAAAACGGACACCCTGTAATGAACTTTCTTGTACCGTGACTGTAAATTTTTACTTTTTGAATATTTTTTTTTCTGTAATGCTATAATGAATAGCCGTGCTACAATTTACAATAAAAAAAATTACATAACTGCCTCACTTTTAAGTAAAAAGTTAAATTTGTTTCCAACATTGAATTCTAAATAATTTCATCAACCAACTTAAACCAGCTGTACTGTAAAAAAAATGTATGGCTACTATTTTGGCAAGTATACTTAAAAGTTGACGCATTTAGTCTAGATACTAAAATGGTATAACACATGCTAGGTTTTGTTATAGTTGAGGCATGAAAATTTTTTTTCTCGATGAATCCGGATTCTATGCCAATCTAATTTAATGAGGTGAAGCAAACTTAAGTCTGCAGCTGACCTGAACTAAGCCTTTTTATCCTCTTTCTTAACCCTCCTTTAAAGTAATGATACTTAAAATAAGTTTGTGTAATAAATTTTTTATTTAATGTGGTATGTTTTACAGCATTTTTATAACAAATGTTCAAACTGTTTTCCTTCAGCTAATATGCACGCTCTACATCTCCTTAAAAATGATCGAGCTATGCGTCGAGCGTGACGTTTGGAATTGATTTGTTCAGCGGCTTCTGAGATTCTTCGGCGCAGCTCTTCTAAGTCTTGAATCGGTTTGTGGTAGACTTTTTCCTTAATTGCACCCCAGTAAAAAAATCTATTGGATTAAGGTCGGGTGACCGCGCTGGCCACGAAATTGGACCACCCCGACCAATTCACCTATTTGGATATTCTTGATCGAGAAACTCTCTGACTAGACTAGATACCGCATGCTGCCTTAAATATTTAGCGGCACTTCTTCTAATAAATCGGGTAGTTGATTTTGTAGGAATTCTAAATAAAGATGGTCCATCCAAAGAAGTCCATTTATGGTCTCTGGCAGCTCAATTGGACCAATAACTGTACCGTTTAAAATGCCTGTCCACATGTTTATTTTAAAACGGTACTGTGAATGATCTTCACGCATTAGGTGAGGATTTTCCACGTGCCATTCGTGTAAATTGTGTAGGTTCATGTAACCGTCCTTTTTAAACGTTGCTTCGTCGGACCATAGAATCGTTTCAAAAAACTGAGGATCTTTAGTGTGTTTTTGCAAAATCGTTTGACAAAATCGCACTCTCTCTGGGTAGTCTCTGGGAAGCAAAGATTGTACTCGTTGTACATGGAATGGATGCAGACGGTATTTTTTTTCAGAATACGATGTGCACTGCTTTTAGGTACTCCAAGGCTTTCCTCAATTCCACGTACGGATATACTTGGATCTTCTTCCACAGCTTGCATGACTTCGTCCTCGTAGGGCAAGAGGGGCCTTCCTTCACCAGCCATATGATCAGGGAATCGACCTTCGGATAATGATCGATGCAGATTAATAAAAACTCGGTAATCAGGATGACGCTCTAAGTTTGGGTATCTCTCGCGATACACCCTAGCTGCAGCATTGGCGTTACATAAGCATTCTTCGTAAATAAGATGCATGTTGGCGTACTCCTGTGCGGTATATCTATTTGGCATGATAACTTCACTTTACGAACTCGTAATTACACGCAAATACAATCTAAGCAACAGACTCCAGAATCTTTACTTCTGGGACAGATGGATTTAAATCAAAGCCATCAAACAAATGACAAACAAAAGATGTACGAATAAACAAAAATCCCTGTTAGGTTCTCTTTTCAAAATTATGAGTCCGTCTCCATTCAAAAAGATTTTAACCTGGATTTACCTAAGAAGGTTGCGTTACCAACGTTTCACCTCATTAAATTAGATTGGCATAGAATCCGGATTTATCGAGAAAAATAATTTTCATGCCTCAACTATAACAAAACCTAGCATGTGTTATACCATTTTAGAATTTAGACTAAATGCGTCAACTTTTAAGTATACTTGCCAAAATAGTAGCCATACACTTTTTTTACAGTACAGCTGGTTTAAGTTGGTTGATGAAATTATTTAGAATTCAATGTTGGAAACAAATTTAACTTTTTACTTAAAAGTGAGGCAGTTATGTAATTTTTTTTTATTGTAAATTGTAGCACGGCTATTCATTATAGCATTACAGAAAAAAATATATTCAAAAAGTAAATATTTACAGTCACAGTACAAGAAAGTTCATTACAAGGTGTCTGTTTTTTAGGATTTTTTTTAAACCTGCATAACATTTTGAAAAAAGAACATAGTTTTTTTTTTATATTTTTCTGATTACCCTCATGACTAGGCCTATCGCTGGTTTGCGGCTTATCGTTGACTTCTGGGACACCCTGTATATTATTTATATGTATATAGAAGATTAAACTATTGCTCCATAAAGTAGCCAATAATAAAAAATATAATTAACTAGCGGAACGGTACGTGCTTCGCAACTTATAAATGAAGAACCACTCGACAGATTTTAAGCAAACTTCACATAAACCATCTGCTAAATAGTCCGAATAAAGCCTAAAAATTTGGTTTGGATAGGTGAGCCCGTTCTTGAGTTATAAAATAACAACGAAAAGTGGCATTGATTTTTATATATGTATATAGATTAAGGATTTAAACATACATTATGTAAATAACTACGTACCAAAGATTTAATGACATCTCCATTACCTATTAGGTACGCATGTTTCAATTTCTCCGAAACGGCTCTACCGAATTGAAATTTTGTATATTTGGTAGGTAAGACAATGGGGTCGTAGTAGTAGATTGTGTGGTATGGGAGCAAAACAATATTTCTACGGCAAGGGCGTTTTTTTAAATCCCGAACGTAGTGAGGGATTCTAATGTAGATTCGTGGACGAAGTGAGGGGTTTTAAGTATGTAGGCCAAGGTAAAAATATTTTTTGCGACCGAATGATACACTCTGCTTTTCATCCCTCTCTATGATAAAAATAACCCCTCATTTCGTTCATGATTCTATACATTTAGAATCATTCCTATGTTCGTGATTTAAAAAAAACGCCGTCGCCGTAAAAATATCGTTTTGCTCCCACACCACAGAATCTACTATATCACCCCCCGCCTCCTCCTCCTTATAAGGCAGAACGTTTGCCGGGTCAACTAGTACTTAGTCTGGCCATAAATACTGTTACAGTTAAAAATAAACAAAATGTTATATTTGAATTTTAAATCTGTGATTTTTATATGATTGTTCATTGGGTGTTCTCAATTTGGCGCCAATACATTGTACAATATTTTGCAATATTAAAATGGAAAGGGGTGATAAAGAGAACCGAATCGCTGCGATTGCATAACACAAAGTAGATATGGAGATAAATGCAATTTTTAAAACTCTCCATACGCTTGGTATTAGTACAATGTTTGTGTACCGGGCTATTAATAGGTACAATGAGACCTCCTCTGTTTGTGACAGAAAAATATCTGGCCGTCCACGTAGTGTTCGTACGAAAAAGGTGGTCAAAGCAGTAAGGGAAAGAATTCGAAGAAATCCTGTCTGAAAGCAAAATATTTTATCTCGGGAGATGAAGATAGCACCTAGAACCATGTCGCGTATTTTAAAAGATAACTTAGTACTTGCAGCCTACAAGAAACGTACTGGTAATTTCTTAACTGATAATTTAAAAAAGAATAGGGTGGTGAAATCGAAACAACTACTGAAGCGGTACGCAAAGGAAAGTCACAGAAAAAAATTGTTTACGGATGAGAATTTTTTTACAATTGAGCAATATTTTAACAAACAAAATGACCGTATTTATGCTCAAAGCTCCAAGGAAGCTTTCCAATAAGTCGACAGAGTGCAACGTGGGCACTATCCGACTTCAGTGATGGTTTAATGGGGTATTAGCTATGAAGGAGTGACTGAGCCATACTTTTGTGAAAAAGGTATCAAAACATCTTCACAAGTGCATCAAGATACCATTCTTGAGAAGGTAGTGAAGCCCCTTAACAACACCATGTTCAATAACCAAGAATGGTTCTTCCAGCAAGACTCGGCGCCGGGTCATAAAGCTCGGTCTACGCAGTCTTGGTTGGAAACGAACGTTTCGGACTTTATCAGAGCTGAAGACTGGCCGTCGTCTAGTCCCGATCTTAATCCGCTGGATTATGATTTATGGTCAGTTTTAGAGAGTACGGCTTGCTCTAAACGCCATGATAATTTGGAGTCCCTAAAACAATCCGTACGATTGGCAGTGAAGAATTTTCCCATGGCAAGAGTGCGTGCTTCTATTGATATCTGGCCTCAACGTTTAATGGACTGTATGGCAGCCAATAGAGACCACATCGAATAAGCTTTTTATATTTTAAAGTGTTTTATATTTATGTATTAAACTAAGACACTGTAAAAATAATAAATGTTATTTGCAATAGAAAAAAATGTTTTTCTTTGTTTCAGCATTTATGGCAAGACTAGGTATATTTATATATAATTTGGTACCTAGGCGCCGAGAACCCCTGTGTATTCCTTTTTTCACGTTTCCGAGGGTAGGAAGGTTTTGTACAGAATAGGTCATACCTACTATCTAAATTTAAAGTCTAAAGCTTCAGTAGTGTCGGCTGTTTCAGGGTTGATGAGGTGGTCAGTTAATCAGGTTCTCTCTCTTTATATAAACTAGTTAATATTTCGCAATTCGAGAACTAGGTAAAGAACAAAAATACTAAAATGTCATAATTTATTTATTACCGGTATATAACTAATATAAATTTATATTATATATTTCTGTGTAAAACCCGAAACTACGACATCAAACCATGACTGACTGAAACAGAAAGGTGCGAATAGCGTTTAGGACGTTAGGTAGCGTCCAAAATTTTTTTAGATAAGATTTTTTTGATTGTTTTTTTTTAAGAAATAGATTTTTTATTTTATGCAACGTTGTTCACCTTCAAACTGGTCTATTTTCTTAGATACCGTGTATTACTGTAAAGTATATTTTATAAATATATTTTCTGATTATGCTTGGATTACTTGGACCGAAATAAATAAATTTTTATTATAAAGATTTTTATCAGTCTCCAACTGTAATTTTGCGTTGTGTTTATACGTGTTTATATGTACCAATTATGAGATATTAATTGAAGGTTTTTATTTATTTACTCGGGTTTTTCCTTGTTTGCTTTATTATATTAGGTTAGATAGCGCTTTACCTTCACGTCCCGGCAGACTGCTTATCATACAATTATCTAGGTTCCTATTTACATTGGTAATTGTTAATTTACCTACCGTTTTCAAAAAAACATAACACTCATTATATAGGACGCACCTTCTACAAATTAGCAATTCTAAATATTAATTTAAAACTATAAAAATTAGGTAACTACAGATATTTAGCCAATTATCAGCAAAGAGCAATTGAAATGTATAAAATTATCACAATAAATATACATAATTCCACGTCAAATAATGTATAGGTGTAGATAGGTGAGCACATAAAACGAGTTACGTTCGTCCGCACACTATAATTACTCAATACAAACTAAGTACCTACCTATAGTAAGTATCTATACGAAATACTACAACTGAACGAACAAGCGTTTACTATCAGAGACTTATCGTGTGCGTATAACTTATCTAATATATCTATGTACTTACACATAATTTAATATGGGTAAAAAGTAAAAATACATCACGGAAAGTTCTGGTAAGAAACAGTATCCAAACTGCACAAAGCCATAACTATTAGGATAATGATTATGTTCTTCATTATTTATTGTACTTATTACATTAAGTTAATGTATATTTGCTGCCCTTGCTTGAAGGAAAACGCCTTCGTCAAGTACATTATTTATCGTATAAGACCGCCCATTGTACCTACTTTTTTTTATCATTGTGTCACTTGTTGCATATTTTTATTGGTGTACAATAAAGAGTTGATATTTACTTACTTATAAATACCGAAACAATAAAAAATACTGAGAAACTTCTACTGGGATTAGAAAGAAGTCAAAACGAGATCCTGCGTTGTAATAAAGGAGTAGCACAATAGGTACATTACGGCGGCTTCGAGTCCCTGTTTGTCTGTCCACTATTCAGAATTTTAAATCTCCCATATTTCAGCAGATATGTGAGAGGGAGCACATCATCAATTCTCGAATAATAAATTTAAAAAATCCCATATATCTGAGAACAGCGAAAACCTCAAAAAATATTATTCATTATAACCTAATTATTATTTGTTATAACTCTCCAATGGTATATAGTACGCTGACGAAATTTTCTTGAGCTGTACGAGTGTATAAGACGTACCAGTCAACATTAATTTAAAGTTCCTGGGTTTCTTCGTTCGAAAGATAGAGCCTATTTCCGTTTTTTAGAAAAATAACTATAACTTCTGAACCATGCTAGTGATCTTAATGAAAGTTAGGGCGCAAATAGGCTCAAATTTAATCCTATATGTTCACGAAAAATCATGAATCTGCGCCCAGCTGTTTCAGATTTACAGCAATCGTAAAAACGTTCGCCCAGAGGAAAATAAAATATCTCTGAAATCTTAGGTGGCTCGAATTTCGCTTTCAGTGCCCATTTTGGCTTGAATATAAGCAATCTTCATGCATAGTTTGTATCCAATTAGACCCACCAGTTTTTCTTAAATATCTCTGAAACGGCTGGACGCTCAAATTTAAAACTTCGGGCACATTTAGACGACATAACGCTCTACTTCAAAGGATATAACTATCCGCTGCGCGAACGCACACGTCAGCATTATACCTACTTAGATCGCACTGGAAAAGAAGGCAAATCGAGTAGGTATGAATTAAAAATAATAAATCGATATTAATTGCAATAATTGGGTGCGGAACTGCTGCATGATGTTATTTGTTAGATTTTAACGACATTAGTCTAATTTGAAGAAAACAAGAGATTAGGCTGCTTGATACTCGTAATCCCAGTTTATATCATAGTTCGTATTTTATCTCATAATCAGATAAACAAATAGGTACATTTATAATGATAATCCACATTTCATTCGTACTAAGGTTTGCATTTGATGATCGTGCTATACGATCGCGTCAATTTCAGTTTTAAGAAACATGAGGTGGCCTGGGATGATGGCGCTTGAGATGGTCTGCAATGGCTACGACTCGATTTTCGGAAGCAGGTACCTACTAAAGGTATTGGAGGTGGGATCGCGTATTTTGATTGTAAATAGGCTGATATTAATGACCTTTTAAGAGACCTTCTCCACCCGGGACCAATATCACCTACTGTCATGAGTAGTTGCGTAAGAGTATAAAGTTTAAAGTTGTCACGTTTAGGGGTTCAAAAATTATAAGTAGGCTGGTGAAAAGTGGGTATTTCCAGGAATGGAATACCTACCTTGGGGAAAAAAGGAGTGAGCCGTAGGCGGATAAAAAGGCGTAGTAAGGATAAAAGAAAATAGGACTAAGTAGATGTTATTATGTCGGAGCCCAATTTCTTTCAAGTAGGTACATACATCTATATCCTGAGCAGCGGAGAGTGAAACGACGGCGAAGCAAAAGTGGTGGCGAAAGCAGCGTGGTCGGGATAACACGCATGAGCAGAGCATGACCTTTATGTACTTATGATGCCGTTTTTGACGACATGACAGCGGAAGCGGGGCGGCAGAGCAGAACACGAGTGACGGGATTGAGTCGATTGTTGAGCGTCTCCACCGCTCAGGCGCCAGAGGTCTACTTCTCAAATAGCCCATTTCGCATTTTGACTACTTCTCTTAAGTGACTACTTCGCTATCGGCCCACTTAGCAAACAGTCTATTTCGCATTCTGTCGACGTTTAACCGGTCAGTGTTGTTCTGTAGTCGAAGTATAATGACTACCATTATATGCAAGAAAAGGCTGAGAAATGCAAATGAACCGAGAAGGCTGATTTTTTTATATGTTGTAGAGGGGGCTTAGAAAAGCTTAACTTGACATTGTCGACCTTGATTTCCTAAGTGCGTTCGCCGCCATCTTGAAAAAAGGGTTTAATTTAGTTTTTTTTACGATAGCTCCGCTGTGCGTCGTTATACGAGAATTATGATAATATACTTTTTGTTGCTTTATTTACGCTATAATATTCAGGTCCTTTAAATTAATAAAAATCTCTATGCTAAATTTCACTGTATATTCATATATTTTGTTTTTTATTTCTGGTAAATATTACCCATCTAAATAATTATTCCACTTCGCACTGATGATACCATGTAGATACCCACTTACAGTCTTTCCATGTAAATATATTTTTATATAGATTTCCGGCCAGATATAAAACTCGCACGCATGGGATGGGTAATGATGTCAATGTCATCACTACGCTGCTGTAGTGATTTGACAGTTTTACAACGATTTGCCATCGATTAACTGCCATCGATTCTTTTCGACCTACGCTATTGTTGAGATTGTGGATTAAAATCGTTATCATCATTAATACATTTCAGCCATTTTATCACTACGAAAGGAAGTGGGATGGACCAGTGTGTAGAGCAGACATAAAACTTGCGCAACCATTGAAATTATGACGTAAGTTAGCTTATTTGTGAAGTTCAATCAAAACTTTTAAAGACCTAGTTTAATGAAAAGAGAACAATGGATGGACTTATCACTTTCGCAATTCCTTCCGGGCAACTTCGCAATTTATCAGTTTAAAAATTTAATTTCATTTTGTTTCCAGAAAAACCGTGTAGGTAACTAGGTACCCACATAAACATAATTTTGTGGGTAGGTACCTAGTTACCTACATAAACATAATTATGTGGGTACCTAGTTAGTCTTTAAAAGTTTTGATTAAACTTCACAAATAAGCTAACTTACGTCATAACTTCAATGGTTGCGCAAGTTTTATGTCTGCTCTACTCACTGGTCCATTTGTAAACGTATTAATAAAGTAAACGTAGTAACTTTTTTCTGGAACGCCAAAAAAATTTATGTTCTATGTACTTATCAAATAGTATCAAAAAGTTATTGAAACTTGATAGTCTCCAAACATAAAATATCGCACTTGGTCCACGGGACCTGACGCTTAGGTACAATTTATCAACGCTTTCGAGTATAGCAGCACTTCATAGCTAGAGAATTATGAAGCTCGCTATAGTACATAATAAGAAAGTTAGGTAGTACCTCGTACCTATAAATAATCTCACGTCTTTTTTATCCCCTAGGGGGAAGACAGAGGTATTCCATTTCTGGAAATACCTACGTCTCACCAGTAGGTACGTATTCTTTGGACCCCTTAACGTGATAGGTTGTGAGCCCATCGCCAGATCGGGTCTGTTACACATGCATCAGAATTAATTTATGGACCTGCGGGCTTAATCACGATGTTTTCCTTCACCGTCGAGCTAGTGATAAATATGTACCAACGTAAGTTTTTTTTTAAATTCTTTCAGTAAATGCCAGGATACGAACCTAAGCCTCACGAATGAGAAGCGGGCCTATTATAAAGGAAAGTGGTCTTTTTTGAAAAGTAGTTATTGTCTGAACGTTATTTAAGGAATGTAGTCATTAGTTACATAGTATCTACCTATCTGTTTTTCTTCTGATCCTCGTTTTTTAATTTTCAACCGGCGCGCGGCGAAACAAACAAAGGAGGTTCTCAAATCGAAGCTCGTCTAAAAATTAAGGTAATTTAGTGATGTGAATTCATTGATTGTTTTTAGCCTTAAAATTACTTAGGTATTTAATATGTACTTACATTAGTTTAAGAACTTAGTTATTCAGGTTAATTAAACACTCAAAATAATTTAAAAAATATTAAGGTTAAATAAAAAAGGTTTATTATCTTTTGCTTTTCAGTTTTTTCGGCAGTTAAATTTTTTATTAACAGATTTTTTTAAAGAGCAGTGATAGCCTGAACGATTAAAGAGCCGGCCGAAAATCAGTGAGGCTCTGGTTCGAATCCTGGCATGTACCAATGAGTTTTTCAAAAACTTACGTACATATTTATCACTAGCTCGACGGTGATGTTACTGAGATGCAGTTTGATTTTTCTAATAATTCTACAAGTAGGTAGGGACATAATACGAACAATTTACGTATATATAACGTATCTACTAATTAAGAGGTAAATACTAAAAAAAGAAGTACCTTACTGATTATATCCATGCTTTCCAACAATTTCACAATCCTTGCTTCTGTTAAATTTTTCACAATCAGTACGGGAAGTGAGCACTTATGGCACTGACTGCTCCAACAATACTGAACTTTATGTTGCAATGAGTCTGAGTGTAAGTATATTTTATAAGTTCAGATAAGCGGTGTCCGACCGAAGGTCAATTTGTCGAAGCCGATGTTCGGCTGTCGCCTTCGCAGCAAATGCGGTGAATGTGTATTCACCGCATTAATAATAAATAATTAGTGTTAATTTAACAATAAATTAAATTACAAAAACAACACTTTTATTATATTTTTAAAATAGTGAAATTGAATACAAAATGAGTAAGTCCACGTAAGATAGTAAGTCCACGCTGACGCCTCCGCGCGTTTCTTGCCCGCTTGTCAACAACGCACGTTCCGTAATATAGTTTTAGGTTTTGGTAAACCCATCAAAGGAATGCTATCAGGTCGTCTTCAGATTCAGTCAAATAGTCATTCTCTTTTTCATCTACCGATCCAAAAGCTAAGTGCATAATATATTGAATGCTTAACCTGCCAAAAAACTGCAAGGGAGTCTGGCATATGCTAGGTATACTAATTTAGTGAAAGTTTCTTTGAAAAGCAAAAGGGTGAACATGAGAGTGAAAGTCAGATATCAGTTCCACTGGAAGATTTCTAAATAAGTAGGTATATAAGAGATTGTGGAAGCGCTAAAAAGTATGGAACTAGGTAAATCTGCAGGACATGTTAGCGTGAGTGTGGAAATGTGGTAAAGGGCTGGTGACACATTGGTAACGGGCCTACTGAAACGGCTTTTAATCCTGTGTTTGGAACTTGGCCGAGTACCAGATGACTGACCTAAGGCGGTAATTGTACCACTTTAGCCCTTTCGCACCTCAGTCACACGACCGTGAGTTCCTACTTTGAAAAATTCTAGAGTGGCGCGAAATCCGTTTCTAAGCGCCAACGCGAAATCACACGACCGTGAGTTTGTCAAGAATCAGGTTTAAAATAGTTTTCGCGCCAAAATGCCTCAGTCGTCGCGTACACACTGGAAAGATAGCTGCGTCCCTTGACCTCCTGACAGGTCCTCGTAAGTTATTTAGTATTTTTCATATATTTTGTAAGATTTATATAATATTTTAATGTTTTTTACAGTCTCAGGTATATGTACTAACTAGAAAACAAAGCTTTATAACATCGTTTGTAGTAATTATTGATTTATGGTGTCACAGGAATCATATAGCACTTACGTGATATCCAGGATGCAATTGTACCAAAGCACAATCGTGCGTAAAATTTTTATTGTGTATTTTCTTACGTTTTTATAACACTTCAGGAATGCAATTAAATAACGACCTAGACCTCAGTTTACTGCAAGATGGAAACTGTTCGGAGTTAGAAGTAGACGACGCTGATGGAGAATTTGCCCCTCTGATTGTTAAAGTAGAAGAGAGTTGTGTAGAAACCGATTGCTTAGAACTGATCTACGTTTTATTCTGCCAGATGGGCACATAATAATACTATTTTTTTTCCTCCAGAAGGGCAGTTTGTTTCGTTACTAACTTAATTGATATTACTGCCTTAGATACAGTATATCTGTGATATCTATACTCTAAACTAATATTATAAAGAGGAAAGATTTGTATATTTGTATCTTTGTTACGAATAAACACAAAAACTACTGGACCGATTTCAACAATTATTTTACCAATAGAAAGCTAGAATATCCCTGAGTAACATAGGCTATATTTTATTCCCGTATTCCCACAGGAACGGGAACTACGCGGGTGAAACCGCGCAGAACCGCTAGTAAATTATAAATACATGGTAGTTTTTATTATTATTTGTATTTTTATTTCATCATTTTATCATAACAATTAAACAGTTCCGTTACAGAACGGAATTTAGGCCTTAACATTAAAAAAAAAAACATAATTTGGTAGAGACTCACGATCGTGACTGGGTAGTGATAAACCCTAGATAGCACGATCGTGCTATTGACTTTTTGGAAATATGGTGTAGGATGCATTTTTTTAGATAATTTTTCCTTTATACACCTAGTATATCTATCACAAATTTGTAAAAATACCTTTACAACATTACAAAAAAAATCTCAGGTGCGAAAGGGATATAAAGGGAAGGGGTTGCAACAAGACTGTCTGTAAGAACTGTTGTGCAATTAGTCTCTTATATGACGTAAGCGTTTCGCCAATGTTCAACGCCACAAAACTATTATCCACATCGCTTCCATATGTGGTTGGCAATCCACCACTGTGCGGTACTCACGAAACTTTTTGCCTCGCACAACTGTGGGTCTAAAATGGCCACTTTGAGCAATTCCTCTGAGCAATTCTCCTTTTCTGAATTCTCAGTAAATCCTAAGCAATTCCTCTAAATTTCGTAAAATGGTCCCATAATTTAGTGATTCACTGTCAATTTAATTCATTAGCAGATTCGTATTTGGTCAAAAATTCGAATATGAATCGAAATAGAATTCTATTATGATTCACCCGAAACGGCCTTTTTAGACCCGCTGATCTGTGGAATAAATTGTCACCTGCGGTATTTCCAGACCGATACGACCTTCAAACCTTCAAGAAAAGAGCGTACTCCCACCTCAAAGGCCGGCAACGCAAGTACATGGACACCGGCGACTCGAGTCACACTTGGGACTGTAGTCACTTACCATCAGGTGACCTATCTGCTCGTTTGCCCTCTATTTCATAAAAAAAGTAAGGTCGGGAAGATATATTGAAATGGTTGTAAGTGGATGAGAGTATATGGGATGTTCAGGCAGGTTTTAGCAAAAGGGATGGGATGCATGGATCAAGTCTTTCTTAACGGTGCGTCATAGAGAAATGTTGGGCTAAGTCAAAAAAAAATGCGCCTTTGTAGACCTGTAAAAAGCTTATGATAGAGTGAGACGGAATGAGCTGTGGTCAAAACTTGCTATGCAGAAGTTGAATTCTAGTTTGGTATGGCATAAGAAGCATAAAGTTGAATAAAAAGTCGAATGGAAATGCGCTCGTTAGGAAAGAAGCATTAGTGCAGTAACGTTGATAGAGTGAGGAATAGTGTAATTCGAGAACGTTGCGGCCTGAAAGATGATAATAAAGCGATAGGATTGAAAAAGGAATGCTGAGGAGGTTTGGTCACTTTGAGCTAATGAATGAAAGACGCTTAACGATAGAAATATACAAAGGTGTTGTGAATGGGAGTGGGTAGAGGTCGACCTAGGCGTACTTACATCGACCAGATCGGCGATTTACTGAAGAAAAGCCAGATAAATAGTACCCGAAACCTACGAGAATGCACGAGTCGTTTGATGAATGTGGATGAAGCACAAGAGAACTGCCAGGTTCGTAGCAAGTCTATTATCTCTGCAAACCGCAATAGGAAATAGGCGTGGGATTATGTAGGTATGTATGTAATTTGGTGAATTAAAGCGTGTCACGCTGACTAAGGTCACGAAATGATGCGTTTTGTTGAATAATGTTTAGAATTGATAAAAATACCATTTTAAGGTCATTTTAAATCAAGTGCAAATATTTTATGGGTAGATACAAATATGTAAGATATAGGTAAAGAGAGAAAAAAAAGTTTCTGACAAAAAAAAAAGAAGTTTTAAGCATGCCTTGCATAAACCCTCATTGGACTCGATTCTGGCTGACCAGCTAAAATTCCTAATTTTAAGTTAGCTCTATTCTTTTTCATCGCTTCGGAAAGGAAAGGGACATAAACGAAATGAAAAATAATGAAAAATTTCTTTATTTTCTACACACAGCCCTTTTAAAGTTAAAATTAATGTAGATACAATTATTAGGATGTCAGGAAGAACATTAATAGTGGAGACAGAATCCCAAACTAGGTAGATCCTGTGTCTTGGGGTCCTGGTCTCCCTCCAATAATTGGTAAGTTTAATTATTCACTAGAGGAGGTACGGTGGGAAAATTTATCTACATAAATGCTTGTTATTATTGTAATTTTTTATTATTTATTTAATTAATAAGCATACAATTTACTTAACTCTATATGCATTGCCCCACAAAACTGTGTCAACCGTTTGACTGTGGGATTGTAATTTTGTGTGTAAGGGGTGTGGTGTTTGTTTTAAGTACCTTCCGAGGACTTGGACCTGAATACACAAGGCACAACCGAGGACCTTTCCCAAACGAGGACCTTTTGGTGGGTCCTCGGATTGACCTGACCAAATGACGATATTTGTCGTGCGATTTTGAACCTTTCTGTACTAAAAACAAGGAAATCTGAAAAAGTACTCGGATTGGTCATGGCCAGTCAGGTTGGAGTGTGATGGAGTGTGAGATGTAGGGGGCAGCACCGTCGATTTTTTACACACCTGTTTTACACTTTTTTCACGTTTTAGTACCAAATCGAGGACGTATGTGTAAAACTTAACACAAACGTCCTCGAATTGGTAGTTTTTCCGGACATTGTGTGTATAGTGTAATTTTCCGACCAACTGAGGACAAAGTGTGAATTTTACGTCCTCGTTTTGATTACACATGTGTAGCTGTTATTAGTATCCTATACCTAATCAGTTACAAGCTCTTATTTAGTTTCACCTGTGCCGATGTTTGTCAACAAATCTTGCAAATTAAATTTGATCCACTTCCCGGTTACTGATTGAGCTGAAATTTTGCATACATGTCTAAATCGCGTGACAATGCAATATTATGATGACATGATGCTGATCTGATAATGGAGCTCGAAGGTGGCCATAGGAACTTTGCAATAAAACGTCACAACTTCATCGAGTTTGGGCTCGTTTGAATCGTATTGACGAGGAGTTTGTCTTTCAATGGTAACCAGAGTCTAATGATGGAACTGGAAGGTGGTCACAGGAACTCAGTATAGAAACGACGCAACCCCATCGAGTATCGGTTCGTCTTGACGAGTACTTTGGTGCTAGATAGTAACCAGGGTCTGATGACGTAGCTTGAAGATGGCCATAGGAACTCAAAGAAACCTTGTTATATTGACGAATTAAATGAAATTGATAGAATGAAAAATGTTATTAACAGCTAACCAGTAATTACATACTTAGTTGATATATAAAGTTATTAAAAAATAAAAAAACTTGAGAGGTGTCAAGGGACTTGCTTTCTATGAGAGAGAGAGAGAGAGAGAGAGAGAGAGACAGACAGAGAAACACGTAAAATGTGTCGTTACAACTTTTGGTCTTAATTTTTTCCGTCTAGACCCCTTTCGCAACGCGCGATAATTCATTCCATTAATACTAAAAAGTTGAAAATACATTAAAATAAAGAAACTTTTTTAAAAACAAGCTTTTATTATGTTCCTCTTAAATTAATACAAAAAAAAACTAAAAATTTTAAAATAATAATTTAAATCTGATATGAAAAATATCATTATATCTTAAGTACCTACGTTGCAACCTTTAAAGATAATTAACCATTTTCGTCTACGTCACAATAATCCCATATCGTAAGTATGTACATACCTATAAGACATTTTTATTAAACCATAAAACTTTGCACCTTGTATTAAATCTTTGCGTTTTTATTACATACTTACCCAATCTTTTATTAAAAAAAGCGTGTTACATTGTGATCGCAAAAGAAAAATAATAAAGGTGTAAAATATGCTAAATGTTATTTAATTGTCAATCACATCACAATGTATCACGCTTTTACTAAGCGCTCCCAAATAAATTATTGCCAATATCCCAACCGCCCAGTGGAGGAAGCCGTATCTTATTTAATCTAAGGACATTAGACACCTTCAATTAACATGGGTCTCAGTGCACTGATCACCGAGATCATGTACGCAGATGATTTGTGCTTTGTGACAGAAACCCCAGACGGCGTTCAACAGCTAATGTCAGTTTTCGAGGTGTGCCGTAGTAAGTTTGGCCTTAAAATCAGCGTCAAGAAGACGGAGATGATGTCCTTGGGTATTCATGGTCAAGAGACGCTAACGATAAACCTTGGCGATGACGTATATGATGACGTATAGAAGCAGGTCGTTAAGTTCCGTTACCTGTGGAGCACTACCACATCTAAGTATGACCTTGACATTGAGATCAATAGCAGGATCGGCGCTGCAGCGGCAGTGTTTGGAAAGCTGAGCGTCAAGGTCTTTCGGTCACATAACCCTAAACTAGCCACCAAAATTAGCGTATACATGGCGATTGTGCTGCCAAACCTTCTCTACTCTGCTGAAACGTGGTGCTTGTACCGCAGCCATATCAGCACTTTAGACCGATTCCAGTTCAAGTGTTTACGCAACATTATGAGAATTCGATGGTTAGACCATGTACGGAACTCGGAAGTTCTTCGCCGAGCCAATTTAGGTGGCATCGAGAGTTACCTCATGCGACGACAACTTCGGTGGTGCGGACGCGTATCACGAATGGCAAAGGAGCGAGTGGCGAAGCGCATCTTCTTTTCTGAACTCCAGGAGGGCAAGCGAAAGCAAGGCGGTCAACTCCTCAGATTTAAAGACGTTCAGAAAAGACATATGAAGAGATGCAACCTTGAGCCCTCGCAGTGGGAGAGTTTGGCAGCACGGCGCCCCGAATGGGGAGGTCTTGTCCAGAGGCGGGTTTGTGAGTTCGAGGAGCGTCGTAGATCTGCCCTCGACTTGAAACGCGACCAGGTGAAAGCCCGACCACCTGGGGCAACACAGTATACCTACGTGAATGGTACCCTCACGTGTACACATTGCTCGAGGGTCATCACTAAGAAGATTGGCTACGGTAGCCACATCAGGGCGCATGAGCGCCGATTCACTGACCGGGGTCAACAGCGGTCGCCTTTTAAAACTTTTAAAACTCTCGATATGCTCAGAATTCGATATAAAAGTATTCACGTAAAAAATAAACTTAGCACGTTCACCAAACCACCACCACTCATCAAAAACTGTCCACCCATTAAGATAAATTAAACTCGTTGCGGTTGTCTTGTCAAGACGAATCAAACGAGTCGATACTCGATGGGGTTGCGTCGTTTCTATACTGAGTTCCTGTGACCATCTTCCAGCTCCATCATCAGATCAGACCCTGGTAACCAACTAAAAACAAAGAACTCGTCACGACGAATCAAACGAGTTGAAACTCGATGGGGTTGCGTCCTGTTATTACAACGTTCCTATGACCACATTCCAGCTCCATTATCAGACCCTAGCTACCATTGACAGACAAACTACTAGACAAGACGATTCAAACGAGTAATTACTCGAAGAGGTTGTGTCGTTTCATCGTGAAGTTCCTATGACCACCTTCAAGCTCCATCATCAGATCAGCACCATGTCATCATAATACTGCATTGTCACGCCATTTACACATGTATGCAAAATTTCAACTCAATCGGTAACATGGAAATGGATCGAATTTAATTTGCAAGATTTGTTGACAAACATCGGGACAGGTGAAACTAAATAAAAGCTTGTTAATAAAAAAAGGGTCATACATTATTGTCTTTGATAAATGCGGACTATGGATGCCTCAAGTCCTCGCTTTGTACAAGCTGTACTCGGAAAAACGTCCTCAGTCTGTTCATGGATAGTCTAACACAACGTCCTCGTATAGTACTTAGCGCAGGTTTCTGTGTAAGAAAAACGTCCTCGAATGGGTATTACTGGGCAGGTCAGCAGGGTCCTCGGATGGTTTAACACACCGTCCTCGGTTTGTATACGGCATGTCTTGTTTACGTGTGTATTTTGGGTCCTCGTATTGAACGTGAAAATTCTGGTCACAAAAGATAGAGATAGAAGATTCGAACCAAACTGGTCAGGCATAGAATTTAATTTGCAATCTATTCGTCTAGGAAACTATGACGTACGACGTTCCTAAATACCTTTTCTGAGAGGTCCTCGGATGGATAGATACGACCAGAGTCCTCGCAAGGTACTCTGTACAAACAGGGGTGTGTGTGTGTATGTATGGGGGGTGTAAATAAGCGCCATATTTATTTATAATGTCACGAATGTCAAAATAACTAAATTGAACCTTATGAACGCATTCACATCTTATTTAAATACACGTGTTTAGCAATTTTAGCGACGATGTAACAAGGTCATGGATAAAAGTGACAGATAAGCATGTTCATGAGGTTCAAATTAGTTGGTTTTGAAATGTTTGACATTAACTCTTCAATCTATAGTTTGTTTATGTCCTATTTCTTCCGTATTCTATGGAGAAATATAGGCTTACTTAAAATTTGGAATTTTAGCTGGTCAGCCCATAGATTCTATATCTATGGGTCAGCCAGAATCGAGTCCATTACCGCACTAAAACGCCACTTTTGACGGACTTTTTTATTTAAATTATTTATTTTGATATTTTTGCGCAATTTTGATTGGGTAATGTGCGTGTATTGTTTATGTACAGCGTCCTAGTTTTTTAATTTTTTTTTGTAATAATCGATGTTATCTTGTAAAGTAGCGTAAGAAAAATAGAAATAAATGCCGAAAATAGTTTCTTGTAATTTTTTTGAATTTCCCTTAAAATATTTGCACTTGATTTGAAATGACGACGTATATATTGTTATTCTAAATCTATGTGTTAATAACGTGCCAACTATCTATTACGAACTATTATTATTAAGTAAAATCATGGTTACAAAAGGCATTCTGTGACAGTAACATTTACATAATAAGAATTATTAAAAAAATATTGCATATCACTATCACTACATAGTATATATACCAAATTCGCTTCCCGTCTGTCTGTCTCAAAGAGATTAAAATATATTAAGGCATAGAGGGGACAAAGCCAGGAAAATTTGAAGTCAAAAGTTATTCCAAGTGGAATAAGTCTAGTACAATTTAGACCGAATGACAGCTCGCGTTCTTACTAACTGACATGACAAGGACATGACGCTTAGGCTTCAAAATTTTGTATGAAAATATTCCCAATGTCCCCTCTATGCCCTATAATATTTAAATCTCTTTGGTCTGTCCCAATGTATGATTAGATCTTTAAAACTACGCAACTGATTTTGATGCGGTTTTTTTAATGGATACAGTGATTCAAGAGGATGGTTTTTATATACCATATAAACCGAAGCGAAGTGAGGGCGGGTTGCTAGTAATATTACAAAACCATGGCATTGAAATGAGGCTGATTATTTGCATGCATGTGTTGCTTACCGCTGGCTTCAGCCGGTTGTCAGTAGCCTGTAAGTTAATGTTCTTTATTTAGCGTCAATTGTGTTAAATTTCAGATAGCAATGCATTCCCAAAAAAATATTTAATTTACGTTGATGCGTATTTCCTGTACTGACGGACTTTATTAGGCAGCTACCTATTTCTGGGAACAAAGTTATCTGGACGGTTATTTTTTTTTAATTTTTTTTTTAATTTATCTAATTTAAATAATATTTTATTGTTGCTCTTTTTCCTGTGATTGTTTTTTTATTGTATGTTTATTTTATTTTTAAATGAACTATATTTTAAATTTAATCACGTCAATGGTCTAATCTATAAATACGAAAGTTTAAACATTTTATTGTATTGTACAACTAGCAGCGCCCCACGGCTTCACCCGCGTCAGTCCCGTTCCCCTGGGAAAATTATAGCCCATGCTACCCCCCGAAAAGTAAGCTTTCCATTGGTGAAAGTAATTTTAAAATCCGTCCGGTAGTATCAGAGCCAATACAAACAAAGAAAACAAAAAATGTAATATTTACTCCATCCAGTTTTTTCTCGTGCCCGTGGGAATTTCCAAAAATCCCTTTATAGCGGTTGCCTACGACATATAAGACACCTACAATACCTACCTACCTACCATATTTCAAGCATCATTGTGTTATCGTTTCGGAATAGTAGGTACGTCTTTCTCTTTAACCAGTTTTTTAATTTTCCCGCGGAAATGAGATATTTTTCTAGAAATAAAAGTACCCTAGATGTTGACCCCGTTGTTGTACCTAATCAGTTATCTCCGTACCAAATTTCATCATAGCAGCACCCGTGTAGCTCTCTCTCCCGTGGGAAAACGGGGATAAAATATAGCCTATGTTACTTCCTGATAATGTGGTTTAGACACGAAAGTGTAACAAAGAAACAGACGTACAAAAATCGCAATTATAATATTTAGGATAGCGGGTGCATAGTGGCGTTGACCGCGCGTTGACCTCAGCTATCTCCATACCAAATTTCATCAAAATCCGTCGGGACAGCCAGACAGTCAAAATTTTCAAAAATTTGTGTTTTGATATAGCTACTCGTACATCGACAACTCTGAAAAGCATTATGTACATTTAGGGTGAGGCCAAACGAGCGTAATTTCGGTTGCAGAATTTCGGTTGCAGAAATTCTGCCCGACAGAAATTCTGTTGGGCTGCCCGACGGAGCGTAATTTTGTGAGTCGTGAGTAGCAGAATATATCTTATTTCTCACTCCCTCTTGAGTGATCCGTCACATTCCACTCTAGTATCTCTTGCACACATTGTCTATGTCTACCCCATCACCCCACGAACTGAAATTCGGTCCGAATAATGCATCGGCAGACAACTCATTTTGCGTCGCCGTGTGAATCAAATAGGACTTTTGTATGAAATCGAATGCAGCAGAATTTCAGCGACCGAAATTCTGCTACTCACGACTCACAAAATTACGCTCGTTTGGCCTCACCCTTACAAATCAAAACGAATTTTCAGCTTTGCCGCCATTTTCAATTTATCTTATCACCTGTGCCAAAACGCAAACGCATTTATTGCCATACAGCCACGTTGCACTATGCAATTTTTACTGAGCAAAGACTTACCTACTTTGGTATGCCAAGATTGATAAAAGAGAACCAATCAAAGAGTAGGTATTTAATAACTCCAGCACGCCTCAGCAGTGTGTTGTAATACTTGTAATGTTCCAAATTCAAAAAACGCTCCACCAATGGATTTCATTATTGTCCGTAAATTCGATACTTCGCGTGTTCTTTTTTTCAAAAATAATGACTATATCAAAGAGGTTGGAAGAAAATCATTCATCAGGAGAGAGATACTTTTTCTTTAAACGTCTTTGGACTATATATTTCCATGCATGTTTGAGAGATTGTGTTGTAAGGGAGCAAAACGATATTTTTACGGCGAAACCGTTTTTTTAAATCACGAACATAGTAAATGATTCTAGGATAGAATCCCGAACGTAGTGAAGGATTCTACTGTAGAACCATGAACAAAGTGAAGGGTTTAAAGTACGTAGCTCAAGGTAAAAATGTTTTTGCGACCGAATGATACATGTCAAATGCTTTTATTTGTATTTGGTATACGGTGATCTAGTACATTTTGTATCGAGGGTCTAAACAAAACCATAACATACCAGAGGTGGTCAATGAAACCGAGGGTATATTAATTTGGCGTTTAGTCTCGCGGTGCAAACTGTACTTTTCATATATTGGACCCCTATACGTGATAGGTGGTGAGCCTATCGCCGGAATGGATCTGTTTACACATGTCTCAGAATTAATTCTGAGACCTGCTGGACATAGGCCTCCCCTAATGAGCGCCATAGCGCCCTGTCTTCGGCTCGACGCATCCAACATCATCAGCAAAATGTAACTCGTCCTACATTAATTGATCGTCAAAATTTACCTAAAATTTTCATCAAATATTAAATTAAGGCCACTAATAAAAAAAAAGAAAAGCCTTTTTTTATCAATTTGTGTAATAATAGTTTATATTTTATATCGAGGGACTAAACGAAGCCATTATATACCAAGTTAATGAAACCGAGGGTATATTAAGTTAGCGTTTAGTCTCGAGGTGCAAACTGTACCTACTTTTCACTTTGAGTGCGAGAAAAATTGTCAATTCAGTACAAATTTCTTTTAAAACCGAAAAAATACACTTGACAAAAATTCTGGAATTTTCGCGGGCAGTTTTTTCTTCTAAACCTGTCACAGATTAACAAAGAGATTTAAATCTTATTTAAAACACATGGCGCCACCTTCTATGCGGAAACACTATGGAACTAAAACTCTCAACATTTTCGTAATGAAGATGGTTCACACTCCACATATATTTACTGGCTGTTTGAGTTTGTCAACATCTCATTAAGGAAATTAAAAAACTAATTACTCTTTACTCCCTAGGGACTAAAGTGATCACTTTAGTCCCGCTTCGTAGGGCTATATTGGCGTACTTTTAGAGCATGAGAAGTGAAAAATACCATTATTTTACGTATATTAATTAAATGAATGAGAAGAGAATAGTAGGTACCTAATCAAAAGATAAAATAAACCATTATTGGATTATTAAAGCAGCTCGCGCTTTAGTTAGCCTTCCATGCTGTAATTTTAATCCAAGTGGTTGTGCCTTTGCCTCTCTCCCTTTAAAACAAGTCTACTCCCATGGTACGGAGATAAACAGTTCCAACTCTTGGAAACTTGTATGAAAATCGTTTCCGCTTATTAAAAAGGTCACCAAATGAAATTACTGCGAAAATCGCTTCCGCCTATTAAAAAAGGCTCTCCAGAATGTTTATGAAAATCAGGTTTAATTTGGGGACTGCGGTATTCTGCCTTTGACAAATGACCAGGGGAAAACTTGGTGAAACCTCACCTGCGTAAGTCCCGTTCCCGAGGGAAAACTATAGCCTATGTTACTACCAGAAAAGTAAACTTTCCAGGGATGAAATAATCTTTAAAAAAGGACCAGTAGTTTTTAAGTTTATATGTTACAAACATTACAAAAAACTAATTTTTAAACTGAATTTGAATGATTTATTAATTAGTTATAACAGGAAAAACATTATGGAAGTTTATTGACATATTGTTTTAACATAATACATATAAAATGCTTTGTCCTGTCCTGAAGGACTGACGGATCAACACACAGCCTAAACCACTGATCGTAAAGACCTGAAACTTGGAGGGTGTGTTCTTTGTTTGACGTAGGTATCCAATAAGAAACGATTTTCCGAAATCCTACCCCCTTAGGGGGTGAAAAAGGGGGGAAAAGTTTTTATGGGACAACATGATTTTTTTGGTCCAATCTACTTCAAATTAGGCATAAACATTCTTTAACAGAATTGATGGAAGACGTATTTCGTATTTTATTAAAATTCATCAGTTATCGGGGTTAAAAAGGGGTAGAAAGTTATTTTGGGGGTGATTTGCTTCGATGTTGATATCAATACTCCTTAGTGCTTTCGATTTATATAACATTTTATTTTGACACATCATGAAATTTGATGTGGAGATAACTGAGTAACTGGGTTAACATCTAGAGTACCTACTTTTTACTACAGGAAAATATCCCATTCTCAACATAAAAATGGTTACAAAGAGAAATGCCTCCGAACCTATAACACCTAGAAACTTGAAATATGGTATATCGGTGTCTTATAATAATATGTATTCAATCGCAGCAATCACTTTGAAGGGATTTTTAGAAGTTCTCACGGGAATGGGAATAAACTGGATCCGCGCAGGCAACACCGCTAGTGATAGAGAAAATATTATAACAGTACTAGTTTTATTCTATGCAAAAATAAAATATTGATTCAATATAATACCTAGGCAAGGTAATCTGATATCTGCCTATTTTTGAACTAATAAAATCTGAAGCCAAAGAAACAAAAGTTAGTTATTCTTGCATCTTAAAAGTTTAATTTCTTATATTTTACTGCACAGTAAAAGGATAGGTACCGCTATGGGTGTAGTTAGCACCATCCAATTATAACAATGTGCTATTTACCTTTCCAGTGCATGCATGTCAACTTTTAAAATATTACTTAGTGATCTAATAGATACTGTATTTGTATAGTGTACAATTTCATTAAATGGATGACAGGAGTAAACTTTTATAAAATAAGTATCACATTATTTTATGAATATGCACTGTTTCACATTGTTCTCTTTTAGGGGAATTTTACTATCTGTAAAAATATTGTAAAGAAATGTATGTTTCCCTTGTTAATAAATGTAATTATTTATCAAATTTTCCATTGATTTTATTTCCTATCCATATGGCGGCACTTCAACCAACAGAGCATAAGTAGATTATCTCAATTTATAACAATACCTAGTATACAAAAATATTGGAAGAAAAAATTTCCCCTTTCCTATAGAGTACTAATGTAGGGAAGCTAGGCCGCTGGTGGCCAAACCCGGTTTAGACGTCACTCACTGGTTTGATGACACAAGGACATATTGAAAGTTAGATCAAAACAAGGTCTCGGTCTTAACATAAATATGGCCGCTTGCAACATTGTGTGGTGCAAAAACTCCATGGAAAATTTGCTAAAAATAGTAGGTATAAAGTAAATAAATAAATATGTGAAGTCCAATACAAGTCATTGACTGTTCCTATTAAAACTAGACCACAAAAAATGTTTAAGTATTTGTCTTTTTATCCTTCGAGCTTGACAAAAAAGATTAAAATGTCGATAGATATATTTTAATGTTGATAACATTTTCAATAGGTACCTTACACAAATGTAGATTTTCAGATAATTTAACTCGGTACCGGAAGAATATCGATTCGATGCCCGATTTCATAAAAAGTGGTAGGTGTACGTACAATGTTTTAGACGGGAAAATGTAACAGACTGCCAGATATTTACTTTCGGATTCATATTTTTTCTTTAAAAGTTTTTGACCTAGTACTTATAGCAGCAGTGCCAGTCCGGAACAGTGATTTTGATGTGACCTCTATGCTTACGCAAGGTCAACAAAGATTATAAAAGCCGCGTAGGATGGCATGGGTCACAAAAATATTGATAATAATTTCATAGCATTCGTCGCAGTTCAAACGTAATTCCGATAAAACGATACGTTACCTTCTTATCTTCGTCTCTGCTGTCAGCCATTATCTCCTGTTTTTAAAATATTCAATAATATGTGCTCATATATTTTGCTCAGTAAATTAATCTAAAAACCAAATGATAATGACAGACAGTAAGTAAATGTTGCCGTTCTACAAAATTAAAAGTCTCTAGATAATGAGACAAATTCCGCTAGAAAGGGGGAAAAATATGTTCAGAAAATCTAGATTTTACCAGATATGTAATATTTCTGTCGCTCAAGTCTAATCGTATTTTTTACTTGTCTGATTGATGAAAACATATTTCTATTCCATTACAACAAATAAATAAATAAATTATACCTAATCAGACAATAAAAAAGCAAAATAAATAAAATATGATCATTGAACCAATTCAGTAACAAAAGAAATAGTATTAATCCTTAATCAAATATTTTAATTAAATAAATGGGATAATAAGCAAGGTACTTGTACTTAATTTTTTTTTATTAACCATGGTCTTACTGTTGTTGGCCCCAGACTATAGTCTAGGCAATAAAGGTAGTGGACCTCCACATTAACTCCTCTGTCGATGAAACTTTGCAGGATTGTAGTTAGTATAGTATGAGACAATACTTGCATAAAAAAATCCAAAAAAAACAATGGCGAAGTTAGGTTTTTATACCTAAAAGTACAAATAGCCTACTAAATTCGACGGAGCCTACTAATTCCTCACTCAAAAATTATTTTACTAGATGACTTAATTACTTAATTATGTGGTACATGATAAAAATTCAAAACTTTGTCCAAACAGAACTATTACTTACTGGACAAAATACCTATTATGGTCCGTCATTTTGCTGGGAAAATTGCTCTGGCAAATTTTATTTCTCTGGTGTCCTTAAAACCTAGTCTGGAGTGACGGGTAAGAAAATCCAAAAAAATATGCTTACCAAAACCACTAAAAAAAATGTTTTTTTGTGGTTGATAATTTGATAATTTCTGAAAATAATATACGAGAGACGGTTTTTTTTTATTTTCCTATTGTAAGTCCACAGCGACTGTTAAATGACATTCCAGTTAAAAAAATGGACTGAGCAGTTTTCCCGTGCAAGGTACATTAAAAAACATATACCTATGTCTGAGTTTTGTTGTTTCTACCAGGAGATTTTTTTGAATATTTCGCATATAGCTTTTTTAACACACATGAATATTGCTGGCGAAGAAAGACTGAGCATTTTTCCCAACAAAGATATCAAATAAATAAGTATTTCAGTAAAAATACCTTTTTTTTTTTATTTTATTATGCAAGTATTGTCTCATACTATACTACAATCTTGCAAAGTTACATCGACTGAGGAATTAATGTTGGGGTCTTTATACAAAAATCTGCTCCATTGCCTGGACTACTAGCCCGAAGCCAAAGACGTTTGAAAAGTGCTTCGCGAGTACTAGGGCTTTTGAATACCGGATTTTTCGAATACCGGTATCAATACCGGAAAATTGTGTTCAGATTCATTTTCTTTTCAAGCAGAAAATGCCAAATTTTATGAAGAAAATAACACATAAACTAAGCCCTTTGTTATTAAATAACTTTAAATGTATCAAAAATAGTTTAGCAAAAGGAATGAATCTGTCTTTTTTTTTATGACGAATCGTACCTACCTATTGTATGTAGAAAATATAGCAAGCGAAAAAAAAACACTTTATTTCCGCGTATGATAATTTGCTAAGTATTGTGTACAATATGAATATTCGGTTACTGATCGGAATTTCAGCATTTTATTTAGGTAAGATTCTTTCGTTTTCGTTGGGTTTACGCACAATGGAAGTCGTTAAGCCATGTCAGATGCCCTTGGGTGACTTGAAAAATTCTGACTGTTAAGTGGCCACTAGCTTAACACCATCTCCCAATCCGTGGTGGGCTCGCGTGGGAGATTATAGCCCATACTTCCTCATGTGTGAGGAAAGACCCTTAGCTCAGCAGTGGGCTGTTACGGGTTGATGATGATGATGATGATTTAAGATTCGGTATTCGGCCTTATATTAGGAACAAAGTTTCCAAATAGCAAATAATGAAAAACATCACACATATTACTTAAAAAATGTGGTTTAGTCAGTAAAGAGCCGCCGGTTCCAATTGGAACCGAGACAAAATTAAAAATCTATTGTGTCTGTGATTTATGGTCTGAGAGGTTAAACGGTACCATGTTTTGCTTTGGGCGAACTGACGTAAAATAATTATGTGTGACATGATTAATTCCCACATGTAACAAATAATCCCCTATGCGCGTCCTTGTTCGTGCTGCTAGCACACCGCATGCACTCCAATGAGAATGTCATCCGCAAAATGTTTAACTACGTGATTTCCATCAAGGCCGAATATTCGGCGCTTGGGAGAAGACTGTGACCAGTTATTCGGTATTTGGCCAAATCACTATACGTGTCATCTCGTAAGTAGGTACGTGACATAGGTATCTATTATAATTATAACTAAAATATAATCTTCAATAGTTAAAACAATTAGTTTTGTACCTACTTCAGGTAAGTTTCATTTTCATATTCAAAATGTTGAATGAACTAAGCCTGACAAAAACAAATAAAATAAAACGCATCAATTGTGGATTCACTAACTTAAATACTTTACTTAAATCTGTTTACTTTAAAAATATAAAAGAAAACAACAGATAGGTTATACATAACGTAAGAATAAACTGTTTTCTTCAGGAGAATCAATTTAGACAAAAGTTTATGATAATTATTGCCTATGCTAGGAACAACGAGGACGGGCGTGCAGTGCGATGCTATTTGTCTAAATACAATCGTTTCAATAGCTTGCTCTTATTGTAGCTAACTGCCAAACCTTCATAGGAACTGAATTTCTGGTTTAAAACCTACACTTATAGAAATAAGTACGATAAAATATGTACAATTATTATTAATATGCTCTTGAATGTATACCTGTACAGTTTATACTAAAAATAAAACTAAATAACCAATACCGGGATCCCAGTATTAGACACTTCAATACCGGTATTGAAAAAAGGCGAAAAAAGTATTGGAAGCCCTAGTGAGTACAGATGGGATATCCACCAAGTAGGGATGAAGCCGTACCTCAAGTAAGAAGACGTAAATCAAGAAAGAAGTCATCTGGGGATTAGGTGTTCAATTAAACAATTTCAGTGGAACTTGAAGCCTCTCCATGGTCTCCAGTTACTATTGGTCTTTTTTTGCCAACTTCTTTATCGACAACGAATAATAATTATTATGACATAAAAATACCGTGATTATTTGCTTATAAATTCACGATTTTTATTTTTGAAAAAAGTCGCCGAATATTTATTTGTCGCTAAAACAAAAAAAAAACCGTTAAAAAATAATGAAATCCCCTAGATCTAGCGACAAAGTCAAACGGCAACACTGATTAAGTAAATTTTTTTTTGTTTCTTTTTAGTTCGAACAACTTGTGTTGGCCAGGCTAGAGTCATATACCATACTGCCTCGATCTTTAAATGAGGCGTTTTCGGTGACAGCTGTCACTTGAGTATTCAAAGGTGTCAATAGATGGTGCTGAACTGAACTTTCAATTAGCTGTCATAAACTAGTACAGTAACAGCCATGCCACCAAAGATAATATATATAGAAGGACGTAGATATGTTACTAGAGCACGGAAAATGAGGCCGACAAATGTAGCTAATTAACCACATTTAATTTAGTCGCATTTTATTTCAAGTCGTATTTTAAGCACAATTCTTAACAGATAGCTCTCTTTTTCTTTATAAATCGTTCCGTATCATCTTTCCCCGTCATTGTTGTATCCTATAAATACGCTAAGAAGTAAGTATGTACATGTTGTAGCACACTCGCAGGGGATCAATTTTTAAACGCAAGCAGTATGAATATAACTCATCCTTACTTTAATATCTTTGCATGCCACACATTAAAAAACGAGAAGTTGACATGTTGATAGTAAATAAACACTAAGAATTTTTTATTGCTACAATCTATCTATATGCAGCGACTAATACGATATAATTATGTTGTTATTTTTAACATGCGTACCTATATGTGCCATCGCTAACTGTAGAAATGGAGGCGTTCATACATATCCAACTGATGAGACCTGAATGGGTCATTTATACGAGGCCATTCCACTAAGACAATCCACTAAGACTGCATACAAAAAAAACGTGAGGACAATCCATTCCATTGTCCTGACGTTTTTTTTGTATGCTGTCTTAGTGGATTGCCCTCGTATAAGTGACCCATAAGACAACAGTGGATTAGAACTACCAGAATAGATGGGCATTTTCGCCAACATCACTGTTTTGGGAGAACGAGAAAAAAAGTTCAAAATTAGAAGTAAAAAGGGTCAAAGTGCATAAAGGATCATTTGAACATCAAAAATATGTTGGATTGCACCGAATCTGTATCTTAATTTACGAGATATTTAGCAATAATGTTTTGGTAAGGACATTTTTGGACCGGTAATGACAACTTTTAAAAACTCTGAAGATGTTTTGAAGGGTTTATATCCACGGATATTAGCCACGGATAACGACGAGTTGTATGAGTTGGGCTAGTCTGAATACATACTACATATACATTTTAAGAACATTCGAAAATAAAATTAGTAAAATTTTGGTAGCCATCAACATTCCGCATACATTAAGGTGGTGTTTTTTTATACAAATGCTGAAGGTATCGGCTTTTTATTTACCCTCTTGAAGAATTCCCTTGATTTTCCAGTCACATTGTATAGTGTTATAGAATCAGTCTTTATACTAACGATTTCTGTAAATAACTAAAAACATATAAACTCTCCACAATTTATATGATTAGGTTAAAATCAAATTTAAAATAACAAAACTTTTTAAAATACATTTAAAAAAAACAAATAACTTTTCGCCAAACTATAAATCTGTCGTAACTTAGGTAAGCACTTTATTTTATACAACAGTCAAAAACAAATAATATAATTTGAACATTCATGAGAAATAATAAAAGACTTTTACTTGAATTAACTAAAACGTATTTTCTCCAAAATGTTAAAGAAAGATACAAAACAAAAACACTCTTGCTTCAAATGCTAATAGTTTTTTATAACATTTAATGCTTAAGTATATTTATGTTCTAAATAATAAACAATAATTCTTTAGTTTTTAGTTTTAAATGATACCCTTAAAAATAAATAAATAAATAAATAATGTTCATTTACTACTTTAACATCATATTATAACTTGCTATCCTTTATAGCCCAGTCATATTAGGGGTGAAAATTGGTTTTTCGCAAATATCTTTGTTCCTATTGCTTATGAGATTTACACTTTTTATAAAAGTTGTAGAGTATACAATTTTTTACAACTTTTGTTTGAAATTTTATACTTTACAACTTTTATAATAGGTGCAAATCTCATTTAAGCAATAAGAACCGATATATTAACGAAAAACCGATTTTTATTAAGTTTGACCTTCAATATCTTAAGACGCGAACACGATAGCATTTGTGACTTTTGAGACAATATTTAGGACGACAAAACAAAGTTTTATACCAATTTACAGCTTATTTTCTTTCATTCCGAGGTTGAGGTCCCTTTTTACGTAATATGACTGGGCTATTAGGATAATTCTTTCTATAAAAAAATTAAATGTCATTACCATCCCAAAACTGTCCTTACCGCTCTACTTAACAGGACCAAAAGTCAAAAGTCAAAATTCTTTTATTTCAGTAGGTATTAGTAATACACTTTGAAATGTCAATATAAACAAGGCACACTAAACTCGTCCATGAGGATTGGCTAAATGTAAACAACAGCCCATCTCCACCGACGAGTTGCTGGTTCCAAATGCAGTACCCCGAGAAGAGCCAGCAAGAAACTCAAGGGCAGCTCTTTTTAGTCTCATGTCTTACTAGTAAATATGGTTCACAATAATAATTATAACGAATAGCCTTACATAGCGCTGAGTCGGTTAAACCCATGCATTTTGATCTACTAAGTAGTCGGTAATTTTATAGTAGCCTTTTTTATGTAATGTTTGCTTAACTATTGTTTTAAATTTGTCAAGAGGCAAATTTTGTAATGCAATAGGAATCTTATTGTAAAAGCGTATACATTGACCCTTATATGATTTGGTAACTTTAGATAATCGACTAACATAAGCAGCCAGTTCATTCTTATTTCTAGTGTTTATACAATGTCTGTCACAATTTTTTTTGTAAAGTGATATATTCTTTTTAACATACAATACGTTTTCGTAAATATACTGTGACGCCAGTGTCAGTATATCAATTTTCTTGAATTTTTCCTTTAGAGACATCCTAGACCCCATTTTATAAATTGCACGAATGGCTCGTTTCTGCAAAATAAATATTCTCTGAACATCAGCAGCATTCCCCCACAGTAGAATGCCATATGACATCAAGCTGTGGAAGTAGCTGAAATAGACAAGTCTAGCTGTTTCTACGCTTGACATATTACGTATTTTTTTTACGGCATATGCAGCAGAACTGAGCCTTTTCGCCAACGTATCAATGTGTGGTCCCCATTGTAACTTAGAGTCTAGAGTTATTCCTAAAAATACTGTAGTGTTTACACATTCTAATTTTTCGTTTTTAACTGTAACTGAGTTTAAAGTTCGTTTAACATTTGATAAAGAAAAATGTACACATTTAGTTTTTTTCTCATTGTGAAGTAAATTATTAACGTTAAACCAACTGACAACATCATTAATTGCACTGTTCACTTCGTCATAAGACTTAATAGGTCGTTTAACTTTAAAAAGTAGAGATGTATCATCTGCGAACAGTACAATATCATGTTGCACTCGGTTGGGTAGGTCATTTATATAGACCAGAAATAGAAATGGGCCTAAAATGGAGCCCTGCGGTACACCAATACAAACCGCCGATCCAGACGATCTTGAACCGTTTACATCAACACATTGTATCCGGCTTCTCAAGTAGGACTTTATTAAATCAAGAGCGCGGCCTTGTACGCCATAATGACATAATTTTCTGATGAGAATTTCATGATCTACACAATCGAATGCCTTAGATAAATCACAGAAAACCCCAACAGCATCCTGCGATTTCTCCCAGGCATCAAAAACATGATTTACTAGCTCAACACCGGCATCGGTTGTCGAGCGACCCCTAGTAAATCCAAATTGCTTTACAGACATTATACTGTTGATAGAAAAATGTGCACTCAACTGATATAGAATAATTTTCTCAAAAATTTTACTAAGAGTCGGTAGAATTGATATTGGTCTGAAGTTAGAGGGGTCTAATCTACTACCGGCTTTGAATAATGGAATAATTTTACTATGTTTCATCAGATCAGGAAATACGCCATCATCAACGCATTTATTAAATAAACAAGCTAGAGGTGAAGCAATTAAGTCTATTATGGATGATATGATTTTTACAGATAAGCCGTCGAGATCGGCAGTATTTTTCATTTGTATTGATTTGAATGCTTTTAGGATGTCCCAAGAATTTACATGATCGAATATGAAATTGCCTGTATTACATGCAGCGGTATGTTCTTGTAGTAGCGATTCAGCGAGTGCGGGCGACGAGTTAAGTGACTTGGTCGTCGAGACTGGAATATCAGAGAAAAAATTTACAAACACTTCAGATATATCTTTATCATTTCTTAAAATTCTATTGTTAACCTTCAACTGAAAGTCAAAATGTTGAGATCTTAATTTTCCAGTCTCGCTATTTATAATTTTCCATGTAGTTTTTACAATGTCTGTGCTATTTTTGATTTTATTACTTACATGGTTAGCTTTAGCCGCGGTACAAATACGTTTAAAGATTTTTGAATATTGACGAACATAATTGCAAAAGGCATCACTAGTGTTATACGTCCTTTCCTCGTATAATTCATATAATCTTTGTCTGCTTTTATGAATTCCCACCGTCGCCCAATCACTGAACATTAAATTATTATTGATTTTTACAGTTTTCGTTTTAAAAACATTATTACATTCGTTCTTAGCTAGTGTTAATACTGACTTGTAAAAATCATTAGGGTTATCACAGTATGAAAAATCTAAAAGTTTATTTTCTATGTTATTTCTAACCCCGGCGAGGACAGTCGTGGTAAGGACATTCGACGGTTTTTGTGACTTCATTCTAAAACTTTCCAATATTACACCGGTTTTTAAGACGTATTACGCACAAAAAAGCTGTTTTTATAATATATCTAGGACTCAGACATATATAAATAGTACTTACTTTAAATCTGGATGTGGTGCCGGTGTGGACATATTTTCAAGTTTTTAGAAGGAACGCTTGTACAGCAAAAACAAAGGCGCGCTATCTAACATTTCTACGCTCAACGGACGAATGACGAGCTTGCCTATGCACAGTGATGCGCTTGTATGTGTGCGGTGCATAGTTTACTTATGCTTTAACATTTTGTTACGAAAACCGGTAAGGACAAAAATTGCTACCAGAAGTTGTAACGTTGTAAATAACATGTTTAGGAGGCACCTACAAATTTATTTTCTATTTTTACTTAATGCTAAAACGATATTCTAATGTATAAAATCATAAGTAAGTGTAAATTTGCTAGTAATTTTTTTGTACACCGAGTCAAAGTTTTAAAAGTAGAAATGCAGCACACGTTACACCCCGATTTTTTTGTTTCAGTCCAGTATTACTTCTAATTTAAATGAGTTGTTTGAAAGACAATCTTATAAAAAGTAAGTTAATAAGGCATTAATTGGTATCGTAACAGAAATTTCACATTTAATAAAGTAATTTTTAAAAAATCAGGTTGCAACCAGTTTTTGGCCCTTTGGCGAAAAGTCCCACTGATGTTTAACGCAAAGTCGGGTGGAATCTGCGTAAATATTCCTGTGTTTGTTCTAACCACTTTAATCCTAGTGATTTTAAGATTCGTAAGTAGCATCTGTGCGTTTCTGTTATTTCACTTACTTTTATCATTCACTTTTTTAAATAATTATTTCACTCATTATTTTTATTGGTGTCCAATAAAGAGTTGTTACTTAATCAATACCAATACATTCATATACTAATAAAATATTTCTAATACTTAGGTGGGAAACTAAGGTAAGTACCTGAATAAAACTGCCGTGTTTTTCCATGAACTGCAACATCTTCCATAACAAACAATTACATTACCGAACCAGAAGATAACAGAAAAACCACTAGAAATTATATTAAATACATCCAATGCAGTTAAGAACTACTCAATATTTAATTAAATGTATGTTTTGGGGTTCAAAAAATATAGTGATGAAAAGTGGGTACCTATCTACGTATTTCCAGGAATGGAATACGTACCTCTGCTGACCCCCTCATCCAGTTTATTCCCGTTCCCGTGGGAATTTCCTAAAATCCCTTCATAGTGGTTGTCTACGAAGTATATCTACTCCTAAGACACCGTTATTGTTTCGGAGTAGTACCTACGAGCAGTGATAGCCTTACAGTTAAAGAGCCTGCTTCACATGATGAAAATCAGCGAGGCTCGCGTTAAAATCCTGGCATGTACCAATGAGTTTTTCAAAAACTTACGTACCTACATATTTATCACTAGCTCGACGGTGAAGAAAAACATCGTAAAGAAAACCGCAGGTTCCAGAATGAATTCTGAGACATGTGTAAGTTAACAGACCCGGTCCGGCGATGGGCTCACAACCTATCACGTTTAGGGGTCCAAAGAATATCTGGTGAAAAGTGGGTATATCCAGAAATGAAATATCTCTGCCTACCCCCTCGGGTACCTACCGCCTTATAAGGCGTGAGATTATTTATTTTTCAACACACTTGCTCATAAAGTGGCTCTAATTTCACTGCAATTAGGCACATAATGACACCTATAATCAAACTGAGACTTTTTGTTTGCTATTATTCACTAGTGAGTTATAGATTTTTTTTTTCAATTTTGTTGCTAGAGTTGCTTTGTTCTTAAAAAAGTTTCGATACAAAAAAGATCGTATTCAATCGTACTAATAAATTAATACACAAATATGGCTTGCTCATTTCATGCAACTTCGTATTTAAATAGATCATTTCAACTTGTACGTGTTTAATAAACAAAACTTTCACTCAAATATAACTTTGGTTTTCTCTGTAAAAACTTTAAATACCCCATTTTGTACGTGGCTAAAACGCTATCCACGACAAACCAAAGAAAAAGAAACCTAATTTTTTTAGTCCATGGCCGATCGCCATTGTAAGATGCGAGCGCATAGGAAAACGAGGCTGTATGGGCCTAGATCCTTTTGCCTTTTCCAAATTATATAAATAAAAAATTGGAAAACCAATTAATTTTCCCCGCCATTGCGAATGATTATTTTAAAATGATTTTTTAGTATTATTTATTCACAAGTGTGTTGAAAAACGTCGTATGATACACGTGTGTATTGATGATTACCGTCCTCGGCTCTCTTATGACCCTCGCCTACGGCTCGGGTCTCAATGGCGCCTCAGCGGTAATCACCAACTTTACTCACTTGTACCATAATGTACTATTTCACACCACATGCATGCTCGACAAAGCCAAATTATATATCATACAGGATGTCCCAGAAGTCAACGATAAGCCGGAAACCAGCGATAGGCCTAGTCATGAGGGTAATCAGAAAAATATAAAAAAAAATCTATGTTCTTTTTTCAAAATGTTATGAAGGTTTAAAAAAAATCCTAAAAAACGGACACCCTGTAATGAACTTTCTTGTACCGTGACTGTAAATATTTACTTTTTGAATATTTTTTTCTGTAATGCTATAATGAATAGCCGTGCTACAATTTACAATAAAAAAAAATTACATAACTGCCTCACTTTTAAGTAAAAAGTTAAATTTGTTTCCAACATTGAATTCTAAATAATTTCATCAACCAACTTAAACCAGCTGTACTGTAAAAAAAAATGTATGGCTACTATTTTGGCAAGTATACTTAAAAGTTGACGCATTTAGTTTTAATTCTAAAATGGTATAACACATGCTAGGTTTTGTTATAGTTGAGGCATGAAAAATTTTTTTCTCGATGAATCCGGATTCTATGCCAATCTAATTTAATGAGGTGAAATGTTGGTAACGCAACCTTAAGTCTGCAGCTGACCTGAACTAAGCCTTTTTATCCTCTTTCTTAACCCTCCTTTAAAGTAATGATACTTAAAATAAGTTTGTGTAATATTTTTTTTATTTAATGTGGTATGACGTACAACATTGTTTTACAGCATTTTTATAACAAATGTTCAAACTGTTTTCCTTCAGCTAATATGCACGCTCTACATCTCCTTAAAAATGATCGAGCTATGCGCCGGGCGTGACGTTTGGAATTGATTTGTTCAGCGGCTTCTGAGATTCTTCGGCGCAGCTCTTCTAAATCTTGAATCGGATTGTGGTAGACTTTTACCTTAATTGCACCCCAGTAAAAAAAATCTATTGGATTAAGATCGGGTGACCGCGCTGGCCACGAAATTGGACCACCCCGACCAATCCACCTATTTGGATATTCTTGATCGAGAAACTCTCTGACTAGACGAGCATAATGCGCGGGGCAGCCGTCTTGCTGATACCACATGCTGCCGTAAATATTAAGCGGCAATTCTTCTAATAAATCGGGTAGTTGATTTAGTAGGAAATCTAAATAAACATATCCATTTATGGTCTCTGGCAGCTCAATCGGACCAATAACTGTACCGTTTAAAATGCCTGTCCACATGTTTACTTTACAACGGTACTGTGAATGATCTTCACGCATTAGGTGAGGATTTTCCACGTGCCATTCGTGTGAATTGTGTGTCATGTAACCGTCCTTTTTAAACGTTGCTTCGTCGGACCATAAAATCGTTTCAAAAAACTGGAGATCTTCAGTGTGTTTTTGCAAAATCGTTTGACAAAATCGCACTCTCTCTGGGTAGTCTCGATGAAGCAAAGATTGTACTCGTTGTACATGGAATGGATGCAGACGGTTTTTTTTTTCAGAATACGATGTGCACTGCTTTTACGTACTCCAAGGCTTTCCTCAATTCCACGTACGGATTTACTTAGATCTTCTTCCACAGCTTGCATGACTTCGTCCTCGTAGGGCAAGAGGGGCCTTCCTTCACCAGCCATATGATCAGGGAATCGACCTTCGGATAATGATCGATGTAGATTAATAAAAACTCGGTAATCAGGATGACGCTCTAAGTTTGGGTAGGTATCTCTCGCGATACACCCTAGCTGCAGCATTGGCGTTACATAAGCATTCTCCGTAAATAAGATGCATGTTGGCGTACTCCTGTACGGTATATCTATTTGGCATGATAACTTCACTTTACGAACTCGTAATTACACGCAAATACAATCTAAGCAACAGACTCCAAAATCTTTACTTCTGGGACGGATTTAAATCAAAGCCATCAAACAAATGACATAAACAAAAGATGTACGAATAAACAAAAATCCCTGTTAGGTTCTCTTTTCAAAATTATGAGTCTATCTCCATTCAAAAAGATTTTAACCTAGATTTACCTAAGAAGGTTGCGTTACCAACATTTCACCTCATTAAATTAGATTGGCATAGAATCCGGATTCATCGAGAAAAAAAGGTTTCATGCCTCAACTATAACAAAACCTAGCATGTGTTATACCATTTTAGAATTAAAACTAAATGCGTCAACTTTTAAGTATACTTGCCAAAATAGTAGCCATACATTTTTTTTACAGTACAGCTGGTTTAAGTTGGTTGATGAAATTATTTAGAATTCAATGTTGGAAACAAATTTAACTTTTTACTTAAAAGTGAGGCAGTTATGTAATTTTTTTTATTGTAAATTGTAGCACGGCTATTCATTATAGCATTACAGAAAAAAAATATTCAAAAAGTAAATATTTACAGTCACGGTACAAGAAAGTTCATTACAGAGTGTCAGTTTTTTAGGATTTTTTTTAAACCTTCATAACATTTTGAAAAAAGAACATAGATTTTTTTTTATATTTTTCTGATTACCCTCATGACTAGGCCTATCGCTGGTTTCCGGCTTATCGTTGACTTCTGGGACATCCTGTATAAACCTCACCGTAAGCAAGACATTATATCCCTTGGCTTTAGCCGGGTTATAATGTTGTATGGAATTTCATTATAACCCTAGGTCAATAACGTAATTTGCACTTTTCATAAACCTTATTGCTATGACGATAAAGTCTAATTTCGCTAAGCAAAATGTGGTGCACCCGCCTGCGGCCACGGTCGTGGCCAACTCGATTTTCGAAAACAGAAGCCGCGGCCTACTAGATTCGCACGATCTTCATTTGTTAAATCAAGTAAGTCACGCCAGCAGAAACAAGTTTCTGTATCAATTTTATAGCTTTAACATTTCAAAAAGAATAGGGTCAAGGCGGCAACAGTGGGTCACTTTTTTTTTTCAGTGACCTGCACTTGATTTGTAGTAGTGTTAGGAGGATGTAAAGGTTACTAGTATGTTATGTAACTAATGTATTTTCATAATTTTATTAGATTTAGTTCAACAAAGTGATATCTTAGGAGATAAAACGTATTTAACAAAAAAAGTCATTTGAGCCACTATGTACTGGTAGTCGGATACAGTGAATCGGAACTTAGTTTACAGTGAATCAGGTATGTTCACAGTGAATCAGCCGTAATATTAACTAAATAAAATGCAGTTTTATGCTTTTTAAAAGTCTTTATTTACTAATTTAACTACGTATCTTAAAATACCGTAGGCCTTTGACGCTTTTCGGACCCTCATACCATTCCCGATATGTGTTAAAGCTACTTTCATGTTGTCAGCCATATTATTGCCACTTTTATGTGGCTTTGCTAGACTAGCCATCCTATAAAAGAAAATTAACAAAATGTACGACATTTTATTATATAACCTGGGATTAAAGTAATGGATTAGGCGCACAATGCCACATTCGCAAAATACCACATTCGCAAAATGTCACACTAGCAAATTGCCACACTAACAAAGTGCCATATTATCAAAATAACAAGATTGTTCAACTACCTTCGTTGCCGTAGGTCGATTTATGAATTAGAAAATAAAACTAATTTAATTATGTTTGTTTTTTATCTTATGTTTGTATCTAATTAAATTATTTATTAATTTCTTTTTATTTTATCATAAAATTAATTGAAAATGTAAACTAAAATTATGAATGCTGCTGAGAATCATATAATGTTATAACTTTTTTCAAAAAGCATATTTTTTGTATTTACATATACATTAAGAAAATAATTCAGTAGGTAACGATTTAGTTGCACAGGGGTCAGCTGTTTGTTTGTAATTTTAATTGTATTATAATAGTATTTAATCACATTAACGTGAGAATATGGGAATAAAACATAGCCATACGGCCGGGGATTTTCTCAACAGATTCATAAAATTTACATCAAAAATCTGTTCAGCCGTTTTCACGTGATGCGCGATCAAATAAACAAACTGACAAAAATTCTAAAAACTGTTGGAACATGTTCTATTACCGATTCTGAGTATCCTCAGCCAACATTTTTCGCTTCTTAGCGGCATTCATAATTTCAGTTTAGATTTTAATAATAATAATAAAGGTTAAAATTTGATTTATGTTAAAACATATGTCTAGGTACATCGGGGATACAAGACGTGCGTTCTTTTATGTTAAAATAAATGGACATTAATAAATAATGTGATTAAATACTAAAATAATTCAATTAGTTTTATTTTATAATTCATAAATCATCGGCTTACTGCAACAAAAGGGAGTTGGACAATCTTCTTATTTTGATAATATGGCACTTTGTTAGTGTGGCATTTTGCTAATGTGACGATACGCGAATGTAACATTATGCGAAATTCCAAGGATTCATTTTGCAAATGTCCAATGTGTCAAATTCATGCGTGGGAATCTTGTTGGTGGGAATATAGTACACAGTGGTTCATGATCCACTGTGTACTAAAGTGATTTGAGCCACTGTGTACTAAACCGCCATTTTCGATATATCTCATGCCACACGCCACACTGTTTCGTAAACGGATGTGCAGTAAACGCCAAAACAATCTCAAATAAACTTACTTTTGATCACAAATATCACTTTAAAAAAGTAACAAAAGGTTAGTGAAAAAATACAAAGTCTATCTTACCTTTAAACTCACTTTTTCGATGGTCAAAACAAAAAATTACTCGCAACACGCATTCATTCCGTTGCAGATGGAAGCCGATTGGTTGTGATATGTTCGTGTTTTGAAGCCTTCCGAAGAGTGTGAGAGAGAGATAGCTATCTCTAATACTTTCTTACAAATAGCCACTGCGCCACTGTTGTCGCTATAGCCACTGTTGCCGCCTTGACTCGAAAATGTCGAGTGATGAAAGTACTTTGACTCCAGAGTCTATTAAACTAGATGCCATAATAGGCATTGTCAATAATCTACTACCATGCAATTGCATTATATTGTCTCGCATAAGGTGAGAAAAGTAGAGTATATAACTCGGGAATTAAACTGTTTTTGTCTTGGGCGCTTAAATCCCTCACTAAACTCAGGACTCAGTCTTAATTCTGCGCTCGGGAGTAAAACTGGGAGTCCTTCGTTACGTTCAGGATTCAATGTCGCGCCCGTGACATAAAACAGTGCTTTATTCCCTTGGTGTATAATCAACTATAATTTTTTAGTACAAGTACGTATTTCTCTTTTTACCCAGTTTTTTTTTATTTTCCCGTGGGAATTAGACATTTTCCCGCTGTAAAAAGTGCTCTATATGTTGACCAAGCTACTCAGTTATCCCCACAACCAATTTCATTAAAATCCTTCCAGTAGTTCTTGCGTGTTGGGTGCACAACCAGACTGACAGACTTTGCAAGCCACATTTTCAGGGAGTAACATCGGCTTTACTTTATTTCAGTTTTTCTACGGAAACGGAAACTACACGGGTGAAACCGCGGGCCGCTGCTAGTAATAATAGAAAAAGTATTAAATATCCGACACATTTCGAAATAAATGGTAAGGTATAAGATTCTGATTTTAATATATTATGTATTGTCAACTATAATTTTACATTGATGTGATCTTGTGGGTTTATCTTTAAACTCCTGGCGGCAGCTTTGCTGGCTAATATACTGAGTACCGTTGAGATTATTGATAATGTAGCACTGACTACAACCAATGTCCACAGTGTAGGTCGATGAAACACGCAGGCACCACCATTTGTCCCCGTAAGGGCACACGTTAGATCTGGGGAAAATGAATAAGCCTGATATAGCTTTGGGTCTGACCTATCTGCTGCCCTCTTCACGGTTAAACTGATAAACCGATCTTGATATTTTACAGCCTCTATTTTGAAGAAGGAATTAATAAGAGCGACGAAGACACGGATATAGGTAAGCTTTTTAACCTTATCTAAGGTACAAATACATCACTCTAATAACCACTAACTTCTGGTATAAAAAGTTGTAGGTACTACGGATTACCTATCTATGCGATCTGACAAACATCAAGATTTCGGTCGCGGTAACAAACAAAAGAGAGATTCGTAGTTAATTTCGCATAGTTAATAATATTATGGTTTGCGTTTGGGTAGGAGCTTACGTACTAATCAATAATATCTTAGTCTAGTTTGACATATAAATAGGTATTTCACATAAAGGCAAATTCGCAAAATTATTTATGGTGCAGGTATACTAAAATTTGAAATTTCGCTATAGCCCAAACGGTCCCTAAGAATGCTCATTTTAGTGTAGGTATATTTTTGCGAAGCTGCTAAACGTCATCAAAATCGCGTCGCCATGCACAGTGTCACATACTTACGACTGGTTAGCAAGTAAAGAAGGTGACCGGGCCCTTGTGATAGTAGCCCGATAATTGCATAAGATGTGCCCACCGCCAGCGGCTTGTCGCTTCTCCTGTCCACAGCTCTGAACACCGCCATACCTTGCATAAGAAGTGCTGCCGCTGAAAGAAAACCGAGGCATGTAAGTAATTATGTTGATTTCTATAAGTACTTTAGGCTTAATATAAGGTAAAAACTTTTTCATCTCTCCTGGCGGAAAGCGGCAAATTTCAGCCCGCTGCACTAAACGAAGTTGCCGCTTCCGCCTGCGTCGAGAAGAAAAAAAGTATGCACATATCGGGAAGTACCTAAATAAGAAAGCCTCAGATCACATGTTTGTAGACCCCGGCTTCGCATCGGTCGACAATTAGGTACCTACATGTGATCTGAGACATTTCGTATTTTACTTCCGTAGGTGTGTAATATACCATTCCCTATCTAGAGAGGAAATGCCGCCATGCAGTCTTCTGGGCACTGTCCCACATGGTTCCTCTTTGAAGGGATTTTTTTATAATACCAAGCAAGGTTAAAATATTGTTTACACACCTACACCTACTCAGAAAGTAGGTACCTATCTTCTACCCGTAGCTTCTACCTTTTTCGAAAACTTGGCAGAAAGTATGTAATTTTTAAGTACGAAATAAGTATGTACGAAAGGAAAAAGTGTACAAGTACAAGTAAGTTTACTTATAAAAGTCCATTGACGACGTGCTGCTTTTTTATTTTGTTTCTTACTAGCTGTTCCGCGCGGTTACACCCGCGTAGTTCCCGTTCCCGTGGGAATACGGTCATAAAATGTAGTCTATGTAACTCCCTGATAATGTAGTTTTTTATTGGTGAAAGAGTGTGATTAAAAAAAGTGCCAATAGCACTTCGGCAACCAGTTGCCCCTTTGGCACCATAGCCTACCACGAGTGCAGTAGGTAGCAATAGCACAACTCTTAGCCTTATCCCTTCTGCATTGCCTCATACGTCCCAAATCAACATTATTCTCCCTGGCAAGTATCACAATGAAATTTAATCACTGTAACAATTTTAATATTTTCAATTAAAGATATTTGTCTTTTACTTTCTTTGTAGGTAGGTGTAGTATAATAAAGCACTAGGTACTTATGTATCACTCGGGAAAAAGTGCGATTCCCACCTAGGGTGTAGGTATAGGAGAGCGAGAAGAGAAAGAGGAGAAACAAACTACACCCTCTTTGGAAATCGTTCACTTTCTCATGTACTACTATTTTTTTTTATAATACGAGTAGGTACACATAATTACTACTGTATACGTAGCATTTCGAAATAACGTCGCACGTCGTAAATTTTTGGACGTAGCCGTGTATTTAGGTCTTTAGCTTGATGTTTTGACGGACCGTTGTGTGACATGAGGAAAGAGGTGGCTACTTACCGCTGAAAGCTATTGCCAGAGGGTAAAAAATCTGGTGAAATGAGTAAGGCGACCGGCAAGACGAGAGCATACAACTGCCACGCACTGCTCGCTGCATGCCGCACGTGCAGTTGTGGAACAACCTGGGTAGGACATTTTAGGTAACGCACGTTAAAAAACATAAAAATAAAAGCCGGTTAAGTGCGGGTGGTAATAACTAAGTTTGTAAGATGTAAATAGTAGATTGTGTCATAACATAAGGGAGCAAAACTATATTTTTACGGCGAGGGCGTTTTTTTAAATCACGAACATAGTGAATGATTCTAGGATAGAATCCCGAACGTAGTGAGGGATTCTAATGTAGAATCATGAACGAAGTGAAGGGTTTAAAGTACGTAGCCCAAGGTAAAAATAATTTTGCGACCGAATGATACACTAGGCTTTTCATACCTAATAATATAGGTATATATAATATAATCTCACGCCTTTTTTATGAGAAAAATTGTTGATGACATTGTTTGTTTCTTTTTTAAATATTTTCCGGTGTTTCTATCACTGCAGTCACTGCTGCTTGAATACATTTTAAAATATAAAATACACAAACAGTTCGATGTCGGAATTCGAAAATTTGGCGTAAAATAAAATGTAAATTGTGAAAAATAAGGAAAGCGCGCGCATTGCCAAAGCAATTTTTCTGACAATGTGGCACAACCATCGAACCCCATTCAGCCTTGTCAGCATATAAGTTACTCTATGCTTGTCAGCCTAATGCGGCGAAAAATGGAACTAATGTTTTGGTATAGTACTTATGCTACAGTGGCGCCAACCTTAGATGCAAACTTATTTTGTTAAACTCTTTGGCTAAGAAAGTTGCGGGATATTTTTAATTCCAAATTCAAAACGCTTTTATTCGCACTTATTAAAATGCTACTGGAAAAGACTTACTTTGATCCATGTTATTGAGGACCAAAACGTCACTTTTCGAATAGATGGTATGAAAAGATTTTTGCCTAAGTTCTAAAAAATATAAGATAAGTAAGTAACTCGTTCTAGGTGGGGAGTGCTTTTGGCACGCAATTCTTTAGGTTTTTTTTTGCCAAAACTTAACTTATGGGACTATTCTGGGTTGCTTTAGTAGAGTTTAAAGGGGATCAGCCGAATTAATAATAAATAAAGGAAATATACGCATTTGACAAAAATACGGAATCATACTGACTTTAGGAATGCTCACATCTAAAAAACAGTATACAAAATACAATAAACGATTGAAACAGAGGTTGATGCAGGATATTACAAAAACAAAAGATAATCTGACAGTACTGACATACAATACCTACCTACCTACGAGCTAAAGTCAGTATTCTACCAGCATGTCATAATTACTGAAGTGGAATACTGATGATATTATTGTGGGTTTTTGGCTGAAAACAGGTATTTAAAGTATATTTCTCTAATTTAAAACATTAGAACCAATAATTTAAGTAAACATTTAATCGTTCTACATAAAAAAACAATTACTTATCTTCAAAATTACGTACGAAATTACCTACTCATAGAATTTTTCAGAAATCGGCTTTCAGCATGCTTCTCGTCTATTGATGCAACCTTACTGAAGGACCGAGGGACGTTAGTCATTCGAAGGGTGTGTGGGGTGCGGGGCGGAATACATTTTTTACAATTACCTAAGCGGCAACAGTGTAAAATTTTTGCTGTGTTTTACTAGCCAATACGACGTGCCAGAATGTTGACCTAAAACCGAGTTGCAAAATTCAAAATGATTGTAAACCTATCTCATATAATACTTAGGTATAAAAATAAACTAGAGCAACCTCAGTCACGATTAAGTAAAATTAATAATTCCTTTGTGGGGCTTTGCATACGCTTTTATAATAAAATACCAGAAGATATTTTGAAATTGCCTGAAACTGTGTTCAAAACTCATGTTAAACATGTACTTTGTAAAATGGCATATTACAAACTAGACGACTATTTAAATGACAATGATGCTTGGAACAGATTTCCTCCAGTCCAGCGCAATACGATAGCGAAAAACAAACGAAATTATGTAACCCAATTTAGTAATATGTAACAATTGATTAAAAGAATATTGTGTTGAGGAGTTTCTTGCCCCGCTTCTTCTCCTCAACCATACATGCTGAAGCGGTGGAGTTGAAATGACGTTCAATAAGTGGACTTGTAAGTTCCTATTTTGAATAAAACATTTTGACTTTGACTTTGACTTTGGTATGTTAAAAAAATGACTCTTAACACGTTCGCTGTCCAATAGACACTTTGTAAAAAAAACCCCAAGTCCAACTTTTTTTCCATTTAAAATATCAACTTTGCTAAGTAGGTACTTGGATGGAATAAACATGTTTTTTTTATATTTTCAAAATTGGCTGAAAAAAAAGCAAAATATGTTGCGACTCCAATTGGAGTCGTGGACTTGTCACTGTAAAAGGACAAGACTTCGTATTGAGTCGTATGGACGCTTGACACAAAATTTTGAAAAAGAAAAGGTGTTTTGGGTGCTACCTTAGAGAAAGAGAGGTAAATGGGAAATCTGCCAAAGCGGCGTGTATTGCTGCATCTAAAGTAACATTTTTTGTCCAACATGTAAACATCCATTTTGTTTGAACTGCTTCAACAATTTTCATCAAATTTCATAAATAGAAATGTACTTTTTTAATGTTGTATAAATAAAATAAACACTAAAACAACCTTTTTCATTTCATAAACCTTGTTTTTTGTTAGATTAATTAGTTTTTTGGATCTTAAAACAACAAAAATGGTTTTTTCATAATAATTTCTTGTTCTTCAGAAAAATAGTGTGCAAATTTTGGTACTGAAATAATGAGTTTTTTCCACACACGTCCAAAACAAATTGAAATCTTAACTCACAAGTCCAACGAAGTTATTAGCTATGGAAGTCACAAGAAGAACACGACTCCAACAGTAGGCGTGGACTGGTCATAAAAGTCAACTTATGACTCAAAATGGGGTCGTGGACAGTGAACGTGTTAAACAGTCCGAAAACTATTCTAGTCTTTGAGTATTAAACCAACAGGAGACGTCACGCGCACTAGTTTCTTTGCAAAAAAGTCTGCCAATTTCTGCGGGGGGGGGGGGGGGGGCGAGGAAACAAACACAAATAATGTTAAAACTAACGCATTTTTTGACAAAACAATTAAACACTAGCTTGAACTAGATGCACACAAATACATTCACCAATCCAAGCACTCCGTGAACTCAAATAAACTAGGTACATGGGTCGAATATGGTCACCTTAAGGTTTGACGTCCTACATCGTCTTTTTTTTAAGAATTAGGAATAGCTATTATCAATTTTTTGTGAGGTATATTAACTATGTATCTATCATATGGCTATAACAAATACTCCAAGGTATAAATGGTATTGCGGCTAAACTAGGTTTTTAAAAAAATGGCTAATTGACCATATTTCCGACCATGTTGGTTAATATGCTCGTACTATGGGCATATTAACTGTATTAGTTATAAAAAATAGTAAAGAGGTATAAATAAAAAAGTGTTAAAGGAATTCAACTCTGTTTAATCATTTTAAATGTGAAACATTTTAATATACCGAGACGTACCGACACTCAAGAAATATCTCACTGATAATAAGATAGAAAAGTCATCCCAAGGAAGAAAACCATTACTCAGTAAAGAGCAAAAAAATGACCTCGAAGCTCGGATCATGCGCTTGTGTAATGTTGGCCCCTGACTCCACGTGTATTAAGGACCAGTGTTAAGACCTGCAACATATTACTGCAACTTATTATCTGCACAACTTAAACAAAAAATATATAAATTTACGTACGGGAAATATGGTCACAAGTGGCCATATTTACCTACTATACGATTTTTTCATAACCTATAAATAATATAAACAAATATTCAAATAAGTTCAAGTTACACTTACCCATCAATAGAATACTAAACAAAGTTTGCAACAGTAAATAGATATCCCACTAAATATTTTAATATATAACGATATTAAGCGAATATTAAAGTAATTTTTTAATAAGAGTGACGTGACCATCAAGCACAGTGCATTTTGGGAGACTGAATAGCGCGCGAGCCGCGTGGCTTGCGTGCCATTCAAGGTCATGCGTCGACGTGTATACGGAGTAAAGTTGTCGACTGCGATTGCGATTGCGCATATTCGACCCAGGTACTTAGTTGTATTGTAACTGAACTCCCCCCCTTCATATCTACTTTATCTCTCTATACATGGGAACCACCAATTCCAACGTAATAGATTTAATTCCCAGCCATGCAAAGCCAAACATCTTATATTGCTAAGCAAGTATTGCACAGCTCAAAGCAAGGATCTCATTCACAAGATATCGTTTCAATATTTTGTTATCATGTTCTCTTGCACGGAATTAGAGAGAATCCACAGTTAACATTCCGCTGCTAACTCGTAGCAAACGAACATCAATTTTACACGTATAGACGTAAATGAGTAACCATCATTTACGGCCTACGCATAGTTTTAAACGACCTCAAGATTTAGCTTCATGATGATCTCCAAAGTATTCACTTTGGAGGCATCGCTAAATAGGTCCACACCGTCAACTATCTCCTGCAATTTTGGCCTTTTAATTAATTTATGTGATCGTCTAGACTAGTCTAGAGTGTAGGACACTACTTTGTGTTATAGTAATCCAGATCCTTTTTGAGGATCATGCTTTGCCATCAAAAGAAATCTTAACTTGAATCAACCTAGGTATACCATTAATTATCTATCGCGTATTTATAAAATTGTCTTTCGCTTTTAATCTTTAATATTTAATAACGCTGCCCACTTCAGCGTCATTCATGCCTAAGGCAATATTTTCATGAAGGACACTTCATGTTCCCCTCCCCTGCTATCTCTTATCTGATGACAGACTCGAGATAAAATCGCCTTCCCCACATTCTCACCTCCTTTCAAGAAAAGAAATAAAAATGTGGTTGGTGGGAAGAGTAGGAAGCTCCGCCTCGCTTTATACGGTGATCGCCGACCCGCAACATTCCACAATTGCGTTTGCGACCCCCCCGAACGTCCCGGTTTTGCCGGACATCCGGTCTTATATCCCGCCGAAGCGGGACCGTTGCAGCCGAAGCTGATTGTTGCGGCCGTAGCCGTTTGTTGCAGCCGAAGCTGATTGGTGCGGCCGTACCCGATTGTTGCGGCCGTAGCCGAGTTTTGCCCCGTAGGGTCCGGTGCGACCTTAGTCGATTGGTGCGGCCGTAGCCGTATATTGCCCCTTGTAGGGTTTGCGATTTCTCGAGGTTTTCCAGTTCTCGGGTCTCGAGAACTCTCGAGGCCGATTTCTCGGGTCTTCTCGGGATATCGAGAAATTTAAATTTACGTATATATTTTTTGTTTAAATACAAAAGTGAAAGGTTGTTGACAATGGATTTATTAAAATAATTAAAAATTAACAATTTTTAACACAAAACAGAATATTAATTCAGTTCAATTAACGATCATTTCAAACATTCTAACTAAAAACAAAAAATAATTTCTCTTATCACAACTAATCTAACAAGCAGCTGAAGTCAAAGTACGCATTTAGTAAAAAAAGTTAATTTAAAATACCCAAAAACCCGACTGCCTAAAAAGCTGGAAACAAGACCTATTAGTGAAGTAGGAAGTTAAGACCATGTGCTGCACAGTCGGCGGCAATAAGTCTATAATTTTGAATTGAAAAGATACCGATGATTGCATGAGATTGTTGTAAGATTGTGCAGCACATGGTCTTAACTTCCTACTTTACTAATAAGTCTTGTTTCCAGCTTTTTTGGAAGTCGAGTTTTTGGTTTTTTAAATTAACTTTTTTATTTCATACTTTTTAGTTAGTAACCAACTTTAAACCGTTATAAGTCCTAAATGGTCATTCAAAATGGAAAATGGTAACAAAAACCTAAACATGATTTTCAAATACCTGTCCAATGCAATGATACCCCGTTTAACATACTTCTTTGATTTTCTTATTTTTCTTTGTCACAATTTGGCGCCTAAAATCCGCCATTTTGTTTTATTTTTAATTTGATATACCCAGTGTCACTCTCACTGTAAATACGAATCTAAGGACACCTCTCAAGCTAAAATCCATCGAGCCGTTCAGGCTGCAGAGCGTGCCAAATTATACATACATACATACATACTCACGAAAAACATAACCCCCCTTCTGGAGCAGTCGGGTAAAACGTAGCTGGCGCATCAGCGAGGTGGGCTATGTCCAGCAATGGGTTGATGTGGGCTGACTGATAGATATGTCTTGCTTCTGTTCTATAAAGCGGACAATAACTTGCGATAAAACAACATCTAAGAATTATAAGTTTTGCTCGGCTCGGAGTAGTTTTTACATTGCAAATTGCAACCAAAGTAGATAGTCATTTGTTTGGCATAGTAATAAAGGTACAAAACAAACAAACACTTACCTAATCAATCACTCATACATTAAAATTGCACAGTCAATATTTTTAAAGAAGAATTAACTCTGTAAATATTCTGCCAACTATAAGCGTTCACCACTAGATAATGCACTGTTTTTAAGAAGCAAATCTATAAAGAAAGCATCAACAAATTCTAACATAATTTAATAAATTGCTAATTATCCTCCAAATGTCATAAAATAACACGATTTTAGCTTACGAATTCGAATTCTCGATGTCTCGACTTTACTTGACCTGAATTTCCCGGGAACGGTACCAATCAATTTCCCGGGACGAGAATTCCCGGGAACAAACCCTACCCCGTAGGGACCGGTGGGACCGTAGTCGATGGGTGTGGCCGTAGCCGTGTGTTGCCCCGAAGGGACCGTTGCGACCGCAGTCGTGTTTCCCCGAAAGCGAGTTACGCCAGTCATTAAAACCTCGGGATCATTTGCAGCAAGCCCCGAAAGGCAATCTCGAACATGTTTGAATTGGTCTTTAAGACCTCAGGATCATTTGCAGTAAGCCCCGTAAGGCAATAATTCTCATAGGACAACTAGTTCATAGGTCTTAATGCTTAACATAACCCGACCTCGGTCCCTACGAGCCATCGATTCATCAGAGGCACTGTCACACCCTGAATGAGCTTATAATGGTAAAACCATTAATTTATATTAGTACGCGTCGCGCGCGCACTCATATGATAATATGGAGTAACCGATGTACGTTTTGCAAAATACATGGTTACCATAGGATATATATGAGGCGTTCCCCTTTCTCGATCATTCGTGGTATCACTTTTATTGCAATATCAAACTCAACAGAATTGTGACAGACATCCCCGTCAAGCTAATCAAGTCTCTAGACCCTTTACCATGCCAACACGAATGCCGACATGACTTTAGTTTCAAGACCCCGAAGAGCTTACTCCTGAAGATTTGGTCGAGTGTTCGCGTACTAGACCAACGACACAATACTCCTCGAAGATAACTTATGTTAATGCCCATTTCGCACGATCAAGCTAGATGTTGCTTTTCACATTTCAATGAGAGACGTTATCAACCTCCATCAATTAAGTGTTAGTCGATACCATCGTCTCCGTTACTTAGCATCAAGAAGCTCAGAAGCAGTCCCGGGGTATCTACTGTGAACCACAAGAGAGCGCTAAGAGGTGCGTCGTCAGTCATTCCACTACTAGCCCCAATGTGTAATATTTGAGCGATCGTTACATCCAACAAAGCTTATGGACTATGTCCAAAAACTAAGTCTATATAACGTCACCTTGCCGTACCGTAAGGCAGTGCTCGAGGCACGGACTTTTACCTTTTCGAACTATATCGCCAAACAGTGTTGAACAAGATCGTTGTGTCGAAGCGTAAGCCTCTACATCACAAAGAAGTCATAATGCAAGTTAAAGAGCAGAGGTGCCGCCACCGCCAAGCTAGCATTGGTATGTGCTGACATAACACCATCCGCGGTACGGTGTAACGTGCTGACATAACACCGACCATGGAACGTTGAAACGTACTAACACAACCGCTGCACCACTCGGGCAGTACTACACACTCCTTCAATAACTCAAACACTACAACCCCTGCCTTGTCCCGATATTTTCGTTCGAGCGGACAGCGCTAGCTGCCCTATAAGCGGGAGGGAAACCCAGATGTATTATAGGTCCAACTCTGTTATTTACTTTTATTCGCCATGCCTTTCATATATTAGGTTCGTCTAGAACATAGATTTAGTATACTTAGATTGGCAATGCGAAAGAGAAAGAAAATAGGTACCCGTGTGTTAGAGCGAGATAGCGAGCGGTAGATAGACGAGACCATTTTCGTAAACGTTACGGGGCTATACCGGGCCGACGTCAGTTGTGAACGAAACAAATCTCGCTTATTTTAATTAATCTCGCGTATTAAAAGAGTGAGTTTGATGTTTAATAGACGTAAACAGCTATGGTTGCGTGTGCAGTACCGGTTGTAATTCATCTAGGAAAGAAAATCCACAGAATTTGTCATTTTACATGTGAGTGCGATTAAAAGATTTAATTCTCTAAATTCAATGATTATAGAAAACTGAAAAACAAACCGTGCACAAATAGATAGGTAATAACATTGCTTTTTATTATATAAATGTTCTGAATGTATAAGAATTGATTTAAGCGAAAAATAAAATACGTGAATTTCTTGTATTTCTAACCTCAATTTTATAGTGATTGTCGTAATATCGATTAACCACATTTCGATAACGTGACTGGCAAAGGTATTAACTACACAATATACCACACGCCCATTTGTTATCGAGAGCTACAAGTTTAGGGAGAGCACTATTTGTCTTGCACACATCCACGTTACACGCACAGAAGTGTCAATTTTCTAGGTCTCGCCGTACTGGCTCTATTGCCAATCTTTAACGTTAGTATACTAAATCTATGGTCTAGAATATCGCATAAAACTATCATATTCCATTAATCAGACAGGGGACCCTTACCTGCCTTGTCCTCATAACTTCTGTTATTAACGAACCTTCAAGCCAATAACGCCATATGAAAATTTTATAAATTTATTTTATTTATAAATTTATTTATTTATTTATTTATTTGCCATTATGCTCAACATCGCTCAACAGACCGACCTATGTATCATACATCTTAAGTCCAACCTATGGTTGAGGTGGCAGCCTCGCATCCCGGCTGCGCACCCTCCCTCACCATATATGCCAGGACTTTCTCTTCGTGTCCCGCAGCGGAAAATAAGAAAAATCCGACCATCTCCGATTTGGATGAAACCTCTTTCATATCGTAGTGTCCGTCAACAGTACCACAACGATATGCTCCCCATCTCTCTAACTCCATTAGTTCCGGAGTTATGACCGATTAATGGTTTATTTCAATACGAGACCTGTTTCGCAATTCCTTCCATGGGAAGATGTTTTAACTTTTCCTAAACCCTACTGAAACCTAATTCTAACTACTTTTATGAAACTTTTATGCTATCTTAACATCTCTTTGGCCAATCAAAGTTCTACTTTACTGATTTTTCATTATTTTTAAACTTTTCCTAAGTTTTGATAATTTTCTATTTCTGACTATATTTACATGTGTTTACATGTTTACAGCCCCACCAAGCTGTTTTATATTCTTTCAGTATTTAATATTTGTTATTAGGGACAGGGTGTTACAGTATATAACAGGTATGCGTGTTGACCGACACTTTTTTTGGCAGAGGGGAACGCCTGTCAGTGGCGTCTCCGGTTGGTTTAATACTCAAAGATTCTAGTTTATAGTAATAGTGTCAAAGATCTATCTATAGGGCATTAAGTAAGAAAAGATAGGGCAGTTGCAACCGGAATACCTACTGACGAGGTTGGGTGTTTGAAGCAAATTTTTTAAATTTTAACAGAATCGGATGCAAACCTAAATATTACTCTAGTACCAATAAATATTTATATATTCTGTTAATACTAGTACCACATGCCAGTACGCACAAAATTCCACTTTTGTGATTTAGTCTCAGGTAATAATATTACATAAACCTGTACAATTATTTCAGAAATTTTGTTTTGTTAGCTTTGAAGCATTAGTGGAGTAAGATTGATTGATAGAGTGAAGAATAGTGTGATCCGACAGTGTTGCGGCTTGAAAGATGATATAGTGACTAGGATTGAAAGAGGAATTCTGAGGTGGTTTGGTCACATTGAGCGGATGAATGAAAGTCGTCTAACGAGACAAATATACAAGGGTATTGTGAATGGGCGAGTCGGTAGAGGACGACCTAGGCGTACCTACATCGACCAGCGTAGGTATTCAGGGAGCTTCGATATTCGATATCGGAAAATCTGTCGAATCCTTATGTCAAATATGACATTTGTGTATAGGAGATGGGCTATACACAGATGTCATATTTGACATAAGGATTCGACAGATTTTCCGATATCGAGTATCGAATCTCTGTGAATACGCCCGCAGAACGGCGATGTGTTGAAGAAAAGCCAGATAAAGAGTACCCGAAACCGACGAGCATGCATGAGTCGTTTGATGGATGTTGAGGAAGCACAGTGATCTGCCAGGTTCGTAGCAAGTGGCGGTCTGTTGTCTCTGCCTACCCCAATAGGAAATAGGCGTAAGTTTATGTATGTATGTATGTAGCTTTGGAGCTAGAGCGGGGTTGGGGTTTTTTTTAAATATTATTTTTCATCAATAATCGAACACTATGGGCAATAAAAAAATAAAAAATATTGTTTGTGCTATTACATCCGCTTCTTCTTTTTCAGTCACTTTTGCTCCTAAATATTAATATTATTATTATTAATAATAATTTGTGGGACACAATTCACACACGGTTATTTAGTCCCAAACTAGGCAGGGCCTGTAATGGGTACCTACTAAACAACTGATAAACATACTTAAATAAATATTAAACGACCAGACACGAAGCCAACAGACATGTTCATGCACACAAATGTTGGCCCCGAGCGGGGATCGAACCCGCGACCTCCGACTCAGAAGGCAGGGTCACTACCAACTGAGCCAACAGGAACGTCAAATTAAAAATATGTTTTTAAATTACATAATTATTTCATTTACAATATTATACTTTTTCAAGCATTATTTGCAACGGTTCCAAAATTTCTGTCCATGTGATGGCATTAGTAGTTCCTGAGACTAACAAAAAGCTGCTGTGACTGACAAAAAGATAGACCGTCACCATTAAGGGTTTTGTTTATATAACTCTGGTACGAAACCCTAAAAAATTATGAAACTTCTTAGAATTAACTTTCTCTCTGTCTCAATAACATTCAATATCTTTGATCTAGTAATCGATTAGTTTTCAGTAAAATTTCATATAGAAGACCAATTACTTTATTTACGCAGCAAAGTGACAAAGGCTTTTTCTACTTACATAAATTCATTGAGAATTTCATACTCTTGACAGCCAGCGCTACATGGAGAGAAGTAAGTTGTCTGTGTGTCTAATGCACATACGGGGGCAAAGCCGTACTGTGCCGAATTGCACCTGTGGCCAAAGTATGATACATATTATGAAAAAATAAATAATTTTCTAAATGTCAGTCTAATTTACTGGCTGTTCCGCGCGGTTCGCGTTCCCGTGGGAATACAGGAATATAATATAGCCTATGTTACTCAATGATAATTTAGCTTTTGATAGTAAAAATAATTTTTGAAATCGGTCCTGTAGTTATGGAGGCTATTCAATTTAAACAAACAAGTGTACCTAATGTTGGTGATTACCGCTGAGGCGCCATGGAGACCCGAGCCGTTAGGCGAGAGTCTTAAGAGAGCCGAGGACGATGATCATCAATACACACCTGTATCATACGACGTTTTTCAATACACTTGTAAAGAAAATAATACTGAAAAATCCAAAATAATCACTTTTATTTTCACCTCGCCTAAAGGCTCGGGAGTCGGGTCTTAATGGCGCCTCAGCGGTAATCACCAACTTTACACACTTGTACCATAATATACTATTCTCTTTATAACATTAGTGTTGATTTTATCCGACTAGGGCAAAGCTAAAAGCAACAGTTGTATTTAGCATTCCATGTATGTTGGTAGCCTAGCGCCTAAACATCCGATTTTGGTGAATGAGATGTCAATCGATTTGATTTATTTATGTTTGATTTAATTATTTTTCAGATGAAATATAATTAAATCAAAACCTACATATTTTCGTAAGTAGTTTGGTTTTAGTTTCACCTATAGATGGAACCAATAAAATTTTGTTCTTTATTGATATTGAAAATTGTGTTACCTGCAGTCATTGCTACATTCAGGTTGCTGGATCATCCCTCTTTCCATGCCACCAATGTCTTCTACCTCGCAACTCAGCATACCCAATACAGCGAATGCAAGTGCCACAAATATAGCAACCACTCCGCCAACTTTCGACGCCGTGTTGGCTTTCACGCCATCGCTGCGGCGTACTGAAAATCGAATCCTAAAGATCTAACAGAAAAGTTATTTTGTGTTAAGTATTTTTTTACAGAGAACACAAGAATGTGTTAATCAAAAAATCACATACCATAACGAAGAAAACCACTATTAATGAACGGAGTAAATTAGTTACACTTCTAGAAGTCCGAGGGTCGTCCACATGTAGTTCTACGTGGAATTTAGCCTAAACCAATAAACGGTAACGTTAGAAATAGAGTTTATTCCTTCATAGTTACACTGATCTCTGTAGCTGTATAAATTAAAACAAACCTGAATATATGAATCTTCGTAGCGGACAAAACTAAAAAGAGCCGTGCTCATAAGTGACATTGCAATTGTTTGCAGAATGAATGCTTTGTTGCGTATCACACGACCAAAAGACGAACAGAAATCTGTAAGCAGAGAATAGTCATCAAAATATTTATATTTTTAGGGTTCCGTACCCCATAAAAAAACTGAACCCTTATCATGTTGCTGTCCGTCTGTCTTTCTGTCTGTCAAGACCCTTTATCTCGAGAACGCGTGGAGTTATTGAGTTGAAATTAAAACCATATACTCAGGTCTCGAGTTCATTGAAGCTGCGAAATAATCAAACTACTAAATTAACGAAAAAAATATACGGTCGCTTATGCCGCAAAAAACGTAAGTATATATTTCGACACTCTCAAGGGAATCAAAATTTATAGGGTAGGTACCTACTTCCCGTTGACCTAGAACTATGGAATTTCGCAAGTCTTTTCGTCTTATACTACAATTAAGTACAGGGGAAAATCTGAAACTATACATTTGTAATTAAATCACTGGTTAAATCATAAAAAATATAGTCTATATTTAAGGTACGTAATCTATCATCGAGGTATACTATCTACCTACAAATTTGTACGGAACCCTCGGTGGGCGATTCCCACTCGCACTTGTCCGGTTTTTTATATGAGTATATTATTACTATAGGTTAGATAACTATGTTGATCTAAATCATAGATAGCTCACCTGTCATAGAGTCTCCCTCATCAATATCCTTCCATTGGGGCATTTTGGTTGGGAATAGAGAGAAAAACACGGCGAACAATAGTGTAAGCATGGATAAAGAGAGGTGTGCCACCCACCAGTCATCACGGACTGCGCCGGGGCGCAGCCAGTTCATCCCAGTAAAACCCACTGTCATGCGGATTGAGATGAGTATTCCTGTAAATAAATCCGATTATAGCCTTTATATCGAGAAAAGCTATATTATATTAGGCGGCATACAATGATCAGAGTGCGATCGGCATAGCAGAGTAGGTATCAGAAATTCGCCCATTAATAAATATGCACGTACCTACTTTTTCTAAATGCTCCATACGAGTATAATATTTATTTAAGATATCTATCAGTTGTTTAGTGCCCATAGTTTGGGACTGAATAACCGTGTGTAAATTGTGTCCCACAATTGTTGTTATTATTATTATTGCAATGACTGAAGCTTGAGGTGCAGCTGTCCTGCAGTACTGTATGCTGCATATTAAAATCTTACCATAAAAATATGGTCCATCTTGTGGCTCGTGATCATCTAAATAAGTTAAACCGTGAGCCCAAATGCTAATTTTAGTCAGTGAACATAATATTGCAGTGATGATGAGTATAGTAACACGAGGAACTGCAAGCGAATCGGCAACGTTATCGGAATATGGTCCAATAGTATCACTCCCACAGAGTTCTGGAATAAAAAAGTTATAGAATATCATTAAATTTCATTATTAAAATAGGTAGGTATACTGTAAATGCAGCGAAATCCTTCCACTTTATTTTCTCATCATCCTGAGTAGCAGATACTTACCAACAAAATGCGGGCTGGGCTCGGCGTATGGAAAGGCTAGGACTAGGAGACTGAATCCACCAGTCACTGTTAGCCATCCAGCTAGCGTATATTGTCTTTTGTGTCGTCCCCACCATGCTACAGCTGTGCCCAAGAGAAACTCTGCTACTCCTAGGCCTATGTACAACCATTCTGTAGACAATTTAGTAACTGGAGAATATAACCGTAGAACGACGATGATGTGAGTTTGTAATAATTTATTATTACGAAAACTTTACATTTTTACGCAAAAACATTTATGTTTGGTGGGTACGTTTTTTTTTTTCAAAGAAGGTGAGCAGTGATAGCCCGGACGGTTAAAGAGCCGGTCGAAAATCAGTGAGGCTCGGGTTCGAATCCTGGCATGTACCAATGAGTTTTTCAAAAACTTACGTACATATTTATCACTAGCTCGACGGTGAAGGAAAACATCGTGAGGAAACCCGCAGGTCTCAGAATTAATTCTGAGACATGTGTATATAGACACCACCTATCACGTTTAGGGGTCCAATATATCTCGTGAAATGTGGGTATATCCAGTAATGGAATACCTCTGCCTACCCCCTCGGGGATGAAAGGCGTGAGTTTTTTTTATTTTTTTTTATTTTAAGGTAGATATTTATTTATTTATTTATTTCATTCTATCACAATATGCATTGTATTTGAATATTATATTATACATGAATATATGTAAGTAGTTCCTTTAAAAAATATATATGATATTTGGCAAAACGTAGTAACTAATGAGCTACCTCAGTCAGTGCAAGCAATGCCTTAGGGGCCATTTATACGAGGCCATTCCACTAAGACAATCCACTAAGACTGCATACAAAAAAAACTTGAGGACAATCCATTCGAATTCATCCATATCGGATTCGAATCGGTCGTAATGCGAAGCCGCTATAAGGGGCCATTTATACGAGGCCATTCCACTAAGACAATCCACTAAGACTGCATACAAAAAAAACGTGAGGACAATGGAATGGATTGTCCTCAAGTTTTTTTTGTATGCAGTCTTAGTGGATTGTCTTAGTGGAATTGCCTCGTATAAATGGCCATTTAGAGCGGCTTCGCATTACGTCCGATTCGAATCCGATCTGAACCCGTAAAAATACGGTCCGAAGTAGGTAATCGTAGAACTATTTATATGGTAGATTCCACACTAGATCCGGATTCTGTCATCCGATTTCTCCCCGTCATCTTCTCTACTTCGGAGAACATTATTGACGAACCAAAGTAGCCGTAGCAGCGGGGCGGGGCGGGACATGTAGCTAGAGGGCGCGGCGGGTTTCCAGTTTAGTTCAAAAAGTGGCCCCTAATTTTCTTGGATTGGGATCAGAGATCGGACTATGTATAGTGCGTAAGCAATACCCGAATTAGGTCTGAGATTTCTAGATTCGTATTCTCACGGGTTCGTATCACATTCGTATCGTACGTAGTCCGAAACCGCTCGCAAGAAATGAATAAACTTACCTTCAACTAGCGCTGGCAGTTTCCCCGTGCCAGCGTCCCTCCGCAGTAGTAGGTTCACGTTGATATCCAGTAATAACATGAGGATTAATGAGCCCTGCACCGTTAGGTCGAACCGCTTCAGTGTTAATATGTATTCCCGTAAGAAGTACCATAATTTATGAAGTACTGAAAATTATAAGCAATTATTATATTCCGCCTGCTATCTACTAGGTTTTGCTTCGCCCGTTAGTTGCATCTGATATGAATGATGACTTGTTAAGTTCTTTGTTAAAGAATTTAAGTACTGCTTCTACTACCTACTAGGTTACCTAATGTTGTTGGCCTCTATTTCTGGATATACCTACTTTTCACGACATGTTATTTGGACTGGACCCCTAAACGTGATAGGTGGTGAGCGCATTCCCGGACCGGGTCTTTTACACGTCTCAGAATTAATTATGGGACCTGCGGGTTTCCTCACTATGTTTTCCTTCACCGTGGAGAAAGAGATTTACGACTTTTTCAAAACTTACGTAGTTACATATTTATATGTACTTACGTAAGTTTTAAAAAAGTCGTTGGTAGGTACATGCCAGGATTAGAACCCGAGCTTCACTGATTATCATCATGTGAAGCAGGCTCTTTAACCGTTGGCGGATCGATTGCCGTGCTTGCTGACTAACAGGCCCGGCAATCGATCATGCTCAAAAGTAGGAGTAGGAGGGGTAGCAAGCGTGGCGGGGGATAACCCGCGCCTGCTGCCCCGATGGGGGGAGAGCATAGCCGGCCGAGTCACGGAAGAAACTGTTTTCCGGGACTCGGACTTAGGGCGAGAGGAGGAACAGCATAGGGGGTTTTTAGTCAGTGCAAGCCCGACATAACCTGGTTGTCGTCCCCGCTACCACCAGGTATGCGTAAGGCATTTTCCCCGCATGCGAAAGAAAAAAAAAAAAAGGCTCTTTAACCGTAAGGCTATCACTGCTCTCTATGAAACAAGAATTTGCATAAATGTCACAAGAGAAGCACACAAGTAAAAGAGTCATGCGTTTTTTTTATTAGTAGCGCAAACTTGCGTATTGATGTTTGAACCGGCTAACCAGTATACAAAATAAATTTTTGAAACATTAAGAATTAACGAAATCAGTCGCCCAACCCAACCCAACCCAGTAGGTTAATTACTAATAAGCCAACCGATAAGAAAAAAAAATCTTTTGTATGTAGGTAAGTGATTATTATTCTAAAGGATAATAAGCATGTAACGAAATATATGATACAAAGATGATACCTATTTAACTTAAATATCTAATAATCTAAATACTCTCTTTGCTAGAAGCAAAAACTACATAAAAGCGAAAAACCACTGACTCACTCGCTGATTCATAACGAAATCTCCGAAATGGTTACGAACTGAAATTGTTCCATATACGGCGAACCGATACGCTAAGAAAGAATTTAAGATAAGTAGGTACATACAAGGATCCATGTTAATATCATAAAGCCTCGACTCCACTGTCGCGATATTATATCGCGTCCTTCTGGCCACGTCCATATCGCGCGTCAAATATGGCAGCAGTGTGGAAGAATTACGAAAATATCGCCGCCTGGTGTTAGTACCATCGATTTGTACCATTGATGGTACTAGTGACCGACTAAGTGGGACTAGTACCTAGTTGATATCGCGCGTGAATCGCAAAGAATAACAATCGGACGATGGGCTAAAAGTGGACGGTTAAATGATTTTATAATTTATTTTATAGACTCCGCCATGCCGCCGCTCCGATGGCATAGTAGCGTCCGGAGAGCGGGCGGGGCGTGAGCGGTGCGTATGTAGAAATAATACCAATTTTACAGTTTTAGGACTCTACTAGAGTAGGACAAGGTACATTTGTATAGCAAAGTATGCTTTGGTGAAATCAAAGAATACACATTTTAAAAGATTGTTTACGTAACGGGGCCAATACAATAGCTGATGACTTCATATTTGGAGCGTGTAGCATAAAATCTGATTTATTATCTATCTTTGAAGTTTGTTTGGCATCTTTATTTTAGCTAAATAGATATTGTTTGAATTACTAAATTTCAAAACGATATATAATTAATAATAATGCTGTGTTCTCTAGTGACAACAACCGCGGCTCCTCCACCGCCTTCCACGTCCATTACCCGCTGTCTACTAAAGCCGTGGCCTTATTATCGCGCGACATCCGAACTTTTTTCACACTGCCGGGATATTTGACGCGCGTTATGGGCGGGGCCAGAACGGCGCGATATAATATCGCGGCAGTGGGTTTTAGGCTTCATAAAGATTGCATTTATAAAAAACTAGCGACCCGCCCCGGCTTCGCACGATGCTGATACCAAAACCTTCCTCTTGAATCACTCTATCTATTAAAAAACCGCATCAAAATCCGTTACGTAGTTTTAAAGATTTAAGCATACATAGGGATATAGGGACAGAGAAAGCGACTTTGTTTTATACTATGTAGTGATTACATACTTATTATAAGTTAGATGAATATTTAATTGACAAAGATGTTTGGTGTAAATTTTCTCCAGCTCAGCAAAGCACTAAAACCATGTAGAGTCATTCGGGTCAAGAGCACGCACTTTAACTCTTTAAGGCACACTAAAACAAAACTAATCATTTATTAGGAATGTGATAATCAAATTTAGATAACGTATTTTATGCTTTATTAAGTACATATATATTTATGTAGAAGGCTAAATATGGCCGCTCGCTCGCTCGCCTCTGATTTTGTCATATACATGCCCCCTGTCCCTTCATTCCCCGCAGAGATCTGAGCACTGCGATCTCTTACCCGCCGCGTTCGCTTACCCCGAATGACTCTAACTAGTACTTTGTATCATATTGATTGTTTAAAAGAATAATGTGTTGAGGAGTTTCTTGTCCCGCTTCTTCTCCTCAACTATACATACCGAAGCGGTGCAGTCGTAATGACTTTCAATAAGATGACTTATAAGCCCCCACATAATAATAAATAGAATAAAAACTTTTGACTTTGACTTTGTCATTATCATCATTGCCCTTTTTCCACTATTTGTGGTAAGCGTAGTATGTTTTTTCTTCCATTTAGATCTCATCATATCCACGGTCAACCGTCATAATATCCACATTCACCTCCTTCTTGCCCATAATATAACCTGCCACGTTCATATCAATCACTCGCGTTAGAACATTACTCTCATCCGAGGTTAACGGAGGAGGAGGAGTTTGGGGCTTAGAATATCTTAAAGAAATCAGACTAAGGTAAACGCAGCTATCAACGACCCATCGAAAATCTGCAGGTATTGCCGACCCATTCTGCGTATTCCTATTTTTATCGGTTTGGAACGATTTGAGTCACAAGAGAGTATAATATACATACATGTTGGTATGTTTCCTAATTAATTTACTGGTGTTAGTGTACGTAGGTACACGGGAATGTGACCAAATACGTTAGTTTCTGTGAACGTAGCGAGTGCGCCGATCCTGTCATACTAACCCTTACTTCCTCAGGTAAGTACTCAAATTTTTTGCTTAAGATATTTTATATATAAATATTTACGTTAAGTTTATTCTGAATTACTCCACATATTCCTTTATTTGTATATTCCACATTTCGCAACGAAATTATTATGTTTTAAGAGATTTTAAAAAGTATTTTTGAAATTAAAATAGAACGGCAATAGCTGCAGTGCATTTTAGTAGTGCAGTCATTACCGACCCATGGATCGGCAATGGCTGAGAGGTTATTCTTAATTTTTTCCCTTTTTCGTTAATGCTTACAATAATTAAACAAGTTTTTGTAACACCATTTCAATCTTAAGTATTCTAAAATTATAAGCATCTATTAGCGACATACACTATGTTATATTAAAAACTTGTTTTTCCGCGATAAACTGCCACTCATTATTAAACATTTAGACGTGGGATATGAAAGAAACTACTTAGAGTTTTCTTCGTATTTATATGAAAATGGTGTTTTTTTTATAGTTTAGGGCTAAATCAATAAATTATTGTATTAAAACGGATGGGGAAATATATTAAAATTAATATTGATTATTTTTTTGTGGCTCGGAAAAAGATTTGTTAATTTTTTTATTCAACACTAATTACCGATCCATATGAATCGGCAATTGCAACAAAGAGAAGCTATCACCGATTCTATACCGATTAATTATATTTTTGGATTAATGGTATGTAATGTCTAAAAGTAAAGCTACTAATTTGTTTCAATATAATGATTTGATTCAATGAGTTATGTTAGGTTTAATTTCATTTAATGTCATTAAATTTCATTTTCATTTCATATCCATAAAAAAATCTACTGAAGACTTGGCTGTATGTATAGTTGCCTTTGCCTACCCAGGATGGGTGAAGAAAACAAAAAAAACCTCTGCTTTAAATCTTTTACGGTTGGCGCGATTTTCCAAAAATGTTAGTTGAGTTTATTGTATTTTTATTATTTTATTAAATTGCTTAATTTTTTCGCAACTGTATTAAAAATCGTTATTAAGTACACGTGCGGAACCGTCATTGCAACTTGTTCCGACAGTCAACCCTCACCTTCGACTGCGCTAAACTTAGGAAGTTCGAAAAAAATTATAGGCTTTTTAAGGAATAAAACAAAGGGTTTAAGTTATTTAGAAATAAAATTGTCTAATTATTTTTATTCAAAACATATAAATTATATATTTATAATAGTTTTTACTTTTATTTTCAGGTTTGTGACTCTGACTTAAATAGTATAAAGTATTAGTGCTAGCCACGGTGGAGCAAATCATGATTCATGTGTCTAGAAGCACCAGCCACTATCCCAACTTGAAAAACTCTGTGCTGAAAATAAAACAGTGTGTTTTTATTTTATTAACATCTACACATTTACAAAATTATCTCTGAATTTTGATAGTGAATATTTATGTTTCAGGTGATTCAGTTATCCCCTATGTCCAAGACAATTGACACTAAGACCAATTCCCTTCAACGGCACTACAGGGAACTGCATTATGAAGTAACAGCATTGACATTATTTTAAGAAGTAATTACTATTAAGCAGGCTAATCAATTAGAAAGAAAGGCTATGGTTGGTAACTATGGTTTGCACTAGCTGGTCAAGCAGCAGGTTTCCGGGGGCGCAAGATACCAATACGTGACCTATGTTCTCACTTTTATTTTATGAATGTTATTCTATTTACCATTTTTATTAAAGTCTATTTTCTTATATTACTAAAATTTCATTTGTGTCCACCGCGAAATCAATATTCAATACCTTTATTTTTATTGAAGTCCAAATGTGAAAACAATCTTTTAAAGAATCCACAAGCATTCCGAGGTTCACTGCGATCAGTTGGAAAGCATGGGCACTAGAAGAAGAAATCTACATAACAATGAATTTCATGTTGGTTCTATTCCTTTTTTTCACCCCTAGGCAAAGGCATTACGCCATGCAGCCTTTTCATTAGTTAATGATATCCTTGAGTAAATGGCTCTGCTTCAGAGTCCATGCAAAAAAATACAGTGTCTTCAACACTTTCTACATCCCTAACTTGGTTATCAACTGTAAAATAATAGCACGTTTACTGAAGACTTCATTGTGACTTCTTGAGGCAATCCAAAAATGTCCATATCTTACATTTTATCGAATTTCCCATCCACTGCACACTTTCACTGACACTTATTGCCACATAATAAACTATTACTATTATGATGAGTCAAAACCCGAAGTACACAGCAAAATGAAAATTATACAAAAAACAAGACGTCCCTCTTCGGATTCCCGCCAAAAAGTTTAAAGTCAAGTTTATCTCCATTTTCAGATTATTTTAGTAACTATAATTATTGTAATGAATCAAGTACAAAAATGAGAATCAAATAAGAGTAAACGGGACATTTCGAAAACGGGATATTTTGGGAAAGGGATATTTCGCTTTAATTAATAATTATTTTGAGAATCGAACATGTAGGTAGGTATTTTGTGAAAAAAAAGTATGCTTTATATACGTACGGTCGGTGTTAGATTCATAAAAATCGGTAATAGCTTCAAAGCGTTTCGGGTGGGTCGGCAATAGAAACAATTGACTTCAACAATCCTTTGATTATTTTTTCAATGAAAACATGATATTTATAAACAAATGAAAATATAAATATAAAATATACAATCTATATTTAAATATAAAATAAAAAAATCTGGTGTCTTTGCAACCACTACCCTTAATTCTTATAATCAATTTCAAAATTTGCTTAAGGGGGTCGGTAATAGCTGCGTTTACCTTACTTACTTAATGTAGAAGAAGGAGTAAGAGCAGTGAAAGCCTTATGGTTAAAGAGCCTGCTTCACTTGATGAAAATCAGTGAGGCTCGGGTTCAAATCCTGGCATGTACCTACCAATGAGTTTTTCAAAACTTACGTACAAATTTATCAGTTGCTCGACGGTGAAGGAAAACAACGTGAGGAAACCCGCAGGTCCCAGAATTAATTCTGAGACATGTGTAAACTGAACCGGTCCGGCGATGGGCTCACCCCTATCACGTTTAGGGGTCCAAAGAATATCTCGTGAAAAGTGGGTGTATCCAGAAATGGAATACCTCTGCCTCCCCCTCGGGAATATGAGGCGTGAAGTTTTTCTTTAAATTTATTTTACTTAGGGCTGATTTTTCAATAGTCAGTTGAAAGTTATCTGAAGAATAAACATCACCTGTCACTTTTCCTTTCTATTGTATCAGAGAGTGAGTATCTGACGATTGAAAAATCAGCCCTTAACGTACTAACGCTATGGCTTTAGGTTTTTTAGTTGACCTAAAAGATAGAAGGAAAAGGGGGCTGCCGAATTAAAAAATGTATTTACTTACAATTTTTTCCTTGCCAATTTAACATTACGCTTCCAGTATGTTGATGCTACGATGTAGATACACTAAATAGTTTGTTATGTTAAAAATATGCGACTAAACAGACTTGATAAATTTCTAAAGGGGAAGTCTAGTCAAATCATATGCACATTAAATAAAATGTTCAGCTTACCAATCAATCTAAAGATAAATATATATGTTCAGGGCTTTATAGTACTATCATTTTATTTTATAGGTATAGAATGTGCTCGTCAATACGTTTCTTATATATCCAATTTATTCTAATTTTATTTTTCCGAAGTGGGAATATAACAATCATATGACACGTGAGTTTAAGACACAACGAAGTTATTCTCATTACCAAACAGATGCACACTGTACTGTTCTCATCTGTATGAAGGGGCACCCCAGTACTGGCTTCTCCCTCTAGACCGCGATTCAACGGAGAGCGACTTGACTTGATTTGATGTTTCAGATCGGCTTGACCCGTTGGCGTTGTGGTGGTAGAGATGTAGCTTCACTCTGCATTCTCTATTGCCTGTATCATGGGGAGTGCTCCAAGGAGTTGTTAGGACTTATACCGGCCGCAGCTTTTTGCCAATCTACGCACCACATCACATCACTTAGATAGTTGGCAATCAACCACTGTGCGATTTTTATGAAACTTGAGTTGCAGGTGTCAGTGGGCGATGGTAGTCACTTACCATCAGGTGACCCGTCCGCTCGTTTGCCCCTTATACTATAAAAAAACACGTACAGACACATTCATAAACCTTGATGAATTATGACCTTTTTTTGGCTTTCGCGTCGTATAGTTGGGTATAGATAAAAATACATTACAATTTATTGTTTACTAGTGAACCAGGCCGACGTTGTCCTACACCGTCAATAGCGCCATCTACTGGATCCAATTGTAAATAAAGACTATCCATATAATAACATAGAACTATAAGGAGTAATAAAAACCGACTTCAACTTATATAATCGTTCTCTTAAGGACGCCATTACCAGCTTTCAAATAAAAAAAGAATCATCAAAATCAGTTCACCCAGTCGAAAGTTCTGAGGTAACAAACATAAAAAAAACATACAGTCGAATTTATAACCTCCTCCAACTCTGAAACTTAAACTTACATAATATTTTTAATCAAAATCGGTTAAGTCGTTCTCTAGTTATGGCATGACCAAGGGAAATATGGATTATTTTTTATATAATATAGATTCATTTTGCCTATCACTCCTTCAATAAATCTGTGATTATTGGGCTATAGTCATATCATTTGTTATCAAAATTTATTACTGTTTTATCATTGCTAATCATCGCAAGGCTAGATAATGAAGTAGATAATATACGCAAATTAAAGCCAAATTATAAATAGTCACATTAAGATTTTGCTAAGTAAGTACCTGCTTTGGTTAAGTGCTTATCCAAATCTGAATGGCATTAAGATTATTTTGTTTGTTTTTTTCCTTACTTTTATTTGACCCATGTCATTGCGTGGCTTGGGAAATGAACATAGTTATAATATGTTATTAAATTAAATTTTATTCATCACTTACAATATTTTTTATAAATTATTCCACCTTCCGCGAACGTCACGCATGGAATATCTGATTTTCGTATTCGCCAGAATAGCCTCCAACCAACAAGGCTTTGATAAGGAAAATTTTAAAAATACCGGCGGCAGTTTGTGGGGTCAGTTTGCAATATATAATTTAAATAGGTCTTCTTAACGATATAGAGGTTTTAAATAAAAACTCAAAGGTTTTAACATAATATTTTTTCCAACACACTTGCTCATAAAGTGGCTCGAATTTAGGGTAGTGTCCTGCCTAGTCAAATTTGATTTATCAGTTACTTTTTACGATCTGTCAAAACGAAATTTTCCTATGGAAAATGTACTGAAATAGCAAGGTGTGACGTCATAGTTTCTAGTAGTAATTTAGATGCAGTCAACTACCCCATTAGGCACACACTTTGATTAGGTAAATAATCAAACGGCACATAATGACACTTGTAATCAAACTGTGACTCTTTCATTGCTAATTATTCACAAGTACAAAAAAGATCGTGTTCAATAATACAAATAAATTAATATACCTATTGCTTGCTCATTTCATGCAATTTTGTATATAAATAGATAATTTCAACTTGTACGTGTTTATTAAACAAAACTTTCACTCAAATATACCTAACTTTTGTTTTCTCTGTAAAAACTTTAAATTCCCTATTTATAACGCTATCCGCGTCAAACCAAAAAAATTAAACCCCATTCTTTTAGTCTATGGCCGACCGCCATTGTTAAATGCGCGCGCATGGGAAAACTATTTTTCATATCTCATACTCGGAAAGTAGTGTATGTTTGATCTGAGTACCGGGTCGGATGCGATGATTCCCTTCACAGAGAGATTCAGGGCTGTGATTCCCGCCCTCGGTCGGGAAAGACTCATAGTAATTGCTTCCGGCCTAAGGGCGGGAATGAATTAAAAAAAAAAGTACTTACTACATTTGGCAAAGACGTTTAAAGAAAAAGTTTCTCTATGAAAGAGAATGACTTTCTTCCAACCTCTTTGGGTACTTAGTAGGGATACGAAACTTTTTAGATCAATTAGAATAAGAAAAAAAGGTGCGGCCTTGTGAGTGTAGGTATAAACAACAGAAAATAGCCCGTGCGCGGGGCGGTACTCGTTCCATATTTAAAATTAAAAAAAGAGTATTATTTTGGTAACCTGTACCGAAATTCAAAATCTTGTTTTTCATCGACACTAATAAGCACAGAACACTATTACTCGGCTAAAAGTACATATTATTATAAAGAGGAAGGATTTGTATATTATTTTTGTAATGTTATTTAGTGAATACTACATCATAGAGTACCTAACACTCTATGATGTAGTATTCAAAGACGTTTAAAAGAAAAAGTTTCTCTTTCTTCCAACCTCTTTAGTTGTATTGTTGACAATTTTGTTTTTTTTTGTAGGTATTATTGCGTTTTTGCATGTTTGAATTTTTGTAAAATTGTATTTTTTTTTTGTTTACTTTCCTTGAATTCGAAATAAAAAGTAGAGTGTTTAACGCGGGTGGAAGTTATCAATTCCTTCCGACCCTTGTATAACAATCTACTATTTTCCCGCCATCGGAAAATAGTATATTTCATTACACGAGTGCGGAAAGCCTGTCATTAAAAAAAAGAGTTCGGACAAACTAACCTAACCTAACCGAGCCGAGGCGGCAATATACATAAAGACTCTGAAAAATCATGAAAAATCAGCAGGTTTTTCAGAGTCTTTATGTATATTGTCCCTTTATGTATATATATTGCCCCTTTATGTATAAAGACCCAGAAAAATTAGCAGATTTTTCATGATTTTTCAGAGTCTTTATGTATATTGCCGTGAAGTGAACGATATTTTAAAGAAAAAACAAGTGAATGAAATGTCGTCCCAAAAATCAATATTTTTTTAAAATTAAAAATACTAGCGGCCATATTTCGATAGGGCACCCTGGTAGATATATATTCTCCTAATCATAAATAGGAAAGCGTAAAAATTTGGTTTGTAGCATATACTCGATCCCTACACTTTTTTGCAGCCGGATCTTAGGCTATAATACTTGAAACATCTATAAACTCTACGGGGCCGTGTCTGTACATACAATATTTTTTTTTAATTTTGCGGTAGTGTTATCCTTTGTAGATACCAAATCACCAATTTTTTAAAATGTTGTCTATCTGTCTGTGTCTATTAATGCTCACATAACCTTCAAACTACTGGAAGGATTTTGATGCAATTTAGTGTGGAAATAACGGAGTAACCGGGTCAACATCCTATGTACATCCTAGAACACTTTATACAGCGGAAGAATAAGCTGAAGAAGAAGTCTCACTCCTACAGGAAAATTAAAAACTGAGTAAAAAGAGAAATACGTACTAGGAAGGGGGGGCATGATGGGGTATCGAGGAAAGACGGGGTACCGCACATATACAAGAAACTAGACGTTTGTGAATAGAAAGCAATAAGCCAATAGGAAGCCTCAATCGACCAACCATCATTGCGAGAGAAACTGTGAGTGGGGGTGCACGCGTCTTTTCTTTACAAACGGAAAACTGTTTTAACGTTTCGTCGATCTAATTTTGTGTAAGGTCAAACGTCATTATTTTAAACTAACTATGATCACTCCATTTATGTCTTTTTGATCTTTGTTTACTAAGGTAAACGCAGCTATTACCGACCCCCTTAAGCAAGTTTTGAAATTGATTATTAGAATTAAGGGTAGTGGTTGCAAGCACACCAGATTTTTTTATTTTATATTTAAATATAGATTGTATATTTTATATTTATATTTTCATTTGTTTATAAATATCATGTATTCATTGAAAAAATAATCAAAGGATTGTTGAAGTCAATTGTTTCTATTACCGACCCACCCGAAACGCTTTGAAGCTATTACCGATTTTTATGAATCTAACACCGACCGTAAGTAAATAAACCATACTTTTTTTTCACAAAATACCTACCTACATGTTCGATTCTCAAAATAATTATTAATTTGGGCGAAATATCCCTTTCCCAAAATATCCCGTTTTCTAAATGTCCCGTTTACTTTTATTAGCTTCTCATTTTTGTACTTGATTCATTACAATAATTATAGTTACTAAAATAATCTGAAAATTGAGATAAACTTGACTTTAAACTTTTTGGCGGGAATCCGAAGAGGGACGTCATGTTTTTTGTATAATTTTTATTTTGCTGTGTATTTCGGGTTTTGACTCATCATAATAGTGATAGTTTATTATGTGGCAAGTGTCCGTGAAAGTGTGCAGTGAATGGGAAATTCGATAAAACGCGAGATATGGATATTTTTGGATTGCCTCAAGAAGTCACAATGAAGTCATCAGTAAAAGTGCTATTATTTTACTGTTGATAACCAAGTTAGGGATGTAGAAAGTGTTGAAGACACTGTATTTTTGTGCATGGACTCTGAAGCAGAGCCATTTACTAATGACGAGGCTGCATGGCGTAATGCCTTTGCCTACCCTGTAAGGGGTGAAAAAAAAGGAATAGAACCAAAATGAAATTCATTGTTTAGTAGATTGTTATACAAGGTTCGGAAGGAATCAATTTCCATACGAGGTATTTAGACAGTAGAGTAGGAATTGATAACTTCCACCCGCGTTAAACACTCTACTTTTCATTTCGAATTCAAGGAAAGTAAACAACAAAAAATTTAAATTTTACAAAAATTCAAACAATGAAAAACGCAATAATACCTACAAAAAAAAAAACAAAATTGTCAACAATACAACCAAAGAGGTTGGAGGAAAGAGAAACTTTTTTTAAACGTATTTGAATACTACATCATAGAGTACCTAACCTAAATAACATTACAAATATAATATACATATCCTTCCTCTTTATAATAATATGTAATTTTAGCCGAGTAATAGTGTTCTGTGCTTATTAGTGTCGATGAAAAACAAGATTTTGAATTTCGGAACAGCTTACCAAATTATTACTCTTTTTTTAATTTTAAATATGGAACGCGTACCGCACCGCGCGCGGGCTATTTTCTATTGTTTATACCTACACTCACAAGGCCGCACCTTTTTTTCTTATTCTAACTGATGTAAAAAGTTTCGTATCCCTACTAAGTACCCAAAGAGGTTGGAAGAAAGTCATTCTCTTTCCTAGAGAAACTTTTTCTTTACACGTCTTTGCCAAATGTAGTACTATTTTTTTTAATTCATTCCCGCCCTAAGGCCGGAAGCAATTACTATGAGTCTTTCCCGACCGAGGGCGGGAATCACAGCCCTGAATCTCTCTGTGGTGGGAATCATCGCTTCCGACCCTGTACTCAGATCAAACATACACTACTTTCCGAGTATGAGATATGAAAAAGTAGATTTCTTCTTCTAGTGCCCATGCTTTCCAACTAATCGCAGTGAACCTCGGAATGCTTGTGGATTCTTTAAAAGATTGTTTTCACATTTGGACCTCAATAAAAATAAAGGTATTGATTTCTCGGTGGACACAAATGAAATTTTAGTAATATAAAAAAAAGACTAATAGAAATGGTAAATAGAATAACATTCATAAAATCAAAGTGAGAACATAGGTCATGTATTGGGAAACCTGCTGCTTGGCCAGCTAGTGCAAACCATAGATACTCGTACCATAGCCTTTCTTTCTAATTGATTAGCCTGCTTAATAGTAATTACTTCTTAAAACAATGTCAATGCTGTTACTTCACAATGCAGTTCCATGTAGTGCCGTTGAAGGGAATTGGTCTTAGTGTCAATTGTGTTGGACATAGGGGATAACTGAATCACCTGAAACATAAATATTCACTATCAAAATTCAGAGATAATTTTGTAAATGTGTAGATGTTAATAAAATAAAAACACACTGTTTTATTTTCAGCACAGAGTTTTTCAAGTTGGGATAGCGGCTGGTGCTTCTACACACATGAATCATGATTTGCTCCTTTGAATAAAAATAATTAGACAATTTTATTTCAAAATAACTTAAACCCTTTGTTTTATTTCCCAAAAAGTCTATAATATTTTTTCGAACTTCCCAAGTTTAGCGTAGCCGAAGGTGAGGGTTGACTGTCGGAACAAGTTGCAATGAGTACTTAGTTTAATAAGTATTTTTAATACAGTTGCGAAAAAATTAAGTAATTTAATAAAATAATAAAAATACAATAAACTCATCTAACATTTTTGGAAAATCGCGCCAACCATACAAGATTAAAAACAGAGGTTTTTTTGTTTTCTTCACCCATTCTGGGTAGGCAAAGGGAACTATACATACAGCCAAGTCTTCAGTAGATTTTTTTTATGGATGTGAAATGAAAATGACATTAAATGAAATTAAACCTAACCTAACTCATTGAATCAAATCATTATATTGAAACAAATTAGTAGCTTTACTTTTAGACATTACATACCGTTAATCCAAAAATATTAAATTAATCGGTATAGAATCGGTGATAGCTTCTCTTTGTTGCAATCAGCGATTCATATGGATCGGCAATTAGTGTTAAATAAAAAAATTAACAAATCTTTTACCGAGCCACGAAAAATAATAGATATTAATTGTAATATATTTCCCCATCCGTTTTAATACAAAAATTTATTGATTTAGTCCTAAACTATAAAAAAATACACAATTTTCATATAAATACTAAGAAAACTCTAAGTAGTTTCTTTCATATCCCACGTCTAAATGTTTAATAATGCGTAGCAGTTTATCGCGGAAAAACAAGTTTATAATATAATATACTCTATGTCGCTAATAGATGCTTATAATTTTAGAATACTTAAGATTGAAATGGTGTTATAAAAACTTGTTTAATTATTTTAAGCATTAACGAAAAAGGGAAAAAATAAAGAATAACCTCTCAGCCATTGCCGATCCATGGGTCGGTAATGACTGCACTACTAAAATGCACTGCAGCTATTGCCGTTCTATTTTAATTTCAAAAATACTTTTTAAAATCCCTTAAAACGTAATAATTTAGTTGCGAAATGTAGAATATACAAATAAAGGAATATGTTGAGTTATTCAGAATAAACTTAACGTAAATATTTATATATAAAATATCTTAAGCAAAAAATTTGAGTACTTACCTGAGGAATTAAGGGTTAGTATGACACGATCGCCGCACTCGCTACGTTCACAGAAACTAACGTATTTGGTCACATTCCCGTGTACCTACGTACCCTAACACCAGAAAATTAATTAGGAAACATACACACATGTGTGTATATTATACTCTCTTGTGACTCAAATCGTTCCAAACCGATAAAAATAAGAATAAGCTGAATGGGTCGGCAATACCTGCAGATTTTCGATGGGTCGTTAATAGCTGCGTTTACCTTAGTGTTGTTTATTTTGATATTGTATGTTGTTTGTATGAATGCGTTTAACATTTTATTAGTAAAAATTTTTTTAGCTCAAAGTTACCCTATGAGGCAAGACGGGGTATTGGGTGTGGGATAACCTTGGGTAGCCTGCCAGCTCTATGGACGTTGGGCTAACAAAGCTGGTGCTGGTGTGAACAATGACGATCTGGAGGAAATACACATTAGTTTGTGTGTGAGAATAATTAGCCTTCCTCATCATGCCCCAATTTCATAACCCCATCATACCCCATAGTATGGGGCAAGATGGTTTTTCGGAATGGTCCTTTTAATGATTTATTATTGAAAAATGTGATAGGTTGATTTTCCAGAAACTGTACCAAATCATAGTTAGATTAATGACATAACGTGCCATAAATTAATAAGAGTAATAAATATAGGGCTTATGCTGTATTTTTGTTATTTTCCTTAGCTACCCCATCATGCCCCCCCTTCCCTTACTACTCCAAAACGATAACACCTAGAAACTTGAAATATGGTGTGTGTATGGTTACTACTCCAAAACGATAACACCTAGAAACTTGAAATATGGTGTGTTTGTAGGTGTCTTATATGTCGTAGGCAACAGCTAAAAGGGGATTTTTGGAAATTCCCCCGGAAACGGTAATAAATAGGATACGCGCGAGCTACGCCGCTGGGCAGCTGCTATTTAAAATTTCGTATAAGTATAGGTAGGTGTCTTATATGTCGTAGGCAACCACTATGAAGGGATTTTTGGAAATTCCCACGGGAACGGGAATAACCTGGATTGAGGAAAAATTTGTTTATTTATTTTATGTTTGTTTGTTTGTATTGAATAGGCTCCGATACCACCGGTTTCACCGATTTTATAAATTCTTTTGCCAGTGGAAAGCGTATTTTTCTGGGAGTAACATATACGGGCTATAATTGTCCCTAAAACACGAAACATTCTGTCAAAACGTAGTTTAGATGCCTACTACTTGCACCACAATTGATTAGTTGTCTCTTTTAAAAAAATCAGAATAAGTGCATATTATTCATAGAACTTAATAGTATAGTCTAAAAATTGTGTCATCTAACGTTTTTCCATGTTCGTTTATGAATACTAAATTTATAAAGGTGTGTAAATTTTTTCAGGTATAATCTATCTACAATCTAATCTAGTCTTTATATCATACAAAATAAGATAATTTGATTGAATAGTAATGTCAGTATTCAAGTGAAAATAGTCACCTTTGTACCCATATCACTTTTTTGTTATTGATTTTTCAACAAAGATTTTACATAATTTCTTCTGAATGGAAACTTTCGAATATCGCACACAATTTTAGTATTCAACTAGCGACCCACCCGCCCCGGCTTCGCACGGATGCAATGCTTATAAGAATTTTCTTTGCTATAAACCTTGCGGAGCCCGAGACCTTTCCAACGAATGCAAAACCGTGGAAATCGGTTCGTGCGTTCTGGAGTTATAGCGTCAGGAAGGAAAACCCGACTTATTTTTATATAGTAGACTAGCGACCCGCCCCGGCTTCGCTCGGGTGCAATGCTGAATTTTCTTTGCTATAAACCTTGCGGAGCCCGAGACCTTTCCAACGAATACAAAACCATGGAAATCGGTTCGTCAGTTCTGGAGTTAAATCGTCAGGAAGGAAAACCCGACTTATTTTTATATAGTAGATTACCTACCTACTTACTCTTTTAATTAATAATTTAGTTTGCTTTGTTTGTAAAATAGAACTAGACAAAGGTAGGTACATTTTAGAAGTGTTTTGAGGTAATTTTTTAAATGAATGAAGACTCATTTATTTCGAACAGTCTAAGACAGTGTGAACAATAAGTATAAAAGTGATATTTTATTTATATTTTGACTTTTATTATGGTGTGACTCATAAAACAAGCAAAAAGGAACAAAATTTACTATAGAATTGGCTTAGGTGGCTACTCGACCACAGAAATCTCGGCTTTTTATTAATAAAATACGTAGGTAGGTGTATGTAATAAAAATAAAATGAAGTTTTAAGCAAAAGGCCAGTACTAAACTAGGTATTCTATAAACATTAATCTAATTTTTTTTTTTAACAGAGGTATATAATTTCATCTAAATTAAACATTCAGTCACATTTTAAAAAGTGTATTCAGACGGTGCATTCAACGCCAGCATTTATGCATATATAACTACTTAAAGTTCTTGCTGTATTCTGAGCTTACAGATCCGATAGGATCTCCTCAGTCTCAAGCCGCGTTGAGCCATCCATCTGAAAGACTTATGTGTGGGAATAATTACTTATCTATTTATTGTGTTACAAAATACGATGCTATTTGCAATCAGAAATAATGTTGTTACCAGGTGATTCGTCATTTTCTCGAGTTCGTGGCCACAAATAACAATGGTAGAGCATGACCTATCATCCTTTGCCATTAACGCACCATATTGGGAACCGCGTCTATATGCCTTTATTAGAGAACTGCTGTATCTCCTCCAATAGTAAGTGGAATCTAGGTAACTATAGATTTCAAAGTAACTATCAACCTACCACATACTTAGCTGTCTTAAAAAAGAAGCTTTATATTTTTATAGTAGGTACATTTATTAAAATAATTTTAAATTTATAATTAACATTATTACAATTCACGTTAATAAAATTAGAATTTGTTATTTAGGTACTCAAGTAATCTAAGTATGTACCTCCAGAATATAACTATGTAAGTTTCTTTTGAAAAAAACTTTATACTTATTGGTCATAGACATATTAGTATATGTCTATGTTATTGGTACTTACGCATACCTATTTAGCAGTAGGACATAGATTGAGGTAGTACCTATCATATCATAAGATTCACAGTTATAATTTATTATAGAATAATTTATTTATAATTAAATATTTTGAGCGGTATCCACGCCACACAAGCACCTTAAGCAAATTATTTAAAAATAAATAAAAAACTAATTTTGTGTCTTCACACGAAAGATTGTATGTGACATATTAGTACAAAAGATGGTTTCCAGAAAGTCTACGTTTCTACTCTACATTCCTCAAGCTCTTCCAAGAATATGAGTTTCCAGCCAAGGCACAAAGCTTGTGACCCTCGTGTAGACTCCAGGGAATCCTGCCTCCGCACATTTCTTTCCGAATGACACCACACCTATTTGGTAGAAGTGCGTGGTAGCATCCTGCGAGTTCCACTGTAAATTACATGAATTATATTATATTGTCAAACTTATTTAAATTTTAATGAATCTAAAACTAAACTACTTAGTACACTAATTGCAGCCTTATGAAAAAGCAACAGGTAGGTACATATTGCGAATCCATTTATTTTGTATCTTTCTATGGGAATAAGTGTGGTAAGTAGGTAAATGTATCCCCTCTACTATCAACTATTTTATGAAAATTTGAGTGGGACGTCATCACAATCTCTAAATTCAGATTATTCTATGGCCAAGAGTCATAAAGAAATATATTAATATAGGATGTAAAAATTTAGAATCGTACTTATAGGTAAGTATACCTATACGAACAAAGTGAGAAAGGTTTTTTCGATAAAAAAGGATTCCACGCGAACTACGCTGTTAACTTTCGCTGGACAGAAGCTAGTCTATAGAACTATGGAACTCGCTGCTTACAAAAAAGAATCTAAAAAAATTTTTGTTGGAAATAGAAAAATAACTCTCACAACAGATTTTATTTCAGTCAAGAAACAGTGATTAAGCTTACTTACCACTGTTGATGGTAGGTTAGTAAGGCTAAGTGGTAACTAGAACTTACTATGGGCTGCATTAGTGGTCCTCCACTGTCGCCTTGACAGGCGTCCTTTCCACCTTTCTCGTAGCCAGCGCAGAGCACCCTCCCGTCTATGATTTGCTTCTTGTATTCGGAGTAAGCATTCGCACAAAAACTGTTACTGACCACCGGTAACTGTAAAGCTTGCAGGTGCGTTGCTGCGGGACCCCCTGAAAATAAGAAAGTATTAGACAATTCATAAAAAAAATATATTTGTCTGGTATGTATTAAAAATATCATTTATAATTACAGATGTTCTGTCAAACTGTCGTCAAGGTGAAACTGCGCTCGTGATTTTAAAACATTTCGTGTAAAAAATTGCGTATCTACCGATAAAAACATTAACCAAGTGCTCGGAAAAACTAGTTTATACTGTGCTAATGTTATTTTCGCGTATAAAACTAAACATAGTTAGGAATTAGTGAAAAGAAGCGTAAAAGTGACATTAACGCTGTAGAAAAAATACTAACTACCCCCTAAAGATTTTTATTCGATCTGACAAGTGACACATCATAGTGTTGCCAGTGAAATAAATTCAATTACCCTAAAAATGAGTACCAAAAAAAATCCTACCACCAACACAATTCAAGATAACTGTTCAAAATGCAACAAACTGCCGAACGAAAAAAAAGTTTCAGTGACTTGTGATTGCTGCAAAAGCTTATTGTGTGGGGATTGCCATGGATTGTCACCAACTGAAATTCGGGTGCTAGACCTAAAGACCATCGCACGTGGGATGACCTTCTTGTGTGGCGACTGTAAAACTGCAATGGTACAAGTGCCAATGATAATGAAAAAACTTAACGAGCTCACTGAAGAAGTTAAACAACTACGCTTGCGCCAGAATATGCTCGCCACCGAATCGGCTATTCAAGAGATAACAGAGAGGGCCAGCAGAGCGAACAATATTATCATTTACGATGTACCCGAATCCTCCAGCAATGAAGCAGACCAACGAAAGGAGCATGACAGAGAAAAGTGTGTGGCTGTTATAACAAATGTCACAAAAAATATGGATTTTGATGGGATAAAAACATTCTGTCTGGGGGCACCAAAGGCCAATGCCAGCGATCCGCCACGTCCACTAAAGGTCCTCCTCCATAGCAAGAACGATGCGTTGGAAGTGCTTCGAAACAAAAGTAAATTATCTAGACCCTCGTCTATTACCGCGGACCTGACTCCTATGGAGAGAGAGTACCTGAAGCACCTGCGAGAGAAACTTGATAAGCGAACCAACAATGGAGAGGCGGACATCACTATAAAATATGTCCGAGGTCATCCATAAATAGTGACAATGAAAACTATAAAAAACTAAAAAGTATCGTAAATTCTAAGCATATGTCGTCAGATCTTAAAAATGATACATGCCAATGATTTGTCAGAAAACTATCGCCAACGTTATATACAATCACCATATTATACACAAATATACAATCTTTGACTTCTAAACTAGATCTATTCATTGCTAAAGTAAACTCTCTGCAACCGACCTTAATTATCGTCACTGAAACTTGGCTTAAACCTAATATACCCGACTCAATGATAAATATACCAGGCTATGACTTATATAGAGATGACCGGATTGAAAAACGGAGTGGTGGAGTAGCTATTTATGCCGCAAATAGAACCAATGTTATGACAACTAATCTAAACATTAATTACAATAAAAAACACGATGCTTCTGAATGTTTATGGTTGGATATCAAATTTGGAAACAACAAGTTTCTATTATGCGGTATTTATAGAGGACACAACTCAACGCTGGAACAAGACAATAGTCTACTCGACCAGCTTAACTATGCTTCAGAGTCCAATACGGTGCTTATAATGGGAGATTTTAACGCTCAGGCGCCAGAGGTCTACTTCTCAAATAGCCCATTTCGCCTTTTGACTACTTCTCTATGTGACTATTTCGCTATGGGCTATTCGAGAAGTAGACCTCTGGCGCCTGAGCGGATTTTAACTACGGTGGTGTTAAATGGCCACTTGAGGAATGCGGATATGTAACCCCAAAAGAGGATAACTTTATACAGTGGTATAAGAACAGTAACCTTAGGCAACTAGTGGAAAAGAACACCAGGTTCCGTCATGGGAACCAACCATCACTACTAGACTTAATCCTGGCAAACGATCACTCGATGATTGCACATGTCGACTACCTAGCGCCGATTGGCAAGAGCGACCATATCTGCTTGCTTACAACAATGGAGCTTGAAGTACCGAAATCAAATTGCAAAAAAACCTCGCCCAGATTCAACTACAAAAGAGCAGACTATGATGAAATCAACAAAAAACTACGAGATAACCTACCAGGAAGTTTGGGAAACTTCAACAACGCACAACATCAGTTTGACTTTTTTCTCACCGTACTTAAAGAGGCTATTAACTAGGGTTGTGTCCTACCTAGTCAAATCAGTTACTTTTTACGATCTGTCAAAACGAAATTTTATTATGGAAAATGTACTGAAATAGCAAACCGTGACGTCATAGTTTGTAGTACTCAATTGCAGCACTTTTTTTGATTGTTTATTATTTTTAAATTTGCTATAATTGTAAATTGAAAATCGAAATACATATTTTGAGGTGTTTTGGGATAATCTTTTTAATGTATGACTACTCGCAATTTAATTTCGATGCTGTCAACTACCCAATTGCATGTGCCTCAGACGAGTTCAATATCTCGCAATATCAAAAATAAGCCGTGGATATCAAAAGACACTCAAAAGCTTATCAAGCGTAAACTGACACTTTGGAACAGATATATAGTAACTGGAACAGAAGAAGCTTATAAAGACTATAGAAAAATAAATAACAAATAGATACATTATAAACTGAAATTAAAAGTAAAACTAAAACTACCAATTAAACGGCTAAGAATATACAAGTTGTCAAACAAATAACAAATTGACTAACAAATGTAAATCGTCTCGCATAGCATATGAAACCGATCTAATACAAGCTGGACCAAAGAAATTTTATTCCTATATCGGGCAACAAATAACGTCAAAGATTAGCGTACCAACTGTTCTACGCAACAACCAGGGACAAACTGTCACCCAAGCCCACGAAATTGCTTAAGCCCTTGCAGATCAATTTGCGGGTGTATTTCAAAAGGAGCCACAGTCGAATCTCCCTATTTTAGACTCTAGTCAGCGAGTTGAGGATACTATTACTGAAATAATATTCACAAAAGAGAAAATATAGCAGGCTATCAATGAAATGAATACAGACTCTTCACCAGGACCAGACGATATACCTGTAATAATTCTACAAAAATGTGACCTCACCAACGCCTTAGCAACTATAATGCAGACATCATACAATACCGGCACCCTACCAGTTCAGTGGAGAACAGCAACAGTGACCCCAGTATTCAAGAAAGGGAGCAAATTGGAGCCATCAAACTATAGACCCATAAGTTTGACCAGTGTAATATGCAAGGTCATGGAGAAAGTAGTAGTGAAACATTTAAGAAACTTCTTAATGACCAAACGAATAATCAGCGATCATCAACATGGTTTTTGTCCACATCGCTCTACAGCGTCTAATTTGCTGTCATGCCTATCATGCTGGACCGAAAACTATAACGATAGAAAACCTACTGATGTAATTTACCTGGACTACGAAAAAGCTTTCGATAAAGTTCCTACGACGAGACTTCTACATAAACTGGAATCTGTGGGAATAAGAGGAAAACTATTAAAGTGGATTGAGGCATTTCTGCGACAACGAACCTTTCGAGTAAGAGTGGGTCAGATAGAGTCAGACGAAAGAGATATCCATAGTGGTGTGCCACAGGGCTCAGTTCTATACATAATCTACACCTTTGACCTTCCTCTTCGACTGCAATGTAACGTCAGTATCTTTGCCGACGATACAAAGATATTCGCAAACCCACTGGTTGACTATGATCGTATCCAAACAGATTTAAACGAAATAGTAAACTGGTCAAAGGAATGGCTCATAAAATTAAACAATACAAAATGTACTGTGCTTCACATAGGAAGCAGAAATCCGCGCTTAAACTATAGCATAGGTGACACTGAACTAATGGAAGTCAAGGTACAAACAGACTTGGGAGTGAAAATCACAGAGGACCTGAAATGGGAGGAACACATAACAATGATTACCAGAAAAGCAAAAAGTTTAATATACCTCACCAGAAAAGCCTTCGATGTCATAACACCCGAGTTGATGCTGAAAATATATAGGGGAAAGTTGGCTATATTGTACCGATCGATTAATCGTACCACCAAGGTATTTCCTACTTAATGCACATATTTTTTTGATCTGGCAACACAAATCTAATGCGGGCAACAATTCGGAAGCCATGACAGTTTGTCACGTCGCTGCAAGAACCCATTTTTGTTTAGGAAAAAAAATATGTTTTTGGTGGTGTTCATGAAATTTTTGGCCTTGAAATTCTAAACTTCTGCAGACAAACGGAAAGACATACGTGAATCTCTATTTCGTTATGCTGTTAACAAGTTATTTGGCTTTTAATTTGTGAGACAATCACGCCACAGTTATTTAAGGTTATGATTTGACATGGCATTTTTCCAAAATGGGGTTTATTTTGCAAATCGTACCGTTTGAGAGTTTCAAAATCGTACCGGTCCCAATTACCATATATGAATATTTTTTAACTCTAAAAATGAAATTTAGGTATCTATTCACCACCCAATTCACGTTAAACCTGCTAAGTTTACTTTGTCTTGACAAGTTTCTCGTGGGTCAAGTCAATATTGATCTTAAATAAATAAAAAATAAAAGGATCAATGTTGTTTTAATACAAAACCTGTTAATCAATAAGAAAATCTAAACTAAGTACGATTTTAAAAACCACAGTCAAGCTGCTCTGTTAATCGTACCGATGGTTAATATTTAACGAGTTTTTTTTTAACAAAATATGGCTATTTATCTATAAACACTTTGCATATACAATTGAATCAACATAACAGGGTATGTAAAAATAATAAATATATTTTATTTCAAAAAATAAGGGGAAAATAAATGTGTAATATTTTATTTGAAATTTGTATGGAGAATTTCTAAGTACGATTTAGAAACCATAAGGTACGATTAAACATACCACTTTTCTAAATCGTACCGATGGATAGTTTTTTAAAAATGAATATTTTCAGTATATACATGCTAAATATCTACAAAAACAGTTTCATGTAGTAAAGTCTATTAACCATAGTATCTTACAAAAAAACAATCATGAATATATTCGCTATAGTTTTTGCACAAATCAAAAAAATCCTTAGGGGGGACAATATAGCCAACTCTCCCCTAAGACATACATTAGACCAATCTTAGAATATGCTTTTCAAGTTTGGAGCCCATACTTCGTCAAAGACATAGAGCTGCTAGAAAAAGTACAACGTAGTTTCACCAAAATTCCGAAACAACTCCGACAATTATCCTATGTGGAAAGACTTGAGGTGCTGAAACTTACAACTCTGAAGGACCGCAGAGAGCGTGAAGACCTGATCGAAACATTTAAGATCTTGACAGGGCACTATGATTTGCAGGATTTTCATAAATTATTTGAACGTGACTGCAATGCCCGTCTAAGAGGACATAGTCTCAAACTGCGTACCACCGTATCACACAACAATCCTTACAGACACTTTTTGAGCAACAGAGTGGTCAGATCATGGAATAAGCTACCAGAAGAAGTAGTCTTAGCACCCAATGTCAATCAATTAAAAAATAAACTTGACAAATTCCTATCCTGTAATGAGAAAGCTTGAGTGGAGAACACCTGGATACAGGCTTTATCAGTTGTAAACTGCTTGCCTGATTAATAATAATAATAATAATAATTTCTGCAAAATTGGCAGTCCACAACCGTCACACAATCGGTCATAAATAATAATAATAAAGAAACCAATAGTCGCATTGAAAGAGAAGTACTTTTTAAGATAAATAAAATAAATAAATTGAAGAAAAAAAAAATTACAACATTAAAAGCCGACATCAAGTAGTACCACTAAAACTACTGCAGTCATTTAATTTATATCTCAATGATAAATATAATAAATACGATTCAGGTTAGTGATTATAATGTTAATTTACATAACCGCCTACAGAACCATGAACCACCTGTCACGTTAAGGGTAAGGGGTCCAAAGATTTATATACCTACTGGTCAAATGTGGGTACTTCCTGAAATGGAATACCTCTGTCTACCCCCTCGGGGATAAAAGGTGTAAGATTATTATTATTACTACCTACGGAAAACATGCACGGTATACGTATATAGTCAATTAAAAATCGTAAATATACCTAACGGTTTTCAAGTGAGATTTTTCTGGAAAGAAAATGTGTAAGTACGGGACTCCCGTAAGATTTAAAGTTTGAGGCATATGGATAGCAATAAAGCTCCACTAAATACGAGCAACCAGCTAGTATATTATGTGGGAAGGTTACGTACGAATTATCTAGGCCGATCACATCATTAGTCAATAAATATTCATACCAAGCTCCGGTGAACTGATACGTGTAAGAAGAGTTGAATACTTAGTATGCATAAGTAGGTCTCAGTTTTTTTTCTACATATTAGTCCACTAAAATAAAATATTAGCGAATAATAAAATATTATTTATGTCTACTATTGGTATCTATTTTACTAGATTTTATTTCAAAGTCGTAAATGAATACTATCAATCGTATTTTAATATCGCTTGTCGTGTCGTCGTAAGAGAAGAGTCTCTTAACCTCTCACCTACCAAGGGTGATATTTATTATACTGTTGTATGGACCTACCTACATTTTTGCGACATCGCTTGATGTAGCTGGTCGTACCCCGCGGTTTCACCCGGGTAGTTCCCGTTCCCGTATGAATACGGGGATAAAATATAGCCTATGTGTTATTCTGATGTATAAGCTATATAACTGTAAAGTTTCATCAAAATCCGTTCAGTAGTTTTTGCGTGAAAGAGGAACAAACATCCATATAAACTTTCGCATTTACAATATTAGTAGGAAGATAATTTTGCGCTGCGCCTCAGATGAACCCCAAGGGTTGACGTCAGGCAGGTGACCTTAGTCTTGATAATTTTTTCAAAACCTTTTACAGTATCGAGATCATACTGTGCCGACATTATATAATGGTAAAAGGGCAGGAAAGATGAGTTGTGTCACTAGTGCTTACTAAATTCCAGATCTCCCCATCCTGCGATTATTGGAGTATACTTTTCGAAAGTATTTGCTCTGAGGGCGGCGGAGCGTGGAATGCATATGGGCTTGATTAAATCTGTAACACAAAGAAACACAAGTAATTCGTTAGGTTTAAGTACTATTAATACCTATTTAAAATTCAACAGCAAACAAGCTAGCAAGTTTTCGTCATGAGTTTGGTGTTCCTTACCTGTAAACTGAACATCCAACTCCAGTACTAGCAGTCCAATGTCATTTGTATATGCATTAGGATCGTATTCCTCGTGCTTGGTCATAGATTTGATGACGACATCCACCGGAGTTGCGCCATCTTTAAATAACAAAAATGACGTAGGTAAGTATTTATAAATTATTATCGAAGGGACATTTCGATTAGATTTAGGAATCATGTGATCTCTACTAATATCCTACTAATATTATAAATGCTAATGTTTGTTCCTCTTTCACGCAAAAACTACTGAACGGATTTTGATGAAACTTTACAGTAATATAGCTTATACATCAGGATAACACAAAGGCTATATTTTATTCCCGTATTCCCATGGAGAGTATATATAAGTGCGAAGGCTCTTTCACGGCTAAACAGCTCCACTGATCTTGATGATTGTAAGGGAGATGGATAAGATATTTAATGGTAATTGTCTGATTACAAGCAGGGTTGGGAAGTATTTGAAATACTTGTAATTATAATACGTAATTAAAATACAGATAAGTACTTATTTGTATTTCCATAACATCTTAAAAAAATATTTGTAATTGGCATTTCAAATACCTGACGCTGAAGTATTTTATAGTTAGGTAGTATTTCAAATACTTATGTCTTCAAACATTTGAACATTATGATAATCGGTTCCAGCCTCGGGCTAAGCAGACCGCTGTCAACCCCCGTTAATGAATCGGCGCTCATGCGCCTAGATGTGGCTAACGTAGCAAATCTTCTTAGTGCAGGCCCTCGAGCAATGTAGACGCACGTGAGGGTACCTACCTACCATATTATACTATATACCATATCTTTATCGATCTTATTAATGGGTGCATTCTGCAGAAAATAACGTTTCATAGCTTTCGTAAACAAAATGGCTGAATTCGTTATAATAAGTATTCTATTTATTTAACGCAACTCCTGACTGTATTTTGTAATTTGAATTTTGTATTTTGAATAAAAATTGTTTAAAATACTGTATTTTGGATTTCAAATACACTACTTAAGAATATTTTGTATTTTTTTAAATAGGTAAGTACATGCGAGATAGTATTTTGTAATTTCTATTTTAATTGGGAGACATGGTTGTTCTACATAACTTTGGTTTTCCCAAAGTTCATCCCTAATCCCATCACTTCATAGTTCATAGCGGCCGTTCTAACAACCTATAGTCCATGCAAACTGAGTCGCTGACAGTGCAGCAGCTAGTTGCTAATTAATAAGGCCAAATCACAGAACAATAATAGTCGAATTAACAATCTATATACATACATACATATAAAATGCATGGTATAGGTAAAATGAGTTACTGATTACAAGACGTTTTCCGGTAGTTAAATTCAACGATATACAAAGTGGTCTTTGAAGACAGTAGACCGCGAAAACGAGAAGGGCGCGGGTTCAACGTGCTCACAAGGGCATGACAATCCGGAAACGGAAATAGGTACTAACGAGAAGCCCCGATTTGGACAGCTACAAAATAAAATATTTATGTACTGCCTAAATGACTTTTTTCACAAAATTTTTCTTCAAGTAAGTATTTTCGTTTTATTTTTACCTTTACCATTTTGTGAATCATGATAGCATACCCTCTGCAAACTTGTTGAGTTATAGTAAAATCTAGAAATATTGTGGTAAAGTAAAAAATTACCGTTTTCGTCCTCGAGGTCGAGTTCACCCAGACGCACGACATAGCTGAAAAGTTAAAATAAAAACTTAATATTGATTTAGATACCTCCTTTTTATATAAATATAATATGCAACAGTTTCTGGAGTCATTACTTTAAATTTTTTAAGCCCCTTATATGAAATAATTAAAGTCGAGACGTTAACCATGACTTTTTTTAAAAGAACGAAAACTTGAGCGGATGAACAAATTCAATGGAAAATCGAAATTCTCACAATCGAGTACCCACTAGGTAATTCCCTGAGCCCGATTTGACGCTATGACGATTAGCGGCTGGCATCACTAGTGCACATTCACTACTCACTACAGCCATTAGGTATACCACACTGGCGGGTGTGGATCCTGTTTATTCCCGTTCCCGTCGGAATTTCTAAAAATCCCTTTATACCGTTTTCCTACGACATATAATACTCCTACATAATATGTAAGTAGTTCAAATTTTTAGGTGTTATCGTTTCGAAGTAGTACGTATTTCTCTTTTTTACCAGTTTTCCTTTTTTTCCGTTGTAATGGCATATTTTCCTGTAGTAAAAAGTACCCAAAATTTTTATCAAGTTGCTCAGTTAATTCCACACCAAATATCAAAATCCGTCCATAATTTTTGCGTGACGCGTAGGTATACAGACAAAGACATAATAAAAATAAAGTGTTTGATATCGTCTAAATCGATAAAAAAACAAAATGTTTTATGTAAAGACACGGTCTTGTTAGAGTTTCGTTATATGTATACACTAGCAGCGCCCCGAGGTTTCACCCGCGTAATCCTTTCTTATCGGATACAAATAACACCAACGATCAGCGAGGCTGTGCGTTGATCCGTCAGTCATTCAGGACAAAGCATTAATATAGATTTATTACTATTAAATGTTTTTTTAGTTTAATACTAAAAAACTACTGTCATATTGAGTACCTACCTACGTAGGTACTTAATCGGAAATGCACACGTTTTGAACATATTTCCGACATGGCTGATGTTGAGTACTTAGTTTGCTTCCTGTGATTATAAGCCATACGGATGATAAGCATATTTTAACCTGATGGATGTGGTTTATTATAATTATAATAAGTACCTACTGATTACAGGGAAATATTTCATTAAGTATAGAGATGACGACGTGTGTGTTAATGATGTATATAAATTACTTTATGTAGTAAAATTGATATCATTTTATATAATATGTATATGTACCTACCTAACCCTTTTGTTTGATAACAGTTCACGTTCACGGTATATGTATCATATGCATTACAGTTTAAGAATACATCAGTGACTATACATAATAAACTCCACCATGTATCTTTTTCTTTACCATAGAATATTATATAATACTAAGTAATACCCTCCCAATTAGCGAATCATGAACTTTGCTTTGTAAAAAATCGCTTAAAGTAGAGAAATCGTGGTATCTACTTTAGCAGTCACTACTAATAAAAGGAAACCGGGATTCCCAGCCAGAGCTTGATGTTTGCTAGTAAAATCTGTTTTTTCTACTTTTTTGGAGCCTTCTAGAATATTATATATCAAGTTAGTTAAATTTAAAACCTACCAACACATAGGTACGTAAGTGTATTATGAAAATGTGATAATAGTGTTCCACCCGTCTGACCGGTCTTGTGGGCTTATGCAAATTGACGCTACAAACAAACCACAAATCAACAAACCTGTTCGTTACGTAAAACCTGCAGACATAAATAAAATGAAAACTAACGATTATTCCCTAAAAAAGGTGCAATCATAAAATTCTTAGTTTAAATTAAAATATTTTTCCTCAAAGCATTTATTGGAATTTAATATCATTCTAATGTTTTATAAGTTGTTGCCTGAGGTACACGTAAATAAATAATAAATGTTAGGTAATATATCAAAGACTCCAATGAATATATAAAAATATAGGTGAAGCGTGGGTGGAGCGAAGGCGAGCTATATGCGAGCTATTACACAGTGTTTATGTATAATTTATGTAGGTAAACTTAGTAGTGTTTCTACATAAGTCAAATATAGGTGCATTTGCTTATACAAACGCCGAAGGCACTGTAAAAGTACACAATTTTCCTGGTATAAAAGTGATGGTTCTAAGAAGACCGCGGCCTTTAATTATATCTATAATTAACATCGTCCTTGTTTGTAACGGGTGAGTCGGGCTATAAATATATATACAGTTCTTATAAATTAATATTGGAATAACGGAAACTTATGGAAATCCTGGTTTGTGAATCATCCTTCTATTTTCGGGAACCTTGAAGATTTGTTACTATAATAGATCAATCGAATATCATCTTTATGATCAGCATTGACAGCATTACGTATTCAGGTCAGGATACTACTTACGATTGTACTACCTACTTACAAGTTTCGTATTCTATTGTAGGCAGGTACTTATAGTTGGTAACGCATTGCAAGTAAAGCATTGAAATTGGTAGAGCCGCTTCGGAGGAGTTCAACCACAAACACCATGACACGAGATTTTTGTATATTAGAGATTACCTATATGTGTATATCCGATATACAATAGATGGTACAATACGTAAATCTGTGTTCTACCCTCTATATCGGATATATATAGAGAACGAATTTTGCGCATTTACTTCGGTTCTATTCCCGGATGAGGAAAGGAAGATTTTCAAAATATACCTATACGATTTTAATCTATATGTTACGCTCAAAGATCGAAAACGCTCATTGAGCGAAAAAACAGCTCACAATGCGTTGTGGTCACAGTAAAACTTCCACATCGCGGAATTCGTGTTATGGCTCATATGATAACGCTCACGACGCGTTGTGGCAATCACAGAAAGACGTCATGTTAAACGACCACAACGCAACGTTAAAAATCTAAGTAAAAAGAGAAATACGTAGGTACTACAACGAAAGGATAAGACCTAGAAACTTGAAATATGGTATGTAGGTGTCTTATATATCGTAGGCAACCGCTATTAAGGGATTTTTGGAAATTACCACGGTAACGGGAATAAACTGGATCCGCGTGGGCAACGCCGCTGGGCACCAGCTAGTTATTAATAAACGTTTTCTTTGATAAAAACTTGGTAACATGAATAATAAATTTATTTCCAGTGACCATTACGAATGTTTGTGAATTTTCCCCCTTAGTCCTGTAAATTTATACATTACCGCATGCGTCAAATCCGGTAGTTCTGATTTTTTGCAGACTTGTATAAGATGTTTTCCTAATGTATAATCCAAGTTTGTGACCTCGAGCGCCGAACGCAACTTTGTCAAAAATCGAAAAAGCAGCGAAAAAATAGTATTTTTTTTTTAATTTTGGCGATTATAACCCTAAAGGACTAGTTTCTAAAAAAACTTTCTGAGGACGTTTTTAAAGTAGACTAAATTAAGTACAATATGATTCTAGAATTGTCTCTGTAGACCCAATAGTTTCTGAGATTTACTCTTTCAAAGTTTATATATTTTTTTCGAAATTCGCAATTTTTTGCATTTCTGTCGTTTTAAAATGTTACCTGCTACTTTGTTCGCGTTATTTAGGGATAAAAAGTAGCCTATATGTTAATCCGGGTCCTAATCTATCTACCTACCAAATTTCATCTAAATCCGTGCAGCCACTAAGTTTATTTTTGTCTTTTATCACATAAATATCTACACTAATCTATACTAATATTATAAATAGGAAAGATTAGATTTTTTGTACGTTTGTTACGAATAAACTCAAAAACTACTGCATCGATTTAAAAAATTCTTTCACCAATGGAAAGTTAGAATATCCCTGAGTAACATAAGCTATATTTTATTCCCGTATTCCCACGGTGTAACTGAACCCCCCATCTACTACTTTATCTCTCTATACATTGGAACCACCAATTCCAACGTAATAAGATTAATTCCCAGCCATGCAAAGCTAAACATCTTATAATGCTAAGCAAGTATTGCACAGCTCAAAGCAAGGATCTCATTCACAAGATATCGTTTCAATATTTTGTTATCATGTTCTCTTGCACGGAATTAGAGAGAATCCACTGTATGACATTCCGCTGCTAACTCGTAGCAAACGAACATCAATTTTACACGTATAGACGTAAATGAGTACCATCATCTACGTCCTACGCATAGTTTTTAAACGACCTCAAGATTTAGCTTCACGATGATCTCCAAAGTATTTACTTTGGAGGCATCGCTAAATAGGTCGACACCGTCAAATATCTCCTGCAATTTTGGCCTTTTAATTAATTTATGTGATCGTCTAGAGTGTAGGACACTACTTTGTGAATAGTAATCCAGATCCTTTTTGAGGATCATGCTTTGCCATCAAAAGAAATCTTAACTTGAATCAACCTATACCATTAATTATCTATCGCGTATTTATAAAATTTGTCTTTCGCTTTTAATCTTTAATATTTAATAACGCTGCCCACTTCAGCGTCATTCATGCCTAAGGCAATAATTTCATGAAGGACACTTCATGTTTCCCTCCCCTGCTATCTCTTATCTGATGACAGACTCGAGATAAAATCGCCTTCCCCACATTCTCACCTCCTTTCAAGAAAAGAAATAAAAATGTGGTTGGTGGGAAGAGTAGGAAGCTCCGCCTCGCTTCATACGGTGATCGCCGACCCGCAACATTCCACAATTGCGTTTGCGACCCCCCCGAACGTCCCGGTTTTGCCGGACATCCGGTCTTATATCCCGCCGAAGCGGGACCGTTGCAGCCGAAGCTGATTGGTGCGGCCGTAGCCGATTGTTGCAGCCGGAGCTGATTGGTGCGGCCGTAGCCGATTGTTGCGGCCTTAGCCGAGTTTTGCCCCGAAGGGACCGGTGCGACCTTAGTCGATTGGTGCGGCCGTAGCCGTATTTTGCCCCGAAGGGACCGGTGCGACCGTAGTCGTGGTTTGGCCGTAGCCGTGTGTTGCCCCGAAGGGACCGGTGCGACCGTAGTCGTGATTCCCCGAAGGCGAGTTACGCCAGTCATTAAGACCTCGGGTGCATTTGCAGCAAGCCCCGTAAGGCAATCTCGAACATATTTGAGTTGGTCTTTACGACCTCAGGATCATTTGCAGTAAGCCCCGTAAGGCAATCATTCTCATAGGACAACTAGTTCATAGGTCTTAATGCTTAACATAACCCGACCTCGGTCCCTACGAGCCATCGATTCTCGTTCAGCCATCAGAGGCACTGTCACACCCTGAATGAGCTTATAATGGTAAAACCATTAATTTATATTAGTACGCGTCGCGCGCGCACTCATATGATAGTATGGAGTAACCGATGTACGTTCTGCAAAATACATGGTTATCATAAGATATATGAGGCGTTCCCCTTTCTCGATCATTCGTGGTATCACTTTTATTGCAATATCAAACTCAACAGAATTGTGACAGACATCCCCGTCAAGCTAATCAAGTCTCTAGACCCTTAACCATGCCAACACGAATGCCAACATGACTCCAGTTCCAGACCCCGAAGAGCTTACTCCTGAAGATTTGGTCGAGTGTTCGCGTACTAGACCAACAATACTCCTCGAAGATAACTTATGTTAATGCCCATTTCAAACCGTCAGGTCTACGATCAAGCTAGATGTTGCTTTTCACATTTCAATGAGAGACCGTATCAACCTCCATCAATTAAGTGTTAGCCGATACCATCGTCTCCGTTACTTAGCATCAAGAAGCTCAGAAGCAGTCCCGGGGTATCTACTGTGAACCACAAGACAGCGCTAAGAGGTGCGTCGTCAGTCATTCCACTACTAGCCCCAATGTGTAATATTTGAGCGATCGTTACATCCAACAAAGCTTATGAACTATGTCCAAAAACTAAGTCTATATAACATCACCTTGCCGTACCGTAAGGCAGTGCTCGAGGCACGGACTTTTTACCTTTTCGCACTTTGTCGCCAAACAGTGTTGAACAAGATCGTTGTGTCGAAGCGTAAGCCTCTGCATCACAAAGAAGTCATAATGCAAGTCAAAGATCAGAGGTGCCGCCACCGCCAAGCTAACTTTGGTATGTGCTGACATAACACCATCCGCGGTACGGTGTAACGTGCTGACATAACACCGACCATGGAACGGCGAAACGTACTAACACAACCGCTGCACCACTCGGGCAGTACTACACACTCCTTCAATAACTCAAACACTACAACCCCTACCTTGTCCCGATATTTGAATTCAAGCGGACAGCGTTAGCTGCCCTATAAGCGGGAGGGAAACCAGATGTATTATAGGTCCAGCTCTGTTATTTAATTTTATTCGCCATGCTTTTCATATTTTAGGTTCGTCTAGAATATCGCATAAAACTATCATATTCCATTAATCAGACAGGGTACCCTTACCTGCCTTGTCCTCATAACTTCTGTTATTAACGAACCTTCCAGCCAATAACGCCATATGAAAATTTTATAAATTTATTTTATTTATAAATTTATTTATTTATTTATTTATATATTTATATATTTATTTGCCATTTTGCTCAACATCGCTCAACAGACCGACCTATGTATCATACATCTTAAGTCCAACCTATGGTTGAGGTGGCAGCCTCGCATCCTGGCTGCGCACCCTCCCTCACCATATATGCCAAGACTTTATCTTCGTGTCCCGCAGCGGAAAATTGGAAAAACCCGACCATCTCCGATTTCGATGAAACCTCTTTCATATCGTAGTGTCCCTCAACAGTACCACAACGATATGCTTCCCATCTCTCTAACTCCATTAGTTCCGGAGTTATAACCGATTAATGGTTTATTTCAATACGAGACCTGTTTCGCATTTCCTTCCATGGGAAGATGTTTTAACTTTTCCTAAACCCTACTGAAACCTAATTCTAACTACTTTTATGAAACTTTTATGCTATCTTAACATCTCTTTGACCAATCAAAGTTCTACTTTACTGATTTTTCATTATTTTTGAACTTTTCCTAAGTTTTGATAATTTTCTATTTCTGATTATATTTACATGTGTTTACATGTTTACAGCCCCACCAAGCTGTTTTATATTCTTTCAGTATTTAATATTTGTTATTAGGGACAGGGTGTTACAACGGGAACGAAAACTACGTGGGTGAAACCGCGCGGAACCGCTATTATATTATAACACTAACGGTGTTGGTAACTAATAAACTCAAAAACTACTTGGCTAATTTTATAAATTCTTTTACCAATGGAAAGCTAAAATATCCTTGAGTAACATAGGCTATATTTTATTCCCGTATTCCCACGGGAACGGAAACGACGCGGGTGAAACCGCGCAGAATCGCTAGTATCATATATAATAGTGGTTCCGCGCGTTTTCACCCGCGTAGTTCAAGTTCCCATAGGAATAGGGGAATAAAATAAAGCCTATGTTACCCAATAATAATGTAGCTTTCCATTGGCGAAAGAATTTGTAAAATCAGCTCATTAGTTTTTGAGTTTATTCGATACAAATACCGTTAGTGTTATAATATAATAGCGGTTCCGCACGGTTTCACCCGCGTAGTTTTCGTTCCCGTGGGAATACGGGAATAAAATATAGCTTATGTTACTCAATAATAATGTAGCATTCCATTGGTGAAAGAATTTGTAAAATCAGCTCATTAGTTTTTGAGTTTATTCGATACAAATACCGTTAGTGTTATAATATAATAGCGGTTCCGCGCGGTTTCACCCGCTTAGTTTTCGTTCCCGTGGGAATACGGGAATGAAATATAGCTTATGTTACTCAGGGATATTCTAAATTTCCATTGGTAAAGATTTTTTTAAATCGATGTAGTAGTTTTTGAGTTTATTCGTAACAAACGTACAAAAAATCTAATCTTTCCTATTTAATATTATTATAGATTAGTGTAGATATCTATGTGATAAAAGACAAAAATAAACTTAGCGGCTGCACGGATTTAGATGAAATTTGATAGGTAGATAGATTAGGACCCGGGTTAACATATAGGCTACTTTTTATCCCTAAATAACGCGAACGAAGTAGCAGGTAACATTTTAAAACGACAGAAATGCAAAAAATTGCTAATTTCGAAAAAAAAATATAAACTTTGAAAGAGTAAATCTCAGAAACTATTGGGTCTACAGAGACAATTCTAGAATCATATTGTACTTAATTTAGTCTACTTTAAAAACGTCCTGAGAAAGTTTTTTTAGAAACTAGTCCTTTAGGGTTATAATCGCCAAAATTAAAAAAAAATACTATTTTTTCGCTGTTTTTTCGATTTTTGACAAAGTTGCATTCGGCGCTCGAGGTCACAAACTTGGATTATACATTAGGAAAACATCTTATACAAGTCTGCAAAAAATCAGAACTACCGGATTTGACGCATATACGAGCCCATACATTCAACCGACAAATTTACTGGACTACCTATGACAATAAGGTATATTTATTTAGAGGTGTTTAAAGTGCGTCATTGACAAATCATGAGGGCTCGAAATTAAGATCACGTCTACAAAAATATGTTGCTGATCTGGGCTAGCGTTTTTATGAAACAAATAAGATATTAGTATGTTAAAATTTTACTATAGAGGCTATAAGACATTGACAAAAATATTATACTAAATGTTTACTAATTCTTAATTAGGTATGTAAATCGGTTTGTCAAGTATTTATTTACGATATTATTTTAGATCACGATATTTTAAGGAATCATGTACTATTAAAACAGTAAAAATACTTAATACAAAGAAAATCTATTTAATAACGCATGATCTCTAAGTACCTAAAAGTGAATTTTTGATTGACATTTAATACTTTAATTATTTCAATTATCCAGTGTCACTGAATCAGCCGGCGTTGTGAAGTCATTTAGAGGTCAAGTTGTTGTTAAATTTCTTGAAAATAAGCATTTCTTAATATTTACACCTCGAACCACTAAACTGATATAAATAATGTGAGATGACTTCCAAAACTCTTCCATTCTATTGGGCTAAGCGCCGAAAATTTTACCGATGGTTTATTAGTATAGGTACCGAGGTAACCAAAGCGCACACTACTCAAAGTTATATAAATCCCAAACGTTGTGTCACACTGAGGCTCATTGACAACATTCTGGAAAGATCAAGAAAAAAAGGAGCAAGAAACATAAAATATTGTTAGCACAAATAACAAACTATAAAATAAAATGAAGCTCTACATACTACTTATCACTATGATTTAAAGATATGCCCGATAGACCTGTAAAAGTTCAAACATTTATTTATGATCTTAGATTAGGTATACATAAGATTATTTCGTTTAGTGATAAAGCAAAGGAAATATTTTAGCTTTTCATTCATACCCTCTCCAGGATGAAAGCTGTAAAAGTGCAAAAATTATGTACCGAGTTGTACCGATAAATATACGATAAAAGTTCATAATATCAGTAATAAATAATATGTCGGTTACGTTGTTTCTATCGCAAAATAATCTACTGTTAACTTATATCCGTTTTGATGTTTCATGTATGAACAAAGCATAGAACTAAAAAGTACTAAGCTAAACTAAAATATGTAATTTTAGTTTCGTCATGTTCCATGCGTTGAGTTTCATAGGCCAACGTTTCTTGACACACCAACATTTGACGTGCATCACTTTTGAGAATTATCAATGACTTTTTTCCAAAGTTCTCTTCTCTACATAATATAAAACAAAGTCGATTCCCGCTATCTGTCCCTACGTAGAGATCTTTAAAAGTACGCAACGGATTTTGATGCGTTTTTTTAATAGATAGAGTGATTCAAGAGGAAGCTTTATATGTATATAATACATCAACATTGCATCCGTGCGAAGCTGGGCGGGTCGCTAGTTCTAAATAAAATAAAATTTTACATGGAATAGCGCTAAAGGAAGAACATTCAATAACGTAATAATACTGACAAAAATAAATACTCTAATAAAAAGTGAGTTCTTTGGAAACTAAATGGGACCAACCTCGAACACATACCATAATACCCTATCTACTAAAAAAGATTATCAATATCGGACCACTCTGTAAAAAGTTGTCATTCATAAAAAATTACCTACGCGTCGACGTGAGAAACATCCTTTTAAAAAAAATCTCACTCTTTTTATCCCCGAGTTGGTGGGTAGCCAGAGGTATTCAATTTCTGGATAAAAATAAGTTTCACCATATACCTACTTTGAACCCCTAACTACTAGGCTATTACTGCTGCCTCTCTTTCCACCTTTCCTACACTTTCCAGTCACCAGGAGTCATATACTGTACTGTAATGAACGATCTAGCCGAAAAATCTGGTGAAATGGGAATCCGTTTCAAACTCTACGAGTAGCTCCACATGGTCAGACTGGACAAGGCAGACCACTTTGAAGTCGAAACTTGAGGTCGTTTCATGATGTCATTATGCAAATTAGTTACCAAATTAAATAAACCAATTGCAATTTGCAACTTTGGTAAAAAAAACTAAATTTCCGTGCTACGTACTTATTTAATTTTACAGCCATTGTAAATACATGATAGGTATATTAAAAACGATAATTAATTGGTAAACGCAGCTATTACCGACGACCTTAAGCAAGTTTTGAAATTGATTATTAGATTTAAGGGTAGTGGTTGCAAACACACCAGATTTTTTAATTTTATATTTAAATATAGATTGTATATTCTATATTTATATTTTCACTTGTTTAAAAATATCATGTTTTCATCGAAAAAAAGGATTGTTAAAGTCAATTGTTTCTATTACCGACCCACCCGAAACGCTTTGAAGCTATTACCGATTTTTATGAATCTATCACCGACCGTAAGTAAATAAAGCATACTTTTTTTATTTGCCAAAAAGCCTATAATTTTTTTTCGAACTTCCCTTGTTTAGCGCTGCCGAAGGTGAGGGTTGACTGTCGGAACAAGTTGCAATGACGGTTCCGCACATGTACTTAATAACTATTTCTAATACAGTTGCGAAAAAATTAATCAATTTAATAAAATAATAAAAATACAATAAACTCAACTAACATTTTTGAAAAATCGCGCCAACTGTAAAAGATTAAAAGCAGAGGTTTTTTTGTTTTCTTCACCCATTCTGGGTAGGCAAAGGGAACTATACATACAGCCAAGTCTTCAGTAGTTTTTTTTATGGATTTGAAATGAAAATGAAATTTAATGACATTAAATTAAATTGAACCTAACTCATTGAATCAAATCATTATATTGAAACAAATTAGTAGCTTTACCTACTTTTAGACATTACATACCGTTAATCAAAAAATACCAATTAATCGGTATAGAATCGGTGATAGCTTCTCTTTGTTGCAATTACCGATTTATATGGATCGTTAATTAGTGTTAAATAAAAAAATGAACAAATCTTTTACCGAGTAACGAAAAATAATCGATATTTACTGTAATATATTTCCCCATCCGTTTTAATACAATAATTTATTGATTTAGTCCTAAATTATAAAAAAATACACCATTTTCATATAAATACGAAGAAAACTCTAAGTAGTTTCTTTCATATTCCACATCTAAATCTAAATGTTTAATAATGCGTGGCAGTTTATCGCGGAAAAACAAGTTTATAATATAACATGGTGTATGTCGCTAATAGCTCTATATCGCTCATATGCTCATAATTTTAGAATACTTAAGATTGAAATGGTGTTATAAAAACTTGTTTAATTATTATAAGCATTAAAGAAAAAGGGAAAAAATAAAGAATAACCTCTTAGCCATTGCCGATCCATGGGTCGGTAACTCAAAGGTCGGTAATGACTACACTACTAAAATGCACTGCAGCTATTGCTGTTCTATTTTAATTTCAAAAATACTTTTTAAAATCCCTTAAAACACAATAATTTTGTTGCGAAATGTGGAATATACAAATAAAGGAATATGTTGAGTTATTCAGAATAAACTTAACGTAAATATTTATATATAAAATATCTTATGCAAAAAATTTGAGTACTTAACTGAGGAAGTAAAGGTTAGTATGACACGATCGGCGCACTCACTACGTTCACAGAAACTAACGTATTTGGTCACATTCCCGTGTACCTACGTACACTAACACCAGTAAATTAATTAGGAAACATACAAACATGTGTGTATATTATACTCTCTTGTGACTCAAATCGTTCCAAACCGATAAAAATAAGAATAAGCTGAATGGGTCGGCAATACCTGCAGATTTTCGATGGGTCGTTGATAGCTGCGTTTACCTTACCTACTTAATAATATCTTTGACCATGCGGTCAGTTTTCGTGTGACATTGGCCCGTATTACAGAATGATCCCCAAGCAACAAGACTTCGCTCGAGGAAGTCAGAATGAGATGCCGCTATATAAGTCGTATACATCTGTCCCTTTTTGATTGCCCTTAATGATATTAAGGATCGTTCTGTAATGCAGGCCATAGTGTGGTATAGTGCTGCTGATTATACAGAAAAGCTACGAGTATTTGAGTGATTGATTAAAATTATTTGCACTTACAGATCCTGCTCGTGGCCGTTGATGCAATGTGCGGCTGTGAGCACGTGTCGGGAGGTGACGAGTGAGCCGCCGCAAAGCCAGCGAGTGGCGCCGGTCCTTTTATTTTTGTATCCAAGGAGAGCCATCCAAGGAAAGTCACCTGCAGACAATACTTTCTTCAGAAACTGAATCTCCCCGTGGCACCCCATTGGAAGATTTTATTCAGTAGCAACTGGCATGAAGAACAAATTAATAAATATCAATACTAAAATCAGTTTATTTGCGCTATTATCACAGATTACTAAAAACTATCATAATAGAGCCTGTTGGGCACAGCAATATAGGAGAAAGGAGATTTATGTTTGTTCACTACCTCATTGATAAATTGTTATTTCTATTTTATGTCAGCAGAAGATTAATATTTTTATCTCTTCAGATTAGGATAAGTATATTATATGTTCGTATTAGTAATTTTAAATCATAAGTCAAAAAGTATGCAGTATTAAAGAAAACTAAAATAAATTTTGTAATTTGCAAATAAAGACAGGTTTAAATTCACATGATACCTACCCTACTTGGCGTAGTGTCCCAGAATTTAAAACTATACACTTAAAGACGATAGCATAATTAATTAATTATGTAGTTATTAAAGTTATCAGTTGTGACAGACGGAAAGGCAGAGCGGCCTGCCATACCAAATCCATCATTTACCATTTAGGTAGGTACGTAAGCCTAAATACACACATCAACACGGTCTAGGGATATTTCATACTCAATTAAATAACTCAAAAAGTACTGGCCACATTAAAATCTTTTATACACTAATTTGTTCGTCATTTATCTCGCTTTGTTCCAAATTCAAATTTTTGAAAAATCTTTTGTTTCTGTTGCAAAAAATGTCTTGATGTGTAGGAGAACGAATTTTCGTATAAGCGATATTTCGAAAAAAATACAAATTACGTTTTGAAACAGTTTTTTTCCATTTAAAGACTTAAAGATAAAGTGCAAATTCAGCTGTTTTAGCCATGCAACGCCGGCATTTAACTAGGGAGGAAATTTTACGGGCTGTAGGAATGCTGGAAGTTGGGTCTGTGCAACGTGATGTCTCTGAAGCAATAGGGATCCATCAAAGCGTCATTTCGAGATTGTGGATATACTTCACCTGTACACCATACAACTCACCATACAACTCACCATACTTCACCACGCTATCGTGTCACAGGTGAAGTATTGGAGAGGCATCAGAGGCCAAGTGGCATCACTACCCCCAGACAAGACCGATTTTTGAAAATTGCTGCAAGAGTTCAACCAAATGTAACGGCGACTCAATTGATCTAAAGGCTGCAGGTGGAACACCAAGTGCTTGTTGGTGTTCAAACTGTGAGGAGGCGACTGCATGAAGCCAATCTATGCTCTCGTAGACCACTTCGGGTCCCAGCCTTACGGAGAGGCAATCGTGGACAACGACTGGAAGGGGTTCGGAACCACGTGGACTTGGGCCGTGAGCAATGGTCCAATGTGCTGTTCACGGATGAATCTAGGTTCGGCTTCGATCCAGATTCACGAAGAACGCGTGTTTGGAGAGTTCCTGGGCGCCGACTCCAACACCCCCTGGAAGTCCACTTATACCACGTAGGAACATTTTATTTTAAGGTTTGAGCAGGAATTCACCTTGGAGGACGGACGGACCTCGTTTGGGTGCGGGGCAATATGACGGCAGAAAAATATCGCCAACAGGTGCTGGGGCCCATAATCTTGCCCCACAGATAACAAATAGGGCAAGATTTCCTGCTCATGCACGACAATGCCCGGGCTCATACGGCGAGAACGGTAGCAGCTTGGTTGCAGGATCATAATGTTAGGGCTTTATAGAATGGCCTGCGCAATCACCAGACCTAAATCCCATTGAGCACGCATGGGATATGCTTCAAAGAAGTCCTCTGAGTCAAGTCCCCCGAAAATCTGGCTACAAAAGACCAACTTTTTTCGCACCTCAGATGGAAGGACCTTGGACAATATTCCGCAGCAAGACATTGACAACCTTGTTCTGAGCATGCCAAATCGTTGCCGATGTGTTATGAACGTCATGGGCGCTTTCAGACTACTAACTCTAAGTTCATAAACTATTCTTTTTTTTTCGTTTAATCTCACAAAATAAAAGTTAGTTCAAATACGGTTTCGACCTATAATTCATTTTTTTTTCATAAAATCCTGAAATTGTATTCTAAGTAAAAGTTTATTTAAAATAACGTTTCTTTTTATACATAGATGTTATATAAAATTATTAACACATTAATAGAAATTCGCATTTTTAAAAATATCCCTAGACCGTGTTGATGTGTGTATAATGATCTTTCCTTACCTAGCTTAGCATCGACTCCGCCCACTACTCGACCGAACGATGCGTTACTGTAGCCGCAAACGGGTGGTTCAGGGAGCACGCCAATATAGTCACCAGAGGATTTTTCCTCCACCTCGCTGGGTTGTGCCATGGTCGTCATAGTGGTCGTAGTCTGTGGTAACGGCGGCGGACCAGTAGGGATACCCAGCTTAGGACAACACACCTGGATAAAATTAAAAAAAACAGTTACATAGGCAATAGACAGTTTTTTAATTCTACCTAATGCAGATTTTATTATTTAATTAATGTATAATAAGTAACATCGGCGAAACTTTTGTGAAAAAATTTGTAACGTCAGCAAATGTCCTAAATGAAATATTTTTATATGTTTTTTCAATATTTTAGTAATATTTGTAAAAGCCACATACAAAAATTATATTAAATGACTATTTCCTGTATGGTCTGTAACTTTTCTTTAAAATGGTTTGTTGGGATTTACTTTTCCCATGTATACCATTAAGGTTATTATTTATTTAATAATCTATAATTTGTACTCAATCAATCTTCTTTAAATAGAACCCTCATAAAGTATATAGGTACCTTAGGGTTGTTCCCCTCAAACCCGCAGTGAGCCTTCCTGAGTAGCGGCACTACCGCTGAGTTGGTGCTGGCGTCCTGGAGCAGTTTAACGTACGGTTCGCAGCTCAGAATCGAAATACAACTGCCATCGAGTCCTTCTACCGTAGTACAGCTTGCGTCTGCAAAAAAGTAAAAATTAAATTTACAGTTTATTGTTATTAGCATTGCTTTACGAATCTAATCGCACTTGCTCAAGGTACAAATAAATTTTTTTTTTCCTATTTTCTTTCTGTACAGCAGTATTACATACGACTGCCTGTCGATAACCAAATTTATATGTGTATACCAATAGAAACGCTTGGTGGATTATTGTCGTCAATGGCAGCATTCATAGAAAAATACCTGGATGTATCTAATTTTAATTCCATGCCTTACTTGACAACGACAAGTTTACCGAGGAACCACGTTTTTCGTTTTTCAGTGCTGTATTCTTAATGTACAGGGCGACAGTTCCTTGTACCAGCTACCAGGCTGAGTTGGTACCGAAACCACAAAAACATGCGGAAAATGGCGCAGATTTATTATAAAATGCATAAATTTATAGTGGTTTGGTAAAGCTTAAAACATAAAATATAAATCTGTGAATGAATATGTACAACATTTTTTTTTTCATTCGCGAAGTGGCTATAACATATTTTAGCAAAGAATATAAAGAAGCATTCGCCTTTTAAGGAAAATATGGAAAACCTCCGCTATGCGTTTGTTTCTAAAGATTGTGTTTACGAATATACACCAAGCGCATATCAAATTGCTCGTACGAATGTTCGTAACACCTACACCAACACCGAATTTAATTTCTTAAAGGAAGCAAAAAAATGGGCGGCGCAAAGCACTTACAAGTTAAAAGAAAATCTAATTGAAATTCTTGGCCAGTCTAGCATCAGGCAGTCAAGGACAATAGATTATTTTTTCTTTATGTATGTTATTAACTTGGTCACTGCCAACTATAATATAACAATAGCATAAAAATAATGTACTTGGAGTATACTCGTAGTTGGGAGCGTACTTGTTGAGATATGATTCCTGTTAGACGGGGTATGAGTGGGTAAATTGTTTAGTACCTACACCGTACCTTACGTATATTTCGATTTTATAAATTATTATCAATGCAATGGATTGGATGCTTGTTGGATGTGCACTTCAGAGGGGGGGGGGGGGGTGCGACGATTTAGTAACATACGACTGGCATAGACTGTTTTATTGACGCAGATGAAAAACTAGCCACAGCTTGTTATAGTTTATAAATTCTATTCAGATAATAAAATCCTATCCTATCCTTTCTAATAATTTTTATAAATGCGTAAGTGACCTTGGTTTTAGGATGTTATAAATACGCTTTCACGCCTAAACTACTCAATCGATTTAAAAAATCTTTCATAAATGGAAAGCTGCATTACCAGGAAGGATTTATTTTATCCCCGTATTTCTACGGAAAGGCAACTACACGAACGAAACTGCGGGGCGCTCCTAGTATAATATATAGAAGAATTCACGGTATTGAAACATTTCGATTTCGGCTACAATATTATCGTTGTAAAATTTACAAACTCAATAGTGCATGCCGAGAGATAATTTGCTTTTAAAACGCTGGATGATTCACAATCGAGTCTTTGAACGTTGACTTTGAAGTTTTTTTTTATATCCTTCTATTCACATGTTTAAATTTATACGTTTTAGGGATTATTTTATATTAAAGCAATATACTTTTTGTATAATAACTTTAAATTGAAAATGACACAGATTCCAGGTCCATCACTAGAGATTTAAAATTAAATAGCCTTAGCGAACATATAACAATCAAGTATCGATTTTTCATGTAAAATTCTTAATTTATTTAAAGAATACTCGTATAATAAAAACAATAGGAAGTAAAGCTAAGTAGATTTAAAAAATACAAATATTTTAAATACATTTACCGGACAGACTTTTGTGCTAGTACTAACTACTCAATGTTACAAAAAAGACTTTATTGTTGTTACAAATCCACTTTATATAATTATACTAGCGGCCCGCTCCGGCTTCGCACTGGTGCAATGCTAACACCTTCCTCTTGAATCACTCTATCCATTAAAAAAAACGCATTAAAATCCGTTGCGTAGTTTTATAGATTTAAGCATACAAAGGGACATAGGGATATAGGGACAGAAAAAGCGACTTTGTTTTATACTATGTAGTGATATACAGGATGTCCCAGAAGTCAACGATAAGCCGAAAACCAGCGATAAGCCTAGTCATGAGGGTAATCAGAAAAATATAAAAAAAATCTATGTTCTTTTTTCAAAATGTTATGAAGGTTTAAAAAAAATCCTAAAAAACGGACATCCTGTAATGAACTTTCTTTTAACGTGACTGTAAATATTTACTTTTTGAATATTTTTTTTCTGTAATGCTATAACGAATAGCCGTGCTACAATTTACAATAAAAAAAAAAAACATAACTGCCTCATTTTTAAGTAAAAAGTTAAATTTGTTTCCAACATTGAATTCTAAATAATTTCATCAACCAACTTAAACCAGCTGTACTGTAAAAAAAATGTATGGCTACTATTTTGGCAAGTATACTTAAAAGTTAAAGCATTTAGTCTAAATTCTAAAATGGTATAACACATGCTAGGTTTTGTTATAGTTGAGGCATGAAATTTTTTTTTCTCGATGAATCCGGATTCTATGCCAATCTAATTTAATGAGGTGAAATGTTGGTAACGCAACCTTCTGAGGTAAATCCAGGTTAAAATCTTTTTGAATGGAGACGGACTCATAATTTTAAAAAGAGAACCTAACAGGGATTTTTTATTCGTACATCTTTTGTTTATGCCATTTGTTTGATGGCTTTGATTTAAATCCATCTGTCCCAGAAGTAAAGATTCTGGAGTCTGTTGCTTAGATTGTATTTGCGTGTAATTACGAGTTCGTAACGTGAAGTTATCATGCCAAATAGATATACCGTACAGGAGTACGCCAACATGCATCTTATTTACGGAGAATGCTTATGTAACGCCAATGCTGCAGCTAGGGTGTATCGCGAGAGATATCCAAACTTAGAGCGTCATCCTGATTACCGAGTTTTTATTAATCTGCATCGATCATTATCCGAAGGTCGATTCCCTGATCATATGGCTGGTGAAGGAAGGCCCCTCTTGCCCTACGAGGACGAAGTCATGCAAGCTGTGGAAGAAGATCCAAGTATATCCGTACGTGGAATTGAGGAAAGCCTTGGAGTACCTAGAAGCAGTGCACAATTGCACATCGTATTCTGAAAAAAAAACCGTCTGCATCCATTCCATGTACAGTCAACAAAGTTGTTAGTGTTACATGGCCAAAAATTAAGATTCACTTTTCTCTTAAAGCCTTAAATGTATTTATAGTATTTTTTTGGTAAATTATAGGGATCAAAGATACCTTTCGAAATAAACATTAATCAACAAGATTTATTTATAAGACTTCCCCAGAAAAATGAATTCTTAGTTACTGGCCATGTAACCCTAACAACTTTGTTGACTGTACAACGAGTACAATCTTTACTTCCCCGAGACTACCCAGAGAAAGTGCGATTTTGTCAAACGATTTTGCAAAAACACACTGAAGATCCCCAGTTTTTTGAAACGATTCTATGGTCCGACGAAGCAACGTTTAAAAAGGACGGTTACATGAACTTACACAATTTACACGAATGGCACGTGGAAAATCCTCACCTAATACGTGAAGATCATTCGCAGTACCGTTTTAAAGTAAACATGTGGACAGGCATTTTAAACGGTACAGTTATTGGTCCGATTGAGCTGCCAGAGACCATAAATGGACATGTTTATTTAGATTTCCTACAAAATCAACTACCCGATTTATAAAAATATTACACAAACTTATTTTAAGTATCATTACTTTAAAGGAGGGTTAAGAAAGAGGATAAAAAGGCTTGGTTCAGGTCAGCTGCAGACTTAAGGTTGCGTTACCAACATTTCACCTCATTAAATTAGATTGGCATAGAATCCGGATTCATCGAGAAAAAAAATGTTCATGCCTCAACTATAACAAAACCTAGCATGTGTTATACCATTTTAGAATTTAGACTAAATGCGTCAACTTTTAAGTATACTTGCCAAAATAGTAGCCATACATTTTTTTTACAGTACAGCTGGTTTAAGTTGGTTGATGAAATTATTTAGAATTCAATGTTGGAAGCAAATTTAACTTTTTACTTAAAAGTGAGGCAGTTATGTATTTTTTTTTTATTGTAAATTGTAGCACGGCTATTCATTATAGCATTACAGAAAAAAAATATTCAAAAAGTAAATATTTACAGTCACGGTACAAGAAAGTTCATTACAGGGTGTCCGTTTTTTAGGATTTTTTTTTAACCTTCATAACATTTTGAAAAAAGAACATAGATTTTTTTTTATATTTTTCTGATTACCCTCATGACTAGGCCTATCGCTGGTTTCCGGCTTATCGTTGACTTCTGGGACATCCTGTATACAATTTCAGTATCCGTTAAAAAAATATTTTTGAAATTGCCAAAAATATTTTTTTAACGGATACTGAAATCGTATACGGAAACTACTAGCAAAATTTCAAGTTTCTAGATATATTTCATTATAAGGACGTTATATTTAGCTTTTAATATATAAAAATAAGATTTACAGAAAACATTACATATATGTTTTTATTGAAACGTCTCTGCTGCCTTAACAACTACAATCCGGTTCCTGTCGATTTTTAATTAATTAATAAAAAAAAATGACGAATAATAATTATAATAATAATAATAGTTAATAAATTGTGGGACTCGTATCACACACGGTTATTTAGTCCCAAACTAGGCAGGGTCTGTACCTACTATCGGTACTAAAGAACTGATAAACATACTTAAATAAATATATTAAACGACCAGACACAAAGTCAACAGACATGTTCAATGTTCATGCACAAAAATGTTAGCCCCGAGCGGGGTTCGAACCCGCGACCGGCTCAGAAGGCAGGGTCACTACCAACTGAGAAAACCGGCTATATTTCTGTTCTTCGCTTTAAATAGAAATTATCTCTCAGTTGTTTTATGTAACTAGGTCATATCGAAATCGAGTTTAAGTAAAAATTACTGGGAGATTATCCATACAAGTAATCAACTCTAAAAAGGGGAATATATTGGATATTATAGTAAACAATCTGCGCTTGGTGACCATAGCTTCATTGATTGACTTTTTATTTTTCACATACATTTAATTTAAACAAACCACGTGCGTGACGTGATTCGTTCAATTGCAACAAATTGTGAATTTACCGCTATATTGATTCAATTCCCATTATTCATGCTTTTTATTGATAAGTAAGTACCCACATAAAATATAAAGAATACGCAACGTGCACCTCTTTTTAGTATGGTTAGTATCATCAAAACCACCACATTCAGAAACAAGGTCAAAATTATTACGGAATATCCCGAAGTTGAAGTTGTTCCTTGTTTCGAATGCTGGCACCGGAGTCAGTGGTGGTAATTGAGCAGGAATTTCTGTTATAGGTAAAAGTACTTCAGGTTGGATCGTGGGTATACCATGATTATTCTTAGATTCACTTGTTTCACTATTATAAGCAGATTGGAAATCAACATTATTCGGAGCTTCAGTCGAAATAGGATCACTAGGTTTTATCCCTTGCTTCGCTACATTATTTTCAGTTCCGAGGATTTCTATAGGTTTGTCTTTGACTTTGATTTCTTCACTGGCATATTTGTAACTAGAATCTGTATTTTCTGATTCAATAAATGGTTGACTTGGTTTCACATTGAAATTCGCCCCCTGTATCGAAATGGTATCCTTCGGTTTTATGGATGGGAGCTCTTGCTTTGGGACATTATTTTCAGTACCAGGGAATTGTACAGGTTTTTCTTGAGCGTTGATTTCTTCGTAAGCGCCGTATTTGTAACTAGAATATGCATTATCAGATTCAATAAATGAATGAGTTGGGTTCATGTTAAAGCTTTCTTGATTATATGTTGAAAATGTTGATGGATTTTCGTAAGGATAGTTTGCAGCTGGTCTGTAATTTTCTTGATTGTTATGGTACTGATAAATGGGCCGTCCATATTCGTTGTAGTAGGGATCATTATTCAGTGCAGGTCTATTGCCGAAAGGATATACGTAAGCTGGATTAGAATTGGGTTTTTCTGATCTCAAATGCAGGACGCCGGTTAATTGATTCGTTATTCTTTTGGCTGTCGGTAGAAAGTTTTGTTGGAATCCGAATACATCTCCATAGCGACGATCCTCTCGTTGATTTTGTAGAAAACCTATTGTGATGACAAAAAATTTCATGTTTCTATTCGCTTACTAAACATTCAAAAATAGTTTTTACAATTTATAATTTCTGAACTTACAAATAAAATTTATGATAAAGAATTATGTGATTTTCAATTTCTGTTTCTATATACTAACTAGTTTTTTATTTCTAATAGGTACTACTCGTATACCATACAATTATGGATTTTTCGATATTTTGTACCACTCAGACTGGAACTTAAAATGTTGGAATCCGAACTAGAACTTACTAGATTTAAACTCGCAAAAAATAAATTACAGTAGGTATTATTACGAGAATATCTAGCTCTAATTTCGTTCTCGTAAACGTGCATGACTCATATTCATAAATAATGACGGGTTAGTTTGTAGCGTTGTTAGGCATTTTCAAAATACTTGTACAAAAGGACATTTTGGTGCTAAATTTTAATAGCTATGGTTTCTCTTCGATATAAACCTCTTTCAATATCAAAAACTTCAGTTTAGCTTTAGTTTAGTTTAAATCCTTAAAATATCTAAAATTGTATCTAACTATTACCTACTGACTCACACATTAGATAACTTATAAAAATCTACGTTATAAAAGCTATTACTATTTATAAATGTTATTTAATGAATTTAAACATTGTTAGCGGATTAAAACAAATATTGCCAATGTATTCTGTGTTTGCACCTCCGCTACATAGCAGAAATTTGTTTTGACTGACAAACATTCACATATTCAACTCTGTTGTTTTGTTAATGTCTTTAAGTATATTTATACTGATGCGATAAATAACAAAAGGGCGAGACGCATAACAAGTTTCCATATAGCTATCTATTGAAGTTGTTTATGAGAATAAAATCAAGCATCCAAAAAGTATTAAGGATTTTCCACTTATACCTAAACCGCTTAATCCAAAGCGTTGGCTATTGACATAGTAAGCATACTTATTGGTTGAGACTGAAGTAAAAACCAGATCTATGTGATTTGGATAAATTACATACCAATAAAAATAAATAGGTATAATTCTACTCAATGCTATACGAAAAAGACTTTTCTTTCCCATTCCTAAAGGTTAAGATGTAAGTATATTATATATGGAACATAAAGTGTCAACACGATCTTGACCCTTTTTGCAATGACCTAATTGAATATATAATATATTGAGCTTACTTGATTGGTATTGCATTGATACGATGAATAATGTAATACATAATGTACAAGAGATATTTAAAATATATTTATATTTATTTATAATACCACATAATATGTAATTATTATAAGTTAGATTACTAGGCAATTGCAAGTTTATACTTTAATTAGAGCTTTACGCTGGAATTACTATGTAGAAGTAGAAATCAAAGAGTGAGAAAATCACTTAGGTAAACATACAAAAGTTTTTATTTGAACATCTACTTACCAAACTGTGCAACAACTAGATGTAAAAACAAGCACAGAAACACACAAATTGATGCCTTTGCCATCATGGTATCAACATAAACAACGTGTGCGACACTCAAACTTTTTGTTGAAACTAAGTTCGTAAAATTACTTTTTTTTGTATATAACTTGAAACCGCGAGCGGTCGCGCTGTCTGTGGTCAAGTGTGGCTGATCTTGACCAACATCGTAAATATAAAGAGTGTTCGAGGTGAACGTGCGCGTCAAACTACTAATTTAATTTTATATGTCTTATCATAACAGTGTAAAATGTTTTATATTGGAGCCCATTGAAACAATGATGGTTACATCGTATAAAATTTCAGAACAATGTATCTATCTAAGAATATTATTTATAAAAAATAAAATATTTTATTCACAAAAACGCATCCTAAATGCTTCAATAACGATCAATACGCACCTTGTAACTTTTGCGGTCTTCTTTTCTGAGATCCCCTTTGATTTCTCTTTATAACTATTTTGTACTTATGGTTTGTGCTGTATACTTGGTTAGGCGCATAGCCCTTGTATCCGTGATTATTACTAGTTAAGTTATAAATATTCACTTTCTTTAAATCGTAACCGGAATACCCAGTGCCAACGTATTGGTATCCATGTCCGGGGTATTGCTGCCCGTGACCTTGCCCATGGCTTGGGTATCCATACCCATGGCTTGGGTATGGTTTGTTTGTTAAGCCCGGATGGCCGTAATAGGTGAGACATGGTTTGCCATAATTGTGATGATCGTGATATATCCATTTCTTTCCGTAATTTGAAGCGATACCGTAATTGTACAGACAATCTTGGTGACCATGCTCGTTTCCGTGATAGCCGTGTCCGAATAGATTTTGGAAGAGCGCGTCTAAAGCTTCGTAGTATTCAGGTGACGGTGTAGGGCTTGGTGGCTTATAAACAAAAGGAGTCTTCAAACATCTGTTATGGTTTTGAGCCAAAATCAAAAGTACAGGGAAGCTTTGAATTAATCTACAAATCGTAGACTCTTGTATAGTCATTTTTGCGTTAATCACAAAAGGCTGTTTTTTAAAGACTGGCTGCTACCAAACTACATATTATAATAAAAAAAAAGGAAATGAATAATATTTTGTAAAGTAGAAATTGGGTTATCTTCTAAATCATCAATATTTCGTAACAATGACAAATGAAATTGAGCATGCACACATTGTATAGTATACTAGCGGGTGCTCAGCGGCGTTGCCTGCGCGGATCCAGTTTATTCCCGTTACCGTGGGAATTTCCAAAAATCCCTTTATAGTGATTGCCTACCACATATAAGACACCTCATTACATACCATATTTCAAATAGCGGGTGCCCAGCGGCGTTGCCTGCGCGAATCCAGTTTACTCCCGTTCCCATTTGAATTTCAATAATTCCCATAGACGCGGTTGCCTACAACATATAAGACGCCTACATACCATATGTGTCTATGTGTTAACGTTTCGTTGTAGTAGGTACCAAGTACCAACGTATTTCTCTTTTACCCAGTTTTTTAATTTTCACGTGGGAATGAGACATTCTCCCGCTGTAAAAAGTATTCGAGATGTTGACCCGGTTACTCAATTATCTCCTCCTATGAAAATTTTCAAAAATATTTAATGTACAAACACGGCCCCGTTAGGTTTTATTATATGTATCTATAGAATAGATATATTTTCCTCTATTACGCAACAAGTAACTATCTCAATTTTTGAATCAGTGAAACTCGCGATCAACGTAATTTTGTTTTAGACAAGCTAATTTAAATGCAGCAAAATAATTCATTGAATTTAGACAGGATTGGACAGTATTTGAATTACTTTAATTAAAATACTTACGTATTTGAAATACAAATACCTGCATACATACTTATTTCGTATTTGTATTTCAATTACTTACTTCTTTAAAAAGTATGTTGTCTCTGCCTACCCCAATGGGAAATAGGCGTGAGATTATGTTTGTATGTATGTATGTATGTTTAAAAGTAATTTGTAATTAGTATTTCAAATACCTGACAACGAGGTATTTTGTAGTATGTATTTCAAATACTTATGACTTCAATATACATTTGAATATAAATACCTTTAGCGATCTATAATGGGTGCGTTCTGCAGAAAATGACGCTCAATATAGCTTTCTTAAGCAAAACGGCTGAATTAGTTGAGCGTTCATGTCCGTAACCTAACTGTATTTTGTAATTTGTATTTTAAATATAAATAGTTAAAATACTGTATTTTATATTTCAAATACACGACTTAAAAATATTTTGTATTTCGTATTTTAAATACATGTGAGATAGTATTTTGTGATTTGTATTTTAATTAAAGCCAAGCATGTATTTTGCCCAACCCTGAATGTAGATTACGTATAGCCGACTTGAACAATACAAAAAGTACTTAGTCAGTCAGTCAGTTATTGACGCACAAAAGTTGACTGTTATGTCTCATCAGATACCAAGTCTTAAAAAATGACCGCCAGATATTATGTAGCTCTAGCATGCAATTTAGCACGTGACTTCCATAAATAACGTTGACCAGCACTGAGAAAGGATTTTTTAATATTTATCCCGTAATGAAGTTAAATAGGGGAAGAAATCTTTTTATGGATGTTTGGCATTTTCGAAGTCTTTACGTATATTGTGTGTATAGATTTACCTAATATGAATAAATGTAGGACATTGCGAAGAAGATAAATACCTACACTTCCCCGCCATTTACAAATAGTTCTCCTGTCCGCCAAAATAAGTGAATAAGTCCGCCAAAGAAATTGGGTAGTTGACAGCATCGAAATTAAATTGCGAGTAGTCATACATTAAAAAGATTATCCCAAAACACCTCAAAATATGTATTTCGATTTTCAATTTACAATTATAGCAAATTTAAAAATAATAAAACAATCATAAAAGTGCTGCAATTGAGTACTACAAACTATGACGTCACGGTTTGCTATTTCAATACATTTTCCATGGTAAAATTTCGTTTTGACAGATCGTAAAAAGTAACTGATTTGACTAGGTAGGACACAACCCTATTATATACATTCTGAAGATTTATCACAAAAAAGGGGAAAATGCTGCCATTGCGACGTTTATGAACCTAATACAGTAGCTTAAAGTTGGTGGACCTTTATACTATGGAAATTGGTGTTTAGGCTCCTTACTGCATAAAAATTCAAGTCATCTAACGGGACAAGAGAAGGACGACTGAAGAAAGCATTTGCGAAGCGAGTCTTTCCTGAAGTTTTGGATAATGGCTGATGGGAAATCGCATTTGACACATGACTATAGTACCTACTTAGGTACAACATAAAATATGATACAATAATGTATCATTGTGATCCCTACGTCCTCTCCGGGGTTGTGAGAGAGCGTTTCTTGAATTTTGTTGTAAATGTGCCTTAAAGTCCGTCAATTGACATCTCTTTCCTTAGTCTGACGTCACTTCCTATAATTTATACTTACAGATACTAAACGATTTACGATTTCTACTGTCATTCGAAGGTGGGGCGCGTACTTCCTAGCGCCATATTCGTCATTGCGTTTTTGGATTTTGTCGAGTGCACACGTGCCTTAAACAAATTTCGATCGACCGTTATTTTATAATTTAAATATTTAATATATCGGTTTCGAGAAGTCCGTCTACGATTTAAGTGTAATAAAAATGGCTCCAGTTAGTAAAAGAAAGTTGTCTCCGCAACTCGAATCTGTGTCAAAACATGGGTGCCGCGAAAAATCTTGTAAACGTAATTCGCGCGATAAAAACCGCCGCGTAGTGCGTCCGCGTCGCCGTGTTGTGTATAGTTCGAGCAGTAGTGGCAGCCGTTCGGGCGCGTCTAGCGGCAGGCGTTTGGAGTCTCCATGCGGCAGCATTGCCCGCAGCCGCGGAGAGCGCCTTGCCCGCAGCCGCGAGCGCACTGCACACCCCCGGAGGGTCCCGCGGCGGCGACAGCGCAGTGAGGAGCGGAGGAGGAGCGGCGATAGGTGTAGTACCAGCTCTCCGCAGGAGGATCTTCAGTGGAAAACGAGGTTTGACCAACTCTCGTCCCAGGTACATGCAATTTCTGACTTTCTTCAACGTTCCTGTATGCCAATGCAACACCCTCATATTCAGAGTGATTCTGGTGATGAGTCTGCTACGTGCCCGGCTCCTACTACAAGCGAGGTTGCTTTTAAGGACTTTAACACAGTGTTAAAAGATAAGGGGGTAGGCAAAACCGACGACGCGAAGTTTGAATTAATTAAAAACTTACAACGTTTCGACTGTAGAGAATGGTCTGATATTTCCTTTTTCGATGTTCAAAAGAGTTATTTGGCCACGCCTGGTTTCACACAATTGGAAACTAATGAGGAATTGCGTCATTTTGATAAATCTAAGAATTTAGCTTCTATTGAAAAAACATTGGCATCTCTTACTCATGCTTTTCTATCGCATAGAGATCAGACTCAGGCATGTTTGCAGAATATTTTAAAGTGGGCCTCTGAATGCAATGATATCACATGTGATTCTTTAAAACTTAAAATTGATGAGTGTTTTGTTAATGATGCGAAATATAACAAGGTCACTAACGATATTCTGCAAATATTGTGTGGGAAAAGGGCTGATATTATTAATGCTCGTAGGAATGAAATATTGAAGGACGTTACAGATCCAGTGACATTGGCTGGGTTCCGAAGAATTCCTCCCTCACATGAGAATTTATTTAGTTCTGACAAATTAAAAGATTTTCTAAAGAACGAAGGTGGTTTAAATAAGGTTTTTCCTCAAAATAAATCTAAAAAACCAATTAAGAAGACCGGTAAGACATCTTATTTTAATAGAGGTTATGTAAATAACACTTTCCCTTCCTTTCGTTTCAATGTTAATAAAAGTCGACCCAGTTATTCAGGAGCTGACTTCAGTCAGCCTGGAACCTCTCAAGAGAGAGGGGACAATAAAAAGAAACAAACTAAGAGACGACAGGGTTTCAATGACAAAAGCAGAAAGCCCAAGCATTATTTCTGACTATCCAATTTTTCAAGCGGGTTGTTTAACAAAGTACCTTTATCGTTGGGAAAAGTTAGGGGCCCACAAGTCAATTTTGAAAATTATTTCCGGCATACGTCTTCCATTTTACCAAAAACCACCTTTAGTTTGGCCAACTTTAAAAAACCTAAAGTTTTTCGAGACTCCATCGTCACTGGCGATGAATCACGAAATACAACAAATGTTGAGGGAGGGAGTCTTGGAGCCAGTCCTACCGGCTCCCAGTTTTCTTTCAAAAATATTTTTAGTTCAGAAAGGGGACGGGGGCAATCGGCCCGTATTCAATCTGAAAACATTGAACGATTATTTGAACATAGGCCGCTTCAGTTTGCTATCCCATTTCGAAATTCCAAAATTTTTGCAAATCGGCGATTGGCTTGCAAAGATAGATTTAAGTCAAGCTTATTTCCACGCCAGTATCCTGCCTGTTCATCGTCGATTTTTACGCCTTGTATACAAAGGCCAACTGTACCAGATGACCGCTTTACCCTTTGGGGTAGCCTGTGCTCCAAAAATATTTGCAACACTGACCAATTTTGTGGCCGAGAAATTACGGGCAAAAGGAATTCGGATCGTCGTATATCTCGACGATTTTATGATCGTCAATCAGTCACGAGAAATTCTTGTGAAACACATTGCGGAAGTTGTAAATTTTTTGGAATACCTAGGCTGGACATTGAATTACAAAAAGTCAATACTGATACCCCAGAGACAACTCGAATATTTAGGTGTTTGTTGGAATACGACGCTAAACAAGAAATATTTGTCAGCCCAAAAAGTTTTACGGATTCAAAAGGATATAAGCAGAATGCTCAAGCAGGGCGTGCGCACTCCCAGGCGGGTAAAGTCCCTCCTAGGGAGACTGAACCATGCGAGTTTTGTGGTGCCGTTGGGCCGACTTTACTGTCGCAGGCTTCAGATTCTCAGTCGCGAGCTTCAGCGGTCAAGTCCCTGGAGACCCCGACACCTTCCAGCTCTAGTAACCGAGGACTTGAAATGGTGGATAAAGAATGCAACAAAGGCCTCCGAAATTCATATACCTATGGTAAGGAACTTCCTCACAACAGACGCCGCCAATCATGGATGGGGCGCTCAAATGAACGATCTCACAATGTCCGGCTATTGGGACGGAGATCAAAAAGCATGGCACTCCAACCAAAAAGAGCTACATGCAATTTTCAGCGCTCTTCAAGTATGCCGCGATTCAATACAAGACTCTACCTTGCTGATCCAGTCAGACAACCGCTCTGCCCTAGCATACATAAAAAACCAGGGTGGTACCAGGTCAGTGGTATTGTTAGAAGAAGCTCGAAAGATTTTACAGTTCGCAGACGCCATTCGATTACGTTTGGTGACTCAGCATTTACCCGGCACATTGAATACGATCGCGGATCGCCTGTCACGAGGCAAGGCTCTACCAGAGTGGCACCTGTCGCGTCAAGCATGCCAAAGAATTTACCAAGTGTTTGGGGTGCCTCAAATCGACCTTTTCGCATCCGAGCGAGCTCATGTGGTCCCGGATTATGTGAGTCAAGATTCTCAAGACAGGTGTGCAGTGTACTGCAATGCATTCAGTCAACCTTGGAGATACGACCTGGCGTGGGTGTTTCCCCCACCGTCGCTAATGCCACGCGTGCTAGCACACCTGAACATGTCTCAAGGCAAGTTTGTGATAATAGCTCCGAGGTGGGAACGAACGTTCTGGCGGAGCGACTTGCGCACTCGAGCCCTGTGTCCTCCGATGAGGATCATGAACCTCCGACACCACCTCATAGACATGACAACAGGGTTTCCACCGCCCAGCGTGCAAGATCTCGAGCTGGAAGCATGGCTGATTGGGGGTGGGAGTCCCTCATATCAGCATGGACAGAGGAGGAGAAAAGATTATTAAGATCAGGCTGGCGAAAGTCTACCATAGCCTCTTATCGTCCGGCTTGGACTAGATGGCTGAATTGGTGCTCAAAAAAGAACATATCTGTCCATACACCGAAACCTTTAGATTTGGCTCAATTTTTGACCAATTTGCATACTAAGGAAGGTCTAGCTTACAGAACAATAGCCTTACATAAGTCGGTTGTCTCTACTTTTTGTGAACCTTATTTGGGCAGTAAGCTTAGTGAAAACGTGGTTGTAAAACATGTATTGAAAGCTATTTCTATTCAGAAGCCTCGTATATCTAAAGCTCCAATTTGGAACCCCTCTCAGGTTGTAACTTGGCTTAAGAATAACTACTTGGAAAACTGCAGTTTATATGAGGCTTCTTGTAGATGTGCTACTTTACTGTTACTAGCGTCTGGTCGTCGTGTACACGACCTTACTTTATTAGATATAGCTTTAGATAATTTTCTAGATGAGGAAAGAGCAATAACTTTGTATCCGCTCTTCGGTTCTAAAACAGATTCGGCTTCATATCGCCAATCGGGCTGGAAATTGTTTGATTATCCTGATAAAAGAATTAGCCCTGTTTTTTGGCTTAGGCGAGTGTTGACTTTGTCCGCTGACAGGAGAGGTACAATTACTTCTTTATTTATTACATGCGTAGGTCAACCTAAAGCGGCCTCGCGAACCGTTATTGGTTCTTGGATTAAGTCCATATTACAAGGAGCTGGAATTGACAGCCCTCCTGGCAGCACAAGGTCAGCAGTATCCTCACAGAATTGGCTGGCAAATGTCCCAATCGATCAGATTCTAGAAAGAGGTAATTGGAGAAGTGTAAATACCTTTCATAATTATTATAGAAGACAGGTTATTAACACTTCTCAGAATCTAGATAATTCTAGTGTAGCCAATCTCTTTCAGCCCGTGTAGTACATAAGTTTGATAGATATATCATTAATTATTTTTTTTTATGAACTTATTATTAAGTATCTAATTTTTGTTTTGATTTGGTACTTATTATAACCATATTTCTTATTTATGCATTTTGATTGAGATATGTATTATCAATATTAATCCTGTCATTCACCAGGTGCTAACAGACACGTCTCACAACCCCGGAGAGGACGTAGGGATCACAATAGAAATATTTTACCTGACAATAAAATAAATATTGTGATCCTGGAGTCCTCTCCGGGCCTATTTAAGGCCACCTGGTGAGACGCAATGACGAATATGGCGCTAGGAAGTACGCGCCCCACCTTCGAATGACAGTAGAAATCGTAAATCGTTTAGTATCTGTAAGTATAAATTATAGGAAGTGACGTCAGACTAAGGAAAGAGATGTCAATTGACGGACTTTAAGGCACATTTACAACAAAATTCAAGAAACGCTCTCTCACAACCCCGGAGAGGACTCCAGGATCACAATATTTATTTTATTGTCAGGTAAAATATTTCTATCATGTCCATCCTTCAAAAGTAATTATTTTAGATTTATGATCATATTTATGTGTTTTTCATTGTGTTAAATAGTAGCTTAGTAGGTATACCTACGTCAGACAGACAAGTCCTAACATTGAATAAGCCAATAGTTATAGCTTCCTATAATGATTTTGTGGTTACAGCGAATATCAGCATTATTAGTTAAAAGTGCTCATTGCTTAGGAGAATCATTGTATGTAGCAACAATATAATACTGGTGATTTTTTTTACCGTCTGGAAAAAAATTATGACGCATAAGGTATCTAGAGCCGAAGTTATACACGAGATTAATTGTTAAATATAGTCATATAATGCAATTTACAAAATCTAGAAAACTACGCACAGTACTACGCGGAGCTGGCGGTTGTAGGTAAATTGCGCATAAATGGAAGCTACGAGTCGGCTTCTTTTTAAAATACTATTTCAAATATTTCAGTGTGTATTATTGACTACAATTGAGTAATGTATATTAGTTTAAGCAAGAAAAATTATTTTTGAGAAAAAAAAAATTTCAAGTAGCATTGCCAAATGAATCTATTACACTTACCTATCACACCACATTTTTTTCCAGACGGTAAAAAAAGTCACCTTGTATATGTGGATACGTAAATAAATCAAGCATTCAAATAATCTATATACTTACTTACATATAATAAAACTCTAACGAGGACGTGTCTGTACATAAATTTTTTTTGTAAAATTTTAGCGGTATTGTAAATATTTATCAATGTAAATATCAAAACACAATTTTTTTGAATTTTTGTCAGTCTGTCTGGTTATGCACGCATCACGAAAACACTTCTGAAAGGATTTTGATAATATTTGGTTTTGAGATAACTGACTAACTGGGTCAACATCTAGAGTACTTTTTACCGTGGGAAAACGTCTCATTCCCACGGGAATATTAAAAAACTTTGTAAAAAGAGAAATACGTACCTACTAGTTACTCCGAAAAGATAAAACCTAGAAACTTGAAATATGGTATGTAGGTATAGGTGTCTTATATGTCGTAGGCAACCGCTATAAAGGTTTTTTTGGAAATTTCCATGGTACAACGGGAATAAACTGGACACCCGCTATTTTGTAGAAAACTTCCACTTGCCAGTCTTAAAAATTCTTTTCACCAAATGAGAGAATAAAAAAATACAACATTGAAAAATTAAACAACATTATCATCTCACAAGCTCGGAAAGATTCTGTTAGTCATTTGAAATCTGAGTGCAAAAGTGCATTATGTCCCCTAGTGTGGAAAGAGTTTGTAAAATGGGCACCTTTCAGCCAGCCCACTGAAAACTTATTACCTACCTAATTAGTACTTATTTCATGTCTGCGCCAACTTCATTTGAGAATTGCGACGATTGAATGAAAAAAAAACCAATAGCTTTAATCTTAGATCAATTTTGCTTTTATCTAAGACTTTAAAATATTATTTAAGCAAAGAGAATTAAATAGGACAAATCTCTTTGAATATGAGCTGTTTTTTTTTGCACCTAATATCAGTGGCGGAATAAGCCTGTCGGAGGCCGGGGGCGGAAAACCCGAATGAGGCCCCCCGGTCTTAGAACTTTTGGATTTGGAGGCCCCCAGGGCGGGTCTCTGGTCCTGGGGGCCTCCAAATTTAGAGTACCTTTAATCATATTTGTATCTATGAAGCCTTCAACCAACACCCAATTGCCTCTTATCCTTGCTTAGGATTTGATTAAGAGAACTTTTCGCTAAATGTGGAAGTCCCTCAGGCCTGGGGGGCCTCCAAATCTAGTATAGCTTTAATCATATTTGTAGCTATGATGCCTCCAACCAACACACTGCCTTTTATCCTTGTTTAGGATTTAATTAAGAGAACTTTTCGCTAAATTTGGAGGCCCCCCTGGACCAGAGGCCCGGGGCGGACCACTCCTTCCGCCCCTACCTTAGTCCGCTAGTGCCTAATATAATATTATATATTTTCCTCTCTTCAGTGAGGTGAAAAATTGACCGCTAAAAGCAAAGCCGAAAAGTTTAAAATATTTTTAAAAATACAGTAGGTAGGTACAAGTATGTCACATGCTAAAAATATCCATAATTTAAAAATCACACTAACAACATAATATTTTTATTTGGACTGAAGGACTAAGCATTACCAGGTAACAGGTACCTTTTTTTTTTATCTCCCACTTGTGATGCAAAATCTAGTAAACAACGCTACGTAACGTGTTTTCCATGTGACGCTTATCCCAAGAAGTAAAGGACATACTTAATAATAATGCAGAAACTCCAAATGATTCAGGTTCCGTGTTCCGGACGAACTACCGAGAAAGTGAGAGGTCATAAAGACGACATAATATTAAATGATAATTGATCGCATATGGATTGGTCAGATTCTTCTAACATTTATTTACAATGACCGTGATGCTAAGAATCTTTGACCTTGCATTGAGCAATGAAGTAAACACATACATTTTCATTGAGTACTTAAAGAGTTCGCAAGAGTATGCTCGAGAAATTTAAATAATAGTATTATTTGGTATGTTTACTGTAATTTATTCTTTGATTTTTAATTAATCCTCTATATAAAGTAGTAGCGGTTCTGCGTGGCTTCACCGGCGTATTTCCCGTTTCTGTAGGAATACGGAAATAAAATATAGCCTAAGTTACTCGGGGATCTTCTAGATTTCCATTAGTGAAAGAATTTTTAAAATCAGTCCAGTAGTTTTTGAGTTTATTCGTAACAAACATACAAAAATACAAAAACACAAATCTTTCTCTTTATAATTATTAGTATAGACTAACGGTTCTGCGCGGTTTCACCTGCGTAGTTTCCGTTGCCGTGGGAATACGGAAATAAAATATAGCCTATGTTACTCAGGGGTAGTTTTCCAATGGCGAGATTTTTTTTTTAAATCGGTCCAGTATAGTTTTTGAGTTTATTCGTAACAAACATACAAAAATAAAAATCTTTTCTCTTTATAATATTAGTATAGAAACAGGGATTGATTCGGTTAGCAAAAGAGTAACTAAAAGACATAGATTTTTATCATTTAGGATAGCAATTGGGTTATCTATAATTATTTTTTTCTTATTAGTTGATAACTTGATACAGATGAACATATATTTCACATTTACTAAAATTTTAGAAAAAGCATTTACTAGATTTTCTAGGTCAGCCCCCTAAAGTTCCATCGTCAAGATACCAGATGTTGAATTTGGATGTAAGACTCGTAATAATAGAATCTATGGCAAGGCTAAAAATCGCTGGACCTAGTGGATCGCCTTGTTTGCAACATACCCAGGAACCCAACTGGTGCTTGTAGATTAATTTTGTTGGTCTGCTATAACATTGCCACAAATAGGGAAACACCGAAGGCACGCGTTCCTTGACTTAATTTAAAAAAAAGCTACCCGACTTCACCTCAATTATTTTCAATAAAGGTTCGTGCGGCGTGCACTGATTGTACCTCACACCCACCCTTTGAACCAAATCCCAACTGCACTGGTACTTGTCACAAAGCTGCGGTAATAAATATCTACAAAATATTTTTAAGGCTATATTCGCCGCAGAGTTGTACCACTACTAACACTACTGCATTAGGAGGAATACCTCCTACTTGTACTTTAGAGCACATAAATTAGCACCATTGAGAATCTCCAGTGTTTCTGACGGGACTTTCCCTGATAACATTCAATTTACTAAAGACACTAGATAATTACTCGTACTTAAGTCTTTGTAGTGTTGTAAAGTCAAACCATCAAGTCCACTAGCTAAACCGTTTCGAAATGACATGATGGCGTTATAGACATCCTCACAATTAACCAAAAAGCGTAGGATCAGATGCTAGTGGTGGGTTAGTCCGATGACTAGAAATTGATGATTGAGGGTGCTTGGATACGAAAGCTTCCACTGTGTCTAAATTATTTTCAGTAGGTAATCATGCAATTGGAAAATAGTAAGTTTGCGGCTCCTCTTAAATCATCGTCGTCGCTTACCTTGGACTCTACTTTTTGGATATGTCAAATAGACGATTTTTAATTTTAGTGGTATTATTAATTACATGTTGCTTTGGAGCAGCACAATTGTTTTCAATTTTCTGCGTGTTTCCGACTTTTCACACTGTTGTATGTGTAAGTTTGATGACCGAATAATAAAAGTTGCTGCCAGTTATCCACATTATTAGAGGTCACAACTAAATCATTAGCCTTTTTAATGCATTTGCTACAGTTAAATGCGTGCCCCCGTGGAATTATTTTCAATAGGGATAAATTATTTCTTACATTTCCAATTTATCTCCAGAAAGGCACAGATGCATTGGTGCCTGGAGTTAGACAATATATTGACGCTTGTAGAGCTGGTGCAGTTGCTAGGAAGGAAGAAGCTGCATCTGCAGCTGGAGTTTCCCGGTAAACCTTGCCTATATGTGTAAAATCCATCTGCCAATAATTGTTATGAACAGTACGCAATAAATAATTTCTGATTTCTGATTACAAAGCTTGAATCCTAATACATACCTATACAGAACAATACCAATGTCATGCAAACAGAAGGTATCCACGTACCAAGGTCAGCCATCCTTCACACATTCTGTTACTCTAATTAAAAACTGGTTAAAAAGAGAAATACCTACTACTCCGAAACGATAACGCATAGAAACTTGAAATATGGTATGTGGACTACGAATAAGGAATAATCCTTATTCGTAGTATGTAGGTGTCTTATATGTTGTAGGCAACCGCTATGAAGGGTTTTTGGAAATTCTCACAGGAATGGGAATACACTGGATCCGCTCGGGCAACGCCACTGGGCACCCGCTAGTGCTTAAATAAATATTAAACACCCAGACACATAAATGTTGGCCCCGAGCGCGAATCGAACCCGCACTACCAACTGAGCCAACAGGCCCGTAGTATTTGTTGTTATAGAGGCAACAGAAATACATCATCTGTGACCACTGTCTAATTATCACGGTTCATGAGATACAGCCTGGTGACAGACAGACGGACAGCAGAGTCTTAGTAATAGGGTCCCGTTTTCCCATTTGGGTACGGAACCCTAAAAAGCACAGCTTGGCTGATTTATCAGCATGCGCAAATCGTATAAACTGAAACGAAGCGAAAGAGGGTCACGTTCATTAATATTCATATATAATTTAATTGTATTGTAGTGTACTTAATCGATTTCGATGATTCTGAAATACAAATTAATTGCATTTATTCAATTACTAGCGCAGATCCAGTTTATTCCCGTCTCGTCTCTTGTCTTTGGAATTTCCGAAACTCCCTTCATAGCGGTTGCCTAACATAATATAAGACACCTACATTACCATATTTCAAGTTTCTAGGTGTCATCGTTTAGGAGTAGTACCTAAGTAGTTCTCTTTTTAACCAGTTTCTTTTATTTTTTAGTGTATATGAGACATTTTCCCGCGGTTAAACTACCCTCTATGTTGACCCAGCTACTCAGCTATTACCGCACCAAATTTCATCAAAACCCGTCCAGAACTTTTTTCATTATGCGTGCACAGACAGACAGACGGAAAGACAGCTGTCAGACAAACATAAAATTCTAAAATTGGTGTCTTGATATCTTCATCGATAACTACCTACACTACCACTGAAAATTAAATGGCACAACTGGTCGCGATTTGTGACTACTAGATGGTTTATTGATTGTTTTGGCTTTTATTGCTGTTAAAAAGACCCCTCATAGCTACAAAGTTTTCTTAAATATATCAGATTTTTACTTTAAAATAATCTAACTTATACTAAACCTAATGTGGTTGTTTGGTGGAAAATATTAGGTCTTTCTGCCGCACGCTTCAAAAGTGGGCCGCTATTCACTTGGCCGCCCGAAGCACGTAAAGATAAGGTGATCCTACGAAGGAAAAATGTTGTAAGACTGATAAAACTGATATAATATCAATTTGTTGAATGACTTAATCAGATTTTTGTCAACATTACTTCCTTGCTTAAATAAATTAAGCCATTCTAATATTTCTGTCTGTCATGTCATGTCTATTGATAATCTATGATAAGATGATAGGGATTTATTTGAAGTGATTCGTAAAGAAATCGATTAGGATTATAAATCGTAGGTAATAGGTATGTAGGAAGATCTTATTGATCGTAAGGTAAGGTCACCAAATAAGGCCCACCTTAATTTTAACATAATAATGAATGAGGTACTTACATTCTAAATAATACAAAAAAAAAATATTTTTCCCTTTTTAGTGAACTGCTTTGTTAAAAGGTTTAGTGTCAACCTTGAGGAGAACCACATAAACATTTTTTTTTGAGATCTATTAGTATATAATAATACGTAAGTATACAAATAAAAACATACTCGTGAAATTGAGAAACTTCTCCTTTTTGAAGTCGATGAAAAAGACAACAAAACTCGTCAAGTAAAGAAGTGAAAATATTCCAGAAATTCTTAGGAGTCATTTTATAGGTAAAAACATGCGTGCGCGCTCCGCGTTGGAAATGTTTCCGATTGCAGATTCCAACATGGTTGCTATGCATTTGTGTGTTAGATACGTAGGTATACACTTCACGCACACTGTTATATACTTTGGTGACAATTTAAATTCGCGAAGTGTGAAATTTGAAAGATGGGCCCTATTGGGAACCTTATTTGGGTCAGGTAACTCAGAAGTTTTAGTCAACGTTACCTGTTACCTACATAACTTTAAGTTATTACTTTTTCGGCGAAGGAAGTAAAATACGTATAGCACAGATCAGCCACTTGGCGCTGTATCACACACACTACCGCGAACCCAGTTATGTAATTATGTACCACATATACAACTACCACTCTTAAAAAAATAGTGTACAAAACTGGGTTTAACTAGGGATGTCCCTAGTTAAACCCAGTTTTGTACACTATTTTTAGCAGTGAGTAGGGGCAACATCAAAGTAACTTTCTCTAAGGTCAGTACCGTGTTAGTGGCCATATTTTAGTCAATATGATGTTAACACCGGTTGAAAAAAAAAGTGTCACATTTTTTGCAGTGTGCATTGCAAGGTAAGTTTTCGGTTTATATCTATTAAATCCTAAACTTCATAAATGTTTGAAAATAATTAATGCATATCTACATTCAAAATATTATATGTAAAAATCACACATCTTGTATGCGCTCCTTAACTCTTTGGCGTCACTCTACGCTACCGGATGTTATAAGACCTTTGCGCTATTTGTGGCAAAATCTACCGCCTGACCCTTATACAACTCTAAATCCACACTGTTATACTTATAATTGTTCTGTAAAGTAAATAATAAATGCAAATAGTTACCAGTATATGTTTAATTCTGTTTATCACTTTTATTGGCGTACTTAACTAAAGTAGTTTTAAATAATGCTTCTTGTTAACAGTAATAAGTCTAGCTAGTTTATCGACTCTTGGGTGCATTTACAGCCTCGCGATACTTTTTTAAGTCACCCAATCTTTATACCTAAGTAATATAAGTTAATGTATAAGATCAAATGTACTATTAGGTCCAACTAACTCCATTATAAGCGTGGCAGCAAATACTAGTACAGTATAAGTGCTGGAGGCCTATAACATCTTCACCATAGGATAATTTTGATGCTTGGGACCTACTAGGTCTTTATTATGAGTTACATATCGAGACCTGCACTTTATTAGGAACTTTCAATATAATCCGCAATCAAAACTGTACCAAAAATATGGTTTTAGTTATTAGGGTTCCGAATGGAACTAAAACAAAACGGATCCTCCAGCGGATCATCGGAATAACTCGGAATATTTTAGAACGCGTAAAACTAACGCGCAAATGAAACCTCGTGACTTGGAATTGTAATGTAGGTAAGGTACCTTATATTTATCTTATTTTGCTTAGAGTTATGACTTATGAACAAACATTGTGTGACTATTGACAATTTATTATCATTCCTCACTTTGAGTATACAATATACAGTAATAATATGAAACGGATTACTCAATATAAGTAATATCGTTTCCTGTAAGTGCGCATTTCGATATACTACGAAAGTTTTCTAAAAAAGAACATCCTCTTCTTTTTAACTTTTTGTACTTCCTTACCTTGCCAGAACCAGAGGTTATTAAGGTTGGGCAAGCATTAGGTACACATGTCAAACTTTTCTAAATTTCAAAACGACAGATAGCAGCATTAGTTGATGAATAAGCAGATGTGAAGACAGACAGAGCGGCGCCATAAAGTTTTCTTTTTCACCACTTTGTTACGAAACCCTAATTAAAAACTACTGTTTTCTCCTGATCTATAAACAATTCCTAAAATCCTTCATCGTATTAACACTGTCGCATACATATCACCACTGAAACGGATCAGCACCGTCTCAGCTGGTCCCGATTTGTAATCTTTGTATGAAATTCCCTACAACGCATACCTATATAACAGTTTAACAATCACCTATACTAATCAACATCGTAACGGCCGGGCCCGGGCGGCCTGGTGACGGCTAACGGCAACTCTAATCGTCCGTTAAAACAATAATCTGTGTATTTAGAATAGCATTGTAGGCAATTTTAACATAGGTCATTAGTACTGTAACCTACTTACCAAATTTTTCATAGCGACTATGGCAATGAGATTTTGATTTTTACATTTAGCCAATCTTCATGGACGAGTTTAGTGGTGTCTTGTTATTGACGTTTCAAAGTGTATTTTATATACCTTCTGAAATAAATGAATTTTGAAATTTGAAGATGTTTTTATTTTATTAACAACATTAATGTATTAATGAAATAAAACGTTTTTGTTCATTACATGTGTCACAATCACGAACGTTCACCAAAAATACTTCATTGAACTATGTACATAAACAATAAGTAAAGTAATAGATACTATGTATAGGTAGGTAGTAATTGCGTAGGTATAAGTGTAGTGGTAAGGGTATTATAGGTCAGATATTAATAAAAATCTGTTATAGCAATTTATTAAAAAAAAAATATCTTAAACATATTTACAAAACGAATCGTAAAGACTTAATATGGCTTTCTACTCTGTACACATTAATTTATAATTTCTGTCGTGTAAAACTACGCTTACGATTATAATATAACTAATATTATTTACAGTTATTTAATAAATTATCATTTTGGTCAATGATCTTATTGATTTTGGTAGAAATATATTTTTCTTATTAGTATGGCGCATTGATGTTGTCATTTGAATTGGAATTCCAATAAAATTGGATGCGTGAGTGAATCTCTTTTATATAAAGTAATCAATCTACTTAGTCAAGTCACTTGTTCTCACTTTAAAATACAACCGCAACCGGATGGTGAAATTGACGTACTTATGGGTCATATATTATGGAGCATCCATAACTTTGACCCAGATTATAGAAAAATTTAAAGATAATCCATAGTTCGCACAAACTTTTTTGTACAGCATACCAAATATCAAGACATTCAGTAAGTTCCTGCAGCTTAAGCAGCCACTTGTTTTTGTTTGTAATTTTGTAAAGAAAAAAACCTTACACAATTCAGTTTCACTGGCAATGTTTCTATCGAAGACGTTTGAAGAAAGAGTTTTTAAAACTTTTTATTCAAACGTCTTTAGTTAAAAAAGCCATGGCAGTTGATGTAGATTTTCATTATCAGTTGAGTTATTGAGTACCATTCATTAACAAAATTTTGCTACTGATTGTCGACTGTGACTCCATGTTGCCAGTTTATAAAAACTAGGCAACATTATTTAACGCAACAAAATATACAGTCAGTATCGTAATACTTTACTTTTGTTTTTTATAATATATAAATATTACTATATTCATGGAATGTCAAAAAAATTAGGAAACGCTCTAGCCAACTTTAAAAATATGTGGTATAAAATATAACTATTTTTACGCATTGAAAATAAATAAGCTAAAAACATTGAACTGTGTCAACTAATGTGTTTGCTTATAAATGATAATCAGCTAGATGTCTAACAGACTATTTATTCACATTCCAGAAACATAAATAACTCTTTATACATTTACACGATTTGTCATTTAAAACCGCGTTTCCTTTATGCAAGTGCCTAACATGCAAGGTTCCAGTTGAATGCAGCTTGAGACTTGAGTACTGGAAACACTGAAGACCTAAACTTGCAGATGTTTAAAGGCCATTAAACAATTTTTAAAAACTTGCAATATTGAACCGGTCGGTGTAGGTACTCAAAATATGTCAAAATCCTCATTTACAGGTTGATTGTACAATAGTACAATCAACCGGCCCCAATATTATATGTTGAATTATTGGGGGCGGTTTACGCTCGCAAATATGGCTATTTTAAACCAAGTGCACATATATTTAAGGGTAGGCAGGTACAAATATGTAGGAGTTATAGAATTGACATAAAAAAAGAAAATATACGATAGTTTTTGTCTTGTTCTTTTCTAACAAAATAAAAATATTATTTTGTGAACAATTCTTTGCATAAACCCCTTACTACCACGGGTCGAGGCATCGTTGTTGATACGCTTTTTTACGGGCCGGGCGCGGAGATAACAATTGTATCTACTTAGGTTTGGTAATGTGCGTGTATTGTTTATGTAGAGCTTGTTAGTTTTTTGTTCTTTAATTTTTGTAGTAGTAGATGTTATCTAGTTATAGTAACGTTTAAAAATACAAATACATGTAAATGCAAAAAAAATGTTTATTGTTCATTATTTGATATACCCTTTCAATATTTGCACTTAATTTTAAACCATATGTAATGCTTTATCGTATTTAAATTATTGTATAGCATTAAATTCTTAGTAGTAAATAACAGTCCGTCTATAACAGAAAAAACATATTTCTCACAATTACTTCAAATGTCACCTACTCTAGACACGCAAGTAGGGCTCAGCTCAATCTTCTTTCTAATGATTTATTTTCATTTTAGTTTCGTATCTGTAAGCCGTGCGAGCTTGACGTGGGTGCAAAAAGTAGCTGAAAAATATAAGTCTTATTTCGTACGATGTTTAAACCCAACATTAGTTATTTTTGATATAAATCGTGAACTTTGCTAGGTAGAAATCAGTTGGAGTGATTCCTAGCAGGGTGTGGAGGGTGCGGCGGGGGTTGTAATGCGGGGTTCGCGACTGCGATGATATTGTCGCCCCTGGCAGCCACCACTTGTGGACGGGATTCTTCCGTGTCCTGTAATAAACAAAACAATATATAAAATAATAGAAATAAATAATCTCACGCCTTTTATCCCCGAGGGGGTAGGCAGAGGAATTCCATTTCTGGAAATACCTACGTTTCACGGTGAACCCATCGCCAGACCGGTTCTGCTACACATGTCTCAGAATTAATTCTGGGACCTGCAGGTTTCCTTACAATGTTTTCCTTCACCGTCGAGATAGTAATACAAATCTGTACGTACGTTTTGCTAAACTCATTGGTACATGCCCGGATTCGAACCCGAGTCTCACGAATGAGAAGCGGGTTCTTTACCCGTAGGACTATCACTACTCTTAAACTTATAAATACACTGAAAAATCCCAATTAAATTGTGATAAGGTACCTAATCGTTCATTGAAACGATTAAGCAAAACACGTCTCAAATAGTAGATTGTTAGACAAGGGTTGAAAGGAATTGATAACTTTCACCCGCGTTAAACACTCGACATTTTATTTCGAATACAAGGAAAGTAAACACTACAAAAATACAACAACACAAAAACGCAAGAACATAAGAACCCAAAAATATAAAATTAAAAGAAACTCAAAAACTAGTGTCCGACCGAAAGTTCGGTTTCGGTTTCGGAAGAGTTTCGGCCAAATATCCAGTTTCGGCGGCAGTTTCGGTTTCGGCCAAAATTGGCCGAAACTTTTGCCGAAACCGAAACTGATTTCGGAAATTATCGTGCACGCTCGCCTAACTTCGTTTCTAGCGGCAACGCTTTGGCGGACGCTGGCGGCTCAGTTCGGGAATTGCCGTGCGTTAATATTTTTTGAAATTACATATATTAAATAAATGATTACAACAAAATTTGTGTTAGTGTTTCCATTTCATGTCCTAATTAAAGCAGAATAATAGGTAAAATGCACCAAATTTCAGTATTTTAAGGAATTTTATACTTGACCACGTGAGTTTCGGTTTCGGCTGAAACTGAAGCCACGGCCGAATGTTCGGCGGAAAAACGGTTTCGGTCGGACACTAACAAAAACACAAACAATGTCAACAATACAGAAATAATATACAAATCCTTCCTCTTTATAATTTATTATTTATATGTATTAGTGTAGACAGATGACAAACAAGACATTTAATTTCGGAACAGCTTACCAAATGTTTTGTCTTTTTTAAATGTTAGGTAAATATGGAACACACCCTGTCACCGCCGTGGGCTATTTTATGTTGTTTATACATAAGTTACTCTATGGTTTATACCTACACTCACAAGGCCGCACTTTTTTTTCTTATTGTAATCGATATAAAAAGTTTCGTATCCGATTACCTAACCATATCAACTTTTTTAATTCATTCCCGCCCTAGGGAGGGAAGAAATTACTATGAGTCTTTCCCGCCATAGGATGAGAATCACACACCTGAATCTCTCTGTGGTGGGAATCATCCTTTTCGACTCGGTACTCAAATCAAACAAACACTAGGTACTTTCCGAGTATGAGAAATGAAAATGTTTAAAACAATATTTAATTAAAGAAAGAGTTCAACTATTTAGTCCAGGTAGCAAGGAGTACATTTTTGCGGTGTAAATTCTTATCAAAGCTATTTTTGGAATTTCATGAAGATTCATTAGGTACGCTACAATAGATACTAAGGAGTAGACATTGGATAGTCAAACATTAGATGCCCGTGGGCGGACAAGGACAATACACAATTCCAATGGTAGGTATGTGCTGCTTCAAACCTGTCAGATAACCATTCTGCTAGACAATAGGATCTATTTGTTCTTATAGACTCGTGAAAACCTGCTGCTTAATCAGCTATCGGAATAGACAACTGACCAATGGTGGTGTGCTGGTGCTAGAGTAAGAGCACCGAGAGTCGGCGTCATCGCTTTCCGTCTTCACGCCCCACCAGCTGTGGTTGGAGCTATGGTTGCTGCGCGCCTCGGGGCTGGTCTGCGCTTCGTTGCCTGTGTGCTCCTCCTGTTATACAGACACACTTATTTATTATACTAGCTACGCCGTGCGGTATCACCCGCGTCTATAGTAAGTAGCCTTTGTCACTCGCGAATAAAGTATATCTGTACCTATATGTGTCAGCGAATCGGTTCCCAATATTACCTACCTACAAACAACTTTATCTATATAGTATATGGTTAACTTTGATTTCCAATTGGCATTATTAAGCAAAAAGTATAGTGATACTCATGGGCGTAACCAGGGGGGGGGGGGCAGAGGGCGCATCTGCCCCCCCCCCCCCTCTGGAAATTTAGCAGAACATATAAACTAGCCTTATTACTAATCAAAGTGTAAACGGAGCCTTAATAAGCTGCGCAGTAGACACTGGCAAAATGCACGGTGCAATTGCCAAAAATGGCGTGCATAGTCAAAACTTTTATTTATTTAACTAGCTACATACAAAGCAGGATCATTTGCGGCTGTTTGCCCTACAAACTACACTACATATTATTATACCTAATGTTTAATGTAGGTGTGTTGGTGTACTTAGTGTGTATGACAAAACAGCCGCGGACGATTGGACCTACAAAATCTGACTTGCTCCTAGCTAGAAGCTGGGTACGCCCATGCATATATATACGCACATATTTTACGCAGTAGGTACATATTTTTAAATCTTTCCAGCCATTTTCAAGTTTTGGCGAGACTAACAAACAGCAATTGATTTTTCTATATAAGAGAAAAAGAAGAAATGAGAAGAAGAAAAACATTAGCTAAGTCGACCGTATTGTCAAGTTTAGGTCAGGACAAATGTAACAACTTGTTAGATTTTCTTGACAAAATTTTATCTTTATGCTATCGAAGTATCTATTAAAGTTTTGCTTGACTTTCCTTTTACAGAATACATTATCCTGAACTTGACTGTACAAAAACACCAAGAACCATGCAAATAAAATTCTACTTACCAGCTCTAATATTAGCAAAAAGCTATAATAAAATGTTTTTGTCCAAAAAACTGAAATAATAATGTTGTGCAAACTACCTTCCATCATGCTGGCTTCCACTAAAACTAAAAGAAGAATTATGTAAATAAATATCAAAATATAAGTCTTTAAAACATAGATACACGGCAAAATCTTTAAATGGGTTAAAACAAAAAATCTATAAATAGGTTAACATAAAACAGGCGTATGAGTGGATGCATTACTCTGAACTGCAATCACATGTGCCTGTGATAGGGCTCTACTGTGAATTAATAAGTCGTTTGAAGCAGATGTTATGCTATAAGAGAGACAATTAAAAGCATTGCTTCTATTTTCGTTGTCTTTGTAACTCTTGTCGTTCCGATTGTATTTGCAATTACTCGTTGTAAGTATGCTGGTAGTAAAATGACAAACATATTCTTCACAGATTCTATCAAGACTAGTAGGTATTTAAAATCTAATGGGATTCGATAATTTATCACCTCAAGCTATGATTTAAAAATTGAGTAAGGAAATTCCTGTCAATTAGTTTACTGGAAATAAATTATTATAGTTTTACTAGCTAAGAAGTAAAGAACTGGTGTTTTCTTGATATATTCTTTACATACTTACTAGTTCTTTTTATTGTACGATTATATTATATTTATTATTTTGTATTGTATCCCATTTACCTTTTTTAATAATGTATAGGCTTAATAAAGGCTATTTCTTTAGAATTGGAGCTACACTTACCTCTACTCCTATTTAGAAATGTACACGATATTATAATTGTAATAACAACCAATGCTTCTTTTTCTAGTAGCTTTAAACGAAATAAATAATAAGTACTCAATTCATACTCTTTTACGGTGTTATGCTTACTCATGCAGTTTCCTTTATACGTTCTACTTTCAAAGAATATTGTTTTTCTTTTTGACAATATTAACTTCCAGAAAAGGATCATAGCTATTCTTATGAGTATTTTCCTACTGTGTTTGTTTGAAAATACTTCAATAAGCTGTGTATAGCTATAAAATTGTATGTCGTTGTGGTTTAGTTTTTGTGTTAAATGTGACCAGGCTTTAGTTATTTCCACGTTAGGCACCGCTCCAGGGTTAGGCTAGACTACTCGGTGAGGTCAACGTGAGTGGTAATGATGACCTGGCGCTGCCGCTTGCTTGGCGTCTCATCCTCATCACGCTCTCGATCTTCGCCGGTAGCCGTTGATGCAGGGAGACTGTAAAGGAATAATAAAAAAGAAAATATAATAATAATATAATCTCACGCCTTTTACCCCCGAGGGGGTAGGCAGAGGTATTTCATTACTGGATATACCCACATTTCACGAGATATATTGGACCCCTAAACGTGATAGGTGGTGAGCCCATCGCCGGACCGGGTCTGTTTACACATGTCTCAGAATTAATTCTGAGACCTGCGGGTTTCCTCACGATGTTTTCCTTCACCGTCGAGCTAGTGATAAATATGTACGTAAGTTTTTTGAAAAACTCATTGGTACATGCCAGGATTCGAACCCGAGCCTTACTGATTTTCGGCCGGCTCTTTAACCGTCCGGACTGCTCTTATCAAAGAAAATATACATATGTTATTGTAATAAAATTAAAAATTTTACTGACTGTCTAAACATGTAACATAGTACGATTAACGCTACCGAGAACCAGAAATATAAAGATACTTGCTGCAGCCCGGCCCGTCGTAGCTCCGTCCGCGTAAACTTTTGTAACGAAATCAGATTTAAGCTATCGTCGTGTCAAATTTCATCAAAATAATTACAGAGATTCAGCCGTGAATAAGTTACAGACACACAAGTACAGTTACTTTCTATTTTATAATATTAATAGGAATAAAATAGTTAGGTACTGTCGACTTGGTATTTATGAAATCTGACCTTACCCATGTTTAGAATAATGCAGACCAGCCCTGCGCACCAGCTGCCTAGCAAGAGGGAATAGCTCATCTCGCCTGGTCAACAAAGCCGGCACGTATCGGCAGATCTGAGCTGCTGCCTCATTCACCATCACCTACAAAGTCATTACAGTTAATAATCTTATTTGTATATATCTGTTTGAGACACTGCATAACCGAACGAAATTCCTGTTATCTATGAATTTGTAAGAATAATTTTGCTTTTTACTTACTTGAATTTTAGGGACATTCTATTGTTTTTTTTTTACTTCGCAGCCAGGCCAGTAATAATATTGTAATTAATAATAGATTAAGCGCCAAGGAAATAAAGCATGTTAATTCCCGAGCCAAGGAATTATGGTGAGAATCCTGAATGATGCGACAGATTAAAGTCTGCACATGGCTAAGACTTTTATCCCCAAGGAGCATACTCTAGTTCAAGGCTAGCCAAACCCAGGCCCGCGGGCCACCAACGCCAAGACATTTGAATTTGCCCGCCTCTTCACAGCTCACATTAAAAATAGAAATAATGTTTTCATTATTATGTTACTTAATTTCATTTACCAATAAAGTAAATTAGAGCATATTTTGTTTTTTTGTGTATAATGTGGTATTTGTGTAATAAACTTTATGTGCACCTATATAAAACCTTTGTATGAATATGGTATTTGGCCCGGCGCCACCGCACTCGATGAAATTTTGCCCACCCGGAAAATCTATTGGCCAGCCTTGCTCTAGTTTATACATCTACGGAGGTTAATCAAAAAGAAATTAGAAATTCAATTAAAAGTACTTACAACATACGTAAGTTTATTAAATGAAATATTAAATGTTATGTTAGAAACATTAGTCCAGTTACGTAAACTTTAAATTGACTCAAGTTTTTTTTATTATTTTTCCATTTTATAAACTTGACAAATTTTTTATATCTTATTGCTCTCTGGATTTTTCGAGCACTAAGTCCTATGCTTTGACATATTATGACAACCATTTAACAATTCTTGTTAAAAATCACGGATCGTAAATGAGAAAGTACTTAGCTAAGAAAGACTCCCAAGTTGTTTTTATATATTTTTCATAAGAGTAAAGCCTCTTTAATATATAAAATTTTATAGTTAGAACCTCCTTGGACCAAGGAAATTTTGCCTTGAAGACTTGTTTTGTGTTATATGAGGAGTTGAGCTCTGGCGCCTGAGCGGTTTTTGTTGATATTTTGGCGTTCCAAATTTCAATGACATTATTACCCTAGGGAACTTCCATACAAGTTTACCTCCCTTGGTCTTTAATAGCTTACATTAAATTGAGAGTACTTGACATATATAGGTGCTCCAAATGAAGGTGGTGCATAAATTTAATTTCTACCTCTCAGTTTCTTATGAAAATATATTGTATTATTTACCTCATGCAGAGTTAACGGTTTTTCAGGCTTCCTCTTGCAATCGAATCTCCCGTAGATAGCTGCATACTTCCTAATCTCCTCCATCCGCCTAGGATCTGTCTCCGGCATCAACATCACTAGTTCGAGATCTTTACACATTTTCTTCTTCGTATTCTGCGGCTTGGGTTCCAACTGAGGTATATGTTTACTCAGTTTCTCTGCCGCAGCTGCAAGTTTCTGTACATGGACCTCAAGAAGTGCAGGTGTCGTAACTGAGGACGTATGGGATCCAGGACTAGACCCAGCTGAAGGAGGGCATGCGCTTTGAGGAGAGAAGGATCTGGAAGCTGCAGAGCTGACAGGGGCGGCGGCCGCGGGAGACGTAGGCAGAATTATTTTGGTAAAATTAGATTGACTGTGGGCTGGGCTCACGTTAGCTGCCGATGTATTAGAACTACAACTATTGTCTGGGGCTCCAGGGGAAGGACTGTATATCGGCCTATGACTTTCTGGGGAGGCTACAGGTCTTGGCATAATAGCTGGTACAGAGGAAGGCATATTGAGAAGTCTTTGGTTGCATTGAATGAACGGGTTTTCAGCAGGACAAAGGTTCGGGACAATAGGGATTTGAAAGAGCGCAGGGTTGCTGGCCCACTCGTGCAGCGCTTTCTGAAGCCGCCTAACGTGCAGCGGTTTGGAGGCCATACCCACGAGTGCCATGATCTCGAGAAATTCTTCCTCTCCGGCATCGCACAGCTGTTGGACATCATCACCTCCTGTAATCATTAGTTCCTATTGCTTCAAAATATGAATGATTGCTATTGATGCATAGATCCATCAAAACCTTTAAATTTATGTGACAAATAAAATTAGGTACAATTTAGTATCAAGATCAAGACAAACATAAATTATTCTCATGTCCGAAAAAAATTGATTCTTAATCCCATTTATTTTGCATTACTATGCAAAACTTTCTTGCAAAGCAAGTTCATTCCACTTCTATTGTTCAACACAAAAACGTGTGATTCGATAAAAAAATACCAACTCACATTCACTTTTAATTTAGGCAAATATGCTAATATCTTACGTGACCATTTTGCCAAAGGGCTTCGAGAAAAAAAACAAAAGGATTTAAAGAAGGCCGGCCAAACCCTTCGTCGGAGAAGGTAACGTAATTGCTGGAGTTAAAAAGTAAAAAATAAGTAAAAAACAAATTTGCATGAGACGACGTCTGCGTGAGTTTTTTCGCCGTATGGAAATTTATTTTTTGGTTATAGCACTCAAATGATGAGAAACTGTTTTTTCTTGAGTTCCTATGAAAGTTGGTTTTAGGAGGTCAAAAATAAATATAATATTTAGACAATAGAGTTGAAGAATATTTGTACTGATATTTTTTTGTCCCTGGATAATTTATTACAAATATGTAGGTAATATACTTATATGAATTTATAGATTTAATAGGAAGGTTACTTTATACATGTGTCATTAGGCTATTATGATGTTAGGCTAGCACCATCATATTATTTTTCAAGCCATCCAATTGACGACCTATTTGAAGAATAATGTATGTAGGTACTTACATATATTTAATACACAAACCAATAAAATTTCAGTTTTGTTATTTAACTACTAAGTTTTGACGGGCCTGTTGGCTCAGTTGGTAGTGACACTGCCTTCGTGGGGTTTAAAAAAAAAAGATAATGAACACGAACCCATTTCGAGCAGAGTGTCATAGTAGGCGAGCAGACTAGCGCGCTGCATCACTCGGTACAACTGCAACTCAGCCTCGTTAGACGGCGCTGAAGTCATCACCACTGCGGACCAACAGACATCTTATAGTAATGTATCGACCGAGAGTAGTCAGGATAGGAATAGGTAACTATTTTTATAACACATTTGCTCGTAAAAGGTGTCTTATTTCACCAATTTTAATATCGTTACCTATCTCATTACGCCCAAGTGCGGTAAGTGTAAAGTAAAACGCACGGTTTATCAAGATGCTCCGTCTTAAAACGAACGGTACTTTTTAAAATCTCAGCAAAGAGTTTTTATGTCAAAAAAGTTGTCAACATTTTATGATTAAAATTAACTTTGGGAGATAAAATATATTAAAGAAATATTTATGTACATAATTATTTAATTTAATTAATTTTGACAGTAAATTACAACCAATCTGTAACAAATACACAAAAATATTATTTTACTTTATTAGTAATAAGTACTGGCTGTTTTTTTGTGCCTTTTCCTAAAAAAAAATGATGATGCGCGCCGCGCGCTTTTTCTTAACGCTGTATTGTTTTTATTCGTTTACCATAGTCGGAGTTTTATTTTATTTCCTCGCAAATGTGTTATAAATCGTCGTATGACATACGTGCGCTTTGATAATTACAGCCTACCGCACTTATATCATAATGTACTATATCGCACACGACACTCGTCTCTTCACAAGCTGACTGTGGCTAAGGGCAAAGCAACTTGGGTAGGTACGTAATTTTTATCATGTAGACTAAATTCCACCAATGCGGAATAAGTCTCATTCCGAGGCTAAGTAGTAAAAACTGTACAGTAGGTAAGTCACTATATTGCAACTAAATCTTGGAAAAGATTTACTCGATAACATTGTCGATCGAATTCAGTCTTAGACCTTACTTTCATATTATACTAAAAAAAAACACTAGCTGGTGGCCAGCGGCGTGGATCCAGTTTATTCCCGTTCCCGTGGGAATATAAAAAAATCCCTTCACAGCGGTTGCCTACGACATATAATATACCTACATACCACATTTCAAGTTTCTAGATTTTATCGTTTCGGAGTGTTACTTTTTCTTCGGAGTAGTACTTACCTACGTATTTCTCTTTTTAACCAGTTTTTATATTTTCCCGTGGGAATGAGATATTTTCTCGTGGTAAACAGTACACTAGATGTTGACCCGGTTACTCAGTTATCTTCACACCAAATTTCATCAAAATCCGTCCAGTCGTTTTTGCGTGATGCGTGCACAACCAGACAGACACACAGAAAAAAAATTTTTAAATTGGTGTTTTGATATCTACTTCAATAGTTTATCTACACAACGCATTACAAGTTTATTATATGTATAGATGTGAAACTAGCTCTGTGTGTCAGTTTGTTTGTTACCATTTCACGGCTGAACCAGTGAATAGATCTCGAAGGAATTTGGGCAGGAAGATAATTTACACCTTGACAAAACACTTTTGATATAGGAAAACCACATTAAGAGGAAGATACCCTAAATTTTACGCAGACAGAGTCGTATATTTACGGTAATTGTAAAAAAATATTAACAACCTCAATATAAGATTAGAAATTATGCACGCTGCTTGTAAGTGAACTTGCTCTTGAAAATGTGTTTTTGCAAAATACGTGCCTATTTATTTAAGTAAGTACTTACTATTACGAGTAGTACCTACTTGTTATGAACATTATTTTGACCAAAGTTGAAATCTTATCTGAAATTCGTGCGAATTATAATTTCTTAGCATCAAAATCGCGTGAGGAGAAGCGCGCACAAAAAATCCCCTTTCAATAATCACCCTCCCTATTACCGAAAAGAATCGTTTTAACCGTTACCGGACGAAAAAATAGATGAATAAGTTTTACATAAAGGGGTTCGCTCTTTTGTTCCTTGAAACGGGTTGAATTCTACGCGCCAATGCCAAGGCATGCGGGAAAAATATTGATCAGGGTTGTCATATAAAAAAATGTTGCAGCCCTAAAACTGCCACCCCACGAGCATTATTGGGTTTTTGCTGAGACAAAAAATTGTGGGGTGGGTCCTTGGCTCCACCCTTACTTATTTACAGGTAAAAAAATATGTATTAGTTATACAAAACCCACAAAAAAAACTTTGAGGACTCTAGGGTGATGTGCATTGTGCAGTTTGTGTACATAAAAATATTGTAATATATTAAAATGTTCTTTAACTTTTCTTTAATTCATAATCAAAATTGTAATCCTAATACCTACGTCATTTTCTGGATACTAAGGGAATAGGGATTTTGAAGTTTTTTTTTAATTTAGATTTCATTTTATCAATAAGTTTTTTTGAAATAACTCATAATGAAAACATACAAAAATTTAAGTAGGTATTGTATTTTCTTTTTCTTATTAGATAATTCAAAATTTTATTGTATCTATATTTTGTTGCTTTATTGTAAGACAATACTTTTAAATGGCTTATTATAATTATAGATACAGGTTTAAAAAAATGCAAATTAAGTCCTGAGAGATTTCTCGAGTCAAAAAAACAATGCAATAAAACACAAAGGAAGAAAGAAGTAGCTAATAAAAATCTGAAAACTACTTTATTCTACAATCCAATACCGTATTTGCAAAAAAGTCCTTTCTCACCGTCGATGTCCGAAAAAACTCATTACCATAATCTTTCGAATAATAAAAAATCGCCACTGCATCATATGCAAATTAGCTTTTTTAAACCCCAGAGCAGACGATGAAGGGGTAGTTGCGATGCGACCAGCACACGGTATGTTTTGTCTTTTTTTATTATTTAAGTTTTTATTTAAAACGTGGTCACGTAACGACTTTGCATACTTATTTTGGGCTTTTAATTTTATGCCAGTCTCACGGTGTCTAGTAGACTAAAAGTTTTTTAGTTCTACATATATTTATTTACTTTAAATATTTTACTTATACCTACTATGGCGAAGCAAACAGAAGTGTTATGTTTTTTTTATAATTATATATATCAACTGGGATTTCCAAAAGAAGGATGATGTCTGAGGAGGATTTAAATGAATTGTCATCACACCGATTTGAAAATCGACTACTAAACGAAAACGGCTTTAAAGGATACCTATAGACCAGGGTCGATAATTTTTAAAACCAAAAAAAAATAGTAGGATGAAACCCATTAGAAAAGGAGGGGAATATTATAAAAATGAAAGGAAAAATAAATTACTGGCGATCTGAGGTCGGGAAGGGGATGGGGGTGAGTTTTTAAGGGTAAAAAACGGTTTTTCTCGATTTCCGGCAAAACTAAAAGTCCTATCGAAAAAAGTCAAATGGCAAAGTTGTAGGTAATAAAAAGATCTAAAACTTTTGTACTTATTTACACTTTTTTCACATAACCTCAAAATTTATGTGAAAAATTCAAAAAACCAAGTTTTTGGTTTTTTTTTTTTTATCTTTTACAATTTTTTTTAACAAAATTTGGTGAAAACTTACCTTTTTATGTCCCAAATACGCTATAATTTATTTGATTAAAAATATTTATTTTTTCACCTTATTTTGAATTAATATCGAAAAAAACACCCTAGTTTTCAATCGAAAACTCACCCGTCAAAATATCTGCTTTTTTCAAAAAGTTGGTATGTTTTCTGTTCGTTGAAATCTCTACTTTCCGATAGTGAAAAAAAAATGTTACTATAGTAAATCTTCTCAGAAAATGCAAAAAATCTTGTACTAAAATATCATTTAATTTCAATCTTTAGGTTATGTTACGTTAAGCATACTATTTTTTAAAGAAATTATTACGATTTTTATTGGTTTCTATCTGTATCAATCAATTCAAATTATCCCATATAAATATATAAGTTTAGTTTTTTTTTTATTATTTGTGCTTTATTTACACTTACAAACCAATACCTATAGGTACACGAGTTTCGAGTAAGGTACTCGTAGTGTTTACTTTTCCCATAAGTAGTGATGAAAAATAGTGTGTACGAGTATCACTCAGGCCAACATATTTTGTTCTCGGGCAGCGTATATTGAATTCCTCGCTACGCTCAGGATTCTTCTTTAGAATCTTTCGCTTCGCTCTGAATTCAAAATAACGCCCTCGAGGAATAAAATATTAATTTGTCCCCTTGTAACACAAATAACTATAGGAAACCTACTTATGCCTAGTAGGTTCAATTTACTGAGGAAAAATATAGTACCTATGCACTCGTGCTCTATCCCCGAGGGATTGTAACCACAAAAATATTGTATGTTCGCTACAGCATTCTTTTTTACTGATTAAAATAATAACATTGATTTCCTATTATGGTGAGTTTTTTTGATTATTATAAAAAATATGAATACTTATGTACAAAAAGTAATTAGGTATATTTGATTAATTAGTATTTTTGGCCTTATTGATTGCATCTGAATAATTTCTGCATATTTCAAAGATAAACATCAACCTACTGCAGTTAACTTTATTACATTAAATTATAAGTAAGTAACAAATAACTAAATCCAATTTCATAATAAGCTACTCGTTTACCACAAACACTAAACACACGTGCATTTCACCGTGCGAAATATGCGTAAATTCACAGCCCCAATCCTATACGATAGTAATTAGCCTGTGTCGCAGCGAATCTTTAAACCAGTATCTTATGAAATAATAAAAAATCTCACTCCCCTATCCGGCCGTTGTCTGTACCGAGGCTTAATTTAAATAAAACTTAATCTCGAAGGTAGGTAATACAATAATTTCTTTAGCGGATAAACAAAAACACGCTATTGTCACACATTCGAAATTTGAATAAGTAAGCTTGCAGTGACAAAAAGAACCGTTCCCAAAGTAAAAAAGGCGCTAATGACAGTGCGGGTATAGAAAACAAAGACGACGGGATGTGCTCGCGCATGCGATTAGCTATTTTTTAGCACTTACACCGTGTGATTGATATGCGTAATACTGTGTTCGTTTATGAATATTAATGGGACTATTGTACAGGTTGTGCAGTAACGACTTAAAAAAGTCTTCTTGGTTTACTTTTTCGTCTACACTTCCGCGCGAATTTAACATAGGTACAGGTAGATAGGTAGGTACCTTTTTTAGCGCTAAAATAATAGAGCTATCTTCCAACTGGCATAGCTCTGATGATTGACTGGCGACGTACCGGATTAAAATTTGTTTTCTTAACAAAAATAACTTTTTTGTTAAAAAACTCAATCAGAAAAATCCTTATCTCACATGACTTCCGTTGATACCGAGAAAAAAATCGACAAAAGACAATGACTTGTAGATTTACATACGAGATTAATAAAAAATCGGTGCGCTTTTTAGGGCTTTTTCACCCGATTGAAAGTGAGATTTGTTAGGCAGGTGGCTAGGAGTCGGACGCTTTTTCTAGTAATTAATCAGAGCTGCATCTGTTTAGTAATTACGACCGGCCGCGGCCATATTTGAAGGGTTAATCAAATATAATAAAGAAATTAGAACGTCCGAACTGACGGACATGTGTTTTCAGTTTTTTGTTCCTTTGATTGAGATTAGTCATCAACTTTTAATTTAGAAGAATGGTTAAGAACTAGTTATATCACAATATTAAGGAATCTCAAAAATAACCATTTTCAAAAAAGGAGGAGGTACTATGTTCGTTTGTATGTTTTTTAAGTAATTTTTTCACGAACAATTTCATCATTTACATGCAGATTTGGGAAAAAAATTTTTATACTCATCACAGTGCATATGGTGAACTGGAGCTGTAGAAGTTAAAATACCAGGAGAACTCGTCAACAATTAACGTCCCTGCGTCGGGGAAAGATTATTTTGTCAAAAGTGATGAGCAGTTGACATTAGGCTTATTGTAACTTCAATAATTAGAAACTCACCAAAAACGAGAAATAAAAAATATAAATTAAGTAATATTTTACTACACACCGCGGTAGGTAGCACTCTACATTCCTATTTTTTTTAACTATGTGACTTTCGTATAGGTATACAGTAATATAAGTAGTAGGGAAAATTATGTTTTATAGGTTTAATTCCTACTTAAGGGGGTGGATGCTGAGATTTCAAATAAAAACTAGTAGATCAAAACAAGTTCACTACAAATTGTGAAAAAAAAAGTTTTTCCAAAAATAAAAAACAACTTTACCTAATAAAAACACAAAAAATACTACAATAATATAATAGCTTGGTTCCGACTCCAAAAATACTATGATAATAGGTACTCTCTTACTCTTTATAATGGTTGTTTTGAAGTTGGTATTCATTTTCGTATTTTTTTTGTTTATCTAATACATAATTAAATGTACTTTTAAGTTGAAAGTTTTTTGCAGTAATCACAAAGGGACACATACAAATGTTATTAATTATGTAGCCAGTAAAGCCGAGTAATCGGAAAACAATAAGAATATATTGTAACAGATTGCCCGCAGTAAACTGCTGATCTGCTGCTTAATGGGATAAATTATTTTGAAGCGGGATGAACAACCGATACTTAGTAAGTACCTCCTATGAGTAGGTACCTACTTTACCTAAAATGTGCTTTTACTCAGTACAAATTATTTGTGAGACTAAAAACAATGTAGGTATGTCACAGTTGCCAAATTAATTTCATTCTGTTATTAAATTTTACTATTTTGTACATCTCTGTAAATAATATGTAGTGGTAATAAAATAAATTTTACTTATTGATAAATTTAATTCTACTTTTAATATGTTTATACAATGAATGCCTCGTTAAATAGGTATTGTAATTAATTTCATATCCGTATATTTTTGTTTTAAATATTCATAGGAAACGCCATAAAAACACTTACCTCGAAGCGCCACTTATACCTTTTACACATGTTCCCATTATAATGCGAAAGTCTAATTGATAACTTTAGACGCCTCGGGGGATCGTAGTTAGCACCTTACCTACTACGCCATGGTTTTTATTAAAATAAATTTAAAAGCGAATGGAAGGTAAAATTTCTGATGTCAGTTTTTGACCACCCTTGGCTGTGGTAGGGTTAAAATGTTTGTCGGCGGAAGTTAGGGCTGTCGACTTGTTACAGTTATTGGTAGGTAGGTACCTAAGGTAGGGAGTCTTGAATAATGTTTAATCTATATGCAATGAATTGTACCTATATTTGATACCCTAAGGTTAAGTAGACGACATTACTACAAAATATAATAAATAAATAAATAAATTGTCGCACACAATTAACACACGGTTATTTAGTCCCAAACTTGGCAGGGCCTGTACTATGGGTACTAAACAACTAGACATACTTAAATAAATATGAAACGACCAGACACGAAGCCAACAGACATGTTCATGCACAAAAATGTTGGCCCCGAGCGGGGATCGAACCCGCGACCTCCGACTCAGAAGGCAGGGTCGCTACCACCTGAGCCAACAGGCGTGTCAATAATAATAAATCAAATATAAATATTTATTTTTAGAGTTGAAAACGTCACCACTTCATTAGTTATAAAACTAAGTCGTCGTCGTAAGTCGTCTAATATACTAAGAAGACATTAAATAGCGTCTAGAAGTACTTATCACACATTCCCAATATTAAGTTTTTATCATTAGCAGCGGCGGCAACCCTAAACAAGTCAGCCGAGCCATCTGTCAGGTCGGCGGCAAGGGTCCGCATCACCCTTCATCGCAGACACTACTCACTTGTGTTTACACTGGATTGAAAATGACCCATGTCTTGTCTATACAGATCTGCAGAGATGTGTAACTGCTAGGAATGTCCTCTTTAGCGTTATCTGTTGAATTACCTCATTAATCATGGACGAATTTCATTCTGCGTCTAAGCATGCACCATTTTTATTTTGGCCGTATATTGGTGTTTCTCATGTAAATTAGTCATGTGCATTGAACTAGCTCTATTGGTTTACTGTTCTAAATACATACCTACATGCATTACGCCTATTTCCAATTGGGGTAAGCAGAGACAATAGACTGCGACTTGCTGCGAATCTGGCAGATCTCTCGGGCTTCATCCACTAACTCATACATGCTAGTCGGTTTCGTAATGTTACCATTTGATAAAATATCGATTTTATATTATGTATGTGTATGTTGTATTGGTAACAATCTGCCAGTCTCAGACTATCTAATAACATGGATGACAGAGATAGGACAAAGTAAAAAAAATTTGAATGAAAGGAGAGTAACGGTCCAAGGATATGTCTTTGTCTATGGCTATGTCCTCGACACTGCAAAGATGTGTGCAGACTGACATATATATTGTCTCAAAAATGCATAATAAATTAAATATAATATCATTTAGGTTTTAAATGATGAGTTTTGGATGTCTTGCTAATATTTATTGTCATCCATAAATAATCATACTATTACGAGTGTGCTCAATTGACAATATCTGACACACAAAATGAACTCTGTGTTATTTATTAACGAAAGAGACAAAGCATTCCATTCAATACACAGTAACCCTACACTAGTCCAGCCAACAAATACCCACACTTTTTATAACCTCACGTCCTCTCATTAAAACCGTTTAAACATCTTCCCGGAAGCTAAAAAATCATAATTCTCGAGGGGTCATTTATTCCCACACTGTACACCTTACGGCCATCAAAAACAAACTAGTAAGTTTTATCAACCCTTCCGCATTTTTTCATTGAAAGACTGTGATACCAGTCCATTCAGCCTCTTCCGTGAGAACATCAAACATGACCATAAAGAAAAAGTGAGGAATATGGTAGAGGGCCAATAAAAAATATATAGAAATGGGGTCGCGAGTGGACAGTTGTGGTAGACAAAAAAGAGAGTTATTGCCTTGTGTTTATTTTAAATTATATTTTGACCGCGTCTTTAGAGCGTGGAATCCAGGTTGCAATCCTTTTCAAAAGCCATCCACTTCTATAATATCAGTTAGGTAACCAGTGTCTTTCAGGAATCTTGTAATAAGACTTATTGTGTTTATAATAAGTACTAAGTAATCAATTTTCAAAATCAAACACAGATTGATTCTTTTGTTTAGTTTGCAGAGTTATTATAATATATTACGAAATTTTCTAATAAACTAAGAATGAAATTATTGATGCAAAATAAGTGCCTTCCAAAAACCGAAGGCTAATTAAAATAAACATTCATAATTTCGATCAAACTCATTCTCACGATTGGATTCATTAGTAAGTTTTTTAAATACTTTTTCTTCTTACTCTGAACCCTCTCCCTCACCTACAGGTGTCTTAACAAAAAACTTGATGAAGCGTCAACTATAGAGCATAGAGCGAAAGGTTCCCGCGTTTTTGTAACCGTTTGGTTTTTATCAGAATTCTAATTGAAAATTCTTATTATAGTATGTGTGTGTAAGTAAGAAGAAGACGTTCTTTATAAAATAAATTACGATTTTGTTTAAGAAAAGTAAGTGCAGTCACGTCTTAAAAAAAATACATCTTATAAGTATAAAAACTACCTTACTAACGATCTTAGTTAGCTTATAGCTTACGGTAGGTACTTCTAGTAACCAACCTGACCGTTTACAAAATAAATGTCTACAAAATACCCCAAAAACACTTCAATTCTTCAAAAGATACTCCATAAAATTAAATATAATGACGATTGAATTTGGGACGACATATGTTACTTCCGATTCATTGGCCACTAAAATCAGTTAAACCTTTAAAAACGACAGGGCGCGGGTACATCCGCAATGATTCAAATTAACAATTAAAAAGAAATAAAACAAATCTTAGTGGCCGTGAGCGCAACAGAAAGAGCAGGAAAATGAACAACTGACGTATATTTTTTGTAAAGTCAACAGGTGGCAAAGGGTTGTTAAGATGTTGAGTAATGCCTATTCCTGGGTCAGAGAAAGCGTGACAAACAAACAGTCAGTTTAATACAAACATGTGTTGTGGTCGTTAATTAATTAGGTAAAATTGAAAGTCAACCCTTTCACTGTGCCTAATTAATACCATCATGTTCTTTCCAAGGAATATGTCCCACATTAAATAGGGGATGAAGGTTTGTATGGGAGTCTCGTCTTTTTAAAAAGATAATGCGATACAGCCGTACCTATACTGGTGCACGATTGCAATGCGAAGGTAGACAGAGATAGATAACAGGATATGTATAGGAAGCAGGAAACAATACAAATTGTGAGTGGACAAAGTCACAAAACAGGGAAGAATAAATAAATAAATAAATAATAATCTCACGCCTTTTATCCCCGAGGGGGTAGGCGAGGTATTCCATTACTGGGTAGTTTTTTCGGCTGAAGCGAAAACAAAAACGCATTTAGGGAAAATGTATTTTAGGCTAAAACATTGATCGTTTTTTCAAAAGTTAGTACAAACCTATTTAAGAAGAAATATTAAATACCTACATAACATTAAAATTGATAAAATCACTGTCTCTCTATGACATATCTTTCGGATTACGCGGTAACAAAAAAAAAAGTTCCAAAAATCTGCCGCCCTATGCTTGAAGCCTACTCAGCCTGCTGGTAAATCTGCCACAGGAAAAAAGTTAAAAACTGTATAGCTGCTTTGTGTACAAGACAGAAGAGGTATGTATATTCAAGACATAAACAATCAATAATTTTACTGAATGATAAAACTGAAGGTCATTGACCGCAGAAACAATAAAGTTTTATCAAAATTATACCTTACCCCACCGTATTACTAAACACATAATCCAATAGATTTTTTATTAACCGCGCGTTAGTCCATCACGAAGCAACATCTGCCAAGCAGCTGCACAGATTAGATCGGACCTGTCCATTCTTTACTTACCTAAAATCTGGGGTTATCCCAAAGGATTAATAAATTCATTTTCAGCCATTCTTACTAAATAAACCTTCGATCACCAATTCAAAGAATACATTACAATATCAGTATCTTTGAAATACTAATAATATGTCAGGATCTCTTACTTCTCGTACCTTCTAGCTGTTCCGCGCGATTTCATTTGTTTTCTTTAGTACTAACTTAACAATTTTGATGCAGTATTCTAATTTTTTTTTCTAGTTTTTACCATCTACTTATTAGGTCTGGTAAGTTTTGAACTGATATTTTTGTGGCCAGCCTTTGCTCAATGTCGTAACGTTCTCTTCCAAATTTGGGGAAGAAGAAGCAGAACTCTGTTACAAGGAGTGCCACTGTTTGTTCTTTGTTAAGATAAATCCGAGATAGAATAAGTATTAAAATAAATAGAATAACTTGTAATATTTTTAGTATAATAATAATAATAATATAATCTCATGCCTTTTTTTATCCCCGAGGGGGTAGGCAGAGGTATTCCATTACTGGATATACCCACATTTCACGAGATATATTGGACCTCTAAACGTGATAGGTGGTGAGCCCATCGCCGGACCGGGTCTGTTTACACATGTCTCAGAATTTATTCTGTGTTTTCCTTCACCGTCGAGCTAGTGATAAATATGTACATAAGTTTTTGAAAAACTTATTGGTACATGCCAGGATTCGAACCCGAGCCTCACTGATTTTCGCCCGGCTCTTTAACCGTCCGGGCTATCACTGCTCTATCTATTTTTAGTATGTGACTATTTAAATCTTACTAAATTAAAATAATCCCTAAGACTTCATCAAATGACCAAGGTTATATGTGCATATTTATTATGGGTTTTTGTTTATGGTCTCATACTTTGCTCAACATAAGTTTAGATAGCTTTTTAACCGCCGCAGTATAAAATATTTGAACATAAATTATAATGGCCATAATCTCGCAACCTACTTTAAGTTAGCAAAAAGCAAACAATCGTCGATCCTATGTATGGTATGGCACACAAAAAGCAGGGCTCACGCGACCATGAATACCGCGCGTACTAAATAGCATTGACGAAAAAGTCGCAGATGCACAACTTTCCGGTCAAAATAAACACGATGAATCGGCGCTAGCCGCTTATTATAAATAATTAATGATTCCCTTCGCTCTTATGCACGATAAAATGCCATTACGATTTTCATCGGAGACCCGCAAAAAACTACGAAAACGCCGACGAAACCTGTCCCAAACAAAAAATACGCTTAAAAGAGTGCGCGAGCATCGCTGAAATTCTTGTGGTTTCTTACTGCCGCCCGGTCATTTGACTCTGCCCATTATCTGAAGAATTAACAACGGTAAAAAAATATGCCGATTCGATAAAGGTACGCCCGCGTCGGCGGCGATACTTTTTGTCATATGAGTAAAGGGAATATGAAAAGGGCGCGAAGCCAGCCACCAGCCAGCGGCCGCGACATAATGGCAGCGCGCGATAAATATTGCACTCATGAAAATTCAGCGAACATTATCGTCCCAGCAGCACGCCAACTTACTCTTAAAAACTACCAGACCTCATTCCGAGACATTTCATTACACAACTCACCACATAACTTAGATCAACATAAAAAATACATCACTGCTTGCAGTTGCACTTCGATAAAAACCCCAGTCATTATCCATCCAGTTCCGTTCCATTCGAATGTGGCAAACGGAGCGTTTTAATATCAGAAATGACAGATGCGTCACTCCAACTCACATCAATGCACGGCGGAGTCGGCGCAGGCGCAACTCGGACAACAGCCCCCAACAAAACAAAAAAAGACAATTAAACGAGATTTGCATATTCACAGCCGCATTGTTAAATGAAATAACTGAAGAAAGGAATACGGGTGAAAGGAGTCACAAAAACTATGAAAAAGAACATGCATTTGCTTAGCCGTGCATCTTTGCGTAACCGTAAGTTCCTTATTAGAATAGATAAAGGAAGCGGTACTAGATGACAGCTAAAAAGAGTTAAAACATTTAATAAAGAATACAAGAGAAACTTGTTCGAGTACGTAGCAGCAAAAAAGCGCAGATTAATTTTCTTAATTTCGATTTTTTGTTCAGTGATAATATCTACACTAATACGAGTATCTACACTAACATTATAAAGAGGAGAGATTTGTATGTTTGTATCTTTTTACGAATAAACTCAAAAACTACTGGACCGATTTTAAAAATTCCTTCACCAATGGAAAGCTTTATTATTATTAAGTAACATAAGCTATATTTCATTCCAGTATTCTCACGGGAATGGAAACTACGCGGGTTAAACCGCGCAAAACCGCTAGTTAAGTATAAAGAGGAAAGATTTGTAAGAATTTTTGAATGTTTGTAACGAATATTCGAAAACTACTGGACCGATTTAAATAATATTTCAAAAATACGAAATCGTTGAGTAACATAGGCTATATTTTATTCCCGTATTCCCAAGGGAATGGAAACTAAAAAAAACCGCTAGTGTTTTATAATTGGCGTCGAAACCTCGCCTTCATACTATGGTCGATAACTCTCGTCCGTCTATGCACTATGGGAAAAGTGTCTCTACCTACGGTATTTTAGTAAAGTGTGTACCTACTGTATAACGAAAATATATTTTAAATATATTGATATACGGGCATTTAGGGGACGATGTATGGTATAGAGAAGCGTGGGGAGAAATGGTAACCTGTGTGTGTTTGGACTCGTCATTAGTTGCAAAAAACTAGTACCTACTATAGAACATAGGTTACTATAACAATAATAATTGTAAATGTACATAGCAAAAAATACAGTTTACCTAACTAGGCACTAACTATAACTGTACTGTTGTGGACTCCACTGCTTATTTTTAGTAAGCCAACTATTCGTTTCATTCCGCCAACATCTTCAGTCACCGCTGTAGAGTCAGTTTTTTTATTATAATATTATATTTTAAACGCCAGAATAAATTTTTTTTGTTCGGTGCATTTTTGTGGCCGTATTAACATAATAAAACGAGTACCTATGTTACAGTGGAAGTTGTTATACGCGACTACGAAACAAAGAATGCTATAAGAAATTTGATATTCCTCGGTGAGTGTATATTTATGTCATGAACCGATGTTGTTCGTCGTAGTTTTGTCACCAGAAATCGAAAAATATTTAGGGTCAATATAAGTATGTTCATATGATAGAAGAAATTAAACGATGTCTCTCTCAGAGTTTATTAGAAACCATAATAAATATTTTACAAACTTAGGCGTATTGAATAAATTAAAAATGAACTTTATTGCATAGGTAGCTACTTTATAAACATACTTCTAGAATAGTTACGGAACCTTGTTACGGACTCTTTTTTAACCAGTTTTAATTTTTAACTCTTTGGCATGATATTTGCATCTATATTCAAAATAAGCACGTGTCTGAAAATGTACTGTTCTGAATTCCATAATATTATTTATCTTTAGTATACGAGTAGGTATAGCATGAAGTTACTTTTTAAATTATCTCCACAATTTATCAATTACCTACCACATCATGCAAAATTCATCAAATCGCATGACTAAATATCACAGATATAAAAAAAATGATAAAGAACATATTATCTCTCTCTGGGGCACAGCTTTTAAGGATAAAAATACCTATAAAAGACTTACTTAGCTAATTTTATTTGTATAATAATATAAGCATCTTTATGATACTGTTAACGACTATTCCGCGGGGTTTGAACCGCGCAGTTCCCATTCCCGTAGGAATACGGGAATAAAACATAGCCTTTGTTACTCAGTGATAATGTAACTAGCTTTCCATTGGCTAAACAATTTCAGCAATACCTACGTCAAGTCATAATTACAAATAATATGTGACATAATATAACAAATAATAAAAGTGAGAAAACGAGAAAAATATTAAGCAGCAGTTTTGTTTGAACACCTTCTTTGCACATAAAGTTATTTTTATAGTAAGTAGGTACTTAAATCCATACTTTTATAAAATGATACTTAATCTTTCTTGTCTCTGTGCAACGTTGATATTCCTAGCTACTAAGAACCAGTTTTTGCACACACTATGTGAGCGCAGTTTTTCCACGATTTCCACGGTTTTTCCATCTTCCACTGTACCTAGCTACTCCAGTTTTTACTTCCACTATCTGAATGTGCAATTGTACATGACTTGCTATTGTTTGACTCTTTAGTCAATTTGAGGAACTAGGTAATGACGAACAAAGACTTAATACGGGAGCTTCTAGACGCGCTCAGTCACTTTGTAGGTCTTATTACACATTTTAAAAATATTATATATTTTTTAACATATTTTTAAATTGCTGTTCGGGCTCGAAGCTAAAATAAAAAAATATATAGGTATGACTTATAACATCTCTACATATCGGAAATCTAAAGGAATTGATTTTACATTTTACCCAAGGGGTTTCATACAAACTTATTATGTATTGATAGATAATAGTATATTATGATAAGTAATAAGTTAGTTAAGTGGTTCATCACACACGAAGCAAGCCGCAGGCGAGGGCGTAATTTAGACAAAAGAGTGCAGTGTAAGGAGCAAAGTTTTGAAAACAACACATTTGCGAGGAAAATCTAACAAAAACAGCGACAAATACGATAAAAACAAATGAAAATTATTATGATTATTAATAGCAAGGTGAGTTAAAATGGAAATATTTCATATTTTATAATAAATTATTGTGAATTATAAATAATTCGATAATAGTAAATGGTTGATTGACTTAGTTAAGGACGTACACATTTATTTATTACAAAACTGTAATATGGATTTACAGCCGCATAAAACCACTTTGTTGTTACTAAAAATATTACCCGCTTAAATTGAGAATGCTCTGTTTACTTGCACATAACCTGCAGTAAAAGGTTCTAGTTTAACTTTGTAGGGATGGTTCTATTATGCACTAGTATAAAATATTAATATGATCGTGTGTGTTATAGCTCGGTTTATGGCCCTAAAAGCGATGTTATAACGCTCAATTTACGAGCAAGTGTGTTGAAAACTATATTACATATGTAATTACTTCACTGCCTATATAAGTTTGCAACTGGAAAAACAAACAAAAATACTTCTACAAGGGACCGTAGCCCTTAGTGTTTGATATTAATTTCAATATGATACCTCTAGCCGTTCCTGGGAACAATATTCCTGACGCACAATAAAGAGATCCTATAAGATTTCCTTTTCAACCGACTTCAAAAAAGGTGGAGGTTCTCAATTCGACTGTATGGTTTTTTTTATGTTTGTTACCTCAGAACTTTCGACTGGGTGAACCGATTTGATAATTCTTTTTTTTATTTCGAAGCTGGTGCTTTCCGTGATGTCCTATTCAATTTGGTTTAGTTCTGAAACTGGCATCCAAGAGAAAACCATATAAGTTGAAGTAAGTTTTTTAACCGACTTAAAAAGAAGGAGGAGGTTATCAATTCGTAGCGTATGTTTTTTTACTCTTGAGAGTTCCATATATTTTTTTAATTATTTAACTTAATGTACCAAGAAAATGTACATATGGCGAACTTAATGCCTAAAGGCAATTTGACTTTTTAGTTATCTACAGGATTTAAAAAATTAGGCTTAATTATGCGGTGGGACCTAGGTGGGACTCGACTTCATCCTTTCTCAATTTGCTCCAGCCAGTGCAAAGTCGAGACTGTTTTAACATTAAAAGGCGAAGCACACGCAAAAACACCTTCGAAGACAAAGCGACCAGGGCTGGTGGCGCAGAAAAACGCAAATTACTGCTCGGTAGCGGCTTCGGTTCCCATCGCATGCAACTTTTCTTTGAATCGGTCGTGTTTTTATAGTTTGTCTCATCGGAATTATTATTGTAAAAAGCATAATATAATATTGTAGTAAGTAAATGTTATTATAGATTCGACAGAAAAATCCAGTTAAAGAGATATTAACTATCTTAATTTAATAAGTTATTATAAATAAAATAGTTTTACTGAAAATTGAGTTTTTTTAAGAAGAGGACACTCGTTGTTCTGCCACTAAAACAATTTTGAAAAATACGAAGATAGAAAATTTCAGGATGGATTAACCATAGAACGAGAGTCCAATTAGGCACAAAGTTCTTTTCTATCCTACGGGAGAGGGAAGATTTCACACAAATTTTACAGAAGTTAATTAGGAGAAATTCTTGATTAACGCAGATGAGGGGCTCTACAAAAAAATACTACCTCAATTGAAATCTTTCTAGTACATTTTCACAGCTATTTTCGGTAGGTATGTACTTGTAATATTTATAGAAAAGATTTTGAATAACTTATAATATTTTTATTGAAGCTTTTTTCATAAATGTCCTGATTTTTATGTGTTATATTTGAGATAGAGGTTATACTTAGACTTACTGTTAAAAATGACATAAGTATGAGATTTTTAGGGCATCTCGAACAGTTGAAAACATTGCAAAAACCTATAAGATTACATAGTTTTTTAAACTATAGCCTGTGTGATTGAACTCAAAATGTAAGTAGGATGATGGTTTTCAAATCACTTTCAATTTTTGCACATATTGGGCCACTTTTAAATAGGAATTCAATGTCAGTATAGTGTTGGCTACTTATGTAAATGAAAATAGTTTATTTCCTTTAAGAATTACTGTGTACAAAGTTTTTACACATAAAAATATATATAGCAATTTATATAATTAATCTCCCCTAACTACTTACATTTTTGCTTATTCGTTTTATACATTTTCAATCTATCGCTATAGCCATAGAAAAACAATGCATTAAAAATAACATTTTCCTAGAGAAAGTGTTGCCACTGACTTGTTTTATCCAAGTCCTTTGCATATTATTTGTTGATACATTATGCAGCCGAGTTGAACCATCCAATTTTTTTTTAATTCCAATTAAGACTCTCATTAGAAACTATAATAAAAAAATCGCAGTATTCGCTCCAGCCATAAAATTTTCGCAAAGGCTCACCTACAATTTGTATGGTGCTGCATTAATTATTTCTGTCTGCTATAGTATAGAGTTTAGCAACCAGCATTATACATAATAATATAGTTACCATACCCATAGAGTACCTAGATGGTTTCGAAATGATAAAATTAAAATATGAGTTCTTTTATATAACGTATTTTATTTGTGATGTTAATTAGTAGAAACATAACTTCATGGCGCAGTTTTTAATTTTATTCATCCGACATATCGAACGACTATACACTTCGAAAGAGCAGTGATATCCCGAACGGTTAAAGAGCCGGCCGAAAATCAGTGAGGCTCGGGTTCGAATCCTGGCATGTACCAATGAGTTTTTCAAAAACTTACGTACATATTTATCACTAGCTCGACGGTGAAGGAAAACATCGTGAGGAAACCCGCAGGTCTCAGAATTAATTCTGAGACATGTGTAAACAGACCCGGTCCGGCGTTGGGCTCACAACCTATTCACGTTTAGGGGTCCAATATATCTCGTGAAATGTGGGTATATCCAGTAATGGAATACCTCTGCCTACCCCCTCGGGGATAAAAGGCGTGAGATTATATTATATTATACACTTCGCAAAAAGATATCGAAAAGATAATTCTAGTAAGAAACTCTATTTGAAATACCTACAGCGTAACTAATTGCCCAATAACCGCGTACGAATTCAGTATTCAGGTGTACTTCATAAAACAATCTCAAAGTACGGCCTAATACTGGACGTATTCATGCTTGAGGTGATAAATAATTATGGTAACTTACTGGTCCCATTCACGTTCCGTCCGATGATCTTATTGGAGCCGTTCGGCTGGGGAGTCGTAGGGGCGAGCGGTGCGAGAGTGGCGCTCCGACCCGTGTCCTCACTCCTCGGGCTTTCCATGGCGCCAGTGCTGCTAACACACATCAACCTGCCACCCGCCAATTCAAAAACTTCACAAAAAATATTTTAGAACTGTTCAGATCTTTTTTATTATTATTATTATTATAATAAATTTGTCCCTGGTAAAAATCCTACAAGAGATGTTAATATTTTTACGCTACTAAGTATACCGCAAAGTTTGTGCAAATCGTGCAAGTATTCGAAATTTGAAAGGGGTGACGAAACGTGCGCGTAGGACACGCGCGTGACGACTGCCGCTGCGATGCCGCCAGTAGCGAGGGCCCGCGTGCAACGTACCACGGCATGCAGCTGCGCGCCCCGCCCAGCGCCCCACGGCCCCTCCACGTGGCCCCGCTTTCCTTGCCCTCGCCTCGGTTCCACATAAAAAAAAACATAAGACCCACGAAATTTTGAATGTAAGCCACTCGCGTCAGCAATGTTTACTATGTGAAGGGTTAAGGTACCGACTCAAAAGTTAGGGTCACCTTTTTTACTCGTCTCGGTCTTGCAATACCGTATTTAAAGACTAAACACAAAACTTTAAAGACCGAAGCTAAGTAGTAATATACTATACAGTAAGTTTATTAAAAACTAAATATAAAACCACGGCTGGCTTCCGAGAGAGTTAGCAGAGATATGTCATTTCTGGAAATTACTAGTAGGGTAGTTATTTCTAGAAAAGGAATAGGGGAGACCGGGGCTACAATTAACAAAAAATATATTTTTAGTTGTAGCTTAGGAATTATTCAACATTTTGACCTGATTTTAAGATACATGATGCTTCAGTCATACAGGTATTATGTAATTATCTTAAAACAAAGTTATTAGAAACGATGCCGTAGATAGATCGCTTTTTCTTAAATTTGGCAGTTGTTAATTTTTACCTCACATTTGGGACTAGAATTAACAGGTGTGGGGCAGGTATTAACAGAAGGGGTAAAAATTAACATAAGTTATGCTGACTGACATTTCTTTTATTACTTAAAGTTAAATTAATATAGACTTGCATGGAACACGTTTTCTTATAAAGTAATGATAACAAAATCACAAAATATTTTAACATAAGCGAAAACTCAAAATAAGTTGAAATATTTCAACATTTTATAGTAAATTCTTTCTAAATAAGTATAAATCAGTCTTAAACTTGTCATAATTTTATATTTTAACTTAACTAGATACATGACTTAAACAACATCGTACGATGAGGTAAATGACCCATTTTTTCAGCTTAAAAGCTAGGTAATGAATCTTAATACATCCAGCTTGGTCCCAGTCCTTTCTAGAGATACATTGGATCCATTCACCACCTGATGGATCTTCATTATAGGAGGCACCGCAGATGATACAAAAATATTCATCGTCATCGTCAGAGCTATTGCTTTCATTTAAAATCCTTTTCTTCACTTTTTCTACTTTTTAGATTTATTTGTATTTCCTTTAGCCTTTTCTTTACTATTTCCCTTATATTTTTTGTTCTCTTTGTTCTAGTTGTAATTTTTTCCTTTTTATTTTTCTATTATTATGTTCTTACGCGTTCTATGCGTAGTTTTTCGTTCATAAGTTCTCATGATGTCATAAAAAAGTTTAAAATAATCATTACAAACATTCAGCTTATCTGTTATACTAGCCCCTCTGATATGTTAATTATAGCCCCAAGGATTGTTAAGCATAAAATATCCAACTAAGAAAACAAAAAATGTAATCATTACACTTTATAATTCTTGTGCTAATCAAAAAATCGTGGACTGTAAAATGATCGTTACCTGCTTAAAAATATCGACCGGAACACTGCTCAGTCAAATGACGCCCGGATAGCAACTTACCGGTACTGTGCCATGCGGAGCGATCTAATTAACAAATTAAGATACGCAGTGGACATGTAGTAGGTATAGTTCTAGAGAAATTTGCTTGTTAATACTTACCTCTGTTAATTGTAGCCCCGGTCTCCCCTACCATTGCCGACTCCCACTTAACTAACACCAGTGTATTTTTAGATAAGATCCCTTAACATAATAAATCAATCGATGGACCGAAATGCTATAATTAATTAAATAAATAAATTTTAAAAGAAAACTTATTAACATAAGAAACCTACTTACATATTGAACTACAACTATAAAAAACTGACGTCTGGCTAAGGTTCCTTGTCTCTTGACTAAGGATCGGTAAAAAACATGTACAGCCTTGTAAAGGGTCTAATTTCCGTTTCTAAATAGGTACTTAAATATTAGATATGTTTTCTTGCAAAATGCAATAAATAACAACAATATTTAGCATAACTTCACCTATACTAATAGACGATGATGTAGCCAGAAGATAATAAAAAAAGTCTTGTATCAACCCGTTGAACGTCATGAGATAAATCATGTACCTATCTACAGCCCCACGAGGACTTTTGGTAAGTCTTACACTTCCTTATTGCAATTTCACTTCAAATTTGTATAGATTTTTAATGGTTTTAATTTTAGGGTCTAATTTCTTAAAGACTATCTTTCACATTTTGATGACGTCCAATTCGTGTAATAGTAGAACATTATGGTACAAGTGTGTAAAGTTGGTGATTACCGCTGAGGCGCCATTGAGACCCGAGCCGTGAGGCGAGGGTCTTAGAAGAGCCGAGGACGGTAATCATCAATACACACGTGTATCATACGACGTTTTTCAACTCACTTGTAAAGAAAAATTATTAGTTTTCCTATAATATGCGCGCGCATCTAACAATGGCGATCGACCATAGAATATAATACATAAAGGAATGAGGTTTCTTTTTTTTCGCGGATAGCGTTTCAGCCACGTACAAAATGGGGAATTGAAAGTTTTTACAGAGAAAACAAAAGTTATATTTGAGTAAAAGTTTTGTTTATTAAACACATAAAAGTTGAAATTATCTATTTAAATACGAAGTTGCATAAAATGAGCAAGCAATAGGTGTATTAATTTATTTGTACTATTGAACACAATCTTTTTTGAATCGAAACTTTTTTAAGAATGAAGCAACTCAACCAGTAAAATTAAAAAAAATATATATAACTCACTTGTGAATAATAGTAATGAAAAAGTCACAGTTTGATTACAGGTGCCATTTTGTGCCTAATTGCAGTGAAATTAGAACCACTAATATGAGCAAGTGTGTTGAAAAGTCATCTATTCAGGCCATACATCACATTTGAACCCGACTAAGATTTCTATAGAATTCATTTATATACGTAGATACCTATATAAAATAATGTCTATTTGACGCATGAAATTTTGCACAGTGGTTGAGGTAAGAAGGGGTTTTTGGAAATTCAAACGGAAACGGAATAAAACAGGATCCGCGCGAGCAAACGCCGCTGTTCACCCGCTAGTTCTTCATAGATCGATTTTACTAACAAATTGTCATTCGGTTAGCAACGTTAGCAGTAATGGTAGATTATTGCGACAGCTTATGAAAAAGTAGGGTGACAACCATACGTATTCATAAAGAAAACGGTTAAGAAAAAAAAACTGCATAATACTGATTATAAAAAAGACTAGCCTTCCACCATTAAATAAATACCTTACCTACCTCTCACGAAATCAACTTAAAATTATAGTAACCCATATTCCCATTTTTACAAGTCCGGTACCGTTTGGTGGCTCCACCAGTTTATAACTTTTTTTATGATTTCCACGAAAGGTCCAGCTTTCTGGGCTCTCAGCGAATTAAGCTTTTGCAACTGATTATCATATTTAATTTGATTCTTCACGAACCGCGAGCTCGATCGCGTTTTAGCTTTTTGCAGGATTCGGTGGGATCGAAAAGGATGTTGTAGGTAGATAGTTTTATAGGTGACTGGTTTCTCATCACGTAATCACGCAGATATTATTTTTATTTAAGTCGGTTTCATTCTATTTTATCTCTGTAGAATGTAGACTACTTAGGTGTAATGAGAAATTTATCTATCTTATTATGATTACATTATTTATTATTTAGTTATTCACGAGTGGTAACAGAAAATCTATTACATTGGTAGGTACGGAAGAATTAAGGAGGCAACTGTTGACATAAAAACGGTTTCCAGTCATTCTTGTAAATCTCTTAGAAAACGCATCGGGCTCGATCGGGTTTTTCTTTAGATTTCACAAAAAGCTGGCTGCATACAGTTTCCCACACAACGTGTGCCGTTAGTCTATCATCATATCGGCATATTTCTAGCTATCCAGTGTTAGTACAACCTTTCACCGACTCAAGGAAAAACCTACACCGCCTTAACAGTCTGTTGGATATTATTTACAGAAAAACTTAGGCCCGAAGATTGGCGAATTAGCTAGAATCTTATATGTAACCAAATGCTGACAATTCTAACAAATATTATGGCATGAATATCATTATCAATTCCATAATCTGGCAGACATCTCACGCTTCGTCTGTATCCATCAATCGACTTGTAACTCTTTATCTGGCATTTCTTCAATACCTCAATTTTATTCGGTATCGTTTCAAATTATTTCGTTTAGTTTAGAATAATAATAATAATAAAAGACACGGGTTGCACTCCGGGAGTGCCGGCAAAAGTGAAAACTTATTGATTATCGATTTCGGTGTTACAACACTACTCTCCAACCGTCTTACGGTTTTTCGATCAGCACACGTGACCTGACGCGAGTTTCACAGTTTTTACCCATCCCACAAAAGTGCTCAACGCCGCTAAAGAAGTTTTCACTTCAATAATAATTTTATTTCAGAGAAGAGAGAATATTATTTCCATCCAGCTTCCCATATCTAATTCCAAAATTCTTATTGGACTTTTTTTACCGTTTATCGGGTGCCTAGGTTACTTTTAATTTTGGAACACGGATGTCACGGGCAAAAGATCGATATTCGCTTATTAACGACTAGCGCCGGGTGCCCAGCAGCGTTGCTCGCGCATCCAGTTTATTCCCGTTCCCGTGGTAATTTCCGAAAATACCTTCGTCGTGGTTGCCTACGACACATAAGACCTACATACCATATTTCAAATAGAGGGTGCCCAGCGAAAAATTTTCCAAAAATATTTCATGTAGGTACAGACACGGCCTCGTTACAGTTTTATTATTATGTAGGTATTAGATACGTTATTTAATATTGCATCGCAGAACGTAAGTAACGACTTCTTAACCCCTTACCAGTTTACTGAACCAAAATGTACCCTTCAGACAGACAGGAAGTGCGTTTCTTTTACTGTTAATTTGTAATTGACACAGTAAGTAAACAGAACATGCTTACATTCATCTAATACCTTTGTATTATGTACCTAACATGTACATCAATACTTAAAAAAATACTTAATCTTGATTATGCCAACAAAGAATAAAGTTTATTCAGATATGAAATACACAAAATACCACTGAGTGTTTGCGATATAGTCTTAGATAATTTATTTAAGTTGGACTAATCGGCTTTATATGTGTGTATAGTATCAATAAGGGTAGCACTTTTGAGAAATACTTACACTGAAACACTGCTTTCCTACTCCATATCGAAATTATCGATTCTTGATCGAACATGATTAATGGTTAAAAATGTTGACCGCTGATTCAATGGCCACGCGTGTCCAGTTAGTTACTCTCCAGTGAATATTTTCTCACGACATCGTCTCGACTTTGCGCTGTTGACCAATGGCAATACCTCACGGAGGTACGGTCGCGTTTCAAACCTCACCTGCTGTTCATAACGAATTTTCTCTAATAATAGGTACCTATCTATTTATCCTAGTCACAATCTATCCCATCTTTAGCTTCCAGCGCAGCGTTTGCAGCGCGTCCGGCATGTTCCTAAACACCAATGTAGACTATTTTTATACAATCCTGCGGACCAACAGAAACCTAAAGATGCTAGCTGAGAAGACGGATTCTGATGTCTTCGTTGGAGTCATCAATTTGCGTGTTAATAAATATATTTTTTCGATGGAGAGAAATTTTGTCAATTCTGGTTTTTTAATAATCTTACTACTAACATACAAGTCTTTTAGACCTTTTCTAGACTAACATGTAATAGTTTGCTGCAATAAAATATTTCTTTACTTATGTTTGTCTGAAATACATCGCTTAAAGTGACAAGACCGCCAGTTGCAGGTTCTCTTCTGGTCATTGTGTCAATTATCACATATTTATTATTGGTGCAAAATAGGGTTGTTACCTACTTTAAAAGGATTTCCTGCTGACATAGTATTTATTTACCTATAAAAAGTTGTCTCCTCCAAGACCAGTATTTCAATAATAAATCAAATTAGCTTTTTTCGTTGCCAACCTAGAATGAAACACATACATTCTTATTCCAGTAATCTATATAAGTAGGTACCTTCTTATCGAAGATTTCGGTTTAGACCACAGTATCAGTTTCTTTAAATTTTATGTCCCATTTTATCAATGGAATAATGGTAAACATTTTTATACAAATGTTATATCTTGTTTTTGTTTGAGTCTACTCCATATAGGTGGATCTTTTCCACCCTACTCAGTAACTTCATGGTTTACTACCCTAATCTACTATATAAAAATAAGTCGGGTTTTCCTTCCTGACGATTTAACTCGAGAACGGCCGGACCGATTTTGATGAAACTTTTTGTGTGGGTTCGAGTGGGTCCAGGGATGGTTTATAGCAAAGAAAATTCAGCATTGCACCCGTGCGAAGCCGGGGCGGGTCGCTAGTTTAATATAAATTAATCTTGATTTCTTAAGTAGGTATCTCCAAGTTATAAACGTATTAGTAGGATTTTTGGAATGCCAACTAATTTAAGAATTTTTTTTACTTCTAAGCTACTCTCCCGATCACGACTAAAATTTATTTGTTCGTAAATTTTTCATTTTGAGACAGTATAATATTTTTTTGTTAATTAATAGATCTTTCCTCACATATGAAGAAGTATGGGCCATACAAGCCTACCAGGACAGGGAGGTGGTAATGGCAACCTAACTGTCAGACAAGTCTTAATAACGAAGCTTCCATTCTGCGTGAGTCAGAAGTTGGAACCAATGATTTAATGTGCCTTACTCACTTATATAATGTCACTACTGCCACTGGGCGGTCATTCATTCAATTAGTTAAAAGAAAAGTACCTAATCTTTTTTAATTTGATGGGTGACAGCCTAGTGGCATTATATGACGTGCGTCTCCGTGTTTCAGAACGCACGTTAAACTGTTGGTCCCGGTTTCGTTGTGTTTACGCACAATGGAAGTCGCAAAGCCATGTGAGATACCCTTCGGCGGCTTAAAAATTCTAACAGTTAGGGAGGTGGCCACTAACCTAACACCATCGACCAATCAATTATGGCCTACTATGGCCCATACTTCCTCATAATATGAGGAAGTATGGGCCATAATCGATTGGTCACCTCACATATTATGGGAGTAGATACCCTTAACTCAGCTGTGGGCTGGATTGATGTCATCATCATGATGAATCTTTTATACCTAACTAGCGACCCGCCCCGGCTTCGCACGGGTGCAATGCTGAATTTTCTTTGCTATAAACCTTGCGGAGCCCTAGACCTTTCCAACGAATGCAAAACCATGGAAATCGGTTCGTCAGTTCTGGAGTTAAATCGTCAGGAAGGAAAACCCGACTTATTTTTATATAGTAGATGGATCTACAATATTATACTTTGTTTAGGTATCACAATGTCCGCAAGAAATAGATGTAGCTCTACCTAGTTAGGTAATATATTCTGAAAAGATTGAACTCTGTCCCGGCCGACTGCGACCGGCTACATTATGGAAAACGTACCTACCTAGATCTAGTAGACACTCCATTAAATCAAACTTTTGCCGGACTTCGGCTTTTATCCGTAACACGTATACATAACTAAATTCCTTAAACAGGAATTTCATGAGCAAGTTTTTACTGTTCACGATTTTCGGAATGCGTGATCATCATTTTGAGTCGTTTGGTAGGAAAAACTATAAAATAGCCGGCGCGGTCGTTCGATGCAAATTGCTTGTGGAAAAAGATGAGGGATGTAAAAAGCTAAAGGAACTCATAGTATTTCATCGTCGTCGCCAGTTATTGAGCGGGGTTAAAGTTTTTGTATAGATTCACGCGACCGCGGGCCAGCGGGTTTTTGCCGTGCGCCGCGGAGGCTGGGAGCGCGCCGCGGCGGCGGCTCTCGGCCGCGGCGCGGTGCAAAAACCGAACGCGGCCCGCCATGCTACCCGACGCAAAAACGTTGTGACTATTTGCGACATACCTACCTACTACGGGTAGAATTCAAGCGGCTGCACTTTTTTTTTTTTAAGAAAGCGCGAGGAAACTGTTTAATTAGTGTAATTACCAGACGCTGCTAGTTCATATCCTCATTTAAATCAATAAAGTATTTAATTTTTATTTAGTTTAAGCATTAATCGCTTATGCGTAAGTAGGACACCCCGATTTAAATAAACTGAAGACGGCTAAGGCAGACGGGTGGGAAATACCTGGCTATTAATGCGGAGTTAAAGGGATAGGATTACTAGAGGCATAAACCTAATCTTACCAAAAAATAAATAAACGATTAGATATGTTTTCCATTTTATTTGCAAACCGACAAAATAATTACATTTTAAGGATGCAACAGGTGATCCAATTTTTGACCATTATGTAGTCACTTGGTCATGGTGGTATTGATACAAAGTACCTACATTGCCGGTTACACTTACATGCTCATGCGATTTTTGCGACAACCTTCACTAAAATCGGATCAAAGTTTCTTTCTATGAACTAAGATTACAAATTGCATCCCATTTATTTCACTTAAAATAGTTGTGTAACAAAAAAATTCTAACATTATAGAATGAATTTTGAAATCAGATAGCAATTGTTTTTATACAATCGGTGTTTCCTTCTTTTTGACATACTTTCTAATGTCTGAAACATACTTCGCCTAACGCAACTGGCATAATATTCGTGTTAAACCGGATACCAAAGACGTTGGAAGAGAATCATTGATAGACAAACTTTTTCTTGAAACGTCTTTACCGGATAAATTAGTTGCTTCGCAGAAATTATTATTTGGCATATCTATTAATTATATCCGAATTGTGTATTGTATTTTAATAAGTATTTACTTAATGTAACATTTGTAGTTTATAAACAGAAAAACTAAATTTAGCTCATTCAGATGCGGATGTAACTTTATGATACAAAATTATTCTAGCTTCAAATATTATGCGAAATGAAAGTATTTATGCGAATTATAAGGTATGCCAAAACATATTTCGGCCAGATGTGTATGCAAAACAATATTCTGGAAAATAGTGTACTTATAAGCCAAAAACACCTTTAAAATACAATTTCAGTTAGTTCAGTTCAGATGAATTCAGGTTAAAAACGGTCAAGGCTCAAGAAATCTGTCGCTAACGAATTTATCAAATAGCGACATCTTTACAGTAACAGACGAACATGTAAAAATAAGCCACCACTCAACTCCGATAAATATCGTTGTTCCACAATGAATCAGACCAACATATTATTTTGTTAATTATATATTTGAAATTTAGACAGCTGAAGGTAATGTTTTTATTTTTAATCGATCTTTATTAATAGCTAAGATACCTATGGAGGTTCAAAGTTAGGGTTTCGCGCGAGCGACGTTCACGCCGCGCCGTCCGCTTAGGAATATATATATATATATATATATATATATATATATATATATAATAGGAATAGTGAAGTGACGTCACTAACTACGCTACTCGTCTGGCTCGTGCACTTGCCACAGTAGTAAATGACGTGTAACGCTTTGGCCCGCGAAAGTATTCAAAACGGACGAAACTTAACCAATTACCTCTTAACTTGAGTAATACTGCACTAATTTTGACGAAACAAAAACTAGTGCAATTAATACACATAAAGGTTTCAGATTATGTTGATTTTATTGTTAAATTTTTACCTGTTGGTGTGACTCATTAAATGTCGCAAGTATGATATGAATAGTAAAATGCAATTCTGAATTAAGTATATTTTCTAGCAATAACTTTTAGTGTGATAGGATTTGAGGCGTGACGCAGCATTAAGTATAAACTTGTTGAAAAATGTAATATGTTAATGTATGGGTAGGTACTAGGTAAGTACATAATGGAACTATGAAATGGTACAAAATATTTACATTCAATACCCACCCAATATAATCCATTTATAATAGGTTTATAATGTAAGTTTTCTGCCAAAGAACCGAGCAAAAATCGCGAAAATATTTATTTAAATACTTTTTAAGTTGAAAATGCGACACAAAACAGCAGTTCCGTTGTAACAGGCAGGAAAGTACTTATTCTAAGGAAACGTCCAACAATGTTAGAACTAAGAAATAAATTCTTTAGAACCTCACTACCCTTTCTGTAAGAGCTGTTAATAAAGACTCTTCATAAGGTATGTTTGATAATGAAAACAAAGAGTCAATGGCACAGGCTTGACTAAAGTCTTAAACATTCTAGCCATATCGATAACCATACGTTGCAAAAGAATAGGTACTAAACCAGCTAATTTGTGTCACAGGGTATTTATTTTTAAAACATAGCCTTGTTTCTATAATATATAGTATATAAATTACTAAAACATTATAATAGTTACGTGTATAAATAGTAAAATAATAGTTATTGTTTGGTTTTCGTTCTAAAACTAAAAAGCAGTTCTCTACTTAATAATTTTATATCTTCATGAATTCCGACATATTGCCGAATGACTACCTACAGGTTGCTTAATATTTTAATTAAGTCGTAGAGTACAGTGCACTAATTAAGAACACTGAAAAGGCTTCAAACTTATAACACCCTACGTTTTGCGTTGGGGCTTATAAATAGTGACATGAAATCAAAGGTGGTGGGAGAGTACGAGGATACATTTAAATGCCATCAAAAATAATAAATTAATCTAAAATAAATAAATAACTTATACACTAAATTAAGTGTGGAATTTATTATTTACATAATCGTATCTTTAAAAAAATTCTAGCAAAGTATTTGTTTCGATAAAGTATAAAATTATACATACTGTCACGTTATGATATAGTTTTTAAACAAATGGCGTTGAACAAATGCTTTGTAGAATCATAATATGGTTATACTAGGTACTTAATTGCTTTCAAAGACAATAACAAGACTAAGTAAGTAAATGCACTAAATGTTAAATGTATACGCTAATCGTATCAATCGAGTTCATTTTACATTTATGTTACCTACGTTCTACAAATAGGTAAGCTGAAGATGCCGATGTAAATATGTATTTACATAATAACTATCATCTATCTATCGAATACCCAAAAGCTATCGAATAATATCATGTCTTAGATACTTTTTCTCTTTCAATAAAATTACAAATAGTTTTCTACAATCAGCAATTCGAGCAAGGAAGATTTTTTTATTTTTTTTCACTTCCTTCCTAAAGAGTCTCTTAAAAGGTATTTTTAGACATCTTGTATTATCTCGCTGGTAAGGTGAAAAGTTGTGTACGAGAGCAAAGTGATTGGCGTCCCGTGAGTTTGAATACCTCCATACACTCAGGATTCTAGCTTAGAATCCGCCGCTTGCTTGGGATTCAAATTTGTCACTCAACACAAAAACTTATTGAGACTGATTTACCTCACTTTTCAAAACCAAATTAACCAACAAACCAAAGGCTATTTTCAATGGCAGTAAATGATTTACTTGCTTGACTACATGTTTCTTGGAAACCTACGAACACCGCTGTGAAGTGTTGATTTATCTACATTGATTCATTGATCAATTAATATTATGTCGACGTATACAGGTATTCAGCAGCTGATTATATAAAACTGTTAATAACGTATTAAAATTATCTGATTCGACTCCTAGAACAGATGTTCCTAAAAGTTCTAGATACTTTTTTCTTCAGTGAAGTATAGCAGATTAGCATTCAGACCATTTGACATGCATACACTTTTGACTACTAGACTTGGCCTTACTATACTGGATATATATTATCAAGCTATGAGGAGTTTTAACTTATTCATAGTTACGTAGTGTTCAGTACAGTTCGCTATAGATTGTTGACGGATATAATCTGGTTGATCCAGCCGATGAAGGAAGACACCTTGACGTATACGCCGGGTACGTCGCGCCGGCCGCAACCGAAGCCCCACGACACCAAACCCACCAGCTCGTAAAACCCGTCGTCCTGGCACACCAGCGGGCCGCCACCATCGCCCTGGACACATTTCACACTCGTCAAACAAATACTCACGTGCCTTAAAGGTATGTTGTCGCAATTTATAGAACCCTGTCTTCTGACCCGGAGATCGCGGGTTCAATTCCCGCTCGGGGCCAATATTAATGCACGTAAGCATCTCTGTTAGCTTCGTGACATGGTGCTTAATATTCATTTAAGTGTGTTTATTAGTTGTTTAGTTTTAGTACCCTAGTACAGATTCTGCCTAGTTTCTTCAGTGTTTTTTCTTCTTCTAGGGAATTCATATGTAGAAAAAATATCTACTTAATCCTAATTGTTTTAAGAGAATGCTATTAAATTCACTAGGCTATTTCAGAGAACCAATAATATACATTTAAAAAGGGGGTTCCTTGTTCTAAAAAAACATTTTAATAATTTATCCAAAACAACCTGCAAAAAATATCTCTGGAAGTATATTTACTACCATGTGACGTCACAGTAGGCCGTCCGACGCCATGTTGCTTAAAATCCGCAGTTGGCGGCTTATTTAAATATTCCTCGTGATTTCGAGGAAAAATTATAGCCTATATTATGTTACTCCCGGAACAGTAATCTTTCTATTGGTAAAAGAATTTTGAAAATCGGTTCAGTAGTTTTTTTATTTACCAACTAACTTACATAAAAAACTAATAATCTTTCCTTGTTATAATATTAGTGTACATAACCACTTTTGGTGAGGTCTATAAAATTATTATACATATATCAGAAATGATCAAAAGTTAGGCAAATAGCCTACTATGTAATCAGAATACTTATAACTTCTATGTTCAATCTAAACACGCACCTGGCAAGCGTCATTGCCCTCCTCTCCGCCGGCGCAAAACGAGCTAGCGGGCAGGATGAAGATCTTCTCAGTGACCGCGTTCACCTTTCGGATGCACTCTGCATCGCTCACAATGGGCAGTTCAGCTTCACGTACGCGCAGGGGTATTGGACCAGCTGCAGAGTAGTTATATACCTAATGTAGTCATATTAGTAAACTAGCGGGTGACCAGCAGCGTTGCCCGCGAGGATTCGGTTTATCTCCGTTCCCGTGGGAACTTCGAAAAATCCCTTCATAACGGTTGCCTACGACCTATAAAACACCTAAATACCATATTTCAAGTTTGTAGGTGTTAGCGTTTCGGAGTAGTACGTATGTTTCTTTTTGCCCAGTTTTTAATTTTTTCCGTGGGAATGAAACAATCTTTCGCTATAAAAAGTGATGATGATGAAAGAAAAGATATTTACCCAAACTCAGTTATCTCCACACCAAATTTCATCAAAATCCGTCCTAGTTTTTGCGTGATGCGTGCAGTGTGCACGCACAACCAGACAGACAGACAAAAATTTCAAAAATTGGTGTTTTGATATCTACATCGATAACTATCTACACTACCGCGCAAAATTAAAAAAATATTTTTCATGTACAGACACGGTCTCGTTACAGTATTATTACCTATATGTATAGGTAGATGTAACAGTGAAACCAGAATCAAAATTTTCCATTATTTCGACCCTTTTGCTCTCGACTAACTTTAATTTGATCGATCACAAAAAGAGCTGCAGGCCAGGAATCAGCTCCAGAGCACCCAAGTCAGTGCACACTACTATTGGCTTACATTGGCTATATGTCAACTTAGCTCTTCCAATTAGTTCCAATCTTTTTCATCATATTGTCCCAATTATAAGACCCCAATGTACTGGAGTCATTTATCTACCGTAACGGTACACATTTAGAACAACTGTAGCTCGAAGGATTCAAGCTAAATTGTGCAGAGAATTAACAAAAGACAACTTGAATACTAACTCTCTCCCATATATCCGTAGCCGGTTACGGTGCATCGCTTTCCAGCGGCATGGCTAACACCTCGCGCAGGCAGACAGACCAGGCACACTCCTGAAACATGTCCAAATACTTCAAATTTATAGCGTATACAAATCCACCGCCGCCGTAAACTTAGCTAGGTATATTTATTTATAAAATACTTATCCAAAATATACTGCATATAGTGTTCGTAATTGCAATTAATAAAAGTGGGAGAACTAGGGTAAGTACTTACTATAACAAATAAAATTAAAACTTACAGGACACATACAGGACAGGCAAAGACAATAGATGATACATTAAATACGATTAAAAAAAAATCAACTAGCAGTTTCTTAATTATATTTTTGTTCTAATATGAACTTTTAATTACTCAGATCCTGAGATAAACCACTAACTGAGATCAACCACTAACCAGCAAATAAAACATTACTGACCCTCTTTAAGCTCTGCTTTTCCGTGCAACTTCAGCAAAGCGATGTCATTGTCCAGTGTCTGACTGTTGTGGTTGTGGTGGATGTAGGTGGTGGCCACCCGCAGCGTCTGCGCGCCCGGGGAGCCGTACTTGCGGGTGAGGTCGTGATCGCCGACGCGCACGTATATAGCGTCGCCGGATCGAACAATGCTAGAAAAAGTCGATCAACTTATGTACTTAGTCTGTTAAATTATACTTAGTTTGTTAAATTGGCAACGTTCGATGGCAATTGGCAATATTGTTTCGATGTACGCCATGTAAATTCATATGTTTATACTTTTCCTCAATTTTTTTTAATAATAACAAAAGCAATGGTGTAAGAGAAAGATTATGCGGATTACAGCATAAGTTTCTATTTACCAGCTGTGTGCCCAATGGAATTTGTGTTATTTAAATATCATGCTTAAGATACGATCGTGATAAATAAATGTAATATAGTTACTTGGTGACGCAGTGTGCGGCGGTGAGCACCCACTGCGTGCCAATGAGCGCGGCGCCGCACAGGTACTGGTTGAGCGAGTTGATCAGCGCTACCTGCCAGCACCACTCACCACGTTCGCCGTCCTCGCCGCCCATCACTCGGCCTACGCGGGTCGATGAACGCCCAGTGCGCGATGACGTGCCTGAGATTAACAATCAATACTTACTAATCTTCTTCCTATGTGTGATGAAACGTGGACACTGAGAAAAATCACTCATTGAGCTATGATCGGAGATTCTTTAATTAATGGATAGGATTCGAAACGAGGTTATCTGACTACTAACTAAAGTGGTCGACATAGCTCAAAGGATTGGCAAGCAATGGGGCGGGCACATCTGCCGAAGACTACAACCGTTGAGGCACACGAGTAACAGTAGAGACCACGTTTAGGTAAGCGCAGAGTAGGACGCCCTCCGGCAGATGGAGCGACAAATTGCGAAATGTAGCTGGGAAAGACTGGATGACAAGAGCCGAGGACCCAGCTCAATGGCGCGTGGACTGCTGTAGGTTGATGACGATGATGAATCTTCTTCCACCACCAATTATTAGAAATCCTTATAGTCGTTGTCGATCGTCGGAATGCATATTAATACTGTAAAAAATAATACTGACGCTAAACTGCTGAACTCCTAATGAAGATTGGAAGGCAAAAGTAACATAGCTTGCATCTTGTAGGCCAATTTTTATCACCGGAAATTACTAGTATACAATTTAATTACGATTAATAGCATAATGGTATAAATAATGCAATAAGTAAGTACTTTTAAATTATATAACATAAACGATTGGCAAGAATAATAACTAACCTTTAACTCCGCAGACGTACTTGTTATATTTCTCGGGAGCTCTGGGTGTCGAGCCATAGTTAGGCTCATAGGATGCTGAAAATAAATAAAGTTGAATAAATTTTAATAGTCTACAGTATACATAGGCTTGTCACGTCAATAAACCCAATAAGTTTTTAGAATTTTGGTTGATTGAAGACACATAGTCTTATTCTTTGGCTTGATTATGATACGAAACTTCTAAAAGGATTTCAACAAAAAGTACCCCTTAAACTTTATTACCGGTGAACGAAAATTTCGTTCACTGTTTCTTACGATACTTGTAGGGTATGCAAAATATATTTTATATTGGCAAACCGAAGCAAAGCGAAGGCGAGTAGCTCGTTTTATGTTACATTCAGCAGCAGGATTAAAATTATACACATATAAGAACAAAAATACTCCGCATAAATATGGCTGAAGTCAATATCGAGGGCATCTGGCTACAGTACAAAGGTAATAAAATAGACAGCTGGTTACACGACGTCTATTGTTCTTATTTGTCTATGATTCAAGTTCATGATGGCGAAATTGGTAAGATACTGACGCAAAGAGGTGGTGTGCACAGCCGGAGTGGTGTAATGTGTGTACTGTGTGGCCGCGCTAGTGGCCAGAGGGTAGGTCTCGTTGCGTTCTCCTCTAATGCCCAGCATCTCGTGGATCTTGGACTTGGGCGCACAACATTGAGTGCCTGCCTTCTTGCATTTGAACACGTCCGTCATCTCTGCATTGCCTGCAAATGACGCGTGAAACTTATTACCCTATCTGGTACACCAGTACAAAAGCGTGATATCTTTAGTTATGTTATAAAGTTCCTAAAGTGACGGAAGTTCATTGTTAAAACCAAATTGTCAAAGTTGAACAATATTATTGGGAAATTTTCTGCGCCACAAGATTTAAATGTACTTATCGTTTATAATTAAATTTTTTCAAGTTTTGCCAACGGGTCTACGGCAACCGTGTTTATTTACTTGAGAGTTAAGCCGGATTTCCTTTACGAAACTAGGTTTCTAGTGGTGTAAAATTACTTTAATATCGCTAATTAAAAAAAAATGCGTGTGTTAAACAATAAATGAGTACACAATAATTTCAATTTACATTAGTACCTACCTGGAAACGTAACATTGGCCGCGATGCAACCGGAGTCATGTTAGGTTAGATTATGAGAAATTAATTTCATAATTTTTATATGATAGTTTCTGAAATAAGAAGCTACTTACTGTATCGAAATGAAAAATAACACTTATTTCGCAATGTAAATTCGGCGTTACTATATGGCGTTCACTTCACGCCTTTTATCCGCGGTTTTATATTGTCGTTTCCGATTATGATATGTATGCTGTAAACATAATAAGGCGAAGTCATCAATTAATTTCTAGATTCCAACTTACGGAAGCAGGTGAAGGATAGCAGAGACACGATGCAGGAGCCGGGGCAGTCGGGGCGTAGGTCGGCCGGCGGCGGGGGCGTGGTCGTCGTAGTCGTCGTCGTTGTTGGCCGCGGGGGAACTCTGCGCAATGGTTTTACCCTCACGTTATCTTATTATTTCTAATCTGCGGGTGAGCCGAAACCGCGCGACGCTGCTAGTCTATATATATTTTGTATTTCATTGAAATTCATCCCCTAACGGGGTTAAAAAGGGGTAGAAAGTTATTTTGGGGGTGATTTGCTTCGAAGTTGATATCAATACCTACTTCTTAGTGCTTTTGATTTAAATTACATTTTATTTTGACACATGTTTGAAATCCGATTTTATTAAAAAAAGGTTGAACTTACTTAAAAGCTTGGTGCAATGCAAAATACCCTTTAAAATTCTATACATAATATTATAATAAAACTGTAACGAGACCGTGTCGGTACATGTTTTTTTTTGTAAATTTCAGTGATAGTTATCGATGTAGATATCAAATCACCCATTTTTGAACTTTTTGTCTGTCTGTCTGTGCACGCATCACGCAAAAACTACTGGACGATTTTTGATGAAATTTGGTGTGTTTATAGCTGAGTAGCCGGGTCAACGTCTAGGGTACTTTTTACCGCGGGAAAATGTCTCACTTCTGCGGGACAATAAAAAAACTGGTTAAAAAGAAATACGTACTCCTCTGAAACGATAACATCTAGAAACTTGAAATGTGGTATGTAGGTGTCTTTATATCATAGGCAATCGCTATGAAGGGATTTTCGGAAATTCCCACGGGAACGGGAATAAACTGTTGTTTGGAGAGTATATTATTATGAATAAACAACGGAATATCTATGGGAACGAGAAATAACGGGTCACCATGTATGATAAAAGACCTTAATTGATAAATTATAGAGGCTTTAGTGTAGGTACATCGCGATCGCACCAATTTTGCGTCCCCATATACGAGTATACCTAAATTTCGTGATTGAACCGGCTCTCGTTGCAACCTTGCAACATCACATACTTACTTTATATTTGACACTTAAGAATGTATAATAATGACATATTCAGGAATATAAATTAATAAATACAGAAATTTAATTAAGTAACTATATGATTTGTGATTGTCTAGTTACCTAGTGTTGTCACAGCAGATGGATCCACTGAGCTTGCAGTGCGTGTGCGCTACCAACACTGCAGGCCGCTCACAGAATGCTGCCATTATGTTTAATAAACAGTACCCAGGGCAGCGAGGTAATGGCGCCTGAAATATTAATGAAATAGTAATAATATCAGATAATAGTTATCAATCAATATTGTTGATTACGCACTAGTTGTTCATCAAATCTAATGCATAGACTATATAAGTCAACAGATCTGTTGACTTATATTTTCCTATAAAAGCCCTAATGTGATCAAAAGACCCATAGCTCAGTTGTAGTTTTGGTTGTAATTTTTCATATGATTACTAGTCGTGTGCCCTCTTTGAGAGCTCACATTCGTTATACAAGGAACTCCTTTGCAAAATTTCATGTTTTTGCCGCCGGTTTAGACTATGCGTAGTCTGTTCGTCAGCGTTAGAGTTTTATTAAGTGGAATATTTATACCTTTGGGTAGCTTGAAAAAATTCCGACTTTTAGGTGACCACTAGCCAGATAGTTAGACACCATCTCACAGTCCGCGGTGGGCTCGCGTTGGATTGCCCATACTTCCTCATGTGTTAGGAAAGAACGAAGTATGATTTATACCGGCGTAGTGGGCCTGGGCGTGGTGTATGGGCGGCGCGTTGTTGTTTCAGCCTTGGGTTCGTTGAGGCAGCACGTAGCGTCGCCGGGGCAAGAAGCATCCTCGTCCACATGGTCGCACAGCAGCGCGAACAGTCCGCTGATGCAGTCTCCGCGGCATTTGCGCCCCTGCTTCGGCTTAAGCGGAGGTACGGTCGTTAGCTGCAAGTAGGCAGTTCGTTTAGCATTAGAGGCTGTAGGTATATACACTAGTGGTAGTAGCGGTAGGACTCATAGGTGTTAAAATATAGGTACATTCTCTAAGCAACGCACAGCGAAGTAACAGCGGAATTCGCTTTAAAAACTTTAGGAAAATCGCAAGTGTAACATCATTCGCATTACATTTTATTTTTTTAAAACCAGAAAAATAAATAAGTATTTGATGGCCAAAATACTAACCGCCGTTGTAGGACGCTTCGTGGGATGTTTCTTTTCGTTTGGAACGACGAGATCTGATGGCGGCTTGTCTCCGTACCCGTCCCTGGACACGCAACATAGTCTGCCTGGTACGCAAAGGTCATGTGATGTTAGATAAGCTTCGCAGTATTGCGTTAAACGGGCCTCAACGCAAACTCCGGGACATGCGATGTTTCCTGAAATAAGAAAACATTATGGTTTACACTAGCTCTTCTAGTATTGACATAGACCTAAGTTCTAGATTAGTGGATCTGGTCAAATAATATTACTTACGAGTACTGAATTCGCATCGACGCAAGGTTATACTTACTCGCAGTCGCCCATTTTACTAAAACTTTAAATTTATTTCCTTTAATTGCATAATAAGAACGAGCAATTATAACATCAATTCAGGTTCATAACAACCAAAATTCCCATTGGCAACGGCATGTTATTAAAAATCGCTTTTGCACTTAGATTATAGAACGATTATATCTTATAAGCAAATAATTCGCTTTATTTTAAATACTATAAAAAAGCAGCTAAGTAAGTAATGCCTCACATCACGGCACGCATAAAAACGACAGTCTCTAATATGCTACAAAATACATTAGGTATATTCATCAAAATATATTTTCAATTTAAACATGTCTTTGATGTCATCAATGGCTATGAACCAAATCATAAGTTAGCACAGAATGTTGTTGAAGTTAGCAAAGGGCTGTAGTGTCACGTTTGAACAATCTGTAAATATTTTTGCATGCCGGCGGAATAATAAGTATATAGTAGGTACTTAACAATTTTGCAGTGACTTAGCTCCCGATGGTTCATCTGCAGATTACTCTAATTATTATACCTAATAATTACCACTGTCTTTGTATTTGTCGTTAGCAGGCGCGCGCGTTGTCGACTCTTCATCCTCCTCTTCTTCATCAGCTGGCGTAGTGGTGTACCGCGTTGTAAACGGTCTTCGCGTGGTTACCATTGTGTCGTTACCTAAAATCCCAATAATTTATTTAAATGTTATCGTATTAAATAGTAGTTATATATTATGTAGGTACCTACTCATAAATAAAGCAAAATTGTTATCAATATTTTTCAGATCACCAAAGGAGGGATTCATAAAAACACTTTAAATAAAAATATGATAAAAAAATACATAAATGTAATACTTTATCAATGTGCAACATAATGAGTGTATGAGATGTTTAATTCACACCTCTATAGCAACATACTTGGTAAATAAACCTAAAAACAAGTTGTTACTATTCTATAAAATAATTAACTTAATTAGAGTCATTTTGTTTTAAGATCTTCATCAACCCTTAATAGCTTATTACTGGACTCTGTGTCTTTCCTCATATAATCTACCACGAAAATCTGGACGATCGGTTTAATGTACCTTCCGAAACACGAAATCGCTCGTGCGTGACGTTATATTATGCTACTAAACGGTTACTCATTGCATTGCTTAACCAGTGTGATCGTTACAAACACCGGCATTGCAGGGCTACGAGGCACCGTTTTATGATGCCCTCACATTATTCGCGTTACCTTACCAATAGGTTCGTCGACGCAGCATTTCATAGAAGGATTTGGGCATTCCACCTCGTCCAGCACGTTGGAGCAGATCAGTGATGCCAGCGCATGCATACACACACCTGGGCAGTTCTTTGCATCCACCTGCGTGTCCAAAGTATCCAGTAGACCTGCAAATAATTATAGCCTGTTTATTTCTGCTCTTTACATAATCCTATAAACTACTCTACTTCCTAATCGTGTGCGACGAACGTGTGTTTTGGTGTTTACTGTAAACTTGTATTGTTACTGATAAATAAATAAATACTCCTCCTTCCTACTTCTTATTTATCACATACAGCTATGTCCTGACATGGTCCTGACGTAGTACAGTAAAGGTACTAAGAACGTGGAGTGACGCGGGCGCCGTTACGCGATGTCCGCATTCCGCACGCGCGCATCATGTTTAGTCGCCCTCGCCCCGCGGTACCCTGGCCTGGCTCAATACAAGACTTGTGATATTTAGGCAGCAACACAGGCTTCGAATAATCAAGATAATGTAACTCCAGAAAGTAGACAGATCATGAATACCATCAGACTAACTAGACAGCAATTTAAGTAGGTAGGCTTAGACTCAATATTTATACACATCCAGTAGGTATTCCTATATTTTTGTTTTGTCATTGCCAGAATGTAACTCTAAAATCTGACACAGAAACCACTGATTCCACTTTTAGATACTTCTTCTCGCTCTTGTCTCAAGGTTTTAATACAAAGGAAAACTCCCAACCTATACCTCTAAAACCAGGTTAACTTTACTTGTATCATTAAAGAGTTCTTCGCCATTATAACAGGTCCTTTCTCTTATTATAAAAATTAAGTCAAATATCTAGTTGCATGTTTGAAATGCTTATTGAGCAGCAAACATTTGAAATTCCGATCACAACTAATCAATGAGAACATACTAACGGCATAACTACACCGATTTGGCTCGTGGTCCACCTGCCGCGCAAGTTTCAGCATTATTTTCTAATCTCTGCAATGGCGTTATCCTCGGGGCCCGAGACTGGCGCTGCGGCATTCCTCTCATATGGAGATGATCTAAGTCACAAAGTACCGTTAGGCCAGCCCTCCCGCGCCCCTTCGCGCCTCGGCCGGAGGCGTCCCCCCGGAGAGTTCGACCTCACGCCACTGACACAGAAATGGTCGACCAAATGAAAGGAAAACAGTAACGGTGGCAAGCGACAAGCGACAAGCGAAAGCGTTCGATTCGGACCCTATATTGCTGGATAGGACATCCACTTTCAAGTATCAATGTTTACTAACTTACTGGCTAAACCTTCAACAAAACATCATATACGTCACTCGGAAATAGAGTAGTTTTATACCTAGATCAGAAAAAACACACATCGAAAAAGTTACGAGTAGTTACCTACCAAATACTTATCTACCTAAGTATTTGGTATTTTGGTTTGGTCTTTTTCATAAAATGTATTCAGTGGCCGCCCTGTCCCCATCAATGGCTATATGGATTTTGATTATTTGTAATAATTTGTATATACAACTACTTATATTGTCTATAACCATTGTTTATCAAATTTTATAACAATGAATAATTTACTATTTTAAAGGAGTTTTTTAATACTAGCCCTGCAGCAGGCCTTACGACTTCAGAACATCAACAGGAAATAGATAATTGGTGAAAAAAAGATATTCTAAAAAGCTCGGAAATTTAAAGAGTCCCCTAGGATACGGATTTATATAACATAAAACTCTCATGAGTAAAAAAAAAAACGACCTATACTTATTTGGTTTTCTCATGAAATGGGACCACACGGGAAGCACCAGCTTTCAAATAAAAAAAGAATCATCCAAATCGGTTCACCCAGACGAAAGTTCTGAGGTATAAAAAAAACATACGTGTCGAATTGAGAACCTCCTGCTTTTTTGAAGTCGGTTGGAAAGGAGATTCAATGAGTAAAAAATCATTGAAAAGTCGATGACAGAACACTTGTCTTACACTCGCCGATTACCTACAACCACGACAAGGCCCGAAACGACGCACAACCGTTACCCGATGACCTAATGCGGGTCCGGCGGAGAAATCGCCGGCGCACCGCGCGGGCGCAGCCGCGCCGTGCCGAAAACGAAAGTACAATGCGCTCTGCGTACTTAACTAGACAGTGTCGTGCAATTGCCGCTTGACAACAACCCGGTTCACTTGCACCACTTTCTTCTTCACCAAAAAATTTATTACAAAACAAAAAATGGTCGTTGCCGTCATTAACCACTACATATTATCATAGGTATAATTTAATGAGCAGCTAAAAGTAATAGTTAAATATCGACACACTGGCTTTATAATAATATGTAGATGGATGACAGATAATAATAGATAGCGATGGGACGTAAATTGACCATTAATGGTGCTAAATTTAATAGAATCACCGTCTGCAATTTAGTATACCCAAGAGGTAAATTTAGTGTCAAATAAATTAATCAATAAATACTATATTAGCGTTAGTTAACATTATAATGATACGAGTTACCATAAGACAACACATAATGTCGTGAAAAAGAATTGAACTCCGTATTGTCAGGATATTCATACGATAAAATAAAATATATGTTTTATTTTAATTACATGCTAGTCCAAAACAAGAAAATATAGTATTCTACTCTCGTATCCATTTTGACTAGTGTTCTAGAGGCAATAGGCGTGCTTTCTCGGAGGTCGATGACCGCGCGAAAGTCGCAGTAGACCACTATGATACAACTGGCCGGTAACTCAGTGTGACGTGATAGATTATTTATTGTCGTTTTATTTAGTTTTTATCGGCTTTTTATTAACTGTTACTTTTAATATTGCGTGTGCTAACTCGGAGCGGTATAAATAAAAACACTGAATCGATTGGCTCTACCTGCGTTCCTTTGAGATTCAGATAAGTGAAGAATTTGTATTTTTTTTGCATCAGATCTTATTTTGAGACGTCATTATACCTACTTAATTAGACGGGCCGATTGGCTCACTTGGTAGTGACCCTGCCTTTTTAGTCGGAGGTCGCAGGTTCGATCCCCGCTCGGGGCCAACATTTGTGTGCGTGAACATGTCTGTTGACTTCGTGTCTGGTCGTTTAATTTTATTTAAGTATGTTTATCAGTTGTTTAGTACCCATAGTACAGGCCCTGCCTAGTTTGAGACTCTAAATAACCATGTGTGAGTTATGTCCCACAATTAATTAATTAGGTATACTTACACTAATATTATAAAGAGGAAAGATTTGTATTTTGTAACCAATAAACTCAAAAACTACTGGACCGATTTCAAGAATTCTTTCATCTTTAGAATGCTATAATATTCCTGAGTAACATAGGCTAGGCATAGGAGTGGTGATAGCCCGGACGGTTAAAGAGCCTGCCTAAAATCAGTGAGGCTCGAGTTCAAATCCTGGCATGTACCAATGAGTTTTTCAAAAACTTACGTACATATTTATCACTATTTAGCTTGACGGTGAAGGAAAACATCGTGAGGAAACCCGCAGGTCTCAGAATTAATTCTGAGACATGTGTAAATAGACCCCGTCCGGCGATAGGCTCACCACCTATCACGTTTATGGGTCCAATATATCTCGTGAAATGTGGGTATATCCAGTAATGCAATACCTCTGCCTACCCCCTCGGGGATAAAAAAGGCGTGAGATTATACCTAGATTATTATATAGGCTATATTTCATATCCGTATTCCCACGGGAACGGGAACTACGCTGGAGAAACCGCGCAAAACAGCTAATTCATTAACTTAGCACCTAACCTACCACCTGATAGGCAAGGATTTTCGCAGTCTTTAATAGTAGGTACCTAATAGTGTAACACCATATCTCAATCCGCAGAGGTCTCGCTTGGGAGATTATGATTTATGCTATGAAGACTCAAATGAAAATTTAAATTAAGATCCGCAATCTAATAGCCTACGATCCGGCTGCAAATTGGTGTAGGGATCGAGTATATGCTACAAACCAAATGTTTACGCATATGTATGATTAGGAGAATATTTATTTATCAGGGTAATAGGGTCGAAAAAGGGCCGCTAGTATTTTTAAATTAAAAAAAATAGATTTTTGGGACGAAATTTCATTCACTTGTTTTTTTACATTGATTTTTCAGAGTCTTTATGTACATTGCCGTGAAGTGGACGATATTTTATGTAAAAAAATGAGTGAATGAAATTTCGTTCCAAAAATCAATATATTTTTTTAATTAAAAATACTATCGGCCATAAAAATTTAGTACTATAATATAGGTACCTAATTGAATTTGCCACCGCGCATCCCGTTGATGTCTTCTAGTGGATCGATCCCGCTGAATCAGCGTATTTACTTATTAGCTAGATCACCGCACTCATAATCGTGGATTGTTATGGGTTGATACGAAGACTCCGAAATAACACAGATAATTCAATCTATGACAAGAGGATCGTCACAGTCTTAATCTATTGATATAATCAAATTGTAACCTAATTTATGGAATTACATAAGAACGACGCCTTGCGCAAAAACTAAGTAGGTACTATAAAAAATCGGACAAGGTTTTCACAGTGGTATTGTTGCTGAGCTAACTTAAAATCTAGTAGATAAGTACATAAGTATTTCATTTTGATACGCCGCCGCCCAGAAGCCGAGTCGAGAGAGATCCACATGATCTTCTTTTTAGATGAGTCAGTACGGGGACTAATTCGCGGGTGACCGCTAGTTAGACATAAGCTGAAAATCAGGAAACTGATCAAAACTGAGTAAGTAGTATTTTAAGTAAAATTGGTAAATACCTAGTTAAAAGTAAAATTGGTAAATACCTAGTAAAGACTTTTGGAACTTCTTCACTCAATGTTTTTAAAACCATTCTACTCGTATACTAGCTATGAAATTTATACTTTGGAGTAAGAAATACTAGATTTTATCAATGTGTCCTGACTCCTGACCTGTGCAGCGCAGCAGTGCGTTAACGCTCGGCGTAGACTGCGTGCAAAATAAGAACTTGTAAACGCGATTTTGAGCTGTTCGCATGCATACCGTGCGCAATGTGCATTGTGCACGCTTTCTGTGCTGTCTATACGCGCTCTAGTACTATAATAATATGACATGTTTCTTACCCGTGACTTATGTTAGCCCTTATTTCCGTATTTAGGGTTCGTTTATTTATTTACTTAGTCGTCCGTCCGTCTGTCTGTCAAAACCTCGGGAACGCGTGGAGGTATTGAGTTGAAATTAAAACCATATACATACTCAAGTCTACGGTCCCATGAAGCTGTAAAAAAAATTAAACTTCTAAGTGAACTTAAAAAAATATACGGCCGTTTATGCCGCAAAAAACGTACATTGCGATACTCTCAAGGCAATCAAAATTCATAGGGTACGTACGTAACGGGACGGTGTCCCGAACTATGAAATCTGAAAAGTACCTATACATTTGTAATAAAAAACATATTACGTCAATCATCGAAGTATAACCTATATAATACTGGCAGCGCCCTGCGGTTTCACCACTGGTGAAAAATCGGTTCAGTGGTAGGTATAGGCGAAAAAGCGTAACAAACAAAGTCACTTTCGCATTTATAATATTAAGTCAGGATGTACCTACAAAAGAAGGAACCGTGGGCGAGTCCGACTCGCACTTGTCCGGTATTTTTTATTAGTATACAACTCCACCGCTTCAGCATGTAGGTATGGTTGAGGAGAAGAAGCAGCTATTTCTCCACTTTATCAGCCATTTCTCCAAGATCCATAGCTTTAAAAATAATAAATAATAATAATCTCACACCTTTTATCCCCGATAGGGTAGGCAGATGTATTCCATTTCTGAAAATAATTTCACCAGTTTATTCGACCCCAAAACGTGATAGGTGGTGAGCTCATCGCCGGACCGGGTCTGTTACACATGCCTCAGAATTTATTCTGAGACCTGCAGGTTTCCTCACGATGTTTTCCTTCACCGTCGAGCAAGTGATGAATATTATATTATATTGGTACATGACAGGATTTGAACCCGAGTTTCACTGATATCATTATGAGAAGCGGACTCTCCGTAAGGCTATCATTATGACACTTTTGACATTATATAACTTTGATGTTTTTTATATATACCTAGATAAATAAAGATAGGGGGAGACTAGCTAGATATAATAATATTTTACTATCTCAATCTTTCTCTCTGTTGTAATTATTCGAAATGTAAAGATTTTGGAGTATGCACGACGATGTACCTACGACCGTATGCAAGAAGCGCTCTGCGTCGTCGAGTCGTTCGGCGGCCCGGCCGGCGCTGGCGCACCTTGTTAGAAAAACCTCGCATATTTAACGGCGAGCGCGGGGCGCGGCGTGCGCACCGTTAGCCATGCCCCATATACCACCCGTTGCTACAACGCATGAGCACAATGTACAATCTCTGTATTATCTTTGCCGTAATTGATCAATATAAGTTATATCAATGCGCCACGTTATTACAAATTCTTATTGTTTTCTTTTTATTGCTGATTTTGCCACAATCTGGTCGTTAACACTTAGTAAAATCATATATCAATCACGCTTGCCATGTAAGTAGTAGCCTGTTCCCTCGAATCTTAAATACCTCATTTTTTTTAAATTATATATCTAACACAACGATCGTAAATAATTTATTATATCTGCTAATCTGATTAGATTATGATTAACTAGCGGTTCTGCGCGGTTTTACAAGCTTAGTTCCCGTTGCCGTGAGAATACGGGGATAAAATATAGCCTGTTTTACTCAGGGATAATGTAGCTTTTCATTGGTGAAAGAATTTTTAAAATCAGTCCAGTAGTTTTTGAGTTATTTTGTTACAAACATTCAAAAATACAAATCTTTCCACTTCATAATATTAGTGTAGAAGTGGAGATAAATAAATATTCTAAGTTAAGGTAGGTAATGTGTTAGTACAATAATGTATGTCTAACAAAACAATGCCTGCATTTATCTTTGACTGGATAATATAGAAAGAAAACGAGACACCATTGTCCCATCTCCTGCGAGTCGCCTGGGTCGGTGCTCTACCGCCTTTGAACTAACGCTGCCGTGCGTATGATCATAGATCAGTGTACTTATGGTAAGGAATATCCATCCAAAACAGCCAATAACTATGTATATACCAGCTCCCAACAGACCTAAGTTGACGCCTAACTGCGCCCGCGCCGCCGCGCCGCCCGCGCCGCGCCCTTGCTAGCCGCATCTATCCATTGAGCTAATCATGTCATGATATTTTCAACACACTTGCTCATAAAGTGGCTCTAATTTCACTGCAATTAGGCACATAATGACACCTATAATCAAACTGAGACTTTTTGTTTGCTATTATTCACTAGTGAGTTATAGATTTTTTTTTTCAATTTTGTTGCTAGAGTTGCTTTGTTCTTAAAAAAGTTTCGATACAAAAAAGATCGTATTCAATCGTACTAATAAATTAATACACAAATATGGCTTGCTCATTTCATGCAACTTCGTATTTAAATAGATCATTTCAACTTGTACGTGTTTAATAAACAAAACTTTCACTCAAATATAACTTTGGTTTTCTCTGTAAAAACTTTAAATACCCCATTTTGTACGTGGCTAAAACGCTATCCACGACAAACCAAAGAAAAAGAAACCTAATTTTTTTAGTCCATGGCCGATCGCCATTGTAAGATGCGAGCGCATAGGAAAACGAGGCTGTATGGGCCTAGATCCTTTTGCCTTTTCCAAATTATATAAATAAAAAATTGGAAAACCAATTAATTTTCCCCGCCATTGCGAATGATTATTTTAAAATGATTTTTTAGTATTATTTATTCACAAGTGTGTTGAAAAACGTCGTATGATACACGTGTGTATTGATGATTACCGTCCTCGGCTCTCTTATGACCCTCGCCTACGGCTCGGGTCTCAATGGCGCCTCAGCGGTAATCACCAACTTTACTCACTTGTACCATAATGTACTATAATGTAATACCAATCATATTATTATTAACAACTTGAAAGTTTGTTCCTAAATTTAAAGTATCCTGTTTCTTAGATAATCTACATAGATTTTAGCTAACGCTACACGAACAAAGCCGCAAGTAACAACTATAGTGCTAGTGTTTTAATAAACCAAAGTCCTAACTAACACGATTTGTTTGACCTACATTTATAAAAATACAAGTATGTGTGTAGGTACTTACAACTCTACAACACTTTACAAACTTAAAAAATACCTACTGTCATGGTAGTCATTCAGTAGTCTATTTAGACAAGCTCATAAACCATGTAGTTCATATACCAATAAAATCCATTATATTTAATGGGTATACAAGAACACAAAATTACAGTACACCGTGACCCAAAATTAAAATCCATTTTTTAAAGGAGAAAGTTACATACCGGACAGAAAAGAACTGGCGAAAGAGTCATCCTGGCACTCCCTTGGCGACAGGATCGCTAGGAGAAGCAATGCTACACCAACTCGTGTCACTGTCATGGCGGCACTGTTAAACTGACACTGTCAAACTGTAAATCTATCAAGGCGCATGGCGCGGCGTCCGCTCGCCGTCTCGTGCGCGACTGCACTGGTGAAAGAAAGAAAGGGGTTTGGGTGCGTGTACCATGTTGGTCATAGATCATTGATCGGCGAAAGAAAGTCGCGAGGATGTCGTATCTCAATAAGAGGGTTGACCATTTGTTACTTCCGTAGTTTAACTAAATGATCGTTTGTAGTTTTAAATATGTGTAATGTATTAAATTACGGCAATAAGTTTCTTGCAATATCAGTGATTTGTAGTAGGTAATAGTACCTCAGATTTATTCACAGTTTAACTAACCTACCTTTTGTAATTTGATCGTTCCATATTTAAAAAAAAACATTAAAACGCTAAAAATATTATACTGCACTTGGGTACGTGCGAAGTATCTTGGAATATGCATCAAAAGGTCTGGAATCCTAGATATGAGACTTACGGTACACCAACCGTATTGAGCAAATTCAAAAAAAGTTTGTTAGGCGCTTGTGCTATCGAACCAACGACAAGTAACTATTCCTCCGAAAATTATGCCGAACTATGTAAGAAGCATCACCTACTTCCACTGGAAAAAAGGCGCGAAAGTTTCTGATATGGTACTACTCTAAAGATCGCCTCCGCTGCTATCGACTGTCCAGAACTGTCAGAGAAAATTATGCTCAAAGTCCCCTGCAGGATTCTACAATGTACCACTATTTCTTCCTGTAACTTCTACTAGGTATCGGCAGAACACCTTTATTTGGCTAGCATGCAGAACTTTTAATATATTATCTACTGTGCGAAGACTGCGACCTGGATCTTTTCAGTACCTACCGCTTTGTATGACGGCAAAACGCATTGTAAACAACGTTTTTTTCAATTAGCAGATGAATGCTTCCTAAGCTAATTTTCTATTTTTAAATTTATTTTTATGTGATAGTTGATACTTACGTACCTACCTACTGTGCATTCAGTGTGCAAAACTGTGTTTTTTTCTCTATTGTAATGTGAAGACGACAGGTCTTTACAGATATTGGCTTCGGTTTTACTTAATTAAGCGTTTAGATCTGCCTTATAGCAGTTGGTCTTCCGACCCTTAAATAAATAAATCAACATCTAAAAAAAACTTCGCGTTCCATATTATGTCCAACTAACTGTAGTTATGTCACTACTAGCGGCCCGCCCCGGCTTCGCACGGGTGGACATTTATTTTTTCAACATTTTGGGATGCACAAACAAATTTCTCCTAGCAACCCATAGTAAATTATCAAAAAAAATTTGACTTTGTATGGAGACTTTTAAAGAATATTTGTGCCAAGTTTCAAGTCGATAGACGCAAAAAATCCCTCTTCTCTATACCAACTTCAACCCCTAATTTCACCCTTTTAGGGAATGATTTTAAAATAATACAAAAATACGTTTCTCATCATTTATTTTTAAGAGTATTTGTGATAAGTTTCAAGTTGATAGACGTAAAAAAACCACAACGTTTCCATACAATCTCCAACCCCGTTTCACCCGTGAGTTTTGAAAAATCGAGATATACCTACTTGTCTTGTTGTTTGTTTTGAGGAGTATTTTTACAAAATTTCGAATTGATACATCCAAAAATGAAGGTATTCATGCAAACTTCAACCCCCAAGGGGATGAAACCCCTTGGAGGATGGTTTTCGATAAATCCTATAACTAATATATCAAGTTTATTTTCAAGAATATTTGTAAAAAGTTTCAAGTTGATACACGCAGAAATCACACTATCCTATACAAACTTTATCCCCCTCTTTCACCCCTTTAAGAGATGATTTTAAAAAAATCCAAAAACACGTGTCTCATCATTTATTTCTAAAAGTATTTGTGCCCAGTTTCAAGTTGATGAGACGTAAAAAACAACACGTCTCCATACAAACTTCAAACGCTACTTTCACCCCCTTAAGGGATGATTTTCGAAAATTCCTAAAACACGGTTCTCATGATTTATTTTTAAGAGTATTTGTGCGAAGTTTGAAGTTGATAGACGTAAAAATCAAACACGTCTCCATACAAACTCCAACCCCCTGTTTCACCCCCTTAAGGGGTGATTTTCGAAAAATCCAGAAATACGTATCTTGTTATTTGTTTTGAGGAGTATTTTTACAAAGTTTCGAATCGATACACCCAAAAATGAAGGTTTTCCATACAAACTTCAACCCCCACTTTCACCCCCTTGGAGGAAGATTTTTGAAAAATCCTAGATTTAATATCTCATAGTTTGTTTTCAGAAGCATTTGTACCAAGTTGCAAGTTGATGGACGCAAAAAATAAACTTCTTCGTATCAACTTCAACCCCTACTTTCATCCGTTTAGGGGATGATTTTCGAAAAATCCAAAAATATGTGTCTCATAATTTATATCTAAGAGTATTTATGTAAAGTTTGAAGTTGATAGACGTAAAAAACAACACGTCTCCATACAAACTCCACTCCCCTGTTTCACCCCCTTAGGGGATGGTTTTTGAAAAATCCGGAAATACGTGTCTTGTTGTTTGTTTTGAGGAGTATTTTTACAAAGTTTCGAATTGATACACGCAAAAATGAAGGTTTTCCATACAAACTTCATCCCCTACTTTCACCCCCTTGGAGGATGATTTCCAAAAAATCCTAGAACTAATATTTCATAGTGTGTTTTGAAGAGTATTTGTGCCAAGTTTAAAGTTGATACACGCAGAAATCACACTATCCCATACAAACTTCAACCCCCTCTTTCACCCCCTTAAGGGTTGAATTTCGTAAAATCCTTTCTTAGCGAGCATCTACACTATAAACGTAACCTACACACAAAATTTCATGTTTCTATGTTCAGCGGTTTGGGCTGGGCCTTGATTTTTAGATTTAGCTTCTCTTTTTATATATAGATAACTAGGTACTTTCTTGCATTAAAAGCTAATAGAGATGCCGACCAAAATCAGATCATGTTATACATACATAGGATATATTAATCCTAATCCAAATAAATCTCACAAATTTCATATTCAATACAGTTTCAATACGTGTTGGTAACTTTTGAATTTTTCAAATCGGACATTCCATTTAAAAGATACGAATTTAATCTAATATATAAAAATAAGTCGGGTTTTCCTTCCTGACGCTATAACTCCAGAACGCACGAACCGATTTCCACGGTTTTGCATTCGTTGGAAAGGTCTCGGGCTCCGTGAGGTTTATAGCAAAGAAAATTCAGGAAAAATTTCAACAGAAAAGCGGGAAAATTTTATAAGCATTGCACCCGTGCGAAGCCGGGGCGGGTCGCTAGTCTACTATATAAAAATAAGTCGGGTTTTCCTTCCTGACGCTATAACTCCAGAACGCACGGACCGATTTCCACGGTTTTGCATTCGTTGGAAAGGTCTCGGGCTCCGTGAGGTTTATAGCAAAGAAAATTCAGGAAAAATTTCAACAGAAAAGCGGGAAAATCTTGTAAGCATTGCACCCGTGCGAAGCCGGGGCGGGTCGCTAGTTTACTAATAGAAAAATAAACGCTGCGCCGCGCCGTGGCGAGTGTGTGTGCTCCACACAGCGCAGATAGCAACGCGGAAAAATAGGATAAACATACAAAATTTTATTACAAACTTATAAATAGCAGTTATAGCCCAGTGACTGAACAGCCCGGTTTTCATTCGTGAGGCTCGGGCTAGAATCCTGGCATGTACCAATAAGTTTTTCAAGAAGCTTACGTAATGTGAAGTAAAACATCGTAAGGAAACCTGCAGGGCCCAGAATTAATTCCGAGACATGTGCACCCCGGTCCGGCGACGGGCTCACCACATATCACGTTTGAAGGGCTCAAAAATACTGGTGAAACCTGCCCCCTCAGGCATTGGCGTAGCTAGGGATTTTTCCTAGGGGGGGCCATGGCCCCAGACATGAATCCGCCGGCCGCGCAACAAGGTGGTCACGACTATCGGCGCATTTTTCTTTTAACTGTGTGCTGACCAAAACTATGTAGTTACTTAGTTTAAGTCACTAATATAGGTAGGTATACACCAACAAGAGCTCCGCTCTTAAATTACCAACAACAAGGTAAATCAATTATCATCCGTTATTGTAACAATTATATTATGCAGATTGTTCATTATCTGTGGATCGCAGGTTGGCGAGCGAGATACTTAAGTAAGGTAATTTGGTATTTTAGCTTTTTTTGAAGACAGTTTTCGGTTTCGGTAATTGAGGATGAAGTTATTTTATGTAAGAGAAAGTATTTCTAGGGTGGGCCAACAGCTTTCTAGGGTGGGCCCGGCCCACCCTGGCCCCCCCTTAGCTACGCCCATGCCCTCAGGGATAAAAGGCGTGAGATTTTTATTTTATTTATTTAAGTATAAATTCAATTCACTTCAATTTAATCCATAAATTATTAGTAACAAAATACTAAATATTGTTTTAATCTATATGTATAAAAATGAATCCCTTTTTCCCTTGGTCACGGCATCACGCGTTAATGGCTGAACCGATTTGGCTGAAAGTTGGTGGGGAGGTAGCTTAGAACCAGGAGACGGACATAGGATACTTTTTATTCCGATATTCCCACGGGAACGGGAACTACGCGGGTGAAACCGCGGGGCGCTGCTAGTAATATATAATTTTATTAAGTCTTGCTGAGTGCCCGACGCGTGCAGACGCATCCAGTTCTCCAATAGGGGGGGATTCCAACCTATTGGCCAATACGTCCAGAATGCTGTTCGTCGTGCCCGCACACGTCTTAGAAGCGAGGCGCTTCGCTTACAGATGATTGCATAAAAGCAGTCAGTCTGCGCCTCGGCAAACATGGACGATGCACTGCAGAAACGTGGCAGCCCGAACAACACCCTGAACGCATTGTTGTATTGTACGTACACGCAGGGCTACCCACAGACTGCACGTTACCTTGGAAGGTTACCTAACACATCCAGCAGATTTTCTTCTTCAACCAATTGTTCCTTTGAAGGTACAACTTTCCAACTTTCTATTACCTCTAAGGATATCGTGGCGTCATACGTCCACAGACAATTTACAATAATTCTTGTTAACACGAGGCACTTGCTTGAAACTTAAACGAATTTCATAAGTAAAGTAGGTACCTACCTATAAGTACTTATTATTTCCATGACCTGTATTGTGGATACTAAAATTATCATGAGTGCTGGAATGACAGGCATGTGCCAACCTTACGCTACTTTACGGTTATATCTAGCTGGCGGCCAGTGGGCTGATCGAACCAGTTTCATTACTGTAAATCTGATCATTCTACTCGACTTACTAACGGATTCAAACAGTAGATTACGCTACTAGTTTCACTTAAAAGAACGAAAACTACTAAAAATATTTAAAATTGGAAACTGATTTTTTGCATGAACTGGCACGTACAAAAAGTCAGTAAAATGCCGTATGTAGGTAAGTCAGAACAAGCTCGTTGAACAAAGTACTTCTTCATGTTTTTGACATGCGTCGTAAGCGGTTTGCACGCGTTGTCATCAGTAACATCCCCTTGCTGGTCGAGGCCCCCTGCTTGCACGACGATAAAAGAATCGTATGTGTACAGCCCTATCTTTTTTTGTTTGGCATGCGGGGAAAATGCCTTTAGCATAGGTACCTGGTGGTAGCGGGGACGATAACCATGTTATGTCAGACTTGCACTGATTAAAAACCCACCACGCTGTTCCTCCTTCCGCCCTAAGTCCGAGCTAAAGGAAAACAGTTCCCTCTGTGACTCGGTCGGGTATGCTCTCCATCCATCGGGACAGCAGGCAAGGGTTAACCCCGCTATGCTTGCTACCCTTCCGACTCCTTCTTTTGGGCATGATCTATTGCCGGGCCTGCCAGTCAGCAAACACGGCAATGGATACGCCAATCCTTGATGGTACACGTCAGCTAGCACCTGCGCCTACAGCTCCCAAAGCAGTTCACCGGCCAACACACACGCCGCCTCAAAGCAGATAGTGCTATAACCGTGGATCACCCTGATGGCCATGACACGATGCGGCTGCCCTAGAAGAGCCCGGGTGAGGGATCTAAGGGCGTCCATTCATGCGATGCTATTTTGGTCAGGAGTCGGCTCAGCGCCACCCTCACTGCCTTCAGCCGCTGCACCAGCCGCTGCATCTATCCTAACCTCACCCACCACAATGTGAGCATCAGCGGGCGGCATCGCCGACAGAGTGATACAAACATACAAATCTTTTCTCTTTATAATATTAAGTACCTATAGATTAATATGGTAGGTATGCATTATTATACAGTACCAACAGACTACAGATGGAGTCGGTAACTACCTAACTAATGTACCATCCCACTGGTTTCAGAAACAGTGCCCATCTATATCTACACTAATCTATACTAATATTATATAACATATATTATAGAAAACCGGCCAAGTGCGAGTCGGACTCGCGCACCGAGGGTTCCGTACAACCTTGCAAATTTATGGTTTTCGTAATTTTTCCTTTATCTATGCTATAAGACGTTGCTTCGTACCAAATTTCAAGATTCTGAGTTCACGGGAAGCACCCTGTAGGTTTTGATTCCCTTGCAAGTGGCGAAAATTTGCGGCATAAACGGCTGTATCTTTTGATTGCGTTGGCTTAGAAGTTTGATTTTTTCACAGCTTTAAGGGACAGTAGACCTGAGTAATTGATATAAATTTCAGCTTCATACCTCCACGCGTTCCTGAGAAAAAGGGTCTTGACAGACGGACGGACGGACGGACAACAAAGTGATCCTATAAGGGTTCCGTTTTTTCCTTTTGAGGTACGGAACCCTAAAAAGAGTCTAAAGAGTAAAACAACCGACTTCACCTTATATGGTTTTCTCATGGATGTCATTGTCAGAACTGGACGAAATTAAAATGGGACCAATCTGAAAGCACCAGCTTTCAAATAAAAAAGAATCATCCAAATCGATTCACCCAGTGGAAAGTTCTGAGGTAACAAACATAAAAAAAAATTAAAAAACATGCAAATTGATAACCTCCTCCTTTTTAAAGTCGGTTAAAAAAGGAAAGATTTGTATGTTTGTCTCTTTGTTACGAATAAAGTCTAAACCTACTAGAGGGATTTAAAAAAAAATTTCACTAATTTACAGTAGCGGGTGCAAGAACTCTGTACATTAAGTACACCAAGTATGAATTAAAATCGTTAGAAGGTAGTATCTCCCAAACCGCGGTGGGCTCGCGTGGGAGATTAGGGTATAGCCTGTCTTCCTCATACGTGAGGAAAGACCCTTAGCTCAGCAGTGGGTTGGGGTGATGATGACTTTAGCGCCATTTTAAATCAAGTGCAAATATTTTAAGGGTATGTACAAATATGTAATAGATATAGAATTAACATATAAAGAAAATAAAAAATAAGTTAGGTTTTTTCTTGATCTTTTCTAACGAAAAAAAAATATTAATTTGTAAACATGCTTTGCATAAACCGGCCGGGATGGTAGTGTGCGTGTATTGTATATGTATAGCTCGTTAGTTTTTTGTTCTTTTATTTTTGTAATTATCGATGTTATCTAGTAAAGTATATATAATAAAGAGCAGTGATAGCCCGAACAGTTAAAGAGCCGGCCGAAAATCAGTGAGGCTCGGGTTCGAATCGAATCCTGGCATCTAGTAAAGTAGCGTATGAAAAAATAAAAATCAATGCACAAAATAGTTGACTGTTCAAAAAGACCATGTACGAGTATATACATACATACGTATATTTTCTGCACCTGTGATAACGGCTTAAGCAATGCCGGTTTAACCACGTGGCCGCCGTCAGCAAAGCGTAAACGCCCATTGCGTAAACGTCATTGACATCAGAACCCTCGTTTTGCCTCTCTGTTTCTCTCTGTTTGAACTGACCTAACAGTGTAAGCATTTAGTCTCCACCTGTTAGGTACGTGGACGGGCCGTGCTAGGCCGAAGTAGGCAAAATAATTGATTTGACGCGACTCGACCAACTTTGGCAGCGAAATAAAAAACAACAGTTTTTAATCATCCGCGTGTATCTTTCTTTTTTGTATCATAATAATATAGGTTAATCTTCATATTATTCTTTACTTATTTATGACTATACTTAACACAATAGGATATAAAACAACAAAACATCTTCTAAGGCGCAAGTTCTATGTGATGATATTTTATAGGACATTCACCTTGAAAACATGGGGCCAATTCCACTAAATGTCAACGGTTATAGTTGGATGATAATGACATGCCAATGGTCAGTCAATGGTGTTATTTGCTCTGAAAAGTGCCAAATAACACCATTGACTGACCATTTTTCGGGAACATCGGGAACTAATTCCAGGTCACAACACAAACATCAGTTCTTGGAAATCTCATTTATTTGCGGTGGCCCATAAAAAAGAGGAAGATCTGATAGAAGGCCGTTGTGACATAGGGCATGGTAGAACTCAAGAACTACATCGCAATCGAAATTTAATTTTTACTTTATGATTAACTAACGTACTGTCCACTATTATAGAAAGTCTATGAGCCAGGATATTTCCGCAGGAATAAACGTTTGCAGTGAGTAGATAAATGTCACAAATACACATTTCAAGTGTAGATTAGAAAACAAAAACAAATAAAAATAGATATCGTAAAATTGCCAGAATTAACATAGGTATTTCATGATTTGGTATTTGTTAAGGTATTCATGAATCAATTGAAAATGTGATCAGGTTTCCATAGCTTATAATAGTACATTATGATGCATGGACGGTAAGATGAATATTATAGTCGTCAGTCGAGGTGTTTATAAGTACAAGGTGAAGCCGAATGCTTATAATAAACCGATGGCTATAATAGCCAGTTAAGGGCCTTAGCACACTAGCGATTTGTGAGTGAGTTAAAAGTGAAGTGAGCAACGAATGCAGCAAAATCGCCGCGAATAGCACTGTCGATAATAGCCAGCTTAGGGCCTTAGCACACTGTCGATTTGTGAGGGAATTAAAAGCGAAGCAAGTGCAGCAAAATAGCCCCGAACAGCACTGTCGACGTCATTTTGGACATTCGCGTTTAACATGCCCTAAATTTTTAGGGGTATTTTCAGGGACTTTTTTGACTTCTTATATTTTTTTACGGACTGGAGTAAGGTAATCTAGCCTATCATATTTATTTGTTGACTAGCGCTTAGTGACATTTAGTATGGTTTCTCATTACTGCGGACTTGAATGAATAACAATGTCACGATACTGTTTACCATATATTTAGGATAGAACGCGATATATCAGAACTACTCTATACTATGGTGACTGGGTTACGTAGTCTATGCTTACTGGAATTACTGGACATACGTTGAATGTTGATTCAACCTGATTGATGTAGATCTTGTCATTCGCACGTAGGAACAAATCTTTTTTGGATTATTTTTAACTCATTTGCAGAACAGCACATGTATAGTGGTCGCTCTCTCTCAATCGATTACTTGATAGCAAGCGCGGTTTGCACGTGTTTGCGAACTCGCAGCGCACTCGCTTCGCTTTTAACTCGCTCACAAATCGCCAGTGTAATAAGGCCTAGAGTACGAGCATCATACGACGTTTTTCAATACATTTGCGATTATAATAAAACAAGAATGTCAACTGTATCTAATAATGACACAAGTGGGACTGCTTTTTGCGGTTTACGCATGCGTTACAATCAAAAAAAGGCAGAAGTTAAATCCTTACAGTAAAAACTTAAAATAGCATTTAATGTTTTTTGCTTTATATATACCTATTAAATATGTAGAAAGCACGTTTTCATAAAATAACAATCATTTATAGTTATCAGGTACTTTTCTACAAAAATCACTCATCTCACGTTCAGCATAAAAACTTTTTGCTCCGACGCTATGAAAAAGGTTCAATTGTGTATCTGTGCCATTGGGCTATTGAGCAATTGTGATAGGTGTAAAGAAAAAACCGACCAAGTGCGAGTCGGACTCACGCACGGAGGGTTCCGTAGCATTATATATAAAAACGCCAAAAAATATTTGTTGGATGGGATAAATATTTATTTTATTCTGTTTTATAGAGTTCAACTCTGTCAACTCAACAACAATCTTTGTCAACTCTCTTAAGAATCACAGTTCATGAGATACAGCTTGGTGACAGACGGACAAGTAATAGGGTCCCGTTTTACCATTTCGGTACGGAACCCTAAAAATGCCTAGTCCCTAAATTAAAACATTACGATCCAAATTTCGATGTCATAAGGACCATATTAAATAGCAAATGTATTGAAAAAGTTATTAATGTAACTTGGACACTGCATAAAACTCTGTGAGATAGCCGAATTATGGGATTTCAATGTAGAGTAAATTCGTGGCAATTTATACATAGTAAAGGCTTATAAATATCAGAATCAGATAAAGAAAAAGAATATCATTGGCGATGGTGGTAGCAAAAACTTATACTGTAAATCTAGTCAATCGCCGCCGCATTTTGCATATAAGCGTCTAACTCCTTGTCAAGAGCTGATTTTGTGCAGGACATGTAGTGGTCCAACTGAGCGTCAAGCTCTTCCTTAGTCGGGATCTGCTTCGGCCAGTTCTTCGCCCCTGAATACCATTAATAATTATCAGTATTTGCAGCGGACAATATAAAAATAATATACAATATGTAACAGAGTAAGCGCAATTCCTGGAATTATTTTGTTCAATATCGAATACTTATCGAATATTTGTAATACGAGTGTTTTTTTTTCCGAAAAATGAATTAGCATAGCTGAATTTAGTGCTACCTATGGAAATCGTACTATTATTGTTCTTTATTTAAGAAAATTGGTTAGACACAACTGAAGTACGAAGGCATCATTTTTTTTTTATATTCATATACTATTTGGGGTGTATGAGGAATTGCGCTTATTCTGTTACGAGTTGTCTTGTCTGGAATTAAATTACAATTTCCATTTCTGGAATTACCTACGTTTCACCAGTATATTCTTTAAACGTGACAGGTGGTGAGCCCATCGCCGGACCGGGGTGCTATTACAAATGTCTCACAACTAATTCTGGGATCTGCGGGTTTTCTCACGGTGTTTTCCATCACCGTCGAGCTAGTGATAGAATGTACGTAAGCTTTTTGAAAAACTCATTAGTTGGTACATCCCAGGATTCGAACCCAAGCCTCACAAATAACAAGCAGGCTCTTTAACCACTAGGCTATCACTGCTCAACATTAATCAACAACTAAACTGATATTATTACTAAGGCAATTATCCGGACTCGGTTGCCATATTATCCGGACATACAGGGGCTACGTACCTATATTATTATGCCAAATTATAACGACATACAGGGACTACTTATATTATTATATTTATTTTCTATCTACGACTACCGCTTTATGGTCTTGGCTACTCGACCGAAAACAAGATGACTGAGACCAGCGAGTGCCCAGCAGCGTAGCCCGCGCTGATCCTGTTTATTCCCGCTCCCGTAGTAATTACCGAAAATCCCTTCTTATTGCTCACTTATTTATAATATTATCTATGGAGCATAGAACACATTGTGACCTAGGTACATTAGTGATCTAAGTCCAGCGGTTTTGTCTGTGTCTTGATCGATCAGTCAGTCAGTCAGTATGTTCTAGGGAATGCAATACCTCGATACCGGGGATCCTGCAAAATTAAACAAGCAAAAATCATGATGATTTTTGCGGGGTTAATTTTGCAGGATTTTACGGGATTATGTAAGAATCTACTGTCCGATTTATTATAGCTTTCCAGCATGATTTCATAGCAAAATCACTTGCATTAAATATCTGTAATTGATTTCGTATATTATAGGTGTTTATTAGTTTATCAGTTGTTTAGTACAGGGTCTGCCACAGACCTGAATCTCTCTTGGGTCTGCCTAGTTTGAGACTAAATAACCGAGCGGTAATTTGTACCCTACAATTTATTTATAAATTTATTATTAAAATTGTCAAGTGCAGGTGATTAGCAGTAATATTAAAAATTTATTGAATTTTAATATTATTTTATATTTTTGTCTAGTGTTCTGTGTTTTGGTGCCTGAACTCTGTATATTATTTGCTCTGAAACTACCTTATTCGCCTATAACTCTTTAACGATAATTACTGTAAGCAGAGAAGCAGCTGGCCTTGTTTACTATGTCATCAGCTGTTTAGTGGTTGAAACTAATAATACTTTATCTAACCTTTATGTTTTTGGCGCAGTTATTGTTAAAATAGCGGTTATTTGTATGCACTATGTAACAGAAATAGCGCAATTCCTGAAATTAGTTTGTTTAGTATTGACTATACATAATCGATTTCAGCTATTAATAAGTTATTTTTTTCGATTGCATTCCCCAAAGTTCTTTTATAATAGGTCGGTAAAAAGTCTTTTCGTATTTTGTATGTATAAAATTTAAGAAAAATCTCTTTGGTTATCCTGAACTGTGATACGCCGCTCAAAAGAGTTATAGCCTGAGCAAATTAATAAAATCAGGGGAAATAATTCGAGTAGTTTTGTAAATTGGTACAGTTATATCTTGTCGTGTCTAGATGAAAATACTAAAAGTCCTCGAGGGTGGGGGGTGTGCTGAGAGTGTAGGGGGGGTTGAAGGTACCTTTTTTCACATTTTTGCTCATATCTCGAATATCTGTACTAATAGCACTATAGTTACTTCAGACAAAAGTTTTTTCATAAAATTTCATACAAAATGGGTCATAAGTATTTTTACTCTACGATCAATACTTTAGGAGCTATAGGGTGTTTAAGTTAACAAAGAGATCAAAAATTGTCGATTTAAGAAAAAGGTCGTTTTTTTGAAGTTGTTCATCATAACATAACTTTTTTTTGTTTAGATTAAGCAAGCTTAGTCACCTGCTGATCGAACATAAAACCCCATGTCGATCCATTGAGAATTCTAAACAAAACTAGTAGTATGGGTCCCTGAGCTAAGCCGCAGACGGACATGGCGAAACTATAAGGTTGCTTGTTGACTATGGAACCCTAACGAGGCGGCAGTGTCAACAAGGTCCGAGCGGTTGAGATTACCGTGAGTCCTTACTCCTTAGCAACTACGGGCGTCAGCGCGGCGCGGACCGCCGCATGCCACTGAACGTCCGTTTCTCGTTCGCGGTTGCGACACAACCTCAGCAATTTATAGAATAGGCAAAGTGTCGATTGTTAAGCTGTTTGAGAAAAAACCAATGATCAAGGAAATAGCATCGATTTTCTATGACCCACAACAGCACCGGAAGCCATAGAAAAATCAGGAGAAAGGATATTTTTGACGATATATCGTGCGCCCACTACTCAGCTTGATCTTAACAGACATCGATACTCGCTTTTTGTTAAATCCAGCACCAAGTCCATAGCTGATCTCTCCTCTCTAACCCCTACTAAAGGGTCAGCAAAATATCATGCATTACGAGTATTCCACCAAGTACAAACGTGGCTGGGTAACAAAATGCCTCCTGAAATGTGGGGTTGGAAGCGAGGAGCTGATGGCTTCCGGTGCTAGAAAATCGATGCTATTTCCTTGATCATTGGTTTTTTCTCAAACAGCTTAACAATTGACACTTTGCCTATTCTATAAATTGCTGAGGTTGTGTCGCAACCGCGAACGAGAAACGGACGTTCAGTGGCATGCGGCGGTCCGCGCCGCGCTGACGCCCGTAGTTGCTAAGGAGTAAGGACTCACGGTAATCTCAACCGCTCGGACCTTGTTGACACTGCCGCCTTGTTAGGGTTCCATAGTCAACAAGCAACCTTATAGTTTCGCCATGTCCGTCTGCGGCTTAGCTCAGGGACCCATACTACTAGATTTGTTTAGAATTCTCAATGGATCGACATGGGGTTTTATGTTCGATCAGCAGGTGACTAAGCTTGCTTAATCTAAACAAAAAAAAGTTATGTTATGATAAACAACTTCAAAAAAACGACCTTTTTCTTAAATCGACAATTTTTGATCTCTTTGTTAACTTAAACACCCTATAGCTCCTAAAGTATTGATCGTAGAGTAAAAATACATATGACCCATTTTGTAGGAAATTTTATGAAAAAACTTTTGTCTGAAGTAACTATAATGCTATTAGTACAGATATTCGAGATATGAGCAAAAATCTGAAAAAGGTACCTTCAACCCCCCCTACACTCTCAGCACACCCCCCACCCTCGAGGACTTTTAGTATTTTCATCTAGACACGACAAGGTATCATTGTACCAATTTATAAAACTACACGAATTATTTCCCCTGATTGCCGTTTTTTGGTTGAATTTGCTCGGGCTATTAGCCCCTTTTCACACGTACCGGTTTCCGCCGGGCCGGCGCCGGCTACCCGGCGGCGAAATGTATGGCCGATTGTCCGGTTGCCCGCCGGTACGTATGAAAGCGAACGTACTTGGTCATATACTTCGCCGCCCGCCGGACCGGCGGAAACCGGTACGTGTGAAAAGGGGCTTACTCAGTTTAAATACTTAAGACATTGGCTTACTGAATCACTAAAGGGATGACCTTGACATGAGACAAGGAACGCAGGGCGCTTACAATCAGGTGTAATATGTTGGTATGTAAGTTTGCACGTTGTTCCAAGAATGTAAAAATAACGTTATTTAAGATATATTGTCAATCATTTTACACGAGCAGCCTATATATGGACCAGTTACACCCAGAAGTCTGTCAACGCCCAGCGGGTGTAATATCATACTGCATTTAGGGCGCTGTTGGGCCTGCCGCGCCACTGTAGTGCCAGGGGAATGTTTGTGGCGGCACACGGACGGCTTCCAAGCCATTAAGCGAAAGCGGGTGGCGTCCATCGTGCAGCGCTTGCGCGGCAGCACCAACAGCGTCCTGGCCACCGTTGCTGGGAAGCTGGATTCTCCCATAGTGAGGACTGGATAAAGACACACGTAATGTCTCCAGCAGGTGGCTCAGAATTTATTTACTAAGATAAGATTATTATGATTAAACTAATAACATAATCATTTTTACTACAACTATGGCCCAAATAGCCTGATTTTTTTTTATACTCTTTGAATCTGGCTAGTTTTAATATCTATAAATATAGGACCTCGAGAAAAATAAAAAGTAAAAACCCATTTGAAAGCCATTTCAAAAGTCTGGCTATTTAAAAAAGCTCGATATCTGAGTGCCACACGTGGTCACTGAAAGAAACGTAATGAATGTACTCATTTGCGATTATCTATTTAAATGTTAATGAAACTATTTTTGAAAAGATTGATGACTGGCAAAAAGATTTAAATATAATAGGGCCCTATTCTATTTAAATCTCTTTGATCACTGGTGATGAAAAGTAGATCAACTACGACAAGGAGGTGTAAAAATGATCATAGTCAAAGGGTATTCATGCTCCAGACTGTAGCGAAACCCGGATTAACAAGCGACAAGGTGATTCTGTGTTCGGATCTCTATTGCCAACAACTAATGTTACGCAAAATACCAAAATACATTTCATATCCACCAGGTTAGGCATGAACTGGTACAGAGTTACTTTCGGATATATATATAGGTAAAAAATAAATTTATTTTATTTTTATTTATTTATATAGATTAGTAGAGATTAACAGGAAAAAATTAATTACCTCGGCCCACACCGCGGCGCATCCTCATCTGTCCTCTGGCTCCTTGTACGCGGTTACGTTGAAAGCTCTGGTATACGGTAGTAATGCCTCTGAAGCCCTGTGGGTTGTTCCTGTCAAATTTAGGTAATAATTAATGAAAGTTTGGAATCATTCCTAAATCAATTTTACTTACGTTAAAACATTGAGAAAGACGGATAAATCAGAACAAGTAAATTTTAGTGAAGTAAGTTGTATTTTAAAATTTACTTTAATAAATGTTCTACGATACTTTCGTTTACGAATCCAACTCGTAGTTTATTATCTTTATTAAATTGAAATACTTTAATAAGAGAAAGAAAAATTTAGAGAAAATTCTACCAAATATAGAAAACCTTTAAAATGTTGAAGTAAAATAGAGCTCCTATAGAGCACATGAGAGAAAAAGAAAATTGAAAATCCAGATTTTTTTATAATATGCTCATATTTATGTCCGGGTGGGGTAGGCAGAGGTATTTCATTCCTGAAAATACCCACTTTACACCGTTTTATTAATTATTGCCTTTTGTAAATTACCTGAATCTACCCCGCATGTGAAGTCCACGCCAGATTCGACGACGTCTTGGACCGGCACCTTGTGATAGATTATTACGCGATGCTGATAGGCTAAAAACAAATATTCTCATAAGATTTGATATTACCTCACCAATTCGGGTTTAGTACCAGTTCGGGTTAAGAGATCAACACTCCACAATAGACCAAGTACATTATTCTTAACCAGTGTAATTGAACACTCAAATAACAAAATTAAAAATTATCTCACGCCTTTTATCCCCGAAGGGGTAGGCAGAGGTATTCCGTTTAAGGATATACCCACTTGAACAGTCACTTGAGAAGAAAGAAGTGTGCTATATATATTTTTATACAGTGTGAGTCTCCATAAAGTGCACATATGAAAATGGGTGAAACTAGACACATTTTTATCGACGGAAAAAATTATAAAAAAAAAACTAAAAATTTGTATTTACTTTTTATAAATATTTTTTCTTTTGATTACGTACTGTTGACTTTATGTAAATAAAACGTTACAATTTTTTAACTAAGAAGTACACACACCGGCACAATTAGCGGAACAGAAAAAAAAAGGAGAAAAAAGAGGGAATTTAGAACAATGAATGTAATTTTTAAACAATATATTATTTAAAATGAAACAACAATTAAATTAACATGTTTTGACATTCATTTGTAACACCATACTTAAAATTTTATAAAAATAAAAATTAAATTAAACAAAATGCATTTTTCTTCGATTTTTAATTATAGAGAAACAGCAGAAAATTCAAGATTTTCCAAAGTTTAACAACAATTTCAATGACTGTTCAATATCGAGTGTTTCCTCCTCGTGCTCTGATGAGGGTTTCCATCCGTCTGGGCATGCTGCGGATGATGTTATCAATGGTTTCTTGGGGCAACCTCTGCCATTCTTCAAGTAATGCGTTTCGCAACTCGTTGAGATTATTGGGAGGGGGCATTCTTGACTTTACACTCCTCTTTAGCAAGTCCCAGACGTGTTCTATAGGGTTCATATCGGGGGACCGTGCTGGCCACTCCATCACCGTTATACCAACATGGTTTAGGTATGTCTGTACTGTGCGAGCACTGTGAGCCCGAGCATTATCCTGCATTAGAATGAAGTTGTTACCAATAAAGGGGGCAAATGGCACAACATGTTCTTCTAAAATCTCCCTGATATACCGATCAGCATTCAGATTCCCGCCATCGACCACTACTAACTCCGTACGAGCTCCTAAACATATTCCTCCCCAGACCATAATTGAACCGCCGCCATATGCAACTGTATTTTCAAAATTAGACTGGATATACCGTTCTCCTTTGCGTCTCCATACTCGCTGCCTTCCATCAATTTGATTTAACATAACTCTGCATTCATCAGTAAAAAGAACCTGTCCCCAGTCGTCGAAGTCCCAATCACGATGTTCACGACCAAAGTGTAGACGGTTTGTGCGATGATGTCTCTAAAGTTTTGGGGCTTTGGCGGGCACATACGAGCCTATACCCACTTCTTCGAATCTTCTACGAACTGTCCGCTCACTCATCCTTACTGCTCGTACCTCTTCCAGTAAATTTCGAGCCTGCACCGCCGTTAGTCTCGTGTTCCGTCGGACTTGAAGTTGGAGAAAACGGTCATCCCTCCTTGAAGTACACCTTTTCCGGCCTTGTCCTCTCCTTCTCACTAGAGCATTCGTCAATCTGTATCGTTGGATGCTACGATAAATCGTTGATAACGATCGACGAAGGCTTCTGGCAATCGATCTGTAAGTTTGACCATTTCTCCTCATTTGATCTGCCCTAATGATTTCTGATGGCGTTAAATCAGGCATAATTAGATGCTCGTAAATTATCAATATGCGAAAAAACTCAAAAGCCTCAAAAACTGCAATTCAAAGCTTTGCAGAATGGAATTCACGAACCTTCTAAAAACGGACAAGCGGTGGAAAAAATTAATCAATGAAAATTAAAACAAAAGAAGGAAAAAAAGTATTCCATTTTTAAATTAAAACCCAAATTTAAAAAAAGCTTGTTTAGCCGGCCAGTAACACGCAAAAATGCGTAAATACTCCCTTTTTTTTCTGTTCCGCTAATTGTGCCGGTGTGTGTATATTGTGATAAAATAAAAACAGTTATGATGTAAAATAACAGAAGATACTAATAAAATAAAAAAATACCCAAAAAACGGTACCAAAAAATAATAAAAAGGGACTTTTTGAGGAAAATCTGTATTTTTATTCGTGTTTTTTTAATTAATTATCAAATTTCTCTAAATAATGCCCATATTATATGTAGTTTTTATTACTTTATATTATTTTCCATCGTATTACCTTTCAAAAACAAAAATCCCGTATCTTTATCCATGTCACAACGTTTACTATGAGTGTTTGAATTAAGTCATTCCGGGTGCACCATTAACGCTTCGTTCTAGATTGTCCCATTTTATTATTTCTTAGTACTGTTTTCTGGGTTTTATTTTTATTTTATTAGTATCTTCTGTTATTTGACATTATTTCTGTTTTTATTTTATCACGATATACTTCATAGTTTAAGAGTTATAACGTTTTCTTTACATAAAGTCAACAGTAAGTAATCAGAAGAAAAAATATCTATAAAATATAAAAAAATAAAATCTCCGATTTTTTTTTACATTTTTTCCGTCGATAAAAATGTGTCTAGTTTCACCCATTTTCATATGTGCACTTTATGAAGACTCACACTGTATATATTCCTTGACGTTGCACAAGCCTTTGACAAGGTTTGGCACGCAGGCCTAGTCTATAGATTACGAAACTTGCTACCACGGTAGTTTGCCGATATATTAGAATCCTACATAACAAATAGGTCATTTAGAATAGTAAGTCAAGAAGATGCTTACTCGGAGGTAAAACAAATCAAAGCAACCCCTGCCACAAGAAAGTGTTTTAGGACCGGTTCTATACCTACACTATACACATGTGACAGACCCGAGATTTAAAATGATTGTATAGCCACATTTGCTGATGACACTGCGATAATAGCAATAGGGCAAAGCCATGAAGAAGTAGTCGAAAAAGTTCAGAAGGCCGTAAATACTATTCAAGAGTGGACAAAGAAATTGTGAATTAAACTTAATTAATTAAAATTCATTTATGTTGACTTCGCAAACAAAAAGTTATCTTACCATCCAGTATACAAAAATAATCAATGGGTTCCATGCGCCAATACTGCAAAGTATCTAGAAATGACTCTTGACCCGAAGCTGCGGTGGAAAGCTCACCTCAAAAAGAAACAAGAATTAGGCATCCACTACAAAAAGATGTACTGGCTCATGGGAAGAAACTCTCCATTACCGGTGCAAAACAAATTATTATTACTTGTATAAAAACAAGTCAATGGTTCCCTTAATGGTTCCCCTAGCTTTGGAGCTGTACCGCAAAAAGCAACTTAAACATCATACAACGATTCCGAAAAAATGTACTCAGGGACATAGTGGATGCGCCTTGGTATGTAAGAAACGAAGATCTCCATCTGGACCTCAAAATAGACTTCGTTGACAAAACTATTAAAAAGTCATGAAAGGAGACTTCACCATCATGTGAATGTTAAGGCGATTCAGCCCCTGTACAGCACGGACACAGTGAAAAGACTTAAAAGAACGAAACCTTTTGAGTGAGTGCATTAGTGTAATACTATAATGATGGTGAAAACAAAATGAAAGCAGTTTAGGCGTTTCACATGCCTTAATTCTTTCTTTTTTTTTTTGCTTAAAATGACACAAGGAATAGCGCTTTGGCCGCTAAAGCTAAGTTGAGTTGACCGGTTAGAAGTTCACTATGATCCACTATTGTTCTGAGTGGATTCTGAAATACTTGCATCACTTAATATGCTCCACCAGTAGTACATTTAGCAGCACCCTGGGAGTTTGGTAAAATCCACCATAACAAAATAGTTTTTTTTAATAAATATCAATAGAAAGAAAAATAATAGTTTTTATTAAATAAAAATATGTATTCTAACTTAAGGTGTCAAAGTCTTACTATGAGGTAAGACTTTAGCAATAAATACCTACAGTCCGACATGTTGTGTTGTAATAACTTCTTCATTTTGTACTATAAACCAAGGTGCCATACTTTATAATATATAATTAAATTGTAGGACACAATTTTCACACGGTTATTCAGTCCCAAACTAGGCAGAGCCTGTACTATAGGAACTAAACAACTGATAATAGTATATTTTATATCGAGGGACTAAACGAAGCCATTATATACCAGAGGTGGTTTGAGGTGAGTCATGAAACCGAGGGTATATTAAGTTGGCGTTTAGTCTCGAGGTGCAAACTGTACTTTTCACTTTGAGTGCGAGAAAAATTGTCAATTTAGTACAAATTTATTTAAAACCCAACAAAAGAGAAGATTATTAGTGGTATTTTATTCCTCGTATTTTATTACCGGAACCATATATATATCATTGTAAAGCAAATTTACTGGGCTATTTGATAACATAATGAAACATTTTAAAATGCCACCCTATGTTTCAAAAATTCAGTAATATATGAGGGTTTAGGTCACTGAGAAACGAACGTCACCCTTTTGGTCTAGGGACCCAAAATGATTTAACCTGTGGGCCTATAATTATTAAGTTAGGGTGTCAATTAGGCTAATCGAATTTGTATGATTATTTTGCATTCCCTGAATTATTAAATTATAGTTTTTTTGTTAGTCAAAGTGGTATGTTCGTTTCATGGTCCAAGGTCCAAGGAGTAATAGTGTTCTGTGCTCCATGTAGGTGAAGAAATGTCATATTGACATTGGCAGAGTGGCAGACCGACAACATAATAAAAAAAATAACTGTGTTTTATTTCACTTCCGCATAAATGCTAATGACAGATAAGAGTGAGAAACAAAGTAGAGCGCTCTCTTTCACATAGCACATCAATCGCTACTTTCGTGCAAAAAAATATTTATTTCTTTTAAATATTTCTTTTTACTACTCTGGATTCAAGCTTTTTTGATTTCATGTACAAAAATGTATGTTGGATGGGTTACCAGTATTTTGATAATGTTGCAAGCAGATTTTTGTACTTTGAAGAATTTTACAAGTCAGGGGGCATTCTGGGGGGTGTTTTGTAGGACATATTTGTTTAAAATAATATCTTCTTACCGCTCTACTAAATCAGATCTCTATAGTATTTTTCATTTATTATTATACCACCCTCTATGGATTTTCTGGACATCACCTTTACACTCGACAAAAATTCAGAAATTTTCGCGGTCAGTTTTTTCTTCTAAACCTGTCAGGCTGTCACAGATTAACAAAGAGATTTAAATCTCTTTGCAGGTAAACAATTTAAAACACATGGCGCCACCTTCTTCGCGGAAAAACCATGGAACTAAAACTCTTCACATTTTCGCAATGAAGATGGTCCACACTCTACAGATATTTACTGGCTGTTTGAGGTTGTCTTTTTCTAATTAAGGAAATTAAAAAAAAAACTTTATACTCCCTAGGGACTAAAGTGGTCACTTTAGTCCCGCTTCGTAGGGCTATATTGGCGTACTTTTAGAGCATGAGAAGTGAAAACATAATTAAATGAAAATTAAACAGACACGAAGCCTACCGACATGTTTGTGCACACAAATGTTGGCCCCGAGTGGGGATCAAACGCGCGACCTCTGGCTCAGAAGGCGGGGTACTACCAACTGAGCCAACAGGTCCGTCATATTTATATTTATCGAAAGCCTGTTGAACATCGAGAAACGCCCCCAGGGCAATACTCCTTCTTCTCTTGGGTATTTCTTATGTGGTCAAATACTCTATGGACTTATTACTTGGTAATATTATATTTTCTCAGTACAGAGTTAAAACAATTTGCTAGTACTTTTTCAAACAATGTTGATTGAATATTGATCGAAGATTGCGACATCCAATTCGTTGAATGTGTGTTGAGGATGTTAAAATAGCGTCTTAGGACAATACTTAGAACTAACAACTTAAGCTCATTTGTCATAAAATAGGCCAGAAAGTGTTTATTGAGCTAGAAATTCAATCAGATCTCTACTTCGGATTTGAATGCATAGTTGAAATCGTGGAGTAGAAACGCGGAATAACTAAGAAAGTTATTGTCCTACAGTTGACAGTGCTTTGAAGTTTTATGACTACCTCCGTAAGAAAATGGAAGTTAATAATTTCTAACAATTTTAAATCGCAAGTGTCGTTAGTTACGAAAATCGTAAATCGGAGAATCGCGCTAGCCGCCTGGAAGTGATGCAGGCTTTTAACATTGCAGCGGGCGCCTCTTTAGCGTTTTCCATTTAAATTCAATCAACACAAAAAAGTCCTGGAATGTGCCCGGCTTGCTTCTGTGTGGCTGATACTGTGGTCACAAAACTACTTTAATTGTCAAACTAGACCAATTGACTCATCACATCACATACATAGTGATAAAGATACTCATGTACAGGTACATACATACATCACATTTACATCACAAGCAAGTAACATTATACTAAATTTGTAGCAATCATAGAACAAAAGCAACCTGAGATTTCCAGTCGACCCTCTCCAGTGGATACCATTTTGGGAGAGACCTTGGTCGAGACTTCCGTAGATACTACGGCGATAGTGCTGCGGCTTTGATAATTTTTCCTCACTTGCAAAGCGGCGCAATCCATGTGTCTCAAAATCTAAACGCTTATGCAAAGCAATCTGTAACAAAAACAAATGGGAATAAATTTATGTAAGAGCTGGTTCCCCGGTATAAAGAGGGGGAAATTGGCTAATTGTAGGAACGGAATACCTCGGCTGACCCCCTTGAAGATAATAAGGGACAGCATATTTACTTACTATATTATTAATAGCTAGCAGAGCAGTATCCTTACAGTTAAAGAGCCCGCTTCTCAAGATAATCAGTGAAGTTCAAATCCTGGCATGAACTAATGAGTTTTTCAAAAACTTACGTACATATTCATCAGTATCTCGACGGTAAAGGAAAACATTGTCAGGAAACCTGCAGGTCCCAGAATTAATTCTGAGGCATGTGTAACAGACCCGGTCCGGCCATGGGCTCACCACCTACCAAGTTTAGGGATCGAATAAACTGGTGAAAAGTATTTTCAGAAATGGAATACATCTGCCTACTCTCTCGGGGAAAAAAGGTGAGAGATTATTATTATTTATTATTTTCCAAGCTAAAGAAATGGCTGCTTCTTCTCCTCAACCATACATGCTGAAGTGGTGGAGTTGAAATGACGTTTAATAAGTGGACTTGTAAGTCCCTACTTTGAATAAAACATTTTGACTTTGTAACATCACAGAAATTATGAGAAGGTTTCAAGTATGACAGATGCTACGAATATTTGGTTACTATTCGGCCAGTTTGTTTAATCATGAAAAAAGTCAAAGTGATCCCATGTTTACTTTGGACGAACAAATAGTGTTATTTTTTTTAGCAGTTTACTTTCAGTTTCCGAAAGGCAAATCAAAGTAAAATTTGCTAACAGACTGTATACATTATTTCAGCTGTTCTGATTGGTTGAATTAAATCATAACGCTTTTCAGCAACTAATCAGAACAGTTAACATGAGATTAGACAGTTTGTCAGCTAATTTTAATTTAATTTGCCCTTCGTAAACCTGGGGGCCAATTCTACTAAATGACAGCGGTGATAGTTGTATGACAATTACATGATTGTCACTCAATGGTGATATTATGTCAAATTTTGACATAATATCACCATTGAGTGACCACAATCATGTAATTGTCATACAACTATCACCGCTGTCATTTAGTAGAATTGGCCCCCTGTAATACTGTTGCAGACAGTAACACAATCTGATGTAACAATTAAATAAATAATGCATGTCGTGAGACAATTAACTCGCAAACGAATCAAATACACGCCCGCACTCGTGCTGCTACGCAAATCCGACATATAGAACAAATATTATTTTTGTCTATCAAATTATCTTGCACCCAAAATTATCATCATCAGCCCATATTATTCCATGCTGGATAAAGGTCTCTCCCTGAGCATGATCCACTGAGCATGATCTAAGGCAATTACTCTTATCCAACTCTTCAAAGCCATGTGGCGAGCGGCAATGTAATTCTATATAATTTTAACAGAAACTATCCAAAATTCAAGCCAGCCTAGCCCCATTTGCCAACTAGTATTCGCAATGCATCAGATATTTTATTACATTAATCAGTGTCAAGAAGTTAAAACTATAATATAATGAATTATACAATACTTGTCAATGTATAATCACATTATATCAAAGAATCAGTACATAGTTAATAAACAATAAGTTCTCATTTACAGCAACAGCTTGTTTCTACCACACTACCAACTTATCATGCATTTTGTGAAAGTTATTATTTGAAATTATAATAGGAAATAAGAAAGTTTTCAAGGCGATCTGAAAACAAATTTTCTTTAATCTACCTGAGAAATAGGGCAAATCATTGAAATTACCACATTTATTATCTACACAGGTCAAAAAAAAATTCAGTCAGTGTAGGGTTACCTACCGTACTGTTTTCCCAGGCCATGTCTTTGTTTTTGCAGTGTCCTGGATAGTTTTTAAACAGTGTCATGGGTTTTTAAAGCATTCTGATAGCCATGTATTTTAAAATTCGCTTGCCACTTTTACAATTCTTACATAATGGGCGGCCTTACAGTTATCAAGTATTCGCACTGCTAAGCTGTTTTAAAACCATGACTCAACATGCCACTGGGTGATATCTCTTTCTATTACTGCATCTTGTTTTTAAACTGAATTGTCCCGGTTTTTCAACTACAAATCTTAGTTTTTTAAATGTATAAGTTGTAGTTGTTGGGGTTGGCATGCTTAAGGTGGAGTTAACATAATTCTTTATACCAGTATCAAATATATTTATTTCAGATTTTTCACATTTCAAACTTGCAAAACTTTATAATATGATAACCCACTTGACCCACTAATCGCACTTTGAAATTAACCTGTCCCCCATTTCAACCCCTTAAATGTAAAACAATATACATAATGGGCAGTCATACAGAAATCTTTTTTAAAAAATGCTTTTGCCAGCATAATTCCATCTACATGAGTACGCAAAGAATCTTTTAAGTAAATGTTGCAATAACAACTTGAGCTATGCAGATACAGCCGTGTTAGGCAATATGTTGTTCGATTTTCGCATATCCGTGGCATTGTGGCAGTGGCGTCTAATGGGCCATTTACACGAGGCCATTCCAGTGAGCCAATCCACTAATGGCCTCGTGTAAATAGAGACAGTCCAGTGCATTGGATGGTCCTCAAGCTTTTTTTGTATGCAGTTTGGATTGGCTTAGTGTAATGGCTCATGGAATGACCTCGTGTAATTGGCCCATAAGCTTGTTATAGAAAAAAAGTTTAGTTATGTGTCAAAGGTGCCAAGAGATACTGGAACAAGTTTTCATTCGCTAATGCATTATGTTCTATACTACTTCCAACATCTTCACTACATAGTATAAAACAAAGTCGCTTTCTCTGTCCCTATATCCCTATGTATGCTCACTTTATCTTTAAAACTACGCAACAGATTTTGATGCGGTTTTTTTTAATAGATAGTATGATTCAAGAGGTAGGTTTTAGTGTTAGCATTGCACCCGTGCGAAGCCGGGGCGGGTCGCTAGTAAGATTATAATTTAGTGTACCTACTTTGAGCAAAAAACATGATTACCCTATTGTCTTTCTGGTGGAGGCGTCGTGCCATCTCCTCAAGTAACTTTATATTGAAGCTTTTTTTCTTGCCGAAAGTGTTCTGGCGAACCTTCTTCCGTGGTTTAGGTGGTGCAGTCAGCAAGCTGAAGCGAGCATTCATAGTAATGCTTGTAGTTTCCAACCCGTGCACTGCTTCGATCACCATCTTAGATTATCGCAACAGAAAAACTTTCTAGGAAGGATGATATCTGAAATTTCTATTGGTTTTTCACTTATAGATCCTAAGTTGCAAATTACAGTACAAGTGAGCACTAGTGGTTTATCAAACTATCACTTGAAAATAGCAAATAGCAAGCAAATGTGCCGACTCGGTGCGAACCACAGATATCTGGTGCGAACCGCGCGCGCTAGACAACACACACAGCTAGACAACCTTGCAGTGTTGCCAACAGATAAGTGAACTCTCCTTCAGATTCAACATCTAAAACCACCAGAAAAACCACTAACCACCAAACGACCCAACTCTTATACTCGCTTAATTTTCCGCTAAACATTTCCTGACTTACAACATTTATTTATTTAAATGTCTAAATGCTCTTCTAGATGTCCTCCATAATTTTTTCCTTCATTTAAATAATTTCTTCGTGGAAAAAATAGCCGCTTTTAGTTTCCTCTACCCATTTAAAGTTATTTTTTTAATTTTATTACAATAACATATGTATATTTTCTTTGATAGAAGCAGTGATAGCCCGGACGGTTAAAGAGCCGGCCGAAAATCAGTGAGGCTCGGGTTCGAATCCTGGCATGTACCAATGAGTTTTTCAAAAACTTACGTACATATTTATCACTAGCTCGACGGTGAAGGAAAACATCGTGAGGAAACCCGCAGGTCTCAGAATTAATTCTGAGACATGTGTACACAGACCCGGTCCGGCGATGGGCTCACTACCTATTACGTTTAGGGGTCCAATATCTCTCGTGAAATGTGGGTATATCCAGTAATGGAATACCTCTGCCTACCCCCGCGGGGATAAAAAAGGCGTGAGATTATATTATATTATAATTTATATATTACTAGCAGCGCCCCGCGGTTTCACCCACGTAGTTCCCGTTCGCGTGGGAATATCGGAATAAAAAGTATCCTATTTCTGTCTCCTGGTTCTAAGCTACCTCCCCACCAACTTTCAGCCAAATCGGTTCAGCCATATAGATTATATACAGGGTGTCCCAGAAGTCAACGATAAGCCGGAAACCAGCGATAGGCCTAGTCATGAGGGTAATCATAAAAATATAAAAAAAAATCTATGTTCTTTTTTCAAAATGTTATGAAGGTTTTAAAAAAATCCTAAAAAACGGACACCTTGTAATGAACTTTCTTGTACTGTGACTGTAAATATTTACTTTTTGAATATTTTTTTTCTGTAATGCTATAATGAATAGCCGTGCTACAATTTACAATAAAAAAAAATTACATAACTGCCTCACTTTTAAGTAAAAAGTTTTTGTTTCCAACGTTGAATTCTAAATAATTTCATCAACCAACTTAAACCAGCTGTACTGTAAAAAAAATGTATGGCTACTATTTTGGCAAGTATACTTAAAAGTTGACGCATTTAGTCTAGATTCTAAAATGGTATAACACATGCTAGGTTTTGTTATAGTTGAGACATGAAAAATTTTTTTCTCGATGAATCCGGATTCTATGCCAATCTAATTTAATGAGGTAAAATGTTGGTAACGCAACCTTCTTAAGTAAATCCAGGTCAAAATCTTTTTGAATGGAGACGGACTCATAATTTTGAAAAGAGAACCTAACAGGGATTTTTGTTTATTCGTACATCTTTTGTTTATGTCATTTGTTTGATGGCTTTGATTTAAATCCATCTGTCCCAGAAGTAAAGATTCTGAAGTCTGTTGCTTAGATTGTATTTGCGTGTAATTACGAGTTCGTAAAGTGAAGTTATCATACCAAATAGACATACCGTACAGGAGTACGCCAACATGCATCTTATTTACGGAGAATGCTTATGTAACCCCAATGCTGCAGCTAGGGTGTATCGCGAGAGATACCCAAACTTAGAGCGTCATCCTGATTACCGAGTTTTTATTAATCTGCATCGATCATTATCCGAAGGTCGATTCCCTGGTCATATGGCTGGTGAAGGAAGGCCCCTCTTGCCCTACGAGGACGAAGTCATGCAAGCTGTGGAAGAAGATCCAAGTATATCCGTACGTGGAATTGAGGAAAGCCTTGGAGTACCTAAAAGCAGTGCACATCGTATTCTGAAAAAAAAACCGTCTGCATCTATTCCATGTACAACGAGTACAATCTTTGCTTCCCCGAGACTACCCAGAGAGAGTGCGATTTTGTCAAACGATTTTGCAAAAACACACTGAAGATCCCGAGATTTTGAAACGATTCTATGGTCCGACGAAGCAACGTTTAAAAAGGACGGTTACATGAACCTACACAATTTACACGAATGGCACGTGGAAAATCCTCACCTAATGCGTGAAGATCATTCACAGTACCGTTTTAAAGTAAACATGTGGACAGGCATTTTAAACGGTACAGTTATTGGTCCGATTAAGCTGCCAGAGACCATAAATGGACATGTTTATTTAGAATTCCTACAAAATCAACTACCCGATTTATTAGAAGAAGTGCCGCTAAATATTTACGGCAGCATGTGGTATCTAGTCTAGTCAGAGAGTTTCTCGATCAAGAATATCACGCCGAAACGTCACGCCCGGCGTATAGCTTGATCATTTTTATGGAGATGTAGAGCGTGCATATTAGCTGAAGGAAAACAGTTTGAACATTTGTTATAAAAATGCTGTAAAACAATGTTGTATGTCATACCACATTAAATAAAAAAAATATTACACAAACTTATTTTAAGTATCATTACTTTAAAGGAGGGTTAAGAAAGAGGATAAAAAGGCTTAGTTCAGGTCAGCTGCAGACTTAAGGTTGCTTTACCAACATTTCACCTCATGAAATTAGATTGGCATAGAATCCGGATTCATCGAGAAAAAAATTTTTCATGCCTCAACTAGAACAAAACCTAGCATGTGTTATACCATTTTAGAATCTAGACTAAATGCGTCAACTTTTAAGTATACTTGCCAAAATAGTAGCCATACATTTTTTTTACAGTACAGCTGGTTTAAGTTGGTTGATCAAATTATTTAGAATTCAATGTTGGAAACAAATTTAACTTTTTACTTAAAAGTGAGGCAGTTATGTATTTTTTTCTTATTGTAAATTGTAGCACGGCTATTCATTATAGCATTACAGAAAACAAATATTCAAAAAGTAAAAATTTACAGTCACGGTACAAGAAAGTTCATTACAGGGTATCCGTTTTTTAGGATTTTTTTAAAACCTTCATAACATTTTGAAAAAAGAACATAGAATTTTTTTTATATTTTTCTGATTACCCTCATGACTAGGAATATCGCGGGTTTCCGGCTTATCGTTGACTTCTGGGACATCCTGTATATATATAGATTATATTATATATTATTTAAAGTGATCAGACGAGAATCGGGGGGCAGTTCAACACAAGAAATAAAAAAAAATACATTCTTATATAGAGCGCCACAATTACCTTTTCGAAAGAGAAAAGATGTTTCGCAAGTACCTACTCGTTTCTAGGAATTTTTCACTATTTCATCGACTTAACCAATCTATCGGATTTCACTATAATAATCCACTTGACGTGGGAGAAGTATGATTGATTACATATAGGTGACAAAACTAAGCTCGCAAATTGATATCTTCGGATATCAATTTGCGAGCTTAGTTTTTTCACCTATAGCAGTAAAAAAAAATATTAATGTAAGGGTTGAACCCTGAATTCTACCACTATAAAAATCCACTAGCCCCTATTAGTAGTCTCCGACCAAAACTAGTTTTCTGGCTGAAACCGAATATTCGGCCGTGGCTTCAGTTTCTGCAAAAACCGAAACCGAAACTCACGTGGTCAAGTATAAAATTCCTTAAAATACTGAAAGTTGGTGCATTTTACCCATTATTCTGCTTTAATTAGGACATGAAATGGAAACTTAGTATATTAAATTTGTTGTAATAATTTATTTAATATAATATAAAAAAACATTAACGCACGATAATTCCCGAACAACCCTCCTAGCCAAGTGGCATTGTACAATCTAATCGAATGTTCTTTTAGATTGACATGTATGGGATTGACATAAGCACTTGCCAATGAGCGCTAACGCTAATGTCATTCCCATACATGTCAATCTAAAAGAACATTCTATTCGATTGTGCAATGCCACTTGACAAGGGGGGCAGGGCCGCCAGCGTCCGCTAAAGCGTTGCCGCGAGAAACGAAGTTAGGCGAGCGTGCACGACAGCTTCCGAAATCAGTTTCGGTTTCCGCAAAATTTTCGGCCAATTTTGGCCGAAACCAAAACTACCACTGAAACTTGATTTTTGGCCGAAACTTGGCTGAAACCGAAACTGAAACCGAACTTTCGGTCGGACACTAACTATAAGCAATATTTCGCCACCATAAGGGGGGCTGAAACAACCAGTTTTAGTGTAAATTTCACTAGGTTGGCAACACTGCAACCTTCTAACAACTTAGACTAGACAAAAGACTTTTGTAAGGCATTGGCAATTTAGCCATCAGCACTAAACACGACACGAAATTAATAAATTTTCACGATTTTTAGCTCTGCTCCAGAATGTTTGCACAAAAATACACTTGGTAATATATAATACTGGCTTCTCGAGGTAATTTGGAAACGTCCATCACTCGCATTTGCCACATAACACATTATCTGTACATATAATAAAACTCTAACAGGGCCGTGCCTATACATGAAATATTTTTTTGTTAATTTTAGCGGTGGTGTATGTAGGTAGTTATCGATGTCGATACAAAAACACAAATTTTTGTAATTTTTGTCTGTCTGTATTTCTGTCTGACTGGTTGTGATTTTGATAAAATTGAACCGTGATAGTTAATTTTCACAGAATATTATGTATTTCTGTTGCCACTAGGTAACAAATAATAAGAATAAAATTCATATTTAAGGGGGCTCCCATACAACAAACGTTATTTTTAAGTAGGGTCAAGGCGGCAACTGTGGCTATAGCGACAACAGTGGCGCAGTGGCCATTTGTTAGAAAGTATTAGAGATAGCTATCTCTCTCTCAAACTCTTCGAAAGGCTTCAAAACACGAACACATCACAACCAATCGGCTTCCATCTGCGACGGAATGAATGCGTGTTGCGAGTAATTTTTTTGTTTTGACCATCGAAAAAGTGAGTTTAAAGGTAAGATATACTTTGTATTTGTTCTCTAACCTTTTGTTACATTTACAAAGTGATATTTGTGATTAAGAGCAAGTTTATTTGAGATTGTTTTGGCGTTTACAGCACTTCCGTTTACGCAACAGTGTGGCGTGTGGCATGAGGCAAAATGGCAGTTTAGTACAGTCAAGTTTAGAGCAAGTCAAGCTTGACACTACCAGTTTAAGCTGAGCTCTCATTTATACTGTGCGCCATAGAATACAGGGCCGGGTCAAAGTCCAAAGTGTCAAGCTTAGCGTGCTCTTGACTGTACACAGTGGCTCAAATCACTTTAGTACACAGTGGATCATGAACCACTGTGTACTATATTACTGTATATTATTACCAACAAGACTCTCACCCATTAATGTAATCGCCGGTTATTTAATAAAATGTATATTTTGTAATTTTTTTTCTACAGGATGGCTCGTCTAGCAAAGCCACGCAAAAAAGGCAATCATTCGGCTGACAATATGAGAGCAGGGGGCCAATTCTACTAAATGACAGCGGTGATAGTTGTATGACAATTACATGATTGTGGTCACTCAATGGTGATATTATGTCAAAATTTGACATAACATCACCATTGAGTGTCAAAATTTGACATAATATCACCATTGAGTGACCACAATCATGTAATTGTCATACAACTATCACCGCTGTCATTTAGTAGAATTGGCCCCCAGGGCCCCACTTCTACTAAATGTCTTCGGATATAGTTGGATGACAATGACATGTCAATGGTCAGTCAATGGTGTTATTTGGCACTTTTTGTATTCTGTTAACTGACAGTTTTCACAAAAAAGATACGACACGTCATGATTTTTGTAAAATTTTCATTTTGCTGTATTTCGGGTTTTGACTCGTAATAGTGATGGTATATTATGTGTCATGTGTCCGTGAAAGAATACAGTAAATGGGAAATGCGATTAAACACATAGGATGAATAACTTATTTATCGAAGAGAAACAAAGACTGAAGACGAAGCAGAATAATACCTCTCGATAATATCGCGCACAGTGTTGCCAACAGTTAAATTAACTTTCCACCAGATTCAACATCTAAAACCACTAACGAAAAACGACCTTACTCTCATAGTCGCTAAATTTTCCACTAAACGCTTTTTTATTAACAACATTTAGTTATTTATACTGAAGTGTAAATTCTCTTCTAGATGTCATCCATAATTTTTGTCTCCATTTAAATAATTTCTTCGTGGGAAAAATAACCGCTTTTGGTTTCCTCTACCAGATGGCCTATTTAAAATCATCAGACGAGAATCGAGGGGTGTTTCACAAAGGAAATTAAAAAAAAGGACGTAGTTGGCTAGAAGTAACGCACCTTTCCACTTGGCGTTATAGAAATATGATTACATATAGGTGACAAAACCAAGCTCGCAAATTGCCATCAGAGGGTGTAGCAAAAAAAAAAGTATAAATACCGGTTGAAAACTGAACTCTACCACTAAAAAAACCACTAGCCACTAAAGGCAATATTCCGCCACTAAAAGAGGGGGTCAAAACCACCAGTTTTAGTGGAAATTCCACTAAGCTGGCAACAAAAACAATCGCGATATTAACGCGCGGTAATAACGCGCCTGTGGGAGGGAGCCTTAATTGTTGAGAGATAGAGTTTGGCTAATGAAAGATGAGACTGACTTTTTATTCCGAAAATGTATTTGGCAACACCAATACTAACGTCACTGTACTATTAACCTGAGTAGTTGAAGTGTCAAAGTGAAAAATATTTGAGCGATTTATGTGATTTCTAATTGAAAACATGACGAAAACACTGAAAAGCTACTTGCGAAAGTTTCTTTTTACAATGAATAGTAAATTTAAAGAAAAACAAGTAGAAAGAGATGTCGTTTTCAAACAAAAATAAGAGTGTTTACATGAAATATCTCAGTGCACTGGTTAGTATGAGATGGAGATTTTGATACTTTTCATTGTGATTGCACATTCCATTTCATTTCGCAGGAGTCAATTTGTCTTTATACCTTTGCAGAAAACATAAAAGTAACAATACAAAAATTAAGTGATTTGTTTCTAAAAGAATGTTTAGAGACACAAATTGCGTATCATAATGAGATTTTAAATAAAAAATACCTAAAAGAAATGATTTTTATTGCCATTTTTTTGTTTCCTTCCTCCACTTACGGTTGTTTTTGCAATCTATTTAGAGAAATAGTAAGCTACTATTATTTAATTTTAATTTATTAAATAAAAAGTACCAAAGCTATATTTCCAACTATAAACCGAGTTGCCATGCAATGATTTTTTGAATTTGCCTCGTTTTTTCAGTCTCATCATCTTTCACTAACGCAGTAACATTTCGATAAGTTTTGAGGAAACTTATGGATTTTTGTGGATAGACTCTGAAGCAAAGCTAAAAATCTTGAATTTCGTGTCATGTTTAGTGCCGATGGCTAAATTGCCAATGCCTTAAAATTACAAAAAAAAGTTTAAAAAATAATCCGCGAAAACTTTTAGTTTCAATTTACAAGTGATTTACCTACTTAGATACAGTTCATTATTGTATAATTAAGTGTTATGTTTACAGTGAAGAAGTAAGTCATTATTTTTATGGCTCATCAAAATCTCTATAATTACTCAAACACTTTTGTGGCGCACTTTTATTTGAGTAATTATGTGTGTCGTGTCCAAGTGCCGGCCAACATTCGGCGCCCTATACCATGTCGGCACATTACTTAACGCCCTGCCACAACAACGACGCGCTCGAAGCACTCTTCGATCCAACCTACGATGTCGCACGTTGCTAACGGGTCTCTAGTCGACGAATTCTGTTTATTCGATATGGACGCATGCTACGAAACCTTCGACAAAGACGGGTAAGTGTCTCAAATTATATTTTTTTTTAAATTCTACATGTTTTTAAATATCAAAATAAAATTTAAAAAACTTGTTTACTTAGAATTACCTGTTACTAAACTATGGTTATTTGAACACCTAAAATTTTTAATAAAATTGTTGTTGTGGATGCCAAAATGAGTCAATTTTACGAGGAAATTTGAAACATTTCGAAGTTTTATTACCTACAAAAAAGGGAAAAATGTGCCTCACTCTAATATTGTAGCATAATGAAACCAAACCATTTTTGAAAAGATTGATCGCTGGTGATGAGAAGTGGATCACCTATGACAAGAATGTGCGAAAAAGATCATGGTCAAAGGGTAGTCAAGCTCCACAGTCTGTGTCCTAACCTGGACGCGCAGTAAGGTGATGCTGTGTGTATGGTCGGATTGGAAGGGCGTTTTCCATTATGAGCTTTTATCGACGCGAAAAACCATTGTTTCGAATCTTTACTGATAAAGAGCCAACAACTAACAAGACTCAAGCACGGAATTGATAAAAACATCCGGAATTGATCAACAGAAAAGAAATGGTCTTTCATCATAATAAAGCTAGACAATATACATCTTTGGCCACTCAGCAAAAATTGAGAGAGCTTGTTTAAAAAGTCTTACTGAATGCACTGTATAGTCCTGACCTTGGACTCTCAGATTTTGACGTATTTCAGCTTCAGTACAGTAATGTGATTAGGTTTCTACTTACAAGACGGCAACAGGTTTTCAAACAAAATTGCACATTGGCATTGCATATTGTAATAAAATGTAACTTGAAAACAAAAAGTTCTTGAATTTATAATATATAGAGAACTAGCTGACCCTGAAGCAAACTTCACATAAACTATCTGCTAAATAGTCCGAATAAATCCTAAAATTTGGTTTGTTTAGGTGAGCCCGTTCTTGAGTTATAAAATAACAATGAAAAGTGGCATTGATTTTTATATATATACATTTAGAATACGGGAATAGAATATAGCCTATGTTACTCAGGAATATTCTAGAAAATTGGTCTAGTAGTTTTTGAGTTTATTCGTAACAAAGATACAAACATACAAAAATACAAATCTTTCCTCTTTATAATAGGTATTAGTATAGACAAAGAAACTTTTTCCCTGACCTAATATTATTCTTGCCTACTGAAAGTGTTTTTTTGCTATTATTTTAATAGTTTTATAGGAGTTAGAATTAGCACAACTTGGCATTAGCAATAAATAAATTTTATAGTAGTGTGTTTAATACTAATTTTGCATAATACCAGAGACCAGTTTAAATAAATTTATTTAAACTGGTCTCTGATAATACAGAGGTGAATCAAAAAGTTCTTTGTGCAACAATACAAAACCTTTTTGGGAGAAATTTTATATTCAAATCACTACATAGTATAAAACAAAGTCGCGTTCTCTGTCCCTATATCCCTATGTAAAAAATAAATCTTTAAAACAACGCAACGGATTTTTATGCGATTTTTTTTAATAGATAGAGTGATTCAAGGTGAAGGTTTTAGTGTTAGCACTGCACCCGTGCGAAGCCGGGCGGGTCGCTACTTATACAACAAAATAAATATCTCATTTTATATCCCCGAAGGGGTAGGAAGAGGTATTCCATTTCAGGAAAAACCACATTTCACCAGTTTAATCTGAGGTGCTGAGCCCATTGCCGGACCCGTTCTGTTACACATGCCCTGAATTAATTAATTCTGAGACCTGAAAGAAAAAGAATTAATTCTGGGACCTGCGGCTTTCCTTACGATGTTTTCCTTCACCGTCGAGCTAATGATAAATATGTACGTAAGGTTTTTTTAGGTACATGGTAGCGAGGCTCTTGAACCACTGGGCTATCACTGCTATATAATCACACAATATTTATGCAAACTTTCACTTGTTTTTGTCAGTTTGTTTGCACATAAGAAATTAGCTATGGAAAGGTATTCTAAACAAACTCAGTGTTTTTTTATAATTTGTATCAATATAAATTTTTTTAGATTACTATTGGTCTCGTATTTTTTTTTAAGATTTTGTTATATTGCGTCATCTAGTCACAAAATTCTAAACGAGCATGCGAGAGTGAGTCTGGAACAGGCATCATAGAAGATTATTATAAAACAAACATGCTTGTGAAAAGATTACATCATAACAATTAATTGTGATTTTTGCATATTTTTGCGCAATTCTTTCCTTTTTTTTTTAAGAATATGAAAATAAGGCATCTAATAGAAAAACTTCGAAATGATTTTTGAATTACTGCTTAGCTATAATAAAATTTGGCATGGCTAATTAATGAACATAAAACTTGTCAAAATTGTCTAGGGATGTTGAATTTAACCCAGTTTTAAACGAAACAAATTATATATTATAATATACTAGCAGCGTCCAACGGTTTCACCCGCGTAGTTCCCGGTCCCGTGGGAGTACGGGGAAAAAATATAGCCCATGTGTTACTCTGATGTATAAGCTATATAACTGTAAAATTTCATAAAAAGCCATCAGTAGTTTTTGCGTGAAAGAGGAACAAACATCCATCCATACCTCCACCCATACAGCCTTTCGCATTTATAATATTAGTAGGATATTATGGGTCACTATTCGTATAATTAAAGCGCCATTTACTGCTGTAAAAGTCATAAAGGTTTTGCTTGTCATTGCTTGATAATAAGTAAAGAAAGGGAAAAATAAAAGTTGTGATAAATCTACAAGGGAAGTAATCATAAAACTTCGAGAAAAGAATTGGTCGTATAAAAAGACAGCCGACCATCTGCTATGCTCAAAAACTATGGTTTTCCACGCTGTTAAGCATTTTGATGTATCAAACTACTTCAAATGTTCTGCGTGTACCCACCTAAACATAGAAAGACATGACAAGACGACGCGATGATCAAATAATCGTCCGTTTGGCAAAACAAAATCCTTTTAAAGGGTCTAATGAGCTGAGAAAAGAATATTTTGGTGAAAACAACCCTTCAGCAATCTCGGCACGCACTGTTCGAATGGGTTTGGTAGAAGAAAAGAAAAGTAAAGGGTAGCAAAGAAGGTGCCTATGTTGAAACGGTGGCATAGGCAAGCCCGGCTTGCATTTGCAAGAAGGTATGAAAACTTTACAGTTAGACAATTGACAATTTCTTTTATAATGGCGGTCCTTTTTGATTTCGCCAAAGCCAAGTTTACAGAGCTTGATCGGTGGATTTTAATGAATGTGGTTTGGACTCTTGTTAGACAGTGGAAAAATGATAATTTTTCTGACGAGACAAAAATTTTTTTTTGCTATTTGTCAGGGCCACTTAGGTAGAGTATAAATAGATGTACATCTACTTACCTCTAATTTTATTAGCTTTATAAAGTAGGTAATGAAGTTGGAGAGTAAGTAGTCAAGTTGCAGAGAACTGTCAGACCACTTGCGCAAAATATTTCGAAACTTCTAAATCTTAAAAACCGCCAGTAATGTTAGATAGATATATAAAGAAATAGGATTTGTGAAAAATATCTCCTAAAACTACAAACAACAATGAAGAATACGCTTAATAACCGTTATAAGAAAATGACTTGAGTTTTTTTTTCGCTGCTACCTAGTCCATAATTATTTCTGCTATGCAGAGACGGCAAGCTGAACTTTGCTGAGTTCCGGCTGATCTGCAAGGCTCTGTTTCGAAATGACAAGGGTCATATCTATCCCCTGTCCGAAGAGCGTGCCAGGCACATATTCCAGGTATAGATAGACTCCTCTTAAAGTGAAGTAATTTTTCCTGTAGGAGACAAATGAGATGAAAGTACAATCTGCAATTTGCGCCATTATTTTACCCATTAAACGTATAGGTACTCCAGGTTCAGAAGTATTTTTACTTATGATTAGTACCTACCAACTGTAAAAGAGTACTTAGTCTTTATGGACACGTCACGTGATATGGAAATCGACTTTTTTCTATTACCTCTACTTGTCTAATTGGTGAGGAAACATAATGGTTCATTTCTGGTTGCACTTAATGCTTTAAGTCTTCCTGAGGATATTTGTCAGAAAATTGTGTTAGCAATGTGAAGACGCTTAGTTCTCTCTCAGATGGGCATCGCGTCCTCTGGCAAAATGCCCTTCCAAATTACGTAGATGTATATTTTACAGGTGTTCGACAAGAACAGTGACGGTTACATTGATAAGGAGGAGTTCACCTTCTGCTGGAACCACTGGATTAAAGTTGTAAGTATTTCATAACGGCTACTTCCGTCCAAAGGAGAGATTGTTTTCAAAGTAGTGGTAGAGGTACTTTAAAGAATTGAGATTTAGTTCTAGCATGGTTGACGGGTATGGTTTAAAACACTTAATCCAGAGTAGGATTGGTATGATGGCTACTTTTAAATATTTTTTGATTCGATGAAATTACTTATTTACTGTAAAGGGTCATTGATAGTTGTCTCATTAAGTGTTTCGGCTCATCCTTAGAGTTGTAACTTTTAAAGTATTTGTCATATAACCAGAAGTAGTTCTAATTTCATTAAATAGTTCTTTATACCTAACACTTTGTACATTAGTAGGTGTAAGGCAGTGAACTAGAACTGTTTTTATTTCTCTATTTGGAATTGTTTTTAAATTAGAGCAGGGTCTGAAATGCAGTTGTGCTGAGACTCGAGCTTTTCATCCACATTATGAACTTACTTAATAATATAATAATATATATAATAATAATATAACTAATATAAAAATAATAATATAATCTCACGCCTTTCATCCCCGAGGGGGTAGGCAGAGGTATTCCATTACTGGATATACCCACATTTCACAAGATACATTGGACCCCTAAACGTGATAGGTGAGCCCATCGCCGGACCGGGTCTATTTACACGTCTCAGAATTAATTTTGAGACCTGCGGGTTTCCTCACGATGTTTTCCTTCACCTTCATGAACTTACTTTTACTTAGTTAATTATATATTTGCGCTCTGAGTTGATGAATATTTTTTTTTATATAACTTCAATTGTGATATTTGATAGGCAATAATTTTTACACATGCTACTGAAAATGAAATGTATAATATGAAAAGTAAAATGAAAATTTATATGATTGCGATTTTACAGATTTCATAAGTAAGGCTAGGTGAAGAAGAATAGCAGGTGCAACGTGTAAAATTTCATTTTACAATATGATTTTTCAAATGCTACTCATACAATGATTCAGCTCTAATTAAAAGAGTAGTTAACATGCATTGCGAATAGTAGGTATTTCCTATACGTCCAACCTTTAGTTATAAAGCGAAGCGAAATGTTGGTTGTTTTCAAGGCAAAAACTATAAAATAAGTCATTTAGTTAAATACACATAACTTAGAGTTACTAAGTATAGGCAAAACAGATAAGTAGGTAGGTATATAAAATTCTTAAATATTTTTATGTTAGTTTTCCTTAAACATAAAAGAGCTGAAACAGGACTTCATAATTAGGTTCCAAATAATAAAAATGAATTGTGGGACACAATTCACACACGGTTATTTATTCCCAAACTAGGCAGAGCCTGTACTATGGGTAGTAAACTACCCGTGGGATAAACATACTTAAATAAATATTAAACACCCAGACACAGAGCCAACATACATGTTTATGCACACAAATGTTGGCCCCGAGCGGGGATCGAACCCGCTTCCTCCGATTCAGAAGGCAGGGTCATTACCAACTGAGCCAACAGGCCCGTTCTAAACTTCTGTCACACATACAATCCTCCTATTATACAAAATACTATGATAATGTGTCATTGCAGATAGTACGACCAATAAGTGCTTTTCTGATCGTGGACGTGCAGAATGACTTCATCTCTGGGACGCTCAACATTAGCAACTGCAAGGCCCAGCAGGACGGAAGCGAGGTAAGATGCACACGCTTAGCTTGGCGTAAAGGTAGCATCAGCCATTCCTCCCTTTTGAACTAAAACTGTCATCGGATGAATCTACCAACAAAGAATGAGAGTTACATACATACATATGCTCACGCCTTTTCCCGAAGGGGTAGGCAGAGACAACAGCCCGTCAACTGCTACGATCCTGGCATACCTCACGCGCCTCATCCACATCCATCAATCGGTTCATACAAGCTCGTCGGTTTCGGGTACTCTTTATATGGCCTAGGTCGCCCTCTGCCGACTCGGCCACTCACAATCCCCTTATATATTTGTCTCGTTAGAGGCCTTTCATCCATCCGCTCGATATGTCCAAACCACCTGAGCATTCCTTTCTCAATCATAGTCACTACATCCTCTTTCAAGCCACAACGCTCTCGGATTACACACTATTCCTCATTCTATCAATAAATCGTACTCCACTCATGCTTCATAATGAGAGTTATTCCGAAATTATTCTTCATATTATTATGTTCGATGATGATACTGACTCGATGTGATATTCGTCCTCATGTATGGATCGGAATGTTAATCAGGAGGATGAAAGGAGACTGCATGCAGCGGAGTGAGAATTTTGAGATGGATGTGTGGAGTAATAAGAATGGATAAAATTAGGAATAAGTAGATAAGAGGAAGTCAGAAAGTTGCACCCGTGACGGAGAAATTTAGAGGTAATCGTTTGTCATGGTATGGACAAAAAATTAGGAGGGATGAGAGTAATGTTGTAAGGCGAGTGCTTGATATGAATGTGGAAAGTAAAGGAAGAGGGGTAGACCAAAGAGAATATTAATGGATTGTGTCAAGGATGATATGTGCAAGATGAAAGTGAATGTCGATATGATGTATGATCAAAGAAATTTAAATATAATAGGGCATAGAGGGGGCATTGGGAATATTTTCATACAAAACTTTGAAGCCTAAGCGTCATGTCCTTGTCATGTCAGTTAGTATGAACGCGAGCTGTCATTCGGTCAAAATTGTACTAGACTTATTCCACTTGGAATAACTTTTGGCTTCAAATTTTCCTCGCTTTGTCCCCTCTATGCCCTATTATATTTTAATCTCTTTGTGTATGATAGATCTAAATGGAAGGAAAGAACCACAAAAACATACTGCGCCGACCGTAGGTAAATAATAGGAAAGTAAATGATGATTATACTCTATGTCTAGTTTTGATAAGACAAATGAATATTTTTCGAAAATCATCACATTTTGATCAGAGGCTTGAAAAAATATTATAGAAAAACTAGCTGACCCGGCGAAAGCGGCAAATCTTGTTCTGCCATACAAATGGAGGGTTGGAGTAGGAGAGTAAAAAATACTTTACGACATATTCTCAATAAAATTGGTAAAGCCGTTTCGGAGGAGTGCAACCAGTAACACCGTGACACGAAATTTTTATATTAGATTTTTTTCAAACGTCTTTGCATTTGTTTTTGGAATATTATCTATGTTCAATGAACACGTTGCTTGATGCTAATAGTCCAGTCAAAATAGACAAAATTATGATTCCAGTTTGCATTAATTCCCAACAAGTTGGATTTTTGTGCAGGCCTTGGATGCGTCATTACAAATGACATGTCAAAAGTCCCCATCGATCCCGCTTGTGCGTTGTTTTTTATTCCAGGTCAAAGGTCACAAATTTGCGTTTTTTGCGAATATCTCTGAAACAATGAGAGCTACCGAAAAATGGTTTTAACAAAGTTTGTAGATCGTAAAATTGTCTACAAAATAGATCTCAAAACTGTTTCTTCTACGGTGCACTGTTCTCGAATTATGGCTATTTTAAACATAGAAAATTCGAATATGCACTCATGCAGAAAAGTTGGATTGTATTGTTCATCGGTATGTACCAATTGTCAAGGCCGTCTACACAAATCGAGCAAGAAGAGGAATAAGACAGTGAAGAGGAAGAAACGAGTGACTATGAAGAATTCGATGATGAACGATGATGTAATTTTCTTGCTGTTAAAATTTTCATTAAATTTAAATAAAAAAAAAATCATCAATAAAATAGTGTCCCATTACATTCTCTCGATCAAAATATATTGTGGAGTATTCCTACTGGGGAAACCACGTTAAAAAAAACCGGCCAAGTGCGAGTCGGACTCGCGCACCGAGGGTTCCGTACAACCTTGCAAATTTATGGTTTTCGTAATTTTTCCTTTATCTATGCTATAAGACGTTGCTTCGTACCAAATTTCAAGATTCTGAGATCACGGGAAGCATCCTGTAGGTTTTGATTCCCTTGCAAGTGTCGAAAATTTGCGGCATAAACGGCTGTATCTTTTGATTGCGTTGGCTTAGAAGTTTGATTTTTTCACAGCTTCAAGGGACAGTAGACCTGAGTAATTGATATAAATTTCAGCTTCATACCTCCACGCGTTCCTGAGAAAAAGGGTCTTGACAGACAGACGGACGGACGGACAACAAAGTGATCCTATAAGGGTTCCGTTTTTTCCTTTTGAGGTACGGAACCCTAAAAAAGCGCCGTGTACACTACCTCAGAGGTGGTGCGGAAATGTGTGCATAGTCGAAAATACGACTTTACTGCGGTCTAAAGTCACGATATCTCGAAAGCGATGCTTAAATAGAATAAAAGTAGTAGAATAAAAGTGTTGAGATATTTTTTGGAGACAATTTTACGATCTACAAACTTTGTTTGAACCATTTTTCGGTAGCTCTCATTGTTTCAGAGATATACGCAAAAACGCAAATTTGTGTAATAAAAAACAACGCACAAGCGGGATCGATGGGGACTTTTGACATATCATTTGTAATGACGTATTCAAGGCCTGCACAAAAATCCAGCTTGTTGGGAATTAATGCAAACTGTAATGTCTATTTTGACTGGAATAATAACAAAACTTTCAATAAATATATAAATGATTTAAAAAAAAACGGTATAGGTAATAATAAGATTCAGCCTAAGTGATTTTTTTGAAATCGATAACTATATCTACACTACCACTAAAATTTTCAAAAAATATTTCATGTACAGACACGGTCTCGTTAGAGTTTTATTATATGTATCTGGACTTGGTTAGCACTATTCTTTTTTCCTACTAGCAGCACCCCGCGGTTTTACCCGAGTAGTTCCCGTTCCTGTGGGAATACGGGGATGAAATATAGCCTATGTTACTCCCTGATAATGTAGCTTTCCATTGGCGATATTTTTTGTAAAATCGTTTTCGTGGTTTAGGCCTGTTCCCGTTTATCCCGATTATTTCCCGAAGAAGAAAAATTTATACGTTTAAATATGTATATCACTGGTATCGGACACGCTAAACTTCAAACAACCGAGTCTGTCTGTATTATATGAATATGGTTGAGGTCCTCATACATCGATTCAATGCTTTCGAAGATCCTCGTGTAAACAGCATAACTCTCAGCTCACCACGTTTCACGTTTAGGGGACTCAATAATTTAATTGCAAAAGTGGGTATTTCTAGGAACGGAATAGATACATCTCCTGGCCTCCTAGGGGTGGGCTTATTTTGTAATTTTGTATATTTTGAACTACATTGTGTAGATGAAGACACATATCCAATAAACCAGGGCCGCTGGTTCGTGTCACGCGCCCATATTATCGTCCTGTATTAGCACAACATGGCCTGTCGCAGCGCCTTACTGTCCAATGGTGAACTATGTTTAGACTTGTTAGCAGCTAACCTATCTACGTTTATCAACTTATTTTTTTAAAGTTAAGTATTTAAACTAATATTTAGTTACTTAAATCGAACATTTTGTAAAAGTTATCGCTATAACCCAGTGTAAATTACTGTCCTTTTTCCTGTCATATTGTACATGTTACTTTGTAGCTGTGCTAAAAAGAGTATAGGTAGGTACTTTTTATCTCGAGGTTTATCACACGAGGACGATTCGGTTTTTCTTACGATCCGTTTTTTTGACAGATGCAATGCTTTCTAAATGCATGTGTTGTAAACACAAACACCTTAATACGAATTGTGATTTTTTATTACGGATCCGCTCGGTTCATCTTTCGGTAGTTTATTGAAGACTGAACTCAGAACTACGAAAATAATGGGATGTTTTGACTAATCGTGAAAAAACACGTTTGCAATGTGAACGTCCATCATTCATCATAGGGCTCATTTACACGGGATCCGTCATTGACGATTCGTCAAGAAACACGAATCGTCATGACGGATCCCATGTAAATGAGCCCTACCTATACATATAGTTTCTAGCACATTGCCAATGACGCGTTGTAAAAAGCTTATGCTACTTACTTAAAATTGATGCACGGATGACTGCGCCTCTGCATTGTTGCGTGAAGTGATTGGTCACGGGACCGTGTCTGTACATGAATTATTATTTTTTTATTTTAATGGTAATGCAGATAGTTATCGATTTAGAAACCAAAACAGCGTTTTTAAAATTTTTGTCTGTCTGTCTGTGCACGCATGACGCAAAAACTATTGGACGGATTTTGATAGGAGATAACTGAGTACCTACCTGGGTCAACATCTCTACTTAGGTACTTTTTATTCCAGAAAAATATCATATGTGCACTTTATGGAGACTCACACTGTATATCCTTGTTATACCACCAAAAAGCTCTCAGAATATGCAAGTTGAAGTGGCAATGGGCAGGCCAAATCGCTCGAAGAACAGATAACCGATGGGGAAGCAAGATTCTCGAGTGGCGACCGCGATCCGGAAGACGCAGCGTTGGTAGGCCAGGGGGCCAATTCCAATAAATGTCAACGGTTACAGTTGGATGACAATGACATGTCAATGGTCAGTCGATGATGTTATTTGCTCTGAGAAGTGCCAAAATAACACCATTGACTGACCATTTATATGGCATTGTGATCCAACAATAACCGTTGACATTTAGTGGAATTGGCCCCCTGCCTGGTGGGAGGCCTACCAACGCTGCGTCTTCCGGACCGACGATATCGTCAAGGTGGATCGATTAACCAGTGGATGCAAGGAGCAAGTTGCCGTTCGTTGTGGCGTTCTATGAGGGATCTAATTTTTATTTATTAATTGTCTTACTCATATCGTCTTAACCATATACTTTCTAAGATTTCTATGACAAGAACTTTACACATAGCTCCGAAATCCGGATGGCAAAGTGGTAGAACGCTGGGACTGATATAATGGATAATTAAATAACGGTGCCCTTAGTACCGATTACCGCGTCATGACCGTAATAGTAATAAGAATATTGCCACATATCGCGCACGGAACAATATCGATCAAACTTCACTGAGCTGTCTGATCAACAAGACACTCGTGAAATAAACAAATCGTAAGAACGCGTCACCAAACCGTTCGATGTAGAGCACACGGAAATTAAAAGACTTAGGTACTATAAATATTAATAGCTGCACTAATAATAGCTAATAATCTAATATTATAAAGAGGAAAGATTTGTATTTTTGTAAATCTTAGGTAAGCTTAAGAACTACTGGACCGATTTAAAAAAATATTTCTCCATTAGAAGGCTACAATATCCATGAGTAACATATACCTACTATATTTTATTCCCGTATTCCGACGGGAACGGGAACTACAAGGGTGAAACCGCGTGGAACAGCTAGTTATACATAAAAAGAAGAAGAAAACGCTCGTCTAAGTGCAGCAATATCCATACTAGTCGATACAAAAAACATGTTAACGTTTTATGTTCTTTAGCGAAACAAGTTTCAAGTGTTAAAAAAAAACTGGATCCAGGCGCTCTAAGCCGCTGCGCAATATTATTTTCATCTCTCCGGGCGGAAAGCGTCAACTTTAGACCCGCTGCGCTAAACAAAGTTACCGCTTTCCTCCTCCGTCGAGCAGAAAAAAAAGTATACTCTCCTCGTTAAGTAAATAAGAAAGCCTCAGATCACATGTTTTATACATTCAGATTATAAGTTAGCATAAAGTTACATGTGATCTGAGACATTTCTTATTTTACTTCCTTAGGTAGGTTATGTCCCATATACCTACTATTATTTTCATCCTAATAGAAACGAAATTCGTTCACCCATTGGTGTACCCAAAGCTTACTTTTCTGGGAGTAGCATAGGCTACACAGGAACGGCACTTGCGCGGGTGAAATCACGCGGAACAGCTATAGTTACAAATAAATAAACAATATCACTCCTTTTATCCCGAGGGGGTAGGCAGAGGTATTCCATTTGAGGAAATAGCCATGTTTCACCGGTAGGTAAGTATAAGTATTCTTTAGACCCCTAAACTTAAATTTACCTAAACGTAAATTATTTATTCACATCTAAATACAGAAACGATACTTTTCAAACCCAGACATACCTATTATAGTTTATCGTTACCTACCCCATCAGTTTTTATTAATCTTTGCATCTGAGTATTATTGAGTACTTGCGGGTGCCCAGCGGCGTTGACCGCGCAGATAGGTACAGGTTATTCGCGTTCCTGTGTAAATTTCCCTATGCCTTTACCATCCCATAGTACATTTAAATACTTATATAATTCTGAACAACTTGTCAATAAGTATATTTTACCTTCGTCGTCGTATGCTCATAAAATTCATTGCGTAACATTTAAATCTATCGCTCGAATGATACATTGATATAATTTCGACGTGTACACGGGGTTAAGTACAGAAATAAACAATATGTTAAATAGGTACGGACGTATCGTTCCGTTCATATTATAATTACTTTCATTATATATATTACACACAGAGCAGTGATAGCCTTTAAGGTTAAAGAGCCGGCTGAAAATCAGTAAAGCTCGGGTTCGAATCCCGGCATGCACCAAAGAGTTTTTCAAAAACTTACGTACAAAATATTTATCACTAACTCGACGGTGAAGTAAAACATCGTGAGGAAACCCGCAGGTCTCAGAATTAATTCTGAGACGTGTAAATAGACCCGGTCCGGCGATGGACTCACCACCTATCACGTTTATGGGTCAAATGTATCTCGTGAAATGAGGGTATATCCAGTAATGGAATACCTCTGCCTACCCCCTCGGGGATGAAAGGCGTGAGATTATTTATTTTTATTTTTATATATTACAAAAATATTACATGGTCATTTTTAGTAATTAGAAACTACGGTATTTACTTTTATGTTTCATACGCTAGGTACTTTACTAAATGACATCGAACGAAAATCTAAAAGCAAACTAACACGCTGTACATAAACAATACACACACACTTCCTAATCCAAAATTACCCGAAAATAAAAAAATAAATCAAAGAAGCCGACAAAAGTGGCGTTTTAGTGCGGTAGTGAGGGTTTATGCAAAGCATGTTTACAAAATAATTTTTTTTTTTGTTAGAAAAGGAAAATAAAAAAGTAACGCTTTTTCTCTATTATATGTTAATTCGATTTCTGTTACATATTTGTACCTACCCTTAAAATATTTGCTCTTTTTAATTTAAACTTATTTTAGACTAGCGGTTCTACGCGGCTTCACCCGCGTAGTTCCCGTTCCCGTAGGAATACGGGAATAAAATATAGCCTATGTTACTCAGGGACATTCTAGCTTTCCATTAGTAAAAGCGTTTAAAATCGGTCCATTAGTTTTTGAGTTTATTCGTAATAAACATACAAAAATTCAAATCTTTCCTCTTTATATGTAGATAACTAGCGACCCGCTCCGGCTTCGCACGGGTGCAATGCTCACACTAAAACCTTCCTCTTGAATCACTCTATCTATTAAAAAAAACCGCATCAAAATCCGTTGCGTAGTTGTAAAGATTTAAGCATACATAGGGACATAAGGACATAGGGACAGAGAAAGCGACTTTGTTTTATACTAGGTATGTAGTGATAGTGATAGTGATGATAGTTATTGATGCTTTTAGCATTAAGTTCGCCGTGTGTAGCTACATTCTCTGTACATGAAGTTAAATTAATAAATAAAATATCAAGATTTTTTTATTACTTTTCCGTGAACATGGTAAAATGGTATGTAAGTACAACACTGGCTTTATAATATGGTACTAGCAGCGCCGTGCGGTTTTACCCCCGTACCTTTTGTTCCCGTGGGAACACAGGGATAAAATAAAGCCTATGTTACTTACAGCTAATGTAGCTTTTCATTAGTTACATAAGTAATATTTAAAATCAGTTCGTAGTTCAGGTGTGAAAGCGTAACAAACAAAGTCACTTTGGCTTATCTAATACTTAGGATAACTACCTACTTATTAGCAGTGCACCGCTGTTTCACTCGCGTAGTTCTCGTTCCCCACGGGGACGTTCAATACGGGGTAGTATAGCCTATGTTACTCTCTGATAAAGCAGCTTTCCATTGGTGAAAAAAATGTTTAAAATCAGTTTCGTTGCTTAGGTGAAAATATGTATAAGACTGACAAGTGACTCATAGTTAGTGACCCGGAAAAACTTTTCATCAAACACAAAAAATCTCATCAAAATCGCCCAAACCGAGTTTTAGCGAGTCTAACAAACAAGGAGGAGGTTCTCTATTCGTCACGTATGTTTTTTTAGTGCAATTCCTTGAAGTCGGTCTGTATTTTTGTTTAATATTTTGATTAATATATAAAAAAAACTCACGCCTTTTTTCCCTGAGGGGGCAAGCAGCGTATTTTTTCTAACGTGACAGGTCGTGAGACCATCGCTGAACTAGAGTGCTGCAACAGATGCCTCAAAACCAAAATATGGGGCCTGCGGTTTACCTATAGACTTTTCCTTCACCGTCGAGCTAGTGATAAATATGTATTAATTTTCAACACTCAATGTACCAGTAAAGTTTACTTTTCTGGGAGTAACATGGGCTATAATTTTACCACGGGAACGGGACTGACGCGGGTGAAACCGCGTGGCCCTGCTAGTATGTAATAAAATTCCACATGTGAGTCTTAAAAATTGTTTTAGTTTTATTTTTGGAGTGGGCTATATTTTTCCAACGGGTTTTACTCGCTAAAAAATGTATCGGTGAATGAATTTCTAAAATCGGTTTAGTCGTTTCGGACCCTTTTTAATTCAAAAAACAAACCTTTCCTCTTTATGATATTAGTATAGAAAAAGACGGTATTGGAGTGGAGGTTTCTTTTAATATAACCTCGGGCTATAATCTATGCTTTTCTAGTTTAAAACTGATGTTCTAAAATAAAGTTTTTTTAGGCCCTGTCACTTGTCAGATGCTTAAGCGAGTTCAAAAATAAATTATTAGCAGTTTCACTCTGTTTACCTTGGTGCTGTGCACCTCCTCAATCAACCACAACAAAAACTAACCCGCTAGACTGTAGTATTTTTCTGCATTGCGCCTTTTTATAATAAATCGTTTTCGTATGTACCTATAGTACCTACCTATATTCTTACTTAATTTATATAAATTGGAAATACAATTTCACCATTCAACATTTCGATTAGGAAAATTAAACCTGATTCATTTACCGACTCCACTATATATACCTCAATCAAAACAAATTGCTTATCAAAAGTGTTCAACCTAAAAATAACTTCGCCGGCAATTTAATTTCCAACTGCTTGAATTTCACACCTATCAGTGGCGGATCGGTGTAGCAATTAGGGTTATCAAAACACCCCGGTACCTGGCACGGTGGCATCTCCAGCAGGGCGAACGGTGGCAGGCTACACTGCAGGCTGTTCCCTGGTTCTCGTAGTTTTGTCATATTAGTGTTAAGTACTTATATATTATACTAAAATAAAAGTTACCTTTTTATTTCTAAAAGATCTTTGTGAAGAGCTCTCCACTTTTTTAATGTAGGACAAACTGTTAACTTTCAGGCTATTTATTAGTAAACCTCTCTACTTCGGAATGTTAGCTTATTGTGAGCGAAAAACACTGTCCCATAGTATACTTTACATTGACCTAGTTACTTACCTACCAAAAAATTTTAGTTTCGAGATAATATCTTGCAAAATTCGAGCGCTAGCTAGATTAAACTTCAACTTTTATATATCATCAACGTTGCATAATATTCGTGACTGGTGTTAGCCATTTAACGATGTGATACCAGACTTGCACTGTGGAATGCCAAGGTTAAAATATTCATATAACCTTACGGTAGCGATTTTGGCATTTGAGGCAAATGGTGAACTGCTTGATTAAACTTGAATACTAAGCACGCTATGACATTCATATTAACCCATTACGGACTACGAGTGCCGTATGGCACCCGATTTTAGCATTTCAAACTTTCGCATCTTTATCGTCAAATGCATCTTCAATTATGAAAATTTGTATTCCTAGACAAACGTCCTATCTGTAATATATAATGTAGAATACAAATTTTCATAATCTATTCCAGCTCAAAAGGAAAAAAAGGACCTATAAAGTACCTATCACGTCGTTGTCCGTCAGTGTGTCTGTTAAGACCCAATTTCTCATGAACTCGTAGAGATAGCAAGTTGAAATTGAAATCAAATACTCATACGCAATTCCTTGGAACTGATATCACTTCTTAAAATTAATCAAGATTAGGTACTTAAGTAGTTACCTATATACTGCGCATTATATTAGGTATAACTAGAATCACCACTGAAAAAGCTACGTAGGTTAGATACATAAGTCACTTCAACTCACAACTTGAAAAAATAAGTTTAATATAGGTAGATAACTTCTTTATTTTTACACAAGTGTCACATAGGTACTAAGTATTAGGTACAGTCAAGAGCAAGTCAAGCTTGACACTACCAGTTTAAGCTGAGCTCTGATTTGTACTGCGCGCCATAGAATACAGGGCCGGGTCAAAGTCCAAAGTGTCAAGCTTAGCGTGCTCTTGACTGTACATGAATATAGAGGTCATGTCATCGGTTGATTGATACCTACGCAGAAGAGTTAGACTAGACTAGGGCTGCCATCCGTCCGGAATTCCCCGGATTTGTCCTAGTTTGAAGGGCGTCCGGGGGCCGTCCAGCAGGGATTTTTGGAAAGTGTCCGGGTGTAACCCGGACACTTTTGTTGTCAGGGGAAATCCAATTTTTTATAGATAAATAGACGAAAGAAAGAAACTCGTTAAACATGCACACGGGTTCTTCTCTGATCAAAATCAGGTATAGTTTCAAGGACCTGAGTTATTCCGACTTTCGGGAAGACTAAAAATACCAAAATAATTTAAAAAAAATATGATCTCGTTAAAATTAAATCTTTTGGCAGTTACCTACATAAGTTCTTTTAATTAATAATCAACAAATATTATAGGGATTTGCCTACCTAACTAGATGACTGAAAATATCATTGGAGTAGTTAATTTTAAAATAATAAAGTATTATAATAATTTCTGGAAAGAGTATTTCATTTTATTAACAATGTCTATTATTGTTGCGGTTACATACGTAGGAACTTCATTCGATTGTAATAACAAGTTGCATAGAAAAATAAAAAAAACACAACGATGTTTTTATTTTTGTAGCAAAAAATATTTTTTATAGGTGTCCGGGGAAAAACCCATATTTCGCCCAAATGTCCGGGATTTTTGCCGTGTTTATCCGGCGTCGGCAATTTAGGTGATGGCAGCCCTAGACTAGACCGATATCAGGGTAATTATAAAGTGTGTGGTGTTGTAGAGAAAATAAAGGAACCAATAACCTGTATAATATAGAATTTTATTCAGGTTTGACTAGAATTAGGTATATACCTATCTACTCACTCACTTATGTATTGAACGTAATTTTATACTAAATTTATATTCGAGTAGTAGTAGGTGTGTAATTTTTTTGTACTATGCAGTATCCAGTGAGAACGATGATTTAAATACCTATAAAATACGATGAAATGAAGCATGACTGTAAAGAAACATTGTGTAAATGTCCGGTAGTCTCAATACAATACGCGACCATGAAAATAACAATGCCGTTACATAATGGATTAGAATGGTAATGATGACTTCCAATCGTGGGCATAAATATTGTTAGGTCGATCGATCACTTTATACTCTGCAAAATGCACTGTACTTTTTAACTTCAATCGCCCATTGTCGGAACGAATGAAAGCGGCGGGCGTGGCGTTTATATGACGAAAAGTTATAGGTATAGGTAGGCTACCTACACTACTTACCCGATTTCCTGCACTCGATTCCGCATACATTGCGGCACAGACTTATGAGTATAACAAGTATGTAGATAGAGAGAGAGATGTAAAAAAAACAGCAATTTATGCCAAATCGGGTAGTGTAATAAATGTTACGCACAAGGCTACTTAAGTCTCAGCGGCCACCTTTACAATGCACCATGCTTGCTGATCGCTACCTCCGCTACTAAGCGACGTGGAAGCGAACGAAGATAATTTGAAAGAATAGCTAAAAGTTAAAAGTTTGCATGGGACTACCAGTACCATCATGTAAAATTTAATTAGTTAGAAATTTGGGCGGTATTTACTGTTTATAACGTAAGCACCCATGAAAAAAGGATTTTATGAAATTCTCAAGGGAACGGTGAAAAGCGAGATCCGAACAGGCAAAGAAAAGCTGTTGCGCAATGGATAGGACTAAAATAAATTGGTTATTATGAGTGACGATCACTTTTTAGTATGTTGAGGATAGAACTATTCAACTACCTACATCCCTCTCTCTTGTCTTAACATTCTTTATTGACTAGACTAGAAACTTAACTAAGTAACATGAAAATGTAACAGACAAGCAGACATATATTTATTTAGAATTCCTAATATTGGTTTTGCTTTCAGGATAGCTAACATAAATACTTACGTACATATGCTTACGACTTTTTAATTTGCTTACGCAGGTGGTGGAGCCGATTAACCGGCTACTAGATACAGTGCCGTTCGACTGCGTGTTCTACTCTCTGGACTGGCACCCGCCAGATCACGTCTCCTTCATTGACAACGTACACATGCGAGAGCTTCATCCTTCGAGTCCGGTAATTTTCGGGACTACATATTTGATGATCTTATGGTCCAGCACTATCTCACACAGCTGCTTATTTCAACAACTTGTAATCTTGTGCGGTAGACTTAAAACATGGAATAGTTTTACCGTTGTTGTTGAGTTGTTTGATCGCTGTAGCGGGGTGCTATTACACATGTCTCAGAATCAATTCTAGAACCTGAGTGTTTTCCATGTTTTAAATGTTCTCCTTTACCGTCGACCTACTGATAAATATGTACCTACGTAAGTTTTTGAAAAACTTATTGGTAGGTAATTGCCCCAGGATTCGAACCCGACCTATCTAGGAACTATACGTAGGTAAGTACAATATTTTTCGGGCATATTGTAGTAACAACTAACCGAAATCGTCTAGGTTTCGGCTGACAAGGCTCAGGCGTATGATACTGTGGTGTTCGCGGGCCCGCCTCCCATGAAACAACGGCTTTGGCCGCGCCACTGCGTGCAGGACACCTGGGGAGCCGAACTTCATAAAGACCTCAAGGTTTGAACCGCTATCCGCTATACGATTATTATGAAGAGTAGATTATAATAGTATATTAGTAATATTATAAGTAACTAGCGGTTCTGCGCGGTTTCCCGCGTAGTTCCGGCTCTAAATAAAGCCTATGTTACTCGGAGATATTGTAGCTTTCCATTGGTGAAAGAATTTTTAAAATCGATCCCGTAGTATTTGAATTTATTCGTAACAAACATACAAAAATACAAATCTTTCCTCTATATAATATTAGTATAGAGATATAGATAAGTATAGACAGCTGCGAGAAAATCTAACAATACTTAGTAGAAGGCGTGTGGCATTTGGATTAACGCCAGAAGCAGAGTAGGTATAAAAACTTCGACATGACATAACGGCGTAACCATTGAGCTATGTTTGTCTGCTGTTGGGGGATTTTTGTCTATTGACAACCTTAATCGCAATCCGCTTCATTTGACACACATTGCTTCTAATGTACCTCTGTCATTACGTCAGTGTCTATAGAACAAGTGCTGGACGGGTAATAAATTTCAAATAAAGACGATTTCTATTCCATTTAAAAATAGACAGTAAGGCCTTACTTAAGTTAGGATGGTATGGTAATCAAATCACAGTCGAAGGAGTCGTCAAGATCCGGGGTAAGCAGGGGAGAGCCCGGACTATCAGACTGTCGTTGGACCTGACGCTATTTGCCCACACTTCAATAGAATTTGTACTGTGATAATCTTTTCTGTTACAGTAGGTACCTAACATTGTTACTGGCAAAGCTTCGATCAATGGTATTGTTGATCGAAGTGGCAAAGGGACGTGATAATTAATGGTTTTGGCGCAAATCTTTCAGGTTCTCCTAGACCAGATAATACTATAATCTCTTATTATTTTTTTATTAGGTAAGCATCCTACTTATTGGAGATTTAATGACGATTGAATTTGTTTTTTATTTGTTCATAGATAATGGACGGGGCAGTTAAGGTGTACAAAGGCACAAATCCTGAAGTGGACTCTTACTCGGTTTTTTGGGACAACAAAAAACTGACTGACACCAGCCTCAGTACCCAATTACGTATACGCGGCGCTACTGACATCTATATCTGCGGCCTTGCTTACGATGTTTGCGTCGGTGAGCAACAAGACCTAATGGCCGCTTTACATCATTCCACTAGCATTTCAATACTATAGCTATTAAACCTAGCGCTGGATTTACAACAGGGGTAATATAAGCCAGAAATGGTTTGCACTGATCCGGTGTGTCCCATTTGTTCTATAAAAGGCACAGGACCAGTACAAACGGCACAATTTTTCATTATTTATAGTGTTTACAATACAAACTAAAAACCTTTCCAGTTTTCTAACTTGTTGAAGCCACACCATAGTGCGAAGTAGTTTCGCGGTGTAGATTTTGTAGAACGCGGATTCGTTTTGGAATGCTGCGGCACGACGATGCTAGGCATTACCGCATGCGCCCAGCGAACTTCACGCAATAAATTGTCAGTGGAAATAATAAAATAAAATAAAACACTGATAAACATACTTAAATAGTAAACACCCACACATGAAGCCAAGAGATATGTTCAGGCACACAAAATCTGGCCCCGAGCCTGCGACCTCCGAATCAGAAGGTAGGGTCACTACCAACCTAGCCAACAGTCGTCAAGGAAAAATGTATTAGAAGAAATGTGGTCGGTATCTTGTTAGCGAATTATTCCTAATAGGCCATTTACACGAGGCCATTCCAATGAGCCAATCCACTAATGGCTTCGTGTAAATAGAGCCAGACCACTGCATTGGATTGTCCTCAAGCTTTTTTTGTATAGTTTGGATTGGCTTAGTGGAATGGCTCATGGAATGGCCTCGTGTAAATGGACCATAAGGTTCTGACTCCTTGCAGGTCTTTCTATTTTTAGTTTAAATTAGTATTATTGTGTGCAAAGGTGCGACAATAGCTGATGCGCTGGCGATCGGATATCGCGCCGTACTGATTGATGATGCTTCGCGCGGGGTCGACCTCGCGGACATCGAGAAGACAAAGAGCACCATCGTTGGTAACAACGGAGTTATCGTCAACTCGGATGAGGTGCATATTATACGAAATACATTTAAAGCCAATTTCAAGGATACGAGCGCGCTCTGACCGTGTCTGCTCAAATTACTTCTTGGGCGCTACTCGGATCACAAGTTGTCGAAATAGTATAACGGACGGTGTTTTATAGATTCGTACGAGTGCGCTCATACCGCGAGAACCTGGCCTAAATAAAAATCAATTGCTGAATGAAAGATCATTTCACTTGAGAACGGTCCAACCGATTTGGCTGTTTAGGTTTCGGGCCGAGGTTTTTGCTTATTGCAAAAACAATTGTAGGACAAAACTCATCTCTTTGAATTTGGAAGTTAATAGACCTCAAAGCAAGACACCTAAACGTTATATGTGGTGATATCGCCGGACCGGGTCTGTTACAGATGTTTCAGAATTAATTCTGGGACGTGCATCACGATGTTTTTCTGCACCGTCGAGCTAGTTAGGAATACCCTAGATATGTAAGTTTTTGAAAAACTCTTTGGTACATGCCAGGATTTGAACCCGAGCCTCACTAATTATCATCATGAGGATCGGGATAGGATCGGGCTCTTTAACCGTAAGGCTATCACTGCTCTTTCTGGTATCAGATACGTTTGTATGACTAATTATTTTAATTTACGTTTTGCGCAGATTTTAGCCATGGTTGAAGGACGTGACCGGCGACCGGAACTAGGCTACAAGCTCGCCATGGAGCTAAAGAATGCCATGGATGACACTCAGTGAACTATAAGCAGAAGTGTTGCGGCTATAAGGAATGTGCATTACATAAACAGATAATTCCTTTATGAATCAGATAAGCACCAGGGTTCGTACGTTTGCCTAATTTACATTTTAGCTAGGGGCCCAGCCCTATCTTAACTATTTTTTTTACTTGCCTATTTTTGTTTGTATGTTCCTACCTATAATAATAATAACTAGTACCTAATGTTCACAGATCTGTTCATAGAATATTATATTGCTTAGCTAGTCTAGCCCATTTTCAAAAGGTGATTGAAGATTTAAACACTATAAGTACCTATAATGCTTGCTTAGCAATATCCAACTACAACATAATTCTATTATGTTGTAGTTGGATAAATTAAGGAGATTAATAGATATATTTATTAAAAAGTAAACTATTAGTGTAGCATTCTACACACAATTAATGAATATAGAACATTTAAAAAATAAACTACATTTGAAAATGGATTATAGGTGCAGGATGTCACATTCGCAAAATGTCTATACATACCGAAGTGGTGGAGTCGCAATGACTTCCATTAAGAGGACTTATGAGCCCCTACATCTACATTTAAGGAATTCCCATGGAATTCCTTATTCGACTACATTGAATAAAAACTTGACTTTGACTTTTGTCATAAACTAACACTCGTACACTCGAGAGCAATGAATCCGGGTCACTTATAGAAACCTAAAGATCTCGGAAACTCATAAATTGTGATTAATCTATACAAATTATAATAAAACTATAACGGGACCGTGTGGTATGGTAGTGTAGATATATAGTTATCGATTTAGATACTAAAACACATTTTTTTGTCATTTTTGTCTGTCTGTCTGTGCACGCACCACGCAAAAACTACTGGACGGATTTTGATGAAATTTGGTACCTATGGAGATAACTGAGTATCTGGGTCAATATCTAGGGCACTTTTTATTCCAGAAAAATATTTAAATCCCGCGAAAAATTAAAAACTGGTTAAAAAGAGAAATAATATGTACATCTGAAAAACATGAAATAACATGTAATGTACTACTCCGAAACGATAACACCTAGAAATTTGAAATATTTATTAATTATTTATTTATATGAAGGACTTTTGACAGGACATACAATATTACATGGTCATTGTACATAAAATATATATAAACAGTTAATTGCGTTCCCAATTAATGGAAGGCACAAAACATGCTTAGAGATAATAATAACAATAACAGAACAAAATAAAATTATTATTAGATTTTAGGTTTTACATTTTAGGATTTAGATTTTTATTATTATATGGTATAGATGTGTCTTATATGTCGTAGGCAACCGCTATGAAGGGATTTATGTGAATTCCCATGGGAATGGAATGGGCTTAAACTGAATTCACGCAGGCAACGCCGCTGGGCACCCGCTATTTCAAAAATCTATTATGTACCTAGGCAATAGATGTCTCAGGCAACCACGATTTTCGAAAATTCTTACGGGAACGGGAATAAACTGGATCCGCGCTGGGCTCCGCTAGTATAGAATAATATGTTATTTGTATAAAAAAAAATACATCTATTTATGTACTAGTGGCGCCCCGCGTAGGGAATGCAATCTCGTTCTCGCGAGATCTCGGCCTTTTTTAGCGAGATTGATCTCGAACGAAAAAAGGGCGAGATCTCGCGAGTTTAACGAGATTGCACTCGACCATAAAAACGTCTTGTTTAAAGCGCGGACTAACGCGATCTGTCGGTTTCGTTCGGTGCGTGGGAGGCAGCGGCTAATAGTTTAATTTTTTTTGACTTCTCGTTGTTTTGTTTGTTATAAAAGAACTATTTTATTACTAAAAAAATTTTCTTTGATATTAGAAGAGAAGACTGGTTGTTTCTTTCATTTGTTATTTGACGTGCGTAGTCAAAGGTGACTACTTAGAAGTAAAAAAGTATAAAATATGTATGTGCATACATGTTCAGTTAAAAAAAATGTAGCATGCAAATATAAAATGGTCAATGAAAAAAAAACTTCTTAAAAATTACGCATATATAACAGTTCGTGAACATTGTACTTAAAACATTTTATTTATAAGCCACTCCTGCAAACTTTTTTTAAACAATCTTAAATTCAATGTCCTTAATTCATTAGACAGATACGTCAATGTTTGTTGCATAAAAGTCTATTGAATAAAATCGTGTTAATAAATGTTTATTTTATAATACTTATATATTTTGTTAATTTATTCAAATATTGTGATTATTTGCAAAAAAACACACAAAACTGTCAATCTCGCGAGATCTCGAAATTGGCGAGATCTCGCAATATTGTTATTCATAAACTAGCGAGATCTCGCATGAGCCTCAATCTCGCGAGATTTGCATTCCCTAGCCCCGCGGTTACACCCGCGTCAGTCCCATTCCCGTGGGAAAATTATAGCCTATGTTACTTCCAGAAAGGTAAGCTTTCCATTGGTGAAAGATTTTTTTAAGACTCGCATGTAGAATTTTATTACAAACTAGCAGCGCCCCGTGGTTTCACCCGCGTAGTTCCCGTTCCCTTGAAAATAAGGAAATAAAATATAGCCTATGATATTCCCTGATCATGTAGCTTTATCATTAGTGGTATATAATACCTGACTGACACGTTTAAAATTTCAGTGCATGATCATTTGCGAATGTGACATGCGTTAAGACGATTTTTATGAAAATGTGACCTATTATATATGTACAATATATAACAGAATAAGCGCAATTCCTAAAATTAGTTTGTGCAGTATCGACCACTTAATCGGTTTCAGTTATTTTTAGTGTGTTATTTACATAGACATATTAATTTAATTTCCAAAAAAAATAATTCGTAGGTATAACTGAATTAAGGGCTACCTATGGTTAAACAAAACTAAAGTACGAATGCATCATATTCTTTTTATATGAATATACTAATTGAGATGTATGAGGAATTTAAGTGTATATTTCATACCTAAAGAAACAAATGTATTTTGACTTTGACTTGATTGCGCTTATTCTGTGACGCGTTGTATACATAAATCGCTGGTGCGTTAACACAATGCCTGTGCCTAAACTCTGTAATCATTGTTGTATTGTGAATAAAGTTCTCATTAGAAAAATGATGAATTCGCACAAGAACAAATGGAGCACTGTACAAATAAATATAAATATTGCTGTCTGTAAGATATAAGGGGTTTTAGTATTTTACCAGTGACTTATTATTCAATATTGTTTTATTTATTTGAATAGACGTGAAAGTAATCTCAAATGTAATTCATGACATTTTTATATTATTTTAAACATTACGTACTTATGTACATATAAAGGAAAACATTGTCTTGTGAGGGCTTACTAAATTATCACTAGTCGCGTTTATGAGTCACAGAAAAACATACTGATGACAAGTTGATACTTTTAGAAATAGAATGTCTTCGAGCGTCAGAATGACGGGATAGCTCTCGCTTTAAAAAGTAAATATCTTCGAAAATATAGTAGTAATAGCTAATACCTAGTTAGTACTATTTGCTACGTTTATTTTAAGAATTGTTATTTAGTGTAATACACTAATGTAGATCTACGAGGGGCACTTCCAAACTAGGTAGTGAACGTTAATGTAGACAGTTTCATTATGTGTTATGGTTATACATTTTTAGATCCACTTGACATCAAGATGAGAGGGACAGCTGGTCTGGCTTAGTGTTTATGAAAACATAGGTACTTTTAGTGTAAATGTAGAGGGGCACTTCCAAACAAGGTAGTGAACATTTATGTCGACAGTTTAATTATGTGTTATAGTTATACATTTTTTGATCCACTTGACATCAAGATGAGGGACCTCTGGTCTGGCTTAATGTTTTTGAACACATAGGTACTTTTAAATAAAGGTATCAAAATAGTATGAACTAGGCTTAACTATGTCCTTACTTGTTTGAATATATGTATTTAGTTTTTAAGCGGGATTCCGTCATCTTGACGCTCACGAATACCTCTGTACCCCTTTAGGTATGCCCGGAGTGTATTTTTAGTATTAATAGTGTGCAACTAACCACTAATGTTTTTAATTAGCTTATATAAAGATTAATTAGATTAGACATTTAGTGATAGTAAGTTTTAAACTGCATAGTTAATAGCACTAGTCGAATGGACCTTTAAGTACTTACCAATTTTATTATAATGACTAGTTCTTAAGTCTAGTTCGCACTATGCCAGTGATTTAGTGGAGTTCTTGTTCGTAGTAGGTACGCATACATCTATACAACTCGACAATATTAGGCTCCTTTGCGAAGGTATTACATACTGATCAAGGACTCGACTAAATTACTGCCCTAGTGCAAACTAGGCTTTGAGTAGGTTTGCACTAAACATTATAGTAGGGTCTTTACCTGTGAAATTGCCTTTGTTAGTAGAGAATTTCAAGAAAACAACTGATCATACAAAACCAAGGTCGTGGTCGATGTTTAACATACAAATTCAGTAAAATTGATGGTTACTTTTATCAGCAAAATATGAAATTATAATAGCTCTAAGTAAATACTTCTAAAATAATTTTTGCGGATGTATAATTTTTATTTTACTCATAATGTCATATTTTGATATAATCTTCGGGGTAATCGCAAAATTATAGAAGATGGAAACAAAAACATTAGTCAGAATGTTTTGGTTATTTCATAGGTAAGGACCTAATATATAGAACACGAATTTATCTAGACATTCCTATTAGAATAAATAAATCAATTCTTAGTTTAAGTGAAAAAATACAATTTAATATAATAAATATTGTAGGTACTTATTGTATTGTTAAAACATTTCTAGAGTACTAATAATAAGTACATCATTTGCATTCAAACCATATTTTTATGGACCCCGAAACAACTTATTATTAAACAACAGTGAACAAATATTGTGTATGGAATGTGAATGTGTCCCTTTAAAATTACACCCGCCCCCCTGGTTCCACCACACTGCCTGGCGGACAGCGCACCGCCTTAACTGGTGGGTCTAGCTAAACTAAAAATTGCAAAGAAGTAAGTATTTAACACAGGCTAACACTAAGAAGGGACTTTGAAGATCCCGAAAGTATTAGATTGCAATCATTGTATGTAAGTACGGCAGTTTTTCAAATCCCAAAAATGTTTACCGTTAGTAAAACCAAATCTATATTAAGGAAAATAAATAAGAATTTTTCAAATATCATAAATTAAATTTAATCATAAATTCAACTACATTTCGTAATTTGTCAAATCTAGATTACGTAGTTTGTGGTTTAACCTTATTTCTTTTAATATTATATAAGGCACCTCGTCTAAAAAATACATATTAATAATGAAAAGCGAATTAAGTGCACTTGAGCTCCATGTACACTTAACAATTATTATGATTTTTTTTCTTATAAATGATCTGATAAGTTATACATATATGTAGTTTAATAATTACAAACAGAACTTTTTAGAATAAATTAAAATTAATAAAAAAAATATGACATCACATGGGATTTCTGTATGATAAGCATCAGTTTACTATTTTTGAAACTTTGTGCTATAGGTAAAAAAAATTGTTATGACTCTCCAGAGATGAAATATTAAGATAAACCTAGTGACAGTAGATAATCTAAAATACTTACATACAAACCTACATAAACCTTCTTGTTGCAGGCGGTTTAGATGTATCTTCATATGCATGTCTTGATCTAATTAAGCAGCAGTAATGCTGGAGATCACTTCTCGTCCTAGCTTTGTTGCAATAAAATCTAATATTGTGTAGACTAGTTCACGACGGGTACTAGTACAAGCCATTAGAATCTCAAAAGCGTTAACATAGTCTAAGGGATCCAATCTGCGTAGAAAATTTAAAACAATGTACAGGAGTTCTTGAAGCTTTTCTTTGACTGTTACCCATATCTCACGGAGTGAAACCACAGCTGGAATATATAGAGATAAATAGATTTGTTAAAGTAGCCATGTTGTATGAGGGATCAAAATAAATACAGAAATATGATACATACTTGTGTTCCATGCGTAATATATACATTATCCGACACATATATTTATTATCCAAAATAAAAAGATTTTATTATTATAACCCACAAATCCCACAATCCATACTACACCTTCGATTATTAAAGTAGCGACTGAAAGACGCAATTGCATTGCTTTTAATTTGGCTCTACATTGGTATGACAAAAAAATTTTTTAAAGTTTTTTAAAAATTATTAAGGATGGGCTTACTTTTGACCCCCGCCCGACTGACCCGAAGGCAAAGACGGGGCCTACGATGGGACGAGCTTGCCCAGAAGATGCCTGTTCACTAAAGCCTTAAAGGTTGAAAAGTGTAGGTAACTCACTAGACATTCCAAAACCCGTTGCTCCTCCTATACTAGCTCCGAGAACTGCACCCATTCGCCCTCCTGCATAACTGCCGATTAAAGTTCCAGCTACTGCAAATGTACTCGACAAAATTGCTGTTTCACGGTTCCAAGCAATTCTTATGTCGAAAGTATCCCCTGTAAATAGACAGGTATAGCAAAGGCGTAAAAGAATTATTTATAACTTGTGGGACCAGTGTTAATTACAAGAATATAGAGTCCTATTTTAGGGTGCCATACTTAAATAAAATAAAGAATCTCACGCCTTTTATCGCCGAGGGGGCCGATGCAGAAGTATTCCATTTCTGGAAATAACTATTAATAAGTACCACACCAACCTCAACTAGGTTGAGAGCAAAACTGATTTATTTAGCAATTACCCACTTATATCAAATTAATAACAAAAGTCATAACATTGCTTCCGAACTAATACATAACATACCTTTCTTCCACAATCTTTAAGTATTAAATATCTCAAAATTGACAAACAAAACTAACTTATTGCTAAATACACTTTAAGCGACAAATATAAATTTATTCTTAATTAACAATTTGGAATGCCGATAATATCAGGCCACAAATCAGGATCGGGTATTACAATTGGTGGATCTGGTTCATGAGAAGGTTGGGAACCAGACTCATGATCAAGTCGGTTATCTGGTATGCGTTCGTGCTCCATTGATCTCTGTTGATTAACAGATCGAGCCAACATCTGATCTGTATGTCGGCGATGTAGCTCTCCATCTTCCGTTCTCACCCAATATGTGCTCGGGACCATTTCCACGGTGGCGCGCCGCCATTTCTCTCCCGGCCCGTACATATGTATGAGGACCGATTGGTCTACCGTGAAACTCCTGGCAGGCGCTCTCTGCGCCACCGTCTCCAGTTGCTGGTCACCGCGACTCGGGGCAGAGTCCGGGTGGAGAGCTGACACCGCAGTTCGATATCTTCTTCCGTTTAAAATCTCTGCTGGTATTTTGTTAGTACAGGTGTTAGGTACTGTCCGGAGGTGATACAAAACTCTACACAGTTTCTCATTCCAAGTCAAATTTGAATCGGTCATCTTCTTCAGTTTATTTTTAAACGTCTGTATGGCCCGTTCGACCTGACCGTTGGAGGCCGGGTGGTACGGCGGGGAATACAGATGTTTAATTCCATTCTTTCTTAGAAATGTGTTGAACTCATCCGAGGTAAAAGCCCTGCCATTATCGGACACTAGTATATCAGGTAGTCCCTGGGCTGTAAATATTTTTCTCAAAGTGGTAATAACCACCCCACTGCTCATAGCCGGTACTATTTCTGCTTCAAGCCATTTGCTATGGCTGTCAATGAGAACTAAGAAAGTTTTTCCTTGGAAAGGGCCCGCAAAGTCGACATGAACACGGCTCCAAGGTTTTTCAGACACAATCCAAGTTTGCGGGTCCTTAGGCGGGCAGCTCCTGACCGCCTGGCACTGTTCACATTCAGCAACCACTCTCTCAATCTCCGTGTCCATGTTTGCCCACCATACGTACCCTCTTGCGTACGCTTTCGTCTGGACGATACCAGCATGCGGAGCATGCAGCAACCTGAGCACCTCTGCTTGAAGAGCCAAGGGCACAATGACTCTGTTGCACCACAATAAACATTCTTTATTATGTGAAAGAGCCTCTCTACGGTTCCAGAACGGGCGCAGCTCTGGGTCCACATTTTTGCGTGGCCACCCATGCAGTACATGAAATACGACTTTTTGAAGAACATGATCCTTTTTCGTCTCTTCCGCTATTTTCTTAGCATCTAGGTTCCACCCCCGGGGCTGTTCCTCTAGTAATAAAACATCTGGAAGCCTTTCCACGCCGGCGGTGGCAGCACTCGGTGCGGTCCACCTACTGAGAGCATCTGCATTGCCGATTAATTTTCCTGGTCTGTATTTAATAGAATAATCATAGCAAGCTAGTTTCAGACTCCAGCGCAACATCCTGGGGGAAATTTGGTCAGGTATTGGTTTTGCTGGATTAAACAAACCAACCAGGGGCTTATGATCAGTTACAATACAAAATCTTCGGCCTGCTAAAAATTCATGAAATTTTGATAGTCCAAACATTATCGCCAGGGCCTCTTTATCAATTTGCCCATATCGCCGCTCATGAGCCTGTAAGGTTCGCGATGCCATCATCACTGGCTTTTCCGCTCCATCATCCATTACATGTGCAATGATAGCTCCTAGTCCATACTCCGAGGAATCACAAATCAGTAATAATTCTTTGTTTAAATCGTACCCAACCAAGGTGAGATCCGACGACAGAATATTCTTCGCTTTCTCAAATGCAGCTTGTTCTGGCTCACCCCATACCCAGGGTCTCTTAGATTCCAACAAGCGGTAAAGAGGTTCCAAAATCGTAGCCTTGTCAGGTAAGAATTTTTCATAAAAATTATACAGGCCAAGGAACGCCCGCAATGTCTCCTTACTGGTTGGAGCTGGTTTTTCTTGAATTTCTTTAACTTTCGTTGGTGATGGGTGTAGTCCCTCAGCATCAATCATGTGGCCTAGAAATGTAATACTGTTTGTAGCGAAGACGCATTTCTTTAAGTTCAAACGAAGACCCATATCTTGTAATTTCTTCATAACCTCCCGCAGCCGTTGGTTATGCTCCTCCATCGTCCTACCCATCACTGCGATGTCGTCAAGCAAGCATGCGACTCCCTCCATACCCGCCAGAGCCGATGACATAACCCGTTGAAAAATCGCAGGGGCGGCACTAACTCCGAAAGCCAGCCGATTCATTTTCATTAAGCCAATGGGTGTGTTCAGCGTCAACAGCACAGCAGTCGCCTCATCCACTTTCAGCTGTGTATAAGCTTGCTTGAGGTCCAACTTGCTAAATATCTGGCCTCCGCTCAAATTCACAAAAGCTTCGACCGATGTCGGCAACGGGTAGGTATCCACGTCGATCGCTGCGTTGACCGTCGCTCGATAATCCCCACAAATTCGCAGAGAACCATCGCCTTTCTTGACTACCATCAAAGGCGTAGCCCACTCGGAATATCTGATAGGTGTTAGGACGCCTGCCTCCACCATCCGATTTAATTCTTTAATAACTTGCTGCTTCAGGGGAAACGGTACCGTGCGTGCCTTCAGAAAGCGCGGTGTGGCATCAGGTCGTATATTCAACGTCACTTCAGGTCCGTTGTATTGTCCTAATCCGTCCGTAAAGAGCTCTGGGAAATCACTAGTCAGCGTGGCTAGCTTGTCATTGGACCAGCACACACCAGAAACTTGAAGTCCCAGTGTCTGGAACCAGTTTCTACCCAGAAGACTTGGTCCTTTACCGGAAACCACCACCAGCTCACATTGGGCCTCTCTATCGCCCAGTCGGACACGCACATTGGCCATCCCCAACACTTTTAAAGGATCTTGAGTCCATGTCACCAATTTCATATTAGTAGAATTCAGAGGTGGTGGTGATATCCATAATTTTCTATAAGTCTCCTCCGAAATTATGGTTCTATATGCGCCGGAATCCAGTTCCATAGTTAAAGCGGCACCGTCAATCGTCAGGTCTGCTGTTATCGGGGGTCGATAACTGTCCGAGCAGACATAGATGCCCATCATTCTTTCCACCACAGAAGCTGTGTCCGCACTCCCTTCACCGGTCTCCTCCACCTGGTGCACCTTGCTGGATTTCTTGTCACAGGCCGCAGTGATGTGCCCGTACCTTTTACAATAAAAGCATTTCACTTTAGCAAAGGGGCAGCGCTCGCCCTCCTTATGTATCCGTGCACAGTGTCGACACTGATTCGACTTAATTCTACCAATGTCCATCGGTTCGGCAACATTGGACGGAGTATGCTTCGACTCGCTAGTCTCGGGGTACAAATCAGGGAACGTCGCTTGATAATTGAGACACAGCCGTGTCGCAATCTCATACGTGAGGTCTTTGGTCCTCAGTAGCTCTCGCCGCAAGCGCTCGTCCCGCACGCCCAGCACTAGTCGGTCCCTCAACTGGCGCGTCAAGTCCATAAATTTACACTTCGCGCCCAGTACACCAATCGCAGCCACAAATTCCTGCACGCTCTCACTTTGTAATTGTACCCGTTTATGAAATTTTCCCGCTTGTAAAATTTCGTGAACTTCTGGTTCAAAAAACTGATCTAATACAGTCAAAATGTCAAGTAACTTCACATCCGTGGGTCGTTTTGGCACTAATAATGATGCAATTAATGCATAAGTGTCTTTTCCGCACTGAGAAAGAAATAAAGAACGTCCCTTTTGTAGGTTCGAGTTGTCCACACCTGCCGCGTCCAATGCGCACATTAACTGTTCTTTATAGTCACACCATTTATCAGTTTTTGGGTTAAACTGTCCGGGAAACACTATATTCGTAATATTTGACGCCATATCGAGCACAATTACATTAATTTACCGAAGTCGCCAATAATAAGTACCACACAGTTGAGGTTGAGAGCAAAACTGATTTATTTAGCAATTACCCACTTATATCAAATTAATAACAAAAGTCATAACATTGCTTCCGAACTAATACATAACAACTATTTTTCACAAGTATATTCGACCCCTAAACATGATGGTGAGCGAGCTCATCGCTTGACCGGGTCTGTGACACATGCCTTAGAATTAATTCTGGGATTGTTGGCGGAGCTAGTGATGTATGCGAACGTCCTTCTGGGGTGTCCTCTTTCCTTGCATCCTTTAACTTTTGCACTATAATTCTCTTTCGTTACTCTTCTTTTATCCATATGTCTTAAATGACGTTAAGATACATACTTAATGAAGTTAAACCTGAAAAAATACTATAGCCCATGGAAATCTATCCAGCAGTTATTGTAATAATAGACATATAGCTACAGGACTGTCATTTTAAAAATAACAAGAAATTATATGAGCAGAGAGGTTGGAAGAAAGAAATTTGCTTCCCTAGATGCTAATTTAAGGAAGCTTGACCTAGTGAGTCCTTGCCAAAACATGGTTTACAAACCGCAATTGGGCAACACTCTCTGTTTGGATGACACAATGCCTTATTGGAAGTCAGATCGAAAGAAGCTCTCGGTTTTAAAATAAAAATGCCTGCTTGCATTGTTGTGTGTCATGGAGTTTCTGCAATAAATTCGCAAAAATCTAATACAACTTTATGCACCCATTACTACTTTCTATTTTCCTATTGAAACTATGCATCAACATTTTCTTATACACTGACAAAAAATATTGATAATATTTATGATTTATCGTAGATCAAATTGTCAATGTTATACATTAAAGAACTGAAATTAATAATAATTTTCACATTCAACTACTTACTGAAGTCTAACAAAATACAATTCATAGGTATTTAATTATGGAAATCACTTTGAAACAAGTTATAATACTAGACCCAGTTGCCAGAAGCTAGTATGATGCAGGAGAATACTACTGTTCACCTACTTTATGTTGATTGCAACAGGCATTCACAAAGCGTTTGTATAACTGGTATGAGAGCTTTAGGCACCTGTATTGATATGAATAATATCATTAAAAAGCAGACTTGCCAGTGCCTTGCATGCCAATTACTAGTTTGTTAATCACATCACACAGACATGTATCTGGCCACCTGCCAGACACTAGAAGCCCCTGACACATGAGTTCAAGACCACAAGAGGTGGGTATTAATAACAAGAATAAGCGTATATAACGCATCAGAACCTGCCAGAAGACATAGGAAAGACATCAACTATTAAGTAGCTGCTAAGCTGCTGGTAGAACTTTGGTGTCCAATCCAGTAGCTTACAATTTCAAGTACCTGGCATGCTTTTGTGTGAACTACTAGCATGTGTATTCTCAGATGCGACTTCTATCAATATTTTTTAGATAGACATAATTTACTTACCAAGTTCCAATATTATTTGCTCAATCCAATTGTGATCGAACCGCTCGATGCTTACGTACGGTTGAACTGTTGTGGTCATTTTGTTTGTATAGTAGGTAGGAACAAATAAATTAGAAACTACGACGTTATTGAATCACGGACCAAGAATCCTTAGTCCAATGCAATGACGAAAAAATACCCGAGGTATCCTCAGTTACATAAGATGAAAATTTGCAAATAAGAACGAGAGAACGATAAAATATAAAACACATTAAACGTAGCGATTTGTTTTTCACATCATATTGGTCTGTGTTCTCACATGTACATAAATATTGTACCTTACATTACAGGCATTTTCTTCGGAACACAACAACCTACTTTTGTTTGACATTTTTTTTTTTTGAAATTGTTTATTGGCCTTTGGATTCTAGTCCTTACAGCCTAATATTACAGAGTTAAAATACTTATATCTAATTTACAATGTTCCTACGGTATTTACAATGTATTTATAAATAAACTTAAAATATAACGGGTTTCTTAATAGTTCCTGTAAATCGGTAGCCACTTCAGTACAAATATTTTGGAGTTCCGACACTAACAATAAACGTTGGAAATTAAACTTTTGACATTTCATAAACAGATGTTCGAGGTCAGCGACTTCATTACATTGTTCACAGTTTGGGTCCAAATCTTAAACGGTTAATTGTAGTAATAAAGTTTCTACTATCAGCATCTCTGTGTTTGTTGTACCAAGGTCTTTGCGGCGGGGAATTCTGAATTTTAGCATACCACTTTCCTTTTTCTTGGCTAATAATCTTCCAATAATCATGCCATAGCTTTTTTAACTTTCCAGTTAACATCTGATTGAAATCCGTGAAAGGAACTTGCAATATTGAAGAGTGGTCCTCAGAACACACTCCACGGGCTGCCTCGTCTACTACTTCATTCCCAAAGATGCCACAATGAGATGGAACCCATTTAAAAGTAATACATTTGCCTCTTTGGTCTAGTTCTAATAGTATTTGTTTTACATCATACACAATAAAATTCAAGCTATATCTAAATGGACTACTATTCAAAGACAATAAAGCACTCTTACTATCAGAAACAATTAAAATTTCAGAACTTTTTACATTATTATATACATACACTAATGCCCTGTAAATAGCATAACATTCTGCAGTGAAAATGCTGCTCTGGCTGTCTAATTTAAAACATTGTGTTTGTTTAATTTGAGGATCATAAAAAGCTGATGTTACACTAGTTGATGTCTTAGAGCCATCTGTATATATAGTATAAATATTTGGTAGGTTCGACAAATAATCCAGAAATTCAGATTGATTGCTCAATTTTTTAAAATCAGTAGAAACATCAAAAGATAAGCACTTATAATTAACTTTATATAATGGCAAAGGATTAGATAAATGTACATTTTTACATAAGTTTTTAACATTAAGGGATACCTTTAACATTTCTGGCAAATGTCCAGAGACAAGTTCATCAACTGTGATCGCTAAATTATTTGTAAATATTTCTGGGAGATCTTGATTAGGTAAGATCCTGTCTAAAACAAATCGGTTGTTAGTAGCAAATAGCTTAAGACAGAACTTTTCTGAAAGCTGCAGTCTTCTTAATTTTAAGGGTATTATGCCTGATTCCGATTCCATCACATTAATTGGAGTGGAACACATGGCACCAGTAATAATTCGTAATCCTTTGTTTTGATAGACATCTAATTTTCTGAGTAAACTAACATTTGCATTCATGTAAGCTAAGGAGCTATAATCAAAATGACTTCTTATAATGCTCTTGTATAACATAGACAGAATCTTTGGATCAGATCCCCAATGAACACCAGCCAGAGAACGTAAAACATTTAAACCTTTACTAGCATTTTTTATAATGTAATTAATGTGAGTCTCAAATGATAATTTCTTGTCTAAATAAATACCAAGAAATTTCTTTTCATGTAAAAAGTTCAATATATTAGACTCATATGAAACTGAAGGAACAGAATCAAAATCTACTTGTTTCTTACAAAATAGCATTGCTCCACTTTTAGTAACACTAATACTTAAGTTCAAACTATTATAAAAATTACTAATTTGAGATAAACCATTGTTTAAACTTCTAATAGCCTTATTTAAATCTTTATTTACACTATATACAACAATATCATCAGCAAATAACAGGCATTTCACAGAAGGATCTGTCAAATATCTGTTAATTTGCGAAGTGTATAATCCATACAGTAATGGAGAAATTGTAGAACCCTGCATAGTTCCTTTATAAACATGTCTAGGTCCATGTAACACATTATTATATTTTACATACATTAATCTGTCATATAAAAATTTGAAAATCCATTTACAGATTTTACCAGGCACACCAACATCACTGAGAATCTGAGTGAGAATAGATGGATTGACATTATCAAATGCACCGCTCACATCAAGAAATGCACATGCTGTATAAGAATGGCTATGGAAAGAATTTTTAATATCTGTAATCAGGGACATGTAATTTTCGGCTGCACTTTTACCTCTTCGAAAACCGAACTGTTGTTCAGGTAAGATGTTATGTTTTTCACAAAAATATTCCAATCTGAACTTGAGCATAGATTCAAATAATTTACCTACACAAGATGACAGTGATATTGGTCTGTAGGAGTTACAGTCATTTTCCGGTTTGTCTGGTTTTAGTATAGGAATAACACACTGTGTTTTCCATGAATCAGGGATAGAGTCTGATGCCCATAACAAGTTATAAATCTTTAAAAGAGTATTTTGAGCATTGGGATGAAGACAACGAATTAATTTATATGAAATATCATCCAGACCTGGTGTAGTGTCCTTTCTAGATTTTAAAGCTACATTAAATTCATACATAGTGAATGGTTCAGTGAGATAGCAACCTTCAATGTTTCCAGCTGAATCAAAAAAATGTTTTAATCTTGTTGTGTCTACGTCTTTTTCAGGTGGTGATGTTGGAGCAAATTTATCAAAAAAGGAAGGAATCCATTCATCATTTTTAGGTGGTTTCCTGCAAGTTACACGTTTAAATCTACGAATGTAATTCCAGATCATGCTAACAGGTGTGTATCTATTAAATGCTTCACACAACACTCTCCAAGCATTCTTCTTTTTCTGACTAATCAGTTTCTTTTTCACTGCATCAACTCTTTTATACTGTATATAATTGTCTATTGTGGGATAAAATCTGTAGGTTCTTAAAGCTAATCGGCTATTGCTTACAGCAGTGGCACATTCATTGTCCCACCAAGGAACTGGTTTTTTAATTTTACATATAGTTTTATTTACTTTTTTTGGAATACATTCTAGTTTAATATTATTCAGAATATCACAGAAGCTATTATATATATCAATTGGATCTTGTAACTTCAGATTTAAATTATCAAATGCTTTTTCACTTTCAGAGAGATACTTGGACCAATCTGCCTGACTATAGATAAAACGCTCAGAGGGAGCACCTATCTCATATTTTTCAACGGATGTTTGTATATCTATTATTGTGGGAAAGTGATAACTACCCATTGGATCATCAAATACTTTCCAGTTACATAAAGGAGCTAAATTAGGACTAACACAAGATATGTCTATTGCAGAAGGATTATGATGAATGGTACCTACAGTTGTTGGAGAACCAGTGTTTAGAATGCAAAGATTGCACTCATCTAATAAGTTATAAATATCGTTACCTCTAGAATTAGAAGACATGCAGCCAAACGCAACATGATGACCATTCAAATCACCTGAGAGCATGAGTGGTTTCGGCAAGTCATCAATAATCTGTTTTAGTCTTCTACATTTGAAACGACCACCTCTTGGAGGACTATATGCACACAACAAAGACAAATCACCTATATCAGTTTTTAGAATAATAGCAGTTGTTTGTAGAAAATCATAATAAGGGGTTTGAACTACTTTATATTTAAATGTATTTTTAATTAAAATCGCAACGCCGCCATGACCATCAGGTCCATTTTGAAGTATTATATTGAAACCAGGTACATTAAAGTTACTTTTCTCTCTCAACCATGTTTCGTTTAACATACAAATATCAATATTATTATCAGATAGAAATTGTATCAATAAGGGCTTTTTGTTGTTTACACTTTGAATATTAAATTGGGCTATTGTTAAATAAGATTTTGTAATGTAAGAATTATTACCAGAAATATTATCCATTAATTTACAGTAAATTTTTTAAGAGAACATCTTTTATACTATTTAATGTAACTGGTTCATTAGTGGGAGAGTTAGCTAGCGATACCAAAGATTTAACTATTGCATTCAAAATTATTTCATTGTTTACAATTTGTTCCATTTCATGTTTTTTAGAGAGCAGTGATAGCCCGGACGGTTAAAGAGCCGGCCGAAAATCAGTGAGGCTCGGGTTCGAATCCTGGCATGTACCAATGAGTTTTTCAAAAACTTACGTACATATTTATCACTAGCTCGACGGTGAAGGAAAACATCGTGAGGAAACCCGCAGGTCTCAGAATTAATTCTGAGACATGTGTAAACAGACCCGGTCCGGCGATGGGCTCACCACCTATCACGTTTAGGGGTCCAATATATCTCGTGAAATGTGGGTATATCCAGTAATGGAATACCTCTGCCTACCCCCTCGGGGATAAAAAAGGCGTGAGATTATATTATTATTATGTTTTTTATTTGAGGTAGTATCTTTTTGTGCGATTTTTTCTGAGGTCTTTGAAACATTTACAACATTAGCAGTCTTTTTTTGTTTTAATTGAGGAAAGTTGTTGTCGTCTACTTTAGCAACAACTGAGGCAAATGTACGAGATTGGTTTGAAATTAAATTTTTCTTTTCTTCCATCTTTTTCTTTTTTATGGGGCAGTCCCGGGAAATCGCCAGGTGAGCCCCGCCGCAATTGATGCACATCAATATTTCAGAATTGCATTCTTTGTACAAATGGTTCCCCGCACATGAAGAGCACATTTGTGTCCCACGGCAGACTTTAGCAGAATGGTTAAATTTGAAGCATTTATAGCATTGGACAAGGGGTGGAATATATGTTGATACTTGGTATCTGAACAAATTCAAGTATACAAACTTGGGCAGAAGAGATGATGAAAAAGTGATCGCCACTGTGGTCAATGGCTGCAGTTTTTTGTTCTCATCACGTTTCATAAACCGCTTGACTGAAATTACATCAGCGTCACAGCTTATATTTTTGTAAATTTCTTCGTTGGACATATCAGTGGGTACAAATTTGATTATGCCTACTTTCTCCACCAGGTGGGCGGGGATGAAGGCGCGCAGTTTGTTCTGCGATAAAAAGCTGTCCAACTTTAAAAAGCTGTTAGCTGTTGCTGCCTTTTGGAATGTGATTCCTATTTTGTAAGCGTTAATTCTAAAGACGCTTGTGATACCTTTAACGTTGTCCGTGAATAAATGAGTCAATTTAATGGGGTTTTTATTTCCCAATTTCTCCCTTTCTTTTGATTCCACATAGACCGTGTACTCCGTGTTAGAGTTATTTTCAAGAAATAGTCGTGTGTAGTTCGTTTTAAAATAAATTTTGAACTTATCTTCTTCGGAGGTCCCTGCGATCTGCCTATATTTTCTTTTTCTTTCTGAAGGCTCATCCTCGCAGTCGCTCTGTGTCCCCATCTTGAGAGACGGGGTAAATTAACTAATTTTGCTGCAATTTACTTCTTTTATCCGTATAAAATAACAATAAAACAATTCGACGAAAAATTATAGCTCCCGCTCAATTTGACTTCCCGCCAAAAAGTCCCTTTTGTTTGACAACACAACCAGTGTTGCCGTTCTATGAAATTAAAAGTCCCTAGATACTCCGAAAAATTCCGCCAAAAAAAAGGAAAAATATTTATAGAAAATCCGCAAGCCGCCTTTCAGAATATCCCTTGATCTTTACCAGTTATGTAATATCACTGTCGCTCAAGTCTAATCTTAATTTTTACTTATCGAATGGATGCATACATATTTTTATTCCATTAAAACGATTATCTAAATATTATACAAACAATAAATAAAACATTCAGTGTCAAAATTGATAGCAGTACCTAATCCTTAATCTTTCAACAAATATTTTACTTAAAAATAGGATATTTGTATAGATAGATACTTGTAACTTGATTTCAAAATCAATAAAAGAAAGTCATTCAGGGACGTCAGCAGAATTTGAAGTACCTATGGTGTCCAGTTACTTTTGGTCTTATTTTGCCAACTTTCTAAAAACAACGAAAAATTATTAAGATACAATAATACTGTGCATTACGTGAGTGACACATTAGACATAAATATTAAATAAGTTTTCTTATTTGCTAAAATTTTAGGAGGTACTAAGTCGGTTTGTTTGAAATTTTGATTACTGAATTTATTTTGTTTGTTCATTTCTTGAATTTGAACATTTATCGGCTAGTGAAGAATTTAACACCACTCTATCGATATCAATAAATGCTACAATGGACTCGATTCTGCAGACCAGCTTAAATTCCTAATTTTAAGTTAGCCTATCCTTCTCCATAGAATACGGAAGAAAAAGGACAGAAACAAACCATAGATTGAAGAGTAATCTCAAACATGTAAAAAACTACTAATTTGGACCTTATGAACGTGCTTATCTGTCACTTTTATCCATGACCTTTTTACATCGTCGCTAAAATTGCTAAACACGCCTTAGTTGACAGGACTAATTTTAATTTGACAGGACTAAATATCTCTCGTCTCTTTTCTTTTCTAGGAGAAAGAAAATGACAGGACTAAACTAAGTTTAGTCGCTGTAATGCAGAATCGAGCCCAATATGTATTTACTTATCTATTTATCACTAGGTCTACGGTGAAGAAAAACATGGTAAGGAATCCCGCAGGTCCCAGAATTATTTCTGAGGCAAGTGTAACAGACCCGGTCCGGCAATGGGCTATCGATGGGGTCCAAAGATTGTACTGGTGAAATACATAAGACAACCACTGATTAGTTATAATGTCGAAAAAATTAACGGTCGCGCTGGGAAGTAGCATAAGCAACTGTCATCTAGAATTCGCCACGTGTGATACTATTATCACACGAGGCGAATTATTATATGTCAGTTGCATAGGTAGACTATTTACTAATATATTTACTCATGCAAAAAGGTACCTATAAATAAATAAATAGCTAATAGTGGCAAATGTATGTTCAATTTGGAGGCAATGTCTTCGCAGGCAGTCGTAGTGTAAAAATTTTCAATAAATAGACAAAAAAGTTTAATGCAAGAATATTTTATTCAGAAGTGTATGGTACATTTACAATAATATTTGCTGAAAAGAGATTGTATATATTGGAAAGTGGGTGGTAACTTTACAAAAAAATCACTGCAAGGTGATTATATCCAAAGAGACTGATACAAGTGTTTCGTAATGAATTAAAAAGTTATATTACGCAACCGACATTTAAGAAATTCCATACAATATCTGTACCGTCATGTATTTTTTTTGTGGTTGACTGTGTGTGTGTACTGTGTACATCATGGACGTCCTTATGTGTCAAATTTTGAAATCATAATTCAAATATTACGACACGTGTGTAGATAAATAGTGGGTTCAATTCTAAGTGGCTACTGCGTAGATAGCCTAAAACTAAATTTCTTAAATTATATTTAATCTTACGCAGCGGCTTAGACAAATACAATTTTAGAACGCCATGGAGACTTAATTTTGACAGTTTTTACTTATAAGCGTAAAATGGCTAAGTTGAATAGTGTTGCTACTACAAATAAATAACATAGAACTCTAAAGAGTAAAAAAACAACTTCAACTTATATGGTTTTCTCATGGATGCCACCGTCAGAACTGGAGCAAATTGAAATGGGACCATACAAGAAGAACCAGCTTAGAAATAAAAAAAAAAGAACCATCAAAATCAGTTCACCCAGTCGAAAGCTCTGAGGTAACAAACAATCCAGTTGAGAACCTCCTCCGTTTTTGAAGTCGGTTTAAAAAGGCTAAATGAATGAAATAAAAAAAAATGCAAAAGTACAGTCATGAATTTATTTGCAAAGATTAATTTAAATGCTATTTTTTCGTTTTAACAAAGGTTTTATTTAAAACTGAAGAACAAGGGTGGTATTTTATTCCTCGTATTTTATCACCAGAACCATATTATCATTGTAAAGCTAATTTACTGGGTATTTGATAACATTAATAAAATATTTTAAATGGCTCCCTATGTTTGAAAAATTGAGAAATATACAACGCGTAACAGAAAAAGCGCAATTTCTCATACACCCCAATTAGTAAATTAATATAAAAAAATATGATGCAATCGACCTTTAGTTGTGAATAACCAATTTTCTTAAATATCGATTAATAATAGCACGATTTCCATAGAAAGCACTAAATTCAGTAACGATAGTTATTTTTTTTGAAAAATTTAACACATATTAAAAATAGCTGAAATCGAATAAGTAGTCGATACTGAACAAACTAATTTCAGGAATTGCGCTTATTCTCTTACATGTTGTATAAGGGGTTTAGGTCACTGATGAAACGAACGTCACCCTTTTGGTCTGTGGACCCAAAATGATTTAAAATAATTATTTAGTTACGTGTTCAATTATAGCCTGCGCAGACGACGGACTTTTGTCCCCGGAGGACAAAATCCCCCGAATCGTAAAAAATATGTCCGCCGAGGACTTGACACGGAGTCAACGCACACGGTGTGCGATCATTTGTCCCCCGGAAATTAAGAGAAGCGCACACTATGGAAGCAAATATTCTGTGAGCATGTGGACGTCCGTACCACCTCTTAATTATTTCGAAAACCACCTAGAAGTAATGTGACGGTGATTGTGACGCTGATTTCTGCTATCATTTTGGTTGTGACGGCTCCCTCGCCGAAGGATTGATTAAAATAGGTGGTACGGAGGTTCACATGCTTTGTCTATGGTTTTCACACAAATCGTCGAATTCCAAGAGAATCACACAATGTACCGGCGAAATTAACATTTTAAACCAATGTGACGGAATATGTGACAGCTACAAACACATTCTTTACATATGTGACGCAATAGGGACAGAGAAATAAGCGATCTTTTTTTCAGAAGCATGTCTTGAGTTTGGCCACCATTTATAGTCGAAAATCCTAGTGAAACATGCATTTAAATAAAAACCTAACAGGAATTCGAAACCATTTAGTCACGACAAAATAGCTCATAATATTATTTCCACGACTACTTCATTATTTTTTAAGAAAAACGTGTATGAATTTGTCATATAGGTACACAAATTAGGGTGACCAATGTCTTAGATCACTTTAGGACATTTATCTATGTATAAATAAAAAAACTGAACTCTCATCGGCTCTAAATTCAAAAGAAATGTTTGCTGTCAGTATAACGAATAATAATAATTTAAAAAACGAATAAACACGCTGTAATGGTAAACTGAAATAAAGCTAAAGAAATATTTCTAGAAAGTATAAGAATTAATGGAATACCGCTGCCTCCTCGGGGATAAAAGGCGTGAGATTTTTTATTTTTATTTATAAGAATTAAATAATTAACGACACAATTTATGTTATTGTAAATAACACTGGATCGACATTCGCACAATTCGATTTATTAGTAATAAAGTAATAATCTTAAGCCTTATGTCCCCGAGGGGGTAGGCAGAGGTATTCTATTTCTGGATATACCCACCTTTCAACAGATATTTTTTGGACCCCTAAACGTGTTAGGTGGTGAGCCCTTCGCCGGACCGGGTCTTTGACACATGTCTCAGAATTAATTCTGGGACCTGCGGGTGTCCTCACGATGTTTTCATTCACCGTCGAGCTAATGATAAATATGTACGTAAGTTTTTAAAAAAGTCATTAGTACATGCCAGGATTCGAATCCGAGGCTCACTGATTTTCATCATTTGAAGTGGGCTCTTTAACCACAAGGCTATTACTGCTCTTGAGATTACATTAGATTAATTACTTTAAAAATAATTTTGTAAAGTTCATATTTTGAAATAAGTATGTTTATTTTTTTAAATTATAATCAAAATTAATAGTTAAAAAATAAAATGAAAAGACCCCAATCCGATTTAAATAATAGTTTAAAATAATCGTCATATGAGCAGTAAGTAAGATGTATAGATAAAAGAGAGAGTAGATTCTTTTTATTTTGTCTATGTAGGTATTTTCAACTTTAATAATTAACCTATCACGTGTAGGGGTCCGATATACGTGGGACACTCAGAAAGTTTTGCGAAACTAAAAAAAATTGTTTTATAGGTACATGTTTTTTTTATAATCTTTTTAAAGTACTCTCTACCAGCCTCTATATAAAGTTTCATGCGTCTAAACCAGTTTTCAAAACACTTTTTCCAGTCTGCCGCAGACACCTCATTTGCAGCCTGCTCGAACGCAGCCAGCGCATCTTCCGGCGACGAAAATTGCATTCCTATGAGCAGATTTTTTATTTTTGGAAATAGAAAGAAGGCACATGGTGCTAGATCAGGGCTGTAAGGAGGGTGACCCAGGAGTTTGACTGGCGTGCTGTCCAAGAAGTCCCTCGTTTTGAGTGCGGTGAGCGCATGTGCATTCTCGTTGTGGAGCAGTAGCCCGCGGAGCCCTGTGTTTGGTCGCTTGTTGCTAACAACAGAGAAAACTTCTGGCAAATATTCGGTAGTATACCATTCGGCATTGATGCTTCTTTGATGCCGTAAGGGAATTGATACAAAGTGGCCAGTCAAATTAAAAAAGCTAGCGATCAAAATCTTCCCTCCGCTTCTAGATCGCTTCACTTTGGTAGGCGTTGGTACATTTTGAAACACCTAAACAGTCGACTGGCGCTTGGTTTCTGGGTCGTATTGATAAATCCAGGACTCATCACCTGTAACGACGTCGTAAACACGCCGAGACGAGCCTGCTTCAAATTTGTTTAGCATATCACGGCACCATTCCACCCGGGCCTGCTTCTGAGCATCGGTGAGGTTGTGCGGCACCCAGCGTGATACTATCCTCCTCACGCGAAGATGGCTGTGTAGAATCTCGTGAACGCTTCCCGATCCAATCTTCAATATGTGTTGAATCTCCTGACATGTAATTCGCCTATTGTCTTGGATTAAATTTTTCACTGCTAGCACGTTTTATTCGGGAAAAGCCGTCAAAGGGCAACCGGTTCTTTCTTCATCCAGCAAAGTTGGTCGACCGCGCTTGAATTCGTTATACCAACGATACACGGTTGCCTTGGAAGGGCCTTCATCCATGAATGCCATTTGAAGTCTATCGTACGATTCATCCGGTTTCAGGTGACACTTGAAATCGTAAAAAATCATAGCTCTAAAATGTTCCCAGCGCAGATCCATATTTCAGCGAGACACAATACTTTGAATTAGCTCGCAAAAAAAGTGGAGGGAAATTTTGAAATTAGAACATACCTATTTTTACTTATAAATAATCATATTTTCGAAAATCATTATAACTGGCCAGTCTCCCATATATAAAAACTTTTTTTCGCAATACTTTCTGAGTGGCCTGGTATCTCGTGAAATGTGGGTATATCTAGTAATGGAATACCTCTGGCTACCCCCTCGGGGATAAAAGGCGTGAGATTATACAGGGTGACTTTTTTTACCGTCTGGAAAAAAATGTGGTGTGATAGGTAAGTGTAATAGATTCATTTGGCAATGTTACTTATTTAAAAAGAAACAGGCTCGTAGCTTCCATTTATGCGCAATCTACCTACAAACGCCAGCTGCGCGTAGTACTGTGCGTAGTTTTCTAGATTTTGTAAATTGCACTAAACATGACTATATTTAACAATCCAGAGCCGAAGTTATACACGAGATTCGTGTATAACTTCGGCTCTGGATACGTTATACGTCATATTTTTTTCCAGACGGAAAAAAAAATCATCCAGTATACAGGATGTCCCAGAAGTCAACGATAAGCCGGAAACCAGCGATAGGCTTAGTCATGAGGGTAATCAGAAAAATATATAAAAAAATCTGTGTTCTTTTTTCAAAATGTTATGAAGGTTTAAAAAAATCCTAAAAAACGGACATCCTGTAATGAACTTTCTTGTAGCGTGACTGTAAATATTTACTTTTTGATTTTTTTTTTCTGTAATACTATAATGAATAGCCGTGCTACAATTTACAATAAAAAAAAATTACATAACTGCCTCACTTTTAAGTAAAAAGTTAAATTTGTTTCCAACATTGAATTCTAAATAATTTCATCAACCAACTTAAACCAGCTGTACTGTAAAAAAAATGTATGGCTACTATTTTGGCAAGTATACTTAAAAGTTGACGCATTTAGTCTAGATACTAAAATGGTATAACACATGCTAGGTTTTGTTATAGTTGAGGCATGAAAATTTTTTTTCTCGATGAATCCGGATTCTATGCCAATCTAATTTAATGAGGTGAAATGTTGGTAAAGCAACCTTAAGTCTGCAGCTGACCTCAACTAAGCCTTTTTAACCTCTTTCTTAACCCTCCTTTAAAGTAATGATACTTAAAATAAGTTTGTGTAATATTTTTTTTATTTAATGTGGTATGTTTTACAGCATTTTTATAACAAATGTTCAAACTGTTTTCCTTCAGCTAATATGCACGCTCTACATCTCCTTAAAAATGATCGAGCTATGCGCCGGGCGTGACGTTTGGAATTGATTTGTTCAGCGGCTTCTGAGATTCTTCGGCGCAGCTCTTCTAAATCTTGAATCGGTTTGTGGTAGACTTTTTCCTTAATTGCACCCCAGTAAAAAAAATCTATTGGATTAAGGTCGGGTGACCGCGCAGGCCACGAAATTGGACCACCACGACCAATCCACCTATTTGGATATTCTTGATCGAGAAACTCTCTAACTAGACTAGATACCACATGCTGCCGTAAATATTTAGCGGCACTTCTTCTAATAAATCGGGTAGTTGATTTTGTAGGAAATCTAAATAAACATGTCCATTTATGGTCTCTGGCAGCTCAATCGGACCAATAACTGTACCGTTTAAAATGCCTGTCCACATGTTTACTTTAAAACGGTACTGTGAATGATCTTCACGCATTAGGTGACCGTCCTTTTTAAACGTTGCTTCGTCGGACCATAGAATCGTTTCAAAAACTGGGGATCTTCAGTGTGTTTTTGCAAAATCGTTTGACAAAATCGCACTCTCTCTGGGTAGTCTCGGGGAAGCAAAGATTGTACTCGCTGTACATGGAATGGATGCAGACGGTTTTTTTTCAGAATACGATGTGCACTGCTTTTAGGTACTCCAAGGCTTTCCTCAATTCCACGTACGGATATACTTGGATCTTCTTCCACAGCTTGCATGACTTCGTCCTCGTAGGGCAAGAGGGGCTTTCCTTCACCAGCCATATGATCAGGGAATCAACCTTCGGATAATGATCGATGCAGATTAATAAAAACTCGGTAATCAGGATGACGCTCTAAGTTTGGGTATCTCTCGTGATACACCCTAGCTGCAGCATTGGCGTTACATAAGCATTCTCCGTAAATAAGATGCATGTTGGCGTACTCCTGTACAGTATATCTATTTGGCATGATAACTTCACTTTACGAACTCGTAATTACAAGCAAATACAATCTAAGCAACAGACTCCAGAATCATTACTTCTGGGACAGATGGATTTAAATCAAAGCCATCAAACAAATTACATAAACAAAAGATGTACGAATAAACAAAATCCCTGTTAGGTTCTCTTTTCAAAATTATGAGTCCGTCTCCATTCAAAAAGATTTTAACCTGGATTTACCTAAGAAGGTTGCGTTACCAACATTTCACCTCATTAAATTAGATTGGCATAGAATCCGGATTCAGCGAGAAAAAAAAATCATCTATAACAAAACCTAGCATGTGTTATACCATTTTAGAATTTAGACTAAATGCGTCAACTTTTAAGTTTACTTGCCAAAATAGTAGCCATACATTTTTTTTAACAGTACAGCTGGTTTAAGTTGGTTGATGAAATTATTTAGAATTCAATGTTGGAAACAAATTTAACTTTTTACTTAAAAGTGAGGCAGTTATGTAATTTTTTTTATTGTTAATTGTAGCACGGCTATTCATTATAGCATAACAGAAAAAAAAAATTCAAAAAGTAAATATTTACAGTCACGGTACAAGAAAGTTCATTACAAGGTGTCCGTTTTTTAGGATTTTTTTTAAACCTTCATAACATTTTGAAAAAAGAACATAGAATTTTTTTTTTATTTTTCTGATTACCCTCATGACTAGGCCTATCGCTGGTTTCCGACTTATCATTGACTTCTGGGACACCCTGTATATATTTTTTAATTAACCAGCCACTTATTATTTAAAACTTTTGCCTGATACACCCAAGAGTCAATTTTGTGAGCAGCAATCTTTTTCCATCCCGCTCCGTGGCGACAAAGCCCTCTCTTATACTAACAATGACAATTACAAAAAAAAAGTATTTCTTTCATGTTTATGACCATTTTGTGGAGACCGTCAAGTTAGAAGCCTCACTATGGAATTCAGCTGTTCTGATAATGTCAAACAACTCTTCCTAAACAGTGCCAAATAGTGCCCGAAGCATATAAATAGTGCTATCATACTTTCGGAGATATTCAGGTGGTTCAGTGAGGCTGCTATCTTGACGTCAAGATAGCAGTCTCATCTCAGTACACAAAAACCACAGCACTGTTCTTGAAGAACTATATACCAAAAAACTCTTCTTAAATAGTGCCTTGGATTTGCAAAGTTCCAGAATTAGTGCTTCAAAGGAACCGAAGATATAAGGGTACATTGATGAGGCTTCCAGCTTGACGTCAAGCTAGAAGTCACATCATCAACGAGGAAGAATTTCGAATCGAGACTAATGCCAAAAATCTCTTCCTAAATAGTGCCTCCGGCATCAAAACAAAGCGGAACGATTTAACTTGTATTTTAGTCAATAAATGATGATAAACTTCCACGTACATTTTTGATTCGGTATAGATAGGAGTAAACCAACTAGATCAAAATGGAGGCTCAGCTTTATAAAGAGCAACATCTTAGAATGAATATTTTTTTTTTTAGATATTGATACAAATTGGAATCATTTACCAAGTATGAGGATGCGGACTGGTTTAGTTTTTGAGATGTAATTTTTTAAAGAATTATAACTTAATCATTTATAACCATTTTTACATTTCAGTTTTTTTCGGCGGTTTTATTTTTGGATAAAAAAGTTTTTATTTTAGGTTTAGGTTTTTTATTTTACTTTTTTTTTGTGATACACAACTCAGCATAAAAAACTGTAAGTAAACAATAAATCACCCCTATTTTCCTACCCTTAGGGTAAGTATTTATTTATATTTTTATTTATTTATTTATTTTTTTCAAATTTGTATGGGATCAATTTGTACCCTATCCAATAAAGAAAGAATTATCAAAATCGGACCACTCCGTAAAAAATTATGCGTGATCATACATAAAAAAAAGATACGCGTCGACTTGAGAACCTTCTCCGTTTTTTCTTCGGCTAAAAAAACCGACTTCAACGAACAGCACTAAAATATCATCGATGTAAAAATTTTTTTAACTTTTGTTGAATTTTTTTTAAAACAGCTAGGTACACCTATTTTTAAGAAATTTAAATGGGACCACCTCTGAAATGATCTACCAAACAAAAAAAGAATATTAAAAATCGGTTCATAACTGGCGGAATAATGGCGTCATCACATCACATCATCAGCGTACATTTGTCCACGGCTGGACATAGGCCTCCCCTAATTAGCGCCATAGCGCCCTGTCTTCAGCTCCACGCATCCAGCATCTGCCAGCAGCCTTTCGCAGATCTTCATCCCATCTGGCCGGAGGGAATAATCGCGTAAACTACTCTAATATTATCAAGAGGAAAGATTTGTATTTTTGTATATTTGTAACGACTAAACTCACCGATTTTAAATAGTAAATTGTTATACAAGGTTGAAAGGAATCAATTCTCATACGAGGTAGTTAGACGCCCGAGCGCAGCGAGGACGGCTATAGTAAAAGTAGGAATTGATATCTTTCACCCGCGTTAAAAAGTCTACTTTTCATTTCGAATACAAGAAAAGTAAACAAAATAAATGTTAACAATATAACAAGATATTAACAATAAAACAACGAGAGGTTGGACCTCTTTGGTTCTAAAAAGAGAAACTTTTTCTTTTAAACGTCTTTGAATACAACATTACAAAAATAATATACAAATCCTTCCTCTTTATAATAATATGTACTTGTTAGTGTAGATGACAAACAAGATTTTGAATTTCGGCACAGCTTACCAAATTAGTAGCCGTTTTTAAATTTAATATGGAACACGTCACCGCCGCGCGCAAGCAATTTTTGTTTTTCTTATTTTAATCGATGTAAAAAGTTTCATAACCGACTACCTAACCAAAGATAGTGTAGCATTCTAATGGTGAAAGAATTTTTCATTTCTCATACTCGGAAAGAAGTGTTTGTTTGATCAGAGTACCGGGTCGAAAACGATGATTCCTGCCACAGAGAGATTCAGGTAGTGATTCCCACCCTCGGGTGGGAAAGACTCATAGTAATTTCTCCCTTCTTAGAAAGGTAATGAATTAAAAAAAAATTACTACATTTGGTCAGGTAGTAGCAAAGACGACGTAATGAAAAAGTTTCTCTAGGAAACATAATGATTTTCTTCCAATCTCTTTGGGTAGTTAGGATACGAAACATTTTACATCGATTAAAATAAGAAAAAAGGTACGGCTTTTGTGGCTGCAGGTAAACAACAAAAAATAGCCGGCGGCGGAGACGAGGTGTGTTCCATATTTAAAATTTTAAAAAAGACTATTCATTTGGTAAGCTGTTCCGAAATTGAAATCTTGTTTGTCATCTACTAATATTATGTAATAAATAGGAAGGATTTGCATTATTCTATTTGTGTATTATTCTTGTATTGTATACATCTTAAAAACTAAACCAGTCCGCATCCTGATACTTGGTAAATGATCCCAATTTGTATCTCTATCTAAAAAAAAAAAAACAAAAAAAATATTATGAGATGTTGCTCTTTATAAAGCTGAGCCTCCATTTTGATCTAGTTGGTTTATTCCTATCTATACCGAATCAAAAATGTACGTGGAAGTTTATCATCATTTATTGACTAAAATACAAGTTAAATCGTTCCGCTTTGTTTTGATTCCGGAGGCACTATTTAGGAAGAGATTTTTGGCATTAGTCTCGATTCGAAATTCTTCCTCGTTGATGATGTGACTTCTAGCTCGACGTCAAGCTGGAAGCCTCATCAATGTACCCTTATATCTTCGGTTCCTTTGAAGCACTAATTCTGGAACTTTGCAAATCCAAGGCACTATTTAAGAAGAGTTTTTTGGTATATAGTTCTTCAAGAACAGTGCTGTGGTTTTTGTGTACTGAGATGAGGCTGCTATCTTGACGTCAAGATAGCAGCCTCACTGAACCACCTGAATATCTCCGAAAGTATGGTAGCACTATTTATATGCTTCAGGCACTATTTGGCACTATTTAGGAAGAGTTGTTTGACATTATCAGAACAGCTGAATTCCATGGTGAGGCTTCTAACTTGACGGTCTCCATTTTGTGTCGAATGGATGGGAATGGAATAAAAAGACGGTGTTACTGGCTTCTCATTGTTTAACTCTAATTTGGGTCCTGTTAATAAAGCTTGAGCTTACAAGCGACAATTCTACCGAATATATCAGGCTTAGCGTCTGTGGTACACGTATCATTACAAGATGTTTCAATAAATATTATAATAAAAACTTACTGTCTTTTATTGAATTCTTTATTTTCATTAAAATTTTCGATTCTATATTGGCTATGTGCGCGATGACAGCGCCCACTAGTTGTAACAATTAGGGCGGAGTTTGAAATGTCAAATGGCTCGCTGTCATTACGAAAAGTAAGTAAACACAAAAATAATTTCAGTGAAACAACGTTAATTACTTAGGTCCTGTTGGATATTGTAAGTCTATAGCGTCGATAATAATGTTGACCTTTTTTATTTACCGTCAAAAATGCCACAATCAGTAAATTTCAGGCAGTATACCTACACGGACTTTCTCATGGCTTCACGGGAAATAAGTAAAGAAATGGACAACATTTATCGACTAGAGCGTTTCATGTATCTAGACCATTACTTATAGCAGTACTGTCGATAATAATGCAGATTGTTGTGTATTTTCAGTTCAACATGGCCCAAAGAGATTAAAATATCTTTGACATGGTCAAATTGATTATAAAAACTGGATTCCGGACAATAATAGTTTTCCAGCCACAAACCACTACAAAAGACAAACAGTTAGTTTTGGCTCAACATGTGCAAGATGTAAAAGAAATAAATTGTGAAAATCAAATGAGCCACACCATTGAAGCTAGTGTAATTAGACAAACTTCAGTGACATCAACGCCATACAAAACATCATTGCAGTCGTTGATCTTGTTTTAAACTTGCTCTTGGAAATTTATAGAATTTGCGATCACTATTTTTGCCATTATTCTTGCAGTTGACTACGCAATAGGTTTCGTTACCCATGTTCAAGTATTTATTTCCACTAAGAATACACGAATACGTAAATTTCTCTAGTAAAAAGTGACAGTTCGTCTGAGTTCGTCCGACCCGAGTTTCTTTTTTAGACACCATGGGCGCTGCGATCGATTCGTGGTTCCCCCACCCCCTACTTCGCACCCAGCCAATAGTTATTGTAAATAAAACATACTTAGATATTGGTAGGTAGACAATAAACACCCCTCCTTTACCGTTTGCGAAGTCCCTGCCGCACTTCAGTATGAAGTACTTTCAGTCAAGAAGGTCAACTCTGAATCAGTCCCAACAAAATGATAGTCACCCTATACAGTAACTTTCCATAATAATGGACAAATCCAATTTCGCCGGTACATTGTGTGATTCTCTTGGAATTCGACGATTTGTGTGAAAACCATAGACAAAGCATGTGAACCTCCGTACCACCTATTTTAATCAATCCTTCGGCAAGGAAGCCGTCACAACCAAAACGATAGCAGAAATCAGCGTCACAGTCACCGTCACATTACTTCTAGGTGGTTTTCGAAAAGAATTAAGAGGTGGTACGGAGGACCACATGCTCACAATATTCTGAGATTAAGTTGTGTTATAATTTACATGAAGTTTAAAAAAAAGAGAAGACGTTTTAAAAGAGAATACTGGGTCCATCCTTTTATCAGATCGATTAATAAATGGATATTTTCATGCGAAGCATGCTCAGTTCACACCATAGATTTAGAATTTTTTGCTATGGTTGAAACAATATGCAAAAAGATTCTTAAAATATTATAAAAAGTCGGTAGGAACTTTTGAGGAGTTGTTGTCAATTGTGAAACCCTCTAAAAGTCATTCTGACAATGATGAGGATAATATGCATTGGCCCAGAAAAAAGAATTGTTGTTATTAATTGGTTAATAATAATAAATAAGCAAAAAATACCATATTTAGTTTTTTCCTCATTCGACATTAAATCCCTAAATGAGAATTTTTCATATAAATTGTTATTTATTTTTCGTATAATCGATTTTTAAATATCGATTATTTTTAAGAAAATTAATCATTTTTCAAAAATCCATTATTATTAGAAAGAATAATCGAATTTTTTTTCGATCAATGTCAACGCAACGAAGACTAAAGTTTGCCGTGTGCGTTGCAGCGCCTAGTCACGTTAGTTCTATTTTTTCGGGGACTGCCGCGTACTTTTTGTCCTGTCCGGTCCCTTGGTGTCCCCCGATTATTCGGGGGACTTTTTGGAGTGCGTTACTCCAGCGGAAATTTGTCGAATATCGGCATTTGAGGGATACAGATAATTAGTTCTCCGGCTTCTGTAAATGTTGTGCAGATTTAAAAATTTGTATTGCTTAAAGTTTTTGAGTAATTCAAGAAAAACAGTTTCCGCTGGAGTAACGTTACCCCAGCGGCAATTTTTTTTTTCTAATGGGAATATTGAAATAATTTTTATCTACATAATCAGTTGTGATGACGGAGTAAATGTTGCGACTTAATTTGAATTTGTATCGTTAATGGTTCCGAAGATATTCAAAAATTTCAAAATGACGCATTTTTTGTTTGCGTTTTTCGCTGAATTTCGGAAATGGTTAAGCGCACTATCATAATTTTTTGTACATGACTTCTTATGTCTTATTCCTAATTAGTTGTGAAATAAAAAATAAAAAATAATTTATCGTTTAGGAGTTATGTAAGCAAATAGAAAAACCCTCTAATACGTCCTAGCACTTCGAATAAGAGGTCTAGAGACTTGTTTGAAACGTTATTTTGTAGCTTGCAACTGCCTTCAGATATTTGTGAAGTTTCATTAGTATCCTATAAGTAATAATAATAATAATATTTATTTCAAAATTTAAGCCTAGTATACAATACAATAGAGTGCATAGGTACTTGGGTTACATTAGGTGGCTGTTTAATTAGGTGGATCTCTGACTCCTAAACTAGGATGCCCTGTATCATAGGAGTCAGCGCTCCTCACAATTGGGTGTCGGTAACACAGAATTTATGTTTGTACAATTAATCTACTATTGTATAATAATTAGAGTGTGTGCGTGTTCATATGTATGTGTATGGTTGTGCGTGAGAGTGAATGAGTGTGTAGGAACTGAGTGTGTTGGGGGGATGCGTGTGTATGAGAGGTGAGAGGGTGTGTGTAAACAAAAGGTCATTCTACTTGACTCAACTCAACTCAACTCAACTAGCCCTACGATACTATTATAGTGTCTTGGGATTGGATAGCTGGCCAATCACAGGTGGTCAAGCTATCCACTAATTGGGTGTTGGTGTGTATTGGGGGTGTGTGAGTGTATATATGTATGTGTAATGTGTTATTTACTTTTTTTTTTTTTTTCATGAAACAACTTTAAGAAACTTTTAGAAAATCCTCCATTTCCGAGTAACTTATTGTTTTTAACCATTTTTCTAGTCTCTTTTTACATTCGAATTTATTTAATATGTAGATGTTGAGATTTTTATTGATTTTGTTATAGAGTCTAGGTCCCAACGCAAAGTAATGGCGGCTCGCAGTGGACGTCCGGTAAGTTATTTTTTTACAGACATTGTCTGAGCGGCGTTTTTGAAGATGATTTTTGTCTAGTGGGAGAGATGAGTGCATTCGAAGAATCGATTTTAGAACAAACAGCTGTCTGACCGTCAGAAGATCACATTCCTTGTACAGTTTAAAAGTAGGATACCTAAACGATTTAAAGAGCATTACTTTTAAAACCGCCCTTTGTGCTCTTTCGAGTTTTAAGATTGAAGTTTTAGGTGCACTGCCCCACACAGGAATACAATAGGTTAATAAGGATTGGCATAGGGAGTAATAAACCATTTTTAGTGTATCTGTGTCCGCAGAATAACGGAGATTTTTAAATATAAATATAAGTTTTCTAATTCGTGCTGTTACATTGTCAATGTGTAATTTATAACTGAGGGTGTCATCTATAGTATTTCCTAGGTATTTCATAGATGATGTTCTAATTAAAGGTACGCATCTGCATGTAGCGTCTGTTTGAGATCCGCAGGTATGAGCTTTTAGGGTAAAGGAGTCTGATGGTTTTGCAGATGTTGAGAATCGAAACGTGATATATTTTGTTTTGGAAATATTCAGGGTAAGAAGATTCAAAGCTAAGTATTTTGTTACAGTGCTCAGGGCATTTTCAGCAGCGATTTTGGTATCTTCCCACGTTTTACCATAAACAATAAAGCTGTATCATCAGCATAAACAATGATTTTGCACTGCGGTATATTTAATTGACACAAGTCATTAATATAGATTTGAAAAAGGGTTGGGCCTAGAATACTCCCCTGGGGGACACCGTAATTTAAGGCTTCATCATCACTTAAATAGTTTCCTATTTTGATGCGCTGAGTTCTATTTGTCAGATAGTTTTCGAAAATCTCAAGAGGGATACCTCTTACTCCTATGTTTTCCAATTTTTTTATTAAGATGGGGACAGAGACAGTGTCAAAGGCCTTCGAAAGATCTAGAAATATACAGAGACATTTCATTTTACTGTCTAATTTTTGGACTACACAATCAGTCAGGGACATTAAGTAATTAATAAATTATAATGAAATTTAGCTCGGTTTGGGCCTCAACGCGCAGACCGTTATTTAACCCCCTATTAATGGACTTTTTTGTGGGATTTTTTAACCGAATAATACGTAAATAATTAGTTATATAGTTCAATTTTATACTTGTGAAATTTCAGCATCGTACAATCAATAATTAACGAGATAATCAAAAAATACACATTTTAAGTTATTTACCGTGGTAACCCGACCGCGTTTAGATGGTCACAAAAAAGCGGCCGTTTAGTACATTATGCTAACATTCTAAAACACGTAGTTTAATCGTCTTTCAAGTTCGGTACAGACGCGTACATTATCTTTTGAGTACCTATTGATTTAATTTAATTTTTTTTGGAGTTTCACATGAACATTTTATATATTACTAGCGACCCGCCCCGGCTTCGCACGGGTGCAATGCTAATACTTAAACCTTCCTCTTGAATCACTCTATCTATTAAAAAAAACCGCATCAAAATCCGTTGCGTAGTTTTAAAGATTTAAGCATACAAAGGGACATAGGGATATAGGGACAGAGAAAGCGACTTTGTTTTATACTATGTAGTGATAGTGATGCCATTATCCTAGCAGTCTGCTATACTTAAATCGAGCTAAATCTTCGTACCTATTAACAGTTATTATTAATGTGTAGTGCTTCTTAACTTTTCTTCTTTTTCTGTGGGTTACTTGTTCCACCAAGAAGGACATTAGTTGGTAAACAAGGTAGGCTATAATGTATAAATATACATTATTATTATTATTGTTTATAATTGTATATTATACTTATACATTCGCATCATGAAAATAATATAATAATCTAATCTCACGCCTTTTTTTTATCCCCGAGGGGGTAGGCAGAGGTATTCCATTACTGGATATACCCACATTTCACGAGATATATTAGAGACCCCTAAACGTGATAGGTGGTGAGCCCATCGCCGGACCGGGTCTGTTTACACATGTCTCAGAAATTCTGAACGGATTTTGATGAAATTTGGTATGGAGATAACTGAGTACCCGGGTCAACGTATAGATTACTTTTTAGTTCTGAAAAATATCTCATTTCCACGGGAAAATATAAAAACTGGTTACAAAAGACAAATACGTACTATTCACCTCGAAACATGAAATATGGTATGTAGGTGTCTTAGTGTAGTAGGCAACCGCTATGAAGGGTTTTTTTTTAATTCTCACGGGAACGGGAACAACAGGATCCGCGCGCGCAACCCGTTGTTTGAAATATCGTATGTATAGGTGTCTTATGTCGTAGGCAACCACTATAAAGGGAATTTCAGAACTTGCCACAGGAACAGGAATAAACTGGATCCACGGCACCCGCTGTTTAAAATATCATGGTCTTATATGTCTTAGGAAACCACTATGAAGGAATTATAGGAAATTCCCACGGGAACGGGAATAAACTGGATCCACAGCTCCCACTATTTAAAATATTATGGTCTTATATGTCTTAGGAAACCACTATGAAGGAATTATAGGAAATTCCCACGGGAATGGGAATAAACTGGATCCACGGCACCCGCTGTTTAAAATATCATGGTCTTACATGCCTTAGGAAACCACTATGAAGGAATTATAGGAAATTCCCACGGGAACGAGAATAAACTGGATCCACTGCACCCACTGTTCAAAATATCATGGTCTTATATGTCTTAGGAAACCACTATGAAGGAATTATAGGAAATTCCCACGGGAATGGGAATAAACTGGATCCGGGCGGGAAAAGCCGCTGGACACCCGCTATGTAGTAAAATTTTACACGCGAGATTTAAAAAATCTTTCACCAATTGAAAGCTTACTTTTCTGGGAGTATTATATTATAGATTAGAAGTTTCCCACGGGAACGGAAATGAAACCGTTAACTCGTCGAACCACTGAAAGATCAGGATGAGGCTGTGATCGATCGGCAAAGGCAACCTCTCGACTCGACGATGACAAGTCAACATTTAATTCTATTTCATTAAACATTCTTTTTCGAAATTTATATAGGTAGGTATGGCAGAGACAAAACATCGTTTTTGAAAATTAGTACATAACTTAACAAAAGCAATGAAAAACAACAATATTTTTTTCATACCATCTATTCGAAAAGTGACGTTTTGGTCCTCAATAACAGGGATCAAAGTAAGTCTTTTCCGATAGGATCTTAATAATGCAAATAAAAGTGTTTTGAATTTGGAATCAAAAATATCCCGCAACATTCTTAACCAAAGAGATTAACAAAATAAGTTTGCATCTAAGGTTGGCGCCACTGTAGCTTAAGTACTTTATCAAAACATTAGTTCCATTTTTCGCCGCATTAGGTTGACAAGCATAGAGTAACTTATATGCTGACAAGGCTGAATGGGGTTCGATGGTTGTGCCACACTGTCAAAAAAATTGCTGTGGCAATGCGCTCGCTTTCCAATTCCGACATCGAATTGTTTGTGTATTTTATATTTTAAAATGTATTCAAGTAGCAGTGACTGCAGTGATAGTTAAACACCGGAAAACTCACTACGTTCGGGATTCTATCCTAGAATCATTCACTATATTCGTGATTTAAAAAAACGCCCTCGCCGTAAAAATATAGTTTTGCTCCCTCATGACACAAACTACTATTCCCACGTTGAAGTGTTATTTGTTTTATTTTTTCAATTAACAGCTTTTTATTTGCAAGCCCTAAAAATATAATTGTATAATCAATACTTTTCCAATAAATAAAATCAAGTTTCATTGCGATGGAACATTAAGCACAATTACACCTTCAATATGTTTCTTTTTGCAATCATAATGTAACACGCTTTTATTTATTAAAAAAGTGTTGATTATATTATAATGATATTTTTCTGTATTTTAAACCTGATATTAAATTATTATTTTGTAATTTTTAGTTCTTTTTATATTAACAAGAACATAATAAAAGCTTGTTTTTAAAAAACTATATATTTTAATTTTTCTGAATAGTGATGCTATTTAATGTTATTATTGATAGCGGGTGTCCAACGGCGTTGCCCGCGCGAATCCAGTTTATTCCCGTTCCCGGGAGAATTTCAAAAATTGATAATAATACCTAAATTGATAACTATCTATACTACCACAATAATTTAGTCCAGTAATAATTATCTGATTTAGTTTTTGAAGTTGATTTATATTTATGTTGTATAAAAAGATGCTCGCAGAATAAATATACCTAAGTTCAATGACTTTTTATTTTTCGTATTTTTTATTAAAAGGTTTTATAGAAACCTGTCAATAAGTTTTTTTAACACTTGTGTACGCAATTGTAAAAAACCTCATAAAACTATCCTATATATTTAAAAAGGTTAGCATAATGTACTAAACGGCCGCTTTTCTGTGACCATCTAAACTCGGTCGGGTTACCACGATAAATAACTTAAAATGAGTATTTTTTGATTATCTCCTTAATTATTGATTGTACGATGCTGAAATTTCACAAGTATAAAATTGAACTATATAACTAATTATTTACGTATTATTCGGTTAAAAAATCCCACAAAAAAGTCCATTAATAGGGGGTTAAATAACGGTCTGCGCGTCGAGGCCCAAACCGAGCTAAATTTCATTATAATTTATTAATTACTTATAGGATACTAATGAAACTTCACAAATATCTGAAGGCAGTTGCAAGCTACAAAATAACGTTTCAAACAAGTCTCTAGACCTCTTATTCGAAGTGCTAGGACGTATTAGAGGGTTTTTCTATTTGCTTACATAACTCCTAAACGATAAATTATTTTTTATTTTTTATTTCACAACTAATTAGGAATAAGACATAAGAAGTCATGTACAAAAAATTATGATAGTGCGCTTAACCATTTCCGAAATTCAGCGAAAAACGCAAACATCAAAAATGCGTCATTTTGAAATTTTTGAATATCTTCGGAACCATTAACGATACAAATTCAAATTAAGTCGCAACATTTACTCCGTCATCACAACTGATTATGTAGATAAAAATTATTTCAATATTCCCATTAGAAAAAAAAAATTGCCGCTGGGGTAACGTTACTCCAGCGGAAACTGTTTTTCTTGAATTACTCAAAAACTTTAAGCAATACAAATTTTTAAATCTGCACAACATTTACAGAAGCCGGAGAACTAATTATCTGTATCCCTCAAATGCCGATATTCGACAAATTGCCGCTGGAGTAACGCACTCGACTTTTTGTACATACGCGATACTTTTAATCCCTCGTGTTCGTTACTCGATGCAGACAATCTATTTTGGCGGACAAAAGTGTCTCGTCTGCGCAGGCTATTAGGCTAATGGAAACTGTATGATTATTTAGTATTCCCTGAATTATTAAAATATTTTTTTATTATTTAAATATATAGTGGTATGTTCGTTTCATGGTGATTTTGAAGACACTCCTTGCAGGTGAAGAAATGTCAAATTGACATTGGCAGAGTGACAGACCGACAACCAAATAAAAAAATTATGTGTTTTAATCGCTTCCGCATAAACGCTAATGACAGATAAGATAAGAGTGAGAAAAAAAAGTAAAGTGCTATCTCTTTCACGCAGCACATAAATCGCTACTTTCGTACAAAAAAAAATATTTTAAATATTTCTTTTTACTACTCAGGATTCAAGCTTTTTTGAGCAAAATTTGGTAGGGTTGGAAGGGTTACCAATTTTTTGATAATGTTGCATGCAAGTTTTTGTACTTTGAAGAATTTTACAAAACAGGGGGCAGTGATTAGGACATATTCGTTTAAAATAATATCTTCTTACCGCTCAACTAACTCAAATCTCTATAATATTTTTGATCTATTTATATACCACCCTCTATAGATTTTTTGAACATCACCTTAATCGAAATACCTTTTCTTGTTTTTACTTCAAATGTGAAAAACACTATTAATCGGGCAACACTAAAAAAGTCTTGTCAAATATATTTTTCTTTATTGCGCCCAACTTGTATTAGACAGGCTAGAGTCATAGATCATTCTGCCTCGTCTTCAGTTAGTTTATCTTTAAATGGCTATGTGCCTTGTATTCAATATATAATGGACTCGATTCTGCAGACCACTTCAAATTCCTAATTTTTAAGTTAGCCTTTCCTTCTCTATAGAATACGGAAGAAAGAGGACAGAAACAAACCATAGTTTATAGAGTAATGTCCATCGTGTAAAAACCGACTAATTTGATGTCATAACTGTCACTTTTATCCATGACCTCCTTACATCGTTGCTAAAATTGCTAAAAACGTGTATTTATAAATTAACGTCCATAAGGTTCAATTTTGTTATTTTGACATTTGTTACGTTGTAAATAAATATGGCGCTTATTTCTGTCCCTTTCCTTTCCAAAACGGTGGAAAAGAATAGAGCTAACTTAAAATTAGGAATTTTAGGTGGTTTGCAGAATCGAGTCCGTTGTAGAATGAAACCCATTAAATATATGTATTTAAATACTTAAAATAGGTACCCTATTTCATTTTTGCACAATATAAGAAAAACTGTTTTTGACGTGACAACGTCTGGCTGCACGCACGAAAAAACATGACGTAAGTATGTTACCTCGCTCTGAGGCGTTCCATTTAAGGCTTGAAGTGCAAGCGAGAGCGCGCAACGAGCGACAAAGAGGCACAATCCATTCCATCAGTATTTTCCTATGACGTTGTCACGTTCAACTATCGTCAGTAAACCGACTTTACAGACAACCGATTTTTACATATTTTTTCGATTTGTAGTAGTAGTTATGTAATAGTAGAATTACTTACTTGATTTATTATGGCGGCAATCTACGATGTCGATAATAAAGATCAAATTTATTCTATACATAATATTATATCTATCAACTGAATAGCAGAAAATATAAATTTTAACTTGCTATTATTCAGCTTATCTTATTGAATATAGATTACCTTATTTAAAGAAATAAAATGACGTTTTGTTAAGAGTCAAATTTGATATCTCCAATATTTTAATATACTTTCTCTCCAGCGACAGATTATTTTTCTTTATTTATAAGCAAAAGTAGTTAACCTGTTAAAAGTAATAAACAAATTTAGATTAAAATTAATGGTAGTTGAATACCTTGATGGTGCCTAGCAACATCTGAGGGAATTCTTTTAATTAAAACAATTATGTTTTTTTCTACAACAAAATCATTCAATAGTTGAAATCTCATTAAATGAAACATGTGACTGCATAATTTTTCAATTGTATCCTAGGCAGTTTAATAAATACAAAAATATTGCCAGTAGTATTCACGAAAGTTCCACGTGGTCGCTAAATAATCAACGTCCAAGTGTCCCAACCGATCATACAGCAGCTCACGGGACAGACGGCAGCACTCTTCCATCAGTATGTGCCTGCACACCTGTTTGGAGCGTAAAATTCGTTCATACATTTCGATACGAGGTGTAGAACAGAATGTAAGCAGCGCTCGACTTGACTTCGTTCGCGTGTATTTCAGTCACCATATGGTCGTCATACATGTACCACCTAGAACAGGAATAATAGTCAGTGGCACAGAAAAAAATGAGTAATTTAATTCTGTTTTAGATTTTATTAAAACTATACGTAGCTTTTATTTAACAAACGGTAACAAAATGTTGCCACTGGATAAAAGCGTTCTACTCGACCGCTGTCGATTTAAAACTCCAACTTATGGAATGATAAAAAAATTTTAAAGATTTTCGCAAAGCATACTGAATAATACTTAATAATACCATTTAATAATCGGATTCGTTGGCACAGATAGAAAGTAAAATATTCGCGAACGCATATGTACGGGACCGGTGGCGTGAAGGCCAACTGACAGGAGCGCGGAATAGAGGCAAGGCTCATGAGCCGTAGTGCCTATCCTCACAAGCTTATTAAATAGCACTTCGTTTGTTTCATTATAAACATAGTAGTATTAATAAGAGGAACCCATTTTTTTTTACATTCGATTTATTTAGAACTCATACAGTCGTACACAAACATGTAAAGAATAAGTTAGGTATCTTACTCTGAATAGAATGTTAAAAGTATGTACGTTGATTCAAATAATTCGCATGGCAGCTTTAATATTTAAATAGATCTTTATTTCATAAATTCGCAATACTATAGTTAATTAGGATATTTTTGCCGATACCATTACTATAGTTTTTGTTCGCGTCTCCCTCCACGTTCCGGAATCAAAAGTAGCCTATGTCCTTCCAATACAAGGTATTTGCTTGCCGAATATCATCATTATCGCTTCAGCGGTTTAGCCGTGAAAGGGTAAAAAGCTAATGATGGTCGCATTAGCAATATTTTATTTTGTAGAGAGATGAAAAATTTAAAGGTAGAATGATCTACTTATGTTACAATCGACTCTAGCCAGGTAAGCAAATTTATAAATTTGAATCTCAACAATAATTCGCATGAGCAGTATTGTTTCAGATGAGGTTCTTGAGCAAGTAGAAAATGTACTTTATAAATTACTCACTTTCCATAGACGCTGCTTTTGCAGGCGGCGGTGTAATGTCCGCTCTGTATGGTGCCGTAGTGGTTAGACACGGCGTAGAGATCGTACACGTGACTGTTGGGGCAGTGCAGCGAGAATGGCCGCATATCCAGGTTTGTCAGCGGGAAATCTATGTATGTCTGTTTCTTTTCGCATTTAGGGTTATTCATGTTTTGAGTATTGAAGTAAAATCGTTTGAAGTGAATCACAAGCACCGGCGGCAGCCGTGAAATGTCCAATTTTTTGACGGCGTCACGCTTCTCCTTACACGTTGGGCAATTCCAGCCAAATATTGTCTCACCATTTAAGTATAGATTTAGGCAATCCTGGAACGAGTTATAGAAAATTAATAAAGCAGTAAAAATATTAGGAGATAATATTTGCAAATTTATAAGACACGGGAAAGTTTTATCATTCGTAGTAACGTAATAACGAAGGAACATAAATATTTTCTCCGAGCATTTACAAATGTATTGTCTGGATTTTCTCTATTATCTATATTTGAAAGGAACCATCGCAAAATGTTAAATTCGCAAAATGATGGATTCGCAAAATTATGGAACGTTTGGATTACTAGTGTCGTGAGAAATATCATTAAAATTCCGTCATTTTGCGAATCTGACTTTCTGCGAAACGCGAAGCTAACCATGGACACTAAAAGTGGTCCATGGTTAGATTGATCTGACTAAGCGATCTGACTACGGATACAGAACGGAATGGTCAGATAAGCAGAATGTCAGAATTCCGACATTTTGCGAATCCGTCACTTTGCGAATCTGACATTTTGCGATGGTTCCATTTGAAGCAGTGGCATTATAATGTAAATTGTAAGAGGCTGCGTACTATCTAGGAACCAACGTTAAGGTAACATCGTGACTGACATGAGCAATATCCCTTTAGTCAAAAGAATCCTTATCCTTACTAATATTATAAATGCTAAAGTTACTCTTTCTGTGGGTTACGCAATTACGCCTAAACTACTGAACCGATTTAAATGAAATTTGGCACAGAGAATGCGAAAAAAAAGGCTGTAAGGGATTGAATTAGGGGATGAAAGTTTGTATGGAAATTACGTAATTTTTAAAGCTAGAAGCTTATTTTTTAGGCTTTTGATTAGATATAAATAAATGCGACTTTCAAAGTTTGTAAGACTTTTCAGTTATGATAACACAGGCTATATTTTATCCCCGTATTCCCACGGGAACTACGCGGGTGAAACCGCGGGGCGCTGCTAGTATCTGATATTTGTTTAGCATTCAGACATCACCGGAAGTCATACAATTTCGTTGTATCTTTCTGTCTAGTCAGGCGTGAGTCACATATTATTACAATTAATGTGTTCCAACAACTAAGTTTTTTGTAAACAGATATTTAAATTAAATTACACAATTTACAGTCGCGGAGAATATTATTATTATAATATAGATACTCACCGTCAAAGTGCATCGGTTGGCGTGTGTAGGCAGTTCAAGTGACAGGTTAGAGAATGTTTCGTATGTGACTGACTGCTTGCCACAAACGGAGCACCTCACTGTCGACTTGATTTGTCCGTAAAAAAGCCGCAGAATCACTGACTCCTTTGATTTAGTGAAGTCGTGCCAAGCTTTTTCCGAGGGTGAAAGGCTGTCCTGCATCGAACATGAGAAAAAAAAATTTTAACTGGCTGACCCGACGTCATGTACCATTGTGCCAACTGTCCAACTGACAGTTATGTCCAACGCAAAAACTTTCGAAGAAGTTTTTGAGTTGGACATAACGGACTTTGGTATTTTTTTTTCTTTTAACCTATTGGCCATAAGAATACATTAGAAAAGTTAATATGGTCGTTAAGTTCATATCGATAAGGTTGTAAGTGCGAATGTAAGGTTATGTAAAATTATAATGCTTGTAACTTTCATCATCTAATTTCCAAAATTTTACTTCGCTGTGTACACTTCGGTCGGAATATAGTGAAGATATCACTTTTATAAGTTATTGCGTCATCTAACGATAGCATATGACTATTGGGCGTATACCTTGTGTGGCGCCTTGATGTCAATCTGTAAGTCGAGGTGCAGCCAGTCCATGAGTATGGTTAGGAACTCGTGCGCATCTTGCTGGTCCCCACCGCGGAAAGCCCGCTGCAGTTGGCCGAGAGCGTACTGCACACGATGATGGATCGACATTAACATAACTTAAAAATGCTGTTGATGACAATAAACACTAGCTAGCCGGTCTGAACCTGTCAGCGAATGACGAAATCCAATCAACCGTAGCTACCTATGGAAAGCTAAGTGGAAAACAGATTATACCAATGACTATAAATGACTTTGAAACATGATTGTAATATAAAAAACTTGTAAATTTAAAATACATTTCTTTTTTTCCACACTGTTCCATATTTATCAATAATTTCCAGCTTTACTACATCATCGGTGTATCATTTTAGTTTTCTGATAATTGATTACTTTCGGCCGAATTGCAAACGAACTCTTTGAAGATTTTTCGTATTCGGATTTTGGTTTTTTAACTATTGTCTTTTGTAAATATTACTCACTCGGAGGTCTTTAGCGCCGACATATCGATACTGTCCGGTCCATAGCGCCCGTACCAATGCCGCCATCTCATCTGCCACAGCTCCGCGCGTGCTGTGTGACCTGGAATAATTATTAATACTAATTATTTCTAGAATCTACACCTACACTTCCATACTATATAAAGAGGAAAGGTTTGTATTTTTTAATTTTTGTAACGAATAAACTCAAAAACTACGAGACCGATTGCAAAAATTCTTTCACTATTAGAATGCTACGTTATCCCTGAGTAACATACGCTATATTATCAATAGGAGAAATTAGGGATTCCTACTAAAACTTCAATAATGTAGCCCACGATGTAAAAAAATTGCCATAAAATGTCTTTCATCGCATGCGCCGCGAAAACTATTGATGAAAGAACAAAAAATGTTCTACAATATTAAATAACATATCAATGGGTTCAATTCTACGCGTCCACTGCCTAAATAGCTTAAAACTAAATTTCTTAAATTATTTTTAGTTTTACGCAGCCGCTAAGCCAAATGCAATTCTAAAACGCCATGGTTACTAAATTTAGATAGTCTTTAACCACAGCGTAAAATAGCTAAGTTGAATAGTGTTGCGATTACAAATAAAAAAAGAGCCGAGTGAACGAATGAATGAAATTTAAAAAATATACAATAATAAATGTGTATCTATTTCTTAAAATGTAAACAAAATTCTCAACAATTACTTTCGATACCATCTTTATCATTTTAACAATGGTTTAATTTATATTTTCTTGTTTTACTTCAAATATTAAAGTCACTATTACTCGGGCAACACTAAAAAGGTATTATCAAATAAATTTTTTTCTTTGGATAGGCTAGAGTCATAGACCGTTCTGCCTCGTCTTCAGTTATCTTTAAATGGCTATGTGCCTCGTCTTCAGTCTTTGTTTCCTTGTTAATCCAATTCAAAAATAAGAGTCATCAACACTTTCATCCCTTTTTGGGTCATCAACAGTAAAATTATAGTACCTTTACTAAAAACTTCAATAAGACTTCGACAATCTAAAAACGTCGATCCCTTGCATTTTATCGAACTTCCCATTCACTGCACACCTTCACAGACACCTGCCACATAATATACTATCAGTAATTATTAGACAAAACCCAAAATATACAGCAAAATGAAAAATGTACAAGAAAACATGACCTCCCTTTCCAGATTCCCACCAAAAACCCTTTAGACTATTTCTAAAAATATGAACAACGTATCTTCAAAAATAACACAAACACAAATATGTCGGATTTTTTCCTTTATTCTAATTTAAGCGACACCATTTTAATCGCCGCTAAATTTAGGAAGTTTAGTCGGATGACATTTCTAAAATGCTTAAAATGGCGTCCATAGAATAGCCATAAGATCGCTAAACCTAAATTGAATTGGCCAGATAAATTAGGAACGTCAGATTTATTTTTAGTCCTGTCATTTGATTTTGACAGTACTGCCTAGAATAGCAAAATGCTTTAGCAGCTGTCAAATAAAATTAAGAGGTTTAGGCGGTGTTGTAGAATTGAACCCAATATCTCCCAAAAATATTCGCGATACCATATGTCCAACAATTGTAGTTATGTCACCATAAAAACTTTTTTACATTTTAAAAGTTCATAAAAATGCCGACCAAAATCAGACCATGTTATGTTATCCATACCTCTGTACTCGTATTAATCCTAATATAAATAAATCATTTCGTATTCAAGACTGTTTCAACATCTGTAGACATGTTGAATTATTCCAATCGGAAATTCAATTCAAAAGATATTACGAATTAAAAAATCCTAACTTAATATTATGAAATGCGAATTTGTTTGTTACGCTTTCACACCTAAAACACTAAACCAATTTTAAAAATTATTTCGATGGAAAGCTACATTATCAGTTAGTAACATAGGCTATATTTTATCCTCGTATTTCCACGGGAACGGGAATCACGCGGGTGAAAGGCGCTGCTATCTATATGTATACAAAAGAAAGAAAGAATGAACTGGCTGACAAAACCGCTGGGTCTAGACGCGTGAAATTTCGCATAAAGGTTCCGACGTAAGTGAGCACTAAGAAAGGATCTTTGGAAATTCCAACGGGAATGGGGGTACATAGGATCCCCGCGGGCAGCACCGCTGGGGGGGTGCCCAGCTAGTAGTAAATATATATGAAATAAATAGAATTGTAATACTTATTTTACGCCATATATGTGTATATTTTATAGAGTCGAATCCATTTAGCAACAAAAATGCTATATTTATTTATTTAAACACTTTCAATTTTCAAAGTACTATCTACGCTTTCTATTTTTACAATAGCACTGACCAATAAAATAATTAATAATATCAACTTAATCTTTATTCCTTACAATAAAGATTGTAAGTGCGAATAATACAAGACGGTGCCTAATTATTAAGGTTTCTAAGCTGCTTCGTCTTGTGTCATTTACCTGTTAACATGATCGAGGTACTGGTTGTTGCAAAAATAAGTGACAAGCACAGCTGTGTTGTTGAGGCATTGCAGGATCGAATTCATATAGCATGTGTTGCCCAGATTCTTCAGTCCAGTCAGCCCGCGACCCTGTGTCAAAACACATTCTATAGTATCATTCTCAATCAAGTGAAAGTACATAATTAAAGATATGACTTCAGGAGTCATAAAATTGGAAATCGGATATGTAAGAATAATGAAATATATAAATTCGTAATGGATAACGGTAAGCTATCACAACACAAATATATGTAACCTATATCTATGTTTTTTTAGATACTTAAACAACTAATATACGCTTTACAAATTTGAGTTTTTCTCTGACATTGATTTCTGTTTAGTTTTGAAAAAGTCTATCTGTTCCCAACAATTTCACTGCTTGACATTTTTCCTGGATCTTATCTCTATCGTATATATAGGTACTTACTCGACGGAAAAGCCAGACGATCTGATTCTGTGAGTATTTGAGCCGGACTTTCACCTTGAGTACCATATTAGCTGTATCTAGTGGTATACATCTTTGCTCGTAGGGCTGAATTTTGTCAATTGTTTAGTTCGGTTGCAAAGTTATAGGTGTTGTATAGACTCGGACAATTTAGATTAAGTAATATCTTTAATTATAATTGTAGGAATAATAAGTAATTTAAGATAATATCACTATTTATATTATACACTTTTTTAGTTTACATCACAACGCAATAATTCACCAAAACTTTTCAATGTAAGAAGTAAGAGTAAGAAAAACAGTTGTGCTGCTATAAATAAATTTTAATACGCATTATAATATTTCTATATCAAGAGTAAGTATTTATGAAGTGACTGCCGAAGATTTTAAGAATTTATATCACAAGACACTCACTATGTAATAACTATTTGTGTAAATCACAACACAGCAGCAAGTAAATGTTGTTAAGTATTTTTGAATATTTAATATGTTATATATCTCTGTATTCTTTTTGCAAATATTTAGAAAAAGGAAACAATAACGTTAGTAATATAATTAAATACAAAATAAATAAAATCGTTGTAAGATTAACAAGTCCGCAAAGCATCTGTTTTATTTTATTTAAATTACCTCAACGCGATTTATTACTACCTAAATTTATGTAGAGATACAGTTTATTGAAAAGTGTTTTCAGCTGATTCTTTCGCCTTTGTGTATGCACACAAAGACTTTCTTATTAAACAGCTCGGCGCACTAAGCGTGTGCTCGCAAACATGATTATAGTCGAACTGAAGTTCACATGTCTTTCCTCCGTCTGCAAGGGGTGGTTAGGTGCAGGGGTGGTTAGGTGCAGGGGTGGTACTGGGGTTCCCACACTAATATAATTTTCTTAGGATATTGCAGGTGATATCATTTCATTGTTAATAATTAAATTCACATTCGGGCAAACCTCCTTTCATTTTACAATAGATATGTCACATAAGTTACTGATATAATACGAGTATATAGACAGCTTAATTACATAGTTTCTTATGCCCATTGTCAATTTGTGATGTGAATAAGATAAATTGTACTTTGGTAATACCAACTTATACAACGCGTAACAGAAAAAGTGCAATCCTCATACACCCCAATTAGTATATTAATATAAAAAAAATATGATGCAATCGAACTTTAGTTGTGTCTAACCAATTTTCCTAAATATCGATTGATAATAGCACGATTTCCATAGAAAGCACCAAATTCAGCTACGGTAATTCGTTTTTTTGAAAAAATTAAGACATTAAAAATAGCTGAAATCGAATAAGTAGTCGATACTGAACAAACTAATTTCAGGAATTGCACTTATTCTGTTACATGTTGTATTATAAATGTAGAAATACTTGTCTGTTTGTTACGTTTTTACGGCTGAATCACATTTTTTTTTAATAATAGTGTTAAAGAAATCTAGAAGATAGGTGCTATTAATCCAGTAACGAGTAAGAAAATGGGGACAAAAGCTAATAACCACTTAATAACTAGACAGTCGCAACAATTTTACTGACATAAATTGTGTCTGGGGAGAATAATTCAAATTTTTCACTTTTCTATCTAAAAAGTTTGTCCTGAAAGCCTAGTCGAGTTATACTCGCACTACCCCCAGCGCTACATACAACGACCGTGCGTGTCACGTAAACTATGGCTTAGCAAACGGCTACATTTAATTGATTGTAGGTACCTACAAGGTTTTCAAGTTCTTACAAAGTCTTAGTCCGAATTTAAGACAAGTTAATTAACACCTCTACACTATCTGGGTCAACTATTTTTTGTCACCTGTTTTCAACCCTTTCTCAAAGGACGTCCTATTAAGATATGACCCCACATGTATTTAATATTTAGCTCTGGTATTCAAGTACTCCGGTTATTAATCTACGATTTAAGTACAAACTCCGTGACTCAGGGGACTTAATTGTAGTCGGATTTGTATGGGAAAAATAGTTTGTCCACTGGACCACGACTATTGTTCTATGTTTTAGTATTGTTATGTTGTCTATGTTGGTATAACCAGGGGAGGCACACGGCGTGACGTCATCGCGCCGCTGCAAGTACATGCGGTCGGCCGCCACCCGGCGGTCTATTGGTGGTTGCCGCGTATTGGTTGTATAGATATTGAATTTTAATAAACTATTTTTCTTTACATTATATAATGTATGTATGTAGCTAACCCAGTTGTATGTCTTCGTCCTACATTTTGTAGAAACAGGCAGTTTTGAAGTCATAACATAACCTAAAGGCAAATTACACAGCTTTTGTTTAGTTGGGTGGTCTTTAGTACCTAAATAAAGAATAATCGTAATATCGTAGGTAAAATACACTATTACTAACTACTACTACTACTAACGTATAATTTAATGGGTCGAGCTGCCGGCAACCCTAGATCTAAGGCTCCGCCTTCGAATGGCGACATTTAGGCACGTTTGACGTACCTAAACAGGGAATTTGTTAACGAGAATCTTCTGTACGTAGTACTATTACTTATTCTGTTCTATAAAATACACACACCGGCACAATTAGCGGAACAGAAAAAAAAAGGAGAAAAAAGAGGGAATTTAGAACAATGAATGTAATTTTTAAACAATATATTATTTAAAATGAAACAACAATTAAATTAACATGTTTTGACATTCATTTGTAACACCATACTTAAAATTTTATAAAAATAAAAATTAAATTAAACAAAATGCATTTTTCTTCGATTTTTAATTATAGAGAAACAGCAGAAAATTCAAGATTTTCCAAAGTTTAACAACAATTTCAATGACTGTTCAATATCGAGTGTTTCCTCCTCGTGCTCTGATGAGGGTTTCCATCCGTCTGGGCATGCTGCGGATGATGTTATCAATGGTTTCTTGGGGCAACCTCTGCCATTCTTCAAGTAATGCGTTTCGCAACTCGTTGAGATTATTGGGAGGGGGCATTCTTGACTTTACACTCCTCTTTAGCAAGTCCCAGACGTGTTCTATAGGGTTCATATCGGGGGACCGTGCTGGCCACTCCATCACCGTTATACCAACATGGTTTAGGTATGTCTGTACTGTGCGAGCACTGTGAGCCCGAGCATTATCCTGCATTAGAATGAAGTTGTTACCAATAAAGGGGGCAAATGGCACAACATGTTCTTCTAAAATCTCCCTGATATACCGATCAGCATTCAGATTCCCGCCATCGACCACTACTAACTCCGTACGAGCTCCTAAACATATTCCTCCCCAGACCATAATTGAACCGCCGCCATATGCAACTGTATTTTCAAAATTAGACTGGATATACCGTTCTCCTTTGCGTCTCCATACTCGCTGCCTTCCATCAATTTGATTTAACATAACTCTGCATTCATCAGTAAAAAGAACCTGTCCCCAGTCGTCGAAGTCCCAATCACGATGTTCACGACCAAAGTGTAGACGGTTTGTGCGATGATGTCTCTCAAGTTTTGGGGCTTTGGCGGGCACATACGAGCCTATACCCACTTCTTCGAATCTTCTACGAACTGTCCGCTCACTCATCCTTACTGCTCGTACCTCTTCCAGTAAATTTCGAGCCTGCACCGCCGTTAGTCTCGTGTTCCGTCGGACTTGAAGTTGGAGAAAACGGTCATCCCTCCTTGAAGTACACCTTTTCCGGCCTTGTCCTCTCCTTCTCACTAGAGCATTCGTCAATCTGTATCGTTGGATGCTACGATAAATCGTTGATAACGATCGACGAAGGCTTCTGGCAATCGATCTGTAGGTTTGACCATTTCTCCTCATTTGATCTGCCCTAATGATTTCTGATGGCGTTAAATCAGGCATAATTAGATGCTCGTAAATTATCAATATGCGAAAAAACTCAAAAGCCTCAAAAACTGCAATTCAAAGCTTTTCAAATGGAATTCACGAACCTTCTAAAAACGGACAAGCGGTGGAAAAAATGAATCAATGAAAATTAAAACAAAAGAATGAAAAAAAGGGCAGTCGCTTAGTATTCCATTTTTAAATTAAAACCCAAATTTAAAAAAAGCTTGTTTAGCCGGCCAGTAACACGCAAAAATGCGTAAATACTCCCTTTTTTTTCTGTTCCGCTAATTGTGCCGGTGTGTGTACTTTACCTTACCAATATATGGGTCAATTAAAAAAAGCTAGTGATATTATAAAAAGGAAAGATTTGTAATGTTGTATGTTTGTAACCAATAAACTCAAAAACTACTGGACCGATTTCAAAATTTCTTTCACCAATGGAAAGCTACATTATATTTTATAAATGAGTAACATGGGCTATATTTTATTCCCGTATTCCCACGGGCACAGGAACTACGCGGGTGAAACCACGCGGTACGGCTAGTTAGTTATATAAGTAATGATTTATTTGGCGATGAATGATACAGGTAGGTATATGACGCAGTATCTCGCCAGCAATTTTTTCTATGTACAGTCAAGAGCACATGAAGCTTTACACTTGTAGTGCGAGTCTAACTTCTAAGGCGGTTGTAATAAAAACGTAACAAAGTCCGTCTCAAGCTTCACGTGCTCTAGACTGTACGTGATCACTTCTTGAATTTAAAAATAAGTATTTCTTATTTGTATGCAATAGATTTACCCTGATCAAGATGTCAATTGCACAAGTTAATAGACGAGGTTAGCATAAGTTAGGTAAGTACCTATTTTTTCCATTTGCAGCATAGCAAACTATTCATATTTTATTTATGAAAAATATCTAGCAGCCTTTATCCCCGAGGAGGTAGGCAGAGGTATTTCATTTCTGGAAATACATAGCCATGTCTCACCAGTATGTTCTTATTTATCTCAATATATTATTTTTATTTATCTCAATAGGTAATAGGGATTTGCTGTAGAATAATGTTCAAATTTTTATATGTTGGTTTTCCCTCGTTAAAGGACATTCTATTTACTTGGACACAAAACAATAAATGAAAAATGAAGTCAAACAATGTTATATACTTACTAGCTTTCTCCCGCGGCTTCGGCCGCGTTCCGGGATGATAAGTTGCCTATGTCCTTCCTCAAGAGGCAAGCTATCTCCCTGCCAAATTTAATCAAGATCGGTTCAGCGGTTTAGCCGTGAAAACAGACAGACAGTTGTTTTTGCATTTATTAGTAGTTTAGTGGGGATTCATAAAAACGTATGCTAAAAATATTGTAATTTGTTCATTAAAATTGGCACCATTTTTAAATCGCAGTTTTGAGTAAAACGTGTGTTTTTTTATCATGATTTGGTATTCGGCCGAATAGTTTATAAAATTCGTCCGTATACCGAATGAAAATAAAAAGTGGCGAATAGGCCGAATACCAAATACTGACCGAATATTCGTGGCATCTCTACTATACAGCAAGTAATACATTTTCAAGGATATATAAATTGTATTTCTATCTTTAATCATTAATTTTATCGCTTCATTTGTATTAAATAACATAATTATCTTCCGCGAAGGACACCATACATATACAAGTACGCGCGTACAAAACTAAGCCTAGCATGCCTCGAATATTGTTGGAAACGAATCTTGTTTGACCGCCGACAAGACAAGGCGATTGCGCCGCCCAAGACCTTGACCCTTGACTTTTCTCGTCTTCCTCTGCACCACGCAAAGGGCCTTTGTTGTTTCGTTGATTATGATGGATATTTTTAGACTAACTGAAGACTATGTTTATGCTGTTTTATTAGTAGACTGTATTTTATGACTAAACTAGCGGACCGGACAAAACTTTGTTCTGCCATATAAATTATTTCTATTTTTGATGCAAAAAAAATCCTCACGCTAATCACCTAGCGGTATGAAATAAGTATTTATAGACGTATTGTCATACTCGTAAAAATAAATATATCCGGTGATTTTCTCTCAACGAAAGGGATGGATTTATCTACATTTTGAATGTTAATTTTCGGCTAGATAGCAACAGCTAAGCTAGTTGGCCTGTATCGCGGGGTTGGAGATCTCAATACGTAGTGTTGTCATGTTAAATTTTGCATATTTTTTTCCTTTTTTTTTACGAAAAATTACAAAATACAAAATTTAAAAATTTTGCAATTTTCAATTCCGACAAACAAAAAAAAAACAAGATGGCAGCCCCGTTATTTTCGTTTTACTAAAAAATTTCAATTTTGTTAATTTTTATCGACATTTTTCAGCTAGTTGCCAATACTTTGGAAAGTTGGAAGCGATTGTGAGTCTAATATAACAGTATTGCCATGTCAAGTTATTTTTAATAAAATTAATATATTTTTTGACTTATGGTAAAAATATGCTAAATATGGAAATTTTCAAAAAAAAACACTGAGTAGATTAGCTTTATCCTTTACCTTATAGCTTTACCCACAAAACAAAATTTTGTCAAGATCAAATGGCAACACTGAGAGTTATGATCGGTGGAAATCACGGAAAGACCCGAGAATAGCTGAATTGATCTCCAGGATCCCGATTGTGCTAAGGGGGCGTGTTTGATTTCATCGCTTAGGGAATATCCTGTAGTTTAACAGAACATTATTAAAATGACTAAACAAGATGGCCGCCTCAAAAATTTTACAATTTAACAGCACAGCGAATGTCTGTCTTTCTGTCTGTGCACGCATCACTCAAAAACTACTGGACGGATTTTGATTAAATTTGGTGTGGAGGTAACTGAATAGCCGGGTCAACATTTAGGCTACTTTTTACTACAGGAAAATATCTCATTCCCACGGGAAAATATAAAAACTATTTGAAAAGAGACATAAGTAGGTACTAACGATACGATAACACCTAGAAACTTGAAATATGGTATGTAGGTGTCTTATATGTCGTAGGCAGCCGCTATGAAGGGTTTTTTGGAAATTCCCACAGGAACGGGATTAAAATGAACTAAAAAAAATTACAGAATCAAGATCCGCCTATCTATTACGTTTAGGGTTCCGAAGAATAATCTGGTAAAACGTGGGTATTTCCAGAAATGGAATACCTACGCCTGCCCCTCGAGGATAAAAGGCATGAGATTTTTTTATTATTTTAAAATAAAGGAATACACCTGGTCGAAATAATAAAATTATAGATTTTTGCAATACCTTTCCGTGTAAGGTATGCTATAGTGATTAGCTATAATAATTATTTAAATAAAAACAAGAAACCTGGAATCGATAGTAGGCTTGAATTTGTATTAATATTATCAAAAGGTTAAATCGTTTATGAGTTTGGGCAGCTAGTATAATATAACAGCGAATATATAAGTGATTGTCAGATTCGGACTTGCTTTTGGGACAAAACACGTGAGTTCACACGAGCGTAGCGCGATGCTACATGTGACAGATTTCGCGGACATGAGCCGCTTTGGTGCCTAGTGTCAGGTGTCAAATCATAGTAGAGGGTGATCTACCCGCAAAGTATATTATTGAGTTTCTTCAACTATCTTTGATCACTTGTGTATAGGATTTAAAAACAATATAAAGAATTTTAATACCGAAAAATCAAACAAAATTTATAATTAAAACTAAAACTCACGCCTTTTATCCCCAAGGGTGTAGGCAGATGTATTCTATACCCTCTTTTCACGCGATAGTCTCTGGATATATTATTCTTGTGATTAAAAAATCTGTGACAAAAATGAATGGGACCTTTTTTGTAGGAAGTTTTATTTACTACGAATGGTTGTATTCTAGGACCGGGAAATATTTTATTTTAATTTGGTGTAATTTGACTGCTTTAGTAATAGGGTCCCGTTTTATCCTTTGGGTACGGAACCCTAAAAACAAGAGCGTTATACTTAATACTAGTTTTCATTAATAAAAATTTAAATGTAGGACGCACAATTTACACACGGTTATTGAGCCCCGAACTAGGCAGAGCTTGTACTGTGGGTACCTACTGAACAACTGATAAATCCGACTCAGAAGGCAGGGTTACTACTAATTGTTTTAATTATTTATTCATATACTATATTTATAGAACGCGTCACAAATTCCTCTTACATTCCATTTGGTATATTCATATAAAAAAAATGATGCATTGGTACTTTAGTTTTGTCTAACCAAATTTCTTAAATAAAAAGCAATAATATAGTATGGTTTTCATAGGTAGCTCTAAAAAATATTAAAAATAGCTGAAATCGATTCAGTAGTAGATATCAGTATCTATCTACAAACTAGTTTCAGAAATTGCGCTTAGTCTGTTACATATTGTCTTTAACATCCGCATCCGCGGATGTGGGCCTTCAAAAATCCGCATCCGCATTGACATCCGCGGATTTAAAAAATAGGCATCCGCAACATCCCTGATATCGAATAGTAAAAAAATCAATATTAGTTGCCAAAAGATTTTAAGCTTTTTGATAGGTATGATATTAGCCAGTATAATGTGGAATGTTATTACATAAATTAGGTAATTCAAATATCATCTCAATCATGATTCTCGTTTTCTTTAGTAATAATTAGTAACTCAAATTAATATTTATAAGTTGAGTGTCATTGTTGTATATTGGTACTACTTGGTAAAAACAAGATGAATTTGGCATCTTTCATTAAAACGTACAGTCATTCGATTAATTGCTAGTCTTTGACACTTCTTATTCGAATTACAATACTGTCAGGAGTGCTGACGTCACGCACGAAGTGCTCAGGTGTCATAATTGCTTATGAAGCAAGGTAATCATCTGAGCGGGCACGTTGTTGATTGTTCGTTGTATGGATTAGCATTAGTGTGGATTCCAGGCCTTGACCCCCTTGCGCGTCACTGCATTCTCGCATATCTGTGTGCGCTGTGACTCATTCCACATGACAATATGTAGATGCTTCTACGAATCTTTCATATAATTGCACTTTTACAGATAGAAAGCTTTAAATGTTTTCTACTGGTATTAAAGAGTTACCTATTGATGATGATAAATGGTTTTTAATCCGACTGACCACGTTTCTCAATTAATAGTTATAAAGTTTCCATTGAAATTCATGTTTATTTATTTGTATATTTGAGTAATGGTTTTATTTCAAGAAGTACAAGTATATCAATAATTTGGCGTTAACAACGCTGTTTACACAAAGAATTTTAAAAGTTTCTTTATAGTCTATAGCCGTGTAATAAAAATAAAACCTAACTAATGTAATACATTCATACCTAGTTACATTAGCAACAAACAACATTAACACTTGTAAGCATTGTTAAGTCAGTAGGGACAAATTATATTTATATACATTCAGGATATCCAAGAAAAAAGAGCACATTTTTGTGCTGGTGATTACTATTCGTAAAAAATGCAAAGGCCCAAAAAGCTAAATAGAGAATTACTCGAGCGTCGTGAGGACCTTATGGTTTGTGGAAATTAGATGCAAAAAAGAAAAAAGTTTATATGATGACGTAAAGATTTTCAAAAATGTAAAATAGAATAGTCAAAAAGAAATACTTGGTCGCTTCAGATATTTAATAGTGTGATACCAATGTAATAATGTAAATAATAATGATCTGCCGGTTTTGCAAGGTGGGGGGGGGGTGGTCGTACGAAGGGGTTGAAAATGGTTTTTTTCAAGTTCGAGTGGGTCAGATATTTTGAAGGGATGTTGAGTAAACCCTAAAAGAGCTCCTATTCAAAAGACTGACGTTTTGGAAGCTACCAGAGCCGATTTTCGAATATGTAAAAAAAAATGGGACGTTGAAATACTCGAGCTCGTCAGACTATAATACCAGATGGTTCAGCTTGATATCCTTGTCGTGCTGACCCATAATCTGACAAGCAGGAATTTCTTTAATCTAAATGTTTTTCTTCAAACGGCTTTGGTGGTACATATACGCACACAAACGCGTTGTTTTGATTAGCTGTAATGGCATAAAGGCGACGGAAAATAGTATGGGGATAGTGCGAGAGAGTGAGAAGGAAGAGAGACGCAGAGAGTTCTCAGCAGCTGCACGCATCATACTTTATTGATGATTTTTTAGCTTGTGGAAATCGGCAGATTAAATGATTCCCGTGATTCTTAAATGATTGCCTTCAAAATAAAAAGAGATAACCACGATCGAGAAAGTCCAGGTGACGGTTTTTTTTGCAACTTTATGACTATCCTATCTCCTTCAGTCACGCGCAAATCGTCAGATTATTGAAATACGAACTTTTCTGCATGTCCATAAATCTCCTTGCCTTAATCTGACGCGCTCGAGTTTTTCTAACGACCTTTTTTTTTTACTAATCTCAGTGGCGGATTTACCAGCAGGCTGAGTAGGCTTGAGCCTAGGGCGGCAGATTTTGGGGGCGGCAAATTTCGGGAATTTCTTTTTGCTACGTCGTAGAAATCTAAAACATTTCTGTATCTATGACGGTTTTCTTATGTCTGAGGCAGAGAGCAACACATCTTAACGATTACTTTATTTAACGTATTTTTTTTTGCTTAAACAGTGACAGTGCGATAGTCTTCGGCCGTAAAAAAACTTTCCTATGCAATTTGAGCGAAATTGTAAAAACTAGTCAAGGAACTGACAATTTTAAAAGCAGGGGCGGCACAAACTTAGCAGCCTACACTTTGAAAATGTGTAAATCCGCCACTGACTAATCTTATCGGATGCCCTAAACGCACGACCCCATATAAAGGGTTCATGTATGGTACTTAACAGGGTGCAAGGTTTCCCCCCTTATGTTATTCTGCCACGCCTGAGTAAATCCCAAAAAACGTGCTTGGGCTCTCCTACTATTATTTTAACATTCATCCTAGATGTAACTGAGAAAAAGATAAGAATACTCTGGAATAAAATTGCTCATTGTATTCTTTTTGTCAGTCTGTCACTTACGTCATCTTTATGATTGGTGATAGAATTGTTACTAGATTCGTTATGTGGCCACACAATTTAAAATTTAGTTAGGTATAGTAGGTACCTAGATTGTTATACAGGGGTTGAAAGGAAACATACCATACGAGGTATTTAGACGCCCGAGTGCAGCAAGGGCGGATATAGTCAGAGTAGGAATTGATAACTTTCATCCGCGTTAAACACTCTACTTTTCATTTCGAATACAAGGAAAGTAAACACTACAAAAATACGAAAATGCTTAGTGTGCTTAGCGTACTTTAGCTAATGCTTATCAATTAAGGCGTTCATCCTTAAGCAACTGCTCTCTTTCTTTGGACACCCTGTACCTTTTTAATTATATAAATAACTGTGATACATTGAAATTACTCACAACATTACCGAAGATGGGTTCGAAGTCCCTCTGGCGCATGTCGCTGGGTGGCACCACCTTTCGGGGCTTCGTGCTGCGGTCGAACGCCGGGACCGGCGGCTCGTCGTCATCAGATGCCGCCTACAACATAGGGCCATGAACATATCATATGAACGTCCTCGTTCAACACCAAGAAAATCTATAATCCGTTACATAGTCTAGGATATTGAATAATTGATTTCACAAGGCCGACACTCAGATGTACAGTTCTAACTATTAGCACAGTTCTTATTATGCCATTAGTTATTCATGTCAGACTTAAAAATAAATTTAAATAATCTCACGCCTTTGATCCCCGAGGGGGTAGGCAGAGGTATTCCATTTCTGGAAATACCGACTTTTCACGAGTCTGTTATAAATGCCTATAGATATGTATTACAATCACATGCCTCAGAATTAATTCTGAGACCTGCGGGTTTCCTCACGATGTTTTCCTTCACCGTCGAGCTAGTAATGAATATGTACGTAAGTTTTGAAAAACTCATTGGTTTGAACCCGAGCCTCACTGATTATCATCATGAGTAGCGCGCTCTTAAACCGTAAGGCTATCACTGCACTTCTATGGCAGACTTTTATTTTTGTTTATTATTGTCAGAAATAAAACTTGTGATTATTACCGACACTTGTATGTTTAATATTAGAAGTAATAAAGCAATTTGTTTACAAAAATTACCTTGGCTATATTAGGAGAAGAGTGCGATCGGCTAAGACTTGGTGTGTTAGGGGTGTCGCATGGAGAAGACATGTACGTGTCACCATCCTCGTCCTGTGTAGACGAAACGGTTTAAGATTTAGTTTATTTCCTATATACAGCGTGAACATAGGAATGAGAATGATCTATTGCACCCTTTGAGTATTAAACCAACCGGAGACGCCACTGACAGGCGTTCCCCTCTGCCAAAAAAAAAGTGTCGGTCAAGGCGCATATACCTGTTATATACCACTAGGTTTTTTGAGTTCACGGAGTGCTCGGATTGGTGAATGTATTTGTGTGCATCTAGTTCAAGCTAGTGTTTATTTGTTTTGTCAAAAAATGCGTTTGTTTTAACATTATTTGTGTGCGTTTCCTCGTCCCCCGCGCAGAAATTGGCAGACTTTTTTGCAAAGAAACTAGTGCGCGTGACGTCTCCTGTTAGTTTAATACTCAAAGATTGCACCCCATGATTGATGTTGGAAAACTTACAGTGTAAAACTGATGATTGTAATCTAGTAAATCGCTCTACTCATTGCGACTGCGAGGGTAAATTTTAGTTAAACATATATGATTATAACGACTTCATTAATGCCTACTCGCTTTTTTAGTTAAACATATATGATTATAACGACTTCATTAATGCCTACTCGCTTTAAGTCTTTCGTAGATTAGCTGCCGCCTTATCTTTTTCTTGCGTTCCTTTTTTGTTTAAAACATGCTGGCAATATCGATTTTAAATTTTAATTATTAGTTAATGTTATCAATAATATTGACCAGTTACCATAGACCTATTAACACACAGTTACTGACAAAACTGGATTCTCAATAAGGACTTTGGCAGTGGCACCTCTCTAGATTGCAGCCTGTAGTGAAACAATACCGTTCATATTATTTGCAAAACCTATCAAAGTAAAGGACGATTCGTTGAAACTAAAAGAGTATCTGAACCAAAAAAGAAGTACTCTTTTGAATTGACCCTTGCGGTAACTTATTTGCGTTTTACCGATATATGTATCCCATATCTATCGAGTGAATAATTAATAACGCCTGGATAACATTAATAACATAACGACGAATGAACACGCAAAACGTTAAATATGTATACACTCAATTTCAGTGTTTCAAATAAGGTTATACCTAATGTTCTACAATGTAGTTATTACCTCTAGAAACATGTATTTTTATTAAATACTACAGACTACACTCTGCTCTCCATGTTGCCTGTCATTTATAATTGGTAGAATAGTTACAGAATAGGTATGTAGTTTGCTCTAATCTACTGATTCTTCGATATCTTGGGATTTATCCAACTGAAAAGACCCACTCTACATTGGACATAATATAATCTTTATTGTTCATAAAATATGCATACAAATAGAGACTCTAGGTAACTAGACTAAATAGCTTTAAAGGATAGCGGGAACAAAATTCCAGTTTGCTCCCATGGGAGTTTGTCTTTTCTGATTGGTCCGCGTTTGTGCTACTGCGATAGATTAGCATAGTTAGGTTGGAGCCTCTAGTGAAGGTTCAATGCAAAAATTCCACCATTTTTACAACCAATTCCCATAAAAAAAATGACAGTTCATATTAATTATTATGAACTGTCATTTTTTTTATGGGAATTGGTTGGAAAAATGGTGGAATTTGTATTATAATACATACTAAGTTTTTGTTTGTCAGTATGTGAAGTTAACCAAAGAGGTCGAATGCATAATGTATGAAAGAAGATACTGGCCGGTCAGGCTTTTCCGGCAATTTTATTATTTTTATTTCTCTTGTCTTAGTCACGCTATTCATCGAGTTATTGCAAATTTCATGCCATAACTAAGGTACATATAAATGTTTATTTTTTTTATATTTATTTGTGCTTTATTTACACTTTCTAATAAATAGTTATTAGAAAGTGTAAATATATGTAAGTGTATGTATAGACACACGAGTTTCGAGTACTCGTAGTTTTTACTTTTCTCGTAGGTAGTGATGAAAAATAGTGTATATCACTCGGGGCCAAAATATTTTTTCTCAGGATTATACTTTATAATACTTCGCTTCGCTCTTAATTCAAAATAACGCCCTCGAGAAACAAAATATTACTTTTCACTTCTCATGCTCTAAAAGTACGCCAATATAGACCTGCGAAGCGGGACTAAAGTGACCACTTTAGTCTCTAGTAGGAAATTAAAGTAATTAGTTTTTTAATTTCCTTAATAAGACAAAGACAAACTCAAAAAGCCAGTAAATATATATGCAAAAATGTTAAGAGTGTTTTTCCAGGGTTTTTCCGCAAAGAAGGTGGCGCCATTTGTTTTAAATTTTATTTTTAATCTGTGACTGGTTTAGAAGAAAAAATTAACCCCGAAAATTTCAGAATTTCTGTCGAGTGTAGATTTGTTCGGTTTTAAATTAATTTAGTCCAGTCAAAATAGACATTACAGTTTGCATTAATTCCCAACAAGCTGGATTTTTGTGCAGGCCTTGAATACGTCATTGCAAATGATATGTCAAAAGTCCCCATCGATCCCGCTTGTGCGTTGTTTTTATGTCACAAATTCGTTACAAATATGGACTTATTGATATTAAGTGTAAGGAGATTTGTATTATAGCCAAGATGACACTATGCACATAACATTTTCGGCGTTTTGATACATACTGGCCTTAAGTCTATTTTTCCTTTACGCTCGCGGTAATTTCCCATTCGATGTTTAAAATATAAAGAAAATAAATTAAATACTGCTGGAACACGTTACGAAGAAGTCCAAAAATATATAAATGGAGAAAATTACCTTCTCGACTAGTGGTTTTTTCTTTTCACGCGCCTCGGCGAGCTTGCGCTTGCGTTCCTGTTCCATAAGCTCGCGTCGGCGGTCGAGCTGATCCCGCTGTTCGGTGACGGCAGCGATGCGCGCGCGCTTTGCGTTCAGGTCTCGAGCTGCCGATTCCTCCATCTGCTTTAGCCGCTCCGCTATTAATTACAAAAAGTAAAACACATTTCGGGTTCATCGTTGACAAATTCTATTGACATTGTTATAAGTCGAATATCGAATCTCCGTGAATACGCCCGCAGGTGAGGGTATAAAACTAAACTTAGAACCGGGTTATGATGCCTAAGTTGCACTTTGGAGGTCTATGGGAAGCCGCCGTCAAATTGGAAGCACCACTAAAAAGAATTCTAGGGCAATCCCATCCTACATTTGAAGAGTTGGCAAGTCTGTTCAGTCAAATTGAGGCTGTCAATAACAGCCGCCCACTCTATCCCTTGTCATCAAGCCCTAATGATTTTTAACAATTAACTCCAGAGAGTGTCCGTATGTTTGTACGCGCATCCTGTAAAAACTACTGTTCTAAATTGGATGAAAATTTCCTAGATGTATTGTTGCTGGTCCAACTTAAAATGTGGTGCATGTTTTATCTTAATAGCTAGAAACTGATTTATCTCTACATACAGAGTGTTTTTAAACTGGCTCAGTACGGGGACGAAGTCACGATCAAAAGCCAGTATGTATTTATTAAAACCTATTTATGCTCCAGGCGGTATGAAAAAAATCAACACACACATATATACATTCAAACATCCGCAAAACATTACCTTAAAAAGGGAATAAGCAAGTTTTCTATTTGTTTATGGTGTACTTTGGGACCTCACCTTCTTCGTTGACGGTATTGGCAGTGAGGCTCTCTGCCAGTTTTTCAGCCTCTTCCCGTTCGCGTCGCTGATACTCTTCAAGTTGCTCACGGAGTGAATAATTCTCTTGTTCCTGTTGTCAAACATCCGAATTTTCACACCGTTTTCAGTTTATCTTTATACAGTTTTGGTCGTATTTCACGCCTGTGTATTTAACTCACCATATCGTACTGCTTATTTTCGAGCTGCATGAGCAGGGAGTTGATTTCTTGCTCGCGCAATTTGTACATGGCCCGTAGCTCGTCACGGTTCTCTGTTTCGCGCTGCGAACGCACGCGCTCCCAGTCCTAAAAAAATAAGTTAACTATCTACATTTACACTAGTAGTAGTATAAAGAGAATTTTTTTTTAATTTTGTATGTTTGTAACGAATAATTTCAAAACCTACTGGACCGATTTCAAAAATTATTTCGCCAATAGAAAGCTACTTTATCAGGGAGCATAGGCTATATTTCATCCCCGAATTTTCACGGGAATGGAAACTAAGCGCAACAGCTAGTTAATTATTTGTTGGATCAATTAAAGAATCTGAAAATAGAGAGGAAGTGTTTGGCTATAATTTCGCTCAAGATGAGGATGACAATGTATCATATTTTCGTAGTAGCAAATGCTTAGTTTCACGTCTCACTTTACCCGAAAATTTATGTAAGCGTCTTAAATGGAACTCTTTATATAATATATATTTAACGATATAATGCTAAAGCTGGATTCTTCCAACGTAGAGTAACATTGAATCGCAGAAGGCGTTTAGTTTAGGTTAGTTTATTGCGATTTATTCTTGGCTTACTCCACGGAAGAATCCAGGCCAAATCTATCAGTGGTGTTTTCTGACCTGCTCAGCTTCAATGCGCTGCATTTCAAGCGTGAGTGATGTGTCTGCGATGCGCTCCTGTTGATCCAGTATCAATTGCATATTGCGCGCACGTTCTTCATAAAATTGGATGGCAGCAGCCTGCGAATAATTATGATATGCCAATAGAGTAATAGTATTTATTAATTTTTGAAAGATAAACAGAATAGTGTCTTAAATAACACTAAACTAATTACTAATTTACAGTCGAGGAAGCCATAATGTGCACTCAGCTAAAGAATTATCAGCACAGTTCTTTAGCTTTTGATTTGCTTGTGCGAAATAAATCGATATCATCTAATATATAACCGACTCCTCCGAAACGGCTCGACAGATTTTGGTGATATTTTTTTATATTTGGTAGGTATGAGAATAGGTCGTAAAGTATTTTTCACCTACTAACCACCCCTCCCCATTACATACAAACTCTTTAACACAATATTAGCCATTAGGATACATATTTAGTGTAGCGTAGCGAATTTGTATATACCTTTTTGGAAGAACCATATTTTTATTTTCAAATCTCGTCTATCAAACAGTTTTATAAGTTTCATTTATCATAATATATCATTGGCCGCTGTTCAGTATGTATGAGGCTATTCGAATATTCTGGATACCCTAACACCAATAGAAATAGACCATAACTTTTTAGTAATTTTATCAATATAAGAATCTAATGTTAACAAGGCCCTCTCACCTTGCGCATCACTACATAGTAAGTATTCGTGAGTGTATGGTGTTTTGCGAGCGAGATGTACAAATGGTTTATTTTATTCTTACTTTATTTTTATTTTAAATTTGCTTGTACTTTGTTATATTTTTTATTGCCTTTACTAGCGCCTTAGATTAATTTGTAATGCTAGTTTTAAGTTTTTTTTTTTTAATAAATAGATAGTATAAAACAAAGTCGCTTTCTCTGTCCCTATATCCCTATGTATGCTTAAATCTTTAAAACTACGCAACGGATTTTGATGCGGTTTTTTTAATAGATAGAGTGATTCAAGAGGAAGGTTTTAGTATTAGCATTGCACCCGTGCGAAGCCGGGGCGGGTCGCTAGTATAGAATAATAGAACCGACTAAATGATATACTAATAATTAGTGTTACTCGCAACTTTGTTCGTAGGTAAGAAGTCCTACTTGATCCTTGTGTTTATCTTAAGCTGTTAAACCCCCAACAGTTAGCATGGAAGCTCTTCTAGCTGTAGAAGAGCTGCCATTAGGCACAAAGGACGTAGTATAAAATATTACTTTGGCAGAATAGTACTTACTTTACTGGTGCGGTCGACGAATGGCTCACCCGGCTTCGTCTCGCGTGACGCCGGTGAAGCAATCGTCATTGGGGGGGAAAGATCGGACCAATTCGGGTAGTCAATCTCTCCTAAAACACAAATTTATATATAGTTAATCTGGATTCTATCGACAAAGAGTAGATAATGTAAACCTAAATATATAGTGTAGTGTAGTTTCCGTTCCCTTGAGAATACGGGAATAAAATATAGCCTATGTTACTCAGGGATCTGCTAGCTTCCCAACGGTAAAAGAATTTTTGAAATCGGTCCAGAAGTTTTTGAGTTTATTCGTAATAAACATACAAAAATACAAATCTTTCCTCTTTATAATATTATTAGTATAGAAAAGTATAGATATATTCCTGTGTAAGCTAGTTCGATATATTTCGAGTAGGACAGCATTTTTTTACACTTTATAAGACAGAGGCAATAGTTAAAACCATAAATTGAACTCTATGTAATTGAAATAAGATTCAACACCAATGAAAAATTTAAACTGCCTATGCCCGTTAAAGGGTTCATAGACTAAATGGAATACTGTAAAGATATTGCGATTTAACTACCCCTTAGTTATTTTATGTTAGTCAATTTCAAACCGAGAGGAGACAATAGATGCGGTTACTATATTATTATGAATATATGGACCACATTAGCGATGTATTGAAAAAAAAAACAGATAAAGAATAGTCGAAATCCACGAGCGTACATGAGTCGTTTGATGGATGTGTATGAAGCACGAGAAATCTGCCAGGTTCGTAGCGAGTCGCAGTCTATTGTCTCTGCTTGCCCCAATGTGAAGTAGCCGTGAGATTATATAATATGTATATTATGTACTAGCGGTTCCGCGCGGTTTTTCGCATAATAAAATACGGGAATAAAATATATCCTATGTTACTCAAGGATATTGTAGCTTTCCATTGGTGAAACATTTTTTAAAAAGGGTCGTAGTTTTAAAATGAAAATATATCCCCGAGCAGAGGTATTCTTTTTCTGGATTTCACGAGATATTCTTTGGACCCATAAACGTGATAGGCGGTGAGCACATCGCCGGACCGGGTCTTTTACACATGTCTCAGAATTAATTCTGGGACCTGCGGGTTTCATCACGATGTTTTCCTTCACTGCCGAGCTAGTGATAAATACCTATGTACGTAAGTTTAGATAAACTCATTTGTACATGCCAGGATCCGAACTCGAGCGTCACTGATTATCATTATGTGAAGCAGGCTCTTGAACCGTCAGGCTATCACTGCTATTTTTGAGTTTATTAATTACAAACATACAAAAATACAGATCTTTACTCTTTATAATATTAAAAGTCGAGCTTTATATAATATAAATAAAATAAATTTGAAACTCATGCCTTTTATCCCCGAGGGAGTAGGCAGAGGTATTCCATTATGGATATAACCCACTTTTCATGAGAATTTTCGACCCCTAAACAATATTAGTAATATTAGTGTAGATAAATATAAAATACAAAGATCAGTTTATTACCATGATAATGCAATTACTTGATATAATATTGCGGGCCGTCACTTTGGGAGACCGTCATCGTCACCAAGTGGTTCTGTACATCTTTATGCTTACCCAACATATCCTCCATTGAATCAACTGGGCATGGTGGCACAGCCTGCGGATTGGTGGTGAGTGCAGGGTACTTCAGCATCCAGTCCTCGTACCCACCCCATAGCGCTAGCGGTGGCCGAGCGTAATGCACTTTGACGTCCCACTATAATTAGTATATTATGTATTAACTCAAAATGTTTGAAAAATAAATGTCCACCCGTGCGAAGCCGGGGCGGGCCACTAATGTATAATGCAATGTCTAGCAGTAGTTTAACCACAAATACTTTATGATTGAGGCAATGAGCATGGAGGTGTTAGATGTGAGCCCACCTATTTTAACGTACACCAGATGTTCGATCTCACCCTCGTAAGTCCCGTTCCCGTGGGAAAATTAGCCCATGTTATTCCCAGTATAGTAAGCTTAAAATTGCTGACAGAATTTTTGTGATCGATCCAGTATTTTTGAATGTTGTTCGTAAGAAACATACTAATATTTCCTCTTTATAATATTAGTAAAGATGTCGATGAACATAATTGACATGGCATGTACTAATGAGGTTTTCATATTTATCATCAGTTCGGCGGTAGGAAAACATTGCAAGGAAACCCACAACCCCGGAAGTAATTTTGGGGCATGTAGAACATCGCCCTTGGCCGGCTATGGGCGCATGCCTCTTACGTTAAGATGTCGAAAATAAAGTAGCATGGAAATGGAATGGCTCTACCAACCATCTCTGAGTATATTACTTAATTTATAATTAAGCACAAAATATTAGTATTAATAGATGAATGACAGACTCAGGAGAGATCCACCTCAATTGATCGGAACATGATTGTAGCATAGTAGCAATAATAATTTTCGCATTTTGTATTCCATCTCTTTGAGAAAACGCGTGACAGGAGCATTGCAAAATAATGAATGATAATTATCTAGGCCATATTCGGTAGACATAATATAAGCAAAATTTATACAATACAAAAAATCATTAGAATGTATACTAAAATTACCATATAAGTCACCGAGGGACGCTTTACGGTAGTATCTCAGAATTCCCATTCTCACCTTTAGAAGTATAGTCTTAAGTAGGAAGAGGGTCTTTCCGGGAATGACAGTGGCACTACTCCAGTCCAACATAACTATTAACTCCATCGAAGCACGCTCTCCCCAAACCTTACGCGACGCCAGCGGAAGGTTCTGTTCTAGCACATTAGCTGACTGGCTGCAGATTACAACAACATTTTATTCAATAGATATTCTACGGTTTTTTTATTATTATTTCAGTTTTGAACTAAAATTTATTACACTTAAGAAATATTTATAAATGCTTTACCCAGGTGATATGCACTCCTCAGGAACACTGATGCAGGATGGAAAATTAATGTGTGATTCGATGTAATCTTTTCCAGGGCGAGCATCCAGGATCATGATTCTCAGCTTGCCATTCTTCAGTAATGGATACAGTTGCTCACTTTTAATTGTGACCTCATCTAGACCTATGACAAAATAAATGAAATTTAATGTTTAGAAAGACCTAAACATAATACACCCTAACATCTTATTATTTAAAGTCAAACTGTCAGTAAAAAAATATATTTAGTAATGTGTGGAGCAAATCTACAAATCTGCGAAAACGCGACTGTTTTGGTTTTATATGAAACTGAAATTAATATAGCGAAGTTCCTTCTAGGGAACATAGCTGAAAGAGGCAGAGGATATGTGGAGGAAGGGAGTTGAGGCCTTTGCTCAGCAGTGGGACAAATTTTAAACTAATAGAAAGAAATAACCTGGTAATCCATCAGTAGGCGCCGGCGCTACTATTGGGACTATTTCAGTAGGTTTTGTCTTAGGTTCTTCACTCTTATGATCCATACGAATATCTTGATGTTCCAGTTGGTATCTGAAACCAATCAATATAGTAATGAAAATAAAACACTAAATTTAATTTAGGAAACCGGAATAAAGACATTGCATGTCGGACCATCAAATTCTATTAAAACAATGCTTATTGTCATCATGACTAACTAATTCAATATTTTGTAGAGTTAGATTTTTTTTAATATCTGAAAATTTTAATGATTATAAAAACATGAAAACTTTAAGGAACTTCCCAATAAATTAAATTCTTAGTTGTTTTACATGTTCACTGGAAAATATAACAAAAAGCATCACAATAGGTAGTTTCACAGCGAAAGTTTTAAAAAATTATCAACAATCATTTATTTAATGTAGGTACAAAGAGCACCATAAGCCAATAGTCTTTAAACTTTAAACGCGTCTAGGAAGATTGGCTTAATGTAAACAGCAGCCCATCTCCACTGATGGTTTACAATAATAATTAATTATGATTAATAGCCTTATATAGCGCCGAGTCGCTCAATCCCATGCATGTTGGTCTACTAAGTAGTCTGTAATTTTATAGTAGCCTTTTTTATGTGATTTTTTTTTAATTTGTCAAGAAGCAAATTTTGTAATTTAATGGGAATCTTATTGTAAAAGCGTAGGTACACATTGACCCACAGAACACTTTTACTATTGACCCATAAATGATTTGGTAACTTTATACAATATGTATCAGAAAGGTGAAATAATAATTAAGGGTCATATAAAGTAGCTTATATACAGATCGGGAAAAATGTCTCTTGTTTAATATATACTATAAATTTGGAGTAAAACGACGTGGAAGTTATCATTAAAAAAAATCATTTTCAACCCTTAAATCAGCTGCTAAATGCTGTTGAACTCTCTATTAAGTGACTAAACATGGTACAGATAAGACATCGTGTTTTTACCTACGAAAAACTAGACAGAGCCTACACTATGAGTACTAAATTAAATAACTAATAGATATACTTAAATAATTATTGAAAACCCAGTCACGAAGCCCACAAAAATGTTCATTCACACAACTGTTGGCCAACATATGTTGTTCAGCGGGAATCGAACCCGCGAGCTCCGGTTCTGAAGGTCACTACCAACTGAGCCAACAGGCCCGATAATACTCCATCATTATTATTTTTTTCCCCATAGTTTTAAAGAAAACCTACTAATTTACCTACGTAAATATCTGACATTATTAGTCTTTGATAGAATTTTGTAGTCCACGTGGATTGCGGTCTTAGATCAATGAAAAATCCATTGATCACTAGGAACGTCCGCGCGCTCCTTTTTGGCCAATAAGGACACTGCGCAAAGGTCAAAGGGCCGTCAGCGGCGTTATTAAAGAGTCTAGCTCCAGCCTCTATTTATTGAGTGGTTCCGTATGTTTTAAAAAATATTACTAATTCTAAGTCTTTTACCTTATTTCACGTTATTATTATTTCACAATTGAGAAAAGTAAATTATGTAATTAATTGATTCATTATCATTGTATCGCTTAAAATTATTTTTACGTCTTTTATCTTCATAGGTTTATGTTTAATTTTCAACTGAACCCTAGAACAAAATTTTAGAAAATCGGCAAATTCTTTCATTTTCAAATCAATGAACTTAGTTGCTTCCTATCTATCAACGAGTGAAGACGTGTTATAATCAAAGAATATGACTCGCAACAGTCGTTACAGTGTCTCACGATTATTCAAGTGAATCTTATGAAATGACTTTGTGTCGGTGCTCCTGATGGCAATATCAGTCGAGTTAGGGAGCTGTGTCACGTGCGCTTCGCCGAAGGTAGACCGCTGGATGAGCAGCGGATGCTATCCTTCAGCTGCTTCGGGAGAATTTGTCAGGTGTCTGCCTCCGCGCGATGCTGGTTCGTTCCGCGCTCAAACCCCCAAGGTCGCGCGCCTGTACGTCTACTCGTGGTACCGGGACCTGCGGCTGGTGGTACCTACCCACTGCGCGCACATTCACATGCGTGGACATTTTGAGTTATTGTGCGGTATTAATGTGTGTGTAAACCAATAGTAGGTCCAGAGACCAAACTGGTCTCTGGTAGGTCGGACCCAAATCCCAAAGTGTAAAAGTTGGATGAAACTACATGACTAGTATGTAGGTAGGTATTACTTGTTTAATGACAATGTTTTGATCAGTTAAATTTATTATTGAATAAAAACTATGCTTTTACCTCTAATTTTTTTTTAATAAATAATTACTGCTATTAATAACTTTTATTATTTCCAATAACATTTACCCTAGAATAAAATAGGTAGGTATGTTAAGGCGCGGGCGGCGACCGGCGCGAGCGATCAGCTGCGCGCGCAGCGCTACCTGCCACTACTACGGTCAACGACACTAGCGCGTAGGGAGCCCCTACGCTTTTATTCTTCAATCACAGGGTTGGCGAAAATTGACACATAAAAAGCAATTATCAAGTTTATATGAAAGAAAAAAGTTGCTTTATTAGATCTGATATTTTTGTAGGTATTTCGTTACACGATATACATATACACCCTTCAATATTATTTCACCTTTCTGATACATATTGTATAATCGACTAACATAACCAGCCAATTCATACTTATTTCTTGTGTCTATACATTGTCTGTCACTGTTTTTTTGTAAAGTGATACATTCTTTTTAACATACAATGTTTTTGTAAATATACTGTGACGCCAGTATCCGTTTTTAAGTATTAGAGCAACCGCATACTGTAAGAAATTTCTGTTAGAAAAATTCTGATGGTCGCCGGAAGGCACTCCGTCCATACATTTTGTACTAAGCCCCGCATATTGTCAGAAATTTTCCGTGGGAGACGTCCGGTGCGGATGCACGCCGGATTGCACACCTACCGGACGTCAGATTTTTTCTGATGGAAATGTCAGAAGGCACGTTTTCTATGTATTTTGTTCTAGACCCTGTAACTCCTCAACCCTAATATCATATATAGAATACTAAAATAACATAAAACAGCTTGGTGGGGCTGTAAACATGTAAACACATGTAAATATAGTCAGAAATAGAAAAATATTAAAACTTAGGAAAATACGAAAAATTATGAAAATTCAGTAAAATAGGGCTTAGTATGATCGAAGAGATGTTAAAATAGCATAAAAGTTTCATAAAAGTAGTTAGAAATTGGTTTCAGTAGGGTTCAGGAAAAACCGACTTGTTTAGTATGGAAAATATAGGGGAATAGTTCTTGTATTAAGATAAACCATTTTTCGGTTATAACTCCGGAACTATTGGAGCTAGAGAGATAAAAAGTATATCATTGTAATGCTATTCACGGACCCTACGATATGCAAAAGGTTTCATCCAAATCGGAGATGGTCGGGTTTTTCCGGCGCGGGACACGAAGAGGGGGTTCTGGCATCTATGGTGAGGGAGGGTGCGCGGTCGCGGGGCGAGGCTGCCACCTCAACCAAAGGTTGGACCTAGGATGTATGATACATGGGTCAGTCCTGTTGAGCAATATGACATATAAATAAATAAATAAAATAAAAATATAAAACTCTCATATGGCGTTATTAGCTTGAAGGTTCGTTAATAACAGAAGTTAAGAGGACAAGGCAGGTATGGGTTCCCTGTCTGATTAATGGAATATGGTAGTTTTATGCAATATTCTAAACGAGCCTATAAATAAGAGAGTTTGGCCTATGTTGTTACACCTGGGTTTCCCTCCCATCTTAGGGCGGCTAACGCCGTCCGCTCGAACGCAAATGTCGGGACGAGGCAGGGGTTGTAGTGTTTGAGTTATTGACGGGGTGTGGTACTGCCCGAGTGGTGCAGCGGTTGTGTCAGTACGTTTCACCGCACCGCGGTCGGTGTTTATGTCGGCACATACCAATGCTAGCTTGGCGGTGGCGACACCTCCGTTCTTTAACTTGCATTATGACTTGCTTGTGATGTTGGGGCTTACGCTTTGACTCACAATTGTCTTGTTCAACACTGTTTGGCGATATAGTGCGAAAAGGTAAAAAGTCCGGGCCTCAGCACTGCCTAACGGTACGGCACGGTGATCTTATATGGACTTAGTTTTTGGACATGTTCCATAAGCTTCGTCTGATGTAACGATCGCTTTTAAATATTACACATTGGAGGTAGTAGCAGAATGACTGACGACGCACCTCTTAGCGCTGTCTTGTGGTTCATAGTAAACACCCTGGGACTACTTCTGAGCTTCTTGGTGCTAAGTAACGGAGACGATGGTATCGACTAACACTTAATTGATGGAGGTTGATAACGTCTCTCATTGAAATGTGAAAAGCAACATCTAGCTTGGTTGTGGACCTGTGCGGTGCGAATTGGGCATTAACACAAGTTATCTTCGAGGAGTGTTGTTGGTCTAGTACGCGAACACTCGACCAAATCTTCAGGAGTAAGCTCTTCGGAGTCTGGAACTGGAGTCATGTCGGTATTCGTATTGGCATGGTAAAGGGGTCTAGAATCTTGATTGGCTTGACGGGGATGTCTGTCATGCTTCTGTTGAGCTTGATATTATAATAAAAGTGATACCACGAATGAACGAGAAAATGAGGAATGCCTCATATATCCTATGGTAACCATGTATTTGCAGAACGTACATTGGTTACTTCATACTATCTAAACAATAATAACATACAATATAAACTAATGGTTTTACCATTATAAGCTCATTCAGGGTGTGACGGCGCTTCTGATGGCTGAACGAGAATCGATGGCTCGTAGGGACCGAAGTCGGGTTACGACGAGCATTGAGACCTATGAACGAGTTGTCCTACGGGACTTATTGCCTTTCGGGGCTTACTATAAATGATCCTGAGGTCTTAAAGACTATCTCACCACCAAGCGCCTTCGAGCGTAACTTTTATTATCAATATGTTCGAGAATGCCTTTCGGGGCTTACTGTAAATGATCCTGAGGTCTTAATGACTGCCGTAACTCGCCTTCGGGGCAAAACTCGGCACCACAAACGACTTTGGTCGCAACGGTCCCTTCGGGGCAAAACACGGCTCCGGCCGCACCAATCGACTTCGGTCGCAACGGTCCCTTCGGGGCAAAACACGGCTCCGGCCGCACCAATCGACTTCGGTCGCAACGGTCCCTTCGGGGCAAACCTCGGCTTCGGCCGCAACAATCGGCTTCGGCCGCAACAATCGGCTTCGGCCGCAACAATCAGCTTCGGCTGCAACAATCGGCTCCGGCCGCAACAATCGGCTTCGGCCGCAACGATCCTGCTTAGGCGGGATAAAAGACCGGATGTCCGGCAAAACCGGGACGTTCGGGGGGGTCGCAATCGCAGCTGTGGAATGTTGCGGGTTGGCGATCACCGTAAGGGGCGAGGTGGAGCTCCTTACTCTTCCCACCAAACACATTTTTATTTCTTTTCTTGAAAGGAGGTGAGAATGTGGGGAAGACGATTTTATCTCGAGTCTGTCATCAGATAAGAGATAACAGGGGTGGGGAATATGAAGTGTCCTTCATGAAATATTGCCTTAGGCATGAATGGCGCTGAAGTGGGCAGCGCTATTAAAAAATAAAAGCGAGCGAAAGACAATTTTATAAATATGCGATAGAAAACTAACGGTATAGTTGAATCAAGTTAAGATTTCTTTTGATGGCAAACAGTAAATCATGATCCTCAAAAAGGATCTGGATTACTATTCACAAAGTAGTGTCCTACACTACTAGACGATCAAATAAATAAATTACATGGCCAAAATTGCAGAAGTTATTTGTGACGGTGTCGACCTATTTAGCGATGCCTCCTGAGTTAATACTTTGGAGATCATCATGAAAGCTAAATTTTGAGGTCGTTTAAAATTATGCGTAGGACGTTTTGCGATTGTATTCGTATTCGTCTTTACGTGTAACATCCATACTCGCTTGCTATAAGATTAGCAGCGATTTGACATAAAAGTGGATTTTCTCTAATTCCGTGCGAGAGAACATGTTAACAAAATATTGAAACGATATCTTGTGAATGAGATTCTTGCTTAGAGCTGTGCAATACTAGTTTAGCATTATATGATGTTCGGCTTTGTATTGCAGCATATGAATTTTAATACGTTGGAATTACGGTTCCTTCGTATAGAGAAATGTATTCATATTATAAGTAAGGTCTTAGGTTTAGTTACAACCCCGCACACTTTAAGAAATTCGCGTCAGTTTGGCGGTTGCAGCCATAGCGTACCTACACAAATTACCAAAGACATTTAAATATTGTATTTAAATCTCTTTGCAAATTGCGATTTCTTATGATGTGCGGTGTGCGAACGTCGCTCGTCCGGCGACCATCAGATTTTTCCTAACAGAAATTTCTTACAATATGCGGCCGCTCTTAAACCAAGTATCCGTTTATTAATTTCCTTGAATTTAAATATTTAAATACTTCAAACATAATAAATAGAGATGTCATATATTATTTATATATATTATTTATAATGTAAAAATATTCAATAAATGTAAATGGAAGCTTTGTAGCATTTTAACAATTTTGAATATACCTATCTAGACATGTCATATAATAAAATTGTAAAGAGGCTGTGTCTGTACATAAAATATTTTATGTAAATTTTTGCGGAAGTGTATATCGGTGTTGATACCAAAACACCAATTTTTGAAATTTTTGTCTGTCTGCAAAAACTGCTGGACGGATTTTGATGAATTAAGTGGAGATAACTGAGTAACTGGGTCAACATCTAGAGTGCTTCTTACAGCGAGAAAATGTCTCATTACCACGGGAAAGTTAAAAAACTGGGTAAAAAGATAAATACTTTTCAGAAGCCCCTTGCAGTGGCTTCTAAAAAGTTCGCCGCCAAGGGTACTTCACAATGAGTAATTAGCTTGTGACTCATGTCACTAGTTACACACTCAGTAGTATTATAAAAGCAATAACTAATTAAGTTTGCACTCATAGTTAAATAGCAGTGATAGCCTTACGGTTAAAGAGCCAGCCGGAAATCAGTGAGGCTCGGGTTCGAATCCTGGCATGTACCAATGAGTTTTTCAAAAACTTAAGTACATATTTATCACTAGCTCGACGGTGAAGGAAAACATCGTGAGGAAACCCGCAGGTCCACAGAATTAATTCTGAGACATGTGTAAATAGACCCGGTCCGGCGATGGGCTCACCACTTATCACATTTAGGGGTCCAATATATCTCGTGAAATGTGGGTATATCCAGTAATGGAATCTGTCTACCCCCTCGGGGATAAAAGGTGTGTTTTTTTTCATAGTTAAATTATTTATCGACCAACATACATCACCATGTCAGCCGAATCTGGTAATTCTCGAAATTTTGAACACAGCGCCGTGATAAAATTCCTCGTATATATTATATTCCTCGTAAAGAAGGTAAATACACCAAAACACATTTTAGAAGAGATGTCATCCGTTCTTCAGGATTTTGCATCTTCATATACAATGGTGAAAAATGGGCCCGCCTATTTCAACAAGGGCGAGAAAGCTGTGAAGACGACCCTCGCCCCCCGGGACGCCTTGTCAGGGTACCTACTGACCGAAGAAAACGTCTAAAATGTCGAAAAAATCGTTCTGTCCGACCAAAGAATTTAATTGTGGCAGATTGCTGAAGAACTGTAAATTAGCAAAGAACGAGAGTTGGAGAAATTTTACATGAACATTTGAATATGACAAAAATTTGCGCGAGCCGAAATAAAATCAACTACAAGCCCTGTAAGACAAGGGGCATTCAGAGCTCTCTCTCCGTATAGCCCAGACCTAGCACCTAGCGATTTTTTCCTTGTTTTCCAATTTGAAAAAGGACTTACGGGCCCGGAGATTTGCAGATGACAACGAAATGAAAGCTGCAGTTAATAGTCATTTTGAAGAGAAAGATACAGAATATTTTTTGGGTAGTAGTAGTAGTAGCGAGTTTTGAGAAATGTATTTCAAAAGAGGGAGATTACATTAAAAAAAAATAATATATTCTTTCATTAAGTACAGTCAAGAGCACATGAAGCTTTACAGTTGTAGCGAGTCTAACTTCTAAGGCGATTGTAATAAGAACGTTACATGAGGCTGACATGGGCTACCCAGGGTGCTCAAAGCTTTGATAAAAATAAGAATAAAAAAAAAAGTCCAATGTGTCAAGATCCACGAGCTCTTGACTACCTTACCCTTACCTTAGACCAAGGACTTATCAGCAGTCCCTCGTATTCCGAAACGATAACACCTAGTAACTTGAAATATGGGATATTGGTGTCGTATATGTCGTAGGCAACCTCTATGAAGGGATTTTTGGAAATCCCCATGGGGGGACCTTCTAAGTGTACTTTTTGTACCTACAGAAAATAAATTACTTTTGACTAACACTCACATTAAGGCACAATGTGTTTGAAAACTTAATACTTGAGATGAGCCATACCTAAGGAGCACTGAATACAGGCAGTTATGAGAGCTTTGCTCATAAAGTGCTAAGTAACGTGTTCACTGGTAAAGTGCTTGCTTATAATACAAGTTTACTTGCTGACCAAGATTAAGAAGATTTCACTGTATGGCATTTTACAAGTTTTTTTAAGTCCCTGTGTGGGGAAAAACCCACGCTACGCCACTGACTATAACAAAGCAAAGCTAGATTAAATAAATAAATAAATTAATTGTGGGACACAATTCACACACAGTTACTTAGTCCCAAACCAGGCACAGCCTGTACTATAGGTAATAAATAACTGATAGACATACCTACTTAAAAATAAATATTAAACAACCAGACACAAAGCTAATAGACATGTTCATGCACACAAATATTGGCCCCGAGTGGGGATCGAACCCGCGGCCACTGACTTAGAAAGTAGTGTCACTACCAACTGAGCCAACAGGCCCATCGATTATGCTAGCTGGTCAAGCAGCTGGTTTCTGCAGGCACATGATAACAATACACAAGCTATTACATATATGACATCTCTATTGGCCATGTTACCCTACCAGTTATACTATACAAGTATGTTGAAATGATAAAAAAACATAATTTAAAATGTTACTTACCTATCAATCAAACTGTTTTTAAGTTTCTCAGCTGCATCAATAGCTTTTTTGGGGTTCTTAGTGCCAAGCATATTGTTGAAGTAGGCTTTATCTTTCAGGTACTCCTTGTCCTTGCTCAGGAATGCCACAACCCGCAGGTACTTCATGTAATATACATATGAGTATTCCTCATCACCTTTCTCACGGTACTCTTCCGCCTTCTCGAATAGCTTCTGGGCAGTTTTGCATAGCCTGCACAAGACAACCTACATTATTTCAGAAAATTAAAAGATAATAAAATGTTTTATAAGTAAAATACATACACAGTAGCTCTTTTTGTCTTCAAATCTGGTACATTGTATAATTTGTCGAGGTCCTCTATGCACTTCCCAACATGGAGCTGCATTCTCCTGGTTTCAGTCATACTGAAATTTCCTTACTTTGTTTGATAATGCGTTTACGATCCTTTGGATGGTTATTATTGTGTTACATACCAAAATTCTGGTGCAATTTTCTATTTTTTCCAAAGTATTTTGCTCCAACTCCGAGGTAGGCAATGTAGGTAGGTACTCGGTCCGTCATTGATGGAATTGGATGACAAATGTCATGAGCTTTGTGGCGGGATTTGTAAAATTTTCATTTTGGCTCTTATTATTGATAGTGTATTGTGTGGCAAATGTCCGTGATAGTGTACAGTGAATGAGAAATTCGATAAAATGCGTAGGATGCACGTTTTTGGGCTACCTCAAAAAGCCAATTCCATCCTTAGTAAAAGTGCACTGTCGTTTGGTTGGTTTGGTCGATTACCGAGAAGTAACATTTCATAACTTAATGTGTGTATTTTCGGGCATAGACTGTAAAGCAGAGCTTATCTCAATATTACGCGCATCCTATCTAATTTCGATAATAATAAAGTATAAACTGACTGACAGAACGATTAATTATATCAATAAAAAAAAACATAGGTATTAAAAAAGGCAAGAGCTAATTTCCTACGGCGGCTTTTGTACATATTCTATGAATGTTAATTTGTTTAATTATACTGATGGCTAAAATGGCAATGCCTTAAAACAAAAAAAGTATTCTCATTTTATGTGTTTTTTTGGCATTGACAATCTAGCCAACATCCTAAAATATTACTCTTGGCTAAATTCAGAAAGCTGTTTATGTACCTTCCTGAATTCAGTCAATGCATCATTCCATTCACTGAATTCTGCCAAGTTATCAGTAGATTTTCATTATTTTTGGCCCTCCAAAAAAAAAAAAAAATTAAATATCACGTGATCGACGGTAAAATGATAGTGTCACAGTTAAACAATCATAGTGTATTATATATCACTACATAGTATAAAACAAAGTCGCTTGCCGTCTGTCTGTCCCTATGTATGCTTAGGGATATTTTCAAACGCACTGTCAATTTTATACTTTACCTTATATGACGGTATATTTGGAGACAAAATCAGTCAAGAAATGCATTTTTTTTATTCTCAAAGAAATTATGAAGTGGTTTTCATATTATATATTTACTGTTTATTTTTGTTTGCATATCTGTCTATGTAGCGCATTACTATAAAAAAAATTATAACTATTTATTTTATTGCATTGTAAACTAATGGTATACTTAACGTCCATAAATAAAAGTCTTGCAGCAGCATTTTTAACAGATTTTATTTTATTTAAAGTACAACCTATTCAGCTTTTAACCAAAAGATCGCTTATTAAATTAACACCACATATGACCACAAGTGAAAAAATTGCTATATTAATAACAAGAACAATATTCAACAGACTAAACTTTGTGTTAGATAAAATAACTTTCGGGCTTAGGGATATTCGATATACATCGATGCATCGAATTCACTCGATGTTTACAATACGATACATCGAATCAATCCGATGTTTTGAAAAGGTATTGATTTACTCGATGTATCGATGTATTTTCATAAAACATCGAATAAAGGAAATTCGATAAAATGCGTGGAATCAAATAATAGGGCATAGAGGGGACAAAGCAAGGAAAATTTGAAGCCGAAAAGTTATTCCAAGTGGAATAAGTCTAGTACAATTTCGACCGAATGACAGCTCGCGTTCATACTAACTGACATGACGCTTGAGCTTCAAACATGCTTAAACGTTTTGTATGAAAATATTCCCAATGCCCCCTCTATGTCCTATTATATTTTAATCTCTTTGCGTGGAATGGACATTTTTGTATTGCCTCAAGAAGTCACAATCAAGTCTTTGGTAAAAGTTACTATCATTTTACTGTCGACAACCAAGAAGATAAATAAACAGTGTATTGTATTATATCGGTGAAGGAAAACATCGTGAGGAAACCCGCAGGTCTCAGAATTAATTCTGAGACATGTGTAAACAGGCCCGGTCCGGCGTCCTAGTCCATGTCTAGGGGTCCAATATATCTCGTGAAATGTGGGTATATCCAGTAATGGAATACCTCTGCCTACCCCCTCGGAGATAAAAAAGGCGTGAGATTATATTATATATTATTATATTGTATTATATGTATTGTATTTTGTTTGTACTTTTTCTAATAAAAACAAAGAATGTTCTTTCATTGCTTTATTTTTTTAATTAACAACAACTGAATCAACGCGGGTTTGCATGAAAAGTATTTTTTTTGTTAGTAACAGGTAAAAATACTCGATGTTGAAAAAACATCGATGTTTCTATCCGATATATCGGAAAACATCGATGTACAGTCTCGAAGAAAAAAACATCGATGTTTTTTCTAAGTGGATACCCCTATTCGGGCTAAACTCCATACAGTGTTGCCAACTGCTACCCTTACCTTGTAGCTAGACATCTTGCGAAAAGTAGCCAGATTGCCCGATTTGTCGACACAAAAAAGTAGCTAGAAGTAGCTAACACTTTAAACTAGGTAAAGTAAGCAGATTACGAGTATTTTTTAATAGGTAAATCAATTTTCAGTTTATTAAAAGAGCGAGCAATAATTTTAAATTTATAAAATAAGACAAAGCAGAACGCAATATAAGTTTTAAACGAAGAAATATGTTTATCCCCTTAATTTATCCAGGTATTAGTAATAAAACACATAAGCCAGCCACGTTTAGGTACAATTTAAGGACCGATACCCTACTATAAAGTCTCGAAAGTACTCACATCTTGTAAAAGAGTAAAAGTAGCTAGAAAAAGTAGCTAAAAAATTTTGCTGCCCCCTTTTTTTTATAAAAAAAAAAAAAAAGCTACAAGATTTTGTAAATTGTAGCTGCCTGATACCCAAAAATAGCTAGATCTAGCTACAAAGTAGCTAAGTTGGCAACACTGACTCCATACATTAATCCATATATTAATCTCGGAGTTTCCATACGATAGGCTGGCTGACTTAACTGACTACTTCACTCAGACTAGGGATGTGACATTGATCGAAAGAAATCGATTAAATTTCTTAAAATAATCTATTATACGAAGAAAAATACTAATTCATATGAAAAATTATATTTTTATGCTATTGCATAGCTTCTATCGAGGGCCTTGAGCGCGGGGACCGAATCCAGAAATTCCGTAACGAAAAAAAACCTCACGCTCCCCACTCCGACGGGCACGGAGGAGGTGTGGCTTGAAGGCCGTGCATTGTCTAACGTCGTTTCTTTTCGGCAGTCTTGTTGATAAAAAATGCTATGCAATAGCTTTACCGCGGCAGTCCCCGAGTGCCACACGTCTTTTTTTTACATTTTTTATCCTTTTAACATAAACTTTAGGTAAGTTCACTAAACTTACTTCAAATTTCTTCATTCCTCACTCAGATGGTGCAGAAAATATTAATATGTGTAATATTGGCAAAAAAAATCTTTTAATGTATTCGATTAATTAAAAATTGTTTTTTTTTTTATATTTATATAATCGATTATTAAAATCAATTATTCAAAAAATAATCGATTATTTTTAATATCGATTATTTTTTTACATCCCTAACTCAGACTCACTTCACTCTTCACTCACTAGGTCACTGGGTACCTACCACAGAGTACATTATTATACCTACCTACATATATCACTATTACATAGATCTACATTGGACTGCGGCGCATGTTTTCGTGCATGCGCAGTGGGTTTTTGCGAATCTTCCTGGTCGATTGCGATTTTCCATTTAGTTTCCTACTGAAGCTGCTTTCTATAGCTGTGTATCAGACTGCTTTTGGATTGTGACATGATCGCAACTGTTGCAGCGTAGAAATCGCTGAGTGTTCCGTGTAGTTCAGATTAGCTAGTTGGACAAAATGTTTTCAGGGCTCACGAACCAAGTTAGTTCATGGATGGGAGCAGCAAAGGGTGAGCCTCAAGATGAAGAAGTGCCGACACCTACCAAAGAGGCCATAAGCGAAGCTGCGGCTGCTGAAGGAGACAAACAAAGGTGTGTTTCATTTGTACCTATTTTTGATACAAATGTAACAGAATAAGCGCAATTCCTCTAATTAGTGTGTTCAGTATCGACTACCTAATCGATTTCAGGCATTTTCAATATGTGTTAAATTTTTCAGAAAAATTAATTAGCTTAACTGAATTTAGTGCCACCTATGGAAATCGCACAGTTATTGCTCTTTTTTTAAGCAAATTGGTTAGACACAACTAAAGTATGAAGGCATCATATTTTTTTTATATTAATACACTAATTGGGGTGTATGAGGAATTATGCTTATTCTGTTATGCATTGTATATTTTTCATAATTCTGAAAAGCAAGCTTCTTTGAGCTCGCAACTGCGATTTCTTACTTTAAAACTTCCAAATTGTGCATATAGGTAGCTAAGGTGTTCGTCGTTCTCTATTTTTTTTATCATTCTCTTTTCTACAGGGACCTTGGCTAGATAACTCAGATAGATAGTGTTTTCTATATATACCACATATCCATTTCCTTACAAATCATCTAGGTACCTATAAAAATTAGGTTGCCTCCATTCCAGTGAAAATGTTGAAGTTTGATGCTATCTAGAAAGGAGAATGCTTTATTATTTTTATTTTAATGTAATATAGAATAGTATGTCACAGGATTTTGCTAATAATACTTACATGAAAGAAACAAAAAAGAGATTCTAAATCACTAAAGAGAAATGTTGTGACTGACTGATTGACCTACCCACAGCTTCAACCATAGGACCTGGGAAGCTTAAATTTGAAATATTGGCATGTTTTAAGGAACCTGCTAAGAAATACTTTTTCAAAATAAAACAATAAGTTGTTTTGAAAACTTAGAATATTATAATCAACTTATATATATTTTTTCTGTTAAGTAATTCCTAGTAAATAGGTACATAGTACTAAACATTTACTATAATATACTAAAAAAAATTTAAGTATAATATTATAATGAAAGTTCACAAAAGGATACACTTGACACTAGTCATCAGCCAAACTCTGCAAAAGATATATTTTGGTCATTTACTGGTTCTAAATAATGAAAAATTTATACTAAAATACAGTAAACAAAATAGAAAAGAGGATTTCCTCTGCCTACACCTTCGGAGATAAAAAGTGTCAGATTATTTATTTATATCAAAATCCAAAACTATCATTAGTGCCTTGGAAAACTAATCACACAATTAGGTATTTAGGAAATCTAGTGAGTGCAAATAGAATGATCTGGGTAAATGGTACTTACTTTATAAAACATATATAAAACACCACTTTATATTTACAACTAACTATACAGTATGTTTGGTTATAAAGCAATACATGGTCTTAAAGTTTATTGAATTTTGCTGATTTCATTATCATAAACTCTCATCCAATCAGCAGGGTCCCACAGACAGGACAATAGATAATATTACTATGTATGATTGCAATTTGTTGCTTGATGTGTTACAGAAGGTCTGTTCATGTACAGTACATCTGCATTGTGCTTATATAATGTATCAACATATGGCCCAGTCTTATACACTTGTATTGTACTAATAGAATCATTCAATAGGCAGTGGGATGATTGTCTATTTAAACTTCTTAAATTAATCATTTACATCTTTACAACATAGAAAAAAAATTAACTTGAAAATCGTTAAATTATTTTTCAAAGTGAAATTTAAAACATTGAATAAATTTGAGCCATTCAAACGCCACCATTTTGCGCGCGCTTTTGATGACGTCATTGGTTATGTCCCGTGTTTGTTTACAATGGCTGCGGTCCGTTTTGTGCAAATAGTAAATACGTTCGTAAGCACGCACACGACTGTTCAAAATGATTACGATTGTTAGCATGCAAACAATTTGAACAGGTTTTCGTTTGTCAAAAATGACAGTTCTTTTAATATTCAGGTTGATAACTGTTCTGAATTTAAATTCAGTCGTATTTGAGTTGTATAGTGTCCCCCGAAGCTTCACAATGTAATGCTTCTGTTAATATTAATGACGACATACCTAATTTTAATTAATCGATTACATAACGAATATGAAAAAAGTTCGCGGGAAAAAAAACACCACGCACATTGAAGTTTGACAACTGTTTGACAGATCCGGAGACATTGCACTACCTCCTCGTTGTTAGCACTGTTTGCACCAATCCATGACGTCATCGATGAAATCACAATGCTCATGTCAGCGTACCACAGCGCAATTTGAACAGTTGTTTGCATGAATATAGCGCACACGAGCGCAGAAAGTGCAATTTGGACCGTACCATATAGCGTTTCAGTTACTTTATAGGTACTTAATTTCAGTTTTAATTACTATACAAATCATGGAAGAAGTTAAAAAACCTTCTTACCATTATTGTAGGGTACCGAAGTGCAAAAACACTATTATTAGAACACCCGATAAAGTGTTTTTCGTATTAAAAAGAACAAAAAAAGGTGTAAAATGATGAGAAGGGATAATGTATCTTTATTTTCGGTTGTATTTTGTTGTGAAGATAATTTTAACGTAAGTATACTACTTATGTACAGTTTAGTGTGAATTAGCTATAATTGTGACGGGCTTGTTGGCTCAGCTGGTAGTGACCCTGCCTTCCTTCTAAGCCGGAGGTCGCGGGTTTTATTCTCGCTCGGGGCCAACATTTATGTGCATAAACATGTCTGTTGGCTTCGTATCTGAGTGTTTAATATATATTTATGTACACATACATAATTTCACGCCTATTTACCATTGGGGTAGGCGGAGACAGTTATAGACTGCCACTTGCTACGCACCTGTCAGATCTCTCGTGCTTCCTCCACATCCATCAAACGACTCATGCATGCTCTTTGGTTTCGGGTACTCTTTATCTGAATTTTCCTCAGTACATCGCCGATCTGGTCGATGTAGGTACGCCTAGGTCTCCCTCTACCGACTCGCCTATTCACGACTTTTATTCATTCGCTCAATGTGACCACCTCAGCATTCCTTTTTCAATCCTAATCACTATATAATATCATCTTTCAAGCCGCAATGTTCTCAAATCAAACTATTCTTAACTCTATCTATCAATCTTACTTATATTATGTCTATCAGTTATTTATTACCCATAGTACAGGTTTGTGTTTTGACAAAACCAGTTTCTGTCATCGTCCTATAGATTGACTACAAATATATATTCACAAGTAATCACACAGGAATACAGTTGAAAACAATTTTTTTAACAAACTAACACAGTAGCAAAATCTAGGCCTATAAATCCAATGACGCGACGTGACCAGACCATTGACGTCACATTTCATTTTGGCCAATGGTGACGCGTTTTGTAAGTTTGAATTTCCTTCCCATATTTGTCACGTTTTATATAATATTTTCTCGGTTATAAATAAAAAAAATACCTTTTAAGTATAATGTAAAGACAATGAAGAATCTAAAAAAATATTTGAGACAAATTTAAATTCTATGCATATTCCCTATTGTTTTTGAAATCGAAATAGGTACCTAACTAAAAAACTACAAAAGTTTCCGAGATCTAAAAAATTGTAAATATACCAATAAAAATATGATCTTTCAAATAATTAACATTTGGATTGGCAACTCCTGCCTTGATAATCTAAATCTAAGCAAATTTGAAAACTTGAAATTGTCATTTCTCAAACACTAAATATTTCCGCAAGGGTTGAATGGTACAGGAGGGTAGCCAGCCCCTCCCTCCCTCCCCGCTCCCCCTTAAACCGTGGGTTGATAATCTAAATCTGAGCCGATTTGTTTATAATAAAAACTAGCGACCCGCCCCGGCTTCGCACGGGTGCAATGCTGAATTTTCTTTGCTATAAACCTTGCGGAGCCCGAGACCTTTCCAACGAATGCAAAACCGTGGAAATCGGTTCGTCAGTTCTGGAGTTAAAACGTCAGGAAGGAAAACCCGACTTATTTTTATATAGTAGATAAATGTCAATATTGAAATCATAATCGAATAGGCCGTATGGTCACTATAACCCATCTATAACCTTTACCTGCGTACAAGAATAGATATATTGATAGAAACAATGACGGATTACAGATAAAAAGACTCGAAGAAATCTCATGACAGATTTTCAAAAAGTTAATGATATAAATATACAAAATTTGCCTAAACGTCAGGCCAACACTTTTTAGACTGGGAGATAGTGACACATTATTTGGTCATTTGTAACAGTATGGCGGTTCTTCAGGGGTCTTAGTACGCAATGACAAAAAGAAAAATGATTGTGTGTCATAGTGCTGGTACCGGCAGCCCAATCGCGTGGGCGTTAGTCGAACTCGTCGGATAAATTACGAGTGTCAAACGATTTGTACCACAAACATTTTAGTATTTTCCGAAAGTCCTTAGAAAACAAGTAGGCGCGCCTACTTGTTTTCTAAGGACTTTAGTACCGCGGTAGTGTCATGCCATACTTCTCCGGTGTGACTTACAGCCCGCCATACCGACGCCAATACGTTAATTAAAAAAACACAATTCAACCATTTGTACCAGGCTAATTTTTGCACAGTTAATCATCGTCGTGCAGTCATTTACGAAAATAACTATGCCATACTTTTTGGACGGTTTTAAATGGCCGCCATACCGCCGAAAATCAGCAAATTTTTTTTTTGCCAAACGATTTGTACCACCCTAAAATTTTTTTTCAACAGCTCCTGAATGATGATAAATAGAAGTGTGATAATGCCGTACCTGTGGGAGGTGGCGAATGTGTATAATATTTTTTTTTAATTGTAAGATTTTATTCGTATTTTGAACAATTTGTAACAGTATGGCACTAATTTTTCCCTCTATTAGAAGTATGGCAAATATAATAATGGTCACATTGCATCATATTATTTCCAAATGCCATACTGGTACAAATCTTAAATTTTTTTTTTTTACGTCTTGGCTTAAGTCACAGTCGTCCGCCCCATGGCTACAATCCGGGATAATTTTTTGTAGGTACAATTGTATCCAAACAAACAGAATATAATGATCCCATGCTGTAAAAAAATATTTTACGTATTGTACAGTCTTTTGAAACATGTCGAATAAATAAGTTTTTCAAGTATGGCAGCACTTTTTCCCCCTACTGGAAGTATAGCAAATATAATAACGGTCACATTTTATCAAATACTTTGCAAAAATCCTAATGCAATACTGTAACAAATCGTTTGGCGAAAAAAAAAATTTGCTGATTTTCGGCGGTATGGCCACATGAGTAAAGAAACGGAACAGAGACAAAGCTTCATACAACCGCGCTGTCGTAGGTACACTACTACAAGCATGCAATGCTTGCGTGCGTTTCTACTAGCGCTGCGTCACATACGCGCCGCAACTGGATAAAACCGGCTCGGTCAGTAGAAATGCCGAGGGCCGCGCAATGGTTGCCGTATTTGTTTCGCGCTCCTGCTTAGTGAGAAATGGTTATTTTAAATTGTTTATGGTAGAATAAAGTATTAAACTAAAAAGTCAAGAAAGTGTAAATAATTAGATTCGGAGGTGTAAAATGGTTACCTACTGTACAGTTTGCATGAATGTCTCGAAAATCACATATGTGACGAAATAAAATTGTTTGTTAATAGACCTGAACAACCTATAAATATGGGCAAAGATTCTTTAATTACTCATTACAAAGAACTCGACGTAAACATTGTAAATATTGGTACCTAATGATATTCTGAATCGAGTGTAAGATTGTAAAAATATTATGCCATGTGGAAGCGTCCTTAATGATTATTTGAAAAAACTTTATATCCATTAGATTTAGAATTCATCATTAGATTAAAAGATTTAATAATTTATTAAAAATAAAAAGTTATAAAAAAAAATTTTGAGTAGGTAATTTGTAAATAATCTAATGTACAAATAAAAGTCTAATAAACGTTTTGTTTATTTTATTCTCCTTTGCCAACCCTACTAAAATAGGTAAGAATTTTGCACGCTCCTTAGAAGCTTTGTCTCTGTTCCGTTTCTTTACTCATGTGGTATGGCGACCATTTGGAACCGTCCGAAAAGTATGGCACGGTGATTTTCGTAAATGGCTGCACGACGATGATTAACTGTGTAAAAATTAGCCTGGTACAAATGTTTGAATGTTTTTATTTTAATTAACGCATTCGCGTCGGTATGGCGGGCTGTAAGTCACACCGGAGAAGTATGGCATGACACTACCGCCTACTTGTTTTTTATGGACTATCGGAAAATACTAAAATTTTTGTAGTACAAATCGTTTGACACTCGTAATTTATCCGACGAGTTCGACTAACGCCCACGCGATTGGGCCGCCGGTGTCAGCGCTATGACCATCATTTTTCTTTTTGTCATTGCGTACTTAATTGAGACTCCTGAAGAACCGCCATACTGTTACAAATGACCAAATAATTTGTGTCACTATCTCCCGGTCTATTTGCAGCTTATCATTATGTGAGCGAGAGATTTGGCGTTACTTGATGTGGTTATGTCAACTCATCGTTGTCATACGTTCGAAGACAACGGAGTGTTGTTCTCAGTATTCTACTGACATGTTTACTCAAAAACATATTCTAACTTGCATATGCAATAATATAATATATAAGTATCAGGCAACGCGGCTGTTGGTAATATCAGCCCCATTCGGCACGCAGTCACGACGTCATAGACCGCGCAAGTGAGCACTGAAAATCATAAGTTACTCTATTCTGAAAATAAGATGTAACGCTGTACGCACAGGTCTGTAGTAAAGGATTGTGCCCAGTAGTCCCCTCTAGCCCTGTCCCCCGGCGTGACAGCTGGGAATTGTCTTCCCGGTTGTCACCGCGGTGACAATTCGTGCCGACTGTTCCCTTTCAAAGCTGACTAGAGGGGATAAATAGGAAGTCTGTTTCTGAATTGTCACGGGTGACAATTGCTACGATTCCTTCCCAGAAAAAAACATGTAGTTACTATAGATTTCAGCTTTTTTATTTGTTGTGTTATATAAAATCAAATAAAAAAATCAACACAATGTTTGGCTTACAACATTGGAAAAATATTCATTAAGTAAATAAAAACGTCAAAAATGTTATAGGTATACAATCAAATTAAAAAAAAAACTTTGTATCCCTTACTTATAGGCACAATCACAGATTATTAACCTTAATTAATACTAATAGTTTTTTTAATTTAATTTTCACTTACATATTAAAAACATCATTGTAAATATTACTGATTATCTGTGATTATAAAAAAAGGATTAGTATAAGGTTAATAATCAGTGATTGGTTGATGATTGTAGCTATAAGTAAGCGAAACATAATGTTGATTTTTTTATTTGATTGTATATAACTTTTTTGACGTTTTTATTTACTTAATGGTTAATATTTTTCTAATGTTCTAAGCCAAACATTGTGTCGTTTTTTTTATTTGATTCTATATAACACTACAAATAAAAAAGATCTAGTAACTACATGTTTTTTTTTTGGGAAGAAGTCGTAGTCACCCCCCGGTGACAACTCAGAAACAGACTTCCCATTTGTCCCCTCTAGTCAGCTTTCAAAGGGAACAGTCGGCGCAGCTCACAGGAATTGTCAATTCCCAGCTGTCACCCCGGGGGACAGGGCTAGAGGGGACTACTGGGAACAATCCGTAGTAAGTAGCGCGGCTACCGCTCAGTTTTAAAGGTTTGTTGAAGTGAGCTCTATGGATTTTAGCAACATAAACTGTATATTAGGTTGTCTGTTGTATTTCCTAAATATTTGTGTATATTTTAATACGCACAGCCTTAACCGCTGGGTTTAGAGACTTGAAATTTGCACATTGATAGCTTGTACAGTGTAGGCATCCACTAAGAAAGGATTTTGCAAAATTCAACCCCCAGGGGGTGAAATAGGGGATAAAAGTTTGTATGAAACTTTTTATTCCTTGGACTCATTTTCATGAAATTTCGTATGAATGAAATACGGAAAAAATAATGAGTTATGTATTTCAGCGTTTTCTAAAATTCAACCCCTAAGTGGGTAAAATAGAGGATGAAAGATTAATAAACGCACAGTCCAAACAATTAGGGCTAGGAATTAAAATTTACATTATTTTACATTTACACACACGTATTCCTCTTATGACGTAGGCATCCTTAGACGACTTAGGAAGGATTTATCAAAAGTGGTCCACCCGACTGTATAGAGATTTTTTTATAAAGTACCTATAAAGAAAGGTTAAAGAAGTTCTAAAGTAAACGTGCGCGAGTGAAACCGCGGGTAAGAACTAGTACGTCATTTAGATAAAAAGTTCTAACACACGGGGGCAGTATAGCTTTATTGTTGAATTAAGAAGATACTGCATGAGATTGTTGTAAGCAGTGCATCAATCGATTGAAAATTTAATCAATTAAATTAATCACGATTAAATGAAATCGCGATTAACACAGTAATTGCAATCGATTAATTTATGTAATCATCAATCGTAATTTGAATAATAATTGACTACTAGTTAAATTTTATTAAAGACTAGCGGTTCTGCGCGGTTTCACCCGCGTGATTCCCGCTCTCGTGGAAATACGCGGATAAGATATAGCCTATGTTACTCAGGGATATTGTAGCTTTTCATTGGTGAAAGATATTTTACAATCGGTCCAGTTTTTAGTTTATTCGTCACAAACATACAAATATAAAAACAAAAGTGCAAAAGTACGATAGTACTAAAGTACAAAGGTTATACAAACAGGAATCAGTAACACACGGGAGGTTTTACAAGAAAAAGACCAGAACTAATCTGGATTAACGATGAACGATTGACGATTAGATTAAATTAATTAATTAATCCTTAACCACCTAGCACCTATTTTCGTCCTTTAACCACCTACGTGCGGTCACAGAGACCGCTAATAGACTATTGCGATTATTTTGGAATCTATGATAACAAATTTAAGTTCGGTTGAATAAAATGCATGTTTATACTTAATTGTTTTATTTCAGCACCACAAATTAGCAACCGTAGTATAATTTTTTTATGAAAATGGAAAAATATTTATGAAATATCAATTATGGCACCAAAAAAAACTATACTAAGAAAACTAGATCTTTATCATTAGGGACTTAAATTTGACACTTATTTTTCTTTTTTTTTAATAATTTGAATAAACTAAAAATCAAATCAAACAAAAGAAACAGACAAAATATAAAAAACTAAACAAAATTGCGATGCCTAAACTTTTACATTTTTTCGCGGCAGTAACAACTCATTTTTTTGAACATTCCAAAGAAATTGGTGCTTTACACGCGAAACATAGGTAAGCTGAAGCTGAAGAGGCCGTTGGTTCCGGCTAGCTATTTTGATCTTCGTCATCCTCAATTTCAGACTTGGATTTACACTCTTCAGCCTGCTCTTGATCAACGGCTACATCAGGTTCGAAGTCGCTGTAATCCTCGCCAGAAATATCTTCTTCATCCGAGATCTCTTGCCGAAGCCATCTTTCGATATTTTCATTCATTTTGACTCAAAAACAGTAAAAATATATAAACACACACAAAGTCAATGAACCACCAAAAGTCACACAACAACCTACGTGCGGTCTCGGAGACCGCTGGTGAAATGTTTTTTCTTACCCTGGGCAAACACGCGCACACACTCGCCGAGCACAATCGCGATACTAATTGGTGTGTAGAAAAGGTACATGAACGCGCTGTAACGCACGCCACTCACACGTGGTAATATTTGAATTTGAAAAATCGTTGCGGTCTCTGAGACCGCACGTAGGTGTTTAAGGGTTAATCATGATTAACGATTGAAATAACTAATCTTTAATAAATAATCGCGATTAACTTCTTAATCGTAATTTTTTAATCGTTAATCGGATTTACTTTTTGCCAACACTGGTTGTAACATTGTGCAGCAGATGGTCTTTACTTCCTACTTCACTAATAGGTCATCTTGTTTCCAGCTTTTTAGACAGTGGGTTGTTAATTTTTTTTAATTACCTTTTTTTATTTTATTCTTTTTAGTTAGTAACAAACTTTCAAACACTATAAGTCCTAAATGGTAATTCGAAATGAAAAATGGTATTATGAGAGTTTTAGACAGTTAAACTGTTACTGCCTTCAAGTGGAAGTACTCTCAGCTTATGTTGTGTTCCGATAAAAAAATTATGCCCAAATCTAGTCAAACTTAATTAAAACGAATCTAACGACACCTTTGAAGCTAAAATCCATCGAGCCGTTCAGGCTGCAGAGCGTGCCAAACATTTGAATTTGGCGCCAAAAATCCGCCATATTTTTATTTTGGTATACCCTGTGTCACTCGCAGTAAATACGAATCTAACGACACCTCTCAAATCTCTCGCTGAAATCCATTAAGCAGTTCAGGCCGCAGAGCGTGCCAAACAATTATACATTATGTACATACATATCTACATACTCTCGAAAAACATAACCCTCCTTCTGTCGCAGTCGGGTAAAAAATGGATAAAATTAATCGAAAAATACAGAACAACATTTTTTAGCAATCGTCATCAAAAACGGACAGGATTAGTTGAAACTTCACAAGGTTTGTCTGTCATGGATTCCTTAGTTTCTTGAAGTTTGTTTTGGCTACACGCATTTGACATTACAACGTTTACCTCTTTGTGTGCGAGTCCGACTCGAACTTGGCCGGTTATTTCAAAAACTTAATTTATATTTACAACTAGCAGCGCCCCGCGGTTTCACCCGCGTCACTCCGGTTCCCGTGGGAACATTTTAGCCCCTGTCCTGCCCAAGACAAGTAAACTTTCCATCGATGAAAGAATGTTTAAGACTCGCATGTGGAATTTTATTACAAATAGCCGGAGCCCAGCGGCGTTGCCCCCGCGGATCCCGTTCCTGTGGGAATTTCCAAAAATCCTTTCCTAGCGGTTGCCTACGACATATAAGACACCTACTAGATACTACATACCATATTTTAAATAGCGGGTGCCCAGCGACTTTGTCGGCGCGTATCCAGTTTATTCCTGTTCCCGTAGGAATTTCCAAAAATACCTATAAAGTTGCCTACGATATATAAATTCAAATACTTTATTTGCATGCCATAGGTTTTACAAGGTGTTACGAAACATGGTAGCTCTAATTCTATGGCACCCTGTAAGGGTGTCGCAAAGACAATGTATGGAGAGAGCGATCACACTCCAATATTATTCTTAATTATACTTACAAAGTAATTAAAAGTAACATAAATTTAGTATATATAGGTAACATTTATATAAGTAACTATAAAGTTATAAGGTTACTAGCTGATGCCCGCGACTTCGAACGCGTGGAATTTGTTATTCCTTTGTGTTTAGAAAATATATCAAGAAGGGTAATCTACACTATCTATCTATGTACAATAATATTATAAAGAGGAAGGATTTGTATTTTTGTATGTTAATAATGAATAAACCAATTTAAAAAATTATTTCACCATTAGAATGTTACATTATCCCTAAGTAATATAGGCTACTAGCGGCCCGCCCCGGCTTCGCACGGGTGGACATTTATTTTTTCAACATTTTGGGATGCACAAACAAATTTATCCTAGCAACCCATAGTAAATTATCAAAAAAAATTAGACTTTGTATGGAGACTTTTAAAGAATATTTGTGCCAAGTTTCAAGTTGATAGACGCAAAAAACCCCTCTTCTCTATACCAACTTCAACCCCTAATTTCACCCTTTTAGGGAATGATTTTAAAATAATACAAAAATACGTTTCTCATCATTTATTTTTAAGAGTATTTGTGATAAGTTTCAAGTTGATAGACATAAAAAACCACACGTTTCCATACAATCTCCAACCCTGTTTCACCCGTGAGTTTTGAAAAATCGAGATATACCTACTTGTCTTGTTGTTTGTTTTGAGGAGTATTTTTACAAAATTTCGAATTGATACATCCAAAAATGAAGGTATTCATGCAAACTTCAACCCCCAAGGGGATGAAACCCCTTGGAGGATGGTTTTCGATAAATCCTATAACTAATATATCAAGTTTATTTTCAAGAATATTTGTAAAAAGTTTCAAGTTGATACACGCAGAAATCACACTATCCTATACAAACTTTATCCCCCTCTTTCACCCCTTTAAGAGATGATTTTCAAAAAATTCAAAAACACGTGTCATCATTTATTTCTAAAAGTATTTGTGCCCAGTTTTAAGTTGATAAGACGTAAAAAACAACACGTGTCCGTACAAACTCGAAACGCTACTTTCACCCCCTTAGGGGATGATTTTCGAAAATTCCTAAAACACGGGTCTCATGATTTATTTTTAAGAGTATTTGTGCCAAGTTTCAAGTTGATAGACGTAAAAATCAAACACGTCTCCATACAAACTCCAACCCCCTGTTTCACCCCCTTAAGCGGTGATTTTCGAAAAATCCAGAAATACGTATCTTGTTATTTGTTTTTAGGAGTATTTTTACAAAGTTTCGAATCGATACACCCAAAAATTAAGGTTTTCCATACAAACTTCAACTCCCACTTTCACCCCCTTGGAGGAAGATTTTTGAAAAATCCTAGAACTAATATCTCATAGTTTGTTTTCAGAAGCAATTGTACCAAGTTTCAAGTTCATGAACGCAAAAAATAAACTTCTTCGTATCAACTTCAACCCCTACTTTCATCCGTTTAAGGGATGATTTTCGAAAAATCCAAAAATATGTGTCTCATAATTTATTTCTAAGAGTATTTATGTAAAGTTTGAAGTTCATAGACGTAAAAAACAACACGTCTCCATACAAACTCCACTCCCCTGTTTCACCCCCTTAGGGGATGGTTTTTGAAAAATCCGGAAATACGTGTCTTGTTGTTTGTTTTGAGGAGTATTCTTACAAAGTTTTGAATTGATACACCCAAAAATGAAGGTTTTCCATACAAACTTCATCCCCTAATTTCAGCCCCTTGGAGGATGATTTTCAAAAAATCCTAGAACTAATATTTCATAGTGTGTTTTGAAGAGTATTTGTGCCAAGTTTAAAGTTGATACACGCAGAAATCACACTATCCCATACAAACTTCAACCCCCTCTTTCACCCCCTAAAGGGTTGAATTTCGTTAAACCTTTCTTAGCGAGCATCTACACTATAAACGTAACCTACACACAAAATTTCATGTTTCTATGTTCAGTGGTTTGGGCTGGGCCTTGATTTTTAGATTTAGCTTCTCCTTTTATATATATAGATATCTATGACGAAAAAAAATTAGGGATCCTTACTAAAACTTAACTGTACATGTCGGGATTGGAACCCGAGCCTCGCGAATGAGAAGCGGGCTCTTTAGCGACTGGGCTATCATTGCTATTTATATTTTTGTTATTAAAAACACCCTATATACAACGCGTCACAGAATAAGCGCAATTCCTGATACGTTACGTTACGTATACGATTAGTATACTAACATAAAAAGATGGTGATGCATTCGTACTTTAGTTTTGTCTAACCAAATTGCTTAAATAAAGAGCGATAACAGTACGGTGTCAATAGGCAGTCCTAAATTTAGTTATGCTAATTAATTTTTCGGAAAAACTTTACACATATTGAAAATAGCTGAAATCAAGTAGTCGATACTAATTTCAGGAATTGCGCTTATTCTCTTACGTGTTGTAAATCCTAGGACACTCTCTGGATTATGATTTTTGAATTAGTTTTTGATATCAATGGCTACGCATGTGGTCATAATAACAAATAAATTTCCATAAGGAACCCATAGTGAATTATCAAAAAGTGGACTTTGTATGGAGACTATTGAAGAATATTTGTGCCAAGTTTCAAGTTGAAGATAAGGAAATCTTGTTGTTTGTTTTGAGGAGTATTTTTACAATATATTGAATTGATACACCCAAAAATGAAGGTTTTCCGTACATACCAAACTCAACCCCTACTTTCACCCTGTTAGGGGAGGACTTTCGAAAAATCCAAAAATAAGTATCTCATCATTTATATCTAAGAGTAGTTGTGCCAAGTTTCAACTTGATAGACGTAAAAAACAACACGTCTCCATACAAACTCCAACCCCCTGTTTCACCCCCATAAGTTTTTTTTTTCGAAAAACCAGAAATACGTCTCTTGTTGTTTTGAGGAGTATTTCTACAAAGTTTTGAATTGATACACCCAAAAATGAAGGTATTCCATACATACCAAACTCAACCCCTACTTTCAACCTTTTAGGGGAAGATTTTCGAAAAATTCCAAAACACGTATCTCATCATTTATTTCTAAGAGTAGTTGTGAGAAGTTTCACGTTGATAGAATAAAAAAAACAACACGTCTCCATACAAACTCCATCCCCTATTTCACCCCCTTCGGGGGGGTTTTTAGAAAATCCGGAAATACGTTTCTTGTTGTTTGTTTCGAGGAGTATTTTTACAAAGTTTGGAATTGATACACCCAAAAATGAAGGTTTTCCATACATACCAAACTGAACCCCTACTTTCACCCTTTTAGGGGACGATTTTCGAAAAATTCAAAAACAGGTATCTCATAATTGATTTCTAAAAGAATTTGTGCCAAGTTTCAACCTGATAGACGTAAAAAACAACACGTCTCCATACAAACTCCAATCCCCTGTTTCAACCCTTTAGGGGTTTTTTTCTTAAAAATCCAGAAATACGTGTCTTGTTGTTTGTTTTGAGGAGTATTTTTACAAAGTTTGGAATTGATACACCCAAAAATTAAGGGTTACCATACACATCAAACTCAACCCCTACTTTTACACCTTTAGGGGTCGATTTTAGAAAAATACAAAAATAAGTATCTCATCATTTATTTCTAAGAGTATTTGTGTCAAGTTTCAACTTGGTAGACGTAAAAAACAACACGTCTCCATACAAACTCCATCCACCTGTTTCATCCCCTTAGGGGGTTTTTATTGGAAAACCCAGAAATACGTGTCGTGTTTTTTGTTTTGAGGAGTACTTTTACATTTCAAATTGATATACCCAAAAATGAAGGTTTTCCATACATACCTAACTCAACCCCCACTTTCACACTTTTATGGGACGATTTTCGGAAAATCCAAAAACACGTATCTCATTATTTTTTTCTAAAAGTATCTGTGTCAAGTTTCAACTTGATAGACGTAAAAAACAACGCGTGTCCATACAAACTTTATCCCCCTGTTTCAATTCAACCCCTTAGGGGTTTTTTTTTCGAAAATCCAGAATCACGTGTCTTGTTATTTGTTTTGAGGAGTATTTTAACAATATTTCGAATTGATACACCCAAATATGAAGGTTTTGCATACAAACTCTGAACCCCTTTTTCACCCCCTTAAAGGTTGAATTTGGAAAAATCCTTTCTTATTCCTAGTCTACGTCTTCAAAATAATATATGTGAAAAAAATCAGTTTTCTAGGTGTGAGGGTTTAGGATGGGCGTTGATGAGTCAGTCAGTCAGGACTTCTCTTTTTATATAATATACATATATATATATATATAGATAAGTCGAAGTATTTTTATTATTATAATAGCGACTAGAGAGCTAAAACCTTCCTCTTGAATCACTATCTATTAAAAAAAACCGCATAAAAATCCGTTGCGTAGTTTTAAAGATTTATCTTTCCTCTATCCAGTTCATTCCTGTTCCCGTAGGAATTTCCAAAAATCCCTTTATAACGGTTGCCTACACATATAAGACACACATAAAATATTTCAAGTTTCTTAGTGTTATCGTTGCGGGGGAGTTACGTATTTCTCTCTATAACCAGTTTTTTAAATTTTCCTGCGTGAACGAGATATTTTTCTGGAACAAAAAGTACCCTAGATATTATTGACCCGGGTATATTCAGTTATCTCCATAGTAAATTTTATCAAAATCCGTTCAGTAGTTTTTGCGTGATGCATGCACAGATAGACAGACAAAAATTACATAAATTTGTGTTTTCATCATCATCACTATTAAAATTTTCAAAAAATATCATGTACAGTCACGGTCCCTATGTATAGATTACATCTAAATAAGGACGAGGAGTTAAAGACAAATTTGCCATACTTCTCTCGCTAAAGTGCTATTATCTTTCCAGCCCAACGAAAGGAGGAAGCAAGCTAGACCTTATCACTAATGTGAAGTCACAGATGACTGGGTGGCTTGGGTCTGGTATTCCTATCCCCGGCCTTAGGAAAAATGAGGCCCCCACTACGGATGCTGCCGAAGTCGCTCCCGTTTCCGAAACTGCACCAGTTGCTGAGCCCAAGCTTGAGGGGAAAGACGATGACGATAACTCTAGGTATAATAGGTACGAGGGGTTGGCGGATGCAATGAGTTTACGCATTTTTTTTTTATACTTATTTATTACATCCTTCACTATATTAGCTTGGTGAACGATTGGTGTGTTTTTTCTAGTTTACAATTTTCATAGATGTGATAGACATTTACTTTATAAAACTTATGTTAAGTAAAATTAGAAATAACGTACCAAAAAGTTCCTTGTAAATTGTAGCGAAAACATATACGACTTAAAATAATCTTGTTAAACTTCATAGTTTAATTTATTTCTATATCATCACTGCGCTTTTCGATTTACAAAATATTGCACTAATTAATCCAAGTGTATTTAACTGCTTTAACTACTGATTTATTATTCACATTGTTTTTTCTTTCTGAGCTTTAATAACAGCACATGACACGCTGAAATATAATACACATAACATACTGATTGGTTCAAAATGGTCTAGTAATATTTTTTTTATATTATTTGTAACTTTATGATTAAGTAAGTAGGGTTAAACACACAATTATTGACACCCTAGTTCACCCTACCAATTAATTGACACCCCAACAGTTTTATTAAAAATTAACGACATTACGATACACAATTATATTTAGAATAATTAGATAAAATCACTTTATTTATTTGATTATTCTAAATATAATTGTGTATCGTAATTTCGTTAATTTTAATTAAACTTGATGGGATGTCAACAATTGGGTATTTTACCCTAGTGCTTATTTGTTTATACAAAGTATCTTTTGGAATTTCTGAATTAAAATTGTGTACAAAATGTTTTTAAAAAGCAGTAAGATTTAATATTTTATGTATATATACCCACCTTTCTCAGGTGTATTTTTCCACCTAATAATAATTTTACACCTAATCCTGACAGCCAACCTAAATGATAAATTAACTTAATATATTATACATACATATATGTACCTATATATACAACATTGGGCATTCGTCTAAAACTGGGTTATATCTGTGGTTATATGCAATATCCCTACACCATTTTGACAAGTGTATGTTAATCAATTGTCTGTTATATCTTAGATTTATAGATACTTGAAAATTACAAATAATATTCAAATGACTACTAAGTATACTAACGACTAAATTTTATTATTTACGACTGATTTTACACGTCTGCAAAAGAAGTTAGGATGGATTGAGACATATAGATATCGTACTAAATTAAATTTTGTTCATTTTCTCGCTTTTAGACGGAGCTGTTGAAGATTTTGTCTAAAAGAATTCACTACACATCTTTCAATTTGGTCAATATTTTTATGACAAAATTACAAAATTACAAAAGTACTATATTACGCATTAGAAAATACCACTGAGCTTCAAATGAAATTATTAAAAATTATAAAGTTAATCTGCCTTCACATCTACTATTTATGTAAATGTTATTAGAACTTTTTAGGACTCGACATATTTTCTAGCATCGACGAAAAATCTTTTTCGTTCATATACAGACTTTCGCTGGTTTCACTACTAACGGCTTTGACGCACGCGCAGAGTTTGTGAACTCATTTATTCTGCTCAAACCCCATATTTTATTTTTCATTGTTGTGTTGAGCATTCTTAATAGTAACTCTTTTTTCTAATCACTATGTTTTGATCCTGTCGCATTCTATCTCAATTTTTTTATTACTATCGGTCTAAACCGATACAGGAATGTATAAACACGACGAACGATTCATCAGTATTACAAGCAGGTTGTTTTAGTGTAAGTTTTATGTGCGGAGTTGATATTTAAATTCAATATGTATTGCTACAAAAGATCAAGATAGAAATGTTCTATTACATATAGTGAATTTGACAGGACTGAAATATTAGTTTTTGATAAGAATTTATAGTGCAGTTAATTAAGTTTTATTTCATATACCTACTGCAAAAGTTAGCGATAAAACCGGATCACCATAATAGTCTGATCGATACAGAGTTCGTTTAATATCAAGCTTATATTCATTTAAAGACATTTTCTTATAGTAACATTGAAATCTATCAATAATAATATACACGATAGACAAGAATATGAATAATCAAAGTTTGGATTCGGTTTCGCCGTTACGATTGATTGCACTATTTAAAATAAATTCATTTGAAATTAATTTTGTAGAAATAAAACAATTAACTGTAAAATTTATTTTCATTTCTCCGGGCGGAGAGCGTCAACTTTCGGCCGACGAAACACCGAAGTTGTCGCTTTTCCCCTCCGTCGAACAGAAAAAAGTATACACACCTCGGGAAGTAAATTTATAAGAAAGCCTCAGATCACATGTTTGTAGACCTCGGCTTCGCTTCGGTCTGTGATCAGAGACATTTCTTATTTTACTTCCCTAGATATGTAATATACATACTATTGTTTATGTTATATAAGTGAAAGGAAAACTATGGTAATAACGATTTCAACTAAGGGCTGGTGTGTACTGTTGACACAGCGCCACTGGCGGGGCAGACAGCAGGCCCGGTTCTACCGGGGGCACACCGACTGAAGAGCAGCCGGCTGGAGTCGGGAACGGTAGGAGGGCTATTAATAACCTTATGTATACACACTTTATATATCAGACGTTGCATTGCAATGTTACAGTAACAGTAATGTAGTGAAGGTAGTCGTCACCGTCTGTGATCATGGAATCCGCTTTGGCACCGAAAAATGTGTTTCTATTTCAAGCACGCTGTGACACAAAATAATGTTTATTTTCTGCAGTATAAAATACTTTCTGTCGTATACTTAACTAGCTTTTACCCGCAGCTTCGCTCGCGCATATTTATTTCACTCCCTTAGGGGTTGAATTTTGCAAAATCCCTTCGTAGTGGATGCCTACACTGTATAAGCTATCTATGTGCAAAATGTCAAGTCTCTAGACCCAGCGGTTTAGGCTGTGCGTTGACACATCACCAATCAGTCAGTCAGTTTATCATTTTATATATCGTATATACTTATGAAGTGTCCCATTAAAGGTGTAACTTTTTTGTGATTTCGTTCTTAAACTGGCATTAGCTATTTAAACAATCTATACTTCTACACGGATGCATAGCAGAATGTGCAAGTCGCAAAATGAGCACTAGTGCAAATCGCAGAAATAAGTAGGAAAGATTTGTATTTTTTTTATGTTTGTTACGAATAAACTCAAAAACTGCAAGTCGAATTTTAAGAATTCTTTCACCAATGGAAAGCTACAATAATCCTGAGTAACATACGCTATAGTTTATTCCCGTCTTCCCACGGGAACGGGAACTACGCGGGTGAAACTGCGCAGAACCGCTAGTATAATATAAATTTGGAGTTTGAGTGTCTTTCGGGAGCTCTCATGTCTAGGTAAACTCGCTTTCTGCCAGTATTCACGAGTGAGACTCTGTCACTCAGTTTTAATACTTTTAACAAATCAGATTTATTGAAGGTGTTTATGCAGTTGCGAGTAGTCATTGTTTTGCAAACAGGACAAAAAGAGACGGACATATTTTTTTACGATTCGGGGGACTTCGTCCTCCGGGGACAAAGTCCGTTTGTTTGTAGTGAATAGGCATTATCTAGGCAAACATGCTCCATCGTCGTCTACATCATCACTTTCCATCAGGTGAGATGGCAGACAAATGGTTTGCCTATTATTAATAAAAAAAAAAAATATACTACCGGACCGATTTAAAAAAATCTTTTGCCATTGGAAAGATTACTTTTCTGGGAGAAACATGGGCTATAATTTTCCCATGGGAAATAAACTACAACTGATTTTAAACATTCTTTCACCAATGGAAAGCTACATTATCAGTAACATCGGCTATATTTTATTCCCGTTTTTCTACGTGAACGGAAACTATGTGAACCTGCAGCGAGGCGCTGCTAGTATAATATATAATTATATTAGCGAAATTAAGTTTCTTATTATCTGCTCCAGTCTTTGAGCTCTGTAGTACGTATTCTTTATAGATACCTGTTAAGGAGCAAAGAGTATATAATATAATAAAAATAAAATCCTTTCTTTTTTCAGAGCTGCTTCATAAAATTGCTTACAAAATTGGTTTAAATAAAAACACAATATTAGATTATCGCTTGCCTTACGAGTATATTTTCTATAGTAGATTTTTGTTTGCTGCTAGTTGAAACTTTTTATTTCTTTTATTTATTATTATTCCAGATCATCAGACCAAAAAATTTTTCACAGTTGATGCTATTGAAGTACCTGATATGCAAGAGCGTTAGTATTTTATCGTTTTTTTTTATGTTTTCTGTATTTATTTTATTATAATTAAAGCCTGGGTCCAAGACAATACACGATTTTTTTGTAATATTATTCAGTTATATTGTATCGCGAACTCATTATTTGTCTTTATCGTTATTTTTTGATAGTCAATTAAAATAAGTAAAAAATGGCACGTGCACTAACTAGATATAATAATGACTAGGTACCTAAAGTTACTTTCGAATGATTTATTTAATTTTTATCATATTTGGTCATTGTTTTCGAAACCACCAGTGTTCCGTAGAAAACTTTGTCGATCCATGATCCATTGACATGATTATCTCTTACATTTATTTGTTACTGATTATGGACAAAATTGACAGTGACCACAAAGGCGGTAGCTGGAGCAAAGTCCCTCGGCAATTTTCTTTACTCGGCGGTGAACAAGGCTGGCGCCAAAGTGAGCGAAGCTAGTGCGAAAATAAAGAAGACCGTTGAAGAGAACGTAAGTAGACTTAAACCTTTGTCTTGCAATACCTATTTTGAACATTATCAATACACTTTAAAAATGAGGTAATTCTCTCAGTTCGAAGAGTATGAATATATTTTTTATGTACCTATGTGCAATACATTATAAGCTTACGCGTTCTGATTTCATATTCATCAGACATCAAATAAACTTGTGTACTTGATGGACATTTACTTTCCGTGGTTCTAATTCTACGTCGATCGTCGGTGTAGTCATTTATTTCTTTTTTGATACTTTTTTAGGTTGATTATTGTTATATACATACTAAACTTTTGACATATCTTAGAAGCTACGAATAATCCTATTCGTAGACGTCAAGGGGCATAGAATCATGATTTGAGGAATCACAAAACAGGTGAAAAATAATGCCCAGAATTGTTTTTTGCCTAATGATGCGTTTACAGTATATTATCCGAATTTATGTGTGAGTGGTATCTTCTGAGGAAATGATGACTAATAAACGGGTTTTATACCTTGGAAAACCATTGTGCTCCGCTGTAGACAGGCTTGCGGTTCAATATCTGGCACTTGGCCAGGCTAAGAAGAATTGGGGCGCACAGCATAATGCAGCTCCATGACGTAATTGAAGAAGAAAAACGAAAATGGCGCGTTCACACGTGGATTTCGCTTTGTCACAGCAGTTAAGGGAACAGTCCTCGTTCAAGTCTCTACATATTGTAAAACAAAGTCGCTAAATGTCTGTAATACAGACCTCGGGAAGCGACTTAAAAGATCTAAGCATACAGACTCTATGTTTAGATCTTTTAAACTACGCAACGGATTTGGATTCAGTTTTCCCCAATTAGAAAGAACGATAAACAAGAGAGGTTTTTGTCTATACTAAAGTTATAAAGAGGAAAGTTTTGTATTTTTGTATGTTTGTTACGAATAAACTCAAAAACTACTGGACCGATTATATAAATTATTTCACCAATGGAAAGCTAGAAGATCCCTGAGTAACATAGACTATATTTTATTCCCGGATTCCCACGGGAACTACGCGGGTGAAACCGCGCAAAACCGCTAGTATGTCATATAAACCGAAGCGAGGTCGGGTCGCTAGTAACTAGTAAGTATGTTATAAAACCTAACATCTCTCTGATCTGTCAGTCCTTGGTGTGCTTATACTTAATTGGAGAACCATTATCTAGCTTAAGTGATTGCTTTTTTTATAATTCACATATTATATAGTTTTATTTTCCGTTAGGTATCATAAAATAGTCACCGATAATTCAGTTGGAAAACTGATGTAGGCGCCTCGCTTTCTTGCAATACGTTGCTTGAACCGTTCAATATAGAACAATATCACGTTGTCAATCATGTAGTACAATAAAAAAAACTAAAATTAAAATTACTAAAGTAAATACTATTAAACGTCTTTATTTCAGTACTTATTTCAGGTGATATAAGTTAGTCTACTGTGTACAGGAGTATATATCTGTGTGGTGTGTTCGGAGCTATTTGATGAATTATTTACATACGTTACTTTAGTCCACGCGTACGGAGTTGTTGAGTTATACAGGATGTCCCTGAAGTCAACAATAAGCCGGAAACCAGCGATAGGCCTGCCTAGTCATGAGGGTAATCAGAAAAATATAAAAAAAAATCTATGTTCTTTTATCAAAATGTTATGAAGGTTTAAAAAAAATCCTAAAAAACTGACACTCTGTAATGAACTTTCTTGTACCGTGACTGTAAATATTTACTTTTTTAATATTTTTTTTCTGTAATGCTATAATGAATAGCCGTGCTACAATTTTCAATAAAAAAAAATTACATTACTGCCTCACTTTTAAGTAAAAAGTTAAATTTGTTTCCAACATTGAATTCTAAATAATTTCATCAACCAAATTAAACCAGCTGTACTGTAAAAAAAATGTATGGCTACTATTTTGGCAAGTATACTTAAAAGTTGACGCATTTAGTCTCAATTCTAAAATGGTATAACACATGCTAGGTTTTGTTATAGTTGAGGCATGAAAATTTTTTTTCTCGATGAATCCGGATTCTATGCCAATCTAATTTAATGAGGTGAAATGTTGGTAACGCAACCTTCTTAGGTAAATCTAGGTTAAAATCTTTTTGAATGGAGACGGACTCATAATTTTGAAAAGAGAACCTAACAGGGATTTTTGTTTATTCGTACATCTTTTGTTTATGTCATTTGTTTGATGGCTTTGATTTAAATCCGTCCCAGAAGTAAAGATTTTGGAGTCTGTTGCTTAGATTGTATTTGCGTGTAATTACGAGTTCGTAAAGTGAAGTTATTATGCCAAATAGATATACCGTACAGGAGTACGCCAACATGCATCTTATTTACGGAGAATGCTTATGTAACGCCAATGCTGTAGCTAGGGTGTATCGCGAGAGATACCCAAACTTAGAGCGTCATCCTGATTACCGAGTTTTAATTAATCTGCATCGATCATTATCCGAAGGTCGATTCCTCAGGGAATGGAGGAGGAGGAAGGGAAGGGAGGGGCCTTCCTTCACCAGCCATATGATCAGTCATATGGCTGGTGAAGGAAGGCCCCTCTTGCCCTAAGAGGACGAAGTCATGCAAGCTGTGGAAGAAGATCCAAGTAAATCCGTACGTGGAATTGAGGAAAGCCTTGGAGTACGTAAAAGCAGTGCACATCGTATTCTGAAAAAAAAAAACCGTCTGCATCCATTCCATGTACAACGAGTATAATCTTTGCTTCCCCGAGACTACCCAGAGAGAGTGCGATTTTGTCAAACGATTTTGCAAAAACACACTGAAGATCCCCAGTTTTTTGAAACGATTTTATGGTCCGACGAAGCAACGTTTAAAAAGGACGGTTACATGAACCTACACAATTTACACGAATGGCACGTGGAAAATCCTCACCTAATGCGTGAAGATCATTCACAGTACCGTTTTAAAGTAAACATGTGGACAGGCATTTTAAACGGTACAGTTATTGGTCCGATTGAGCTGCCAGAGACCATAAATGGATATGTTTATTTAGATTTCCTACAAAATCAACTACCCGATTTATTAGAAGAAGTGCCGCTAAATATTTACGGCAGCATGTGGTATCAGCAAGACGGCTGCCCCGCGCATTATGCTCGTCTAGTCAGAGAGTTTCTCGATCAAGAATATCCAAATAGGTGGATTGGTCGGGGTGGTCCAATTTCGTGGCCAGCGCGGTCACCCGATCCTAATCCAATAGATTTTTTTTACTGGGGTGCAATTAAGGAAAAAGTCTACCACAATCCGATTCAAGATTTAGAAGAGCTGCGCCGAAGAATCTCAGAAGCCGCTGAACAAATCAATTCCAAACGTCACGCCCGGCGCATAGCTCGATCATTTTGAAGGAGATGTAGAGCGTGCATATTAGCTGAAGGAAAACAGTTTGAACATTTGTTATAAAAATGCTGTAAAACATACCACATTAAATAAAAAAAATATTACACAAACTTATTTTAAGTATCATTACTTTAAAGGAGGGTTAAGAAAGAGGATAAAAAGGCTTAGTTCAGGTCAGCTGCAGACTTAAGGTTGCGTTACCAACATTTCACCTCATTAAATTAGATTGGCATAGAATCCGGATTCATCGAGAAAAAAAATTTTCATGCCTCAACTATAACAAAACCTAGCATGTGTTATACCATTTTAGAATTGAGACTAAATGCGTCAACTTTTAAGTATACTTGCCAAAATAGTAGCCATACATTTTTTTTACAGTACAGCTGGTTTAATTTGGTTGATGAAATTATTTAGAATTCAATGTTGGAAACAAATTTAACTTTTTACTTAAAAGTGAGGCAGTTATGTATTTTTTTTTATTGTAAATTGTAGCACGTCTATTCATTATAGCATTACAGAAAAAAAATATTCAAAAAGTAAATATTTACAGTCACGTTACAAGAAAGTTCATTACAGGGTGTCCGTTTTTTAGGATTTTTTTTAAACCTTCATAACATTTTGAAAAAAGAACAGAGATTTTTTTTTATATTTTTCTGATTACCCTCATGACTAGGCCTATCGCTGATTTCCGGTTTATCGTTGACTTCTGGGACATCCTGTATATATATATATATTCACAGCAACTACTCATGCTATTGATTTCACACATTTTCAGAAATGTAGACATTTACAGAACTTGTTAGTCTCTCTATACATTTAGCATATGAATGAAGGAAGGACCCCAGTTCCTTTCCAGTCAGTTTGAATTTAGGGGTTTAAACTTTAGTGTTTAGTAAAATTAATGGATTGCCCTTCACAAAAAATGGCAGAACTATTTTCCTAACTACGGCAAAAAAAAAAAATCTTTAGTAACAATACATACCTACATACATAAAGCTCACGCCATTGTATAACAATATACGTACATATCCTATTTTACACCGTACCACAGCTACTATTGTACGTATTTTGAAATAATGATGCGCATCGATTAGTTTCGGATGTTTAAGACAAATTTTACCACTCTTGATATTTCTTAGAAAATAAGAAAGTATTCAGTAAGTAAAACTAAAAATAATTATAAGTTTTCAAAATTTCTATTTTAATCCCTAAAATTTTCACTGAAATCGTTGAGCCGTTTCAAACCCTATTCGAGACTTAACTTTCAGACATAGTAAAAAAAATCCATAAACGGGCTTTTATGGTTAGACATATTAAAAATAGCAGTTTTCACTCAAATATTGGCATTTATTTTAAAATCACACACAGATGCATACTTGAATTTTATTATATTCGTATAAAGCACAATTATATTACACTTGTGTCTTAATAGTTCAAAATAACCAGTACATATATTATTTCTAGCTAAGTCTAAATAACATTTTGCATTGGGATGACATAACGATATTAAAGGCATGTGCTACGAAGAAAATCTTAGCGTATCATCTTGACAAGTAACGAGCTGACAAATCAGGATCGTGGCGGTTTCCAAAGGCTATCAAATTAAAATAAAATCCAAGGCTGGGATTGGCCGAGCAGAGTGGTGCGCGCGAGGGGTTGCGGGGAGAACCGTGCGATCAATACGCGACGCGTTCACGTTACGTAACGTCAGATAGCGCCACCCTAGGGACAACTCAGGACATTGCTAGAGCCTAGATGTGATGTGTTTGTTTCAGATAAAATTACAGGGCATCTATTTTTCAACGTAGTAGTCGTTGCGTAATCGAATGAAATGTTAGTCAAAACATATTACTTATTATTAGGAGGAATGTTCCTTGAATGAAATATTTTATCATCGTCATCAATCCGTAACAGCCCACTGCTGAGCTAAGGGTATTTCCTCACACACAATATTTCAAAAAGGCTTAAATTACTAAATTAAAGAACAGTCTGTTCGAGCATGCCTCAACAAATTATACGTCGAATCATTTGGCTGCGATGTCACAGACATAAGCAAAAGAATTACTTAACCTTGATTTCGACAAGAAATTACAGTTTTATCCGAAAAAGGTTTTTATACAGCTGTAGTTATAGGCTCACTGGTACCTGTATTATTTAATTAAATATTACCCACCTACCCTCGCTTCTATTTATAAATATAAACAATAACCTATACTTATTAGTCACTTTAGAAGAAATCAGCATTGTATTAGTGGAATATATTTTTTAATCGGTTCAGTAGTTCCAGAGATTACCCCCGATATAAAAAAGAAACAGAATTTCACTCTTTATAATATTAATAAAGACTATAATTGGTAGGTAATTGGAATCCTCTTGGTTTAACAGTTTCATTACTGAGATTTTTTTGCTATAATATAATATAAAGCTCTATAGTAGAAGCACTAAAAGTTAATATAGATTTAATTAATTTTCTGCTTTAAATAAGGATTAAATAAAATTTAATTTCCAATTTTACTTTAAGCGTAGTAGGTGGTTCGCTACGAGGATACATTATAGTCTTAACCATGACCGAAGCTTAAACCTCACGTTGTTACGTAAACGAAAACTCGATGTAGTGAAAATAGATCTGAAAAGAATGAAACTTCTCCTGGCGTCAGTCCGCCATACTGAATTTCATGTGACGTCACATAACCTAGGTCACATTCAGGATCAATACGTATCCAACGACATCTCATTTTGAAGTAATTCCAGTAGTTCTCAGTAATACACTCACACATCAGTAGAAAACTATCTCATATACATTTATGGGATTTGTACAGTTTTAGGTCTGTCGGGTACAAGTACTACAACAGTTGGCCCAAATCAAATGCTTTATTCTTTTGCATAGCACAGGACTTAGGCTCTTCATTTAAATTATACTTGAATTATCTTTTTTGTTTCTGTTTGAGGTTCTAAGAGCAGCTGTTCTTTTATAATACTCGTGGCATTACTCTTACAAAAGTTGAAATATGTAGAATACATCGACAGTGTATTTGTCACTAAAACGATAAGTGATAGCGATTACCATAACTAATTAATTTGCAAGTAACTCTATAGTTAATGATTATCTGAGAGCGAGCGAGATTTCGGCCATCAAAGTAATATTTCATTTAGTTGTTATTAATAGCTTGGCTTTTAAGCAAGCAACCATTTGTTTCATCCAAAGCTGACCTAGTTTTAACCTAATAGGTTGCCAGACCGGGGAGTGTTGTACAGCTTTCTGTCTTCTGTTATGTACTTCCACCTAGGGGAGATGCGTTCGCTATGCTTTTCTGAGACCCTATATATTGCCAATAAACAGTACCTAGAGAATCCTTAAGATGTGACGCATAAGACATGCCTTTCCGACTACGGGAATTGAACATATATCCAAATTACTTGCGCATAGTGTTTCATAAATAAAATGATAGTTATTACTTAGTGATTCTATAGTAGGTATTTTAATGATTAAATAAGTCTCGTGAAGCCTTTCACATCTTAAAAAAAGGTAAATGAAGTATATCTGCAGTCTAAGGGTCTTTCCTCACACGTAAGGAAGTATGGGCTATAATCTCCCACGTGAGCCCGGATTGGGAGATAGTGTTAAGCTTGTGGCCACCTAACTGTCAGAATTTTTCAAGCCTCCCAAGGGTGTCTGACATGGCTTAACGATTTCCATTGACGAAAACCGGGACCAACAATTTAACGTGCCTTCCGAAACACGGAAGCGCTACTAAGCGTTCAAGAAGTGCTTCTGGATGGAACCTATATTACATAAAACGAGCTAGTGTTTCTGGATAGTAATAAAATGTTTCATCGAGTAACAGTGTTACCCAATGTAAATTAATTTATCCCAACCAGTGACAATGTGACAGCAAGGGGTGTAACTGGACGCGCATATACCTACCTGATATAATGCCACTAGGCGGTCACCCATTCACTGACTGAGCACGCCCAACTTTGCTTAACCTGTATGATCTTTACAAGCAGGGCTTCATGACGAAAATATACTTATTTATATTTCTTTTAGTTTATATTAGCGAATATTCTTAACTTTTACGTTGCTAGAAGTGGAATGAGGGCATGCCTTGTGTTGTGTCCTACAATACTGACACAATTATTATGAGCGCCCCAGTGGCCCCACCCCTTTAAGTCGGATATCGATAAAATATTGTAGAAGAAAGTTTGTTTAAGTCTATAAATTATTTTAAGCTCAGAATAGTTTCCAGTTTTATATCACTTTACTACTATTGTAATTGTAATAATAGGCATCGCATTGCCAAGCATTGTTGAACCTTTGTTATATTCCCCTGTGTAGTCGTATTTCTCCAATAGTTCTGTCGCAACGCAGTAACGAGCAGTATATTTCTGTAAGCCAATAATGCTGGAATTGGATAACATTTGTAAATAAGTAATTCATACTTTAATATTATATTATTATACGTAATCTCATAAAATAAATACACATATACACAAATGTGATTTGGACGATATCCTTAGAATCCTATCCCTGGAAGATATCCATATTACAACTGAACTTATATAACATAAAAACATATTTCATGACTTAACTTCAGAAATATTGGTACAATTAGCTTTTATTCAATGCTTTCGAATAACGTGTCTGTCATTTTCTTGCCCTTTGTCTCGGGTAGAAACCAACATGTAATCATCGCAGTAAGTGGCGCCAGCGTAAAGAAGAGCGGAGGTAGCCACGCGGCCTCGGAGGCAAGGCCAGCGACAAACGGGGCCAGAGCCGAACCCACCCTCGAAACCGTGGAGGACGCGCCCATTGCCATCGTACGGGCCACAGTTGGAAACAACTCCGACGTGTACGTGTATCTGAATAATAACAAAATATGTTTTGAAGGTTCAAGTCACCTCGAATACTTTTGGTCAACATTGACAATTCCACCGATACCAGTGAGTGTTGAAGAGGGAATGTTGTATCACTTGTATCGCTGTTTCCTTGTGGGGTCATACTGGTCAATTTAGTATTATGACCACGAGGTCTAATTACGCCATTTAAAATTTATCATAATATCTTCATAGTAGTAATATTTGTTTCTTTAACGATCGCGAATACACAGATTTACAGTCTTTGGTTATAATAATTAAAGCTGTAACTGAAGTGTTTAAAGAATCTTACAATGTAGAGAAAGCGCCGCTAACGCAGCTTATGCTGACGGCTCCAGCTACCAGCTTGGCATAGAACCAAGAGTCTGGCATAGCCAGCAGCCCGCTGCACACACAGCTTCCCGCTAGAAACCCGAACATCGTTGGCCGTCGTCCGAAACGTCTAAACAAGTACCCCGTTGCGCATACAGTCGAAATCTAAAAAATAAAAAGTTGAAATGAACTTTCACATACTAATTACACTAATACGAGGAGTAATAAGTCTGCTAAAATTCTATTTTGGATCTATCGCAAATTGCATGAAACCTTGTTCACAACCCTTTGGAAAGCCTAAATTAAAATATTCAGACAATACCTGTTAATAAAAAACAATCAAAGGCAAAGGTTCTACCTATAATGAATTTCGTGTGTTGATTAAACATTACTTTTTTTGCGTAAAATGGTACATATTGATGCAAGTGCAGAAAATATGTCATTACATCACGAGTCCTGAAAGATTTAGCCACGAGCCCTACGAATAAGGTTCCTTATTCGTAGCACGAGCCGTAAGACTCGGAAAGTGTGGAAATTACAATTTCATCTCTCCGGGAGAGATGACATTTTCTCCTCTCTTCATCTGAGAGATTTCTTATTTTACTTTCCTTGGTACGTAATATACTACTCCGCCCGTATATCAAATGACGGTCTTTAATACATTTGCGACAAAATGATAATAAATAAAATAAAGAAACAGGCAGGCATATAAAAGCAAAAACGCTATCTCCATTAGTCTAAGCGACGAAGGGAGGTCGGACCTTCACCCATCTGATAACCAGAGGAAATAGGAATGTCAGCGCCTCAAACGATAAAAACCATCGTTGTCAATCTGACAGTTGTCATGACTAGCTTAACAACATCCCGTAATCCGCAGTAGGACTGCATGGTATATTATATCCCAGATGTCATATTTGATGAAAGATCCATTGCAGTGAGCCGTTACGGGTTGATAATAATGAAATCATCTTCTCTTACTTTTAGTGATCCGGTTAAGCCCATCGTTATGAAAATATTTGAGCTGGTTTGTCCCATATACTGGCTAGTGCCATAGTAACTGACGCCTAACAGAAACCACGAGATACAACAACACAGGTTCCTTATCCTCAGAGTTGGAATTGTAATCAAGTCCATATAAGTCGCCTGTGCGGGTTTTTTGTCATCACTTATGTTCACGTCATTGGCAATTATTTGTGCGGTTTCCAACATATCCTCCTTTGGGCATCGATTACTAAAACAGTAAATATAAATTTTAATGTTATATCTTCCCTCACTACAAATTGGAAATCAAATTGATAACACTCACAGTTTTGCAGCTTTTGTCATTACAATAGTTGCATCCTGTAATCTGTTTACGGATATCAACCATTTAGGAGACTCTGGCAGCACAAAAAAATATAACAAGTATATCAATGTCGGCATAGCAATGCCTAAACTGAATTTATCCCAAGATTTCAAGTAATAACCGAAAACTGGCATAACTATTTCGGCAAAAAACGATGGTATTTGATACATACATGTCACTACTTCCCTATATGAAGGTCCAGTAATTTCTGTAAGGATTACAAATGTGCCTATCATCGTCCCGGCGGTGGCAGTGCCAAGCATAAATCGAGCTATAGTGAATATCCAGTAATTATTACAAAAAGGAATTCCGAAACTCATGGCTAGTTGCATCATGCAAGCTAGCAAAAGCATCGATCGTCGACCGAATCTAGAAAAAAGTAAAAAAAATATTACAGTGTTTATTTAATTACCAATGAATTCTTTCATTCCCATTTTTACCTGTCAGAAAGAAACCCGAAGACGAGACTCCCAATTAATATACCGCACATATTAGAACTCTGCGCAAAATTAGCAAGCCATGCCCTATCGCATATCAAATCCCACTCAGAAATTATATTGTTTCCGTTTTGGTGGTAATACTCGTATTTAACACAATCACTGTAGCAAGTAAGGTTTTTTATTTCGTCTGTAGTATTTGTCTTGGTACATCGAAATATGGTTTTTGGTGCTAAGAATATTATCCCCAACGGCATAGTATACGCTGAAAACTTAACTGGTATTATTACGACGACAAAAAACATAATTTGCCATCTTCCGAATTCACCAATTTTATTTGTTAGTTTATCTTCCACGTTTTTTTCTTTACACTCGGGAGCTGTATCCATTTTAAAGACGTACACTAAGACGTACTAGTTTTTGCCCTAATGAGAATTTATATGACTTTACATACGAGTACGTCTAAGTTAAAAGTAAATATTTGTTTCCTTTAATGCTACTTTTATGAAAGATAACATAAATTAGGTCGTAAAATGTAAAGATATAAACGATAAACGCTGAAAAGTATATATTTTTTTCCTATGTTAAAAAATTATAAAACTGAGAGTAGGACTATTACCATCCGTTCTTTATACATATAGTAAATAAAACTAACGAGACCGTGTCTGTAAATGAAATATAAAAAAAAAAATTAGTGGTAGTGTAGGTAGATACATATATTATACTAGCTTTTACCCGCGGCTTCGCTCGCTCACGTTTATTTCCCCCCCCTTAGGGGTTGAATTTTGCAAAATCCTTTCTTAGTGGAAGCCACTGTATAAGCTATCTAAGCAAAATTTCAAGTCTCTACACCCAGTGGTTTAGGCTGTGCGTTGATACATTACCAATCAGTTTATCGTTTTATATATATAAATAAGATTTAGATATCAAAACACTAATTTTAGAAAAATATTATATACGCCTTTGGGCACCCGCTATTAAAAAATATGTATGAAAGAAAGAAAGAAAGAAAGCAAAAAAGCAAAGTTTATTTTGGCGTAAGTATATGAAACAAATAAGCACAACTAAAAAATAATCGGGCACCACTCAGCATGTGGTACAGCAGTACAGGTACTGCTGCAGCGATGGTCTTCCGTGGAGCCATCCACAATGAGAGAGTGGAACTGCGCCGTACAATATTACTTATACACGTATGTAAGTGTCTTATATGTCGCAGACAAATACTATAAAAGGATTTTCAGAAATTCCTACGGGAATAAACTGGCTCCACGCGGTGAACGCCGCTGGTCAACCGCTAGTATTAATAAAACATCTACCTGGGATTTCACCACAACCTTCTCCTCTTCAAGCGTGGCGATTAGGGCGATCTTTCATTCGAAGAGATGTATCGGTTGAGTTGGTGTCACAAAACCGCATATTTTTTTTGTTCATAGAGCATCCTTGGCGAGTTCAACCGCGAGCAGGACGCCTTCATCAAAGGGCAGGATTCCCGTGGCGGGTCCGCTGCAGTTGCCCCCTGGATCGGTGCCCCCAACGAAGCCGCCCTCAAAGAGGAGTGTCTCTCGCTCTCCACTGTTAGTATTATTGAAATAAATATATAAATAATAGGGGGTTTAACTATGAAATTGCCGTTTTTCAGTACTGGCCATTTCAATTCAAAAATTTTTTTTTGTGGTTAAGAATTGTAATTCAAATCACTTAATTTTATTTTAAAAACATGGAATTCTTTTTTCAAAATGACTCATTTGTTTCTTAGATTTAACTTCTACTACATTGTTTATTTAATTTAATTATTTGGCATAGTATACTCATATGCTCCCGTTTATTTTTTTACAATTTACGTATTAATCCTCATCATACAATATAATTATGTACGGAAACGTTTTTGGGAAGATTACTCGTACAGACATGTATGATATAATGAAAAACAGTACATTATACAAAATGTAAACGTTGTGTTATTTACCAGGATCGGCGGAACTTTGTGCGCGCGCCCCCTGCCGGCGTAGAATTCGACTTCGACTACGACAAGATGTACCCGGTGGCCGTCGCTATAATGGCCGAGGACCCGAACCTTGAGAAGATGCGTTTTGATCTGGTCCCTAAAGTGTAAGTACACGTTACTTGAATAAATACTGAAATGTGCAAATTACTATTGATGTTTTATCTGTTGTTATACAAGAATATGCGACAGTCGTTTTTAATAAAATTGGTTATCTACTCATACATATATAATCTCACGCCTATTTGCCATTAAAGTAGGCACCGACAACAGATATAATAAACAAATTATGTATAAAATAATTGTTTGTAACCACAACCGCTAAAATTGATTACCGGATTTTACTGTATAACAGTTGAGTGTTTTAAAGCTTTTTGTTTTAGCTCTGTCTATTGAGTAAATAAACTGAGATTTAAGTTTTATATTTGCTAAAATGCCGTCTGTGATTTCATGTTGTATTTTATGAATATATGAATACTTATGCGCCATATTATTAAGATGCCAAGAGTGATGCAAAATATTAGCAGAAGCGAATTTTTCAGATCTCTTTAATAAAACAATATTTTACTTGATTTTAAAGTTATTTAAAGTAATAAACTGAAGAGGAGCTTTAATAATAGTAGGATAGGATATAGGCGAAAGTTTGTATGTATGGATGTATAGATGTTTGTTCCTGTTTCACGCAAAAACTACTGAACGGATTTCGATGAAACTTTACATATTTTATCCCTGTATCCCCACGGGGACGGGGACTACGCGGGTGAAACCGCGGGGCTCTGCTAGTATAAAATCAATTTACTACAAACTTTTATTTTTGACGCTTCGCGATGATTATCAAATAATTACTAGGAGTATTATCTTTTGTGGTTTGTGAAATTTTGCATATAAATAATTGTCAGCCAACGACTGCTGTTATATACAATATGTAACAGAATAAGCGCAATTCCTGAAATAAGATTGTTCAGTATCAACTACTTAATCGATTTCAGCAATTTTTAATATGTGTAAAATTTTTCCCAAAAATGAATAAGCATAGCTTTATTTAGTGCTACATATGGAAATTGTGCTATTATTGCTCTTTATTTAAGAAAATTGGTTAGACGCAACTAAAGTTCGAAGGCATCATATTTTTTTTTTATTGTTATACTTTGTTATACTTAAGTTAGAGTGTATGAGGAATTGCGCTTTTTCTGTTACGTGTTGTATTAACTGTGATAGATAAACTCGTGTACATAATTCTCAACGAATTATATTGAAATGGCTAGTGCCCAATGGCATTGCCCGCAGGGAACCCGTTCCCATTGATTTTCTAAAAACCCTGAAAATCTACATTGCATAATGAAGCGACTTGCCTAATTTCAAGTTTTTAGCATTTATACTTTTTGATATTTCGATATAATGAGTGAGGGAGTGGTATTTCGCTTTTATGTATACCTCTAGATAATTACGATACGACGAGACTTTAAAATTTGCTACGCATGTTCATAATGTATTTTTATTTTAAATGGTTAACTCAGATTGCAATAGTACGTTTGCACTGCGACAGTTTTATGATGATTGTGCGAATGCATGTACTCGTATTAAAATTATTTAAAAAAAAATGATGCGCCTAACAATTTCGGCTTGTTGCTCTTCAGCATCACGGAGGAGAACTTCTGGCGGAACTACTTCTACCGCCTGTCGCTGATCTGCCAGGCCAACGAGGCGGACGCCGCAGCCAGCCGCCAGCCCAGCGCCGATGACTCCCAGGGTACGTATTGCCATTAATCGACGCAATTTAACACAACTCCCACCAGCGAGTAGGGAAAAACTACTCTGTACTTGCTTTATGTTGGGCTATTCCACTAGTCCCACCAGCTGTCCCTCCTGGTAGGGACAAGTGGTAGGTATGCTAAAAGCGCTATGGTGCACAATGCTTACAGTCTGTTTCGGACCATAATTAGGTAGAACTCTTGACTTTGATTTTAAATTAAATTACTTTATTAGCATTTCTACTGCTATATGGCCAGTTAGTGATGAGTGGATGACCGTTATAGCGTTAAAATTGTCATTAAATTTCTTAAATTACGTTCAATATTTTCCTTCCCTTACAGAATAAGGTACTTACGTTGTTTTTGAGAGTAGTTTAAACGGTACCTATGTACATTTATTTGATGGCTGTTTTAACACTCGTTGGTCAAGCAATACTACTCGTAGTGACTATTTGTTTAATTTGATTTTTGTTATAGTTATTTTTCTGTTTTTTTTACTTGGTCAATATTTTTGTTTATTATTATTATTTCATTTGTGGTTTTTATTTATTTCTCCTAAACGTCTAGACGATAATTCAGGGAGCCAGGGTCTCATTGTGAAACAGAAATCGTCGCAGGAGTCTATAGACGACGTGAAGCAACGAATAAAATCGTTAAAAGTTGATAGAGAAAACGAAGATGGTAAGATGTAATTTCTATAATTTATATTATTTACAGTTTTTTTATAATTACTTGTCAACTCACATATCATAATGTTAATATTCCGTAATTTTAAGCAATCTACCATTAAATCAAAACGGGAGTTCTTGTTCTTTTTACCGACTGCGAAAAAGGAAGGGTTACGTTTTAGCAGGTTATGTATTTCTTTAATACTGTACGAAGCAATATTATTGTGAGGCGAAGTGATAGCACAGTCAATACAAAACAACTTCTTTAAGTTTCCCACAATCCGCTACCGGCTACATCATTGCCCTGATCGCAGTCAAGCATGTCCGTACTTTTTGACATAATTTTAATGCTTTGTCATCACGATATGCATTAACCATCCACCATGGTGTTTATTTTATACTCGCATTGTAGAATAATCAATATTAGAACGTCTCAACCAATCAGTTCTCTTCTGGACTGGAACTCTCCCCGGGCGTGGCACCCTCACTTCTCTCTCTAGACTCTAGGCCATCGAGAATTTGTAATATATAATCATTATGCTCGAATCATAATCGTTATGCTAAACAAAATTATTCTAAATATATTAGTTTTATGGTGTTAACAATTTGCTCTATATATGTTTATAGTCGAACAATCGAGAATAGATACATATCATTTATGTAATTATGCAATTAGTCTAAAAAATATTATGCTTAGCATATTAGTTCAAAAGTTATGCCAGATAGAGGAAACTCGTCACTTTAAAATTACATAATTACCTGGTGTACATGTTATTGTGACCGTAATTAAGTATATTTACATTGTCATAAAATAGACAAGGAGTCAATATTTGAATATTCGTATTTTTAGTTATTATTCGTATTATACACAGTAACTTATATTTATATATTTTTTTATTGTTACTTACGAGTTTTAAAAATATCGTAATAACTGTTGGTGACGATATTATAATTGGTAAATCCATTAGGATAGTGTACTTTTGATAGATTTGTTCATTATGATTCTTGAAACTACATTGTTTCGATCACAGCACATTTTTATAATGGTAGTGAAGATGCTAAGTGTACTTTGTTTTTAACACACTGCACACGTAGCTTTTTATTTTTTAAACATAACACAACAAAGATAAAATTATAGACAGGTTTCTTTTAAGAACTAACCAACTTTGAGGAATGTAACGCATGTATGTTTATAATTTTACTAATATCTTATCGCATTTTAAAATTATATTTATTTAAACAATATTTAAAACAATATAAAGGGTCACTTGAGTCATAAATCCTTAGAGCACGGTATCGACATGAGAGCGATACATATATTTTCCGCTAATAAAGATGCTAAACGCTGTTTTTCTCGTTCTTGGAATGCAGCTTAAGCCAGCTTCACGGACTACGGACGGGCATCAACGTTCATTATAATATTAACTATACAATCACTCTTGTACCGTTCTGTATGTTATCCACATAGTATTAAATGTACACTTGCAATGTAATACGCCCAATAATCATCATGCTTATAATAATAATATCTTTTCTAAACCATAATTCTCACTTTACTTAGAAACTATAAGCGCTAGGATTTCGATCAGTTTGTAAAACGAAGATTTTTGGGATAATGATTTCTTCTAGAAATTATATCGTTGTTTGTAGCTTACGTATATTCGAAGCGTGGATAGCGTATAGAACTTGCGAGGTTTTGAGAGTGTTTCAAGGCGTTGTAAAGAGTGATCATCTAAAAATGTTTTGAACTTGATAAAATAATGCCATCACTCCAGGATTGCAATTATTCGCCATAAGCGCACATTCGATCAAAACATGTAAGAAACGGAATTTATGAAACGATAACTAGATACCTAGCCGGGTTTTAAGGGCTTGTGGCTACAACTTTTTGTACATCTGTCCCTTATTCTGTATATTTGTTTTGTGTGCCACAGTTATGGCATTATGGTGTCAAGCCCTATCACTGATTCACTGTTGATCCTGTTACACATCATATTTATAATTTGAAGCGTTACTATTATATTATTATAAAATATATGGCTGTTTGCAGTATGTATTTACATTTTTATCAAATTTTATAGTCCATATAACGTACATATTGGTGCTGTTATTAGTAGACAACTTTCACCTGTCGTTTACTGATGAATTAACTCAAGTCACAGCCAATAATGAGAAACCGTTTTCAGTTTTTTTAAATAGACAACTGTCGGGTGAAAAATTGTTCTGATAACACATTCTGTATATTATGTCACTCTGGTGTCATATCTTTATCCTTTTTGTTAACTCGTGTTGTACGACACAAAAACACATAGATGTTACATGACAATATAGCTTTTTGTCCCCAAAAATAACATCATAATATATAGTAGTATGTATTTATATAATTATCTGTAATTTCTTGATTCTATTAACTCTGGTGTCTGTAACTAGTAGAAGCAGCGGTCTATGTTTCAATAGCCTGATAAAGGATATTTTATGACTCAATTGTTTATCTTACTTGTACTAACATATTGGCATTGACATTTATACGCCGATTAGGCTATTGAAGTAAAGTCCACTACAATATAACAATTGTATACTTATCTTAAATCGAATAACTTTCTCAATGGAAACTAATGAATGTTTACTGAATGTTATATATGTCTAAGTATGATAAGGTAACAAGTAACATCACACAGTTCATTTCGGTACAGTTCAGTACAATTTACAATGGAAGTCTTATGTTACTGTTCTGGTTTTGACATTGCTACTTTAGTTTTATACTTTAATCTTTGCTTGACTGATTATTTCTTATAGCTTGAAGTGTTTGTGCATTTTTTTCTATTCGCTTCTATTTGTCAAAGTTGGTAACCTGTCTTCTTTTCTTTTCTTAGCTTTGTATTTTTGTCTGTCTGCTGAGGCAATTTTTTTGTGTGTCCAATAAAAAGCGCGTAGCAATGTTGAAACTTATTTCCTTGTACATACAGTGTTGTCAATTTATTTTGGTGAAGTGTGATCCCGAGCTCACAGAATCGTGGACGCTGTTGTAAGGACGTTTTAGCCGCGACATATCACTTGTGGGTGACAGTCAATTAAAATCAACTGAATTAACTGCCGTCTTTTAAACTTGACCATTTTGAAACTTATTACTGACAACACACTTCCCATTTGTTTTGTAATGTTTATAACTAGATTAGGGTGTCAATATACTTACATTTACTCGAGGAGAATAATCCAATGTTATAATGTTGTGTAGAATCATAGAAGGTAATGAAGTAAATTCGTGTATGTTAATTGTGGAATTTTAAATATAAAACGTGATAAACATCAAACTGGCCTAGTAATGTTTTGTCTTAATTTCTGTCACTTCTTGGTTAGAGTACCGCGAAGAAGTATCTAGTAGTATAGCAATATTAATTTGTGATAAATTGGGCCCTCGCCGTATAGTGTAGCCTTTGTTTGATGTATCTGATATTCAAATTCAGATTATGCTTAGAATCTGAATGGTATCTAAATAAATTGAGTATAGAGTGATTAAAACTTCAACTTAACTAATATTCTATGAATAAAATAAGCGGAATTTTTGCAGCACTATTTTCCTCAAAACACAAACCAATAAATAGGTGATTGTTCACGATTCCAAATTAATTAAACTTATAAAACGTGTCAGTAGATTCTCGTTATTTAGTTTCTAAAAGTATCAAATGTATTTTAGCAACATTTTAATAATGTAAAACTTTTTATTGTCTAACTTGAATATTGTTTAGTGAATTACAACTTATAGTTATTGAATGAAAATTGGCATTTATAGTTAGTTATTATGAATTGAAATAATTATATTATTCTAAAATAATATCAGTTTTGTTATTTGTAGTATAGAACTAAGTTGTAATTTTTTAGATTACCTACCCGGACTATAAACATATTATCAAAGATGTTATAAACTAAACTTAAAAATTATTATAACTACTGGAACCACAGATCTATGTGACTGGAACCTGTCTCATGCAAGGTATTTGAGATCGTATATGTTTTTATAACTGCCTTTTGTTTATGATTTTATTACACTCATGTGTGGTAAAGTTTAACCGCAATATCTTATGACTCAAGTTTTTTTGTCTTTATTGTTACGGTACCTCATTTAATTTTTACGACAGTTGCGATATGGAATGGAGTGGTGAAGTTAATCGAATTCTCATTTCTATTGAACTATATTTTAAAGATATCTCGTCCCGGCCAAAACTTGACTATGTTCTAAAACACAGAGTATTGTAAAGCAAAACGGACGTTATATTTAAAACAAAATATTAAGTACACATTTATTTTATTACAGTATTCAAATATAAAAATTATCTAATGATTATGGTTTAAATATTACGCATTGTCTCCATAGAAACTGCTTTTTTTTCTTACATAATTGCACATTACTATGCCAATTCTTTAAAAGACCAGGGATTCCTTGTAACATACTGTATAAAATTTTAATATAAATAAGAGTACCTATTTAATTAGTAAAACCATTTTAGTTTCACAGTATATTGAATGACAATTAAATATTGTTATCGAATTATAACTTGCTTCAGATTATGTGATCGAGCTGAAATTTGGCATGCATAAAAAATATAAAATTCAGTTTAGGTAATTAAAAAAGTTATTCATAAAATTTAATGCTATTACTAGCTATAAGACTTTAGTATGATGGTCAAATACAAACTTACGTTTAGGAAATAATCAAAAACTAAACTTTAGTCGGTGTTAGTAACGATGTTATAATTTGACAAATTGAACTCATGTTTTAATTATATTTCAGAACAATGGGAGAAAGAACTCGAGGCAGAGCTAAAAGAATACGAAGTTGTAGCCGACAAGACCAGCGATGATAAGTGGGAGAAAGAGTGTGACGATCTGCTCGCTGACGATATCGACCTCAAGTAAGCTGACAAACCGGCACTGCAAGTCGTTGTTCGAAGACACTAGTCAGCTGGTAACTAGATTTCATTAAGGCACTATACAATAAATAAAGCGATAAACGAAGCCTAGATGACGAAGAAATATTATTTTTTTCATATGATCATTGTAATATTTGCGTTGAATATGAACTTGCTTATTTAGTCCTTCTGTGAACCTTTCTGTACAATATACTTAACCTGAATCGCACTAAACGTACAACATTAAGCATGTGGCAGAATCGTGTTGTATGTACTGGTCTACAAACATCAGTGTAGTGTTAGGGTTAGTAAAAGTCCGTCGACATTTTGGCAACGTTGCTCGGCTAAGTCGCTTGCTAACTATCAGAGAGCCCAAGCCGAGATATCTGCCCACAGGCAAGCGCACCAGTCTTATAATATTAACATATACCTGATAGTATTAATACCATAATGAAAGTTAAAATATTAATAACGTTTATTATCAGCGTATTAAAATTAAATCCCCTACTTCTTAAAAACCGATCGCTTAAATAAGCAATTTAAACTGATGACTACCATTGCTATCTATTGGGCCACCCTTTACTCAAAAAAGCTGAAGGTATTTTTTAGAAACTGAAACAAGTAGCAAATATTTCGAGCACTATGGGGGCAGCATAGAATTTTAAGGGCTGCAAACTTTACTATAAACTACTGTTATGGTTCCTAACAACATATAAAAAAATGGAAGAAACATGCCTGTTGGCGATGTTTGATGTTTTTATTGACTGTGCTACCTATAGAAGAAGAAGAATTAGAGGCTAATATCCCGGTTGCCCTTTCTTATGATGTAAGGTAATCGAGTCCTCGATTTTGGAACTAGACATTGAGATATTAAGCCCATGTCTGGCTACTATACGTAGGTCACACTAAAAGTTTCGCGTAACTTAAAAAAACAACATGTTATAACCAAAATGTTATGTTTATTGCTTTTCAAAATAGTCTCCTTTACATTTTTAACATTTTTTCATGCGATCGAACAATTTTTTAAAACAGGAGGACCACAGATCTGAAGGCATGTTTTCTATGTGCTGATTGAACGCTATCATTGCATCTTCGGAGTTGGTAAAAGTGAAACCTCTCATCAAATCTTTGATTTTGGGGAAAATACAGAAATCACAGGGTGCTATGTCGGGGCTAAGTGCAGGATGGATGACGAGTAGTACTTTTTCGAAGCTAAAAATGACTTTGTTTTGTTGGCCGTGTGTGAAGAAGCGTTGTCATGATGTAGGAGAACGCGGCTTTTTGGTCGTCTTTCTCGAACTTTTTCTAACACCCTGGGTAAACAAATGGTAGAATACCACTCGGCATTAACACTCTTTTGATCTTCAAGTGGAATTGTGCAGATGGGACCCGTAGCTGAGAAAAAAAACGCGATCATTTTTTTACCAACGTTTCTCGCCTGCCTCACTTTTGTTGGCCTGTTCTCATTTTCAAACAACCATTCACTAGATTGCTGTTTTTTTTCGGCTTTAAAACAATAAATCCACGTTTCGTCTCCTGTAGCAATGTCATAAACAGCATTAGAATGTCCGTGGTCGTACTTCAGTAGCATCTGTGAGCACCATTCCAAGCGAGCCCGCTTCTGCTCCGCTGTCAGGTCATGTCATGAGGGATCCAACGACAACAAAGTTTCCGAACTTTTAATTATTCGTGTAAAATTGTCTGAATTTGGCTCATACCAATCCCCAATAGTCCTCGAATGGTCTCATAAGTAATCCGCGTGTTTTCTTCAGTTAGGCACTTAACAGTAGCCAAATTATTTTCGTTGACGGCAGTTGGAGGCCGCCCTTCACGAAATTCGTCATGTAAAGAAACCCAACTCAAATTCATCAAAACATCGCCTCACGGTGCTCAAACAAGGTGCGTCTCTCCCAAAAGCTTTTTGAAGACGAGCGGCACAGTCTTGCGGAGAGAGAGAACTTTTAAAATCATAAAAAATCATCGCTCTAAAATCTTTTCGACTTAATTCCATTTTCGTTGCGTACGTAGAACTTTGATGTGTGATAAAAAACAATTGAAAAATGATTTCCCGTCAATTTTTTTTATTAATAAGAAGGTTGCAAGTCGTTTCAAAAAATATAACATTCGAAATTCAAATAGTTCCTGTTAGCTAGAAGTGCAAAACTTTTAGTGTGCCCCATGTATTAGCAATATCCACCAGAACTGTGACGAGAGCAATGTTGATCCAAGAAAATTAATTAACTACTATCTAAAGGTGCCTGGGATCTCATTGTCTATTCATAATTGTAATCGCGATAGTCTTAATGTTGACGTACGCTGCTTTTTTCGTACATCTGTCATTACTGCCAGTGTAAGTAGAGCAAGCACTGACCGCGTAACAAATGTCAAATAAAGACGATTGCGATTACAATTATAAATAGACAATTTTTTTAAACAAAAAAGACACCACCGTTCAAAAAAAGGTTTGTAGATTACACTCGTTTTTTATTCGGGGATTAAATATTAATTATATTAATATGTTAACGTTTAGGTCTTTCACTAAAACACTTAGCCATTAAATGATATGTTTAATATTTAGTATTCTAAGTTTATTTTTTCCAATGTAGAGTAAGCCCAATTAAAATCGCAGAATACTAATATGTAGTTTTGTGATTTTGTAAGCCTTATTCTGTGTTGGATAAACCCAGCCTAAATTAGAGAATAATTCGATAACATACCCTGCTGACAGTGACCGTGCAATAAATTAAAATCGAAAGATTCTCATACTTATCTTAATCTTTTGTAAATATGTAGTTACATATTAAATACAAAATTAGTATTTACAATTTGTATTCTAAAAATAAACACATGTAGTAATTATTATTTAAAAATAATATTATGTTAAAGATCTCCTTATAGTTTTATGTATTTTGTTTTTATTAAGTACTTACTTTATCAGAATGTTTTTATGAATAATTAATTCTGTTTACGTATTTTTTGTTATATTATTTCACATTGGTAATGATTACATCCTATTTTATTACTTATTATTAACAATAAAAATACAATTTACTTGCGTTACACTACACCTAATATTCTATAGTCTACTTTTATTTAATATCTTAAGTGCATTTAGTTGTTCAGATATGTTTTATTTTATCCTTAATTCCTAGATTAGTTCGTTGTAGATATAATTGGATAGGTATGTATATTCCTTAGCTACTATAAACATTCCTATTTAGTATGAAAATAAACGTGTTCAGATCATATTATAGAAGTGTTATTATTTGGGAATTCAGGACTAATAAATATTAGCTCTTGGTAAATCCTAAGAAATTTTCCTGATTCGATTTCAGAATTCGTTTTTCGATTCCGGTCCTCCGAACGCAACAAATCCATACAAAGTCATCACACACATTTTTTTGAACGAAACGAAATGGTTCACATGAGATCAGTCTGAAGTCTTGACCTCCTTTATAGTATCAGGCAAGGTCTTTCCTTTAGTTTTTGGCAAAAATAACACCACCATACCCGTAGCTATCGGCGCCAATCCAAATATGACAGTTGGCAGCCATGGTATACTGGTATTCAAGTTAGCGATAAAGGGTGCTAGCATAGAGCCAATTCTCATAGACATCGAGGAGGCCCCCATGCCCATATTTCGAACAACTGTTGGAAATAGCTCCGCGGAGTAGATGTAGATGGAGGCAGCTACGACGGCAGTAAAACTGACGCCTAGAGAGCCGAGGGGTATGGTCAGCCAGAAGATATTCGGCACGCAGCCCAGGGTCACGATGCAGAGGCCGCTCAGGCAGAAGAATGCGGCGGTAGTGAGTCGTCGACCAAACTGTCGTATTAGCCAAATAGATACTACGTTGGCTGGACTCTGGAAAGAAATGGATGAATGTGTGATAATGTTACGTGTGTTTATGAATAACAAATAAGAAATAGTGGGTAAATTGTAGTACATATACTTAGTGATGTTGTACATTAGTTGTCGTAAAAAACGTTTATAGATTAGATATACTTACTTGCTTATAAACATGTTCAACATGTTCGTATTATTGACACGCCTAAAACAATACGTTAGTATTATTACATCTTCTGTGACCGAACGATGTACGTTTATATTTACGCTTTTAACAAGCCTATATGAACTGAAAATATTGTATGCAGATAAAAATAAATACATATATTTTCATTTATTTATTACGCAAAGCCAAGGTATGGAATTCCCTGCCTGTGTCTGTGTTCCAGAGTTCTTATATAACTCCAAAACTATTCCAAGTCACGAGTGAATAGGCTACTTCTGGGTGTGCTTATTCCATCGTCGAACTCATCGGTGTTTTGAATTTTAAGTGTCTAACTATCACGATTCATGAGATACAGCTTGGTGACAGACGTTTGCGAAGCGAAGTTCTAGTAATAGGGTCCCGTTTTACCCTTTGGGTACGGAAGCTTAAAAAAAGGAGTAAGGGAAGCAAACTGGCCTGTATAGCACCAGCAGCTGCTACACTAATGAAGGGGTCGTGGCTGGTCTGGCTGATGTACTGGTTGAACCCGAAGAAAGCTAGGCCGCAGATGAGCCACATCACGCACGAGCAAATAGTATGTAGGCGTAAAGAGCTGGAGAGCAGCGCACCGTAGTGCGGGGGCTCTGCCGACCGATCCGTGATCTCCAGTGACAATTTTTTGAGGCTCTCCTCGATTTTGGATGTTGGCTGTTTGTTTCTGTAATAAAGTGGAATTTTTTTTTATTACAGACTTATTAAAACACGTACCTATCATACATATTAGCCAAAAACGGCTTTGTGGTCAAATGAGCCCACAGACCACTTAGCCCGCGGGCTAAGTTTCCCGGTTAGTTTTTTTTAAGTTTTTATAAAATATAATGATTTATGTAGATATTATAGAAACTTGAGCGCTTATTTATTTCCTCAATTGACAGAGGGTTGGAATTAGAATATCACCATAATGAAAGCATAAAATTAACATCATCGAGTCCAACAACCCGTTATTTAGGACGTTAATTACGAGGAACAGGGGAGTTATTGTCTGTTTATAATTTGTAATTGCAATCGTCTTCATTTTGAAGTATTCCGTACTATCCGTCATCCGTGTCTCCGTGTCAATACAGCCAGTGAAAGAAGAGTAAGAGGCAACTTAGACCCCATTGTGATAAATATTAACAATGTTCTTTTCCTATGTTAAAAACTTCACTATAAAGGGAATTAGTTTTTTATTTTGCTACGTTATGCAATGATTTTCTTCATAACAACCAAAAGTAATGCAAATTAACAGTTAGCCCCTAATCAAGTTTTAAGATAATAAATAAGATTATGTTTAGGGTATACGTACATCTTAGCTGCCTTTACAACAATTTTCGTAGCGTCTTCCACCCTGCCCACACAGTGATCACTGATCAACCAACGCGGCGACTCGCTCACCACGAAAAAATATCCTAAGTAGATGAGCGGTGGCACTGCCAGGGCCAGTAAATATGCGTCCCATCGCCGGTAGTAGTATGCAAACACTGGCAACGTCATGTGTCCAATGATGAACGGTATTTGATACAAACAGCCAAGTATTTCTCTGTAATCGGGGCCTATAGCTTCCATAATTATTACAAACTAGTGGCCCGGGCAGACGTCGTTCTGCCACCGTATAAACCATCCCTGGACCCACTCTAACCCACACAAAAAGATTCATCAAAATCTGTCCAGCCGTTCTGGAGTTTTAATCAGACTAACGAACATCAATTCATTTTTATTTATATAGATAGATGAGGTGACCCTAGTGCCTGATGTTGCTGCACCCAGAAAGAATCGCAAGACCGTAAACGAAACGTATAACTGGGTGAAAATGGTATCGCTAGCCCGAAGACTAACCATTGTTATGGAACACAGAAAAGTATATCTTCTACCATATCTGAAACCAAAAGCATTAGGTACCTAACTACAAATTAATATATTTACCTACATGATGTTATTTTACATAATTTAAATATAACTCATATTATATTTTTTAAGAAATTATTATGACTAAGGGCTCTACATTCTCTAAAAGTAGACTAACGTAAAATATTTTTTTTGTAGGATTCTAAAAAAAACTGTAACAGGGGTTGACCTGTTACAGTTACATACCACCCAAGTAACATTTTAAACTGTATAAAAGCTTTATTCTGGACTATTTGTTTGCTACAGGCTGTTAAACGTTGCTGTATATAGACTGTATAGCAAACTATACAGCCCTTGTAACTCCGGAATGGGCCCCAAAATTATACAGCTTTAAGTGTAGATTTAGCTGTATAACCGCTGCATAATAGCTGTACTATTTGGCTGGCTAAGATACTATTTAGATACTTTCATACAGCTTCCATTCTCTAATTTTCCTTTTTATTCTTTTATACAGACTCAGGCTTGTGAAAATCTTAATAGAAGAATAAATATATTATAATTGTGTTCGTGGTTGAATTCATTCTACATTTTATCTCTTAATTTACTATGTGCCAAGGCAGATACCATATGTGAAGTGTAAGTGAAAAAATATTTAATAACTAAGTGGTAAGAACTCTTTACTGTTTATCGTTGTTGTGCTTGCGACTGATATTTTTATGTGAATATGTATACTAGTTTTAAGCTCAAAACTTACGCCCCTTCGAAATAAGGAATATACATAAATTTTTTCTGTAACAACAAATATGTGATCATATCTGAAAACAGTTTTAAGAGTAACCCGGACTGTTCTATTGATAGTAAACGTAATTGTGTATACTATACAGTTAAAATCCTTTGTAAATTTGTACTGAAATTTCAAAAACAAACAAAAAAATATCTTGTGAAATTGGAATGCAATTTATAGGTTATGATAAAATGGCGTCCTTAGTTTATACAGCTCTTGCTCTTCTAGTATCCCTGAATGCAGCTTTTTGCATAACAGAGTCGTTATTTAAGAACGTATCTCAGCCTAAAGAGTAACATTGTCTGTACATTAGTATTTAAGTACTATAGAAGCTGTCTTAAGTCTTATTCATATTCATTAATACAGTTAATTAGGGTTCAGTTGAAAATATAGAAAACCTCATTATGACCCAAACCAAGGCCCGTTTAGTTTAATTTTTTTTAATTATTTAACTTTAGTTTATTTTTAGAAGGAAAGAAAACAAACTGCATTCAAGGTTTTTACTTTATTGCTTTTTTCAGGATCAACATGCCATTCAAGATTGTAGAGACAATCGAAAGAGGGAAACCTAAGCTATCCATCGTGCCAAGTTGCTGGGAAAAGAAGGGATTATTAAGATGGCCTCCTAAAAAATATCCCATAAATAAACTTATAACAAACAAAAATTATTTTTTTAATGCATTTTGCGAATTATTCTTGTCAATGGCCCCTTTTTTTATATGATTGCGAAACAATAAATTTAGATTTGCTTCGTCTTCATCTGATGAACTTTCAGACTCAACAATTTCGCTATAATTGTCCATACTTTGCTCCATTATACCCGATTCTGCCTGTACAGAACCCTCACCGCATGTCACTAACCCAACATACATATCTTCAGCACAGATATTTGCTATTTCATCATGATCCAACAATTTTGATTCTACGGAACACTCATTGCATGGTGGTGATACCAACTTGGAATTTGGCTGTCCGTGCCCTTGTAAAATTATATTTTGTTCCGTTAGTTCACGTTCGGAATAAGCTTTGTTTAATCTTCTTCTTATTCCGCCGGTTCTTTTTTTGTTTTTTCCATGGTTTTATATCCATCTTAACTCTTGTTCACTTAAAAAATTGGCAAATCATCCAAATTAAGACTAAGTTTTGTTATTTGTTGTATCCAATAAATAGAATGATTTTAAGCTATATTAGTTTCAAAATAATCGATAAGCTGGATAATTGTATATGCGAACACTAATGATAATAACTTTAATCTTCTAAAACACGAAAAACTGTAAAAAGAGAAAAATGTATGTAAAAAAAGGGTAAATTTAAACTCTTCTACATGAGATAGAACTGTATTACACTATTATAAAGGGAATTGCTGGCTAAGAGTATCCTAGATTTCCGTTGTACAGCTATTATCAAGCTTAACTTGAAGGCTGAACAATAGAGTAATTTTACACTAATATTCAGGCTATAACAATATTTAATGCTCTTGTACAGAAGTAGGTTATACAAAAGTATAATTTGAGAGCAATATACAGTTTTTGTCGTATAAAGTTGTTGAACGCAGTTTCTTACGCCGCAGTCTGTATTTTAGTGTTTTCCAATGCTATTTAAAAGCTAAAGGTAAAAAATTAGGCTCTATACAGCCGTTAATCAGCTATACTGTATACATTTGTACAGTTATACTTTAGTACAGTCCTAAACATATTTTTACACTCTTGTACATCATTTATTAAGCTTATAGCTGGTAATGCGCTGGCAAATATAATATTTTTTCGCTTAAATGTTACTTGGGCATATTTCAAATAGCGGGTTCCCAGCGGCGTTTTCCCGCTTGGATTTAGTTTATTCCCGTTCCCGTGGGAAATTCCGAAAATCCCTTCATAGTGGTTGCCTACGACATACTTAAGACACCTACATACCATATTTCAAATAGCGGGTGCCCAGCGGCGTTTTCCCGCTTGGATTTAGTTTATTCCCGTTCCCGTGGGAATTTCCAAAAATCCCTTCATACCAATTTCCTACGACATATCAGACACCTTCATACCATTTTTCAAGTTTCTAGGTGTTATCGTTTCGGAGTAGTACGTATTTCTCTTTTTAACCAGTTTTTTTATTTTCCCGTGGGAATGAGATATTTTCCTGGAATAAAAAGTACCCTAGATGTTGACCCGGGTACTCAGTTATCTCCATACCAAATTTCATCAAAATCCGTCCAGTAGTTTTTGAGTGGTGCGTGCACAACCAGACAGACAGACAAAAATTCCAAAAATTGGTGTTTCGGTATCTATATCGATAACTATACACACTACCGTTAAAATTTTCAAAAAATCTTTCATGTACAGACACGACCCCGTTAGAGTTTTATTATATGTATAGACTAGATGTCGCGCGGTGCGCGAGGCCGCAAGCGGCCACGCGTGTCTCTGTGGGGTCGTATTTTGACAGAAAAATAAAGTCTAATTTTGGGTGCCCATCTTGTTTTAGCCGTTTTAAGTCGAAAAATAATAAAATTTTGTTAAATATTTTTTTTCATGGCAACACTGTTTACTGAGACCCACAATCGCTCCATACAAGCCAACTTTCCAAAGTGTTGCCAACAGGCTAAAAAATGCCTATTAAAATTAAGAAAATTAAAATTTTTCAGTAAAACAAAAATAACGGGGCGGCCATCTTGTTTTTTCTATTTTTCGGGATTTTCTAGTAAACTACAGGATATACCCTATGCGATGACACCAAACACATCCCTGTAGCATATCGGCATCTGGGAGATCAATTCGGGTCTTTTGAGGTCTACCCTAAAAATTAAATCAACCATAACTTTCAGTGTTGCCAGGCGAAAATCAAAAAACCTACAAAAAGTCATAAAGAGAGATAAAATGTTTCACTGGCTGTCACTTATTTTTGCAATATGGTAAAATTTAGAGTTTTGACATTTTGCGTTAAAAGTAAAAAAATACTCCAAATTCCGGGAATATTCTTAAACACGGCAACACAATGTAGCAAGACCTCCAACCCCGCTATACAGACCAACTCGCTCAGGTGTTGCCATCTTGCCGAAAATCGACAATCAAAATGTGGTAAAATTAATACTTTTCTTTGGGAGCAAATCACCGGTCGGCCATCTTGGTTTTTCAGATTTTCGGGATTTTCTGGTAAACTACAGGATATGCCCTGTGCGATGACACCAAACACATCCCTTTAGCATATTCGCATCTGGGAGATCAATTCGGGTCAAGTGGGGTCTAAAACCACTCCAACTTTGAAACACTACTACGCGGCCGCCATTTTGTTTTTTCAACTTTTTTAACTATTTTCGTAAATCATTTAAACATTTCTACAGATTCCAAAAATTTCAACCGGATCGGCCGGAAAACAAAAGAGATACGATAGGCAAGCCTGGCCGCCATTTTGTTTTTTTGAAAAGTCGGAATTTTCCCGGGGTCACCCCGCCATCTTGAACACTTTTCTCATATATGACTTGTCTCCAAAACGACTCCTTCTGGGAGAACAATTATGTCAATGAGTCAGTGAGTGAGTGGTAGTCGAGCTTTATATATTATAAACTAGATGTCGCGCGGTGCGCGAGGCCGCAAGCGGCCACGCGTGTCTCTGTGGGGTCGTATTTTGGCAGAAAAATAAAGTCAAATTTTGGGCGCCCATCTTGTTTTAGCCATTTTTGATATTTTTCTATGAGAATTTTGTCTTTTTTTAGTATAACTTGAAAAATTATAAAATTTTGTAAAATATTTCTTTTCATGGCAACACTGCTTACTGAGACCCACAAACGCTCCATACAACACAACTTTCCAAAGTCTTGCCAACTTGCCTAAAAATACCGATAAAAATTATAAAAACCCATTTTTTTCAGTAAAGAGAGAATACCGGAGCGGCCATCTTGTTTTTCCAGTTTTTCGGATTTTTCTGGTAAACTACAGGATATGCCCTATGCAATGACACCAATCACGTCTCTATAGCATATTGGCATCTGGGAGATCAATTCGGGTCTTTTGAGGTCTACCCTAAAAATTCATATGGCCATAACTTTCAGTGTTGCCAGGCGAAATTCAAAAAACCTACAAAAGGTCATAGGAAGAGATAAAATGTACCGTTGACTGTTACTCGTTTTTGCAAAATGGTGAAATTCCGAGTTTTGACTTTTTGCATTAAAAGTCAAAAAATACCCCAAATTTTGGGAAAATTGTAAAACATGGCAACACTACGTAGCAAGACCTCCAAACCCGCTATACAGACCAACTCGCTCAGGTGTTGCTATCTTGCCGAAAATCGACAATCAAAATGTGGTAAAATTAATACTTTTCTTTGGGAGCAAATCACCGGTCGGCCATCTTGGTTTTTCAGATTTTCGGGATTTTCTGGTAAACTACAGGATATGACCTATGTGATGATACTAAACACATCCCTGTAGCATATTGGCATCTGGGAGATCAATTCGGGTCAAGTGGGGTCTAAAACCACTCCAACTTTGAAATACTACTACGCGGCCGCCATTTTGTTTTTTCAACTTTTTAAATAATATTCGTAAATCATCTAAAAGGTTTAACAGATTACAAAAATTTGAATCGAACCGGCCGGAAAACAAAAGAGATACGATAAGCAAGTCTGGCCGCCATTTTGTTTTTTTGAAAAGTCGGAATTTTCCCTAGGTCACCCCGCGATCTTGAACACTTTTCTCATACATGACTTGTCTCCAAAACGACTCCTTCTGGGAGAACAATTATGTCAATCAGTCAGTGAGTCAGTGGTAGTCGAGCTTTATATATTATAGACTAGATGTCGCGCGGTGCGCGAGGCCGCAAGCGGCCACGCGTGTCTCTGTGGGGTCGTATTTTGACAGAAAAATAAAGTCTAATTTTGGGCACCCATCTTGTTTTAGCCATTTTAAGTCGAAAAATAATAAAATTTTGTTAAATATTTTTTTAATGGCAATACTGTTTACTGAGACCCACAATCGCTCCATACAAGCCAACTTTCCAAAGTGTTGCCAACTGGCTAAAAAATGCCGATTTAGATTAGGAAAATTGAAATTTTTCAGTAAAACAAAAATAACGGGGCGGCCATCTTGTTTTTTCTATTTTTCGGGATTTTCTAGTAAACTACAGGATATACCCTATGCGATGACACCAAACACATCCCTGTAGCATATCGGCATCTAGGAGATCAATTCGGGTCTTTTGAGGTCTACCCTAAAAATTAAATCAACCATAACTTTCAGTGTTGCCAGGCGAAAATCAAAAAACCTACAAAAGGTCATAAGGAGAGATAAAATGTTTCACTGACTGTCACTTGTTTTTGCAAAATGGTAAAATTTTGAGTTTTGACATTTTGCATTAAAAGTAAAAAAATACGCCAAATTCCGGGAATATTCTTAAACATGGCAACACTACGTAATGAGACCTCCAACCCCGCTATACAGACCAACTCACTCAGGTGTTGCCATCTTGCCGAAAATCGACAATCAAAATGTGGTAAAACGTATCCCTTTCTTTGAGAGCAAATCACCCGTCGGTCATCTTGGTTTTTCAAATTTTCGGGATTTTCTGGTAAACTACAGGATATGTCCTATGCGATGACACCAAACACATCCCTTTAGCATATTGGTGTCTGGGAGATCAATTCGGGTCAAGTGGGGTCTAAAACCACTCCAACTTTGAAACACTACTACGCGGCCGCCATTTTGTTTTTTCAATTTTTTAAATAATATTCGTAAATCATCTTAATAAAACTACAGATGCCAAAAATTTGAATCGGATCGGCCGGAAAACAAAAGAGATACGATGGGCAGGCTTGGCCGCCATTTTGTTTTTTTGAAAAGTCGGAATTTTCCCTAGGTCACTCCGCCATCTTGAACACTTTTCTCCTACATGACTTGACTCCAAAACGACTCCTTCTGGGAGAACAATTATGTCAATCAGTCAGTGAGTCAGTGGTAGTCGAGCTTTATATATTATAAACTAGATGTCGCGCGGTGCGCGAGGCCGCAAGCGGCCACGCGTGTCTCTGTGGGGTCGTATTTTGACAGACAAATAAAGTCTAATTTTGGGCGGCCATCTTGTTTTAGCCATTTTAAGTCAAAAAATAATACCATTTTCTTAAATATTTCTTTTCATGGCAACACTGTTTACTGAGACCCACAATCGCTCCATACAAGCCAACTTTCCTAAGTGTTGCCAACAGTGTAAAAAATGCCGATTAAGATTAAGAAAATTGATATTTTTCAGTAAAACAAAAATAACGGGGCGGCCATCTTGTTTTTTCAGATTTTCGGGATTTTCTGGTAAACTACAGGATATGACCTATGTGATGACAGCAAACACATCCCTGTAGGATATCGGCATCTGGGAGATCAATTCGGGTCTTTTGAGGTCTACCCTAAAAATTCAATCGGCCATAACTTTCAGTGTTGCCAGGTGAAATTCAAAAAACCTACAAAAGGTCATAGGGAAGAATAAAATGTTTCACTGACTGTCACTTGTTTTTGCAAAATGGTAAAATTTAGACTTTTGACATTTTGCGTTAAAAGTAAAAAAATACGCCAACTTCCGGAAAAAATCTTAAACACGGCAACACTACGTAGCAAGACCTAAAACCCCGCTATACAGACCAACTCGCTCACGTGTTGCCATCTTGCCGAAAATCGACAATCAAAATCTGGTAAAATCCATCCCTTTATTTGAGAGCAAATCACCGGTCGGCCATCTTGGTTTTTCAGATTTTCGGGATTTTCTGGTAAACTGCAGGATATGCCCTATGCGATGACACCAAACACATCCCTTTAGCATATTGGTGTCTGGGAGATCAATTCGGGTCAAGTGGGGTCTAAAACCACTCCAACTTTGAAACACTACTACGCGGCTGCCATTTTGTTTTTTCAACTTTTTTAACTATTTTCGTAAATCATTTAAACATTTCTACAGATTCCAAAAATTTCAGCCGGATCGGCCGGAAAACAAAAGAGATACGATAGGCAAGCCTGGCCGCCATTTTGTTTTTTTGAAAAGTCGGAATTTTCCCGGGGTCACCCCGCCATCTTGAACATTTTTTTCATATATGACTTGACTCCAAAACGACTCCTTCTGGGAGAACAATTATGTCAATCAGTCAGTCAGTGAGTGAGTGAGTGAGTGAGTGGTAGTCCAGCTTTATATATTATAAATAAATAAGGGCTCCTATAGATCTGGAATGCGACGTTTCGCTGAAAACGTTCGCCGACAGTCGCCTACCTGCAACAACCCTAGTACTTAGTCTTTACCACAGTCACCAGTCACCACACCACCTACCTTAATATTATATTATATCTTTCTACCTTACTATATAAAATGAATTAAATCTTAATAATTAATAGGACAAATAAATATTTCTCTCTTTCTTTCTTCTTTCTTTCTTTCTTACCGATGTATTAATTATTCGTAAGAGATTCTTACAAATTCTTTACGTATAAAATGTCCACTCCGTTGTTTCGATATCACCCTGTGTCGGTTCATCTTGAAAGACAAGTGTAAGCTTAGAAGTCGCGGAGACAACTAATATTTTTTGGGGATGCCTCTAAAGCTTTAAAATATTCTTTTAGAACTGTAAACATGGCTTCAGTTGATAAAAATAGCTTATTGGTTTAGTTGTTTACTTCAAATTCCTAATTTGTTTAATTAGACAACTCTCATAAAGCCTAAAGGTTAAAAGTGGGTTTAAGAAATTACTTATAAGCGATTTCAACATTCCGTAACTTAATGGTTACATCAAAGTTTAAAATTAAACAAACCTTTAGGTCTCACTTCAGCATGTTGCTAGCCTTTTCAGAACTTATTCAGGAGTCTATGAAAACTATAAGACCCTAGGACTATATGCTCTTGAAACTCAAGTAAACATAACGTTGATTTAAACTCTTGTCAGCGGCTCCGAGGTTGTAAAAATAAACAATTAGTTTTAATACTTTCTAATCATTTTCAAGTACTTAATATGATCAGTTAGCAAAGCATTAAGCTTTTTAGAACCAATATAAAACCAAAAAGCATTTTTTACAACCTAGGTCCGAAGAAAATGTTACTTGGGGTGTTACCTACTTATGCTAATAGAGGGCACATAGCTATTCACATTATACCTATCATGGCTTGGTTAACGAATTGACGATTATTCATCTATCACAATCTCAACTTAAATTTCGCAATGCTTGCAAGTAGAAGTATGATACGATCCGACTGGTGTTTATACAAAATCTCAAGATCATGACTATTTGCGACACAACTGCCATCGGGTCACGCTAAAGCAAAATGGGTCTCGGTCGGACACGGCTCCAGCAATGCTGCTCTGTGACATGTAGTAGTGTTCACCATATCTTTTAGTTTTGACGGGAATGTCAGGAATTTACACATGGAGAAGTATAGATGTTGTTTCGGCAAACATGGTTTGCACCATAACCGACCCTTATCTGTTAACTACGTGCCATAACTCGAAATATCTACAGATAGTCCCCTGTCTAAAGGTGTTTAATATTATGTGCTGCTATAGTTTCGGTTCTGCGTTGGTGCATCAATCTATATATATAAAATGACAAACTGACTGACTGATTAATGATGTATCAACGGCTAAACGGTACCTAAACGGCTGGGTCTAGAGACTGGGTCTAAAGCTAGTCAGACATATAAAAAAGTTATTTTTTATAGAACTCTCTCTACTATAAGTAGGTACAACATTGTCACCAGGACGCGTCTTTCAATTGCTCAAAGCAAGTTCTGAATAACGTATGTATTAATATTACCTATAAGTAGTACCAATACCAACGTAGGGTAGAATCGGTCATAATATTTCGTTGGATTGCTTAACAATTCAACTGTCAAACTATAGATAAGTAGTTGCTCAACGATGATCGGTAATCGGTAACCAGTTAGTGGTAACGGCTTGTGATGAAACTAGCCAAGGTCAATGTTGAAGATTTCTTCTATTCACCAGTGCTTTGTCATTGTTAATAGCACGACAGCGATCAGAAAAAACATAGAACAAGTTTGTTTATAAAAACAATACATCCAAAGACTGCACTTACCTACATGTTTTGGCACAGTGAAACAGTTCCCAATCTTATAAGGATGACAGAAAAATTCATGATACTTGTATGGTAATGTGATATTATTATAGTTATATTAAATAAAGTTGTAGAAAAAATTACAGACTATAGAGGGTGCCCCAGCGGTGTTGCCCTTGCGGAACCTGTTTATTCCTAAAGTTTCCTAAAATGCCTTTTCAGTGCTCACTCATCACACATCAAACATCATTCAAGGAGCCTTTGTGCAAAATTTCATGTTTTTAGACCCAGCGGTTTCGGCTGTGCGTTCATCGATCAGTCATTCTGCGAGTTAGTTTTTGTATCTGCGAATAAGTATTTTAGTAGATAAGTTTAATACATAACTATCTGTTTCGTTTGTTTAGAACCGCGCGGTTTCACCCGCGAACTTCCCGTTCCCATGGGAATACGGGGATATACAATATAGCTAATGTTCCTCAGGGATATTGTAGCTTTCTATTGATAAAAGAATTTTTAAAATCGGTCTAGTACCTAGTTTTTGAGTTTATTCGTTACAAACATACAAAAATACAAATATTTTCTCTTTATAATATTAATTATTATTGTAGATTAGTGTACATGAAATCCGTTCATCGCCATCAAAATTTAAATACGTTCGTTCGATCGTAGACATTTCCTGATACTTCTCTATGAGCATTTTATTAAATGTACCTACCTATTACGAATGTGGTTTGTTGTACCTGTTACGAATATTTTATTAAACTACCTAATAGCCTGTGATAATAGTGACTCTGGTCACTGTTGGTAGGACACACTGAGATAGCCGTCTTGTCGCCGTAAAACCGTTAAACGCCTGACAAGACATCAGGTTAAAATAACAAATGCTATTATATAACACCACCATGCTGTTTCTTAGAACCAGGATTCTCTAAATAAGGAGATGTCGTCGTAATAACCTTTTTAGAAGAGGCTTATGAGATCACGCTACTTTCCACCGCCTGCGTCCTCTTCTCCGGCGAAAGTGAAATTGAAAAAGCTGCTTCTGCGCACATTTATCGACAGGAGTTTACAGTGCGAACAGTTTCTACAAGTTAATTTTATATAAAAATTGGACATTAATAGTGTTGCTAAGGTAAGTTCTTTCCTGACAACCTCTATATTTATACTATTTATATATATTTTCTTGGTAGGTACATGAAGTTAAATAAATAAGAATTGATAATTATAGTAAGTAAATCGACTATCCAGTTACAATAGGTACGGTAACTCTTGCTCTACGCAGGTTTGTTGTGGAAATAAGGCACAAGTTCCGTTCGATTTTATTTAATTAAGATAAGCAACACGGATATGTTCAGTGTTCACGTCTTATTCCGGAGGCGGCTGGCAATATTCCTGTCCTGAAAATTCCCACGCAGTCAGTCTGAGGACCGGGGTGCTGTATTACACATGCCATAAATAAAAACCACTTTTGGGGGCTTGCGCGTTTTCTCTCGATGACAAATTCTCAAAAGCCGAATTTACATTACGAAACTAGTGTTATGCATGATGAAATTAGTTTCATGCAACTGGTTTCAGTACCCCTGAAAGTACTTTCGTGACATTAAAAGTGCGTGAAGTCAACAGTCGGGACCTACCTACCTAGGCAGTGGCTGATTTGCAGTCTTGTAAGTTGTCTTGTAGATAAGTCATGTAAGTAGTAAGTACCAGCCGCCCCTTTCTCCGTACCCATTATACAGTATAGGCAAAATAATGAATTTATCTTATTGCCAACTTTTATTTCTTTGTACATAAAATGTAGAAAATGATTTAGGAAGATTATTGATATACCTACGATGCAGTGCAGTGCGTCCCGCCATAATGTGTTCTAGAATAGTATTATAGTATAGTCTAATATAGTATAGTGCCTTCAGAATATTTAGGTATCTACTCTGAGTAATTTTTGTTATTATCATTGACTTTTTTGGTCACGATTGACCGCCCCTAATATCTGGCCGCCCTAGGCCGGGGGCTGCTGGGCTTTGGGGTAAATCCACCACTGTACCTAGATAGGTACCTATCGCTAAGATCATGGCTAAATCTAAATATAATCGCCTAATGTTTTCGCATAGATGCTTTCGAGACACTAGTTTCACGTGACGTTTAGACAGTTTTATCAAAAAAATGGGCATGGCACAAAAACATGCATTTAATTCATGCATTGTGAAACTTGATGTTTGTGAAACATGAAATTGCCAATGAAATTCATTTCGTGACACTAGTTTCATGCCACTAGTTTCGTAATGTAAATTTGGTGTAACTATCTTATCTTCAAATATAGTGAAACAAAGTGTGTGTTATTTTGGTAACTTACTGACACTATTTTCAACGCCTACTAAGATCAGAAAGCAAATTTTTACAAAAATGTTTTTATTTATTCGCGAGTGATGTTTGTGACGAAGATTAAACGGGTCTTATTATACAGGGCGATAAAAAACACTTAAAATAATTATTCTCTTATTATTAGAAACATTTCTTTTTTGAAAACAGTTAAAAATGTGTTGCAGACATCCGATTGTACCTACTAGACAGCGAAATAACGGTTATTTAACTCTGGTTATCAAATAACTACTAAATTAACATTATTTTTCCAGCCGCAACTAGATGAAAATGATAAAAAGTAGCTGTATTAGTATACTAATACTTCATGCAGTGCTCAGTAATGAAAATAAAACTGTTGATTTTTACGGCCCGTCAGAACTAACGTCGTAAGTAATTTTGTTTTTAATTATAATAGCATTAATATTTGTAAAGTTTGTAAAACATATTGACTGAGACTTGTGTTAAATCTTACAGAAAAAGCTATAGTCACCATCTTTTTGCGTCAACATCACGGCGCTCTACCCGTGGCTTGATCAAATTCGAAAACCAATATAATCTTGTCGAACAAAGCCATCGGCAACACAACGATCGTGTCACTTTTGATGGAGAAAGTTCATCAATGCCTCTGAAGTTCGATAATACTGACAGTGTCGGTAGACCAGATGTACTTAATATCAATATAGGTCATGAAAATATTGAAGAAAATGAAGATAAACCAATTGCCTTTCAAGACGATAGCCGATTAGAAAATCAAACCTCTCAACAAAAGAAAAGGAGAAAGCGAAGGCGAAGACCAAAACAGCAATTGTCGAAATTTCCAACACAAGGCAATTATGGTTTGTTAAATCCTGCAGGCCCAACTGGAGTACTTGGAGTCCAAAGTAACCCAGCGTATATTCCAGATTATTCAGGATTGCCGAAGGATCAAAATCATGTTTATCCAGGCTATCCGTTTGCACAGAGGCCTACCTACCCTGGATCACCGCATGCGGCAGCGGGGCAGCTGTACAGTGTGTACTTATTTGATAAATAAAACCCTGGACTGGACTAACAAAAAATAATGCCCAATTCAAAAAAATCTTAAAATATATAAGTTTTTGCAAACTAAAATTACCTATTTAGGCCGGTCGAATCCCCTCGCAATTTATAGGCCTTCTTGAATAATGCTCACACAAAATCGTCTTTTCTCAAGAACGTTCTTCTAAATTTAAACATCATCTTTAATACGAAACAACATCTCTGTTTCACCAGTCGTCTCAGCCTTGTGAGCAACCAGGCAGAATTTGATAATAAAAAATAACATGCAGAAAGTTGATGATAAAAAAATAACTTATTATAGTTTATATTATGTAAATAATATAATAATCCTCGTATACCCAACTATAATAAGTTATTTTTTTATCATCAACTTTCTGCATGTTATTTTTTGCAAAGAGATTTAAATCTAACAGGGCATAGAGGGGGCATTGGGAATATTTTCATACAAAACTTTGAAGCCTAAGCGTCATGTCCTTGTCATGTCAGTTAGTATGAACGCGAGCTGTCATTCGATCGAAATTGTACTAGACTTATTCCACTTGGAATAACTTTTGACTTCAAATTTTCCTCGCTTTGTCCCCTCCATGCCTTATTATATTTTAATTTCTTTGTTTACAGGTGAAACGTGGGGATGTCAAGAAATAGAATATACTTAGGTACCTCTGCCTTCCCCCTAGGGGATACAACGCGTGAGATTATTAATTTATATTATTCTTAAAAGTATTTGTTTAATCGTTTTTTTTTTAAATTTATTTATTTATTTACTCGATAACAATATAAATTGTGTTGAGTACCACATAACATACACATATCTATCACAGTATTCACATTACCATAAATTATGATTTAAATGACGGCTCCGTTGGCTCAGTTGGTATTGACCCTGCCTTCTAGTTCTGAGTCGGAGGTCGCGGGCTCGATCCCCGCTAGGGGCCAACATTTGTGTGCATGAAAATGTCTGTTGGCTTTGTGTCTTTAATATTTATTTAAGTATGTTTATCAGTTGTTTAGTACCTAATCATAGTACAGGCCCTGCCTAGTTTGGAACTAAATAACCGTGTGTGATTTGTAAAAAAAACCAATAATTTATACTTGAAGTTTTCATTTGTTTGTAATACTTACTTATTTTTATTGAATGCGAACTGTATCATCTTAGACCCGCCACGCCGCCCCAGGCCGTCTGCTGCATCGGAAGCCCTATCCGCTGTCACTAGAGCCCTGTCGTCTATTGCACTTTACGACGATTACCAGTGCGTGCCGCGAATGTTGTGCGAAGCTGCAGCGGGCTCGGCTCTAGGGGTTGCTGGTTCGGCAGGGCTGCTGCAATCAGTTGCTGGGTTACAGCCGTTATTAACGTAAGTATTTTACGAACGATCTCTACTAATATCCTTACCAATAAATACCAAAGTAACTCTGTATGTCTGTTTATTACATTTTTGTACTTAACCTACTCGTATCTTAAAGATAGGTTAAGCCACAGGTTAAGCCGTAATCTACGAATAAGGATTCCTTATTCGTAGGCCGTAATATATATTAGCTTGCATCTCGAGGAAGGATGAAAGGATGTAGGCTTCTTTTCATCTCAGAACGCAGACGCAGTTGCAGGCAGAAGCTATTGTTTATATCTATACATATAATAAAACTCTAACGGGGCCGTGTCTGTACATGAAATATTTTTTGAAAATTTTAACGGTAGTGTATATAGTTATCGATATAGATAACGAAACACCAATTTTTGGAATTTTTGTCTGTCTGTCTGTCTGTCTGTCTGTCTGTCTGTCTGTCTGTCTGTCTGTCTGTCTGTCTGTCTGTCTGTCTGTCTGGTTGTGCACGCATCACTCAAAAACTACTGAACGGATTTTGATGAAATTTGGTATGGCTATAACTGATTACCCGGGTCAACATCTAGGGTACTTTTTATTCCAGGAAAATATCTCATTCCCACGGGAAAATATAAAAACTGGTTAAAAAGAGAAATACGTACTACTCCGAAACGATAACACTTACAAACTTGAAATATGGTAAGTAGGTGTCTTATAGACGTATACAGGCAACTACTATAAAATGATTTTTGGAAATTCCCCCGGGAACGGGAATAACGGGATCATTGGGAACCTAATAAATTGGGTCTGCTAATTGTTATATCCATACTCTTTTCTGCTTTACTGCTATTTTATTTTTCTTTGACACTGTCTTAGTGACGTTTTTGATATTTGTTCAATGCAAATGTGAATTGAGTTTTGTATTTATTTGTTACAAAATGAAGAAGCTGAGAAAAAATATTACCAGAAGATCATGTTGAAACTGAAATTACAAAGAAAACCTAATAAATACCAATACAGAACAATACAAATGTCATGAAAACAGAAGGAATGCACGTACCAAGGTCAGTCATCCTTTACACATTCTGTTACTCCAATTAAAAACTGGTTAAAAAGAGAAATACCTACTAGGTACTCCGAAACGAACACATCAACTTGAAAAATGGTATGTAGGTGTCATATGTCGTAGGCAATCGCTATGAAGGGGTTTTTGAAATTCCCACGGGAACGGGAATACACTAGATCCACGTCTGCGACGCCGCTGGGCACTCGCTATCTTAAATAAAAAGCAACAATACCACATGAGTAAAGAAACGGAACAGAGACAAAGCTTCTAAGGAGCGTGCAAAATTCTTACCTATTTTAGTAGGGTTGGCAAAGGAGAATAAAATAAACAAAACGTTTATTAGACTTTTATTTGTACATTAGATTATTTACAAATTACCTACTCTAAATATTTTTTTATAACTTTTTATTTTTAACAAATTATTAAATCTTTTAATCTAATGATGAATTCTAAATCTAATGGATATAAAGTTTTTTCAAATAATCATTAAGGACGCTTCCACATGGCATAATATTTTTACAATCTTACACTCGATTCAGAATATCATTAGGTACCAATATTTACAATGTTTACGTCGAGTTCTTTGTAATGAGTAATTAAAGAATCTTTGCCCATATTTATAGGTTGTTCAGGTCTATTAACAAACAATTTTATTTCGTCACATATGTGATTTTCGAGACATTCATGCAAACTGTACAGTAGGTAACCATTTTACACCTCCGAATCTAATTATTTACACTTTCTTGACTTTTTAGTTTAATACTTTATTCTACCATAAACAATTTAAAATAACCATTTCTCACTAAGCAGGAGCGCGAAACAAATACGGCAACCATTGCGCGGCCCTCGGCATTTCTACTGACCGAGCCGGTTTTATCCAGTTGCGGCGCGTATGTGACGCAGCGCTAGTAGAAACGCACACAAGCATTGCATGCTTGTAGTAGTGTACCTACGACAGCGCGGTTGTATGAAGCTTTGTCTCTGTTCCGTTTCTTTACTCATGTGACAATACTACGGTTTCCATAGGTATCCCTAAATTCAGTTACGCTAATTCATTTTTCGGAAAAAAATCACACATATTAAAAACTAGCGGTTCTGCGCGGTTTCAGTCGCGTAGTTCCCGTTCTCGACGGAATACATGGACTATATACCATATGTTACTCAGAGATATTGCAGCTTTCCATTGGTGAAATAATGTTTTAAATCGGTCCAGTAGCCTTTGAGTTTATTCGTTACAAACATACAAGAAAGTAGTCGAAACTGAACAAACTAATTTCAGGAATTGCACTTATCCTATCCTATCCTACTAATATTATAAACGCGAAAGTTTGTATAGATGTGGATGTTTGTTCCTCTTTCACGCAAAAACTACTGAACGGATTTAGATGAAACTTTACATTTATATAGCTTATACATCAGAATAACATAAAGGCTATATTTTATCACCGTATTCCTACGGGAATGGGAAGTATTTTATCCCCGTATTGCTACGGGGACGGGAACAACGCGGGTGAAACCGCGGGGCACTGCTAGTAAATAAATAAAAACTTTCCTTGTTGATACTTTACAAGCTTTTTCATGCGACTATTGGACTGCGAATCGATAAAAATGTTGCATAGGTATATGTCCTTCCCCAAAATGCAAGCTAACTCCCTGAAAAATTTCATCGATAGCAGTTAAAAGGTATAAGACAACAAAAATACTAGCTAGTGCCTGTGACTTCTTCTGCGTTAGGTTTATGTTACCTCGTCAGGAAATAGGTTTACCGCAAAGGTTTTTCGGGATGAAAGTAGCCTATGTAAACTATAGCCCTGCAAGATTTCATTAGTGTTAACTTATTTTAGTTTAGGCCTGTCTTTGTCTTACGGTACCTCAAAAAAAGCAAGGGATAGAAGATAACCTACTGAATTTAGTCCTGTCAGAGGATGTATTTTAGTCGTGACTTCTTTACTTATGCACCAAGTTACTCTATGTTATGCACTAAACACGATAAGAAATGCCTTAGTTGACAGGACTAATTTTAATTTGACAGGACTTAATATCTCTCGTCTCTTTTTTTTTTCTAGGAGAATGAAAATGGCAGTAGTAAACTAAAATAAGCTTAGTCACTGTAAAGCAGAATCGAACCCATAAGCTACCTAATATATCTACGTTGATAGCAACATTTTCAAAATATATTTCATATAGGTTACAACTAGAAAACTAAAACTCTACATAATCTCCTTTTAAGTATTAAAACTGCATCAGTGAGGTACTTTTCTGTAGTTTACTTATCTGCTTGATTCTAATATTTATCATACCACTCCATAACAGCTTACAACAGTTACGATGATAATGATGTCTATAATTTAAATTTCCAGTTTGCTCTCAACATACAACGGTATCAGTACATCCCCATTGTTCGTGTTCGGCCGAGCTGTGTTCCTCGGCATGGTATCAAAAGCGAATCCTGGCACCTGCCGCTATGCATACTCCCTTTGCCCGACCGATCCGGAGCAGCTGGTTCATTACCTTAACAATCACAACGGAGGTTTTTTCAGGTTCTTCAGCGCTCCTGAACTGTCCAACACTCAACATCATCATAATCTCGAACAATTCTATAATCAGCTTACTGTACCCGGACAGTACGGATTACTATCAAATACTTTGGGATTAGAAACTCAAAACTATGGTATTCATAGACCATATACTGGTGATTTACAACAACCAGAATCTCCTGGTTCTGTTTTAGGATCGCAATCGTATGGTGTGCATTCCAATTTGGCAAATCAACATTTTTCTAATTACAATCCCCAAACTTTGAATCATGGCTATGGCTATCCCCATCATCAAAATTTTATTTCATATAAACAAATTAAATCTCAATACAACAAAGCTGAAGACGAAAATATTAATAATAACAGAATACAAAAACGTATTCAGAATATTAACCATGACGCTTTTACAGATCACTTCTACTCAAAACCTTCTAAAAAATGGCAGTTTCCCGAAAACCTTGGCATAATTCATAATGAGGATAGAGATAAGAAAATTAGAAATGAAAAACAATTAAAATTTTATCCGGACGAGAATATAGATGCACAAATCGATAATCAAGCGTATTTAAGTAAAAAAGACAATGGTTTTACATTTCCAGGTATTCAGAGCAACCGTGAATATTTACGAAATGACAGGTATCCTTTTATTTCATCAATCGATGACTGGGATTTCGTAAACGTTGGCGCCATTAGCCATGTAAATCCAGATATTGGGAGTGCAGATGTTGAAACTTTGTACGTAATAAGAGGAAACGGTGATCCCAATTATCCTGAAATCGTTAAGGTCAAAAAGGGTCAATACTATGTTTAAAAATATGTAGAAATTAGGTGAGCTTAATAAATTGGTAAGTATGTCTACATGGAATTATTATACAACATGTAACAGAATAAGCGCAATTCCTGAAATTAGTTTGTACAGTATCGACTACTTATTCGATTTCAGCTATTTTTAATATGTGTTAAATTTTCCCAAAAATAAATTTGCGTAGCTAAATTGAACCTGAACGTCGTTCATTTGAGAGGCATAATATTGAGCTTTTTTAATTAGTCAAGCATACAATGCGCACCGCAACAATTAAAAATCAATTATTAAGGTTTAATCTGGGGTCACGGTAGTGACCCGCCAAGACCAGCCAAGCGAAGCGCAAGGGCACTACCTACCTTTTCCCGAAGCGCTATGTCGTTTTTTTGAACCCTCATGACTTAGGTTTGGATTATACCAGATAAACCAAATTCTAGGGATATAATGTCAATTAGTCGACTTATTATGAAATATAAAGTTCAAATGTCATAGCTTCATATGACATCATGGTTTATCATATCATATCATGGTTTTAATAGTTTAGATTTTAATAATATCTAAAAAACTCCAATTTCCTCACTCACTCACTGATGATCATCCAAATTATTAGGGTACTTCCTGAAATCCCAGAAAGCTGAAATTTGGTATATAAGCTAGAATTAGTACACTAAGAACAACAAAATTCTAAAACTTGAAAATTTTACCCCCAACCCTATAAAATAGGGGATGGAGGTTTCTATGAGACTTCTGCAAAATTTTGATGCTAGAAGTGTGAAAATTGATATAGGGACTCATTGTTATAAATAATTAAATATGTATTTCGATATTTTTATTAAAACCCCCCTACCCTTTAAATTAGGAGATGGAATTATATAAGCACGAGCAAAACGCCTAATGTATACCCGCTGTGATTATAAACAGTAACCCAACAAAGAAAAAAGGCAAAGATAGAAAGTAGGCTATGAAAAAAAAGCAAGTAAAAAAAAATATAGTGTTGTAAGGAGCTTAATAATTAAATATGTATTTCGATATTTTTATTAAAACCCCCCTACCCTTTAAATTAGGAGATGGAATTATATAAGCACGAGCAAAACGCCTAATGTATACCCGCTGTGATTATAAACAGTAACCCAACAAAGAAAAAAGGCAAAGATAGAAAGTAGGCTATGAAAAAAAAGCAAGTAAAAAAAAATATAGTGTTGTAAGGAGCTTACAAAAAGAAGTAAAGTCCCAACAAAAACATCAGGTATAATTAATTTGGAAAAGCCGAGATCAATATGGCTCGCATATAGTTATCAGATCTCACGTAGAGAAAAGCTAACTCTACATGTCTTTACTCGACAAGCCCTAACTTCAGAAACTCTACATCTTAGTCAAAATATGTGCATTGGCCGTTTCGCAACCCTCACATGGGTGTAATTTATTAACTGTACTTTTCTGTTAGTTCTTATAGTAACGCAACGGCCAAGCCACACATTTTGTCTAAGATGTAGAGTGTCTGAAGTTAGGGCTTGTAGAGTTATAAATTGAGTGTGTGAAAAATATTGTCTACTAGACTGTCCATGACATTCATTTGCCAATTAGTTATTTTGAATTAAAAATTACAATCGCGTCCTTAACTTTATTTATAATATAGGTACTATTAAGAACGTTCAGCTTTTATGAACTTAATTATACCAGACGACTGTATTCCTTAATATTGATGTAATACGTAAACCATGACTTGATTAATTTTTAATTTAACAACTAATAAATTTTCAATATAACTAGGATGTGTGTCTTTATATGAATTACTGCTGTTGTAAGGTGCGAGATTGGTTGGTAAACATTTGTATACTTAATTTCTCATTATATTTAAATAAACTTAATAAAATGTATGTATTGATTAATAATATGTATCCACTAGCGCGTCGGTTGAGTCAAACCAAATAAAGAACTATTTATTCCAATGATACGAGTATATCGTGTAGCGTAAATATACTCGTTAACTCGTTTTGTTCATGACATTTAACCGTTTTTGGGAAAAGCAAGAATTTTCATGAATGCCACTATCCATAAATGGGGTTCTTACTTACGCCTTGAACTTTTACAAGCTATTTACGTTTTTGTATTTTTCCAAGCCAAATCCAGAAAACATGTGGTTCACATCTGTAACAGACATTAATTAGTCATCCATCACATGACATACAATTCTACATCTACAGGTAAACCATTATTTTCAAATCGTATATTCATCCATAAGTGCGTAGGTGTTGTAAGGTTGTAAAGAAATAAGGACGGTTTGATGTCCGCAAGGCAGACGCCATCCATCGCCTATCTTCTCCATCAGTGTTATGAAGAGGGTGCAGTGCTGATAGTATCATGTTGATATTGCGTCAATGTAATAGAATAGCACTACGCCTCAGGCCTGCAGGTATCCAAATACAAAAATCTCACGCACTGGCCTACTGAGGCGAGTTGTTAAATTTCTGGATCTGGATCACGGTACACCAGATGTATTCTTTAAACCCTAAACGTGATAGGGTGTGAACCCATCGCCGGGCTGGGTCCGTTACACATGTCTCAGAATTAATTCCGGGACCTGCGGGTGTTTTTTCCTTCACCTTCGAACTAAGTACGATAAATATGTACCTACGTAAGCTTTTGAAGAACTTATTGTTCGCTCATTGTCATGTGAAGCGGGCTCTTTAACAAGTGGGCTATCATTTTGCTCTATAGAGCAGTGATATACTCAGGTTTCCTAGTTGGTAATTTACGAAACTGACCACATTGTCGCGCTGTTCCATGTTTACAATTTGAATGCTAAGTTTGCGTGCCACGGTCTGCTGAAGGCTGTGGCGTGTCTGTAACACAGTGTTCAGTTTGCTGCTTCAATAATTGAGTTGTATATTCAGGTGTGTTTATTAGTTATATTGCTTTTACGCAACAATTATGCTTTTTACGAAATAACAATCAAAATAGTAGGTACTAAGTTTGCTCAGAAGTTATTCTAACTAAAGTAGGTACCTACTTATGCGTGGATTTAATAAACGGTAAAGTTTTAGAAAATACGATGCGAACATGATCTGAGCTAGAAGAAAATCCATATTTTTATACATGAAGCAAAAACTTTGTAAGTACCCCTTTTAAGGAAAATTGCGATTAGTTATAAAGTAGGTACCTATACCTAAGTGTGCAAAACTTCATACTGCAGAATTATAATTTTTTGAATTATAATTTTTGTGCCGTATGTGGTGTCCCTATAGTGGGGACACCGGGAATAAATTTTTTTGACTTCCCGTTGTCAACATTTTTTTGACTTCCTGTTGTGGGGATACGGCCAGTGTGGGGACAACGGGAATACACCCGAATTTTGACTACTGGTCAACCACTAGTTCTAATAAAAAATGTCAAACAATTGAATGCGGTACACAAGGTCTTATTAAAATACAAGTTGCCGCACCCTTTACAAATGAACTAGGTAGGATACCAGTGACAAACCCGCCTGCAGAGGGTGACGCGCGCGCTAGGACGAGCGGCTCGGGCGCAACCGCCACTGAAACAAGTCGTGTTACATGGTATTATCATTAGTGAAAGTCGAAGGACGCTGAGCGATGTCAGTGCGTTGTTGACGCTAACAGCGCGCGCACGAATTGTGCCTCGACCGCGTGTGACTGTGCTTGGACCGCCCCGCCGCCCGCCGCGACAATTCCGACGTTCGGACATGCGGAGACAAACACTGATTTAAGTATGTCAGGTTTTTTTTTCTTCACGTGATTCGGAAAGCTCATGGCTCAGGGAAGCTGTGGCAATAATGGTGTTATGTTTTGAATTTAACGGTTGAGCGTTGCGAATTTGTCTCGTGCTAATGTCGCCTGGCGTCTGAATATATAGGTATTGTGGTATAAAGGCTTTTGGCGAAATGTGTTATAACTTATAACAGTTTTAATTCTAAATGTCACACCTCTTTAATTAATCACTTCAAATTGGTAATTTATGAGTAGGTAGGGCTACGTAGGTATGCAAAATTCTTTATTAATTTACTAAATTTCATTTTAATTGTGATTTACCTAATAATTTATGAATTTAGTTAAGTTAGGTGTATAAAAAATCAATTACGCAAAAAATATCTATTGACTCATGAGTCATGTGCCTACCTTATCTAAAATAATCAATCTTTCGCCTACCTAATATTATTCTATTTCTAGATAAGTAGCTACTAGGTACCTGCCTACTACGATATGTTGCTAATGATAATGATTCCATGAATACATGTTTGTTGTACAAAAAATATTATGTTGAATATCATTTCAAATCATTAAGAACAAAATAATAAAAAACAACATGACCTAGCACTGAGGGTTCGTATGGAACCCTATTCTACGAATATTCATAGGCATTATTGGTAGTACCGTAGTACCTACCTACGCAATAAACTAATAAAATATGGTTTGTACATATTTCATTCAATTTTAAAAGATTCTTGCTTATTTCTACAAATCTGTGAGAGTTGGAGACATATAGGTACTTATGTTTTTCTGTAATATAAACCCTAATTATTACAATTTAGCAAACTTTGGAGATACATCTTTTTCATTAAAGTTTTAAAGCTATGGGTATAAAAACATTTAAAAAATATTTTTAATGAGCAAAATGAAGCCTTTTCGTACTGATATTGCACTACCCCTGTTAACCGCTCTATAAAAATACAACTCCCCATTTAGGCCACTTTTGCTCCGAAAATAAAAAAAATTTGAGATTATTAACAATATTCCAAAGGTGATATCCAGAAAATCTATAGAGGGTGGTATAATAATAAATGAAAAATACTATAGAGATCTGATTTAGTAGAGCGGTAAGAAGATATTATTTTAAACAAATATGTCCTACAAAACACCCCCCAGAATGCCCCTTGTTTTGTAAAATTCTTCAAAGTACAAACATCTGCTTGCAACATTTTAAAAATACTGGTAACCCTTCCAACATAATATATGTTTGTACATGGAATCAAAAAAACTTGAATCCAGAGTCTGAAAAAGAAATATTTAAAATAAATAAATATTTTTTTGCACATAAGTAGCGATTGATGTGTGCATCTGGATTGAGGGCCCACTTTTTAAATTATTGCGAAACGAAATGATACTTACAGGGCATTTACTTAAAATTTTGTAAAACCTAAAGCAAAGATTCTTAAATTTCTTAAACGTGAATCAAAAGAGTTATGGTCAAATAGCTTGGGCCCTCAATCCTGACGCCTGCATAAAACGGCATAGTCGAATCTCAGAAAGTACTATCCCTGGGATAATAATTTTTATTCGAGTATTTAGTTAGGAATTTGTTAAATACATTAAGAAATTGTCAAGTCTTAAGAATGCGACAATACAGATTCATGGCGGTTTAGCTTGGGCCCTCAATTCATCAATTTTGATATTGTAGAATCAGCAAAAAATATGAGTTTTTCTAAGGAAAGATATTAATACGACTTTAATATATTTGAGTTCCATATCTCGGAAAATTTGTTAAAAAGAAGTAACGACACAAAAGTTAATTATTAAAAAGTTATTGAAATTCGTATTTTTTCAAAACGTCTGAACTGAGGGCCCAAGGTTTTTGTCAGTATTGACTAGACTAAGCTTTCTACACTACCGCACTTTAGGCTAAGTATTTTAACAAATTCTTAACTAAAAGGCTACAAAGCGTCCATTCTTCTAAATGCCGTACTTTAGGATAAAATTGATTTTCGATGTTTTATATGAGAAAATTCAGTAGGGTGACCATAATGTTTATCGTAAGTATAAACAAGTATTCGTTGTGATCATGTAAGTAGTATTTTGTAAAGCGCAGATACAATATATATAATTATACAACGCGTAACAGAAAAAGCGCAATTCCTCATACACCCCGGTTAGTAAATTAATATAAAAAAAGATGCAATCGAACTTTAGTTGTGTCCAATTTTCTTAAATATCGTTCTATAATAGTACGATTTCAATAGATAGCATTAAATTCAGCTATGCTAATTCATTTTTCGGAAAAATTTAACACATATTAAAAATAGATGAAATCGAATATGTAGTCGATACTGAACAAACTAATTTCAGGAATTGCACTTATTCTGTTACATATTGTATATAATATATAAAGCTCGATATAATTATATACGATTAGGTGTGCTGTGCCTTTACCTACGTATGCGTGGAAAAATAAAATAAGAAAGTGCCAATAATCAATGAAATTATGTACCTATTGGACGTATTAAAATTATAACCCTGTATATTAACAACTAGCATTGCCTTGCGGTTTCATCCGCGTAGTTCCCGTTCCCGTGAAAATACGGGAATAAAATATAGCCTTTGTTACTCCCTGGTAATGTATCTTTCCATTTTTAAAAGAACTTTTTAAATCGGTAACGTGGTTTAGGCCTGTTCCCGTGGGAAAATTATAGCACATGTTACTCCCAGAAAAGTACGCTTTCCACTGGCAAAACATTTTTTTTAAATCGGTAAAACCGGTAGTATTGGAGCCTTTTCAATACAAAAAATCAAAAAATTCAAAGCAGAGCCATTTTACTAAGATTAATAATAATAGGAAAGTAATAAGGCTATTAGGACTAGAATCCAAAGGCCGCTAAACAATAAAAAAAAACCATACAAGTATGGAGCGATTGTGGGTCTTTTTTTTTAACAAACTTTTTTCAACAGTAAAATAATAGCACTTTTACTGATGACTTCATTAAGACTTCTTGAGGCAATCCAAAAATGTTTATCCCTGGCATTTTATCGAATTTCCCATTCACTGCACACTGTCACGGACCCTTGCTACCACAGAGCTAGATTAATGATCTGTGCTTGCCACATAGGTATAATATACTATCACTAATATGAGTCAAAACCCGAAATACACAGCAAAATGAAAATTAAACAAAAAACATGACGGGGACGCGCGTACGTCAGGCGTCAAAAATACGAATACTATGATAACCATTTAAATAACACCTTTTATTAATTTTGGATCACACAAAACGTAATCGCTTCCGACAACAACTTATGAAATATCTTCTAAGAGGGTACATGCTGATTTGTCTCAAAAAAGTAACAAAATCATATACACCCTACTGAATTTTCTCATATAAAACATCGAAAATCAATTTTCTCCTAAAGTACGGCATTTAGAAGAATGGACGCTTTGTAGCCTTTTAGTTAAGAATTTGTTAAAATACTTAGCCTAAAGTGCGGTAGTGTAGAAAGCTTAGTCTAGTCAATACTGACAAAAACCTTGGGCCCTCAGTTCAGACGTTTTGAAAACATACGAATTTCAATAACTTTTTAACAATTAACTTTTGTGTCGTTATTTCTTTTTAACAAATTTTCCGAGATATGGAACTCAAATATATTAAAGTCGTATTAATATCTTTCCTTAGAAAAACTCATATTTTTTGCTGATTCTACAATATCAAAATTGCTGAATTGAGGGCCCAAGCTAAACCGCCATAAATCTGTATTGTCGCATTCTTAAGACTTGACAATTTCTTAATGTATTTAACAAATTCCTAACTAAATACTCGAATAAAAATTATTATCCCAGGGATAGTACTTTCTGAGATTCGACTATGCCGTTTTATGCAGGCGTCAGGATTGAGGGCCCAAGCTATTTGACCATAACTCTTTTGATTCACGTTTAAGAAATTTAAGAATCTTTGCTTTAGGTTTTACAAAATTTTAAGTAAATGCCCTGTAAGTATCATTTCGTTTCGCAATAATTTAAAAAGTGGGCCCTCAATCCAGATGCACACGCGATTGATGAGCTACCTGAAAGAGAGAGCGCTTTACTTTTTTTCTTACTCTTATCTGTCATTAGCGTTTATGCGGAAGCGAAATAAAACAGTTATTTTTTATTAGGTTGTCGGTCTGCCGCTCTGCCAATGTCAATTTGACATTTCATCTGCATGGAGCACAGAACACTATAACTCCTCACAACGAAACGAACATACCACTATATATTTAACTAACAAAAAAATAATTTAATAATTCAGGGAATACTAAATAATTACATTAATGCGGTTAGCCTAATTGAACATGTAACTAAATAATTATTTTAAATCATTTTGGGTCCATAGACCAAAAGGGTGACGTTCGTTTCTCAGTGACCTAAACCCTCATATATTACTAAATTTTTCAAACATAGTGAGGCATTTTAAAATATTTCATTATGTTTTCAAATAGCCCAGTAAATTAGCTTTACAATGATATATATATGGTTCTGGTAATAAAATACGAGGAATAAAATACCACTATTATTCTTCTCTTTTGACGTCGGTAGTAGGTATTAGTATGTAGCTGTTCAGATAGGCTGCTGTGGCTGTGACAGACAGACAGAGCGCCACCTCAAAAGGTTTTTGACGTGACAACGTCTTATAAATTGATGGAGCCGGCGGCATTTACGAAAAAGTGTGACGTAGGTACCTATGCGTCGTTCCAGTGCAAGCGAGAGCGCGCAACGAGCCACAAAGAGGCACAATCCATTCCATCAGTATTTTCTTATGACGTTGTCACGTTCAACTATCGTCAGTAAACCGACTTTACAGACAACCGATTTTTTCCTACTACTTTGACCTAAAGCCTAAAAAGTAAATGCGTTCATAAAAAACTTAAAACTCTTTCTTTACCTGGGGTTTTCCTAGTCATTTAATAATAGTACATTTTGATGCAAGTGCGGAAAATATGTCATTACATCACGAGACCTGCTGCGAGATCTTTGTCAGCTCGTGTATCAAACTACATTTTGTAATACTTTTACATACCTATATATTTTACATAATATACATATAGGTATAATACATTTGCGAGAAAACGATAATACCTAATAGGTACAAAGAAAATCTGAATCGGAATAATTTAGGAATATAAAAGCAAAAATGCTTATTACTCCGTACATGCTTGCGGTAGCAAAAAATCATTGTTTACTGACGTATCTTAAATTAACTCTTATGTACGAAAAATCGGCCCTGGCCATAAAGCCAACTGAATACATATTTCTTTGGAAATGTTAATATTTTTATAACACATTTGCTCGTAAAAGGTGTCTTATTTCACCAATTTCAAGATCGTATTGTATCTCATTACGCCCAAGTGCGGTAAGTGTAATGTAAAACGCACGGTTTATCAAGGTACTTTTTAAAATCTCAGCAAAGAGTTTTTATGTCAAAAAAGTTATCAACATTTTATGATTAAAATTAACTTCGGAAGATAAAATATAATAAAGAAATATTTATGTACATAATTATTTAATTTAATTAAATTTGACAGTAAATTACATCCAATTAATCTGTAACAAAAACACAAAAATATTAATTTACTTTATTAGTAATACTGGCTGTTTTTTTTGTGCCTTTACATAAAAAAAATGCTGATGCGCGCCGCGCGCTTTTTCTTAACGCTGTATTGCTTTTATTCGTTTACCATAGTCGGAGTTTTATTTTATTTCCTCGCAAATGTGTTATAAAACGTCGTATGACATACTTGCGCTTTGATAATTACAGCCTCTGCTTACTTGTAGCCCTCGCCTACGGCTCGGGCTAGCAATATCGCCTCGGCTGTAATTTTCAACCTACCGCACTTATATCATAATGTACTATTACCAGAAACTAGGTACATAATATATTATTAAAAAATTGCAATTCTAGTACCTATTTTAACACATTATGTGTATACTGTATCATAATGTGCTAAAATACTAGAATTATACATATAGCTACTTATATAATTTTTTTTTAAATAAGCATAAATAGAACATTAATTTATTCAGATGTATAGTCTATTTCACACCAAATGGGTTCGGTGACAGTTCACTGTTGACAGTTGAAGTGATGTGTCCTAATGAACTCCAATCGATTTTTCTAAAGTTTCGAGTAAGGTTGTAAAGGAAATGGAATCGATTTTATACTTTATTGATAGAATTATTTTTCAAGATTAATTTTTATTGAATATGTTTAAATTTCACAGGTTATATAAGGGAAAAACATTGTAAAATAAAAAATAAATGTCATCGACTTTTTGATGCAATACGAAAATATCATACATTATCGAATCTACAAATCACTGCACACTTTCACAGACCCCTGCCACATAATACACTATTACTATTTTAAGCCCAAAAGATACAACAAAATGAAAATTTTACAAAAACATTGCATCTTTTTTCGGATTCCCGCCAAAAAGCTTCGATTCAATGTATATTAAGTAGTGTCAATCCCTATGAGTAAAAGTTCCGTTCCACGCAATACGTACTTTTAGGATATCTTTGCTATATACTTATTGTTTTTTATATTTTTCTTGATTTATAGTCTGAGATTTTAATTTGGAATTTTAGAGCCGACAATTATTGTATTTTAGCAATTACATAGTAATAAATTATTCATTATTTTTGGAACCATCTCTTTTTCTTACTAGAAAGTTGTATGCGTAAAAAGGAAAAATGTGAACTGTCACCGAACCCACTTGGTGCGAAATAGACTATAATTACTCGTATGTCATGCACATTATTGTGACAACACATATACATGTTTTAAAAATATCTAACGTAAAAACTCTTTGCTAAGTAAAAAAAGATTTGGAAACTAAATAAAAAAAAGAGGACAAGTAAAAACCACTAGTTCGCAAAAATGTACGCTTTGCGCACGCTAAACGACTACGAAAAGAACCACTTTTTGAACAGCTGTGTAAAATATACTTACGTATAATTATTTTTCATCTCTCCGGGCGGAAAACGTCAACTTTCGGTCCGCTGCGCTAAACGAAGTTGCCGCTTTCCGCACCAGTCGAGCTGACAAAATGTAATACACGCCTCAGGAAGTACCTAAATAAGAAAGCCTCAGATCACATGGTGGTAGACCTCGGCTTCGCCTCGATCGACAATTACATGTGTTCTGAGACATTTCTTATTTTACTTCCCTTGGTATGTAGTAATATACTATTCTGTACAGTACGGCCGTTTTAACTTGGCTTCTCTGAACATAGGCTTCGCCTGCGCAAATCCCCCTCCTACCGCCATATGGTCGCTAAAAAATGTTACTGCGCAGCCATTTGCGCAACTTCAGAACTGTCAAGTTAAAACGGCCGTGCTGTACTTTGCGTGCTAATCACGCTGTCAGCACGCTCAAGTAAGATGGTCCATTGCACCGTAAATTTTTAGGGTTTCGCCAAAAAGAGAAAAAGTAATGGTTTTTGCTATAGAGTTATTTTTCCGTTTTTAGAACTAAACAAACAAAATGTGTTGATTCTTCAGGTCATAAAAATATGTTTTCACTTCTCATGCTCTAAAAGTACGCCAATGGACTCGATTCTGCAGACCAGCTAAAATTCCTAATTTTAAGTTAGCTCTATTCTTTTCCACCGCTTTGGAAAGGAAAGGGACAAAAATAAGCGCCATATTTATTTACAATGTCACAAATGTCAAAATAACAAAATTGAACCTTATGAACACATTCACATCTACAAATACACGTATTTAGCAATTTTATCAACGATATAAGAAGGTCATGGATAAAAGTGACAGATAAGACATCAAATTAGTTGGTTTCTACATGTTTGACATTACTCGATAATCTATGGTTTGTTTCTGACCTTTTTCTTCCGTATTCTATGAAGAAGGATAGGCTGGCTTAAAATTAGGAATTTGAGCTGGTCTGCAGAATCGAGTCCATTATAGCCCTACGAAGCGGGACTAAAGTGACCACTTTAGTCTCTAGGGAGTGAAAAGTAATTAGTTTTTTAATTTCCTTAATGAGACATAGACAAACTCAAACAGCCAGTAAATATCTGTGTAGTGTAGACCATCTTCATTGCGAAAATGTTGAGAGTTTTAGTTCCAAGGTTTTTCCGCAAAGAAGGTGGCGCGGTGGTTTAAATTGTTAATCTGCAAAGAGATTTAAATCTCTTTTTTAATCTGTGACAGGTTTAGAAGAAAAAAAAACTGACCGCGAAAATTTCAGAATTTTTTTCGGGTGTAAATGTTCGGTTTTAAATAAATTTGTACTAAATTGACTATTTTTCTCCTCAAAGTGAAAAGTACAGTTTGCACCTCGAGACTAAACGCTAACCCTCAGTTTCATTGACTCCCTCGCTATTATATGTCGTTGACGCTAGTAGGTAGGTATAGTAATTTCATAGTGTACCTACTCTCTCGAATATTGAAAAATACTGATAAGATGAAGAAGATATGTATAAGTACCAAGTGTTTTAATCATACCTAGGTCCGCTTAGAAAATATTTTTCGAAATTCACGCCGGACGCCCAATACCTAATACAATTTTTCACACCACATGCTCGACAAAGCCGGATTATATATCATATAAACGTCACCGAAAGCAAGACATTATATTCCTTGGCTTTAACCGGGTTATAATGTTGTATGGAATTTCATTATAACCCTAGGTCAATAATGTAATTTTCACTTACTCATAATCCTTATTGCTATGACGATAAAGTCTAATTTCGTTAAGCAAAATGTGGTGCAGTCGCGGCCAACTCGATTTTTGAAAACCGAAGCCGCGACCAACTAGATTCGCACGATCTTCAATTGTTAAATCAAGTACCTAGGTCACGCCGGCAGAAACAAGTTGCTGTATCCATTTTATAGCTTTAACAATTCAAAAAGAATATCGAAAAGGTCGAGTGATGAAAGTACTTTGACTTCCAAGTCTATTATACTAGATGCCATAGGGATTGTCAATAATCTACTACCATGCAATTGCATTTTATTGTCTCGCTTAAGGTGAGAAAAAAAGAGTATATAACTCGGGAATAAAACTGTTTTTGTCTTAGGCGCTTAAATCCCTCACTAAACTCAGGACTCAGTCTTAATTACCTCGCCCGCGCCCGCGCCCGTGACATAAAACAGTGCTTTATTCCCTTGTTGTATAATCTACTATTAAATCGGGTAGTGCTAATGAAAATTCGCTAACCAGCTTTTATGTTCCCGTAAAAATAATAAACTTTATTTTTTTATTGTAAATAAGAACCATCATAGGTACTTAAGGTTTCTTATGTGTATGATTTGACTGATTGGTATTGTTCGTATTTTGTACAGGATCTTGAAAAGGGTAGGTAAATTATTATTATATTTACCCATAAAATTATGTAAGTAGGAAGTAAGAAGTAAATCTATTAAGATTATGTAAATCTACTAAGAAGGGTTCGTCTACAGTTGCTGGCTTCTCCGGGCAAACAATACAATTAAAAATATTCCAATAATATAAATGGAGAGTTATACATTGCATACCTACCTACGTCATTCATGGTATCATGCAACTTGCTCCGATACATACGGTATACTTTTATTATTCACGTATAAATTTATCATAGTAAAACAACAGAATAAATCTTGTACTTTTTCTAAAAATTACTTTTATGTCAATGCTCTTATGTTAGGACCAGTGACCGCTGGCCAGGGCGACCTCCGTGGTGACATCCCGCAACCTGGTTACGGAACCCGTTCTCTACATACCTTGCCAACTTCTATCGCCCGGCGCGGGCGTAGGTATACCCTACGACGAGACCACGGTTATTCTTTTCCTAGTCGGTTACTCACACACTGATCTCGTTAAAAGGGCCCCCGTGAATAATTCATTAGGCGTGTTTTACATACCTACGTATGTCGGATACGGTTTTAGGGTCAACTGGTTTGACAAATTTAAAACTGTAGATTACGGAGGCAATGGGACGGTAGACTGATGGTATACCGGCAATAGGAGAGAGGAGATAAAACAAAGGAAAATATTACTCCATTATTAGTTGTGCATTGCTTTAGTTTTAATTTTTAGAGTAGGTAAGTAGGTAGGTACCTACATTATGAAGAACTATATAGGTATCTGTAGGTGAGGCAAGAAGGTCAGGCCTACTAAAAGAGTTGGCGGTTGGACCTTGAGCGGTTGATTCACGAATCAATCGTAACTCGTATCAATAGAGAAGTCTAATATGGAGGATTATAAAATCCTAAAACATACCAACTTGTAGATGTAATAAAATTTAATTGTTCCAAATTGATTCTTCCTGTATATTTCAATCGATATTATTCCATTGCTTATAAAAGTATCTAGGTACATTTACCGCATCCCGAAAATCTTATAGAGATCTTAATGTTGTTGAAATTAAACGAAAAAAGCCTTAGAAACTCATGTTTCTCATAGAAAAGCAATGTATCATACGTAGAATAGAAAAATATAAATTGCTTTCACACTTCCTCAACCCAATATTTTAGCGTCTATTATTTTTAAACGCGACTGGTCCTAGTTAAAATTCCTCCGAATGTGAAACCCGCCCAGACTCCGGAAGCCGGCCCTTAGCGGAAGGTGTCCACGTTTCGCGACGATACATAAAAATAGACAGTCACACTTAACTAAGGGCTTCACTTCCTCATTGGAAAATAGATCAAAAGCGGCACACGGGCACACACAAATTAATTTTCACCGTAACTACCTATCTTTAAATACTCATAACCTTGTAATATCTGTCTAGTTGGGATTTAGTTTCGTGCGTTTATATTTGTTACCTACTCTTTTGAAGTTTCTGGCTGTTAGTGTCGGTGTCTTGTTTGATAGAGTTTAGATCATACAGTAGGTATACAGTTAAAAAATATATTTTAGGGGATACAGTTCATGTTCATAAATGGGTTGCATATATTACTATTGCCTCAAGTTCCGAGTGGTTTTGGGTATAAGTAAAGGACTAAACCACGACAAAGATTAAAGTCTGCATAAAATAATTTGTGAAAACATAAATTATTACATTAGGTAAAAATTAATTGTGAGATACAGATACGCTTAAATAATGGTCCTTAATTAGGTAGTGCATTATAATAACTACCGTAATTCCATTTAAAATATCAGTCAGTACCAGCGTTGCCAGACGTCCCGATTTTGGCGGGACGTCCCGCTTTTTAAAGCAAAATTTAATGTCTTTTTGGGTAGGTATAACTTCGCTTCCAGTCTGTGTGCACCTTTGAGTATTAAACCAACAGGAGACGTCACGCTTACTAGTTTCTTTACAAAAAAGTCTGCCAATTTCTGCGGGGGGGACGAGGAAACAATCACAAATAATGTTAAAACAAACGCATTTTTTGACAAAACAATGAAACACTAGCTTGAACTAGGTGCACACAAATACATTCACCAATACAAGCACTCCGTGAACTCAAACAAACTAGTTGTATTTAACCGGTATGCTCAAAGACCGACACGTTTTTTTGGCAGAGGGGAACGCCTGTCAGTGGCGTCTCCGGTTGGTTTAATACTCAAAGATTGGTGCACACCTTTGAGGTATATTATTTTATTTTTATTTATATGATCTTAAAAACTACGCAACGGATTTTGATGCGGTTTTTTAATAGATAGAGTGACTCAAGAGGAAGGTTTTTATATACCATATAAACCGAAGCAAAGCAAGGGCAGGTTGCTAGTAAATAATAATAGTAGATTATTAACCAAGGGGATAAAGCAGTGTCTTCTGTCGCGGGTGACGATTTAAATCGCGAGCGTAACGAAGGATTTAAGACGAGTCCTGAGTGTAGCGAGAGATTTAGTTCACCCAAGACTAAGACAGCTTTATCACGGAGGAAAATACTCTACTTTTCGTACCATTTGCGAAAAAATTAACACAATAATAATATGAGACAAGCATTTATTAAAAATAATGACAATTAAAAGTAAAAGTTAACATTCGAAACATTTTTTTTTCGCACTTCTCCACGTTAAAAATTCTTCATAAGTTTTTAAATAATTTTCCTTGGATTTTGTTGGAAACAAATCTATATTTCTATATCTATCTATATTAATATATAAAAGAAAGTCGTGTTTGTTACACTATTTATAACTCAAGAACGGCTGAACCGATTTGGCTGGAAATTGGTGGGGAGGTAGCTTAGAACCAGGAGAATGACATAGGATACTTTTTATTCCAATATTTCCATGGGAACGGGAACTACGCGGGAACGGGAATGGGAACGAGAACGAAACGCGGGTGAAACCGCGCGGGGACAGCTAGTTATTTATAATTGCGGCAGCATTTGCACTGATGGAATCCGACAATTCACTGTCACTGTCGCTTTGATTTAACATTGTAACGTATTTTTAGAACATTAACTTATTTATAAAAATAAATTAAAATAAATTTAATGTATATGTATTTGAAGAAAACAAAAACGCGGCAAATTCCTAGACTAATATTTTTTTGTCGAAAAAGCAAAGGCGGTATCAAGCTCATACGGCCTCGTCGGTTTTCGTAATTTTATTTAAATACCAGAGGTGGTTTGACTCCCGAGCTTGCGAGGGAGTCATGAAACCGAGGGTATATTAAGTTGGCGTTTAGTCTCGAGGTGGAAACTGTACTATTCACTTTGAGTGCGAGAAAAATTGACAATTTAGTACAAATTTATTTAAAACCCAACAAATTTACACTCGACAAAAATTCAGAAATTTTCGCGGTCAGGTTTTTCTTTTAAACCTGTCAGGCTGTCACAGATTAACAAAGAGATTTAAATCTCTTTGCAGGTAAACAATTTAAAACACATGGCGCCACCTTCTTCGCGGAAAAACCATGGAACTAAAACTCTTCACATTTTCGCAATGAAGATGGTCCACACTCTACAGATATTTACTGGCTGTTTAAGGTTGTCTTTTTCTCATTAAGGAAATTAAAAAAAAATACTTTATACTCCCTAGGGACTAAAGTGGTACTAAAGTGGTCACTTTAGTCCCGCTTCGTAGGGCTATATTGGCGTACTTTTAGAGCATGAGAAGTGAAAAACTACGTATTTCAACTTCACAGTATATCGCATTTTGTATATTGCATTTTTATAAATAATAGGTAGGTACAATTGTACCTATAACTAGGGAAAAAAATATGTGTTTATAAAATATATTAACATTGATTTAAATCATTAGCGGGTGCCCAGCGGCGTTGCCCGCGTGGATCCAGTTTTTTCCCGTTCCCGTGGGAATTTCCAAAAATCCCTTTATAGTGGTTGCCTGCGACATAATTATAAGACACCTCCATACCATATTTAAAGTTTCTATGTGTTATCATTTCGAAGTAGTACCTACGTACTTCTCTTTTTACCCAGTTTTTTAATTTTCCCGTGGGAATGAGACGTTCTTCTACTGTAAAAAGTACTCTAGATGTTGACCCAATTACTCAGTTATCTCCTAACAAAATTTAATCAAAATCCGTCTGGAAGATTTGCGTGGTGGGTGCAGACAAAAATTTCAAAAAAAGTTTTGTGATTTGGTATCTACGTACATCGATAACAGCTATATACCTACACTATCGCTATCAAAAAATATTTCATGTACAGACACGGCAACGTTAGAGTTTTATTATACTTATGTATACCTAGATTGACATACTTTAGTAATAGTGTTAGCTGTACATAAAGAGCTAGAATTATGATTCTAGACAGGCTGCGTTGTTGTAAGTTCGATGCGAACGGACGGAAGCACCCGCTCCGCGTGCGTCGAGCATTGCGTGATTTATGACTGTCATGTTGATTCGAAGCGAACAGCGTCATAAGACTTTAAAGAAAAAGTTTCTCTCTCCTAGGAACGATAATGGTTTTCTTGCAACTTCTTTGTCATAAAATATTGAATCATCATTGTTATAAAAATTTATTTTTTATCAGTATTTACAAATAATTTATTAGTAATAAATAACTTTATAAAAAAAAATTAAAAAATGGATTAGCTTGCTTCAGTACAGTTGGTACTTAACCTTAAAATGGGCAACATTCGTGGTTTGTAGAACAATATCAATATTATAATATTTTCTTTATATTGGTTTATATTTTTATTACCTACTTGCCTATTTAAGTTCATTAAGTTTTTATATTTTTGGGGATAGTAATTTAATCTATGAATGAAATATAATACTATGCAAACGATTACCGACTTTTAAGAGCAGTGATAGCCCGGACGGTTAAAGAGCCGGCCGAAAATCAGTGAGGCTCGGGTTCGAATCCTGGCATGTACCAATGAGTTTTTCAAAAACTTACGTACATATTTATCACTAGCTCGACGGTGAAGGAAAACATCGTGAGGAAACCCGCAGGTCTCAGAATTAATTCTGAGACATGTGTAAACAGACCCGGTCCGGCGATGGGCTCACCACCTATCACGTTTAGGGGTCCAATATATCTCGTGAAATGTGGGTATATCCAGTAATGGAATACCTCTGCCTACCCCCTCGGGGATAAAAAAGGCGTGAGATTATATTATTATTATTATTACCGACTTTCTAATCTGCTTTAATGTAAAACCTTGAACAGGTTACCTACCGGTTATTTTCTTTTTATTCATTAAAATAGTACGTTTTGTAATGGCCAGTAAAATTCATAGGAAAGTTAGAAATTTTCACTCAATAAAGTCTTTATTATTGTTAAACTTTTTGTAAAATAAGTAAAGTAGAAATTACCTATTTGTTATGCAAGCCTGCAGAGTTCATATTTGGCGCGAGTCAAAGAGATTAAAATATAATAAGGTATAGAGGGGACAAAGCGAGGAAAATTTGAAGTCAAAAGTTATTCCAACTGGAATAAGTCTAGTACAATTTCGACCGAATGACAGCTCGCGTTCATACTAACTGACATGACAAGGACATGACGCATATGCTTCAAAGTTTTGTATGAAAATATTCCCAATGCCCACTCTATGCCCTGTTATATTTAAATCTCTTTGGCGCGAGTACTTGTATTGAAACCTGAGCAAGGGAAGGACTCTATGATTAAACCACGAGAACGAAGCGAGCGGTTCAAGTACCTAAAAAAAATCGGTTGTCTGTAAAGTCGGTTTACGATAGTTGAACGTGACAACGTCATAAAATAATACTGATGGAATGGATTGTGCCTCTTTGTCGCTAGTTGCGCGCTCTCGCTTGCACTGGAACGACGCATACGTCACACTTTTTCGTGAATGCCGCCGGCTCCATCAATTTATAAGACGACGTAGAATAACTTTGCTGCCGAGCGAAACACACAATTTGTCGCCTCACTACAGCGAAGAAAATATTCGGTGACAAAGAGATTTGTCCTGTGTATTTAAATCTCTATGATTAAATAATGAGAAGTAATTAAATGGGCAGCAATAATAAAATTTGGTTAGCCACAAAAAATCAGTACTTAAATCATTTGGTCGGCATACAAAGATTTTGTTCGCAAATAAAAAAATCAGGCAGCAATCCCTGTTCGGCAAATAATTTTGATAATCGTCAAAAATTAAATCAGAAATAGGCAGCTTACAATAACATGGGTTTGCATAATAAACATTCAGTCCGCAAAATAGTTACTTGGTCCGCAAAATAACTACTTGGTCAGCAAGACTTCATGATTGAACAGCAGAGAAAACATGTCGTAAAAAATTATACTATAGCCACTCCCACTCTCATTCCTACCTACCCGCTCCTACCCTCTCATACCTCCTCCAGGTGGTAGGAGGAGGTAGGAGGATGTAGTAGGAGGTAGTAGGATGTAGTAGGAGGTACTAGGAGGTAGTAGGAGGTAGGAGGCGGTAGGAGGAGGTGGTAGGAGGAGGTCGGAGGAGGTAGGAGGATGTAGTAGGAGGTAGTAGGATGTAGTAGGAGGCAGTAGGCGGTAGTAGGAGGTAGGAGGATGTAGGAGCTACTATCTCCTACTCCATCCTACTAACTCCTCCTACTTCCTCCTACCACCGGGAGTAGGTAGGAGGAGCTAGGAGGAGGTAGTAGGAGGTAGAGGTAAGAGAATATAGTAGGCGGTAGGAGGATGTAGGAGCATATAGGAGGAGGTAAGAGGACGTAGTAGGGGGTAGGAGGAGGTAGGAGGAGCTAGGAAGAGGTAGGACGGGGTAGTAGGAGGTAGAAGGGGGTTGGAGGGGGTAGGAGGAGGTTGGAGGGGGTAGGAGGAGGTAGGGGGATGTAGGAGGATGTAGTAGGAGGTAGTAGGAGCGGAGGGGGTAGGGGGAGGTAGGAGTGGGTAGGAGGAGGTACGAGGAGCTAGGAGGGGGTAGGACGAGGTAGGAGGAGTTGGTAGGATGTGGTAGGATGAGGTAGGAGGATGTAGTAGGAGGTAGTAGAATGTAGTAGCAGGTAGTAGGCGGTAGTAGGAGGTAGTAGGGGGTAGGAGGAGGTACGAGGGGGTAGGAGGATGTGCGGAGGCGATAGGAGGAGGTAGGGTGAGCTAGGAGGGGGTAGGAGGAGGTCGGAGTAGGTGGTAGGAGGAGGTAGGAGCTACTACCTAGTACTACATCCTACTACCTCCTACTACATCCTCCTACCTCCTCCTACCCCCTTTTAGCTCCTCCTACCTCCTCCTACTCCTTCTACCTCCTCCTACCTCCTCCTACCACCTACTACCTCCTACTACATCCTACTACATCCTCCTACCTCATCCTACCACCTCCTACCACCTCCTCCTACCCGCTCCTACCTCCTCCTACCCCCTCCAAGCTCCTCCTACCTCCTCCTACCCCCTCCTACCTCCTCCTACCTCCTACTACATCCTCCTACCTCTACCTCCTACTACCTCCTCCAGGTGGTAGGAGGAAGTAGGAGAAGGTAGTAGGATGTAGTAGGAAATAGTAGGAGGCAGTAGGAAGTCGTAGGAGGTAGTAGCTCCTACCTCCTACTACCGCCTACTACCTCCCACTACCTCCTACTACCTCCCACTACCTCCTACACCTTCCTACATCGAACTCCTACACCCCATTCCTACCCCCAACTCCCACGCCCACTCCCACTACCACAACCACCACAACCACCACAGCCACCACAACCACCACCACTGCCACTGCCACTAACACCACCACCACCACTACCACCACCACCACTTGTAATCGTAATAATAATCATAATCATAAAAGTTGCATAATCCAAAGTCCTTCCTAATCTATGTAAGGAATGCGCCCATTTTGCGCATGACAAGTTTGCTGAGATTATTTTTGCTACTTTTATATGAAGCTCAAAAAATATTTTTTGGCTTCCCCTCTGAGTGCTTACCAAAATTTTACTAAACAGTAGCAGCTCATTGCAGCTCAAAAATAATTACAGCCATCCAGAATGACATAAATTGCTGATAAGTTTTGTAATGTTTGCTGGCCATGAGTTGCTGACCAATTAGCTATTTCTGCTTACAGATTATATTTTTCTGCTTACTAAAATTCGAATACTCTGCTAACCATTTAAATAACACCCATTTTTTATTTTATTTATTTATTTGGTACACCAACGTTTGTTACACTAATATAATATATTATTTAAGTCAAAGTTATACTCAAAGGCGTTTAAAGAAAAAGTTTAGAGAATGATTTTATTCCAACCTTATACCTACCTTATACCAATATGGTTATACTTTTTAGGTTTTCTATGTAGGTATCTTTTGTAAAAAAAACAGATTTTATATGAAAAACAAAACACCTAGTTCGGTCGTCCACGGCCTTGTAAGTACTACTTAATTATTATTTATGCTGGGAATACGCGGGGACATATTAAATTAATAATTTTTCAACACACTTGCTCAATACGACGTATTTATTCCACCGATTTTTGGCTCATAATCCTAGATATTAAACACGCGTGCTTTTTCAGTATATTATTGAACGAGTGCCTTTAGTTTATTAACCCGACCAATTTACATTTGCACCCTAGTACCAAGTCGTAAGTAAGAAGAAGAAGAAGCGATATAATTTAGTCGGGTTATCTATAACTTTTTATTTGAGCAACAAACAGTATTTATGCGAAAAATAACAGTAAATGGTAAATCCAGCTTTATTATTAAAAAATAACTTAAATTCATTTAAAATTTTCTGTAATTTCTGTTTTAAACATTACATTTAAATTTAATATTTTTAATTTTGGCTGTTTTTTTTCGCACTGTTTTCGTTTCGCACTTGCGCGCGCATCGGTATCTATCGCGGCAAAAAAAAAACAACGCGCCATTTTTCGTAAATAATTGTCGGCTTTGACGAAGTTTGGATTAATTGTGAAGTTTAATATTAACGAAAATGTCTACTTCAAGTGAAGAAAATGAAGAAAACCTATTATTAACTCCGCCGAACATACGTAAGGAGGCGAAATTATATTAATAATAATATATTATAATATATTATTTAAGGGTGTTGTTTAATTGGCTAACCAATTAAATAACACCCTTAAATAATATATTACCAAAGAGGTTGGAAGAAAATCATTCTCTTTCCTAACTTTTTCTACGTCTTAGTGGTTTTTTTTTCATTCAATCGTCGAGCTGGCCATTACCTACTAATGTTCCAAAAATTAAGGTACCACACTGACATGAAATAAGTATTCTTAATTCATTTTCAGTGGGCTGGCGGAATGGAATAACAAAATGCACTTTTTGCAGTCAAATTTGTAACAGTATTTTTCGAGTTTGTGAGGTTAAAATAATAGTACATTATGATACAAGTGTGCTAAGTTGACCATTATAATACAAGGCGATATTGTGTGCGCACGAGCAAAAGCGAGTGCGCCATAAGAAAGCCGCGTATATTATGGTCACAGGTACACGTGTTTCATACAACGTTTTTCAAGACACTTGCTCAAAACGACGTTTTTGTGAGAAAGAATGAGCGTTCTTGCCGGTTTTTCATTTTAAAAAATTTTCATAGGCCGCTAAATACATTTCACTCGATTTGATGGCAAAAGACTAACGCACGCATTTTTCGCCTCCTTACGTATGTTCGGCGGAGTTAATAATAGGTTTTCTTCATTTTCTTCACTTGAAGTAGACATTTTCGTTAATATTAAACTTCACAATTAATCCAAACTTCGTCAAAGCCGACAATTATTTACGAAAAATGGCGCGTTGTTTTTTTTTTTGCTGCGATAGATACCGATGCGCGCGCAAGTGCGAAACGAAAACAGTGCGAAAAAAAACAGCCAAAATTAAAAATATTAAATTTAAATGTAATGTTTAAAACAGAAATTACAGAAAATTTTAAATGAATTTAAGTTATTTTTTAATAATAAAGCTGGATTTACCATTTACTGTTATTTTTCGCATAAATACTGTTTGTTGCTCAAATAAAAAGTTATAGATAACCCGACTAAATTATATCGCTTCTTCTTCTTCTTACTTACGACTTGGTACTAGGGTGCAAATGTAAATTGGTCGGGTTAATAAACTAAAGGCACTCGTTCAATAATATACTGAAAAAGCACGCGTGTTTAATATCTACGATTATGAGCCAAAAATCGGTGGAATAAATACGTCGTATTGAGCAAGTGTGTTGAAAAATTATTAATTTAATATGTCCCCGCGTATTCCCAGCATAAATAATAATTAAGTAGTACTTACAAGGCCGTGGACGACCGAACTAGGTGTTTTGTTTTTCATATAAAATCTGTTTTTTTTACAAAAGATACCTACATAGAAAACCTAAAAAGTATAACCATATTGGTATAAGGTAGGTATAAGGTTGGAATAAAATCATTCTCTAAACTTTTTCTTTAAACGCCTTTGAGTATAACCTGGTATAACCTTATAACCGAGATATACTTACCTATATTTATATAACTATTAATAATAATTGCTTGTTCAATATTAGATGTTAATTTAATATCATGACATAGGTAGTTTGTTTTCATTGTTAGGAAGGTACGTAAGGATTTCAGAATATTTTATTTTTTATGTTGTTGTTTATACGTTGTCGAATCCTGGCATGTACCAATGAGTTTTTCAAAAACTTACATATTTATCATTAGCTCGACGGTGAAGAAAAACATCGTGAGGAAACTCCCAGGTCCCAGAATTAAATCTAATGTGTAACAGACCAGCAGGCATATTCAGGGAGCTTCGATATTCGATATCGGAAAATCTGTCGAACACTTTCGAGATGGGTTGATGTTGGTATTGAAAACTAATGTCATATGTGACATAAGGATTCGGAAAATTTTCCGTGGCTGTCAGAAACTCCTAGAATAAAGTTTCCGAAGTCGATAGATTCGACATCGGAAAATTTTTCACTCGATCTGAATCGAACAGAAAACGGTATCGAGTCTCCGTGAATACCTACGCAGCAGGCGTATTCAGGGAGCTTCAATATTCGATATCGGAAAATCTGTCGAGCACTTTCGAGATGGGCTGATGTTGGTATCGAAAACTTTCGAGATGGGCTGATGTTGGTATCGAAAACTAATGTCATATGTGACATAAGGATTCGGAAAATTTTCCGCGGCTGTCAGAAACGCCTAGAATAAAGTTTCCGAAGTCGATAGATTCGACTTCGGAAAATTTTTCACTCGATCTGAACCTAACGGAAACGGTATCTAGTGTCCGTGAATACGCCTGCCGGTCCGGCGATGGGCTTCACCACCTATCACGTTTAGGGGTCGAATATACTCGTGAAAAGTGGGTATTTCCAGAAATGGCTCTGCTTACCCCCTTAGAGATAAAAGGCGTGTGATTTTTTCCTATTTTTTTTATTGTTAAAATGTGTCAAATGATCATGTCGTTATAAATAATTACTAAAAGTTATTTAGTCAGCAATACTACGAGTATTAGCGAGGGCATGTAGTTACTATAAAAGCCTATAAGAAGTAACCATGCATGGTTATTCTAACGTGATACCCTATTAATATTATAAACGCGAAAGTTTGTATTGGATGGATGTATGGATGTATGAATGATTGTTCCTCTTTCACGCAAAAACTACTGAACGGATTTTGATGCAACTTTTCAGTTATATAGCTTATACATCAGAATAACACATACGCTATATTTTATTCCCTATTCCCATTGGAACGGGAACCACGAGGGTGAAACCGCGGGGCGCTGCTAGTATTTAATAAGTATATTATTTAATGCTAGCTGACCCGGCAAACGTTTGTTCTTCCATATAAATGGGGGGAGAGGTAGGAGGGTAAAATGGTATCATTGTTACTCTAGGGGTGAAAGTATCTTATTTAGTCCCGAGACGGGGTTTGGCACCCGAGTGTAGAGAGGGCGCCAATAATTCGAGGGACTAGTCTAACTCGAGGTAAACACTGTATTTTTCGTTATAAATAAAAAAGAAAAACATGAATTATGTAGCTAAAGAAAAAAAAAAATGGGATTTCCCGCCTATATTTAATTTTTTTTTCGGTGGCCGGCTAGCTATTCAGCCATTATTTTTCATTTTCATCTTTAAAAAAATTGAAAACGTATTTATTTCCGTAGGTAAATGCTAATTACACTTATAATTGAAAATATTTTGCCCAGACCGATGATATTTTAAAAAAATTGTTAAAAGTAGTTTATAAAATAAGTATTATTACAGGTTATGTACAGAAACTAAACAACAACAAAAAAAGTTTATAATAAAGTCATCTTATAAATTATGATTAAAAATAATGTCTTTAATGAACACTTAACTTTGTTATTTAAATTTTACATCGCATTGTATAGCAGGTAATTGAGTGGCTGTAAAGAAAGTCGGAACATGGTTCAATAAAAATGTAAAAATATAACTAGCTTTTTAAATAATTTGATAGCTTTCAGTTCAAAAACGATTCTCCCTAGGGCTAAAAACTACTTATTACTTTCAAACCGCTCCACAGGCAATTTCAGACCTACTTTCCGAAGAGTATGAGTAATAAAAAATATTTTTCTATTCCTAAAAAGATTTTAGTATGTACCTATGTACCATTAATGTTACCAACAAAGACAACAACTAGGTACTCGTATACTGACTTGGTTGATGAGTACGAATGGGTGTTTGTAGGCAGCAGAAAATCATTATTTTTCGTAATAGCGACGAAGGAAACAGTCGCCATTGCGCACCGCACTCAAGGTGGGCGTGAGATGTTAAAACTCACTCAGAACACTACACCGCACCGGTTGGCTCTTTCGGCTGTAGGCCTATTCATTTTTTAAATGTTTTTTATTTATGTTCTAACTTAGAACACGGAAAAAGCCACGAAAGAACTATACTTAGAACTTCTAAGTATAGTTCTTTCGTGGCTTTTTCCGTGTTTAATTAAATTAAATAAGTAGTAATTAGGCATCGTTTTTTGACTTTAGTTAATAAGTAAAAGTGCTTCGTATTATTCCACTAAAATATTTTTTTAAGATTTCGTGGTATTTTGTCGGGCCTGTTGGCTCAGTTGGTAGTGACCCTCCCTTCTGAGTCGGAGGTCGCGGGTTCGATCTCCGCTCAGGGTCAACATTTGGGTGCATGAACATGTCTATTGGCTTCGTGTCTGGTCGTTAAATATATATTTAAGTATGTTTATCAGTTGTTTAGTACCCATAGTACATGCTCTGCCTAATTTGGGACTGAATAACCGTAACTCACGGTTATTTAGTCCCAAACTAGGTCTCGATCGTGTCTCACAATTTATTATTATTATTATCTCTTATTATGATTGACCATATCAATTGGTGCACTACATAAGTATAGAATGTTATTTTATGCACTAGTGTTGGTTCGATTCCTAGATCCACATCTATCTATCATATTATCAAAATTTTAGAATGCAGTTTTAATTCTATTTAAAATAAAGTATGTGATTTTTTTCTTGAGTGATTCCGCGGGCGTATTCACGGAGGCTCGATACCGTTTCCGTTCGATTCAGATCGAGTGAAAAATTTTCCGAGTCCTTATGTCACATATGACATTAGTTTTCGACACCAACATCAGCCCATCTCGAAAGTGTTCGACAGATGATACCGTTTCCGTTCGATTCAGATCGAGTGAAAAATTTTCCTAATCCATATGTCACATATGACATTAGTTTTCGACACCAACATCAGCCCATCTCGAAAGTGTTCGACAGATTTTCCGATTCCGAGTCGAATATCGAATGTCGAAGCTCTGTGAATACGCCTGCAGGGCCTATCGCCCTGTTAACCCTCCACAAGAATGTCGTTGGTGCTGAAGTGAAAAATCAAGGCCAGCACAAGAGTCAAAACCTTAGTCGTCAGATAAGAAACCCATTAGTGTTGGGTTGTTGGAAGTTACATTAGCCATTTTTTCTGTACATCCTGTAAGATACAAAAACCACAGTCTCTTTTGTCATTGCCTATGACACAGATACAGGATTAAACCTAATATCTCTGTAATTTTGAAGATACTCTCTAATGAGCATAAATTTGTTTCAGGTTTCAACATAACTCGAATACAGTGAAGAAAACTTTCTGACTCGAATAGGCTACAAGGCAACACGACTTTAAGAAAATGTGAATCTATCGAATTTCAGTGACTAGTAGAACTGTGTGTGTGTGAGTGATCATGGTTAGCTATCTTACCTACTTGGACACTGTCTTCGAGGAGTGTTGGTAAGATCTGAGCTAATACTTCCATCGTTAGAATAAAAGCGAACGGGTTTGAGAAATTTCTTAATTTTCTTACCGGGCCTATCAATATTATAATTTGTGTGTCAATAAAACCTTTCTCGCCCACGACTTGGTTTAAAGTTACGAGAGGAAACAAAAACATAGTCAAATGCAGTTACTATTTTTCGTATAGAGTAGCCGCCAACTTTTTTCCTGGTGTTACATTTTTGGCACAACCGAATTTTTATTATAATCTTTATTAATTAATTTGTTTTAGCTACCTCTGTGATTATTACAAACATAGTCATACCATATCCGTAATAATATTGTAATTATGCTAAATATTGGTATATACATATGTATTCGGACATCATGTGAAGACAACATAAAAAATTATGATATGAATATGACTCCCTACAGAAGAATACATAACATACATATAGTACAATTCTAACAAGACCGTGTCTGTACATGAAATAATTTTTGAAAACTTTAGTGGTAGTGTAGATAGTGATCGATTAAGATATCAGAACACTAGTTTTTAAAATTTTGCCTGTCTGTCTGTCCGTCGTCTGTCTGTCTGTAGACGCATCACGCAAAAACGACAAATGATTTTTATGAAATTTGGTATGGAGGCAACTGAGTCAACATTTAGCGTACTTTTTATTCCAGGAAAAATCCCATTCCCACGGGAAAATATAAAAACTTTTTAAATAGAGACATACGTACCTAGTATTCTGAAACGATTACACATAGAAAGTAGGTACCTCGAAAATATGATGTAGGTGTCTTATTATATAAGATGTCGTAGATAACCGCAATAAAGGGATTTTTGGAAATTCTTACTTCAAAGGGAATAAACTGGACCCCCGCGTTCATCGCCGCTGAGCTACCGCTCGCTAGTCAATATAATAAGTCTGTTGTGGATATTGTGGAAAACTTCCAATTAAACAAACAATACTTATTGGTTTTACTTAGAAAAGTTTTTAATGAGATAAGATATATTTTGAAAGCATTCTCGAAGTCTTTTGGATTAGTATACGGTTGGTATAGTATACTTACACTTTATTTCAAAAAATCCATGGAGTTGGACTTATTGAACATACCATAATGATACTTTGCAAGAAGACGGGTGGGTCGCATTGTGCTAACTCCAGCCGATGCATATTAATTTGCGATCTATCACCGTACTGTTCAATCAATTTATACATGTCCATCGGCCCGATTGATAGAAATTGCGCAATTGGTGGCACTTAACGCGCGTGGCCCAATGCGGTGTGGCCTCATTCATAAGCGGAGGCGTTGCTGGAATAGGTTTAGTGCAGCTAATGCTGAGAGATTTAATATTTTTTGTCATATAAAATCTTGTCCTCAATGCCCAAACCGATAGTTTTTGAAAACGCACTCTTTAAGAAGTAGTAAAATAGGTTTAAATCTTTCCGTAATAAAGAAGTTTTTAAAATTCTGAAGTAGAGTAGACGCATGAAAATACCGGACTCTGATAGAACTTCTGCTTAATCGATTTTTTTTGCTTCTTATGAAACTTCGTGTTGATAATATGAAATATACCTAAGTATATGTTTAAAAAAATAGGTATCATCGCAGAAAGTCAGATATACTCGTACCACAGACCAGTATAAATAAACTTATTTATTTAAACTGGTCTGTGGATACACACACACACGTATATACACGATACACGATAGGTACGCGTAATGTCGGATGTACCTCGAAAATAGAAGATCCAACCAAAGGATACCTACCTACTACGTTTGTTACATTATCTTTATATGACAGATTTATAGTTGATCATTGTTAATAAGAAGACACGATCAAAGACTGTGGCTGCATGCATACCCCTATAATGGGGCAAGATTGGCAGGGGAGGGGTTAAGTTTTATTCATGTCAAATTAAAAGTGTTAAGTCGCTTTTGCCAGTGGCTGACATCAAAGCAAAAGTAAAAATAAAATCAATTTTGCATGTCATGAAGAAATTTACTCCTGACGTGCACTAATTGATTTATCATTGGACTTGTAATCGAGTTTTTTGTGGTACATTTTGTTCGTCAGTAGATAAATGTTGACTGTATACAATACCTGGTGACATGTGCTGTTCGGTTGGTTCGGCACTGACGTCGCCCGGCCTCGCTCTCGATCGATGCCGGAACTGTATAGAGCTGTTGGCATCGCATTGCTACTTTGAGATAGTCGTTGAAGGTGGTATATTATGGTTCATTGAGCTACAATATCAGTGCAGGAAAATTAATTTTGGCTGTAAATTCAACAATAGTTACTGGTTCAGGATATTTCCATGAAATTCAAGAGGCTAAACAGAAACAAGATTAACTCTCTATAATCGTCATTGAAGACAAAGAAGTAAAAATTGAAATTTTAATCTATTTGGCTAATAAAGATCATTATTTGAACAACCCCTGTGTCTTCTGTTACTACAATAAGCACTTCCGCGCGACCTTCGATGTTGTGAAGACAGGTTATTTATCTCTGCATGTGCTGTAGGCACTGTGCGTCAAGTAGGCAGTTACCTTCAGCTCGGCCTAAGAACAGATGTGCACGGGAATGTTAAGGTGGGTTTTCGCAACGGCAGCTTTATAAGGCGAAACGGGTCATTGCTATCCGAAGCGACCTTACTGCGCCAGCACACTCCACGCGGGGCTCACGTGGATTCACACAGTATTATTTTTTATATTATAATATTTATGTCACAATAAAATACAGAGTACTTCCTCTTGCATCACCTTGGTAATAGTACAAATACATTAGTCATTTCCTTGGAAACTTAGAAAGAGAAGGCTTTTGAAAACCTCTGACTGAAATTTTATTAAAAACACTGATGATGATAAAGAGTAAATTAGTAAATTTAGAGAAATAGCAATAGCTCAACTATGCTAAGCGGTTGAAGCCTTGATCTAGTTAAATTTAAGTTAGAGAATGACTAATGAAATTACTTGAATGATGATTATTACATTTTGTCATAATAATTCATAATGGAATAAGTGGTGAATTCGTAGTGTTACGTGATGTTGATAACGTCTTATACAATATGTAACAGAATAAGCGCAATTCCTGAAATTAGTTTGTTCAGTAACTACTTAATCGATTTCAGCTATTTTTAATATGTGTAAAATGTCTCCGAAAAATGAATTGGCATAGCTGAATTTAGTGCTACCTATGGAAATCGTGCTATTGTTGCTGTTTATTTATGAAAATTGGTTAGACACAACTAAAGTTCGAAGGCATCATAATTTTTTTATATTAATATACTAATTGGGGTGTATGAGGAATTGCGCTTATTCTGATGATGTTTAATTCATATTTATTCGACGAATATTCCAAGTAATAGGTACATATTATGGATTTATTATTTTTAGTCATACAATGTGGGCAGATCATGCAGCATTATTTCGCAGAACTGACTCACTGATTCATATATAAACTTTTAGTTGGTCTCTGATTAGACGTGGTTGTAACTAACTGCAATCATAGACAATTTTACGCCTTTCATCCCCGAGGGGAGTGGAAAAGGTACCTATTCCATTTCAGGAAATACCTACATTTTACCAGTACAATCTTTGGACCCCTTAACGTGATAGGTGGTGAGCCCTTCGCCGGGTGAGTTAGACATGCCTCAGAATTCTTTCTAGAACCTGCGGGTTTCCTCACGATGTTTTCATTCATAGTCGAGTGAGTGGTAAATATATGTACGTCAGTTTTCGGAAAACTCATTGGTACCTACATGCCAGGTTCGAACCCGAGACCTCACGCATGAGAAGCAGGTTCTTTAACCGCTGGGCTACCACTGCTGCTATAAATTCTAATAATTGATGCAACAAGTTCTTAATAAATACGAGTATGATAATATCTTAGAGAGCAGTGATAGAAATGTGGTTATAGAGCCCGCTTGGCAAGCCTGAGGCTCGGGTTCGAATTCTGGAGATGTCTGAGATCTAGGTATTAGAGTTTAAAAAAAACTTATTTACATATTTTTATTAGCTCGACGGTGTTAGAAAACATCGTGACGAAACCCACCGGTCTCAGAACTTTTTTTCAGAATACATATAGGTTCATATAAACCGGTGAAAAGTGTATATTGCCGGAAATAGAGTATCTCTGTCTACCCCCCTGAGATAGAAGGCGTGTGCATATTTAACTTAATAAATTGTTGGCTGTAAATTGATCATGACCAAAATCAGTTACACTATTAAGAGCTCAAAGAGATGAATTTATGTCAAGCTATTCCTGCGTCACATTAATTAAATAGAATGAGTCCTGCTACTTATAGCATAGATCGTTCGTTCGTATTATATACCTACCTGTACGTTGTTCCCTCCCTGATTGTAATTCTCTCCCTGAACATTTTATGCCTACTTTGTGAACCTCAGAGCCAGACGTCCCTGAATGTGTGACATTATTTAACGACTAACATTTTAATTCGTACATTTAAATGTTTTTTGTTTCGACGCGAAGGTTAGATACTTGTGTAACGGAATGACTTAAGGCCACCGGGAATGCTGCAGCTGTCAATCACTCGACTAAACATTAGCTGTATTTATCGCCATTACAAAACTTTCCTTTTACCTTTTACTTGCGCCTCCCATTTTACTTACTTGGAGTTTCTTTTTAACGTTTTTTATCGACGAACGTGATCAAAGTCCTGACGACACGTTTAATATAATAATATGTACAATATAACGACATTCTGAAAAGGTAAGGAACATCAGTCTGATAAAAAAAAAGGTAATATGTTATCAAAAAATATAATAAATTTAAAAAAGTCGTAGCTATACGCGGCAGCGCGCACAACGAGCAGTCTCCAGTATGCGGTTTGTGACAATACTTGCTTGTTTTCAATTTTATGTGTAAGTACGTTAAGCTTACTAAAATAAAGATTTTTTAAATTACTGTCTCTCTCCGTCTGCGTCGTAAACCGTAAATAGAGTTTTAATCCCTGACCTACCACGACTCTTCTGTTTCCTATAAAAGGGATTAAGCTAGGACTTCGGATATTTTTAAAAGTACTTGTTAGTGTCAGCTTAACTTTTCGAATGAGACTCTCATCCTCGAAAAAGAAGATGATTTTGTTTTGGGAATTAGTCTAAAGTATGTAGGTATTTACGTTCGTTATAGAAAATGCTGTTCAATGGAGTCATCAACCTCGACTTAAAATATGATACTTACTCTTAAAAATTAATTGGAAGTATATTAGTATTCGTATTTAGTGGTTAACAACCAAAAGCGATTAAAAACTCGCTCCAGATCTCCAGTTCTATATAAAATATATCGTCGCAGATATATGTACATAGATTTTTATATACATCCACTTTGTATATATTTCCACCAAACATTATTGAACCTGTAAAGTATTTAGAGTGTAATGTAACACCAACAATGTTGCTGGTCCAGTACAGTACAATGTAAAAGGTGTTCACATGTCTAAAGTTTGTGATAGGTGCTCGGGACAATGCGAATGATTAAAAGGTTTTGGGACGTGTGTGTAAATCATTCATGGCACTCGAAACATTTAACGCGTTGCGGTAAATAGTGTTTGATACAACCGTTAGAAGCTCCACATAACGAATGCGATGCTTCTACATGTTATTCAGTTATTTGATTTACGAATAATCACAATAATATTGAACTGCAAAGCGACTTATATGACGCGGCATCTCATTGCTTTACTACATAAAAGGGTGCGATATTGTAAGTACATATAACATTATAAGTAGGTAATATAACAAATAAAAATACATTTGGACAATAACTTATTTATTTTAACTCAAATTGGGTGGTAAATAATTTTATAGGTAGGTATATAGATTTCTTCGGTAAGTATATGACGTTTCGTTTAGGCATTATCTATCTACTATATAAAAATAAGTCGGGTTTTCCTTCCTGACGATTTAACTCGAGAACGGCCGGACCGATTTTGATGAAACTTTTTGTGTGGGTTCGAGTGGGTCCAGGGATGGTTTATAGCAAAGAAAATTCAGCATTGCACCCGTGCGAAGCCGGGGCGGGTCGCTAGTTTTATTATATTTTTATACAGGTTTTAAGGTTAAGGCTATTGAAATAATAATGTATAAACAGTAGTTAACTAGGTGTAGGTATTTTGTAATAGTGGCAATTCAAGATCACGTCATAATCATAACATAACGTAGGTTGAGAGAGTGAGGACTTTTGCCAAGCATAGAATCAAAATCAATGATATTATATGTTCTGATAAAAATGATGTTCAATGCTGGATATTTGACCAGAAAAGGCTTTACGCACCCATCACTCGCCTGGCTAGGAGAAACATTTGACAGTTCTTGTCTCGGAGTTTAAATTTTATACGTACCTAATATACCTACCTACAACGTCCATGCAGAAATATGTCTTTTAGCGGGATTGTAGGGGCTGTTTACGAATGCTTCGTAAGTCATTATGTCATTTAGAATAAAAAAGGTTGAGAGGTTGATGTAAAAGTAGGACTTACTTAACTAAAAACTTTTTAGTTACTTTCACATCCACCACGTTTTAGTATATTCTGCTTAATACTAACTAGCTGCTGTCATATAAGATCAAAATCCTACTAGGAGTAGGTCTGGTCTGAACCCACTCAAACCTGATGCCCCCCCCCCCCACGTGGTTATGCCCATGTTAGGATATATTATTGTTACTTACATTTAAAAGTATAATTTGTATGGAGTATCACCAAAATAATAAATTTATGTGTAGCAAATCCGGATACGTTAACGGGTGCCCCGGCAAAGTGTTACAAAAATAAGCGCGAGCAGGACAGTTCCTGGAATGCGCTCGGGCCGCGTCGTGTCAAGTGTCGACGTGGCGTTTTATGTTCATCATACGTGTGTTGTATGTTGTACGGGCTTGGAATTCCAAATGCCATGCTCTTTCAGCTAGGTACCTTCCTATATCATCTAGGTATCTTGCTGGCATATTATGAATCATATCCCAAGAAGCTAATACCTACATTTAGTATTATAGCTGTACTGATTACTGTACTAGAAGGTGCCCAGCGGCCAGTCATCTATCGATCAGTCAGTTAGCCAGTCAGTTTTTGGATTTACGTAGGTTTAGAAGGGAAGACTTATATCAGCAATAGAATATTATGAAATTAAAAAGAGTTGAGTAGGAAAAGTAGTATTATAAGGTACTGACAAGCCTATTCCCGCAGTTACACTTGTGTGGACTTCGAATTATATTCCATGGGAAAAATGTGTAAATTAGGATAAAACTACCTACTATTATTAGCAATTCTAAGACAGAGGGTTAATCATATAATTAACTCGTAGGTTATCATCATATATTTGCTCATAGATGCCATATTGATTAGAAAAAGTATTTTAGGTACTAAAGAGCAGGTGAGAATCGATTGTTTTTTTTAAATTTTATTTAACTATTTTACCTTGACGCGGTAACAAGCAGTCAAATAAGACACATTTTGCGCATTCTGTTTTTATTCGGCTTGAATTTTTTGGAAAATATTATTAACTGGCTTGTAATATTATAATAATATATAAGTGTGGGATCGATTCACGACAACTATTATCCTAAACAATAAATCGTGATCCGTGTATAACAAACGTCGGCAATATTTCAACATGTCGCGCGGAGCCGGCTGGGTGTCCTTCGTTCGATTCCTAGTATAGGAAATAGATTAATATTAACTGCCGCCGACTGGCGACTTGCTTCTGAGATGGGCGGAACATATTAAGGTATCTATTTATTTATTTAGTTTCTTACACTCATTTAATATCATGGTATCCTTGTATGTTGTTATTATTAATTGATCTCCAATAATACGCAGGTCGTCTGTGTATGTGCTAATAAGTACAAATAAAAAGAAAACTTGACTATTGCGTTGTAGCAACATTTATGTGATTAATGAGGTAGGTAGATAGGTATCTATCTTCGCTGGGTTCCTTGTTTGTAGGCAATGAAAAAGAAATGTGATTCATGTAAATTTTCATTAGTTTACCTACATCAGTTAAGTAGGTAGTGTGGTAGTAGATAAATTCAAATTATAAATCATTTATTTTCCGTAGGTAAAAAAAAAATATTTAGTAAACGTCTATTTAGCCAATGTTCATGGACTCTATAAGCTCGTCCATGAACATTGGCTATGTAAACAGCAGCCCATCTCCACCGACGAGTTGCTGGTTCCAAATCCATTACCCCGAGCAGAACCAGCAAGAAACTCAAGGGCAGCTAGCTCTATTTAAACTCATGACTTACTAGTAATTTTATGGTTTAAAATAAAAATTACGATTAATAGTCTGACAAAGCGTCGAGTCGGTTAATCCCATTAATGTTGGTCTACTAAGTAGTCTGTATTTTTATTGTAGTCTTTTTATGTACCGGTAATTTTTGTTATTCAATGGGAATCGCATTGTAAAAGCGTATACATTGACCCTCATAATATGATTGATTTAGTAACTTTAGATAATTGGCTAAGTAATATAAGCAGCCAGTTCATTCTTATTTCTTGACATTATTTAGAGACATCCTGGAACTCATTTTATAGATTGCACGAATAGCTCTTTTCTGCAAAATATATATTATCTGAACGTCAGAAGTATTTCCCCACAGTAGGATGCACTACAACATCAAGCTATGGAAATAGTTGAAATAGACAAGTCTTGCTGCTTGTACGTTTGATATAACGTATTTTTTACGGCATATGCAACAGAACTGAGCCTTTTCGTCAACTTAACAATGTTTGACATTTCTGTCCCCTCCTTGTAACTTCTAGAGGTATTCTTTAAAATACTGTAACATTTACAAATTCTAATTTCTCGTTTTTAACTGTAACCGAGTTCAGAGTTCGTTTAACATTTGACTAAGAAATATGTACACGTTTAGTTTTTTTTTTTCTCACGACGACTAATCTAGAAATATAGGTAGGAGAAAAAAAGTTACTTAGTAAGTGTGAATATTAATTTTGCTTCTGTGGGCAGCCCTTGTCAGGCCGCTTCTTTTGGTGATAACTTCACGATTTACGAGTGAATTTTATTGAGGGTCGTCGACATACAAATGGCACCACCATGCGTGAGACTATTATGCGAATATTTAGCGATTCTACACCTCAATCTTAACTGGTAGACCGGTTTTTGTGTGGTCTAAATAAAACTGTCCTGTGTGATGGTTCCATTAGTGTCACCTGCATGACCTGACATGACCATGACTGCTTTAGAAATGTGTGATGTTGTGCGTGGTTGGGTACACGCCATTTAATTTTAATCCCAAATCTTTCTTACAAACTTACCGAAGCAAATACAAATGTTAAGTGGGTATAAATATGATAGGAATTTATTAGTAACTAACATCTGTTTAAATATTCCAGTTCGTTAGAGTTCGTTATAGCCTAGTCGAGTAGTATTAGTCACATCACAAAACACTCATGATGAATTTTTGCGTTTGTCGTATGGCCGCGGTATCTGATTTTAGCCAGCACTAGCGACCCGCCCCGGCTTCGCACGGGTGCAATGCTGAATTTTCTTTATTATAAACCTCGCGGAGCCCTAGACCTTTCCAACGAATGCAAAACCGTGGAAATCGGTTCGTGCGTTCTCGAGTTAAATCGTCAGGAAGGAAAACCCGACTTATTTTTATATAGTAGATTACATAATAAAATAAAGGATTACACAAAGAAAAATAAATGTATTGTTCGAATATCACATAATAACTAAAATATATTAAAATTAAAAAAAAACATATTATGTTAACATCTCTTCCATAGACAACTTCGAAGCAAATCACCCTCAAAATTACTTTCTACCCCTTTTTAACCCCGTTCCCCTAACGAATTTCAATAAAATACGAAAATCTTCCATCAATTCTATTAAAGATGTGTCCCCTACAAACTTTGTAAAATCCTTCTTAAAACACACAGCAAGTTTTAGGTCTCTACGATCACCGGTTTAGGCTGTGTGTTGATCCGTCGGTTAGTAATTCAGGACAAAGAATTTTATATGTATAGATCGAGTTTTATAATTATCTACCTATACGAATATTATAAAGAGGAAAGATTTTTATTTTTGGATTTTTGTATGATTGTTACGAATAAACTCAACCAATTTTAAAAATTCTTGCAAAAATAGAACGCTAGAAGGTCCTTGACACAACATAGGCTATAATATAGCCGCTATATTATATTCCCGTCTCCCTAAAAGAACGAGAACTACGCGGGTGAAACCGCGCAGAACCGCTCGTATTAAAAATAACTGTGCCTTGTTTTTGACTGCCGAACTAAAAAGAAGGTCCCTATTATTGTAGCGGTGTAATGTTATTTGTGTGGTCATCTTACAGGACAATGTGTAAAGGGCGTCTATTAGGGCATCCCGTTTCCATTAAGATTTATGTGAGGGCCATGATCCCAGCCGCCGGCTTATCGCCGTCAATTGGATAACAACGTCCTCCACCGGACTCAGGACCCCATTGATGACTGCGCTTTCGCAATCAATTCCTATTTTGTGCTTGTTTTCGGTGTTTGTTGATAAACAATCGCTCTCTCGCTAGCTAATTGGATGTTCACCATTCACAGATTAAACATATTGAGTACTATGTACAATACTTATAGCCAGTCACGGAGCGGGTTCCCGCGGGTAAAAGATAACAATACATAAGTAGGTAGGTACCTTGAAAAATGATAACTACCTTGAAAAAATTTACATGCTATGCTGGTTATTACCCCTTCACCAAGTTATCAAGGTACCAAGAAATGTTTTTCAATGTATTTGTTGCAATAAATTTAAGTATTATCTGTCTTTCTTCTTTCTACATTATCAACCCGTAACAGCTTATACTGATAGTACCAGAGCCCACGACCAAAATTTTTGTCTCATAGCAATACGGCCAAAACCGCATCAAATCGATAGATACGATTATCCTGAACTCGAAAATACCAATATCAGACATTTTCCGCGTAGCGTTTGATCTGACCGAATTTTCAAAATTGTCAAAGAATTTTACCGAACTGCATCATAGCAATATGTCTGATTTGCAGACTGTAGTTCTGAGATACCGGAAACATATTTTTCAGACGTTAGTGGTGTAGCGCAAACCAAAATGAGACAAAAAAATGTCTCCTAGCAATACGTCTGAAAATCTTTTTTATTAGTAAATTTTGGTTATTTGATGCGAACAAAACAATTTTCAGGCGGAAATGTGAACGCAAAAAATTTGAAAATGTTAACAAATTTTGCAGATCGGTATCATAGCAATATGTCTGAAAATTGTTGGGCATGATAAAATAAGTTGTCCACATGTGCAAAAAAATTATATCAGACAAATTAAGTGTAGCACCTTCTCTATCAGACAACTTTTCGATACTCAGATATCATTTAAAAATCGTATTGAGGCATCTTTAATTCTCTGTTACAAACCAATGAATACGTTGCGACCCTGAATTTATTAGATGATAATGAACAAAGAATTTACCCGAAACCGTAACATTGAAGTTGAAGGAAGTAATAAATCGCACAAAAGGAAACTGGGATGAAGTTGAAAAAAAAACGGTTTATTCAAAGTTACAAAATATTCTCGTATTCAATCGCTGTCGGATTCGGAATCGTCGTCTTCGAAATCACTCTCGACGTCGCTCGGGAGATCTTCAACGTCCTCTTCTGAAAAATAAACATCGTTAGTAAAAATCACGAACTTATTTATGAAATTAACAGCAAAAGCCATGTAAACTGTACCTGTTGTGGATGATGATTTGTCGTCCAAAATAACAAGTTAATACTCTCATTTATCTGCATAAAGTACCTTACCTTAAAGTTAGAAACAGCTGTTCTGGAGGTGAAACAATTTTCTTGAAATTAACTTTAGCTTTTAAGTCTTCGTGTATCTATGTGGGTGAGTATATAATCAAAGGTTTCTATGCTTGCCCTTGTATATTCAAAAAAAATATCAGGATACTTTCTATATTCATAATAAAGACTGTGAAATTCGCCAAATTCTCTCCTTTTCTGGTTAACTGGGTGCGCTCCTATTCTTGAGTGAATGATATCTTGAGCTAAGAACGCACTAGTTTCAAGGCAATACCGTGCCACTTTTGATAGGGCCATTATAATAGTTCTCTATACTCTTAAATACGTCCACCGCTGATGTCGCCGCGGTCGCAACTGGTCGAGCTGTAGCATACCACCGCAAACCACACACACCGCCAGAAACTGTGGCCAGGCCCTAACACGCGAAAAGCCGTACCCGCGTAACAAGCGCTGAGGCAGCGGCCAGGCGACACCGAAACGTTATTTTCGTTTTTGGGAGTACATGCTACACTTAAAGTGTCTGAAAACATGTTTTTGGTAATCCTGGCAGCAATACGAAAAGTTTAAAAAAAAATTATCCGTATTGCTATGATACAGGTCGGCTAAATTTGTTGACATTTTCAAAAATGCGCTCAGGCTAATGCTACGCCCAAAATGTCTGAAAACAAACTTTTTCGTAATACAATTATAAAATCTATGTACATTTTCACTATCAGACGTATTGCTATAATACCGACTGCCTTTTTTTTTGACACAGCAGAAATGGCCTCCCACGCAGTTGCTACACTTTCGACCGTTACTACACACCTAGTCGGGTTCAGAATCATACAATCTAACGATTTTATAGGGTTTTTGCCGTATTGCTATGAGACATGGTTTTGGTCGTGGGCTCTCGTACTATGAGGTAAGTATGTATGGGGCATAACCTCCCACGCTGGTTCACTGCGGATTCGGAGATGGTGTTAGGCTTGTGGCCTGTCAGAATCTTTCAAGCCACCAAAGACATCACTTAAAGACTTCTAACAACAAACAAACCAAAAATCTAAAACTAGGACCAACGGTTTAGAATGCGTTCCGAAACAGGGAGCGCTCTTGGTTGCAACTGGGCTTTACCCCATTCGATGACCGGCTGCGCCCAACTTTGGGTAACCAGTGTGATTGTTAAAAACACACCTGGTATCTCAAAGCTATGAGTGTCTTGAAATGCTAAGTTAAAGAACAATTTATTTGTATTGTTTCATTAGTAGTAGTTTAGTCTTAATATTGATCGAAAATACTTTAAGGTATTAGTATTTGTTTACCATAACCTACCAATGTTACTTAGAAACGATGGAGGTTCTAATGACAGACGTGATGAACAAGGGAGAATGAAGGCAGGATATCCGCAATATTTCTTGTTTGCCTTCCGCGAATCATGATAATAATAATATGCCACAAAGAAACAGAGGAAATCATCCTCTGTTTCTTTGTGGCATAACAAAAAAAGGCAAATACATATGACGCAAAACAATTTATAGCTTTGTGAAATAGTCCATTCGCAACATTGCGTCGTTACACTGCGCGCTAAGACAGCACATGCTAAAATCGGTACTCAAGATTTTATTGCAAAACTTTCATAAGTAGTTAATATTATGAAACTAATGAAGATTGGAGGCTTCAAAGCAGAACCTGTGGCAGAACTTCGAAGTACATTTTCGTAAGCTCTACCACAGAATAAGTAATAGTACTAGCTCTACTTTGTTTCGGTTACTTTGTAAACAGATGAAACTTGAGACTTGTCTCGGTAACGTATATATTATTATAACGGAAACATTAAGTACCTATTAACCATAAAATCGCCTGAATTATCAACACAAAACCAAGAAACTAATGCTTCTTTGTTTTTACCTGAATGCTTCAGACGGAGGATTATATTTTTGTATTGATATTTTGGTTGGTTTTTGTTTTTACTGTATATTCACCATAACGACACTAACATAAGTCTCAAGTTAACTTTTGTGGGTTATAAGTACGTATATAAATTAGTACACTCCACAATAAAATATTTCCGCAATTAAATTGGCGCAGACGTCCATTAGTGGGGGCAATAAATGTCGTCTGGAACGAAACGGAAATGCTTATGTGACTAACAACTAGACCTACATTTGTTCGGTGCAGAATTAGAGATTAATATTTCTCTCTGTTTTCTACAGGCAATGCCCAATTGCCCATCAGACCATCACATCTTTGTTTAGTTTTAGCAAAGACCACCTAGTGACCCACCTTTTATGTCGTTGACCTTTGAGAAGTTCACAGGCCAGTCAAATGCTTATATCCTATTTAAGTCCTGCAAAAAAGTAGGACGCGCAATAATGTGCTATTTGTATTGGACTGACCGAGTAACTCACGTGCGAGTAGATAGTTTCAATGTAAATTATAGCCATTAACAAATGAACATAAAAAAAATTAAGGCCTGTAAGTAATAATATCGAGGTAGGTCCAGAATACAGTAATATAAACTGAAATATATACCGAAGCGAAGCGAGGGCGGGTCGCTACTATTACATATAAAACAGTATTTTTTATTGCAGATTTAATAACTATTTCTGAAAGTTTTATTAAGCTCTTGGCCTATTAAAAATAAATGGCGTTACTAGGAACAAGGCCCCACACAAAGACGATATAATTAATCAGTCGTTTAACTCAAAAGTAACATTGTGAAAGTCAAAATATCTGCTGTTATGTAAACTACATAAAAAGTTCTTCCATTAAAACGAAACATTATATGCTTACCATATTAGGTATATTCACTTTGAACATTCCTTAAACACAATCGTATAACTGAGGATGTATTCTTTGAAATGTTTTAAAAATAATACTTATGAGTACTAATATCGATTACTATCAAATAAATAGTAAAATTATAAACTAAACTATCAAATAAATTACCTTATACATATATTACTTCAGAGTAAAAAGTATAATAGGTTATTTACTTAAACACTTACGTTTTGCTGTGAGCGCAAATTACAATTTTAACGTCGTCGACGGAAGTCAACGAAGACAGTTTACGCCGCATTGACAAAATAGCCGCGCGAGTACAGACCATTAATCTAGCTAGATAACGCAAGTAATGTAATGCATGTTTAATAAGCAAATAATAGTCTTTTTTATTTGCTTTTCGTTGAAGTCGATTTTGCATTTTTGTTTAAAATTTTGATTATTTTGGTAAGTAAAATATACCTACCTATCTGAAACTAGCTGACAAGACTAGACGGATTGTCCTGTACAACTTTCAGTTATGTCAAACACCATAAAGGTTACATAATACATTAGACGAGCTAAAATGGTTGTTATGTTTTCTTACATTTTCTAATGTTCCGCGCTACTTTCTTATTTTTTCTGTCATAAAAACCTTCTCCTGAGAATAACAAACACAACAAAAAAAAATTGCGAAATTGGTTCTGCCGTTCACGCGTGATGCGAAATAGGGATTCATTTTTATAAATGTACATATATATATATGTACTTTGTCGCACTTATTACTTTTAGAAATAGTTACCTACACCTTGTAGGTGTAGGTGTAGGTAGGTACAAACTGCACGTCCATATCAAGTTTGATTTAAACGGAGCATTAAAAACTCTCAGAAACATCTCTGTATTATTAGCCGTTATTTGTTAATAACAGCGATACAATATAGATACTCCTCTATTTGAATAATAAGTAGGTAATATATTTTTTAACAAAGTTCACACAGAGAAACCCGCATGATATTGTAGATAGGTATGTGATTTCTAAGATTTGTCAGATTGCATTTAAAGCTACGTCAAATGCAGTGTCTGATGATAAGTAAATGTTGTGGGTGCTAATGCCATATACCACAGAATAAGTTATAGTACTCATATACTTACATTTACACGCCGAGTATGCATACCCGAGTAAGTATAGATACCAACAATTATTTTAGTTTATTATTAAAAGGAAAATAAATGTGATACAATTCAAAATACCATAACTTTTTCGGCCTTCATTTGCATTAAATTTCCAAATTATATTATAATTATCATTGTCCATAATATCGCATGAAATCGGAGCGGTCTCGCAAAATTGCGCCAAATGTGGTGTCAAAATTTAGGCCAATTTATATGGTGAGTTGATGCAATTTTAGGTACGCCTAAATAATACACTCGGCGTCAAAAAAATACTTTAAATAAACCTTCGGAAAATAATACTTTTAACCACTTTTAATCACATTTAGAATCTATGGTGGTGGGACTATTAAGTATCATTTTAAACATTAATTTAACGACATTAAAATTAACAATCATTTATGCCATAAAAAAAAATATTTCACCCAAATAACGACGTTACAAAAATAATGCATAATTACTTTATAAAAGGGCCGCTAGTTGCGCTACCTTTTAGAGGTATAAAAGGGGAGGGGGGGGGGGGTAAAACTAGGTTTTATGTAATTTTTAAGCATTTTTTTTGTCTTACTTTAATTCTTTGTCAACAAACTTTTTCTTTTTCTTTTGCAATCACTTCTTTTTTTACACTCCTAGCAAGACTAAAAAGTACGATTTGCTGAATGTTGATGATTAGACCTATAAAATGATACCTAATAGTCCCATCATCATTGATTCTAAATGGGATTAAAAGTGGTTTTTCAAAGGTGCGATTTTTTTGACGACGAGTGTAGATAATAATAATTTATTTCAGACATACCTAGTCCATAATTGAAATAATTAGAAATAATAATAAACAACACAAATAGTAAAAAACGAATTGATAAACCATAGAAAGAAATGTATAGGTACCGAAAAGATTTTTTTTTCAAAAACGTGACGACTATACGGTAGACACTAGACAGTGTGCACCATACTTTCATACTTCTTTTTAATTAATATGTTTTTATAAGTGTTTAATATTTTATTTATACGTGTGAATACTTAGGTACTCATTAATGTGTCACTTTCATTGTAATTTGTAATACATCTATTTGTTGCATCGTCTATCAACGGCTGAATTCGACCAGCTTAATATGTATGAGTAATGCCGATTATAATGTATAACGAATTGTATTATAACTGGTAATCCAAGAGACTTTTAAGTGGTTTTACGACCAAAACAGAATACTAAAACAGATACGGCATTCTTTATTCCAAAAATATAACAATTCTATTAACGAAAAATACCATCAACGTAAAAAACTAGGTATGAACTTTTTTTAATGCAGATTTTTACTTCCTGTTAGTAGTGCTAGTTAGTGTTGTATTGAATGCCCGTTTCAAAATGATAAGAAATTAAGACAGAAAAGAGGTGTTATGTTTTCAATATTTGGTTCATCTGAATTATTATGTGCTTGTGTATTGACGATTTTTACTACCCTATATAGCACACGTCAAACTTGTAACACCCCTCTAGACCAGGGTAGAAGCCTTAAAAAAATAATAAAAAGTGAAAAAAAAATAGTAGTATTAAACCCATTAGAAAAGGAGGGGAATATTATAAAAATGAAAGGAAAAATAAATTACGGGCGATCTGAGGTCGGGAAGAGGATGGGGGTGAGTTTTTAAGGGTAAAAAACGTTTTTTCTCGATTTCCGGCAAAACTAAAAGTCCTATCGAAGAAAGTCAAATGGCAAAGTTGTAGGTAATAAAAAGATCTAAAACTTTTGTATTTACACTTTTTTCACATAACCTCAAAATTTATGTAAAAAATTATTCTTATCTTGTACAATTTTTTTTTTATTTTTAACGAAATTTGGTGAAAACTTACCTTATTATGTCCCAAATACGCTGTAATTTATTTGATTAAAAATATTTATTTTTTTCACCTTATTTTGAATTAATATCGAAAAAACACCCTAATTTTCAATCGAAAATTCACCCGTCAAAATATCAGCTTTTTTCAAAAAGTTGGTATGTTTTCTGTTCGTTGAAATCTTTACTTTCCGATGGTGAAAAAAAGCTGATATTTTGACGAGTGAATTTTCGATTGAAAATTAGGGTGTTTTTTCGATATTAATTGAAAATAAGGTGAAAAAAATAAATATTTTTAATCAAATAAATTACAGCGTATTTGGGACATAATAAGATAAGTTTTCACCAAATTTCGTTAAAAATAAAAAAAATTGTACAAGATAAAAATAAAAAACCAAAACCTTGGTTTTTTGAATTTTTCACATAAATTTTGAGGTTATGTGAAAAAAGTGAAAGTTTTAGATCTTTTTATATCCTACAACTTTGCCATTTGACTTTCTTCGATAGGACTTTTAGTTTTGCCGGAAATCGAGAAAAACCGTTTTTTACCCTTAAAAACTCACCCCCATCCTCTTCCCGACCTCAGATCGCCCGTAATTTATTTTTCCTTTCATTTTTATAATATTCCCCTCCTTTTTTAATGGGTTTCATCCTACTATTATTTTTTGACGTGACAACGTCTTATAAATTGGTTTGCCGGGTGACACTTCAACAAACTGCGTTACGCTCCGCTCACGTTATGCGCTCACAATGAGAGCGAGTGAGAGGCACGCGTCCCTTCCACTCGGGCATGGTTAGCCCGCCTAAGAGCGAGAGAGACAGATAGTTGTCACGTAAAACTTTCGCCCGTATACCGACTTTACAGGCAACCAATTTTTTTGGTTTTAAAAATTATCGACCCTGGTCTACTCGCTTTGTCTTCTGAGGTAAAATACACGTTAAACTTATAACAACCCTCTGTTTTTCGTTGGACTATTAAAAAGCCACAAACTAGCTCGAATGAAACAATTTCAACTCGTAATAATAGCGCCTCTACTGCTAAGTGGTTCCCGGGCACCTGCATGCCGGCTGTTGAACCCGCACGATTAGGATGTGCATGATTCAGTTTATTTATACACATTTGGGTCATAATTTATTGAGACCGCTCAATTATAAGTGTTCTATTTAGTGGCTAATAGTATAATTTTAGTATTTCAATAATATGATTATCTTACATCATGTTGCGCCAAGGTAAATAGAGTCTCCGAGGTTATATATTATAGGTAAAGTGCCCTTCCCGTCTTTATTGGTCATTTCCTAAAATTCGAAAGACAAGGTTTCGTGGTGTGACTGGTAAGTATCACCATGAGAATCACTTTTTTTGTCACCCCTATGTTTGTTTGTAACTTTTTCACGCAGTAACTGCTGAACGGATTTTGATGAAGCTTTACAGTAATGTAGCTTTTAAATCAGAAAAACACAAGCTAAGTTAGAAGTTTCCATACATCACTGGGAACTACGTGAAATTCGTTACCTTTATTTACGTACCTACTTGTCTATTTTCGTGACGTTGCTCATGTACGTACGTCGCAATTACGTTATACCTACCTGATAACAGATAGATAACATGATAACGACCGAGCTTCCCATTATAATTATATTGACACCGATTGTAATTTTCTATAAGTACCTACTAGGTACTAAATAATAAAAATAAAATAAAAATAAAGAATAAAAAATCATTCAATTCATAATTAATGTTTAATTATCTTGTAATGTTAAAAAATTAAATTGAAAATTATCGGAAGAAATATATGCTCACGCTTTTAGGCCCAAGCGGGTCGGTAGAGGTATTCCATTCTTGGATGTACCTAATTTTCCCTTGTATATTTTTGACCCCGAAACGTGAAACGTTGTGAGCCCATCGCTGGACTACATATACCTACATGCACCGGAATCAATTCTGGGACCTACAGGTTTTCTCGCGATGTTTCTGACTCGTAAATCTACCATTGTAAACAAATATTCAGCTCATTTAAATATAACTTTAATAAAACAACATTATTCACATATCAATAAAAAAATGGTGATATGATAATAGAGATCCTGTACGTATATTCGGTCAGATATACGTAGAATTTGAAGCATCGGTAAAAACATTGAACACTATCTTTAACTATCAATGGTTTAAAAGAACAATTTGATATTATGCAAGAAATCGATACAATACACTGAGACTGCGATGCATTATATACTGTGTCTGGTTAAGCGGCACGAGGGTGGCATGAAAGGAACACATCTAAATTATTCATAATGCACACGTTAAGTCCGGAAGTCGTATTATGGGACTGCTTCGTGACATTCGTGACTATTTTACTAAAACACCATGAAATAATTCACTTTACATAATAGCACGGTAACAATTTTAGTGTGAACCCTCACGTATAATACTCCTGTTTCACTCTGAACTAAAAATAGAGTTCTAGCAGTATTGGTGCTATGCTGTGTCTACTTTATGTTGATCTGTAAGTAAAGGTAATATTGTTTGGTGCTGAATATAGGGACAGAGATGTAATTCAAATAGGCTCAGATGACATCTTCTTCATTACATCTTCGAAGACATTAGTTATTGTGGATAGCAAACAATATATGAAAGCAATGACTAAAGGTGAAGGTGGTTCGAGATTCGTAAAATAAATGCATCTCTCTGAAATCGAACGAAAAGGTGCACTTCCTCTGAAGCTTTGAGATATAAGTTTTGGGTGGTGATTGGTGGAATAGATACCAGATATGCAGGCGTTTTATGATATAAATGTATGAGGCAAATATATAAAAAAGAGTATCAGGTGGCGGCATCCTCAAGGGTGCTTCACTTTCCATAAGGCAATCTTTTCTTTTTCATCTAAGTATAATATCTAATTTCAAAAAAATCTAAACACAATTCCGCTTTCTACTACCTAAATGGCGCAAATCAATAGTTGTGGTTAAGGTGTTGACGGTTGACAATCCGCTGCTATGCAGAAGACACCTAATATGGCAGCTTATGCCATCTGAAAGCTGGGGTCGATGTATTCGGCGGCATTTCAAGGTTATATAGACGTTTCCATTAGAAGTTGGAGATTTTAAACGGGTTGGATCTTATACTTCTATAATTTCCAGACATGCAAGGAACGAGGGACTTGTTGTAATAGGAATTTTGCATACTATTATAATAATAATTCTGGGACACAAGTCACACACGTTACGGATATTTAGTCTCAAGCTAGGCAGGGCCTGTGCTATGGGTACTAAACAACTGATAAACATACATAAACAAGTACTAAACGACCAGACACGAAGCCAAAAGACATGTTCATGCACACAAATGTTGGCCCGGAACGGGGATCGAACCCGCGACCCCCGACTCAGAAGGGTTACAACCAACTGAGCCAACAGGCCCGTCAACTATTATTTAAGAACTAGCTATATCTATAATTAAACAACATTATTTGTTATTTTTTACTTGTTTTGCTCCAAGGAACAACCGGTTGGTTATTAAAACGTGTTTTTGGTAACTGACTAACTCCTGGGCGCACAATTCCCAGGCTGATGAAAAACATATTATTGTGTTTTCAGCTAAACATATTTATTTGTTTGTTGCAGATGCCGAATACAGACAGCTTTGGTACGTAAATTAGTTTAATTTAAGACAGTGAGTTTTAAAAACACTGCCAATAAGATATTATCAGAGCTGGGCAAAAACATTTCAGTATTTGAAGTAGGTACCAATTACAAATTATTTTTTAAGAAGATATAGAATTATAAATTAAATTAAATTAAATAATCTCACGCCTGAATTACAAATAAGTACCAAATAATGTATGTATTTGTATTTTAATTACGTATTTTATGGATACTGGATATCACTTTGTAAATTGTGCAAGCTGGCAAGCTACATTACTATCTGTCTCTGATATGAACAGTTTTTTTTCTCTCAAGGAATTTGTGCAGTTTCTTGGTGTAGCTATTTACTAAAATCAATCATTTATTTAATATGTTTTGTTTGTACAAATACCTCTCTAGAGAGCTCACGTTTCTTTTCATTTATCTGATCTGTTATTTTATTTCATATTCGAATTCTATTGTGATTGAATTATCGTGCTCTCCACATATTACGAATTATCATACTCCCGGTGTAAAGTTCTCACGTTATGGTGATGCGTGGGTTTTTCTTTCTATTTTCAAACGTGTTGTTGCGCCTTTACTTTTTTTTTACTCTGATGAGTATTGCAGGCTTTAGATAATGTACGATATCTAGTCTCCTTAAAAGGGAAAGTGTAATAGAATTATACCGATAGATGTACACTTGACCAACTTTTGTTGGTATTTTGTAGTAGTTAAATTAAAACTTTTATGTAAATACACATTGTACCTATAATTTAACAATGCTTGTTTTGTACTTTGATATTTTTATAATCTTCAAAGACATTAGAGCTTATTTTGGATATCTTTTCTCATGTCATTTAGTAGATATACCTACTAGGATTTAGTTTAAGAATCCTTTTTGTGGCAATAAAATGTGCGGAGACAGGGCTGCGCCCCTCCCCAGGCGTAACATACCTGTCGATGTCGGCAGTGCATTTCCTAACACAACGCGCATGCTAACTAAGTACATGTAAATATTACGAACTCACAATATGTGACTCCAACTGTTGCTCGGCAGTTGCGACACCAGAGGCAAATGGTTCTAGCTGAAAAAAATTTAAAGCCATAATAGGTACATTTAGTTTTAATGACTATTTCTATTGTAGTCTTCTTAACAATTAAATAAAATTAGCCTATTTTGTCGGTACTTTGAAGATAGTAAACAACTGACTGCGCAATAGCAAAATAAACACAGCAGTGTGCCGTATAGGCTCGAACAGAACGTAGAATAAGGTTCCTGAGGATTTATCTCAAAGATAGAATTTAGCAATTTAATCTGATTTTACCATTGCTGTGCAGTTGTACTCGCCACGATTTGGTGCGCGCCTATTAGATGCGCTTATGATATGACAGCCAGTCAAGCATTGCAGCGTCCCATGGGTGTACAAGGGCTATAAATAATAATGTCTCGATGTTACGTTATATAATATATATTTCAATACTGAATGATCAAAACTGTGTCTGCAGAATACGGACGGACGAAACGACATAATATGGTTCCTCAGTAGACGGCGCGGGTGGGACTGTAAATAACTATCTACCATGTCCATATTAGAGCCAAAGGGGATTTCACTTAAAGCATCTGTTTTATAAACACTAAGGTCATCGAGGTCACGGGGTCAACCACGCGTCAACGTTAGGCTTCTATAAACATACTGACAATTCGCTTTCACAAAACCTCTGTTTATGTCGAATGTTGACAATGCAGTCAATATGACCGTCACCTATTTTTCTCGTTTTAAGTAAATAAATATACATATGATCTAATAAAGGAAAATAAACTATCAATGTATCGTAAAGTTTTCCTGTTCCATTTAAAATTTAAAAGTAGGTCATTTGAGTCGTCAACATTCGTAATAATATCATTATAATAACGAGAAATTCCTGAGTGGGTCAAGATCGTGACATTGTGGTTGGAACTGAATTTATGTAACGATTCATAACAACCACACTTCGTGACAATAAGAACCTTTATGGCGAGAACTCAGCTCATTGTCCAGCCACTGGCCATTGTCGGCTATATTAAACAATTCTAAATGTTACATGTTGTTGGTAATTTTTCATTATACCTAAGTATCTCTAATTCAAAATTCAATAGTCTAAGTCTATCTTGAAGTCCACCTCAAAGTCCACAGAATCCTGTCGTAAGTTTCATAATATAAGTTTCACTCTTTTCCACGACTGTTCACTTTTATCGAAGGCTACTCTAGACTGTTAGACTATGAACATGCTGAACCTTTAATCGAGGAGGAAAATTATTTTTTAAATTTGAGGATATTTGTGATCCGTGAAAGGTCCGTTAACTTCATAATCTAAGCCGCTTAGGATTGTTATAAATAATGATCAAATTGAATATGTATTATTCTGACTACATTCCACAGAGAATAAAATATCAATAATTAATTGAGATTCTCAATATTTTATAGCAGAGCCAACGTTTAGATAACTGGTTTCTATGATAAATCTAGTCGAATTCTGAGATTTCGACGCAATAAAGCTTATACATACAAGTACTTATAAAAATATGACTTGTTAACATCATAATTTTGGGTCGAAATTTTGAATCCTGTCGTGTCTACAGTGCAGCGTTACGTAAATGAATACATGCATGGGGACCAATTTAAAAAGGCATGACTAAAGTCGATGGCGCGTGATGCGTCCTCTATTATAGATTATAGACATTGACACGCCTACTCATTGTCCTGCTTTCTATACCTCGGTTACGAGAACGAGTTAGTTAATATTTTTGTAACTAAGCCCTTTTCTGTACCTGCGCCATAATAAATGTACGGGAGCAGAAACAGTCTAATATATTTTTTTTAATTAGGTATGGTAGTTATGTATTAAATGTAGTAGTAGGTATCAACATTAATTTCATAATATGTCTAAATGTTAACACAAACTATAGCTCGGCAACAAAAATTTTGCATCACAAGGTTTTTTTGAAATACACAAAATATCGAGTACCTATTGGAGCTTCCGTACTAAATACATTATTAATTAAGAACTACCTAGCTACGTGGCCATTTCACACGTAATTCCGTTTTCCAATTAAGTACCACGTGTACACATGTCGTTATACGCCCTAGTGCAACTTTTACAGGCCAGTGTATATATCTGGTTATACACCTGGAGTAGTCAACTTCAGAGATCAGTGTATCAGTGAATACACCGCGCTGAAAATTTTGTATGGCATCTTTGTAACCCTGGCCCTAGTTAAAATTTACAGTTTCAAATTATAATCATTTATTTATCTATTTGTTGGTATCTAAGCAACCCTTTTCGCTTATGTGTAATTTTTAAATCCTATTAATATTATAAACTCGAAGTTTGTGTGTATGGCAAAGAGATTAAAATATTTAATAAGGCATAGAGGGGACAAAGCGAGGAAAATTTGAAGTCAAAAGTTATTCCAAGTGGAATAAGTCTATTACAATTTCGACCGAATGACAGCTCGCGTTCATACTAACTGACATGACAAGGACATGACGCTTAGGCTTCAAAGTTTTGTATGAAAATATTCCCAATGCCCCCTCTATGCCCTATTATATTTAAATCTCTTTGGTGTATGGTATTTGTAAATGCGAAAGTTTGTATGGATGGATGTATGGATGGATGGATGTTTGTTCCTCTTTCACGCCAAAACTACTGAACGGATTTTGATGAAACTTAACAGTTATATAGGTAGTTTATGTATCAGAAAACACATAGGCTATATTTTATCCCGCCGTTCCCACGGGAACGGCACCTACGCGGGGTGCTGCAAGTGAATTTATAGGTCACAAAAACGTTATACTTTCGATTACTTAAAGTGTTTATTGGTAACAATTACATATTTACCTATATTTTGTATTTTCTGTCAGATACTACTTATCAATCAGACTTTTTATTTCGATAATCATCAGCCTTTTTAGTTACTTATTCTTACTTATCCTAATAATCCACCAGCTTCTTCTATTTACTGTGGATTTTGTTGAAGCAGCTGCAGTAAAAAAACATTGCATACAGAGCAAATAGTTGTCCCTTGAACAGCAAACTTTCTTTAGATAGGTTGAGCCTTGCCCTTTTTGCGACACTTTGTGTAACAGCTCTTGCACCTTCCTCTCTTCGTTTTCGGAGGAGTTCCGACCAGATTGTCCACCAATAAGTTACGGATGTAGGGGAAGTAGTATGTATCTTAAAATTCTGTCTCAGGGTCCAAGTGTTTATTATGATATAATATACACTTGGCCCCTAAGCCAGAATTTTCCAGAAGAGGGTCTCAGGGGCCAGTGTATATTGTATGATACACCTAAAAACGGTTAGGAGAATAGTTAAAAATAAAAAATCAAGTTCACATAGTATTTTACGACCAGGTAATATCATTTAAGAATGCACAAAAAAAACTTATATTGCCTCAGAGCGGTGTCTTAGCGCTAAACATGTTAATTTGGTACTAAATTGTAATTCGATTAAATTAATGTCTGCGTATAATTTTATTAATGACGGGAATAAAATAAAGAGAAGCTTGGAATATTATGATATTTTAAAATTTTCATGACGTAATTAATGTATTTAATTGGATAACCAATAATATAATAAATAAATAAATAATAATAATAAATATAATATAATAAATAGTAATAATTTAATAAATGTTTATTGTTAGCCTATAACACTTCGACAAAACTGTGAAAATATAATTAAGTACTCAGGTATTTAGTAGTTTTTGAGTAAATGGTTCACCTTGAGAAGGGAAGATGAATTGAGTATATAAGTATTAAGTTGTGAAAATGCTGTTTATTAGTTAGTTAAGCATAATTTAAGTATCATTAGGGACGTTCTCAAAGCTTATACATTTTTTTTTGTTTGTAAAGGTATAAAATAATATTTTTAATTTTCTCTTATATTTCAATTTAAGTAATTGTTACACTATTAAATTAGTATTGCGTTTTATATGAGTAGAAACAAAACTGCTTGCGTGCGCGTAAGCCTTGACATGGGAATTATGTCATCATCACTTACTTAATGCTTTTTTACAAAATTTAAACAATGTTGAACAGAATATCGTAGCACCATGTTTCCGTACACAATAGTTTAGAGTTCATACATATTTAGATTTACAGTGTATGATGAAACAAGCACTTTCGAGAAATAAAATCCATAAATTAACAATATTTTGAAAGTCTAGTCAACACCGAGCTAAGTATTTTGTATAGGATGTTATAGTAAAGTAATAAAAAATTATATATCTACCTACCATTGATTAAATGACCGTTTTTTTAAACTTGAATAACTACGTTGTGTACATGTTTTGTGGAAATTCGATTTTACTTCTAAATAGCTGGTCTCTCATTACTTCCTTCCTATGAAACATTTTAACTTAGCACTCAGGTGCCAAAACAGTGATCAATAAAAAGCTCAGGAGGCAGTCGAAGGATTTGTATGCAAAACAATTAATACATTACGGGTGTGACAGTGCATTGTCTATATGGTCGCCTGTTTGGGCTGCTGGCCGATTGTGTGTAAATCAGTTTGTTTTGCAAAGGTTTCTAACGCGCTGTTGGTGTGGTTTGAGGGTTGCGAATTATTACCTACATCCGAGAATCTTTATTTTGTCTGTTGCGAGTATTATACAATGTATCACTTTTAGAGCAGTAGGTACTTTCAAGTAAGTAAGGCACCCGTTTCATCCGCGTCAGTCCCGTTCCCGTGGGAAAATTAAGCACATTAGTAAGCTTTCCATTCCATTGATGAAAGAATTTTTGAAACTAACATGTGGAATTTTACTACAAATAGCGGGTGCCTAGCGTGCAGCGGCGGCATTGCCCACGCGGGTCCAGCTTATTCCCGTTCCCCTAGAAATTTTCCAAAATATTTTGATAACGGTTTACTACGATATATAAGACACCTACATACCTTTTTCAAGTTTCTAGGTGTAATCGTTTCGGAATAGTACCTACGTATTTATATTTTTAACCAGTTTTTATATTTTCCCGTGGGAATGAAATATTTTTCTGGAATAAAAAGTACCCTAGATGTTGACCCAGGTCCTCAGTTATCTCCATACCAAATTTCATAAAAAATCCGTTTAATAGTTTTTGCGTGATGCGTGCACAGACAGACAGACAAGACACAAATTTCATCGATTCCACCCGCAAATACTGTGATCGTCATTATACCAATGACAATGATTTCATAATAGACACTATTCTTTAAAATAAAACTCGACGTCTTAGTACAAGGTTTATTACCTATAAACTAAATGAGTACAGCAACTAAGTTAGTGGAGAAAAACACAGGCGTCATTATGGCACTTTTATGGCACTACATAAATAAAATCTCGCTTCCTGTTGATATAACACCGGTAAGTTAAATATCATTAAGCTTTGTAAACAAAACTTTAAAAGTAAAGCTGGGTTAGTATAGCTAGCAATGTAGTAAATAAACAATTTATTGTACCTACATACGAGTACATTCATTGAACACGGCGGTGAGTTCCTAGCAAATAGTGTAGTTAGACATTACGTATCCAACCTTAACTGGCAAAGTTAACTTAGCCAATGCTTTGGCCGAGGCGTTGTGGTTCGATGTTTCAATGCAGCCGAGACATTCGTCAAATTCGTACATTCGTAAAGTCTTAATCATACAAGATTACAGTCTTTTATAAAAGGCATTCTACAATATGTAATAGAATAAGCGCAATTCCTGAAATTAGTTGGTTCAGTATCGATTACTTAATCGGTTTCAGCTATTTTTAATATGTGTAAAATTTTTCCGAAAATTGAATTAGCGTAGCTGAATTTAGTGCTTCTTATGAAAATCGTGCTATTATTGATCGATATTTAAGAAAATTGGTTAGACAAAACTACAGTTCGATCGCATCATATAATTTTTATATTAATATACTAATTGGGGTGTATGAGGAATTGCGCTTTTTCTGTTATATATGTATGTATATATATTGTATTTGATCTTACCTACTTAAATAGACCAGATGAAAAGGATATTTAAAAGTAACCACAAACTACTTATATTAAACTTAAAGATTTTCCGCTTAATGAATGAGGTTTCAAATAACATGGAAAATATTATAAGAGACATATCATAAACGGGTACCACGGCTATATTTAATTAGTAGTTTCAAGAATTCCTCGACTAGCGAGCAAATGACACCAGTTTCTGTGACCCAATGACGCTCCGAAGCACGGCTACCGCCCACCGGATGAAATTTCACTTTGAGATGCTCGTAAACAGTTTTTACATTAAAAATGTTAATATTCCTCGATAATACAAACATTTAACTAACGTAATTATTATAAAATAGGTTATTTCTTCAGCCTGTTCACCTTTAAAAACTGTGAAAAACTCATTCTATCATGGTGTTTACGGAAGAGGTTGTTGCTCTCGCATTTTAGCTTTATCTTCTCAAACATTGTATGAGATAATAACTTCCAAAATTTTGTTAACACAGGATTCATTCATAAGACGCTCCGCTTAAAACACGTAAGATTTAAGTATGCGTTCGGCAGTAGTTAGCCTATAGCCCGTATTGCCTAGCTTTTTTAATGTTAATGGATCTAGTAAAAATCCACCGGGTCAGAAAATATGAGAATCTAGCTGCTATAGCAATTCGGAAAGTTTACAATAAAGCTAAGTAAGTATGTTGTTTTAGGATAAACAAATAGGTAGGTATTATAGACAGAAAGGAGGTGTTTGAGATGTTACAATATTTTCACAAGAACTGAAGTCTGAGGCACTTATTTACAGCAATATTATATCTAACTCAATTGACATTGCACATTCAAACAAGTAGTAGGGGGATATGCAAAATAGTGGCGACCTTTACGACGCATATGACGTTAATAAGGTCGGTACCAACGCTATGCTGTGTACCTACTTATACTAATACAAGCGAATTTATTTCCGGCATTTAATGCATGCACATCCGTTAGGTTCATCAAGTGATGAAAAAAGGTCGTTCGCTCAATAAATGAAAATGTACGTGAAATGTCACACTATACACTGTTAGATGACACATGTGCGTGCGCATTTTAGTGTGACATTCCTATATTCGCACGAGCTAAAGTCTTGGATACAACACATTAACTAATTATGGTTCACCACAAACAATATAGTATAGATATAAACATTAAACATTAATTTAAGTACAATGGGTGGTCTTACCGCTTTTAGCAATCTCGTCCAGACATTGCTTGGTTGGATGGATGGATACTGATATTAAAAATAAAAAATAATTACGCTCTGTACAGTAAATAGTTTTTAATATAACCAAGAAAACATTAAATGTAATTTAAAACACTTGCCAATAATAAAAATACCTATAGGTAGAAATTGTCTTTGACAAGTAGGTCAAAAACACGCTTGCTCTTCTTTTCATTTTGGTGATTTACCTACTAGCATATCAGTGTGGGCGTAACAATTCGTGCACATATTTTTTATACATTTATATAAATGTGGATGGAATATATTTAGTACAGTAATCTCTATAATATAAATAAATGTGTTCCTTATAATAATATTGTTTATGACAAATACTACAGAGCAGGGAGTTAATGTAAGTTACGCAATATTAATTCACCGAGTTCTTATACAAATTGTGGGACACAAATTCACACACGGTTATTTAGTCCCAAACTAGGCAGAGCCTGTCCTATGGGTACTAAAGAACTGATAAACATACTAAAATAGATATTAAACGACCAGACACGAAGCCAACAGACATGTTCATGCACATTAATGTTGGCCCCAAGCGGGGATCGAACCCGCGACCTCCGACTAAAAGGCAGGGTCTCTACCAACTGAGCCAACAGGCCCGTTAAAAGTCATAAATCAGACTGAATATGCAAATGAAGAACCAATTGACGAGACATATTCGTACTTCCTAGTGAAAATTGATAGTTACGTATTTTGGAATGCCGTGCCGGTCAGAGTTACAGGCAAACCTTTCTAGTTTAGACGTAAAACTGGTAAAGGCTTTGTTCCATGCATTGTTTCTTACATAACATTTAAGCTAGCTACAAATACGGCGGTACAGGTGTTTTGAGTAATGCTAGATAACAGCCGAAACTGTTCCTACAGACAATACATGTGGGTCATGTTGGTACTCGTAATGCTAGCTGCCATAACTTTACTTGTCATTCCAAGGTAGTTAAACTAAATTAAATCGCTTACAAGATAATGGTTAAAAAAGTAACAGACCTGCAAATTTTAAGTGATCTCCCTTTCATACTACAAAATATTATAAAGTAAATAGGTAAAAATTCGCTTGCGAAAAGAATACTCGTATCTGTATGTTTGTTTATTTTTTACGCTAAACTGCTGAAGCAATCCTGATGGAAGGAAAAAGAGAAGGAGTGGTACAAATTATTTTTTATTACGAAATTAAAGTTACGCAATATTCGCATTTTAGACTCAATAACCGAAGTATTTTTATAATATTCAAGCGTGCGACACCGGTTAGCCAAAGCTAGATTTTTTATAACTTGCGAATATATTGTTTTCTAATATTCAGTCATAGAAAAGTATTGTATCTATTTAAACTACACATGAGAAGTATAACCTGACCCGGTCGCATAGCTTACGCGTGGAGAAACGCGAATGCAACCGGGCAGTTGCGCGGGCGCCGACTACTGACATGTATGGTACCGCCCTTTGATCTAGCAACAGAGATACGTCCTGAAGTTATATCACTTCGCTATTTTTAATACTTATTAAATCATTTCTAACATTTAATTCTATTTACTTATATGGCTATTTACTATAACGTGTGTAGATACATTCACATAAGACATTCGAATTGTTTTGTTATCTTTGGCTTCAGTCTTGGTCATTTTTTTCGAATAAATTCTTACTAAACAATACTTTTATATGTCCTTACTTGGCCATGTCATATGTTTTCCATCACTTCTAGGCCCGTTTCTATGTCTTGATGACGTCCATGATTCTCGACGGTACTGATAAGGTATTTTTATAGATCTTATTATTTATTCTTGTAGTAAATTTTCGAATGGCGTTTCCTTTGTGCTTAAGTTGTCAATTGTTTAACATGATTTCGAAAACAAAACCCTATTTGCTGTTACATCTATCTTATATACAATATGTAACAGAGTAAGCGCAATTCCTCAAATTAGTTTGTTTAGTTAGTATCGACTAGGTACTTAATCAATTTGAGCTATTTTCAATGTGTGTTAAATTTTTTTGAAAAATGAATTAGCATAACTGAATTTAGGGCTGCCGATGGAAACTATTATTAACTGACTGACTGATTGGTGATGTATCAACACACAGCCTAAACCGCTGGGTCTAGAGACTTGAAATTTTGCACATAGATAGCTAATACAGTGAATGTGCCATGTGATAGTCTCAAGGGAAACAAATGCAGGCATCCACTAAGAAAGGATTTTCCAAAATTCAACCCCTAAGGGGGTGAAATAACCGTGCACGCTAGTAAAAGCTAGTATTTTATAAATGACTGCCCCTTCCGTTGCTTATGATGAATGAACACTTGTTTCATAAGACAAGTATCTATCTACACATTGTAAATAAATAGCGATTATAATTTATCTGATATTCCTACATCAGAAGGAACTGAAACGACACTTTTGTTTTCACTGGTGACCAAATGATACACAACCGCACAAAATAACCGTAAGTACTGTAGGATTTTGAGATCCTAAATGTTATCTAAGCATAGGTAAGTACTACTTACCTATGCTTAGATAACATTTCAAATAAAATCTGAAAAAAATTTGCTAAAACTAATAATTTTGAATCCGCTTACCGTTTTAGCCGTACTGAGTATTTTATAATGCAAAAGACAATTTATCTTTGCAAATACAATTTTATAAAAGTACTAGCGGATGCCTAGCGGCGTTGCCCGCTTGGATTTAGTTTATTCCCGTTCCCGTGGGAATTTCCAAAAATCCCTTCATACCAATTTCCTATGACATATCAGACACCTTCATACCATTTTTCAAGTTTCTAGGTGTTATCGTTTCGGAGTAGTACGTATTTCTCTTTTAAACCAGTTTTTATATTTTCCCGTGGGAATTAGATATTTTCCTGGAATAAAAAGTACCCTAGATGTTGACCCGGGTACTCAGTTATCTCCATACCAAATTTTATCAAAATCCGTCCAGTAGTTTTTGAGTGATGCGTGCACAACCAGACAGACAGACAGACAGACAGACAAAAATTCCAAAAATTGGTGTTTCCGTATCTATATCGATAACTATATTATACGAGTACACTACCGTTAAAATTTTCAAAAAATATTTAATGTACAGACACGGCCCCGTTAGAGTTTTATTATATGTATAGATGTACTTACTAGTTTTGTAGGTAGGTCTTTGTTCTCTTTTCTAGGACATTACTATAAAGCTAGTTTTAATTACAACGCTCAGATTGGACCTGATGCATACCTATACATTATTTGTATAAGTATTTGCTGCTCATAAATGGCAATCTTGCGCATTTTTCCTGTGCGCCGTCGCAAGGCTATATACATCGCAGTTATTTACCGTATAAGGTGGATGGAGCGCCATACGGGGACACCAAGACTTCCTATATCGTTTCCCATCTAGATTAAAATATTTCTGTAATATGTACCTATTAACTGTTGCCACAGCTGCGAAATAAATACGAGAGACGCTAAAACAAATAAAGTACAATATTTACTACGTCAAGATGATGCTTTTTGAAAAAATATTTATCTCTGACTGACAGACAATCAATCCAAACAATATCGTGTAACTATAGTGATGTTTCTTTTTGAAGTATTTTGTATAAAAATATAGGAAACATCTATACATATAATAAAACTCTAACGGGGCCGTGTCTGTACATGAAATATTTTTTGAAAATTTTAACGGTAGTGTATATAGTTATCGATATAGATACCGAAACACCAATTTTTGGAATTTTTGTCTGTCTGTCTGTCTGTCTGGTTGTGCACGCATCACTCAAAAACTACTGAACGGATTTTGATGAAATTTGGTATGGAGATAACTGATTACCCGGATCAACATCTAGGGTACTTTTTATTCCAGGAAAATATCTCATTCCGACGGGAAAATATAAAACTGGTTAAAAAGAGAAATACGTACTACTCCGAAACGATAACACTTACAAACTTGAAATATGGTAAGTAGGTGTCTTATAGACGTATACAGGCAACTACTATAAAATGATTTTTGGAAATTCCCCCGGGAACGGGAATAACGGGATAATTGGGAACCTAATAAATTGGGTCTGCTAATTGTTATATCCATACTCTTTTCTGCTTTACTGCTATTTTATTTTTCTTTGACACTGTCTTAGTGACGTTTTTGATATTTGTTCAATGCAAATGTGAATTGAGTTTTGTATTTATTTGTTACAAATGAAGAAGCTGAGAAAAAATATTACCAGAAGATCATGTTAAAACTGAAATTACAAAGAAAACCTAATAAATACCAATACAGAACAATACAAATGTCATGCAAACAGAAGGAATGCACGTACCAAGGTCAGTCATCCTTTACACATTCTGTTACTCCAATTAAAAACTGGTTAAAAAGAGAAATACCTACTAGGTACTCCGAAACGAACACATCAACTTGAAAAATGGTATGTAGGTGTCATATGTCGTAGGCAATCGCTATGAAGGGGTTTTTGAAATTCCCACGGGAACGGGAATACACTAGATCCACGTCTGCGACGCCGCTGGGCACTCGCTATCTTAAATAAAGAGCAACAATACTACGGTTTCCATAGGTATCCCTAAATTCAGTTTCGCTAATTCATTTTTCGGAAAAAAATCACACATATTAAAAAGTAGCGGTTCTGCGCGGTTTCAGTCGCGTAGTTCCCGTTCTCGACGGAATACATGGACTATATGCCCTATGTTACTCAGGGATATTGCAGCTTTCCATTGGTGAAATAATGTTTTAAATCGGACCAGTAGCCTTTGAAGTTATTCGTTACAAACATACAAAAATACAAGAATAAACCTTTTCTCTTTTTAATATTGGAAGATTTAGATTAGTGTAGATGTAGATAGCTAAAACCGATTAAGTAGTCGAAACTGAACAAACTAATTTCAGGAATTGCACTTATCCTATCCTATCCTACTAATATTATAAACGCGAAAGTTTGTATAGATGTGGATGTTTGTTCCTCTTTCACGCAAAAACTACTGAACGGATTTATATAGCTTATACATCAGAATAACACAAAGGCTATATTTTATCACCGTATTCCTACGGGAATGGGAAGTATTTTATCCCCGTATTGCTACGGGGACGGGAACAACGCGGGTGAAACCGCGGGGCGCTGCTAGTCTTTTAAATAAACTTTAGAATGTTACCTTAATTTATTTATTAAAATGTCTTGATTCTTTTAATACAAAACGCGAAATTTTGAGAGGGTGAATGGAGAGATGTTTGTTACTCTTTTCCGCAAAAACTACTGAACGAATATTTGAACTATTTTGAACCTATACATTGATATAGCCCTATACATCAGAATAACATATATTCGACCCAGAATGCGGGCGTAGTCCGTAGGCGTAAGCTAGTATGTATTTTTATAAATTTTCTTTTTGGTATAGTCTACCTATACCACTTTGTATGTTTTTTGCTTAATCACCCAAAAAAGGTTGAACGGATTTGGATGAAATTTCACACATAGATAGTTTATAACCTGGATTAACACATGATACTATATAAATCGGAATGCAGACGAAGTCAAGGGTAAAAACTAGTTCACGCAGACCATTTACGTAGTAAGTTTTTTAAACTTCAACTCATTAAACATAAATGAGGTACATATATTTTATATACGTACCAGACACTTATTTCGGAACAAGCAGCACTCCGTGGTTTCACCCGCGTCATTCCCGTTCCCGTGGGAAAATTATAGCCCAGAAAAGTAGGCTTTCCATTGGTGAAAAAATGTTTCATGTACAGACACGGTCCCGTTACAGTTTATTGTACCTATAGATAACGAAGTAATTAGTACGCCAGTAAAATCAAGGAAAAGATTGTATTTCGGTGTGACAAATGTACTAAGAATGTGTGAACTAAGAAGTGATTTTGTGTGGTTCAATCAGTTGAAAGGAAGTCGTTATTGATGGGTTTTACCTAAATATCCACATTTACATGTTTAGTCCGCTAAACACTGTTGACGTGGTAGAGAACTTCACTTGAACCAACATAATTAGGAAGATTTTATTAATTACATTTAAAAAATAACAGGAAAGATAGGAATGATTATACAAGATGTATGGAACTTGAATGCAATGCTTTGTTCCTGAGCAAGAACAAAGGAAGATAATATGTACAATCAGAGTCCAGCTCCAGACTGATCTTCGTATTTTTTAATGATTTCTTAATACGATTATAATGAAGGCAACTTTTTAATGTAAAATAAGTAGGTTCATCGCATATCTACATCTATCTACACTTTTACACTAATCTATATCTATACTAATATTATAAAGACGAAAGATTTGTATTTTTGGATTTTAGTAGGTATGTTTGTTACGAATAAACTCAAAAACTACTCGACAGATTTTTTAAATTCTTTCACCAATGGAAAGCTAGAAGATTCTTGAGTAACATAGGCTATATTTTATTCCCGTATTCCCACGGGAACGGGAACTGCGCAGGTTAAACCCCGCAGAACCGCTTCTATTATATAAAAAGGAAAGATTTGTATTTTTGTATGTTTGTATTTTTGTAACGAATTAACTTAAAAACTACTGGATTGCTTTCAAAAATTCTTTCATCTTGAGAATGATACATTATCCCTGAGCAACATAGGCTATATTTATTACTAAAAAAAACCGGCCAAGTGCGAGTCGGACTCGCGCACCGAGGGTTCCGTACAACCTTGCAAATTTATGGTTTTCGTAATTTTTCCTTTATCTATGCTATAAGACGTTGCTTCGTACCAAATTTCAAGATTCTGAGTTCACGGGAAGCACCCTGTAGGTTTTGATTCCCTTGCAAGTGTCGAAAATTTGCGGCATAAATGGCTGTATCTTTTGATTGCGTTGGCTTAGAAGTTTGATTTTTTCACAGCTTCAAGGGACAGTAGACCTGAGTAATTGATATAAATTTCAGCTTCATACCTCCACGCGTTCCTGAGAAAAAGGGTCTTGACAGACGGACGGACGGACGGACAGACGGACAACAAAGTGATCCTATAAGGGTTCCGTTTTTTCCTTTTGAGGTACGGAACCCTAAAAATTAGGTATCAATACTAAAACTTTAATAATGTTACCCAACGTGTAAAATTCAGCTTTAAAATGTCTGTCATCGCATGCGCTGCGGAAACTATTGATGGTAGAACAAAATAATGTTCTACAATATTAAAGAACATATTAATATCTACAAAAAACTTCGCGATATCATATATTTCATTATTTTAGTTATGTCACTATACTTACTACTTTTTTACATTTTAAAAGTTGATAGAAATGCCGACCAAAGTCAGACCACCTTTATAATAATCCTTATCCAAATAAATTATTTCTTATTTAATACTGTTTTACCTGTAGATTATTTTTGAATTATTGAAATCGGACATTCCATTCTAAAGATATCACGAATTTAAAAATCTTAACTTCACTATCACTCGAATCGTTTGTTCTTCGTACATAACTGTCTATCACTACTGTTGGCGACTGGCTGGTCGCCGTGGCAAGGTTTATATGAACGATTTATTTGTATATATTGACATATTCCTTTTTTACTTTTAGTTGTCAGTTGAAGTTCATAAGCATTACATGTTCTTTTCCTTAAAAGTGAGTTTTCTTTATATTCTTCAAACTATACAGTCCACATCGTTCGGCAACAACTACATACTCGTAGTATAAAACAAAGTCGCTTTCTCTGTCCCTATATCCCTATGTCCCTATGTAGGTATGTTTAAATCTTTAAAACTACTCAACGGATTTTGATGCGGTTTTTTTTAATAGATAGAGTGATTCAAGAGGAAGGTTTTAGTATAAGCATTGCACCCGTGCGACGCCGGGGCGGGTTGCTAGTAATATTATAAATGCTAATTTGTTTGTTAGTACGCTTTCACGCCTAAACCATTAAACCAATTTTAATAATTCTTTAACTAATGGAAAGCTACATTATCAGTTAGTAACAAAGGCTATATTATTTTACCCCCGTATTCCCACGGGAACGGTAATTACGCCGATGAAACCGCGCGGAACATCTGTTACATAGATAAATTAAAGAGAAGTAATTAAATGGGCAGCAATTATAAAATTTGGTTAGCCACAAAAAATCAGCATTTAAATCATTTGGTCGGCATACAAAGATTTTGTTCGCAAATAAAAAAATCAGGCAGCAATCCTTGTTCGGCAAATAATTTTGATAATGGTCAAAAATTAAATCAGAAATAGGCAGCTTACAATAACATGGGTTTGCATAATAAACATTCAATCCGCAAAATAGTTACTTGGTCCGCAAAATAACTACTTGGTCAGCAAGACTTCATGATTGAACAGCAGAGAAAACATGTCGTAAATTATACTAACTATAACCAGTCCCAGTCCGAGTCCGACTCCCGGTCCCGGTCTCAGTCCCACTCCCACTCTGACTCCCACTCCCACCCCACCCCCAACCCCACTCCCACGCACACACTCTCACACTCCCACACCCACCCTCACTACAACCACCACCACTCCCACTACCACTACCACCACCACCACTACTTGTAATCGTAATAATAATTATAATGATAAAAGTTGCATAATCCAAAGTCCTTCTTAATCTTTGTAAGGAATGCGCCCATTTTGCGCATGACAAGTTTGCTAAGATTATTTTTGCTACTTTTATATGCAGCTCAAAAAATATTTTTTGGCTTCCCCTCTGAGTGCTTACCAAAATTTTATTAAACAGTAGCAGCTCAAAAATAATTACAGCCATCCAGAATGACATAAAATGCTGACAGGTTTTGTAATGTTTGCTGGCCATGAGTTGCTGACCAATTAGCTATTTCTGCTTACAGATTATATTTTTCTGCTTACAAAAATACGAATACTCTGCTAACCATTTAAATAACACCTAAATTAAATATATATATTTGACATTCTACTACAATTATTATTCGACAAATAATATTGTAATTACCAGTACCTAAGTATAAAGTATTATGGAATAACAAAATAAACTAGGTACAGTGAGTGGGTGGACAAAATAATAATAATAATAAATTGACTTCAGGAATTTCATCTTACTAATACGTGAAGTAAAAACTTTGTAAGTACCTACCCCTTTTTACGAAAATTGCGAGGACGGAGGAGTATGAAATTTTGCACATTTATCTATCTATACTAATATTATAAAGAGGAAAGATTTGTATTTTTGTATGTTTGTTACGAATAAACTCAAAAACTACTGGACCGATTTCAAAAAATCTTTTACTAATGTAAAGCTAGAATATCCCTGAGTAGCATAGGCTATATTTTTATTTCCGTAGTAACTACGCAGAACCGCTACTAGTTTATATATATAGAAGGAGGAAGTGAAGAATGCCATTAAAAAAAATTAAATAACTTATGATTTTAATTAATTATGGTTGAATTTCGACCACTGGGCGACCACTAGTAAATATTAATAAATAAGTTATACTGAAAACAGGCGCCTGTGCAACTACAAACCTTATTGTTAGTGCAGTAGAGTCGCGGATGCTAGAACTGGGAGGAAAACGGCGTAGATTGGCAACGTGCATCGCCCTCGGTCGCCAGCCTGTGTTTTTGCATTCGCGACTCTACAGGAATAATAAATAGATACTTAAAGTACCTAATAAAGTTTCTTTTCCAAGTACTTTACTGTGCTGCTCCACGCATCCTTTTGCTTTTACATATAAATAGACCTTAAATTAATACGCTTTAAAATCCGGTATGTATTAAAAAAAAAATCTTCTTGAATTACGAATCATTTGTTTCTTTCCCCTCATCCTATCTGTGACGCATTATTATTGAAAGAAGCTGTTATGAACAGTCGACTGTCAATGGAGCGGAGGCATGCGAGCGCATTGCATAACGGACCGGTCGCCCAAGGTCTGTGTCGTCTGTCGAATGTCGATGCACAACACCGCGTGCGCCGGTCCGGAAACACATGCGTCTTCGTCGTAAAATTGTTTTTATGCCCGCGACTTTATCTGTTTTCTGTGATCAAAACTAGCCTAGCCTTCCTCAAGATGCAAGCTGCCTCCATGCCAAATTTCATTATCACGAAATACATTGCAGAGTTAGTTACTTCGCATAATAAGTAGGGATACATAAAGTAAGTGGAACATAAATAAAGTACTTAGTAACAAAGGATCATAACATAACATAAATACAATAATAGTTATTGTTTTGTATACATTATCATTATCACAGAAAAGCTGATAAAATACTAAGCTGTCGTTAAATTTTTTTTCATTTACCGCTCTATTAATGAAACCGCTGCCATAATAATTATTTTTTAGTCCACATGATAGTATTTTCACATACTTACCACTCCGATACCGGATATCAAAACCAACGCAATTCCTATATTTATCTTGTTTCTACATCGGATCGGCTTTTGATAATATCGACATCGAACCAGATCATGTGAAAACGCTCTTATTTATTTTATTAATCATGCATTGACACAGAGTGAGTATACCTTTACCTACCTATTATTGTATTGTAAGTATAATTGTACCTATATTTTAAGTACATACAATTATGTGTGACGCATTTCAAGTCCCAAGCGTATTTGACCGCGTTGATGGATGGACGGATTGCTTTATAGGGTAACAGTGCCTATAGTTGGCCAGAATGAACGACGCATTGTTTAAAACATTTTCGTTTTGAGTTGTCACTTTATAGCGAAGTTACAACTCAGGATGGGGCAACATTATAAGAGAGCACTTAGTACTAATTATTCTTAAAGATAATAGGATTACAAGTACACGTGCAGACATTAATTGAACTAAGCATTGATACCTAAACGAGTATCTATTATGTCTTCGCAGGCGCATCATCTAAGATGCATGAATGTTATAAAAAGCTAGCTAGCACTAGCTTGAATACAATCTAAGTTTTTTAATGGTTCTACAAAATATCGTAGGTGCCAACCCTGTGCGCGGGTAGCAGGAAGCAGCTACTTGAAGTGTCAGCCAACGCATGCGCTGGACGGTCCGTCGCCGGATGTTCTGAGTACCGACCCACACTATTCCATAGAGCACACGCATTATTATGATGATTTAGAGCCTTTTAGAACACGTCACCAGAGAACAAGAAAGTCAATCAAACCGTCTTTTACACACACATAAATACTTCATTCCCATAAACGCTGATCGTTTGAGCTTTGTGCCGTTTGTTACAAATTGTGAAGACACTTTTTGGTTTTAAAATACAAAACTCGAATGGGTGCGTCTCATTTGATAGAAATACACTTGGCATAATCATGAGATTACCATTCAAAAGGTATAATTGTCATTAGATATAACAACGGCAAGCATAACTTTATTGGATATACCTAATGCTCAAGTGATCGCAAATTTTACAGATAGAATTTTATATTCTACTAGCAGCGCCCCGCGGTTTCACCCGCGTAGTTTCCGTTCCGGTGGAAACACGGGGATAAAATATAGCCTAAGTTTTATTCCGATGTATAAGCTCTCCAACTGTAAAGTTTCGTCAAAATCCGTTCAGTAGTTTTTCGTGAAAGAGTAATAAACATACATACATCCATACTCACAAACTTTTGCGTTTATAATATTAGTACGAAGTAGGATTGTTACCCGTTATCTTTATATTATGTGAGTTCAACCTTTTTTGAACAAAATCGGATTGAGTTTTCAAACATGAAACTGTCTGATATCTAAATAAACATTTTCTGATAGTTTCTCCATTAGCCCTGATATTATGATTAGCAGTGATAGCCCTGACGGTTAAAGAGCCGGCCGAAAATCAGTGAGGCTTGGGATCGAGTCCCTGGCATGTACCAATGAGTTTTTCAAAAAACTTACGTACATATTTATCACTAGCTCGATGGTGAAGGAAAACATCGTGAGGAAACCCGCAGGTCTCAGAATTAATCCTGAGACATGCGTGTAAATAGACCCGGTCCGGCGATGGGCTCACCACCTATCACGTTTAGGGGTCCAATGTATCTCGTGAAATGTGGGTATATCCAGTAATGGAATACCTCTGCCTACCCCCTCGGGGGTGAAAGGCGTGAGATTATATTATTATATATTTTCCATTAACATATATAAAATTCAACTTTAAAAATATGACGAAAGTATAACCTTAATTCACTATGATGATAAGGGTGTCTGACAGGAGGTTTCCACCATGCTAAGTGTCTGACAATGGACGACGCGATTTCTAATATTAATTCAAATAAAGTATATAATGTAAAAACTGGGCTTTACACTTTAACGAATTTGATGTGCAATTTTATACACCTTTACTACCTGTTACCTTCCAAAGCCACCGTGATCCAAACTTCATAGTCGGGGATCGTTTTCACCTGTATTAGAGACATACACAGAGAAACTTTGAGGCCTTACAAAATGACCACCGTCTGATCATCGCGGGCTCTTCCTCGTAGTTTGTTCAGTACAAAATACACACACCGGCACAATTAGCGGAACAGAAAAAAAAGGGAGTATTTACGCATTTTTGCGTGTTACTGGCCGGCTAAACAAGCTTTTTTTAAATTTGGGTTTTAATTTAAAAATGGAATACTAAGCGACTGCCCTTTTTCTCATTCTTTTGTTTTAATTTTCATTGATTCATTTTTTCCACCGCTTGTCCGTTTTTAGAAGGTTCGTGAATTCCATTTGAAAAGCTTTGAATTGCAGTTTTTGAGGCTTTTGAGTTTTTTCGCATATTGATAATTTACGAGCATCTAATTATGCCTGATTTAACGCCATCAGAAATCATTAGGGCAGATCAAATGAGGAGAAATGGTCAAACCTACAGATCGATTGCCAGAAGCCTTCGTCGATCGTTATCAACGATTTATCGTAGCATCCAACGATACAGATTGACGAATGCTCTAGTGAGAAGGAGAGGACAAGGCCGGAAAAGGTGTACTTCAAGGAGGGATGACCGTTTTCTCCAACTTCAAGTCCGACGGAACACGAGACTAACGGCGGTGCAGGCTCGAAATTTACTGGAAGAGGTACGAGCAGTAAGGATGAGTGAGCGGACAGTTCGTAGAAGATTCGAAGAAGTGGGTATAGGCTCGTATGTGCCGGCCAAAGCCCCAAAACTTGAGAGACATCATCGCACAAACCGTCTACACTATGGTCGTGAACATCGTGATTGGGACTTCGACGACTGGGGACAGGTTCTTTTTACTGATGAATGCAGAGTTATGTTAAATCAAATTGATGGAAGGCAGCGAGTATGGAGACGCAAAGGAGAACGGTATATCCAGTCTAATTTTGAAAATACAGTTGCATATGGCGGCGGTTCAATTATGGTCTGGGGAGGAATATGTTTAGGAGCTCGTACGGAGTTAGTAGTGGTCGATGGCGGGAATCTGAATGCTGATCGGTATATCAGGGAGATTTTAGAAGAACATGTTGTGCCATTTGCCCCCTTTATTGGTAACAACTTCATTCTAATGCAGGATAATGCTCGGGCTCACAGTGCTCGCACAGTACAGACATACCTAAACCATGTTGGTATAACGGTGATGGAGTGGCCAGCACGGTCCCCCGATATGAACCCTATAGAACACGTCTGGGACTTGCTAAAGAGGAGTGTAAAGTCAAGAATGCCCCCTCCCAATAATCTCAACGAGTTGCGAAACGCATTACTTGAAGAATGGCAGAGGTTGCCCCAAGAAACCATTGATAACATCATCCGCAGCATGCCCAGACGGATGGAAACCCTCATCAGAGCACGAGGAGGAAACACTCGATATTGAACAGTCATTGAAATTGTTGTTAAACTTTGGAAAATCTTGAATTTTCTGCTGTTTCTCTATAATTAAAAATCGAAGAAAAATGCATTTTGTTTAATTTAATTTTTATTTTTATAAAATTTTAAGTATGGTGTTACAAATGAATGTCAAAACATGTTAATTTAATTGTTGTTTCATTTTAAATAATATATTGTTTAAAAATTACATTCATTGTTCTAAATTCCCTCTTTTTTCTCCTTTTTTTTTCTGTTCCGCTAATTGTGCCGGTGTGTGTAGTTTGTAGCGTTTATCTTTACTAAGAGTTTATACTTTAAAAATCGAACAACATTGTGAAATCGGTAAAAAACTGTCAATATTTTTTTATATTTTCCGGTACAGTTAATTAGTTTATACCAAGATGTATAAATACGATATGTCTTCTGGCGGGGTTGAATTACTTACTTGAATTAGTCAATGGAGTACACAGTGGCCTGTCTCAACGAGCTGTTCCCAAGTACAATGACCTGTCCAATGTCCATTAGAGTCATACGATCGGATCTTTCATTTCTCTGACAAGGGCAACAGAGCGGGTTAAAAGAAACTGATACGGTTGCCGTCGTTTCGCCGGTTTCAACAGTTTGTCAAAATTGGTAAAGTTGACAACAGATCAAGCTACATACTCACAGACCTGAATCTATATCTGTGTACTCTTAACACTATATAACTAGCTATAACGAAATTAAACAAAGTACAAACAAAACCATACTGACTTCTGCCATGAAAGTTTTTAGAGTTTACCATTTCATACAATGGTACTATTTCATTCTTGCTTCATTCACAGCACAAAATCCTTATCAAGTTTTTTTTGTTTGGATAATGCAAGAACTACCATCATGTAAACCTGTTTAGGAAGTGGTGCGAAAATGATAATCAAGCGCTATATCGTTTCAACAGACTTACAAAGTGAGCCTTAAGCCGTATACAGAAAGAAAACTGAAAGCTTGTCGGCGCCGATCGGCGCCGGTCCATTCTACAGAAAGCAAGCAGATTGAAGCAGAGCGAGCAAAATGTCGTACGATGATTGGCGGGCGGCACCAGTGCTGACCGGCGCGAGTCGGCGCCGATCGGCACCTATCGGCGCCGATAAGCGCCCATCGGCGCTTATCAGCGCTTGTTCATATAAATGCCTCCGCCGGTTACCTGCGCAGACCGGCGCGGCGCTGATAGGTTTTCGGCTTTCTTTCTGTATACGGCTTTATAACATCGCTCAGTTTATGACCGTAAAACTTAAACCGAGCTATTATACACAGGTGCATAATATTTCGAAGGGCCTGTTGGCTCGTGTTGGTAGTGACCCTGCCTTCAGAGCGTCGCGGGTTCGATTCCCGATAGAGGCCAACATTTGTGTGCACGAACAAGTATGTTGGTTTCGTGTCTGCTTGTTTAATATTTATTTAAGTATGTATGTCTATCAGTTATTTATTACCCATAGTACAGGCTCTGCTTAGTTTGGTGTGTGAATTGTCTCCCACAATTTATTTTACGCCTTTTTTATTATTTAACAAAACAAATTTAACTTGGTAGGAATTTTCATTTCCCATTTAGTGTATTACAATGGCTTTTTAACTTGATAGCTCTGAAGTTGCACAAATGGCTGCGCAATAACATTTTTTAGGCGGTAAAGCTGAGTTAAAACTGCTGTACTGTATGTAGGTATAATATCTCCTGTACTAACTTTTTTTAAGTCTCCCATAATCATGTTGCTTTTGCATAATATTAATAATATTTGGAAGAGCATTGTCTGTAAGCTGTGAGTTTGAAAATAGAATTTCTGTTTTATGACAACAGTCGAGTCGGCGCGGAGCAGGCGGGCCTCTGCGCATAGTGAAAGCGACCTAGCGCGGTGACCTGACCTCTCTGATCTGTCTCGTAGGGCTCTAGCCCTTTGAGTGAGTTTACATGCGCGTCGACTAATATAAAAGGACCAACGAAGACCAATGACATCGGAAATGATCTATATCTACAAGACGTGTAGATTTACTGAGACGGCACGAATCGCTCAATTACTTATGTCTTAATTCTAAATTGGGTTGGCTAGGTGATGGTCTAGTAATATCCTTCGTTTTATCGTCTTTCAAAACTTATATACCTGTGGAAAATGAACTGAATAAGTACCTACAAAATTATGACTTGAACTTGTATTTTTAGTGCTCAATTGCGCTTTACTTTTTCAATTGGTAAATATTTTGAAATTTGCGGCTGCAGGTAAGTGTAAAATTAAAATACCTATATTCATAGAGGCGTTTAGGGAAATCTTGTAAATAATAGTTATTCGCAATGAGGCTTATTTCGCAAAGAAAAACTACCTACTTCTCGTTTTATCGATAAATGGCGACGGTGTGCATCTGGATTGAGGGCCCACTTTTTAAATTATTGCGAAACGAAATGATACTTACAGGGCATTTACTTAAAATTATGTAAAACTTAAAGCAAAGATTCTTAAATTTCTTAAACGTGAATCAAAAGAGTTATGGTCAAATAGCTTGGGCCCTCAATCCTGACGCCTGGATAAAACGGCATAGTCGAATCTCAGAAAGTACTATCCCTGGGATAATAATTGTTATTTGAGTATTTAGTTAGGAATTTCTTAAATACATTAAGAAATTGTCAAGTCTTAAGAATGCGACAATACAGATTTATGGCGGTTTAGCTTGGGCCCTCAATTCATAAATTTTGTTATTGTGGAATCAGCAAAAAATATGAGTTTTTCTAAGGAAAGATCTTAATACGACTATAATATATTCTATATATATCTCGGAAAATTTGTTAAAAAGAAATAACGACACAAAAGTTAATTGTTAAAAAGTTATTGAAATTCGTATTTTTTCAAAACGTCTGAACTGAGGGCCCAAGATTTTTGTCAGTATTGACTAGGCTAAGCCTTCTACACTACCGCACTTTAGGCTAAGTATTTTAACAAATTTTTAAGTAAAAGGCAACAAAGCGTCCATTCTTCTAAATGCCGTACTTTAGGAGAAAATTGATTTTCGATGTTTTATATGAGAAAATTCAGTAGGGTGACCATAATGTTTATCGTAAGTATAAACAAGTATTTGTCGTGATCATGTAAGTAGTATTTTGTAAAGCGCAGATAGAATATATATATTTATACAACGCGTAACAGAAAAATCGCAATTCCTCATACACCCCGGTTAGTAATTAATATAAAAAAAAAGATGCAATCGAACTTTAGTTGTGTCTAACCAATTTTCTTAAATATCGATCTATAATAGCACGATTTCAACAGATAGCACTAAATTCAGCTATGCTAATTCATTTTTCGGAAAAATTTAACACGTATTAAAAATAGATGAAATCGAATAAGTAGTCGATACTGAACAAACTAATTTCAGGAATTGCGCTTATTCTGTTACATATTGTATATAATATATAAAGCTCGATATAATTATATACGACTAGCTGTCCTGTGCCTTCACCTACGTATGCGTGGAAAAATAAAATAAGAAAGTGCCAATAATCAATGAAATTATGTATTGGACGTATTAAAATTATGACCCTGTATATTAACAACTAGCAGTGCCTTGCGGTTTCATCCGCGTAGTTCCCGTTCCCGTGAAAATACGGAAATAAAATATAGCCTTTGTTACTCCCTGATAATGTATCTTTCCATTGGTAAAAGAACTTTTTAAATCGGTTACGTGGTTTAGGCCTGTTCCCGTGGGAAAATTATAGCACATGTTACTCCCAGAAAAGTACGCTTTAAACCGGCAAAAGATTTTTTTAAATCGGTAAAACCGGTAGTATCGGAGCTTTTTCAATACAAAAAATCAAAACTTTCCTCAATCCAGTATATTCCAGTTCCCGTGGGAATATCAAAAAATCCCTTCATAGCGGGTGCCCATCGGCGTTTCCTGCGCGGATCCGGTTTATTCCCGTTCCCGTGGAAATTTTCAAAAATCTCTTCATAGCGGTTGGCTAAGATATAAAAGACACCTATATTTCAAGTTTCTAGGTGTTATCGATTTCTTTTTTCACCTGTTTTTTATATTTTCCCGTGGGAATGAGATATTTTTCTGGAATAAAGAGTACCCTAGATGTTGACCCGGGTACTCAGTTATATCCATACCAAATTTCATCAAAATCCGTCTAGTAGTTTTTGCGTGATGCGTGCACAACCAGACAGACAGACAGACAGATATAGACAGACGGACAGACAGACAGACACAAATTTAAAAAGATGTTGTTTTGGTATCTATATCGATAATTATATAGACTAGATAAAATAGACTCGTTAAAATTTTCAAAAAACATTTCATATACAGCCACGGCCCCTTAGTACAGTGAATAGAGACCAAATAAGGGGGGTTACCTTACAAACGGTCCGGTAGTTCTAAATTTTTTACATGTTGTCTAGGATGGTTGTTAAGTATTTAAAATGCAAAATGCACAATTCCCCCCCCCTCCGCGCCCGCCGCCATCTTGAAAAAACCGAAAAAAATCGGCACTTTTTTTAGATTTTCACTTATATCTTTGTTTCGGTGCATTTTAGCTACAAAACAGTTCTATTCAATGTTGTAGAGAATGAAATTCCCTATAATATAAGTGTTAAATTTTGTTTGTAGGGCAGATAGTTCACGAGATATGATATTTTAAAAAATATAAAAAAATACGCATTTTCCGGAAATTTTTAAGATATAAGTGAAAATCTAAAAAAAGTGCCGATTTTTTTCGGTTTTTTCAAGATGGCGGCGGGCGCGGAGGGGGGGGAATTGTGCATTTTGCATTTTGAACACTTAACAACCATCCTAGACAACATGTAAAAAATTTAGAACTACCGGACCGTTTGTAAGGTATCAGCCCTCTATTCACTGGGTTACCTTTAGAGTTTTGTTTTATGTATAGATAACATTTTTACATATTTAGCTTACAAATAAGGGTACTCACCTTAATTTGTTTTTTACAAGAAAATAAAAATAATATGAAACCCTGCCAAAATCTTTATTCTTTTACATTATAATCTGCCAAAACATATGAAATAGTATGAATATAATTATATTATACTATCACTAATATGAGTCAAAACCCGAAATACACAGCAAAATGAAAATTAAACAAAAAACATGACGGGACCGCGCGTACGTCAGGCGTCAAAAATACGAATACTATGATAACCATTTAAATAACACCCTATAATAATTATTGGATCACACAAAACGTAATCGCTTCCGACAACAACTATTCGCTTATGAAATATCTTATATGAGGATACATGCTGATTTGTCTCAAAAAAGTAACAAAATCATATTCACTCTACTGAATTTTCTCATATAAAACATCGAAAATCAATTTTCTCCTAAAGTACGGCATTTAGAAGAATGGACGCTTTGTAGCCTTTTACTTAAAAATTTGTTAAAATACTTAGCCTTAAGTGCGGTAGTGCAGAAGGCTTAGCCTAGTCAATACTGACAAAAACCTTGGACCCTCAGTTCAGACGTTTTGAAAAAATACGAATTTCAATAACTTTTTAACAATTAACTTTTGTGTCGTTATTTCTTTTTAACAAATTTTCCGAGATATGGAACCCAAATATATTATAGTCGTATTAATATCTTTCCTTAGAAAAACTCATATTTTTTGCTGATTCCACAATAACAAAACTGATGAATTGAGGGCCCAAGCTAAACCGCCATAAATCTGTATTGTCGCATTCTTAAGACTTGACAATTTCTTAATGTATTTAAGAAATTCCTAACTAAATACTCAAATAAAAATTATTATCCCAGGGATAGTACTTTCTGAGATTTGACTATGCCGTTTTATGCAGGCGTCAGGATTGAGGGCCCAAGCTATTTGACCATAACTCTTTTGATTCACGTTTAAGAAATTTAAGAATCTTTGCTTTAAGTTTTACATAATTTTAAGTAAATGTCCTGTAAGTATCATTTCGTTTCGCAATAATTTAAAAAGTGGGCCCTCAATCCAGATGCACACATGGCGACGTGACAGCGAAATTTATAACTGTCATGTTTTTTTCGAATGATTGCAAGGTGCAGCATTAGCTTATAGACCATCATGTTATTTAGTGCAATCTAATTTTTGGTTTGGTCTGCTTTCTTCTTTATTATTGATGTAAGTAGTACCTACCCACTAGAATACATCAATGTAATCAAAGACGTTTAAATAAAAAAAATCTCTCGATTGTTTTACTTCCAACCTCTTTGAATGTAATGTTTTGCAGTTGACATAGTGCGCTGTTCATAAGAAAGCTTTCTTTATATCGCGATAATAACAAATAAAATAACGCAATACCTTTTATAATAACCTTTCGTAAAAAGATAATGTATAACAATAAAATATTCAATCTATTATAATTCACTGTCAATATTGTCATGTCAAATTCAAAAGTTTTTTGGTGCATGGGTGCTGCCGGTGCCGCCACAACATTTTATGACTAATTTATCTAGGTTGTAGTTCTAGTATCTAGCTACACACTTTTGAATATTCAATTGACAGATGTCACCGAAAATGCCTCATGTAATTTCGCTATAGGTATATTCAACCGTTATTACAGTTTTAAATAGATTGTTAACTATACTGTTACCATGCTGTCCGACCGATCATCCACTATTAAGAACTGTCAACGCCGCCAAATGATGGAGCTGGAGCTCTATTTTTGATTCGTGATTATGACAATAAAAATGACTGTGACATAGGAGAATAAATAAATAAATAATAAATAAAATCTCACGCCTTTTATCCCTGAGGGGGTAGGCAGAGGCATTCAATTTCTGGATATACCCACTTTTCACGAGATGTTCTTAGGACCCCTAAACGTGATACACATGTCTCAGAATTAATTCTGGGACGTGCGGGTTTCCTCACGATGTTTTCTTTCACCGTCGAGCTAGTGATAACATAGGAGAAATTTCGTTTTTTTGACCCGTGGTGACAACTTGTCACAACTCAAACGCTGGAGCGAGTGGTTTGATTGACAACAGCTTTACTCTTTTTTTAAATCATAATCCAAACAATCCTGACACATTTTCATACTCTGTTTTCATTGTGGTAATTATAAGTTTAAATTTTTTGTACACACGTTAAATTATATATTGGCAACACTGGTAAGTCACCATTAAAAATACCGAAAATCAAGATAGTGAGATTTGCAAGTCGACGACTTAGGTCGTGTAGGAGGAGGCTGTCACGAGTCGAAAATAGAGGTCTGTGGGGTATAAATTACCTACTTTTAAAAATGAAAGAGTCTTTTTTGCCTTATATCACTAATAAGTAAACGTGCACATTAGAAATACAGAGACAGGCAAGGAGACAGGAGTAAAACTGTAGTAGTCAGTTGCGAAAAGTGACATATAACTGGACTTTTTTGAGTAGGTACTGAATATCGCGTAGGTAACTCTTGAGGCAGTAAGGGCGCAGGCCGGACCTGACGACCTGACCAAATTAGGCAGACCTTGTCAGAAGGTTGATCGCGCTTTAGGGTGATAAGCTCAAGGTTTATTACTTCCTTCTTTATTCGCATACTAGTCGGGTTTTCATGTTACGTCTTATAGTATTTTATTTATCATAAGTACTTATGACTGTGTTGTCAGTAAACGTACAGTCAACAAAGTTGTTAGGGTTACATGGCCAGTAACTAAGAACTCATTTTTCTGGAGTAGTCATAACTAAATCTTATTCATTATTGTTTATTTCAAAAGATATCTTTGATCCCTATAATTTACAAAAAAAAACTATAAATACATTTAAGGCTTTAAGAGAAAACTGAATCTTAGTTTCTGGTCATGTAACACTAACAACTTTGTTGACTGTACAGTCAAGAGCTTGACAAATTGGACTTTGTATCGTTCTGATTACAATCGATTTAGAGGTCAGACTTGCACTACAAGTGTAAAGTTTCATGAGCTCTTGACTATAAAGTACTAGCATCGCCCCGCGGTTTCACCCGCGTAGTTCCCGGTCCCGTGGGAATACGGGGATAAAATATAGCCTATGTGTTATTCTGATGTATAAGCTATATAGCTGAAAAGTTTAATCAAAATCAGTTCAGTAGTTTTTGCGTGGAAGAGGAACAAACACCCATCTATACAAACTTTCGCATTTATAATATTAGTAGGATCTAACCCATCTTAATCTTAGTTTATAATTTTATGAATTATAAGTTAAACAAATATACATCCCTACATAGTATAAAACCTATATCCCTATGTCCCTTTGTATGCTTAAATCTTTAAAACTACGCAACGGATTTTGATGAGGTTTTTTTTAATAGATAGAGTGATTCCAGAGGAAGGTTTTAGTGTTAGCATTGCACCCGTGCAAAGCCGGGGCGGGTCGCTAGTACTACAATAATTTTATTGATTTTATAAATAAAACTAGATGTCGCGCGGTGCGCGAGGCCGCAAGCGGCCACGCGTGTCTCGGTGGGGTCGTATTTTGACAGAAAAATAAAGTCTAATTTTGGGCGCCCATCTTGTTTTAGCCATTTTTGATAATTATCTAAGTATGTGAATTTTGTCTTTTTTTAGTATAAGTCGAAAAATAATAAAATTTTGTAAAATATTTCTTGTCATGGCAACACTGCTTACTGAGACCCACAATCGCTCCATATAACCCAACTTTTCAAAGTGTCGCCAACTTGCCTAAAAATACCGATAAAAACTATAAAAACCCATTTTTTTCAGTAAAGAGAGAATACCGGAGCGGCCATCTTGTTTTTCCAGTTTTTCGGATTTTTCTGGTAAACTCCTGTAGTTTAAATCCCTATTCAATGACATCAATAACGTCTCTATAGCATATTGGCATCTGGGAGATCAATTCGGGTCTTTTGAGGTCTACCCTAAAAATTCAATCGGCCGTAACTTTCAGTGTTGCCAGGTGAAATTCAAAAAACCTGCAAAAGGTCATAGAAAGAGATAAAATGTACCGTAGACTGTTACTTGTTTATGCAAAATGGTAAAATTTCGAGTTTTGACTTTATGCCTTAAAAGTAAAAAAAATACCCCAAAATTTGGGAAAATTCTTAAACATGGCAACATAACGTAATAAGACCTCCAACCCCGTCATATAAGCCAACTCGCTCAAGTGTCGCCATCTTGCCGAAAATCGACATTCAAAATCTGGTAAAATTTATCTTTTTCTTTTGGAGCTAATCACAGGGCGGCCATGTTGGATTTTCAGTTTTTCGGATTTTTCTGGTAAACTACGGGATGTGCCTAAAAAGATGACGTGCCATTTGTAACTGCAGGATGTCGGCACCTGTGCTGCTAATTCGGGTCAAGTGGGGTCTACAAAAGCCTAAACTTTGAAACATTACTACGCGGCCGCCATTTTGTTTTTTCAACTTTTTTAAAAATATTAGTAAATTATCTTAGCGATCCTACAGATGCCGAAAATTTGAACCGAATCGGCCGGAAAACAAAAGAGATACGATAGGCAAGCTTGGCCGCCATTTTGTTTTTTTGAAAAGTCGGAATTTTCCCGGGGTCACTCCGCCATTTTGCACACTTTTCTCATATATGACTTTTCTCCAAAACGACTTCTTCTGGGAGAACAATTATGTCAATCAGTCAGTCAGTTGTAATCGAGTTTTATATATTATTAACTAGATGTCGCGCGGTGCGCGAGGCCGCAAGCGGCCACGCGTGTCTCTGTGGGGTCTTATTTTGACAGAAAAATAAAGTCAAATTTTTGGCGGGCATCTTTTTTAGCCATTTTTGATAATTTTCTAAGTGAATATAGTAAATTTTAACCACAAGTCGAAAAATAAAAAAATTTTCTAAAATATTTCTTTTCATGGCAACACTGCTTACTGAGACCCACAAACGCTCCATACAACCCAACTTTCCAAAGTGTTGCCAACTTGCCTAAAAATACCGAAAAAAATGATAAAAACCCAATTTTTTCAGTAAAGAGAGAATACCGGAGCGGCCATCTTGTTTTTCCAGTTTTTCGGATTTTTCTGGTAAACTACAGGATATGCTCTGTGCAATGACATCAATCACGTCTCTATAGCATATTGGCATCTGGGAGATCAATTCGGGTCTTTTGAGGTCTACCCTAAAAATTCAATCGGCCATAACTTTCAGTGTTGCCAAGTGAAATTTAAAAAACCTACAAAAGGTCATAGGGAGAGATAAAATGTACCGTTGACTGTTACTCGTTTTTGCAAAATGGTAAAATTTCGAGTTTTGACTTTTTGCATTAAAAGTAAAAAAAATACCCCCAATTTTGGGAAAATTGTTAAACATGGCAACACTCCGTAATGAGACCTCTAACCCCGCCATACAAGCCAACTCGCTCAGGTGTCGCCATCTTGCCGAAAATCAACTTTCAAAATCTGGTAAAATTCATCTTTTCCTTTGGGAGCCAATCACAGGGCGGCCATCTTGGATTTTCAGTTTTTCGGATTTTTCTGGTAAACTACAGGACATGAACTACGTGATGACACTTAAAACATCCCCGTAGCATATTAGCATCTGGGAGATCAATTAGGGTCAACTGGGGTCTAAAACCACTCCAACTTTGAATTACTATTACGGGGTCGCCATTTTGTTTTTTTAACTTTTTAAATAATTTTCGTAAATCATCTAAAAAGTTTAACCGATTCTAAAAATTTGATCCATATCGGCCGGAAAACAAAAGAGATACAATAGGCAACCCTGGCCGCCATTTTGTTTTTTTGAAAAGTCGGAATTTTCCCTGGGTCACTCCGCCATCTTGCACACTTTTTCTCTACATGACTTGACTCCAAAACGACTCCTTCTGGGAGAACAATTATGTCAATCAGTCAGTGAGTGAGTGAGTCAGTGAGTGAGTGGTAGTCGAGCTTTATATATTATAGACTAGATGTCGCGCGGTGCGCGAGGCCGCAAGCGGCCACGCGTGTCTCTGTGCGGTTCGATTGTGACAGAAAAATAAAGTCTACTTTTGGGGCGGCCATCTTGTTTTAGCCGTTTTAAGTCGAAAAATAATAAAATTTTGTGAAATATTACTTTTCATGGCAACACTGTTTACTGAGACCCACAATCGCTCCATACAAGTCAACTTTCCAAAGTGTTGCCAACTGGCTAAAAAATGCCGATATAGATTAAGAAAATTGAAATTTTTCAGTAAAACAAAAATTACGGGGCGGCCATCTTGCTTTTTCAGATTTTCGGGATTTTCTGGTAAACTACAGGATATACCCTATGCGGTGACACCAAACACATCCCTGTAGCATATCGGCATCTGGGAGATCAATTCGGGTCTTTTGAGGTCTACCCTAAAAATCCAATCGGCCATAACTTTCAGTGTTGCCAGGTGAAATTCAAAAAACCTACAAAAGGTCATAGGGAGGAATAAAATGTTTCACTGACTGTCACTTGTTTTTGCAAAATGGTGAAATTTAGACTTTTGACATTTTGCGTTAAAAGTAAAAAAATACGAAAAATTCCGGGAAAATTCTTCAACACGGCCACACTACGTAGCAAAACCTCCAACCCCGCCATACAAGCCAACTCGCTCAGGTGTCGCCATCTTGCCGAAAATCGACATTCAAAATCTGGTAAAATTCATCTTTTTCTTTGGGAGCCAATTACAGGGCGGCCATCTTGGTTTTTCAAATTTTCGGGATTTTCTGGTAAACTACAGGATATGCCCTGTGCGATGACACCAAACACATCCCTTTAGCATATTGGCATCTGGGAGATCAATTCGGGTCAAGTGGGATCTAAAACCACTCCAATTTTGAAACACTATAACGCAGCCGCCATTTTGTTTTTTCAAATTTTTAAATTATTTTCGTAAATCATACAAGCGATCCTACAGATGCCGAAAATTAGAACCGAATCGGCCGGAAAACAAAAGAAATACGATAAGCAAGTCTGGCCGCCATTTTGTTTTTTTGAAAAGTCGGAATTTTCCCTGGGTCACCCCGCCATCTTGAACACTTTTCTCATATATGACTTGACTCCAAAACGACTCCTTCTGGGAGAACAATTATGTCAATCAGTCAGTGAGTGAGTGAGTCAGTGGTAGTCGAGCTTTATATATTATAAAAATAATAAATAATAAATAAATAGATGTCGCGCGGTGCGCGAGGCCGCAAGCGGCCACGCGTGTCTCTGTGGGGTCTTATTTTGACAGAAAAATAGAGTCAAATTTTGGGCGCCCATCTTGTTTTAGCCATTTTAAATCAAAAAATAATAAAATTTTGTTAAATATTTTTTTTCATGGCAACACTGTTTACTGAGACCCACAATCGCTCCATACAACCCAACTTTCCCAAGTGTTGCCAACTGGCTAAAAAATGCCGATTAACATTAAGAAAATTGAAATTTTTCAGTAAAACAAAAATAACGGGTCGGCCATCTTGTTTTTCCAGTTTTTCGGATTTTTCTGGTAAACTACAGGATATGCCCTATGCAATGACACCAATCACGTCTCTGTAGCATATTGGCATCTGGGAGATCAATTCGCGTCTTTTGAGGTCTACCCTAAAAATTCAATCGGCCATAACTTTCAGTGTTGCCAGGTGAAATTCAAAAAACCTACAAAAGGTCATAGAGAGAGATAAAATGTACCGTTGACTGTTACTCTTTTTTGCAAAATGGTAAAATTTCGAGTTTTGACTTTTTGCATTAAAAGTAAAAAAATACCCAAAATTTTGGGAAAATTATTAAACATGGCAATACTCCGTAATGATACCTCCTACCCCGCCATACAAGCCAACTCGCTTAGGTGTCGCCATCCTGCCGAAAATCGACATTCAAAATCTGGTAAAATTCATCTTTTTCTTTGGGAGCCAATCACAGAGCGGCCATCTTGGATTTTCAGTTTTTCGGATTTTTCTGGTGAACAACAGGATATGCCCTATGCAATGACACCAATCACGTCTCTATAGCATATTAGCATCTGGGAGATCAATTCGGGTCTTTTGAGGTCTACCCTAAAAATTCAATCGGCCATAACTTTCAGTGTTGCCAAGCGAAAATCAAAAAACCTACAAAAGGTCATAAGGAGAGATAAAATGTACCGTTGACTGTTACTCGTTTTCGCAAAATGGTAAGATTTCGAGTTTTGACTTTTTGCATTAAAAGTAAAAAAAACCTCTAATTTTCGGAAAATTGTTAAACATGGCAATACTCTGTAATGAGACCTCTAACCCCGCCATACAAGCCAACTCGCTCAGGTGTCGCCATCTTGCCGAAAATCGACATTCAAAATCTGGTAAAATTCATCTTTTTCTTTGGGAGCCAATTACAGGGCGGCCATCTTGGATTTTCAGTTTTTTGGATTTTTCTGGTAAACTAAAGGAAATGACCTACGTGATGACACTTAAAACATCCCCGTAGCATATTAGCATCTGGGAGATCAATTAGGGTCAACTGGGGTCTAAAACCACTCCAACTTTGAAACACTATAACGCGGCCGCCATTTTGTTTTTTCAACTTTTTAAATAATTTTCGTAAATCATCTAAGCAGTACTACAGATTCCCAAAATTTGAACCGAATCGGCCGGAAAACAAAAGAGATACGATAGGTAACCTTGGCCGCCATTATGTTTTTTTGAAAAGTCGGAATTTTTCCTAGGTCACCCCGCCATCTTGGACACTTTTGTTATAGATGACTTTACTCCAAAACGACTCCTTCTGGGAGAACAATTATGTCAATCAGTCAGTGAGTCAGTGGTAGTCGAGCTTTATATATTATAAATAAACTAGATGTCGCGCGGTGCGCGAGGCCGCAAGCGGCCACGCGTGTCTCTGTGGGGTCTTATTTTGACAGAAAAATAGAGTCAAATTTTGGGCGCCCATCTTGTTTTAGCCATTTTAAATCGAAAAATAATAAAATTTTGTTAAATATTTTTTTTCATGGCAACACTGTTTACTGAGACCCACAATCGCTCCATACAAATCAACTTTCCAAAGTGTTGCCAACTGGCTAAAAAAGCCGATTATTATTAAGAAAATTTAAATTTTTCAGTAAAACAAAAATAACGGGGCGGCCATCTTGTTTTTTCTATTTTTCGGGATTTTCTAGTAAACTACAGGATATACCCTATGCGATGACACCAAACACATCCCTGTAGCATATCAACATCTGGGAGATCAATTCGGGTCTTTTGAGGTCTACCCTAAAAATTAAATCAACCATAACTTTCAGTGTTGCCAGGCGAAAATCAAAAAACCTACAAAAACTCATAAAGAGGGATAAAATGTTTCACTGACTGTCACTTTTTTTTGCAAAATGGTAAAATTTAGAGTTTTGACATTTTGCGTTAAAAGTAAAAAAATACGTTAAATTCCGTGAAAATTCTTAGACACGGCAACACTACGTAGCAAGACCTCTAAACCCGCTATACAGACCAACTCGCTCAAGTGTCGCCATCTTGCCGAAAATTGACATTCAAAATCTGGTAAAATTCATCTTTTTCTTTGGGAGCCAATTACAGGGCGGCCATCTTGGTTTTTCAGATTTTCGGGATTTTCTGGTAAACTACAGGATATGCCCTGTGCGATGACACCAAACACATCCCTTTAGCATATTAGCATCGGGGAGATCAATTCGGGTCAAGTGGGGTCTAAAACCACTCCAACTTTGAAACATTACTACGCGGCCGCCATTTTGTTTTTTCAACTTTTTAAATAATTTTCGTAAATCATCTAAGCAGTACTACAGATTCCCAAAATTTGAACCGAATCGGCCGGAAAACAAAAGAGATACGATAGGCAACCTTGGCCGCCATTTTGTTTTTTTGAAAAGTCGGAATTTTCCCGGGGTCACTCCGCTATCTTGCACACTTTTCTCATATATGACTTGACTCCAAATCGACTCCTTCTGGGAGAACAATTATGTCAATGAGTCAGTGAGTCAGTGAGTCAGTGAGTGGTAATCGAGCTTTATATATTATAGACTAGATGTCGCGCGGAGCGCGAGGCCGCAAGCGGCCACGCGTGTCTCTGTGGGGTCGTATTTTGACAGAAAAATAAAGTCTAACTTTGGGCGCCCATCTTGTTTTAGCCATTTTTTAGTACAAGTCAAAAAATAATAAAATTTTATTAAATATTACTCTTCATGGCAACACTGTTTACTGAGACCCACAATCGCTCCACACAAGTCAACTTTCCAAAGTGTTGCCAACTGGCTAAAAAATGCCGATTCAGATTAAGAAAATTGAAATTTTTCAGTAAAACAAAAATTACGGGGCGGCCATCTTGTTTTTTTCTATTTTTTGGGATTTTCTAGTAAACTACAGGATATACCCTATGCGATGACACCAAACACATCCCTGTAGCATATCGGCATCTGGGAGATCAATTCGGGTCTTTTGAGGTCTACCCTAAAAATTAAATCAACCATAACTTTCAGTGTTGCCAGGCGAAAATCAAAAAACCTACAAAAGGTCATAAGGAGAGATAAAATGTACCGTTGACTGTTACTCGTTTTTGCAAAATGGTAAAATTTTGAGTTTTGACTTTTTGCATAAAAAGTGAAAAACTACCCCAAATTTTGGGAAAATTGTTAAACATGGCAACACAACGTAATGAGACCTCCAACCCCGCTGTACACGCCAACTCGCTCAGGTGTCGCCATCTTGCCGAAAATTGACATTCAAAATCTGGTAAAATTAATCTTTTTCTTTGGGAGCCAATCACAGGGCGGCCATCTTGGATTTTCAGTTTTTCGGATTTTTCTGGTAAACTGCGGGATGTGCCTAAAAAGCTGACATGCCACTTGTAACTGTACGATTTCGGCAACCATGTGTCTAATTCGGGTCAAGTGGGGTCTAAAACCACTCAAACTTTGATACACTATTACGAGGCCGCCATTTTGTTTTTCTAAATTTTTGAGTAATATTTGTAAATCATCTAAGAAATACTACAGATACCAAAAATTTCAACCGAATCGGCCGGAAAACAAAAGAGATACGATAGGCAAGCCCGGCCGCCATTTTGTTTTTTTGAAAAGTCGGAATTTTCCTGGGGTCACCCCGCCACTTTGCACACTTTTCCCCTACATGACTTGACTCCAAAACGACTCCTTCTGGGAGAACAATTATGTCAATCAGTGAGTGAGTGAGTGAGTGGTAGTCGAGCTTTATATATTTATACTAGATGTCGCGCGGTGCGCGAGGCCGCAAGCGGCCACGCGTGTCTCTGTGGGGTCGTATTTTGACAGAAAAATAAAGTCTAACTTTGGGTGCCCATCTTGTTTTAGCCATTTTTGATATTTTTCTATGAGAATTTTGTCTTTTTTTAGTATAACTTGAAAAAACATAAAATTTGTAAAAAATTTTTTTTCATGGCAACACTGCTTACTGAGACCCACAATCGCTCTATACAACCCAACTTGCCAAAGTGTTGCCAACTTGCCTAAAAATACCGATGGAAACTATAAAAATCCATTTTTTTCAGTAAAGAGAGAATACCTGGGCGGCCATCTTGTTTTTTTAGTTTTTCGGATTTTTCTGGTAAACTACAGGATATGTCCTATGCGATGACACCAGTCACGTCTCTATAGCATATTGGCATCTGGGAGATCAATTCGGGTCTTTTGAGGTCTACTCTGAAAATTCAATTAGCCATAACTTTCAGTGTTGCCATGCGAAAATTAAAATACCTACCAAAAGTCATAGGGAGTAGTAAAATGTTTCATAGACAGTAACTTTTGACGTCACTCGTCTTTGCATAGTGATCAAATTTAGAGTTTTGTCATTATGCATTTAAATTTTAAAAAATAAGCAAAATTTTGGAAAAATTCTTAAACATGGCAACACTACGTAATGAGACCTCCAACCCCGCCATACACGTCAACTCGCTCAGGTGTCGCCATCTTGCCGAAAATCGACATTTAAAATCTGGTAAAATCCATCATTTTCTTTAAGAGCCAATCACAGGGCGGCCATCTTTGATTTTGAGTTTTTCGGATTTTTCTGGTAAACTACGGGACATGCCTAAAAAGACGACGTGCCATTTGTAACTGCACGAAGTCGGCAACCATGCTACTAATTCGGGTCAAGTGGGGTCTACAATAGCCTAAACTTTGAAACATTACTACGTTTTACAGAGTAGCAGTTAAAGGCGAGGCATAAAGATATAAATATACTTTTAATCACAGCAATACAATTCGACCATATCCGCAAGGGTATAAACAACAACAGTAACTATGACGATACTGTTCCACATATGAAATACGATTAAGTACCTATGTCTATAGACAGCCAGTATAGTTCAATCCTATATGACCTCTAACACGCCCCCTTAATCTATTACATGTGGGCACAATAAAATAATAAACGTACACACCTCTGTACTCGACTGTACTCGGCAAATAAAATAAACAGATATCGAACACTTTCGTTCTCACCTATACTATACCTCCATTTCAATAGTATAACAATAACAATACAATAAAAATAATCCTGCACAATTAATAAATTAGTAAAATTAATCTATTACACATACAAAGCACTTATAAATACATGTATAAAACATTAGATCAAAACATCCCTAACTCGCTGACTACATATCCGCCCCCTTAATAGAGTAATTTGACAAAGTTATCTGCCCTAAGAACTCTTTTATTTTCGGACCGTTTACAGATTTTGTAAAGATGTCAGCTATCATTTTATCGGTTGGTATGTATCTGATTTCAACTTTATTGTTCAGGACACATTCCCGAACAAAATGATATTTGATGTCTATGTGCTTCGTCCTGTTATGCATCATTTTATTAGCCGCAATCCTATGTGCAGACTCCCAGTAAAATATATTTTCCTATCATAGGCTCCATCCCTACATCGCTATGTTTCTTGATTTTGAACACCCATTTACACTGTATTGGCTTCTTGTCGGGCGGAAGATCAACCAACGTCCAAGTCTGGTTTTCCTTTCCTTGTAGATCATCTTCTATTGCTTTGCGCCATAAGGCGCTATCCGGCCTTGCCAATGCTTCCTTAACAGAAGAGGGGTCACCATCAATATTGTCAATAGCACGCATTACATTACATCCGTAATGATCGACAGGCTTTCGCTCTCTTACAGGATACCTTCTTCTGTTGGTTCAGGTACTGTAACTAGCTCTTCAGGTTCTTCTGATCTATTTTCTGTAGATTCTACCACATCATCGTCGTTTTCAGCATCACAAAATACAATGTCGTGATCCGTCGATGATACTGCTTGACTGCCAGATCCACTGGGTACACTGGACTGAACATTGAAATCTCCGTCAAGGTTTAACGTCGCAACTGAGTTTTTCTCCTTCTCATCGCGCAAAAAACTATTTTCTAAAAATTTGACGTCTCTTGCCGTTGCCACTTGACCTGTCTTTGGATTCATCAAACGATATCCTTTTTGATTATCCGGATATCCAATAAAAATCATTGGTTCAGTTTTCATATCCAGTTTACGTCTTTTTAGTTTAGGTGTTAGTCTGAAAGCTAAACAACCAAATACTTTCAGATGACTTACATCTACATCTTTACCAGTCCAAAGACTCTCGGGTACTGCATTCTTTACAGCTTTAGTAGGGCTTCTGTTCTTTAAATATACAACAGTGTTGACTGCTTCGGCCCAATATTTTTTGCTTAGGTTCGCTTCAGACAGTAATGTTCTCGCCTTTTCGATGATGGTTCGGTTCGCCCTCTCTGCCACACCATTCTGCTCCGGTGTATAGGGCACAGTCGTCTGGTGCTTTATTCCTGCAGACTTTAAAAACTTATTAAACTGACTATTACAGTATTCAGTACCATTATCTGATCTCAGGCATTTTATTGACTTGTTCGTCTCATTTTCAACTTCCGCTTTATATTCTCGGAATTTATCAAATGTTTGACTCTTGTTTCTCAAAAAGTAAACGTGCGTTTTTCTAGTATAATCGTCAATAAAAAGTAAAACATACCTCGAACCACTGAACGACGGTTCTTCAATCGGTCCGCATAAATCGCTATGAACAATTTGTAAAATCTCATTCGCCCTCGTACCTTTGTTTTTAAAGGGACTCTTGCATGTTTTCCCTTCTATGCAAGGAATACATCCTTGGCTGAACTCTTGACTATTGAATTCCATTCCAGTTACAAGGTTTTTCATTTGTTGCATGTAATTTTTACTTAAATGGGCTAGTCTTTTATGCCAAATATTCTTAGTATTTACATCTTGTTTTGACAATGTCAAATTGACGACTTCATTTTTCTTTTCTTGTAATTCATAAATTCCGTCAACTTCCAAGCAGTTCGCAATTGTCTCATTCTCATTTCGAATGTTGCAACCTCCTTTGTCAAAATTAATTCTGTAATTTTTCTTGGTCAAATCGCTAACCGAAATAAGGTTCATGCTTAAATCAGGAACATGCAAAACATTATTCAGAGATAATCTCTTGTTTTCGCTGACTTGAGGTTCAGCGTTCCCGCTTCCTTGTACACGTAGCTTTTCACCATTCGCTACCGAAATTTTCATGTTGCCCTTTTCAGGTTTATAGGACAGCAACTTGCTTCTATCGTGGGTCATGTGATTTGAACATCCACTATCTAAATACCACATGTCTTTATTGATCGCCTTCTTAGTGTTCAGGCAGACATTCGCGGATTTAGTTCGCTCTTTACACTCCGACGCTTTGTGCCCTTGTTTGTGGCACTTATAGCATTTATAAACAAACTTCTGCTTACGATCATTGGCTTTGGGGTGTGATCTGGCATCATTTTGTGCTTTTCGTGTAAATAAAGCTTGCTCCTCGCTTGAGTTTATTTTGCTCTGCCTGCTTCCCTCTTGCAATAACTTAGTTTTTATCTGCTCCAATGTGATTTCCTGACCACTGTTATCTACAGCCATGATAAGAGGGCCGTACTCAGGAGTCAATCCTCCAAGCAAAATTGATATGATCCAGTCATTCGATATTGCTGAATCAATATCGGCTAATTGTTGCGCAAGGAAAGTAACATTAGAGATATACCTTTCTACAGATTCGTAATTCTCTAATTTGCAATTCCAGAGCTCTCGTTGAAGAGAAATCCTTCTTCCCCAACCTTTGTCTTCGAATGCTGATTTCAAGCTGTTCCACGCTTCTTTCGCTGTTTTCGCATTGTACACGTGCGTAAAGCACTCTGATTCGAGTAACAAACATATAGTGGTCCTTGCCTTTCGATCTACGTCTTTGTCATACTTATCGGTTTCATCCCGTTCTATGACTTTCCACCAATCCTTATTTTCCAAGTAATTCCTTACTAAAAATTTCCAGTTTGGATAATCCGACGTACCTTTCAGTTTCTTTATTCCGCTTATGCCGGTGGAGCTTAATTCCTCTGACAAGTTGTTGTGCAGAATAAATTTCACAAGTCACGATCACTATAAATTTTTATATTTTTGTTACTCCAATGCTTTGGATTCTGCCAGGGCCATTAACAGGGCTTTCTGGGATTCTGGGCCCATAACCTTTTACAGAGTAGCAGTTAAAGGCGAGGCATAAAGATATAAATATACTTTTAATCACAGCAATACAATTCGACCATATCCGCAAGGGTATAAACAACAACAGTAACTATGACGATACTGTTCCACATATGAAATACGATTTAAGTACCTATGTCTATAGACAGCCAGTATAGTTCAATCCTATATGACCTCTAACACTACGCGGCCGCCATTTTGTTTTTTCAACTTTTTAAAAAATATTCGTAAATCATCCTTAAAGTTTAACCGATTTCAAAAATTTCAACCGGATCGGCCGGAAAACAAAAGAGATGAGATAAGCAAGCCTGGCCGCCATTTTGTTTTTTTGAAAAGTCGGAATTTTCCCTGGGTCACTCCGCAATCTTGAACACTTTTCCCCTACAAGACTTTTCTCCAAAACGACTCCTTCTGGGAGAACAATTATGTCAATCAGTCAGTGAGTCAGTGAGTCAGTGAGTCAGTGAGTCAGTGAGTCAGTGAGTGGTAGTCCAGCTTTATTTATTATAAATAATAAATAAAATATATACTTAATAATTAAATTTTTATTAAAAATTAAATGAAAACTATCAAAATTTTTTAGCCACCCGAGGGTTTTGTTTTTATTATTTAAGTTTTGAGACGAGAAAAGCCTTTCTCTCTTAATGTACTTTTGCTGTGCCCTTCAGGGTCCATAATGACCCCTTATCTTTAAGGATATCTGTACGGTAGTTCATTACGGTGCAATAAAATTATTGAGTACTAGCAGCACCCCGCGGTTTCACCCGCGTAGTTCCCGTTCCCGTGGGAATATCGGAATAAAAAGTATCCTATGTCCGTCCCCTGGTTCTAAGCTACCTCCCCACCAACTTTCAGCCAAATCGGTTCAGCCATTAACGCGCGATGCCGTGACCAAGGGAAAAAGGGATTCATTTTTATATATATAGAAGACTAGCAGCGCCCCGCGGTTTCACTCGCGTAGTTCCCGTTCCCGTGGGAATATCGGAATAAAAAGTATCCTATGTCCGTCTCCTGGTTCTAAGCTACCTCCCGACCAACTTTCAGCCAAATCGGTTCAGCCATTAACGCGTGATGCCGTGACCAAGGGAAAAAGGGATTCATTTTTATATATATAGATATATATATGTGTATAGAAGATGGTATTTATTCTTACATTTACAAAATACTATCTAACGTAAAACCCAAAATTGCATTCTCATTGGTTTTTGCGAATTAGACATTCTGCGTTTCCATCAACTATTTTTGTAGTAGACCTCTGGCGCCTGAGCGCTCTTTTCCATCACATAATTCTATTCTTTTCTTTCTTCCTTTGGTTTTTAAAATTGAATTAATGCATCACTATCTCGTCACGTCTTTTAACAAACTATAATGACCGTCTGCACTCTTTTTTAATTAAATTATATTGTAACACAGAACGAGATCGCCTACGCATCGGCCTCTGTTGTATATTAATAACTAATATAATCGATATTTGGTAGCGTATGGGTTACGGTGAGAGGTGCAGAAAAATCTATTTATATGGAGCCACAGGCGCGTCACAGTAGAGCTATTTAGTAAAGGGTGTTATTTAAATGGTTAGCAGAGTATTCGTATTTTTGTAAGCAGAAAAATATAATCTGTAAGCAGAAATAGCTAATTGGTCAGCAACTCATGGCCAGCAAACATTACAAAACCTATCAGCATTTTATGTCATTCTGGATGGCTGTAATTATTTTTGAGCTGCAATGAGCTGCTACTGTTTAATAAAATTTTGGTAAGCACTCAGAGGGGAAGCCAAAAAATATTTTTTGAGCTTCATATAAAAGTAGCAAAAATAATCTCAGCAAACTTGTCATGCGCAAAATGGGCGCATTTCTTACATAGATTAGGAAGGAGTTTGGATTATGCAACATATATGATTAATGATTATGATATTATTACGTTTACAAGTAGTGGTGGTGGTTGTGGTGGTGTTGGTGGTAGTGGTGTGAGCGTGGTAGAGTGGGGGTAGGAGTGGGGGGTAGGCGTGGGGGTAGGAGTGGTGGGTAGGAGTGGTGGGTAGGAGTGGGGGTAGGACTGGGGGTAGGAGTGGGGGTAGGAGTGGGGATAGCAGTGGGGGTAGGAGTGGGAGTAAGGAGTGGGGGGTAGGAGTGGGGGTTAGGAGTGGGGGGTAGGAGGGGGGGGTAGGGGTGGGTGGTAGTGGTTCGGTTGTATGAGGGTGTGGGAGGTATGAGGGTGTGAGAGGGTCGCGCCACACGCTCCCAAGCGCTCCCACACGCTCCCATAAGCTCCCACACGCTCCCACACGCTCCTAAATGCTCTCACGCGCCCCAGCACGCTCCCACACGCTCCCAAGCGCGCCCACACGCTCCCACAGGCTCCCACAACCTCCCACACCCTCCCAAACCCCCCCAAATCCTCCCACACACTCCCACATCCTCCTCCACCCTCCCACACACTCCCACACCCTCTCACATCAGCAAGACTTCATGATTGAACAGCAGAGAAAACATGTCGTAAAAATTATACCACTCCCACTCCCAAGCTCCCACACGCTTCCACATGCTCCCACACGCTACCATAAGCTCCCACACGCTCCCAAATGCTCCCACGCGCCCCAGCACGCTCCCACACGCCCCCACACGCTCCCAAGCGCGCCCACACGCTCCCACAGGCTCCCACACGCTCCCATAACCTCCCACACACTCCCAAACCCTGCCAAACCCCCCCAAATCCTCCCACACACTCCCACATCCTCCCACACCCTCCCACACACTCCCACACCCTCCCACATCAGCAAGACTTCATGATTGAACAGCAGAGAAAACATGTCGTAAAAATTATACCACTCCCACTCCCAAGCTCCCACACGCTTTCACATGCTCCCACACGCTCCCACACGCTCACACACGCTCCCACATGCTCCCACACGCTCTAACACGCCACACGCGGTATGAGGGTGCGTGGGAGCGTTTGGGAGCGTGTGGGAGCGTGCTGGGGCGTGTGGGAGCGTGCTGGGGCGTGTGGGAGCGTGTGTGAGCGAGTGGGAGCGTGTGGAAGCTTGTGGGAGCGTGTGGGAGCGCTTGGGAGCATGTGAGGTCGCATGGGAGCGTGCTGGGGTGTGTGGAAGCGTTTGGGAGCGTGTGGGACCGTGTGGGAGCGTGCTGGGGCGTGTGGGAGCGTGATGGGGCGTGTGAGAGCGTGTGGGAGCGTGTGGGAGACTGTGGGAGCCTGTGGGAGCTTATGGGAGCGTGTGGGGGCGTGTGAGAGCGTGTGTGAGCGTGTGGGAGACTGTGGGAGCTTATGGGAGCGTGTGGGAGCGTGCTGGGGTGTATGGGAGCGTTTGGGAGCATGTGGGAGCGTGCTGGGGCGTGTGGGAGCGTGCTGGGGCGTGTGAGAGCGTGTGAGAGCGTGTGTGAGCGTGTGGGAGACTGTGGGAGCGTGTGGAAGCCTGTGGGAGCTTATGGGAGCGTGTGGGAGCGCTTGGGAGTGTGTGGGAGCGCGTGGGAGCGTGCTGGGGTGTGTGGGAGCGTATGGGAGCGTGTGGGAGCGTGCTGGGGCGTGTGGGAGCGTGCTGGGGCGTGTGAGAGCGTGTGGGAGCGTGTGTGAGCGTGTGGGAGCGTATGGGAGCGTGTGGAAGCGTGTGGAAGCATGTGGAAGCGTGTGGGAGCTTGGGAGCGGGAGTGGGAGTGGGAGTGGGAGTGGGAGTGGTATAATTTTTTCGACATGTTTTCTCTGCTGTTCAATGATGAAGTCTTGCTGACCAAGTAGTTATTTTGCGGACCAAGTAACTATTTTGCGGACTGAATGTTTATTATGCAAACCCATGTTATTGTAAGCTGCCTATTTCTGATTTAATTTTTGACCATTATAAAAATTATTTGCCGAACAAGGATTGCTGCCTGATTTTTTTATTTGCGAACAAAATCTTTGTATGCCGACCAAATGATTTAAATGCTGTTTTATTGTGGCTAACCAAATTTTTTAATTGCTGCCCATTTAATTACTTCTCTTTAGTAAATATACTCTAAGAACAGGTTAATAAGGTTTCATAATATATTATGTAACTTTTTTTATGACTTTACCTATTAAGAATATAAAAAATAAGACATGGTCATTATAAATTAAGTTTTGATCTACTTATTTATTTTAAATTTGGGACGACTCAGGTTTGGTTGTGTGAACTTTAAAATTCGTTAAGGCATTGGGATATGCGACGAATTACATGAAATTAATTCTCAGGATATTTAGACAAATTATTGACCATGCATTGCTACTATTATGATGGAAATATATATTGAGATGTATTTTTCCATCCGTGGTAGGTACTATATCAGTGAGTTGGCGTGTAAATGCCAAGGTCAACTATTGCTGATCAGCTCAATGTATCGTGAATTAAGGATTATCAGATGAGCCGACCGGTCTAATGTCGATTTAAAACTTCACGGAATGTTTTCTTTTAGTCTACTTTGTCCCACTACTTACCAGATTATCTTGACGTATGTGCTTTGTGTAATTTTGAAGTGTAGTATTCCACGTTCATTCTATTTGTCATAATATTTTTGTTAAATAAATTTCATTTAACACTACCACCACAAACACCCAGGAGTATTCAGGATTCCTATTACCTGTGCTATTACTTACGTTATATTACAGCAGTAGTTACCTAATAAATAAAAATAATAATATACCTACCTGTGATGTGAGTTTTGTAAGGTGTATAGCATACAGATTAGTAAACAATAATGTTCGTTGTTGGTATTGAGGGGATCTGGAGTGCGTGTGGGTAGGAATCTAACCAAGCCTCCGCCAGCGCGTAGTTCAGAATGGTCCAGTTTAACAGAAATATGGTAGTTTCATAATTTTATGAGATACAGGGCAATTCACAAACAGCTAATAAGAAAAAAGTACATATAAAAACATAAAACTAAAAATAAAGAGTTGTTAAAAAAAATTACTCGTGACTATGTTGAAACTTATGCGTGCATGTCAGGGCGGAAGATAACAATACGTAAATACATAAGCTATTATCTTTAAAAAAATTACCTGACCGAATAAAAGCAAAACTAATTTTTTAATGTGCAAATGAAAACCTTAGGCTTAGATAACTACACGTGAAAATTCATTTCCTGATTCCCTTTTGAAGTGAAAATATATTATATTTTTACATAATTTTATTTGCGATTATGATGGGATTAGTATTTAAAAAAATAAGCAGCTGTGACAGATAGACGATGTCACACTTTATGACCCTGCTTTTACCATTTAGGTATGGAACACTAATACTGGTATAAGCATTGCTATTTCATTTCTCAGTCTTCAAACAACTTTACTTTGGAGCAACCATATACTCGTACTAATAAATTATTAAACCTTTACCCTCCTCCTGTGAGGTAATTATTTGTCATTATCAAGGACTATATATTAAGATTAAGTATATCACAGTAAAGCTCATACTTCCTCGTGTTCGAGGAAAGACCTTTAGCTCAGCAGTGGGCTGTTACGGGTTGATGATGATGATATCACAGTATGAAGGTACTAGAATAAATATCCAGAAATGGAATACGTCGGCCTGTTTTTTTTAGTACAATAACTAAACCGAACTGGATTCGTCGGTATAGTACCTACATCTAGGGTAGCAAAATAAGAAATGTCTCAGATCACATGTAATTGTTGACCGAGGCGAAGCTTACACGTGATCGCAAAGCCGAGGTTTACAAACATGTGATCTAAGGCTTTCTTATTTGCTTCCCGAGGTGTGTATACTTCTTTCTGCTCGACGGAGGTGGTAAGCGGCAACTTCCGAGTTCTTGCCGCGTTTCGCCCGGATAGGTGAAAAGTTCTTTTTCGTTCTGAGGCAGTAGTTTTTACCTTGTACCATTACTAGACGCCATCACAGGCGACATACTTGGCTTAGTTATGCTAATCCGACGTCTAAGGAAAGGACGACAAGTGATAAAGACTCACAGGATGAAATTGCGCCGTCCTAAAGCAGGAAATACCAGCTGCATTGTTACTGGCTTACTTCACTGTGAAGTTTGTTTTACAAATTGCTCTAGTTCCAGTTGTGCTCTGTGTACCTACTGGATTTGGTTTAGTCAGTCAATCGGAATTTGATTAATATAGGTATTTTGTTTAGCTTGTCGTTATACTCGAACTTTTATTAGGAATTTCAGTAACTCCCAAAATATGTATATTACTGTATACAGATATTTTTTTAATTACGAACGTTGGACTGGTTTATTCTTTGAAGAAACATCTTATTATGGTATCTCAGGATCTGGCTCCACGGTCACTGGACTCGCTGGCGTGATTCATTTCTATTTATGAGCCCATTGTCCTAATTAAAACAAGAAAACAACTTAAAAAATCACAGAGTTAATTAAGAGGGCCTTTCAAATTGACTTTCATAAAAAGCTTTTTTGAATCTCAATGAAGGTAATTTAGGTTTACTATTTGTTCGTTATTTTATTATTATCATATTAATTATTTACAAATAAAATATTCATTCATTTGCAATATTTACAAATAAGAAATGTCCTCCAAATGTTAATGTAATATTATCAAATCTTTGATCGTGATTGAGCTATTGTGCGGTGTGTTGCACCCTGGGCTCTAAAGATCAACCAGTCTATTGATGACTATCTATAGATTTTACGATTCATTTGGAGAAATTTCGTACCAAAAGACCTACCTACCACATTTTTTTTAAAGTATTGTATAGCTTGACTTTAAAAAATTGATTAACACAAATTAGGTTTCCAACAGAGCAGTGATAGCCCGGACGGTTAAAGAGCCGGCCGAAAATCAGTGAGGCTCGGGTTCGAATCCTGGCATGTACCAATGAGTTTTTAAAAAAAAACTTACGTACATATTTATCACTAGCTCGACGGTGAAGGAAAACATCGTGAGGAAACCCACAGGTCTCAGAATTAATTCTGAGACATGTGTAAACAGACCCGGTCCGGCGATGGGCTCACCACCTATCACGTTTAGGGGTCCGATATATCTCGTGAAATGTGGGTATATCCAGTAATGGAATACCTCTGCCTACCCCCTCGGGGATAAAAAAAAAAAAGGCGTGAGATTATATTATATATTATATTATATTAGGTTTCCAACAACAGGTTTACAAATCAGAACATTCTTCAAATATAGTGTGTTCCACAGATAAAACTTCGGTATGGAGAGCCGGGTGGGGCTCGACTACATCGTAGAACATGCAGAATATGCCGGCAAGCTCGCCGCTGCACTTACCTCTCCCGCCGCGCCGGTCAAGAAGCAGGTGCTATCTCATTTTATTATCTTACCCAAATACCTATGGATTTGAGGTAGTACTGAGACTGAGGCGGTCTCATGTATTAGAAGTCGCCGTCGTTGAGAAGTAATTCTTCCCGGGAAGAACCGCGCTAGTGTTGCAGCGCTAAGGGACCATCAGATAAGGGACCGTGTCTGTACATGAAATATTTTTTAAAATTTTAGTGGTAATGCAGATAGATGTTGTCGATTGAGATACCAAAATACAAATTTTTGAAAATGTTGTCGTCTGTCTGTGCATGCATCACGCAAAAACTACTGGGCGGATTTTGATAAAAGGTATTGAGATAACTGAGTAGGTACCTGGGTCAACATCTAGGATAGATACTTTTTATTTCAGAAAAATATCTCATTCCCACGGAAAAATATAAAAATTGGTTTAAAAGAGAAATAAGAAGATGATAGCTTACTTTCCTGTGAGTAACATGGGCTATAATTTTTAGTGAAAATTTAGTGGTTTATTTATTTATTTAGAAAATAATGTGGTTTAGACCACAAATGCGATTTTAAAAATTAACAGTAACATAGGCTACCTTTTATTTCCGTATTTCCACGGAAACGGGAACTACGCGGTTGAAACCGTGGGGCGCTGCTAGTTAATAAATAAAATAATTAAAAAAAGATGGCAAATACATACGCGAACGACACGCATAATACATATTATGTGCTTTTACAATAAGATCACCATTGAATTACAAAATTTAGCAAAAATACATAAAAAGGCTACTACAAAAAAAAATACACTTAGAAATGTCTATAGTCTATATAGTATTTTTTTGTACCTATACTTACCAAATAAATGATTTTGGATTTTAATTTAATTTTGATATATTATTGTTATCGAATTGGAGGCTGTTATGATCGGACCTCGAGTATATACCATGATTTGTTGATTTTCTTGCAGGTGTTCGAGCTCCTATCTGCATTATGCGTGTACAACGCAGATGGCTATGCAAGGGCAGTGGACACACTAGATCGCTATAAGGTATGTAAATTTCCTCTTCCATCGTATAGGTATAGTACTTATTTACAAAGATACGCAAACATATTTTGTTGTATGCATACGAAGTCTCCACTAACCTTAAATTGTCGACAAGACATCCCGTTTTTTTCACTTTAACGTATGAAATTGCCGAAACATTGTGACTAAGGATTTTGATTAAAATTCTTTTAGCTTATCGATTAATTCGAAGATTATTATTTAATTCGAAAGTTAACTATTTTGGCAAAATTATGCATATTTTTGCTTGATAACTAAACTAAAAAAGTGGTCGTGCGTTGTGTTGCCCGGTTCGGTGCCCAGATTACTTTTATTATTTTAGGCTCTTCATCAATTTTAAAAACCAATGTTGCTTTGTCAATACCAAACTTGACTTACTTGACTTATGATCCTAAGTCCCCTAGATGGGGCAGAGGGCATCAACAGTGACTCGCCATCCCGTTCGGTCTTGAGCTTCGCGCTTGATTTCGCTCTAAGTCTTGCCGATCTTCTTTGATTCATCTAGCACAGTGCGTCGCCAGGTTTGTTTGACGGCCCCGTTTTTGTTTTCCTTGAGGGTTCTTATCCAATAGTGCTCATTAAACTAAATAATTTTTTGTTCCAAACGCACACAAAAAATTGCCGAAATTGAATGTTACGATCCGAGAAAATCAATAAAATGAAAATGTTGTACGTACCAATGAATGTACCTATGAAAAATTATGTTTTATACAAAACGGTAATTTCATACTAGGCAAACCGTCGATATCCTGCCAGAACGCAGCGCCACCTACCGTGAATATACCGTCCTATTGTGAATCTACCACTTTTCTTGTATTTTGTTATGGAATGAAAAACATTTTTATTGTTTCACATCTTTGTAGAGCTTGAAAGGTGAACGCTACCGGCTAAACGTTGTCGTCGAAGAGCTGAAGAATGCCGCCACGACCGACTACAAGACAGCGCTGGTGGCATTTATCAATTGTCTCATCATCTCGGCGCCACGGCTGCCCGACCGCATCCGGGTCAGAAACGAGTTCATAGGTAACTTTACTTTTCAAAGTGTAGTTTAATTTAAAAAAAATATTAAATTAACCGGCGAAAGACTGACCATCTGTAACTTTTAAGAGTTTGAAAAATAGATTTGTGAAAAGTAATAACTCTCAGAAATTAAATAACTAGGTACCTCCGTCTGCCAATCCCCTCAGTTCGGCTGTTCCGAAATTAGTTTACATACCTATCTAAACAAACACCTTGGTAATTTTTTTATTGAAATATTATTAAGGAAAATATGTCTACATGATCTATACAATTTGCATTGTCTCTTATTTATTTTTTCCAGGGTTGGGTTTACTGCCAACACTCAATAACTTGAGGTAAGTCAGTAAAATATTTCTTTTCCGCTAATCGATTCCAGGTTACAAAGTGCCATGTAATTGTTCCCTACAGAGCGTCTCACGCCCATGCCACACGGTGGGAAAGCACATTAAATATTGAAGATAGGATATTTTACTGAAAGAAGACACCATTTTATTTTTAAGAATAAGAAGAACTGCATTCACCGATTTGTTTGTCACATGTTTGAAAACTTAACCCGATTTTTTTCAAAGATCAAAGAAGAAGCTTAGAATATCTCGTGAAAAGTGGGTAGGTATATCCAGAAATGGAATACCTCTGCCTACCCTTTCGGCGATAAAAGGTGTGAGTTTTTTTTATAATAAGGAAATCTGGGTACTTGTTAGTAAATAGTACTTTGAAATAATAATGTTATAGTTGTTGGAAACTTGGAAGCACGGAAAGTCGGAGATGTTTTTAATTACGATTGTTACCCGTTATCTTCCCGTTATTGTGTTATATTATGAGAATTCAACCTTTTTTTAAACAAAATCGGATTGAGTTTTCAAATATGTGTCAAAATGAAATATAATAATAATCAAAAGTACTAATATACTTATAAGGAGTATTGATATATTAGGTACATTGATATCAACTTCGGAGCAAATCACCCCCAAAATAACTTTCTACCCCTTTTTAAACCCGTTAGTGGATGAATTTCAATAAATACGAAGCACGTCTTCGATCAATTCTGTTACAGAATGTTTATAAATGCAAAATTTATAGCAGATTGGACAGAGAAATCACGTTGTCCCATACAAACTTTGCCCCCCTTTTTCACCCCCTTATGGGTAAAATTTCGGAAAATCCTTTCTTATCGGATGCCTACGTCATACAAAGAACACACCCTTCAAGTTTCAGGTCTCTACGATCAGCGGTTTAGGCTGTTCGTTGATCCGTCAGTCAGTCATTCAGGACAAAACATTTTATATGTATAGATCGAGCTTTATATATTATAAATAAGGTTCACCTGTCAGTTGTAACAGCAGACGAAAAGATACTTCCTGTCTAAACCATTGTATTTTATTCTAAATGATTGGTCAATACACGTTCAGCTAGTAAGTTCTATACTCACTCTACCTAAACGAGCGGATAATGCTTTCTGTAAAATTTTCGGTTAAGCCTAGCGATTATTAATGGTTTAGTAAATATTTATGATCTGATTAATAAAAAAAACTTCAGGAGAGTAAAATAAACATGTTTCCAAGTAACAACAGAAAAAAAATTTAAATTTATCGAATGATGCACGAAGTCCGAGGACATAGACCTGGAATTTTAGGGGCTATTTCCTCATACAATAAAATTCAAAGAATTAACCGATAACCATTTGTGAATATTGGTTTGCAGAATCATATCATAACATATTTTTACAAAATTTTGTTCAATTGTATGAGTTCCTATCTAGATCCTTTATAAAAGACTGGTAAGACATGGAACGGCCTACAAACATATATAATACTCAAACTTTGTTTTGTTTGTATGCGTCGAACCGAGTCTTACTTGCTCGAACATTTCAATATTGAATTGGAATTTTACTTACTATTGATAATGAAACAAGATGGATACATAATAAATATATAAACTGATACATACACTGCGTATGTGGGCGACGTAATATAACTATAATTTCTTTATAGGTACTTATACATGTAAAAACATACGTAAATTAATTTGTCCTTTAAATAAATCAAGTTAGTTTTTGCAGAGAGTTTTTGTTGGCCGTCACGCTTCAATGAACCGTCATGGGTAATTCAATAGCCATATAATTCGGAGCAAAAAACTAAATCACTAATCACAAGTTATTAGCCTCTAATATAATACCACAGATTAATGAGATAATACCTTGATACGTATATTGTTTCAATACTTAGTTTGCAAGTTTGGACGGTGATAGATAGATACCTAATAAATTTTTGTATGTTATTTATGCTTTTAAATCGATTTTGAGCGACATCTCCCATACTGAAAGTACGTACTTGCCTATAACCTGGTATATCTTCACTTAATATTTTAAATAGGAAAGATTTGTATTTCTGTAAGTTTGTAACGAATAAACTCAAAACTACTGGACCGATTTTCAAAATTCTTTCACCAATGGAAAGCTACAATACCTCTATCCCAACAGAGGTTATATTTTTCCGTATTTTATCATAACCGCTAGTCTATCATAAGGTGACAAGTATTGGAGCTACAACAAAATCGCTAATGAATGACTTCAATGATGATTCTTTCCTCATTGCAATCAAAACTTTTTTATATTAACTCAGTCGTTAAGTAGGTAACTTTGTTTTTTTGTAGGGCATACATTCGAAATCTTTTCATAATGTTCCTTTGCGGTGTAAAAACCATATTTTTATTGATTTAGTGTGGTCGTGATTGTGGGCGGTCTTACATTTATACATAATTATAAAAAAACAGTATAGCGAATGCATCGTCTTGGATTTTTTTAGTCCGCTTAAAATAAAGCTAAATAAGTTTATCATATACCTATGTAGCTGATGCGGAGAAAGTAGATAAAGCAGCTTAACTTCTTTATATAGTGCAACAAATTATACATACTTATCTAACACAACCAGCGTCTGGTAATCATCAAGGTAATAATAATTATTACGAGATCAATTATTGATCTCGTAATAAGTAAAGACACAGGTTACGCCAGTCGCGGTAGATTCTGAAGGATGACATTAAACATAACAAAATGCTGACGATCACATTTCATTATGCACTTAACTTGTTTCCAGAATAGAGAAAAAGCAAATAATTCATGTAAGTGGACTAGGATTCAAAATTTAATCAATAAGTACGTATTTGACTATAACTTACTTACCTACTATATTATTTCGTAGTTTTATATTTCCACGTCGAAAAATATAGTTAGGTACCTATAGGTTAATAAGTAACATTCCAAAAAAATGTCTCGTTTTTTATTATTATTTTTGTTATTTTTATGCTTTAGAAGTTTAAATAAGTTTGTAACAGGAAAACAGGTATAATAAAAACGTAAACTCGACTGCGTGGGCGCATCTGTCCGAGGGCAAACCAAATATGGAGCCCAGTAAACCGAGCCAGTTTGTGAATAATCAGTGGTATTAGAATATAATTTCCGAGTTTTCTGTCTCTTCTCGCTCCAACAATAAAACTGACTTTGAAGGTCAACGTTCATTGTGTTGTAAAAGATAAATTGTAGTTTAATAAAAAGACAAACTCTTGATCTCGTAATTTATTTTATTATAATTTATCGTAACGGATGTACCCTAAAAAAATGCTTTGAACTGAAGATTTGTATCAGTAAAATAATTTACTATACAATCCGCTTCTCCTCTTTACAATATGAATATAGATAAAAGAGAACATTGACATAGCTACTTGGGAATAAATTATCTAATAAAGTTTCTAAACAGCTAGATTGTTGTCTAATTGCAAATCGCAATCGGTTTTATATTGACTTTCTTATATCTGTCTTTGAACTCTGTCTAATCTAGAGGAAAGCACTTACCTAGTGGTAAATCTTCTTATACAAAAATCAATTGCTGTTAGTCTCGCTAAAACTCGAAAATGGCTGGACCGATTTTGATGATATTTTTTATGTGGGTTCGAGGGATGTTTTATACGGTGTCTGCCACCGTATAAAACATCCCTCGAACAACACAACACAACTTTTGCCCGGGCCACTAGTGTAAAATAAAGACAGTTCGGTTTCCAATTACAAAAAGACAATAGACCCCTGATTTTAAAGTGTTTTACAGACACGAAGCAGCAAACCATGCGGACTTGGGCGTGCAGCTGGACGTGTTCGAGGAGCAACGCGAAAGTGATGAGGCGCAGGGACCAGGGGGAATCAACCTCAACTCCCATCTCGATGTCTTCTATGCTATACTCAAGCAGGTATGGCAAAAAAACTGAAGGCCTAAATAAACAACTCAACTGTTTTTATTGCTCTTCACTTGCATTTTACAAGTTTTAGATCTGATAATAAAATGTAACTGATGATAGCGCGATGTACAAATTTGATTAGTAACCACCAGTTTCCGAAAGACAAATCAAACTAAAATTACCTAGCTGAAATACCTACTGTTAATTTTTATGTTATCTGTTCTGATTGGTTTAATAATGAAAAGTGTTATGATTTTATTCAACCAATTACAACATGTACCTACCATGAAATTCAACAGTCTGTCAGATAATTTTAGTGTGATCAAGTCTTTCCGAAGAACTAGTATACGAGTACAATTCCAGTGTTACATACACGCGCCCCTTTTCGAATACTTGGAGTAAAATAGCAATACCTACCTACTTTTAAATATAAAAACGGAATATGTATAATACAGGTTGCAGACACTCCCCAAGAGATACCATTTTTGAGTATACTTCAGCACCTATTGCGAATAGACCCTAAGGAGGCGGTCAGTGATATAGTATGGGATACCGCTGAGACCCTGGTCCATCGGGCAACTCTCTTGGAATCTAGGGAGGATGCAGCTAAACTCCTAAGGGCTCCAAGCGTTCAGGTTCGTGAAGTAAATAAATTTTTTTATGAAGGCTGCGTATCGATTTTTGGTAAACTATCTTACGTTTTAGGCGAAAGTGGGGTGTACGTGCCAGCATAGAGATGCTACTAGTGCGGGTAGAAAGCAAAGTTTGCAACGAGCTCTTTCTCCACCGCCACCTCCACCCGCACCAATGCCACCTGCAGGTAAGTCTTGTTCTATTTTATTTTGTGTCATTAAGGTAGTTGACTTTTTTTTATTATTGGCTTATCGAAATGCTTCCTAATTCACATAATAATATAAAAATAATATGCAATAAAGATATTTTTTTAAATATAAATGCCAAAAGTTACATAGTAACACCGGTTTAAAATACCTAGTAGATTGTTATAGGTACAAGGCTTGAAAGAAATCAACTCCCATACGAGGTATTCAGACGCCAGAGCGTAGCGACAGCGGCTACAGTCCTACACTCACAAGGCCTCACTTTTTTTTCTTATTGTAATCGATGTAAAAAGTTTCGTATCCGAATACCTAACCAAATGTAGTATTATTTTTTCAATTCATTCCCGCCCTAGGGAGGGAAGCAATTACTACGAGTCTTTTCCCGCCCGAGGGTGGGAATCACATACCTAAATCTCTCTGTGGTGCAAATCATCGTTTTCGACCCGGTACTCAGATCAAACAAACACTACTTTCCGAGTATTAGAAATGAAAATGAATATTTATTAGAAAACTGTGACTGGCTGTGACATCATGACTTGCGTCGTAGTCTTTACATTGTACTTCGTAATAATTTAATGTTTTGCATCTAATTGCTACGTACCAAAAAATAGTTTATTTATTAATTAGAATATTGTTTTCATCTCTCCGGGCGGAAAGCGTCAACTTTCGGCCCGCTGCGCTAAACGAAGTGGCTGCTTTCCGCCTTCGTCAAAATAAGGATACACACCTCGGGAAGTAAATAAGAAAGCCTCAGATCACATGTTAATATACTTTTTCAGCTAATGTCGTAAAATGTTTTTTTTTATCTGACAATAAAGTTTGAAGATCTACCACGGTATCTACCCGTACCCAGATTGCAAATAAAATTACTTTATGTTTTTTTATGTTTTTAAGGAATACCTCCACCTCCTGCTCCTATGATCCCTCCTTCCCGTGGGCCACCTCCTCCTCCTCCACCGGCTTTGCCCCCTCCACCGTCGGCGCCCTGCCCACCCTCCCCCCCTGCCCCCATCATTGATATCAAGCTGCCGCAGCAGGAGACGCCTATCCCCAAAACTAAGATGAAGACCATCAACTGGAATAAAATTCCTAATAATAAAGTAAGTATCTGAGTCTCCTAATTGGTATAACTAAGCGAATTGTAATCTCTCTAAAACTATTTTTTATTTTAAAGGTCATAGGCAGAAATAACATCTGGTCGCTAGTAGCATCTAGCCACAAGCATTCGCCAAAAACTGAACTGGACTGGAGTGAAATTGAAGGGCTTTTTTGCCAACAGGTATTAGAATAATTTTAGTAAATTCTCATAATAGTAGGTATTATGATGAAGCAGAATATAGATTTTTCGAATGTAGGCATATTATTAATGCTTCGGCGTTACTTATAAAATATATTTTCCAAGTTCATCATTTGGCTATAAAAAACATCATTATAAATGTTTAAAACTTCCAGGTCCAGCCAACAGGCTCAGCAGGATCCTCCCCGCGTCTGGGCCGTAGTCCTATCTGTGATAGTTCTGGAGAAAGGAAGCCAAGAAAAGAATCATCAGAAATAATACTTTTAGATGGGAAGAGGAGCTTGAACGTTAATATTTTCTTGAAACAATTCCGAAGGTAATACTCGCTCAGTGAAAATGTCTAGTACCTATCTATTGTTTTGAACCTCATATAAAACCAATTAATAAAATTTAAAAAAACTTTTGTAGTTCCAATGATGATATTATCCAACTGATTCGCGAAGGTGCTCACGATGACATCGGTACTGAAAAACTACGTGGCTTACTGAAAATTTTACCAGAAATTGACGAATGCGAGATGTTGAAAGCGTTCACTGGGGATGTCACCAAATTAGGAAATGCTGAGAAATTCCTTTTACAATTGATCCAGATACCCAAGTGAGTTTTGTAGGAGTTTTGTAGCAGGTACTACTAGCCGAAACATTTTTTTATTCATGTTCCAAATGTAAATTAATTATCATTAAACTTTTTGCAGTTATAAATTGCGAATAGAATGTATGCTTTTAAAAGAAGAATGGGCGTCTACCGCTGGGTATTTGGAGAGTGCGATCAATGCCATTTTAGTAGCTGGTGATGATCTAATGTCATCGAGAGCTATACAGGTAATATTAATTGCTATCATGGGTTTTACTAGACTTTCTGTGTCCCTAAGCTACTTAAGTGTAAACTACGCTTATTTTATTCTAGGAAATACTTTACTTGACATTGATAGCGGGCAATTTTTTAAACGCTGGAGGATATGCTGGGGGTGCGGCGGGAGTAAAATTATCATCTCTGCAAAAACTTCCTGATATTCGTGCTAATAAACCAGGGATGACTCTTGTTCACTATGTTGCTATGGTAAGTGGTATACTTATGTATAAAAAGGCTCTATTTAATTTACACACATAGGTACATATTGACGTGTTTGTTTCCACAGCAAGCGGAGCGCAAGAACAAAGAGCTAGTTCACTTCGCAGATGACACGAGGGTTCTGGAGGAGGCAGCAAAGGCCAGTGTAGAACAAATCACTAATGAGATTAAGACTTTGGAACACCGAATTTCACTTCTGAAACGAGAGATACAGCACGCTACTACACAACATGACATCAAGGATCAGATGGGGAATTTCTTGCAGGTAATAAAGTAGACGTAAAAAAAGCTCTAAAAATGTAAACATGATTTTTTAAAGCAATTTCTATTATGCTTTGATTTCCTTATAGGTGGCAGAACAAGAGGTATTGGCCTTGAATAAAGACATGGAAGAAGTAGAAAGTATGCGAAAACAACTAGCTGACTTCTTCTGTGAAGACCCTGTGTCTTTTAAAATAGAAGAGTGCTTTAAGGTAACTATACTAAACTATGCGAGTGTTATTACAAAAAATACCGCTAAACTCTGAATAATAAAGTAAAAAAACTTTATTATTATTATAATTACGTTACGACAGGAACACAACGTTGTAGCAATATTGTCAGAGTACCTACCCACCAATTTCTGCTTGCGGCTGTTTTTATTTACTATAGTGATTATTTTAATTTGAACATTATCACATTACCGCTGACTACTCGAACGATTGTCGACTTACGTTTAAACTCATATTGGCGATAAAAATTAAAAATTCTTTAGAAAAAATTGAAATCTAGTAGATTTCAAATTTTTCAGTAAAGTTGACCAGAATTCGAGTATTTGATCGATGAAATATGATTGGATGAAAGACTGGCTACCCATACTATAAATAACATAATCTAAGTCAAGTAACAAAATCATTGTACAACTTGTTTTTTAAATTCTGGAATCTGGAAATAACCACGTTTCACCAGTATATTCTTTGGATAAATGTTTAATAACCTTTTTGAAAACCTCATTGTTACATCCAGGATTCGTACCCAAACCTCACGGATTAGAATTGGTCTATTTAACCACCGGACTATCACTTCTCTAAAATAGTAATGACTTAACCATTACTTTATTATTCGATAGAAGAAAATTCGGGAATCACATTTTTTTACAATAACTGTCCTATCCGCAAAGTTTTTATGAGCGTTTAACTTTTGGCAGATTTTCGTATCTTTCTGCACTAAGTTCCGCTCAGCTGTGAGTGACAACGAACGTCGGCGCGCCAATGAAGAGCAGGCTGCGGCCAGGCGACGCGCTCGAGATGCCGCTGCTACAAAAACGAAGACTGGTAACCTAACTCCTAAAAATATAGGTATCACGGCAAAACTCTGTTTTTTTACCAATTAAGTTATCTTGCAGTCTGACTGTGAGTCAGAAAGATAGATGTGATTGTGACAAAAAAACTAACATAAGTTTCTATTTGGAACCTTTTTTTTGGTATTGTAATCCATTCGTCAAATCTAAAGCGATATCAAAACTTATTTTGTTTTGATCGTGTATACCTCAAGGTTGGTCCCATATAAGTTTTCTAAAAATCTAATGAAGAACTTCCGATGGAAAACGGAATTCCTCAACGGACATCAGCAAAACACTCTATCGTCGTATTCAATAGATTTAGTAACAGTAGGTAATGGATGTTAAATGTGCAAGTGCTATTCATTGAAGTCGTTTTCTATGTTTGTTTAAAATTTTGATTATATAGAAGATATTATGTGCTCTAACTTCGCATTATTTAATTTCTTTATAGGTGGAAGTGTGTGTAGCACACCAGTATCAGAGTGCGAATCATTAATGGAGTCCTTGCTGCTGGACATCAAGAATGGTCTTGGGCGGAGGTCGTTAAGACGTCCACATGATCCTTCGCCTTCACCTGGTAACGTTTCCTCGTCTTGCACAGAATATTTTTGATCAGAAATAGTCTTTGATGCGTATATCAATATTGAGTGGATGAATAGGGTTGTGTCCTACCTAGTCAAATCAGTTACTTTTTACGATCTGTCAAAACGAAATTTTACTATGAAAAATGTACTGAAATAGCAAACCGTGACGTCATAGTTTGTAGTACTCAATTGCAGAACTTTTTTTTATTATTTTATTATTTTTAAATTTGCTATAACTGTGAATTGAAAATCGAAATACATATTTTGAGGTGTTTTGGGATAATCTTTTTAATGTATGATTACTCGCAATTTAATTTTGATGCTGTCAACTACCCAATTCACGTTTTCTTTTTGCAGATGTAACTCCGACTGGCAGCCTCCGCCGTAGAAGCAGGGCGAGCCCTGGGGACGATGAGGATGGGCTGCTAGAGTTCCTACGCCATTCGTCTCCTGCTGCAAATGACTTAAGGGAAAGGAGTGCGTGGGGCAGTCTTGGTGAGATTTTGAATCAATATGGCTAGCCCAAAGATACGAGTATTACGATGTCTTATTAAATTTTTTATTTTATTTTAGACCGTTCATGGTCCCGACGTGGTCCTGTACGGGCTAGACTCGAAATACCAGATCGCGAACGGGAGCGCGAAAAGGACCGTGAGAGAGAACGAGAACGTCCTGCTTCTCCACGAGTCCCACCGTCTCCCACTCCACAGAATGATACGCCTACGAAACCCAAGTATGACTCTTACTATGAGCTAGTGGTAGTACAAACCTGTCTCTATTGCTGTGCACACCAATCTCAGTCAGTTTTGTTGATATTCTTGTTGCCCTAATGTCCCTCAAGTACACTGTCATTGTATGATTTATGCTTTTTTCGATGTATCTATGTCGTGTAATATTCGCAATTTCGTGTAAATAACGCAATTTGAACATTTATGTCGTGAATACAACACGTGACTTGATTATAATATAGGGAAGGTGTGCAAAAAAACGACGTACCTACGTATCTTACGTTACATAAGAAATAAATTAAGTAATATGCAAAGTAAGGGTCCATACAGACGACCGGGGGACTAAATAATCTAAAAATATAGGTAATACCCTAAAATGGGCTCACCACCTATCACGTTTAGGGGTCCAATGTATCTCGTGAAATGTGGGTATATCCAGTAATGGAATACCTCTGCCTACCCCTCGGGGATGAAAGGCGTGAGATTTACCCTAAAACCTACAGTAATTCCACGGTTGGTCCTTAAAGACTACCTAGTCTATGGTAGGTAGTTTCACTGTCTTAAACATATAAAATAATAAAGTACCTACTAGCTTTTCTACTCGGTTTCACCCGCGTAGTTCCCGTCCCCGTGGGAATACGGGAATAAAATATACTTAGCCTATGTTACTCAGGGATATTGTAACTTTCGATTGATAAAACCAAGAAGCAAGCCCATTTTAAAGTAAAAAAAAAAAACATTTTTAAAATCGGTCCAGTCGTTTTTGAGTTTACTTATTTGTTCCAAAAATACAAAATCTCTTTATAATATTAGTGTAGATAAATTGTCAAACAAATTTTGTTTCACTCTCAACCAACTATTAACATTGTTTACTGTTCTTCTACAATTATAGGGAGTGGCGACAAAAAATCGAATCGTGGCTACGAGCAAACAGCCAAGAAGAGAAACGAGATGCCGATCTACGCGAACGAGCAAGACGACTGCAGGCAAATAGGCGATCCTTGGAAAACGATTCCGGTAAGAATTTGCTTCTTGAGTTTATTTTATCTTAATACATTTCAGGAGTATATTTTCTTTGTAAATACATGGTTTCAGGAGTTCGAAAAATATATTGGTGAAAAGTGGGTATTCCAGTCCAGATATAGAAAATCTCTATCCGACCCTTTTGGGGTAAATAGTTTTTCTGTTACTGAAAACAAAAATATAGTCAATAATTTTCACTAAATAAAACGAATAAACTAGAATCAGCATACAGAATCGGTCCAGTAGTTTTTGAGTGTATTCATTACAAACATACAAAATATTTACACTTATACAACGCGTAACAGAAAAAGCGCAATTCCTCATACACCCCAATTAGTATATTAAATATCGATCAATAATAGCACGATTTCCATAAAAAGCACTAAATTCAGCTACGCTAATTCATTTTTCGGAAAAAAATTACACATATTAAAAATAGCTGAAATCGATTAAGTAGTCGATACTGAACAAACTAATTTCAGGAATTGCGCTTATTCTGTTACATATTGTATATTATAAATTATAATATACAATATGTAACAGAATAAGCGCAATTCCTGAAATTATAATACAACGCGTAACAGAAAAAGCGCAATTACTCATACGCCTTAATTAGTATATTAATATAAAAAAATATGATGCAATCGAAATTCCTCATACGCCCTAATTAGTATATTAATATAAAAAAATATGATGCAATCGAACTTTAGTTATGTCTAACCTATTTTCTTAAATATCGAATAATAATAGCACGATTTCCATAGAAAGCACTAAATTCAGCTACGATAATTCATTTTTTTTTTTAAATTAACACAATAGCTGAAATCGAATAAGTAGTCGATACTGAACAAACTAATTTCAGGAATTGCGCTTATTCTGTTACATGTTATATATATATATATATATATATATAGTATTAGTGTAGATAGATTTTTTATAGAAGAAAAATAAATCGAGTTCAAATGCATTATTTTTTGCTGTTCACATGTCTTGTTGTAACCTTTCATAATATGTCTGCCATAGAGAGCGAACGGAGTACAACACTCGATACTCTGCCAGAGGGTCGAGCAGAATGGAGACCCGCTGTGCTGCCTGACAGCGATGTGGTCAAGGCGATAGAAACTGTTGAAGGTAAGTTACCTACATACTTACTTATAGTATTGATATGTTTAGAGTATAGAATCTGACTGCTAAGATAACTATAATTATATTACTGTTTGTGTGTCTGTGTTTATGTATATAGTGTATCTATATTCATGTAATTATAATATGCTATGGGACTATTGTATGTTTATAGACAGGGTGTCCCACGCCACGCCCATGCCACGCGGAGGGAAAGTACATTAAATATTGAAGATATGATATTTTACAGAAAAAAAGACATCATTTTATTTTTGATAATAGCACTAGTTAGTAAATACTTTCAAATGATAATGTTAGTTGTTGAAAGCACGGAAAGTTAGAGATTTCCCTTAGCAAAATTTTAAATAAATTATCAGATTTTATGATCTTCCTTTCATTTAAGATAATATGATATAAGGGAAAAAAGAACCCTTTCGACCGTTGTCATAAAATACATGTGTTTTATTTTTTTTACATTTTGCGGTTTCGATTCCCGGTTGAGGCAGGTACCTACTTTTCGAAAAATCTGGGAATGCAGTTCTATTTACTTATTATAATACAAAAATTAAATGATGTCTTCTTTCAGTAAAATATCCTATTCAATTTTTTATGTAGATACTTTCCTTCTTTGTGGCATGGGCGTGGGACGCCCTGTATATTGTCTATGTATATAAGTACCTTAATCCATTGTTAACTTTAGTGCACCACCTACCTTCATCTGTTTATCTCAGTTACATCCATCCTTAGTCATCCTAAGTTTGCCTGGAAGAAATAGCTTAAAGCTATAAGACCGCCCATTGTTTTTTATCATTGTGTTATTTTTGTTGGTTTACAATAAAGAGATGTTAATTACTTACTTACTATGACGATATTACGAAATTGGCCCGTAAGATGGATTTTGACGAAGGATTTCGGCTATTTTGCAATGGTGAAATTAGGCGATGTACTGAAAACCACTTTTACAAATAGTAGAGATTTATCGTTTATTTATGTAGGTATTTATTATTATCATTATTTCTATTTCAGAGGTACAACCTCAAACAAAAGATAATAAGGTGCCATGGAGAAAGACTGAAGAAAATGAAGAAATGAGGCGGCTCAGGAGGCAACGGTCTCGCCAGCAAATAGAATCTCCGCAGCCTCTAGTGGTGATCACAGAAGAGGAGAAACGAAGACTCCCTGATATAAAAATAACTAGTGACAGAGAAATGAGGATTGAAAAGACGGATAGAGTCGAAATCGATTCAGATAACATAGAGACACCGCCTGTGCAAAGAAAAATGTTCAATCCACCACCGGAGAGAGAACCCTGTAGAAAATTCCAGCCATCTCTTACTAGTAGATTGAACACGACCGGGAAATCAGCTGTTGATATGAAGGATTTATGTCAAGAAATTTTAGGTGATGGTCAGTTTGATAGATTCTCAGCGGCTAGAAGAACTAGAAGGTATAAAAGAACTACGGATTCTAGTTCACCAGAAGATGATAAAAAATCTGATAGCCAGATCGAGCTTGTAGCAGAAACTCAAGTTATTCGACCGTCAAAATTGGAAGTTCAAGCTTCATATCCTGTGGAGACTCCTCAAGAAGTAGCAAAACCGATAGACGAAACTGTAAAAGATGAAAAAGAGAACAGACTGAAAAGATGGCAGGACCGACTTAAAAGCCAAAGCATAGATAGAACACCTACCAAAGAAACTAAAACACATCCTTATTTGAGAATGAGACGACAGACGTCTATAAACCAAGAAGATGTTCAAAAAGCTATTAGAGAACTTAAATCTCCTACTGAAACACCTGCAGGAGTATGGTCAAGAAGCGCCTATAGGAAATCGATGAATTCTAAGACCGAAAAGGCTCCAACGAATGAGAGAACTATCTCGCCTCGAATTCCCAAAGTTAAAAGTGAACACGAACTTAACGATGAAGGGTTCGAAGAGACGCAGAGTTTGAATTCAGAGAGTGCATCGCAGGGTGCCTCATCAGGTTGTAATGTGGAATGTGACTCTCCTATTCCAAAAGCATCAAAATCATCTGATGTTCCAAAGAAAATTTCAACCAAAGAGACTAGAACGCCTCCGCGAACGCCGATAGATCCCAAACGCTCGCTTACAAAGAGAGCTAGCTCCTTGAGAGTAGAGCGATCCACGTCTCGTGCTTCGCTGCGCAGCTCTAGAAGCTCGCTTAACAGTTCCGCCTCAGTGGCGACAGTCAAGCGAGCCCCACCTGCTCCAGTGAAGCCAGCTCCCAAGCCAGTGCCGAAGTCATTGACCAGGATGCCGGCCTCCAGGTCTTCTTCCAGTGGCAGTTCTGTCAGCGCCACTCGTCCACCAGTACGGAATGTGAACAGAACCTCTGGATTCATGAGGCCCACGCAAGCGTCGAAGGGAAGAGGGAATATAACCCCTACTCCGCAACAAGTTTTTAGGGCAAGCGTCAAGTAACTTTATTACCAAACTCATTATTATCAGATCATTTATATAATTTGAAATGAAAGTGTAATACCTCTGTAATTTTAGTATAAATGGTGCATATATTGTTGCTGAAATAGGACCTATCCAGAAATATATTATGTTAATAAAATAAATTAAAATGATCGAAGTACATAGGTAAATAAATGAAAATTATTGGAATCTTTAGATACCTGCTGTCTAAAGGCGCTAGCTAGAATCTCAACAAAATCTGAAGTTTTCAATGATTGACTATTTTAAGCTAAACATATATTTTTAGATCTGTTATCGAGGTTTTTGTAGGTATTATTTACCTATGGATATTTTAAAAAAAATATGTGTTTTAGTACATCTTCGTATCTGATAATATACTATCACATAGTGTATGTAACACGGATTTAATATACCTACCAACTTTTTGAAATATTTATTTTTTACATTAAATGTGCCACGAATAAGTACGGGTATATTACCATAATATATAAAGTGAATTTTTCGATACATATTAGTAAATAGATAATAAATATAAATACATTGTTCAAGAAACAAGTGAAAAATCCATAATGTGTACGTACCTGAAAATACATAATGTTGTATTGATTGACATAATTGTAAATTACTTTTAATTAATAAGTATCAGCACGACCATGGCCATGGCCACTAACTTAACCCCATCTCCCAACCCGCGGTGGGCTCGCGTGTGAGATTAAAGCCCATACTTCCTCATGTGTAAGGAAAGACCCTTAGTCAGCTGTTTACGGGTTGATGATGAATAAGTGTGTGCCTACGTAGGAATTCCGGACCGAAACAGAAATTCATTGGGTATGCGGGTTCTCATCGCGAAAACCAATTAATACCAATGTAAGTAAACTTTCTATTACATTCAGGCATGTGATACCGAGGTAGTATCAGTATTTACTACATTTATTTTGAATATTATCAATTTTTTTATAAAAAACGGGATTTTTTGGAATCCCATGGGGTACGTACCTACTCCTAAAATAAAGTAGGTAGAAATTCGTGATTTATTATCCCAGTAAAATTAGTCATTAATTTTGTATTGTGCTAACTAGATATAAGATATTTATAAATTTTGATTGTAATGAAAACGTAAAGTAGGAAGATCTGATTTTTATAATATTACTTACTCAACATTTTGTAACTTCTCACTGGATCATGATAAAAATTTATTACCTATGTCACAAAAACTAAAATATTTTAAAGGATTTAACACGAATGTTTTATTGTATGTTTTATTACTAAACAAAATACAATATATTCATATAATTATTACAAATACGATGCTGAGTCAACTTATTTTAATATTAAAATATTTCTAATATACTTAGGTGAGTAGCCTTTATAATGGAGTAGTGCGATATAAGTATAAACACCCTTTCCCACTATAATTCCTATAATTGGGTAGTTGACAGCATCGAAATTAAATTGCGAGTAGTCATTCATCAAAAAGATTATCCCAAAACATCTCTAATCATGTATTTAGATTTTCAATTAACAATTATAGCAAATTTAAAAATAATAAAACAATCAAAAAAGTGCTGCAATTGAGTACTAGAAACTATGACGTCACGCCTTGCTATTTCAGTACATTTTCCATAGTAAAATTTCGTTTTGACAGATCATAAAAAGTAACTGATTTGACTAGGTAGGACACTACCCCATTAGACTTAGAATGTGTCACTAAAATAATTTGTATTGAATCGAAATAGATGGTCATTTAATTAAGTGCAAATATTTAAAAGGTAGATCAAAAACTTTACAAGAAACTATTTTTGGCATTGATTTTTATTTTTCATTCGCTACTTTACTGCTATATAACATCAATTATTGCAAAAATAAAAAAACCAAACCCGCCGTACATAAACAATACACGCACACTACCAAAATAATAAAATAAATAAAAATCCGACAAGTGGCGCTTTAGTACGGCAGTGAGGGTTTATGCAAAGCATATATGTTTACAAAACATTTTTTTTTTGTTAGAAAAGAACAAGAAAAAAACTAACGTTATGTATTGTTTCTCTTTATAATATATTAATTATATTTCTATTATGTACATATCGGTACCTACCCTTAAAATATGTGCACTTGATTTAAAATTATTACAGTTTTTACGATTATATGAACTAGCGGAAGATAGAGACTTCGTTTGGATTCCCCTTATTTTATTAATTAAAATATGTATTAATCTTCCTATTTTTGATTTTGTGATGTTTAGCATTACCATGCTATAGATTATTTATACTTACTTAGGTACATTTTAAATCATAATTCAATTACAAAATTAATCTATGGTAATTAAAAACGAACTTCCTAACCCCATACTTTATCATGGTATAGTAGATAAGCATAAGATTCTACACGAATATCCCGTCGCTCAAGTTGCTCATAGTAGCCCGCCGTCAACAAGTTCTTGGACTAGGTCGCTCATTCTTTTCCTGCAAGCCTCGTTGGAAGTCCATACCGGAGACAGGTACTCAGAGGAGGACGAAGATCCACTTTCCTGTTTTCGGACGAAATTAATACACATTTATTTATTTTTTAAATTAGGACAGGGCAAAATAGAGCACTACGTAGGTATGCCTACTCAATAACATAGTGTCGCTTTTGAGCTATGTATTTTCAAAAATGTTGCCCTAGTCACAAAAATGAAACATAATAAAGGTATCACAAAATGAATACGACAACAAAAAAGAATATTCGGACTATGTCACACAATACATCATTTTATTCTATAATTTTTGTATACTCTACTATTTTGTACTACTCGTACTCGTGGTACGAGTATTAAGCGCCCATAATAGGTTTTCATGGCAATTTAATAATTTGACTTCGACTGAATGCAGGAGAAAGAATAATTTTATTCATCAACGGTAGAATCCTATTTTTCCGTATACCCAATTTAGTTTAAAGTCATTATTTTATACTTTAATCTTAGTTAAATGGCTCTCCTTCACAGACCATGCACAAAAATTTTGTGTCATCAACACTTTCTGCATCCCTCCCTTGATAATCAAGATTAAAATGATAGCACTTGTTCTGAAAATTTCATTGTGACTTCTTGAGGCAATCCAAAAATGTCCATCTCTCGCATTTTAGCGAGTTTCCCATTTACTGCACACTTTCACGGATACTTGCCACATAATTTACTATAACTAATACGAGTCAAAACCCGAAGTATACGTATTCGTTTTAAACATACAAAGATACAAATCTTTCCTCTTTATATTGTGTAAATGTAGAAGTGTAGACTAGCGGTTAAAGATATGAGATAGAAGCAACTTGGTGGAGACTTGCCGTAATACGCCGCACTTCGCGCACTCTCGTTGCTCGCACGTTTTTTATTAGTTCTGTTACAAACATACAAGAATACGAAAATATAAATCTTTCTTCTTTATAATATTATGTAGTGTAGATATATAATATACTACGAATAAGGATAATATATTATAATTATGTATAGTGTAGATAGAGACAAACTTAATGAGCAAAAGCGCTTCTAAGGAGGTTCGATCATTCAGTTTATTTATTCTGGTAATGTGAAACTCCTTGGTGGAATTCTTATTTATTTTTTTGGAAGTTTAAAGAAAACCGTGAAGGATACGCACGCGGCACGGCATTATACAACAGAACTCTTCGCTGACGTCGCGCGTCGATTGTTTTAACAATAGAGGTTCGCCCTTTTGCGAGGTCAGCGACGAACTGAAGCCACGGAAAGTGCGGTAAAATTGGTACCTACTTAGGTGAGAGTACCTATTTTGCTGCACGTTCCTGTGTATGATGCTCAATTTTTTACTTTCGAATAATGGATACAGGCTTCGTAAATGCATTTTTTGAGTAAGTGTGTTGAAAAAAATATTACCTTATCCTGATACAGGTTGGGAGCCTCGGTGCTGTCACAAGTCATGATAGGATACATATCCAGGGCAATTCCGAGCCCAAAACGACTACTGCGGCGAAACTCCTCCTGCATCCTGCCATACATAAATAAAATATCATGCGATCGACAACAATATCTCAATCTAGATTAACAGATTTGGCAACTTTGTTAGTCGAAAATGAAATTTGGGAAAACATGGACTTTGGAGTGTTATTATGAGAACTCGCAGATTAAAAATGCTAGAAAAGGACAACTTAATTAAAAAATTAAAAAAAAATGGTTACTTAATTCCGTCCCTTGCTTTTTTTTTGGTTTGGATTTGAATTGCAGATATAGAAGATAGGGGGCACCCGTTGAAATCTCGCCCAGGGTGCTGGTAGTTCTAAAACCGGCATTGATTTTAGCTAAGACGAGTTCTAGCAAATCTTAATGGCTGCATACAGTCAAGATCATGTACCTAAAGCTTGACACATTGGATTTTGTAACGTTCTTATTACAATTAGAGGTCAGACTCGCACTGCAAGTGTGCTCTTGACTGTACATTGTGTGTGTTCAGTTCACTAATAATAAGTATTCAACTACACAGGACTTACATATCAAACAATGCATCTTTATTGAGCTTGGTATGGAACACGGAATTATCGTCGCTGAGCTCAATGAGCCGCGCGTGCATTTCATCCACATAGTACTCAAGCAGCGAAGAAAGGTGGTCTGCGCGTTGCTGCCGGTCCAGACACATGTACACTAAATAAGCAAGGTCCAGTGCCGGCGACGCATAACGGGCGGCCTGGAAGTCTACCAAGTACATCTGAAAAAAAGATACGTTGCACTTCCTCCGAAAGCAAATAGGTAGTAGATTAAGCACCAAGAGGCTAAAGCAGTGTCGCAGCTGGCTAAAGAAATGAATGATTCTGTAGGTAATTCCCGAAAGTAGTGATTAGTGTAGAAAAACTCCTTTCACCGAGAGAAGTTATGCCTTGAACAGACTTGTTTTGTTTTTCGAAACTATTTTTGATATTTTGGCATTCCAAATTTAAATGTCTTTGTTACCCAAGGGAACTTTCATACAACTTGGGCTTACTTTGAATTGAGAATACTTGACATATAATAATATAATACGTGATATAGATGCAGCTGGTGTATAGATTATACACCGAGGGGATATAAAGCACTGTTTATGTCACTGACGCGATATTGAGTTCTGAGCAAACTCCAGATTTAAATCCCGAGCGACACCGAGGGTGTTATGAGTTAATTCCTGAGCGAAGCGAGTGAATTAAAACGGAGTTCTGAGTGCAGCTAGGGATTCAAGCTCGCCCAAGGCGAAAACAGCTTGATCCCAAAGGAGAATACTTTTCTCACCTTTTGCGAGACATTAAAAAGCAAAACTAGGTACTTGATATGGCTTGTAGTGGCCAGTTCTATTTTCAAATAAGTTATTTTTGCTGTAGGTCTCTATGGAACAATTTTTCATACGAATTCATTGTAACCCGTCGATCATAATATTGTACTGAAACTCTAGAACCCTCTGGTTAATAATGACTTGCTTTAGGTGCGGTTTGCATGATATATAATTGGGAAATGTAGAGCATGTGGTGTGAAAAAGTATTTTCATTACTCATACTCGAAAGTAGTTACCAAGTTCTGAAGTTGCCTGAAGAGCGGGTTGAAAGTAATACTTTTCAGCCCTTTTTTATTCTTTCTCATGTGGGGAAAATGTCTTACGCATACCTTGTGATAGCGGGAACGACAACCAGGTTATGTCTGGCCCCCAATGTATTAATTAAATATTATTTTTGATTATAATTTACTTTCAACATTTCTTTGAAATGACAGATTTGGGCAAAACATTTAGGTAACTAGTTACTTAAAATTTTTTCAATAATTTAAAAGAAAAGTAGGTAACTACCTAATGGCTGAATAGCCATCAAAAACAAAATAGGCACAAAAGCGGCAACCTGATCTTCATTTGTTTTTTCGAGTTGTAAAATGTAGAGTGTATTACCCACAGCTACATGATGATGTAAACTTGTAAAGGATGATGTAGGTACACGTACTTTTCACGATGGAGGAGCATTCCACCTCCGCTCCTCCATAAGTTCATCAGATTCAGATATGGGCCTAATTTCATAACGATCATATGATCTGACTTAGCGCTTTCTTATTTACTTCCCGAGTTGTGAATCCTTTTTTCTGCTTGACGAAGGCGGAAAGCGGAAAGCTCGTTTAGCGCAGCGGGCCATAAGTTGACGCTTTTCGCCCGAAGAAATGAAAAACCTTCTACCCTAAATCAAAATAAAGACAAATATCTCACCTAAGTTGTTGATTTATAAGTGTAAAATCATATTGTCTGTTTTTCTTTAGTAAATTCATGTTTTTATTTTTACTTTCTTTGTATTCGTAATGAAAAGCACAGTGTTTACCTCGGGTTAAAGACTTATTTAGTCCTTCAAACTATTGGATATATATCAAACCCCGTCTCGGTACTAAATAATGTACTTTCACCCCTAGGGTATATGTCAAAGTCAAAAGTTTTTATTCAATGTAGGGGCTTATAAGTCCTCTTATTGAAAGTCATTGCGACTCCACCGCTTCGGTATGTATAGTTGGGGAGAAGAAGCAGTAGCTGTAGGTAGGTACCTAACAAAACTTATACAACTAAGTAATATAAACTTTATCCAAGTACCTCTGCTATATCACCGTCCACATATCTGAAAAGCAGGTTATTAGTCCAACAATCACCGTGACAGATCACTGCTAAGGGTTCCTTAGGGGTAACCAGCTCCACCATAGTTCGGAAGAAATTTTCTTCCTCGCAAAATTGCTTGAACTTGTCCATATAAATGTTCTTGTTATCGCAGTCGCCCAGTTCTTCCTGAACCATCGCAATGGCGTTACGAGCAGCTTCACGGTAATAACTTCTGTAGTATGATTGGTTTTCCGCCACGAAGAATACTTGGTCCGGAATATAGTAAATAAAATGATTACTTAAATAAAAAAACATGCGTAGTGCAGCCGAAAGACATATAACTTTAGGTTACATAATATAAACGACACAAATTGTTCGGGGTCGGGGCAAAAAAACCCTACTTATTATGATTAAAATACGAACTCACCCTCGCATATCCCATCTTGTAAATTACGTAACTCGTAAAACCCCTCAGGATTCTCGCATTTCATTGCCAATGATAGTGCGTGGAATTGTGCCAAGTGCTTGAGTACGAAGTAGCATTGCTCGATAGTGAGCCCTAATCGCCTATCAGGCATTGCGAACCCTAGCGGATTCAAATCCTTCAGAATCACCATATCGTTCTGAGCTAAGTAAAACTTTGGTATCGCTTTGAATGGAGATTTAACTTTCTCACATGAAGACTGAAATTCGGAGAGAGATGGCCAAATCTTTGTGTAAAATGCTACCTCATTGCAAAAGAGCTCATCACTTTTAAAAGCCTCCCTACGCATAACGCTTTCAGGCAAGCATTTGAAAATTATGGAACCATGCCAGTCTTCTGTTTTGTTTGAACCATCTGGTGCAACATGTGTGCTAGTTCCTTTCATGGTGATACGATAGATCATTGAAGTGTAGTTGTCACCTCTTTTGGAACCTGGGGCTCCCTAGAAAAGAGAACTTGATATTATATGATGAATAGTTATAGATTGCTTGTAAATGACATAGGTATCTATTAGACATGGCCAAAGAAATTGGAAGAAAATCTTTCTAGGCAAAGAGATTAAAATATAATACTTAGGACAGACAACAATTGATCTGCAAACCTTAGCAAAATGACCCCATTTAGAACATAGTTGGCATTGCGCGTTGAAAGCGGGGCATTTGTGTCGTCGGTGTGGGCTATTTTCCATGCCCTATTATATTTTAATCTCTTTGATTCTAGGAGAGAGAAACTTTTTCTCTAAACGTCTTTGGATAAGCTTTGGATATGGCATTTACAAGAAAGCTGTAACTATTATCGTCGTATATTACCAATAACCATAGTGTGGTTTATTTGTTGGTAGGTACTCTAACTACCTACGTGATTCGCAAAGTTTCTGCAAACGGATTTTGCCGAAGGGCGTTCACAGTGCGGTTTTTAGAACTCCCTAGTGAGTAAGTTGGTACCCGATACCAGTCAGACCCCTGACAGTCGTCGCGTCGCGATAGGTAGGTACATCAGTTTAGGCAAATCACATATTATATAGGACCTACCTACTTACATGGTGTTCTATTATAGGATTTCATATTTTAACCTTAGTTAGGAAAAGATTTGTGATTAGCTAAGTAACAAGATCAACGATAACATTGAGGGATAAGTGGAAGATTTTTTTAAGAGGATTAGGTAACATTGCAGACGTTTTGCAACAGGTAGGTACTTAAGTACCATGTAAGTATAAAATATAGGTTAGTAGGTAGGTAGGTACTATGTGTAATTCGCTTAAGCTCAGACATAGGTAACTACTTAGTCTTATTGGAAAATTTGATCTAGGTAGGAACTTAAGTCTCTATCAACTTACTTTAAACTCCTGGATGGTGACATTTGGATATTCTTCCTTGAGGAGTTCTTGTAAGAGTTCCAGAGTGAGCTCAGACATGATTTCTTTCTTTTTTAAGCACTAGACTTCTGGAGCAATACGTAGCAGGAACCACTGTGAGATACGCGCTAAGTATATCACCCACAGCTATAGCAATGATTGGAGCAATTGGGTGACAACATGTCTTCTTATAATAAGGACACACCTTTTATGTTTTTTGTACAACTTTAATATGAATATAATAATAATAATAATAATAAATTGTGGGACACAATTCACACACGGTTATTTAGTCCCAAACTAGGCAGAGCCTGTGCTATGGGTACTAAACCACTGATAAACATACTTAAATAAATATTAAACGACCAGACACGAAGCCCACAGACATGTTCATGCACACAAATGTTGGCCCCGAGCGGGGATCGAACCCGCGACCTCCGACTCAGAAGGCAGGGTCACTACCGACTGAGCCAACAGGCCCGTGAATATGAACGGTTTATGAGTGATAGGTATGACTAAATAAATCGCAACACACGATTCTTTATGGTTAATGAAACTTCATTACATACATACATAGGTACATTAGGGACATAATATGCTCTCACCTTTTTCCCGACGCGTAGGCAGAGACAGTAAACGGCACAACGTTTCGCTCACATCCATCTGATCAATCAAGCGACTCATGCTCTTCGGTTTCGCGTAGGTACACTTTATAAAGTTTTTCTTCAATACGTCGCCGATCTCATCGATGGTACGGTTTATTACCTGCGTAGGTAGGGTAAAACACCCAACTGCTAACACCCAACCAATTAATTGACACCCCAACAGATTTGATCAAAATTCCCAAAATTACACAATTATATTTACAATCAAATACAATAATAAAAAAAAATATTTAGTAGTTTGAATTGTACTCTGAAAAAACTGCTGATTTTTCATGATTTTTCAGTCTATGTACCTATATTGCCGTGAAGTGGACGATATTTTATGTGAAAAGTCAAGTGAATGAATTTTCATCCCAAAAATCAATATTTTTTTTTTATTAAAAATGCTAGCGGCCATATTTCGATAGGGCATCCTGGTAGATATAATATATTCTCCTAATCATAAATATGCGTAAAAATTTGGTTTGTAGCATATACTCGATCCTTTAGATACTTTTTCTCTCATGGTCTCTGTATTCGGCGTTTTATTGAATTGCAGTGCAGGGGTCGTGGTGATTGGATAATGTGCCGGTAGTTTTAAGCAACTAGATCTCTTATAGGTATAATCATATTGTTGTTAGGTACATCCTAACATGGATGAGGAACTACATATGTGGATATACAGTCATGTTCCTATTAAATTAAGTACAAACATTTAAAGAGTCGATCAAGTAATGGACTAGCTTTCATTACCTATTTACCTAAATAATCAAAGTGAACAAGAAACTATTTTTTTCGTTGATTTTTATTTTTTATATGCTTGGTACTTTAGTAGAGCCATTTTATGATAAACTTAACTAAAGACGAGGCAGTGACTGACTATGACTCAAAACACACAAGCAACGATAGGCTTTTTTGTGAGGCTGCAGTCTTCAGAAATGAGACGTCTCCATGTTCTTCGTAAATTTTCATTTTGCTGTATATTTCGGGTTTTGACTCGTAATAATGATAGTATATTATGTTGCAAGTGTCTGTGGAAGAGTGAAGTGAATGGGAAATTCGATAAATGCAAGGGATGGACGTTTTTGAATTGCCTCAAGAAGTCACAATTAAGTCTTCAGTAAAAGTGTCGAAGACTTTGTATTTTTGGGCATGGATTTGAAGCAGAGCCATTTAACTAACAATAAAATATAAAGGGAAAAAAGATGAATAGAGAAAGATTTGATAATAACCGAAGACGAGGCAGTATGATCTTTGATTTTAGCCTGTCCAACAAAATTGGGAGAAAATAAAATTGTGACACTGACAAGTGACAGCTCGAATAGTCGATTCGATTACATATGACGCGTTCCTAAACCAAGTACCTGACAGTAGTCTGTTTCAGTCACACATTGATGTTTTGCATAACGCTATTCTTCACTTTACACTTCACCGAGTGAATTTTACCTGTTTTGGAACGCGGCCTTAGTAGATTGATAGTAGATATAGGTTATGTATTATTAACGCCACATACATACGTACGAATTAGTTTACGGGAATAATTATTGTTTTTTTAGAAATAAGGATGCCCGTGGAACAAATACAGTACTCCGAACGATACTGTGATGATAACTATGAATACAGGTAATCATGATTGTTACTGATTTATTGAACAAATTGTATAACAATATTTAGAAAAAATCCAAATTCGATTTTTCCAGACATGTCATTTTACCACTTGACATTGCGCGTCTCGTTCCGAAGTCGCACTTGATGACTGAGACGGAGTGGAGGAACCTTGGGGTGCAGCAGAGCCCCCAGTGGCTACACTTTATGATACATAATCCAGAACCCCATGTGCTGCTTTTTAGAAGACCGAAAGCAGTCGCTGAATCTACTTGTACTGAACTGGAAACAAATATTAGTACCACAGTTTAGGTAGCTAGAATATTAATATTAATGACCTATTTGATTGTAAGTACCTTCTTTACACTTGGTTCTTTCTTTTAAAATTTTAAAAGTTACTACTTTGTAGAAAATAATAAGTAACTAATGAGCATGAGTAATTAAATTATATTCATGTATGTTGGAAGGAATACAATGTACACTCTAACTACACTATAATCTTCCATGCAAGCCCACCCTACATACTGTGAAGAAGACTCTGTTGTGTGTGTTGTGTTAGTTGCTACCTAATCCTTAGTAGGTATAAACAGACTACCTAAGATGGTTTAATCCATATAAACAAAAACAAAATGTTTTCAAAACACAACAAAAACTGTGAACAATGTGCCTTACGAAATACCACGACAAATTCACTCCTACTACTGTGCACACTTTTTTCTTTGACTAGTGGTTATTACAAACATAGCAATATTGCAAGGCTATGAACGCCTTTCAAGAAACTACTTTTTTATTGCTATGTGATACTATTACTATATGTATGTGAAATAATGCATCTTAGGTTACATATTAGTTGTATTTATTATTTATTTCCTTTTGTAGGTTACTCTTATTCTTATGTAGGCCTCCTAGTGTAACATATACTAACTTACCATAAGATTTAAATGGCAGTGCCTAAAATCTGATTGAGGCCTGAATGTTAACTACATTATTCATAATTTTTGAGTATCCAGTTATCATTTCAACAGTTATTATGTTAATTTATTGAGGGAGTAAAAGTATGTTTATTCATAATTTGCATTTCAGATTCAGTAGAACCAACATTGAATATGTATTATTCCATCACAAAAGCAATACAATTCAATCCTGATTAAGTTTTTACTGTTGTGCTGTTAAGTGAAGTCATGCTTCAAGTCCCTGTCACAAATTTTTAGTTGAGTATGACACATCTACTTCAAAACGACAGACCAAATGTCATAATGCCGCGGCCTTGTACCACAATAGTTAGTAGACATAGGCAGCACTAAAATTTAATCATCATAATTAAAATTCAATACATGTTAATTAATGTTGGTTAATTGTGTGCATGAACATGTCTGTACGCTTCACGTCTTGGTGTTTAATATTTATTTAAGTATGTCTATCAATTGTTTTCGCCGACATTGATGATTTGGGTTTTGGAGCGCAGCATTGTGTTCCCGACTTAGGACTTCTGTAGAGAAGTCAGTGACCAAGTCTGAGCAGTAAGTTAGGACAAGGACAGGGAGGGCCCCACAATTTATTATTATAATATATTATTTATTATTATTAATTTGGTGTTACCCGTACATAACTGTCGCTACGTAACTCAGTATAAGTTCATGGTTTACTAAAATACCTTCTGACATACTTTACATTCCTTTATCATTTGTACCATCCTCAATGTTAACATGACTGATTGATGCTGGATTAATGACTGGCTCTCTAATGACGTGGTTTAAATGATAAAAGTTATTATCATGCCTTATAGGTAGGTAGGAGGCGGTACCTACATGCATTTGATTATGTAATACAAGTACATTACATGTTTTACCTGAAGTCGCAGCAATGTGCCTTATTTCGTTTCAATTGTGAGTTTGAAAGAAAGATAAATTACTTTTCAGGTAATGCCTTAGTTAATAAGCATATATGTTTCAAAGCGAATACCTATATTAAATTATACTTTTCTTGTAAGCTATTGATCCAAGCAAAGCGACTGAATTTTGCCTTAATAACTATTGTGCATAATTTTAAAAAAATAGCATGAAGCTAAATAACTATTTTTGTTACTTGTGGCTAATAAAGTTTAAGCAAATAATGGTTGTACATATTGTATTTTATTCGTTCTCATGGTCTCTGTATATTCTTCGAGACTTCTGAGTGAATTACATATTTCCACCAGAAACGAGAGTTTAGTATCTCACATTTAATTTTAAAGATAAAGCTCAAGTCTTTGGATGAAATGTGTAATACACTGGACACTGTTCCTAAGAAAAGAAAAATCTTTGCTACCCTTTGCTTCCTGTCTAGCATGCATGTCCTTCCGGCTTGCTCAGTAGTGGTTTATTGATAGGAAGAAGGTCCTAGGATCATGAGATAAAATGAAACAGCCCACACTATGCTGAATGTTTATTTGGAATCCATTAACCTCTATAACATCATAAACACAGGAGAACATTTCAAATAAATGCAAAAATAAGTAATAGGTACTATATAATTAATAGTTGCCAATAAAAAGAAATATTGCTGAAACAAAACTACTTACTTATAATTACTGACAATAATAAGTAATAAACAAATACATTGCTAACAATATATTAGTGTAGATATATTTTTCGTTAAAATAATATGATAATTGTGCTTTTTCTTAAATTCTATATTAGCCAAATTAATAATAAAGAGTCGCGGGTCCACTAAAATTATAAGGATATATTAGTCACATAGTACAAAGATAATTCCAGCTTACCACAACGACCAAGAATAAAAATTAATAAAAACATGATATGGTTATTTGTTATATCGGAAATACTTAAGGTAAAGTTAGCGTCAACAGATTACATAACATTCGTATAAAAGTCATCTCTCCAATATACTCTTATCTAAAGGGTAGGCAGCATCCTACTAAATACACGTTGCAAGTCGTTGAACCGCATTCTGAATGGGACAAAACCGCCACATTCCATTCTCACAGTTTTAAACAAATGTGTCACCATGCCGTTGTAATAGTGAAAAAGTGGTGAATACATGGGGAATGGTCTAGGAAGAATTATACTAAGGACTTTTGATTTTGACAACCGGAAACGTGGAAACGGTAAAACAAACACATTTAATCTTTCACTACATTGCAGAGAAGCATCTTGATTATGTTATTATGATTATAATATTTTTTCATCTAAGATACATTTTTGATTATATTGATATATTGTGATAACATAGACGAACAATGACATCCATTAACTTGTTTGATTATAATGATGGGCTACTAACTCTACTGCTACTTGAATAACTGTTTCAACGAATCCGTAACTAACTACGGCCTTTATAGAATAAACATCGCATATATAAGTATAAATTGTATTGAAGATTGCAGATGACATCTAATACATAATTAATTTTCCACTAAAACATAGGCTCGTGTCCGTGATAGACTCGTAGGTAGAGTGTGGTTCATATGACCGCCTTCGTTACTGTATAATATGTCTCAAAAGAGGGCATTTAAAACTAGCATCGTGATCCTATTAAAGCTCTTAGCCAACATTTCAAGCTGTCTTATAAACAGTTGTATCGTTTCACGATCTATAAGTCGCAATTAAAATTCGATGCCTTTACATCGTTTTGTGATATTTTATACACATGCCAGTTTTATACAAAATTTGATAAATTAAATGATATGGGATTTTATAAGAAGTGATATGGTAGTATAATGGAGATTGTACTAAATATTAAGATATGTACTCAATAGATTGAAAATTTTACCATTTATAAATTTGGTACAATTATTTGTGTGAAAAATATAAATGCTTGATAAAGTGTCTTTTTCCTTGGGCGCTCGCAACTATCTAGCAACACTAAAGTCGTTACTGTAGCAATATTAAAACCATGTTAACGAAAATAGAAAATAGAAGAAAGATCATTGTAATCTTAGGAATAAAAATAAACTAGAGCAACCTCAGTCACGATTAAGTAAAATTAATAATTCCTTTGTGGGGCTTTGCATACGCTTTTATAATAAAATACCAGAACAAATTTTGAAATTGCCTGAAACTGTGTTCAAAACTCATGTTGAACATGTACTTTGTAAAATGGCATATTACAAACTAGACGATTATATAAATGACAATGATGCTTGGAACAGATTTCCTCCAGTCCAGCGCAATACGATAGCGAAAAACAAACGAAACTATGTAACCCAATTTAGTATTAAGTAACAATTGATTAAAAGAATAATATTGTGTTGAGGAGTTTCTTGCCCCGCTTCTTCTCCTCAACCATACATGCTGAAGCGGTGGAGTTGAAATGACGTTCAATAAGTGGACTTGTAAGTTCCTATTTTGAATAAAACATTTTGACTTTGACTTTGACTTAGAACAGAATACAGATTGAAAAGATAGAATGACTCATTCACGATACGTACTGCAACAATGGCATGCCCTTATCTATACAATAAGCGTTGCATACGGTCATCGTTGTGTCGAACTCATAGCTACCATGAACTAAAACCGAGTGACCACCGCTAGTTTCATTTAGCTATATATTCAGGCTTCTACGCAGAAACCTTATAAGAGAAATATTTTATCAATTTCATGAAATTTGCTACAAGTGAGTGGTATTGCAGAGAAGCCCGGTTCGACGATCATGTGTTAATGGTTATATTATTATGGAATATAAAAGCTTATGTAATGTAAGGTTTGCGTACAGATAAGTGCAGATTTTATTAGTGAGATGAGTCGAAAATTAGTAAAGAAACAGGAATTCATCAATCACAAGTATTCTATTTTGTGCAGTTGTTCATTTTTGTAGGATCTTACTAAGCTTATGATATTATTATAACAGTACCATTGTATCTAAGAAATACGGTTCTGTAAAGACAAGTGTTGCTAGAGCGAAACATTTACTAAAAGTATGTTTGTAAGAGTGAATCAGCCGAGAGGCGTCAACACAGCCCAATTTTTGCTGTGTACAGCACCATGGGTACGTCGTGAGATTGGTTCTTGGTGTTCGGAACCGAAGTGATTCGTGTTTATTCCTTTTTGTTGTTGACGGGTTTGCCGTTGGTGTATTGTGGAGGAGCGTTCATGTGTTGACGTTGTTGATCCTCTGTCATAACAGAGACTAGCTCCTCTACGGCACGTCCTAAATCGTCTGAAAAGAAAGATAACATTGAATCATGTTTTGATAATTATGATTTCGAAATTGAATAGCAGTTAAATCTCCACACAAAGCCTAAAACTGGATGACGTCATGAAACCACGGCAAATGTTAATGGTTGGTACCTAAGGGGTAAATTGTATCAATATTTTTTTACCTTACGGTAGTGGTCGCGGTCCTGTTAGGTTTGCAAAAACAGAAAAACATTGGCATAATTAAAGGATATCAACGAATTGTTATACCAAAAACCATGCAATATCCATACAAAACAAACTCGAAAGTGAGCTCAGATTATGACAGGCGTATCGCATTGTAATAATTCGCAGTGAAATGTAGCTCTTAGTAGCATGAAACAATAACGAAGACAGCCCACCATAATCTACGCTAACGTTAGTAACGTAAATTTTATCATTCTAAAATCGGCCTGTAAAAAAAAACTAAAAAACTGATAAACAGCAACAAACGGAACGACTACACACGATGTATTTTAATGAATTAATAAACCAATATCTTCAGCAACAAAACGGGAACCAAAGCAAAATAACTAGGCAAGCAGCAACAGCGCGGCTGACCTGCGCAGTGCATGAGCGAATTCATGCCGTGCGGCGGCGGCGGCGGAGGGCGCTCATGCGACAACTCTTCCTCCACGCCGGGGGAGGCGGCGCCTGCCCAGCGGCCAATTCCGCCATCTTATGGCACACACGTACATCAAAATGGCGGAAATACAGATTTTTTATTGCGCGTCATGTAAGAGTTGTCGCTTTGTTGGAGTCATAATAATAAAATACGTGAACAGAAGATCAGCATTTATTTTCGACGACCATTACCATGTGAAGTGGTTAACATGGACTGTGTGGGGAGATTAGTCAATTATGAAAGATAACTACAAGGTAAATACATAAATAGATACCTACTACTTATTATGTCTCACTACTTGTAAAACTATTGCTGTTTCCAAATTCTTGGTAACACATTAAAATAGGTAATCTGAGTTAGTTGAGGGGGAAGGCGCAATAAGTAGGTACTTACTATTCTGTGGATCGTGGAATAGTCCATTGTGCAGTTTGGCCGGTGAATCTGTAGCGAGTTGCGAAGCAGTCACAGAGCGAGTCTGTAATGTGCCAGTTCGAGCGGGCGGTGAGCTTTGCGTTGGCTGGAAATACAGATATCTTTTATTAGCTATTTATTTAGTTTAGAATATTGAAATTACTGGTTTTATATTAAGGCCGGGTTCGAGAATGTATAATTAGTTATTAATAAATAACAAGGGACCGTCATAGTAAGTTATTGTCTTAATGTCCAATAAATCAATAAGATAAAAAATATACTTATATAAAAGAAGTTGTTAAAGATTTACCTCATCCAGCAGCCGACGGAGCCTCTGTAATTGAGCTTCAAGTTGGCGATTATGTTCCTCAAGAATCTGCATGCGCGCCTCCAGACGGCCCTTATGTTGGCGGAGCAGACGGGCTTCAGCCATCATATCCTATAACAGACCATTTTACTAGCGTGGCTATCAGCTGCTTTGACAGAGCAGCTCTTGTATTATTCGAGCAAAACTTTTCGAAAGCATTCTTCTTTGGAAAAGATTTGCTCTCTACTAGATGACTTTACATACATTCATTCAAAGAGCCTGGCCCCTGTCCAAGCAGCGATGATGAATGATTCACCCTGGTTATAGTCGAACGCATTGAAAATGTCTGCGACGGGGCGGGGGATTCAGGGACTTTTCTCAACAATTACAAAATATTCGGAACTGATATTAATAATAGTTAATTTATCATGTTTTGGTAAGTTTTTAATAGCTTTGCATTGCATAATTGATTAACTTGTACAACAGAGAAAATAATATAAAGTCTAGGTACCTAGTCTAAGAAAATATTATTATGCTACAGGAAATGAAACCCGACAATTTTTCTGTAAAGATTAGTGTAAACTCGAAATCACCTAAATAAACACTGCATCACCTTTTAATTAAATTGGCATGAGATTGAAGTGAGACGCCGTGCATATGCATCTTTTGTCAGTTTGTTACTGCATAATATTATTTACAAGTTCGAGCATTGTCGAGCGTGATTAACTTTGAAAGATGTACTTGCTTCTCATATTGATGAATGTATTGAACATGTAAATAATTACCTGATCCACAGGAGCGCTCTTGTTCTCCGGCACGACATGTTGCTCCTCGGGCGTAGAGCTTGGCGTCTGCCTGGCTTTGAGGCGCTCATACTCTGCTTGCAGGCTTGCATTTTCCTCTTCCAACTCCCTGGAACGAAGAGTTTGATTTTAGCTAGATATATTTTATATAGATGAGAGACAGGCAAAAAACACAAATGAGTTAGGATTCATAGAAGTTTATGTAAACATCACAGTTTTTGGAAATGAACTAAAATCTTTTACCTCATACCTACCTATATTCGTAGAAAAAACGTAAATCCGAATCGCACTTGTCCGCATTTTTCTATACCGCAGTGTTAACGTGCAGTCGATTCCATGAATCCTACTTATTGTGAGATTCCCCAATTATTTTTAAGTTTTATCCAACTAGGCGGACTCCGATTGCATTTTTAATAATCCTCTGTCATTTCATAGTCATCATCCTTAAGTTCAAAGGGCATCAAATTTAAAGACATCCCGGCTGGGCTAAACTGGAGCCGAGACTAAATTTTATCGGAGTCTCGCTATTTCTTGTGTAAATACGCGACAAGTGCTCGAGATAAGCGACTATAAAATTTTGTCACGGCGCGCGGCGCTCATTGTAGATAGGCTGAGCATTTAACATAAATTTTTTAATTAACATTAAATGCTCATTTAATATTGACATTAATAGCATTTGATATTAATTTCTTAATTAATATTAAATGCTCATTGACATTATTGTGGGAAAATGTTACCTGATCATAGCCTCAAGCTCGTGGCGTTGCTCCCGGTGGATGATGGAGACGACTTGAACTGGAGAACGCGGTGCCTCCTCCGCCTCACCGGCGCCGTTCAGCGAGGCGCAGTACTGAGCGATCAGCTGATGTTCTTCGTCGCTGTTACAAACACACATTATCTTTACGGTTTCTTATTCTATTTAAAAGATTATAGATTGGTCCCCATATTTCTGTAAGAAAGAATCGTAGTTTTAGCAGATATAGGTCATATCGATGGTCTAGAAGACAAACATGCTAACTACAGATTTACCAATTTTACAGGAGGGCTGTTTTTAGTAATTCAAAACTTCCAGATGCTATAACTTGAAACTTTACATAGAAATTGTGTATCTATTGCCTATACTTAGTTAGAGTATTTATCTTCATATTTACTTATCATAAATTTAAACATCAATATCTAAAGTATTCTATAAAAATACCAAAATAGTAAAAAAGAGCGTCACTTAGTACGTTTGTACACAAACTTTATATTATTTTGTTCACTTAACACTTTCGTGTAAGCAACATTTAACATTTATTTACAAAGAAAATATACATTCCTTTACAATAATCTATACATGTAATAAAACTCTAACGGGGCCTTGTCCGTACATACAATATTTTTTTGAAAATTTTAGCGGTAGTGTAATATGTTATCGACGTAGATACCAAAACACAAATTTTTGAAATTTTTGTCTGTCTGTCTGTGCACGCGTCACGCAAAAACTGCTAGACGGATTTTGATGAATTAGGTATGAAGATAACTGAGTACCCGAGTCAACATCTTGGGTACTTTTTATTCCCGAAAATATCTCATTTGCACGGGATAATATAAAAACTTGTTAAAAAGAGAAATACGTAATATTCCGAAACAATTACACCTAAGAAACTAGAAATACGGTATGCAGGTCTTGAAATATGTCATCATCACGCAAAGACGGATTTTGATGTTTGGTGTGGAGATAACTGAGTAGCTGGGTCAACATTTAGAGTAATTTTTACAGCGGGAGAATGTCTCAATCAATCGGGAAAATTAAAAAAACTGCTGGTTAAAAAGACAAATACGCAATACTCCGAAACGATAACACCTACAAATTTTAAATATAGTATGCACACCTAGGTGTCTTATATGTCGAAGGCAACCGCTATGAAGGGATTCTTGGAAATTTCTACGGGAACGGGAATAAACTGGATTCGCGCGCGTAACGCCATTGGGCCCCCACTATTTGTATGTAGGTATCTTATACGAGTATGTCGAAGGCAACCAATATGAAGGGGTTTTCCAAAATTCCCACGGGAACGGGAAAATACTAGATCCGCGCGGTCAACGCCACCGCTAGTTACAGATAAAAAATTTCCTCCGAAGAGGAACCATGTGGGACAGTGCCCAAAAGACTGGCCGCATTCCCTCTGGATAGCTAGGCCGGTCCTTTGACAGAGGTAGTTTTTAGCCCTCTGGTCACCTGAAGCCTCGACCAAACACACTGACAGCTCTTTGAAAAGCTGCGGCTCCTCCGGCCCCCATGGTCCCATGGTCTCCACCCCAAACGGCACAAACATGTAACCTAATAAACATTGAGGCATTCAGCGGTCGCAGCCGCCGCGCCAGCGCCTACAGAGGTGGCACCGATGTGGGATGGGGCAAATGTGTCGGCACATCTTTCATCCCACACCAGCGACATACCATGTTTCCATGGCCCGACAGTCAAACCATCAGGCCTCTCGCCACTCATCGCTGTGATGCCGTTAGGCTCAAGAATATATAGCCGGGATACCAGCAGTGGCGAGAGCCCTGCGGATGAGGTCAGTGAGAGACGCATGGCGCGACAGGCGGCCGGGCGCTACGTGCGCAAGAGAGGCCGCTAAGATCCGATATTATGAGATGCAACGTTATAAGTAGTATGAAAATATCAATCATAATAATATACTTTTTAATATTATTATTCAATGCCTTGGTTAAGTAAATAAAAAAACTAATACTCTCAGGTTCCTTTTGTTTACCTACTTAGAACTGTGTCGTTAAATCATTTACAACATTTGTCAACATTTTATTCTTTCTGGCATAGTATTTTTAAAGCACTTAATATTTTTTACTATTTGCTGACGAGTGTTCAGTAGTACTATAAGATCACTTAAACCATTTGTCTACCGGCTCTTGAAAAGCATAACATCCTTTAAGATAATTGGGAATTGAAAGGTATCAATTGACAAAAGTAATAAAAATATTTAGCTTATTTGTCAATCATGGTTAACACAAGCGAAATGTTATAAATCTATTTAGCATTTTCTGTAGTTTCAACTGATGGTAAAAACTGTCATTACTTCTTTTGGATTCAAACTGACATCACTTACAATTAATGTACAACTACAGTTTAGACAGAAAGAGACGGAATTATGCCATTTGGATGAGTGCGATCGGTAGAGCATGCTCATTTAATACATTTGGCATTAAAATATCATTTTTCAAAATTTTGCACTTAGCATGTTTGTCTTCTAGACCATCGATATATGTAACCAGAAAGTAGATATGATTGACAAATAAAATCGGTCCAGTAGTTTCGGAGCCTATCCAATACAAACAAACAAGGTGTTAATGATAAATCTTTAAGCCTTTTAGAATCATACCTGGAAAATAGAATACAAAAAGTTCAAATTAATGGTAATAAATCAAAGGGATCACTTGTTAAAATGGGGGTCCCTCAGTCCCTTTCTATTTCTTGTATACATAAATGATCTTCCCTTCATGGTTGAACGCTCATCAAAGATAGTGTTATTTGCTGATGATACTTCTCTTATTTTCAAAGTTAATAGACAATCTCATGATCTTGGAGAAATAAATAACGCCCTAAAACAGGTTCTCAATTGGTTCACTGCAAACAACCTAGTGCTAAATGCGAAAAAGACAAAATGTATGAAATTTGTTATTCCAAATGTAAAGCAAGTAGATAGTTCTATAATATTGAATAATGAATGTTTAAATAGATATAGACCCGGTCCGGCGATGGGCTCACCACCTATCACGTTTAGGGGTCCAATGTATCTCGTGAAATGTGGGTATATCCAGTAATGGAATACCTCTGCCTACCCCCTCGGGGATGAAAGGCGTGAGATTATATTATATATATTATTATATTAATGTTTAAATTTCATTGATAATACAGTTTTCTTTGGGAATAACTATAGACTCGAAACTTCAGTGGAACCCGCACATATCCACCTTAGCGGGCAAACTCAGTTCGGCTGCTTATGCGGTCAGAAAAATTAGATGGCTCACTGACGTAGACACAGCACGTCTTGTCTATTTTAGCTACTTTCACAGCATTATGTCATACGGCATACTGCTGTGGGGTCGAGCTGCAAACACGGAATCCCTTTTTATATTGCAAAAGCGAGCTGTGAGAGCCATTTACAAATTGAGATGTCGTGATTCCCTAAGAGAATTGTTTAAAGAAATAAATATTTTAACAATGCCATGCCAGTATATTTATGAAAATATTATGTACATACGCAAAAATATATCTCTTTTTACAAAAAACTGTGACAGGCACAATTGTAATCTTAGAAATAAAATAAAATAGAGCAACCACATTACAGATTAAGTAAAATTAATAATTCCTTTATGGGTTTGTGTGTACGCTTTTACAACAAGATACCTAAAGCTGTTGTAGATTTGCCAGAAAAAATTTTCAAAACTCACGTTAAAATGGTTTTATGTAAAATAGCATATTATAAGTTAGATGAATATTGGAATGACAATGATGTTTGGTGTAAATTTTCTCCAGCTCAGCAAAGCACTAAAACCATGTAAATTGTACTTTGTATTGTATTGATTGTTTTAAAGAATAATGTGTTGAGGAGTTTCTTGCCCCGCTTCTTCTCCCCAACTATACATACCGAAGCGGTGCAGTCGCAATGACTTTCGATAAGAGGACTTATAAGTCCCTACATTGAATAAAAACTTTTGACTTTGACTTTGACTTGACAAAAAATCAAATCTTTCCTCTTTATAATATTAGCAATAGATGAAATTTGTCGAAGCAATAGATGAAGTTCGGAGTATTTGGTCATAGATAAAGTCAGACTTTTTCTGAATTTTTAATAATGTTGAGAAAGGAAAACCCCTAAAAGGTAGAAAAGGCATTGACATGGGATCTGTCAGAATTCCATGGAATTAAAAATCAGACTTTAAATACGAACCTGTCAGGAGTGTCGCCAGACCTTGCTCCAAGCTCGACCTGGGCTAAGCGAGTCGCATACAACTCGAGCCGGGAATGCATGTCGTCGCCGCTAGTTAGGGACGATGTGCCTGCGCCGTGCTGCGGTGACGGGGCAGGGGACTCCAAAGCGTCACCTACAAAATCCAAACGTAAAATAAAAATTAAATCATCATTATCAACCCGTCACAGCTCCCTGCTCAGATCCGGGTTTTTAGTTATACCTGTACATTGAATTTAATAGGCGCACGTAACTTTATGACGATAGTTTGTTGGTAATTAGCAAAAACGTAGTTTGAATAAGACAGCTAGTTAAATACTCAAAATGATGATGTCACAGTATAAGTAGTATTCACTGTTCAGTACATTATCCACAAGAATTTTGGCAAATGATAAAAAGCAACTGATTCGACTAGGCTGCCAGGGGTCAATCAACGGCCTCATTGCTGGCCCCGTGCGGGATTCAAACCCGCCACACCTACTAAGTAGACAGGGTCCTACCAGCTTATCCAATAGGCTCGTTACTTACCCTCTAGTACAGTCTGTACTGGTAAATAGCCGACGCGTGGATGCTTCTTGAAGTAGCGGGCTGACTTGAATTTGTTGCGCAGGGCGCGAGTAAAATCGCGCACGTCCTCACCCGATGTGGTCTGTGTAAAAGGAACGGCAGATAAAAGTATGTATTTAAAAAATCAAAATGTGTTTATTCAACACAACATCCTATTACTTCAAACGAGCAATTCTTGTATGTATGTACTCGGAAACGGCTTTAACGTCTTTAGTGAAATGTTATATACAAATACAGGTTTCTATTTTAAATTTAACTGCATACCTACCTAGTTGTATTTCCTAAAAAAGGATGCACAATTTAACAAAAAAAAAATTGTCTCCCAAGTACTCGGGGTTTATAAGTCCACTTGTTGAAAGTCATTACAACTCCATGTGTTGTTGTTATTGTTGAGGGGAACACGAAGCACACAAAGGGTTCCGTCGGTATGCACAAGAAAAAAAATAGGTTTTACTTTTTTTACTTAACTCAATTTAAATTACCTTTTATTTTATTACTTTTTCTTATTTTCATTACTCGTTGTTATAGCAATATACCTATACTTACACTAAAATTTTTGAGTTCGTTTCAAAATATACCGCCATATTTTGGCAGACGGACAGTCAGTCGAGTCTTAATATAATAGGGTAGGGGAACCCTTTGGGTAGAGAAGCCTACACCGACCAAGTGCATTCGACTTATTCGCGCACCGAGAGTTCCGTGCCTTTAAAGATTGGTTAATCATTAGGTAATACAACTCAACTTACAGCAGTGCAATACTCTTGCATAGGATGAGTCAGCTTATGGTTTTTGGCTCGGCGGCCGTTGAAGAAGCATTTCTGACACATGTCGAAATTGAAGCATTTTAGACATCGGTATCTGTAAAATATTAGTCGATATTTATAGACGTTCTGAGGATATTCAGTCTGTTTAAAGAGGTATTATTTGAGACCGTGATTTGATGTCAGGAACCCGTCAAATAATATGAAATAATACCCGTGAGCCACTGATTCATGACTTGTATTGGCTAAGAAATGTAGGGCCCGGTCAGTCAGTCAATAGGTGATCGCCTAGTGGAATTATTATTATTACAAACGCCTTCGTGTTTCGGAAGGAACGGAAATTGTCACGCAATTTCTATTGTTGATTAACCTTCCTTCCTTCCTTTGGCTTGAAACATTCTGACAGTTAAGTGGGCACGCGCCTAATAACATATCTCGATTCACGGTATGCTCTCGCGAGATATTATGGTCCACACTTTCTCATATTATGTGGAGAAAGACCTAGCCCAGTAGTAGGTAGATTGAGAAAGAGATGCACCTGAATCCGAGAATAGGGTAATCCTTGCAGATATTGCACTTGGCTTGATGCTTGGCGCTCTCGGCGGCGGACAGGCGGTGCAGCACCGGCAGCCACACCATGGATTGCGGCTCCTTTTGCAGCCACTGCAGAAAATGGAACGCTTCGATGTATTGCAACTGCCCGTCAGCGTCGCGCTCCAACGTCTTTTCCTTCTCCTTATCCTTATCTTTGTCCTTTTCTTTATCCTTATCCTTGTCTTTGTCTGTAAATAAACCGATGTAGGTAAGTACATTAAATCATCGTAAGTCAATTTAAAGGCCGGTTTTCACCGGTCAGTAGTCAGCATCTGTCTATAAGTACAATGTTACATTCCCGACTTTTTCTCGCTTTGTGTAAAAATTTATTTCGATCAAATAAAGATAATTTATTAAAAAACTAGTTTTTGTAATAATTAAGAGTAACATTTTATTTCTCCTTCAGTTTACTGGTATCATGCGTAATGTGACATTGTGCGAATGGGACTTTGTGCGAATGGGACCTTCTGAGAATGGGACGTTTTGCGAATAGGACGTTTCGCGAATAGGACATTTTTTTTCGGTGGGACGTTTTGCTAATGGGACGTTCTGCGCCTAAACCTTTCATTACCTACAAAATTCTAGCATTTTATGACATTATAAAATAGTAAGTACATAACTACTAAAAATAATGACATCACAACTCAGAACTCAGTAAATTTTCCATAGTAAATTTTCGTATTGACAGATCATAAAAAGTTACACATTTGACTAGTCAACTACTCTATTACTTATTGTATTAATCTAATACTATCTTAGACATAGACTTTCTACCGGTCTCGGATTTCGGCACGTTGTCTACAATTTACTTGACTTAAAATATAATTTTAGCCTCATTAACCGACTTCAAACAAGGAGGAGGTTTTCAATTCAACGCGTATGTTTTTTCTGTAACTGTTGTTGAACTAACTACCCAACACCGAAGTTTAACAATCATAGCAATATCATTATGCAAGATTTGAATATACTTACTTAGGTACGAAAACAATAATTATATGTAAGTATTACCTTTTCTGTCGAGAGTGCTTCCTTTGGCGGCATCTTTGGATGTGGTAGCGGAGGCTTGCTCAAAGCACGAGCGTACTGACGGTTCGATGTTAGAGCCGCCAAAAGCAGCTACTTCGCCTAATTGGCGAGGAACCTATAAGCGAAACAGTAAAATATTAAAGGAGGATATCCTAAGAAGGGAGAGAGCTCCAGACTAGATAATTAACATTATGCTAAACAGCGACAGTAGGATTCTTGTTTATTATGCGTAATATTTTTGTTGCATCTCACATTTGTACTCGTACTTTACCACTATATAAATATAAAGAAAACATTTATGTTCATTTGTTTTCCATCTTACCTTTGATGAGATAAGTAGGTGAACTAAGTAGTAGTTTTTACTTTTTCTGTGGAAATTTCAAGATATCTTGTCGCACTTTCGAATCATACATTAAGAATTAGTGGATAGTTTATAACAATCGCAATTTATCATGCAATTTATACATTAGGTAGTACTTATTATTACAGAATGTAACTTAAATACGGATCTCCTCTTGAGCATAGTTAGAAGGAGACAGCTTATAGCGGCATCTCTTTCTAACTATGCTCAATCGGTGATCCATCCCTAAATTACATTCTGTAAACTGATTCGAACAATCGACTTATTGTTAACGGAAAACTTACTTGGATGCAATCGTGTAAAAGTAAGCCAAGTTTCCTTTGGTCGACGCGACAAGAGGGGTCCGCGATCAGGCGGAACAAATATCTGCAAATATAATCATGATACATTAGCGCAAGTGTCACTGACTTAGCCGATGATAGTATACTTTCGGCGATCATGTTAAACGCTCGTGAATAACCTAAGTACATCGCACAGCAAAATAATCGTTAAAAAGAATACCTACTTGATTTACTTTTTATATCTTTATGTCACATGATCCAACCGGTTGCTTCTATCGAGCGGATGACGAGGCTTTTTCTCCTGGACCGACTGATCGGACTTCATATAGGTATTTTTTTTAACAAAATTTAGCTTTTATTACATTAACCTTTATAACATACGCAGTCGCAGTCAAACTTTAAACTAACAGTTTATGACCACGTGGTTGATTCGCTTTTGCAAAAACTGTCTACGATGAACTTCAATATTGTAAAAAATGGTACAAACATAACAGAAGCGAGGGGCCAGCTCGTATTCTGGTTTGCTTGTACACAGGATAGTTCGTAGTAGACATGATAACATTCATAGTATAACTATAGGTACTATTATACATGGGGCTTAGTCCACCAATTAGAATTTCCTACTATTGGGGCGATCTTTATCGCCCTATGTTAAGAAATCTCTTGCTGTACCTCACCATCGTCTACGTCTACACTATAACTCTTGTTGTACCATACCATCGGCGCTCCCGAGTTGTACCTGTACTTTTCTTCGAGGTGTCCCTTGCAGAGCAGCACGAGACCGACTTTGAAACTGAGTACGCGGATCTGGCCGGTGCGCTGTGAATCGTAAACGTTGAGCAACCAGTTGATAGACAGGTCTAGGCAGAGTGCTACGTTCACCAGGCTCGTGTTCTCTGCGGCGATGACCTGCAAATAACGAAATATGTAAGAGAAAGAAGAAGTTTGACTCTTTGCAGAGAACACTATAAAATGTGAACAAAATAGGCACAGAATAGAATTTGGAACGTTCTAAGGACTTTATTACAGGCCGACTTATTAGTGATGGAGACACACATACACACAGAGTAAAATATTAGATACAAATATAGTGTGATCGTGTAAACTAGTCGAATAAACACAGTACCTAGAAATGCGTTCGTTAATTAGCGGAAGGACCTACGATTGGTTTATACAAGTGGGGAATAGTGATAGCGAAAGGAATGGTGAGGTGGTTTAGAAATATTAAGCGGAGAGACCATAGGTTAAAGGTTTAATTATATAAGGGAATTGTGAGTGGCCGAGACACCAGAGGGTGGCATAGGCGTGCCTAAATCGATCGCGTACTGAAGAAGAAACCAGATAAAGAGAGTCGACGAGAATAATTTAGGTATATATAAGCACCAGAGCATGCCGTTCGTAGCAGATGGCAGTCTATTGCCTTTGCCTACCCCGCCGGAGAAAAGGCGTGACCATATGTGTGTATGTGTAAACTAGGTAAGTATTAAAGCACTGACCATGCAGATTTGTTCAGTAGGAATGCAGTTAGAAACGGTCGCTGGCCGATGATACGTACCTCGTACAGGGAAGTCAGCACAGTAATCATGTCGGGAATGTCGATTAGTCGGTCGTTCTGGGCTCGCAGTCCGTGAGCATCGAATGCATCCAGCGCGGATGGCAGTTGCAACATATGCACTGAAATATTTCGTTGGAATCATTTACACTTAGCTACGCAGACAATCTTTATTTTGAACTTTCTTCTCTTCATTACAGTTTCATACCAAAGTGGTACCAACAATTACTAATGCTACTGACTAGATAGTTAAAGATTTAAATAATGCTTGGTCAACTATATTGAAAACTAGTTTTTTCCCCCGACTTCGTCCGCGTTCCAGGATAAAAGTACCGTAGATGTTATGTAGATGTATAGGCTTTGATACTGTAAAGTTTCATCAAAATCCGGTGAGTAGCTTTAGCGTGAACATTCATAAATCCACAATTAAAATTATGGATGCATTCATAATATGCACATCACAAAATATATAAGACGACTTACTGCATAAAGCTTTCTGCACAGTCCTGAGCTTGAGCGCGGTACGGTAGGCAGAGAAGCGCACCTCGTTAAGGTCAGCAAGCGAATTCATCAGCTCTATCATTTTTGGGTGGTCCCAGTGCGTTGTTTCCAATTCGTGGCTGCCGAAGAATAGAAATATATGTAAAAAAATCTACACTATGGTATAAAAGAAAATTCTAAGAAATGAATTCCAATTTTTTAAAGTATTTTTATTCTTATATTAATAAAGACAGTTTCATTATAGTCGTAGGTATAAGAACAGAGTGGTTGTAAACTAGAACCTATCAAGCAGCAGCCTAATGCGAGCGATCTTTACAATAGATAATCCGCGCACCAATAGATAACCCTATTGTTTTCTGATTACGCGCTTAATCGGAAAACAATAGGATTATCTATTGCCGCGCGGCTTGACCGGGTATTGAGCTATATAATAATAGTTACAGAAATTTACTTCATAAACGCTCTAGAATTGCACAAAAAAACCCACTTGATGTAATACGGGACGTTAGCTGGAGTGACTGCTCGCTCCCATGGAGGTTCAACGGAGCCAGCGAGAAAGCCTTGCGCTGCGCCCGCGCCACCGTCGCGAGCCACGCCCGCCAGTTGCCGTGCGCGCTCCTCGCCTCCGGCGCATAGTGCACCCACGCTGGAATACGAGCACGTCCTTGTATAGGTACAGTCAAAAGCACGTGGAGCTTGACACATTGGACTTTGTAACGTTCTTATTACAATCACCTTAGAGGTCAGACTCGCACTACAAGTATGTTCTCTTGACTGTAGTAACTTATTGGAATCTAAGTTAGACATTTCTCTCTGTAGTCGCAACCTTATTATTCAATACTTTTGTACTAGAATTAATGTGGATGTTTGTCATCATCTAAACACACCCTTACAACACCAACCGACATACTAAACTATTACCTTTATGTATATAAAATGATAAACTGACTGACTGATTGGTGATATATCAACGCACAGCCTAAATCGCCAGGTCTAGAGACTTGAAATTTTGCATATAGATAGCTTAGACAGTGTAGGCATCAACTAAGAAAGGATTTTGCAAAATTCAACCCCTAAGGGGTGAAATAAACGTGCGCGAGCGAAGCCGCGGGCAAAAGCTTGTTACTATAAGTACCAACCGAGTATTCAAATCATCAAGACGCGCGATGAGATGGTCGGGCAACTGGATCTTGTCCCTAGTGAGTGATTGAGAGTGGCCATGCAATTCGTCTGCCAAGCGGCGGAGCGCCGGCATCTGGGCACGCGCTCGTGATAACGCATCCATCTGAGCACGTGCATCGCGTGCGTCGCCTGGTCCGCGCCATGTGAGGCGGGCGGCTTCGGCGGCCTGCACACGCGACGACAATTCATCCAGGGAATTCGTGAAAGCACGGACGCGCTGTAACAATAGACAAAATAGTATGATGCGTCTTCTTTTCACTGTATAGGTTGAACGTTAATAATAAAAACATTGGTAAGCTTCAGTATAGAATGGTATCTGAAACGTAAAACCTACCAATACTTACAAGTTTATTAGGGTTGTGGGCGTGCCCATCGTGCCCACAACGGTGGATTCGCACTTGAGCTAATAATAACATTGACTATAGGTGGCGGAAATACTCATTAAATAAGTTTTTTTTTTGGACAAGATGGCGGCATAACTTTATAATCCAAGATTAATAACGCAGCAGCGTGAGCACCTGGCGCGGCGGCACTGACCTTGCGAAGACGTACTTTACAGCCTTGACGACTGGCTAGGATTACCTATCTCCAGCCGAGTGACCACACTGCACCGCAACTTCCTCACATTTTATCCCCACTAACCTTTAGCAATTCATAACATTTGTTTACGCATATTTCAAATTCCTAAACCAAGCAAAGGTCGAAAATGTCCGATTACTTGATGCAGCAAAACTGTGTTATGTCACATTGCCAAACACTAATATCGCAGTAACAGATGCCATTTATAGCAAGCCTAGCCGGGTGCTTAATCAGTACCTACTTGGATTTAATAAGAAATAGCGTCTGGGATAGATGTGGAAAGTTGAACAATGTATATTTACTAAATACTAAACGATTGGTTTAGTATTTCGTGAAATATACATTGTTTTGTGCTATTTATGTGAGATGAGAAACCAGGAATTTCATGGAATACAAAAGGGTTCGATAGCAAATCAAAAACACGTTTAAAAACTGCATCATGTATTTTTATGCAACACAATTATATTTATTTTAGTATAAATAGTATGCTATAAAATTCCGTTGGTTATATGAAAATAACCAACGGAATTTTATAGCATACTAAAAAATAAAAAAATAAAATAGAAAATAAAATAAAAAATAAAAAATGTAAATGTTTTTATTTTCTCTAGGTAATTAGAAAAATACACTTAGAACGGTCGATAGTCTAATAACAAAGGCACTCTAAAATACCTATGCAACATTATAGGCGAAAGGACATAATAGGAAGGTACCTATATACATACTATTAGATAATACATATACATAGTATATCTACTCAACACATTCGCAGCAGATAAGTGTGGTGGGCTGCGTGTTAAGTGACAGTATAGAATAGAATTTTGCGAAACGTATAGAAAAATTGTAGTTGGTTTTTCACACTCGATATTTTCCAATTATAGTTTAGTTTATAAATACACTCTTCTAAACTACACTAAAACTCTTCTTTACAAGTAAAAAAAACACATTAACTACAGAGTACCTACAATAGGTTGTTTTATACTTAATTTTAAAACAATTCCTTGTTAGACAAATACCGGCAAGTGCGTTTTAGAAAATTTATAGGTTACTAGCAGCGCCCCGCGGTTTCACCCGCGTAGTTCCCGTTCCCGTGGGAATATCGGAATAAAAAGTATCCTATGTCCGTCTCCTGGTTCTAAGTTACCTCCCCACCAACTTTCAGCCAAATCGGTTCAGCCATTAACGCGTGATGCCGTGACCAAGGGAAAAAGGAATTCATTTTTATATATATAGATAGATAAGTTCAGCCGAGGCTTTCGCTGTATGATAATTGATTCTAGCTGTGTCGTCGATTCTTTGGGACCTCTATTTTCTACAAAATTATTCCTACCTTCCCCTTAAAATACAAAGTGTCGCCGCGATTGACGGGCCGTGCACGGGGACCTATACCCGACTCCCAATCCCCACAGCACCCGGCTAATATTGTTGGGGAAATTGGACAATGCTGCTTATACTTACTCGATATCTCTAGAGTGTAAGGATTTCAATTTAAATTGTAATAAATATATTTATATTGACATCTCATGATTAGGAGTATTTAGTGAAAACCTCGTCGCCTTCGTTCTAATGCGTTTTAATTTACTATTTCTAAAAGAAAAAGACGATAAGGCTTAAAAGATGATAAGTAGCAAAAAGGTACCAACCCAATAGTATATCACAATTAATGATTATACTCGTAGATACGAGTTTGTCTACCGACTAAAGTTTTAACGATACTCCTGTTTTAAATCCCATTCACTTATTACCATAAGAAACGCTTATTGGTCTACTTCTAACAAATTTTCTTCATAGCCAAAAGAACATTCAAATGATGAAATGATGTTTAGTTTTGGTATTTTCGTATTTATTTCCAATCCTTAAGGAAGAATTTACAAATAATCAGAAGCTACGGAAACAAGAACACGATTTTGTGGAGTCGTCGTACTGAAAGTGCTTTTTATGTAGGCGGAAAAGGAGATCAAATAACAATAATGAAATTTTCGATTACGTGCCTGTCTTTCGGCATTTTGTGCTGGGCTATTTGTTGATGTTCATTAAAATTTGGTAAAAATATACCAAGATTGCATAACGCCATTCTAAGATAAAAAAAAATGCTTAGGTTGGTAGCACAGTAAATATATAAGTTTATATTACTGTGTTGGTAGTGTGCCTTCTTTGTTATTACGTTCGATATTGTACCTTCTTTGTTAACACGTTCGATATTGGGTCTATAGCTAAAAAGTAAGTGTGTTACGAAGGTTGTTATGTAGACCGGTATTGTTACTGTGAAACTAATTCAATAAAATTGTATTTTCCCACCACAAGTAATAATCTGACATCATGAAAAACTAGCTGGAAACCAATCGAATCTAAGTAAAAGAACATTACCTACAGGAACACTACAAAAAATGACATTAAATATCGACAAAAACGTAAATTTGAAATTAATTTTTTTCGGTTTTTTAGAATAGTTGACATAAGGGAACGATATACCCTCAGTTAGTTTCACCCTTTTCCCTGTATGTAGTAATATTATTTAAAGGCATTGAAGCAAGCTTGGACTCGGGGGTTATGATCGGACTATGCATAATAAATAAATGTTCACTAAAACCGGCTTTATAGCATGTTCAAAATACACTGTATGCTTGCTTATTATTCTACTCGCCAAGATCCAGCCCAAGTTTTGAGAAAATAAAGTGTGCCAAGGGACATAAAATATATGCGTAACAAAACACTTCGGCGTTTGGTTGAAAAACTACCCTCAGATCGGTCGGGAGATAGCCAGTCCGTCATATTGAACGAACAATAAGTTTGATAACAAAAGTAAAGTAAGTTTCTACTTTATTATACTACCAAAACCAAAATAAAATTGATTTTATAGAAATGTTACGAAAAAATATTTCACTACATGTGTACTGAAAATTATGTGTTTTAAGGTAGTACAAAAGAAATAATTTAAGAGTTTGAAAGATTAATACGTAAGTGCGCAGCAACGCGACTAATATATCGAGGATCAGCTTCTGAAGCTTCAGTTAATGAGCGCCTAGAGAAGTTTTCAAACATATAATTGCGCTATACCTACCTCGAAGATATGATGTAGGGTTTTGTATTACGTAGTGGGATATTAAGGCAAAGTCATATCAATAAACTTTTAAATAAATCTAAGCACGTGTTTTCAGGAACTTCCACAAAAGTATAATATGTATGAGACATAAAGAAGATCGACGAAAGACAATGTGTTTTGGGTACCCCAGTTGAGCCTGCCCAAAGAAGACGAAACCTTGCAAAATCAATAGTTCTTGGACAGACTAAGATAATAAGTAATCATACCACATTTTAATAAATTGGGGTTTAAAAGATATCCGTTCGCAAAAGCAAGATGTCGATTGCCGGTATCACAAAACAAAAAACAGCAATGCTAATCACATAATATACTAGGTACATCATAATTGAATGACGTTATTACGTTTATATTGTAAATCGATTTCTTATTTTATCGAGAGTATTAAAAATCAGATACAAAAAATACGAGGGTTCGCAAACATCAAAGGAAATATCCCTGTTTTTTCATTGATGTACCTAGGTATATTTATTTACTAACACAAGCTTGTTGAATTGAGAAATCATTCATCATTCGTGTTTCTTAATTGAAAAGATTCTGTTTTTTCAATATTCCCAACAGCTAGAAAAATACGAAAATATGGTCAATTTATATTTGTTACCTATAGATACATAAAAATATAATAAAACTATACGGGGCCGTGTCTCTACATGTAATATTATTTGAAAATTTTAGCGGCAGTGTATATAGTTATCGATGTAGAGGAGACCAATTTTTTTTAAATTGTCTGTCTGTCGATCTGTCTGTCTGTGCACGCATCACGCAAAATCTACTGGATGGATTTTGATGAAACTTGTTATATGAAGATAACTGAGTACCCGGGTCAACGTCGAGGGTACTTTTTATTCTAGGAAAATATCTCATTCCCACGGGAAAATATAAAAACTGGTTAAAAAGAGTAATACTTACTTTTCGGAAACTATTACTCCTAGAAACTTGAAATATGGTACGTAGGTCTCTTAGGTTGTCTTAGGAAACCGGTACGAACGGACTTTCAGAAATTCCCACGGGAACAGTAATAAACTGAATCCACTCGGGCAACGCATCAATAAAACAAGCATAGTTTGATACCCCGTGGGCATCTATTTCAGTGGGTACCCAGACCGCAGATCTTCATTGTTTCACATACATTTTATTTGAATAAGTACTTTGAGCAGGTCAGCCATTATCTAAAGAAAACTTATTTTGAACGTGTTTATACGGTTCTGTACCAAAATGGTAAAAGAATTTAATAATAATAATAATATAATAATAATAAATTTTTTTTGCTCTCACAATCTTCCTTAAAAACGAGTGTACAATTTGTATATACATTTCAAACATGTTAAATTAAGAATGAATAATACAGTGCAACTTAGTAAAATGCTAAGAAGTAGAACTTTGAGTATTAAATTGAATACTCAAAGATTAGAATGCTATACACTAAATTCTATTTTATTGCTATTTAATGAAAAAGGGAAAAATAGGAGTCAATTTAAAGTAGCTTCTACGAGTAGGTATGTCAAGTGCGAAGGCGACGAAAAGTATTAGTACAGTAGTAGAGATTGCAAAGCTAAGAATCTGAAATCATGACAGCTTATATAGTTTCGTCTATGAATAGTACAATAAAAACAAAACTATGTCAGCACACAAACAAGCCCTTGCGTACTAATACTCAATACCTTATCCCTTCCAAAGCACGCAGCCCACGGTGCATGAGACTGAATCGCACTTACCGCTTTTTATTTTTTAAATGTGCCCCTCTTATTCGTGAGATTTGTCATACGGATAACCGCTGGGACGATAGAGCGGACCTCATACTGGACCAAACACTAGATTCCGCACTTTGATAACGACCCGCATTCTCCCCAAGAGGAAGTAAGGGTACCCATTTACTGACTATATCACAGTAGATAATAAACTTTTTTTACTGTAGGCTGCTCTGTTGTAAGATTAGGGTTCGTTATTTAAAGTAGAGTAGGGCACGACGGCAGCCTATGCGCATTTCTACTGCTGATTTCACTCATCGGGGACCTTTATTTTACACAATGTCTTTATCTACACTAATAGTAAAGAGGAAAGATTTGTATGTTTGTATTCCTGTATTTTAGTATGTTTGTAACGAAAAAACTCAAAACCTACTGCACCGATTTTCATATGGGAATATGAGGATAAAATATAGCCTATGTTTCTTAGGGATATTGTAGCATTCTAATAGTGAAGGAAGTTTGAAATCGGTCCTGTTTTTGAGTTTATTCGTTACAAACATACAAAAATACAAATATACAAATCTTTCCTCTATAAAACATTAGTGTATAAGTAAATAAATGAAATTCTGATGTATCGGCTATATCATTGTAAATAACATCAAATATCCATTCACCGATCCTCACAAAATTCTCGTTTATAATAATAATTAGGATAAATAGTTTGCACATGGACATGTCCGAGTACCTATTAAATAAGTTATGTACCTATTGTATGTTCCTTCATATTCGTTGTTGTTCTCTAATATTTTTACCGTTGATATTGTGATTGAAGTTTTCGTTCACAGAGCCTCAACATTTAAATTTCCAAAACTGTCTTTCTATATTTTCATCCCGACTTTACGAATTCATAACATATATCAGTATGAAGGCGCCTTAAGCTAGCCAACCGTGAGATTATACGGATCCATATTTAGAAGAAGAAAAAAGAAATTTTTTACGGGCTTATGATGTCCTTTGGGACGAATGCTCCTTGATCATGTGGTTTGATGTGTTTAGCTTCTGATAGTATTTTAAGGGTATTACTGTTCATCTCATGAATTTGTTTAAACGAAAAACACCACTACTTTTAGTGATACCTTTTCAACTCTTTACGAAGTTCTTTTTATTACCTTTTTATTCGATCTGTGTTATTAAAATTTATTAGAGGTTTCCCTTTTAATATTTATATTCATTAAAAAGAATACATAAGAATAGAAACGTACCTACCTAATGACTCAGACACAGTCACAAATGCTGCAGCTAAAAAAAAAATATTTTAGCTTTTAGGACGATTAGTGAGTACAAAGCGTGGTTTTTCAAAAACACCACAGGAAATACGGGAATAGAGAAAAGGCATTATGTGCGTAAGTGCAACACACTTAATATTAGGAAAAATATCCACTAATATTTGTACAATGAGAAGTAAATCAAAATCCTTAGGCAATTTTACTTATATAATCCTATCACTTACTACCACTTGTAATTGAAGATAGTTTAAGTTCTCAACCATTAATACAAAAAGAGACACTGACTTATAGATGTACACCTTTAGCACAGTATAATAAGTAGTACTAGCGTACTGGCTTTTAGTTCTGCGATTCTAAAATTCGGAGTATACCTTCAACCTAGATAAGTTATGTACGCAGCATATAAAAAAAGTTTTTCTCAAATCCTCACACAAAAGGAAAAAAATCTGGGCGCCCTGTCAATAAGGTATGATTTGTATCATTACATTAGTTTGGACCCTGTCACCGTTGGGCGTTCACAACTTTCTTCTAGTTGCAGACACTTGCAATCTAGAAGTTACTTAAGCCCACGTGCATCGAGATTGTGTCGAAACATTTGGGAGTGCCTGCTTGCGTCTGTTCCAGGTGTGAAACTAATAGGTTTGCCGGCGCAGGCACAATATAACTAATTGTCTCTTTTACTACAGTATCAAGTTTGCTTGTGAGTTCACAACTCTATCAAAATAATGCATTTACCTCTAAAATACATTTTAGAGATTAACCAACGGCAACATTTATATGAGGACCTGAGAACATTCAATTTGTTTTTATTTTACCTTCCCGGGCAACTTACTAAAGTTGAATAGTAATCAATGACTGATATGAACGCATAGACGACGAATATTCTTATTATTTGCGTGCGACTATTTCCTCAGCTACATTTAACCTCTATAGGTAGAACATAGAAGAGCATTTCCGAGATATAAAGTAAACAGAGAATCGAAAATAGAGCACGAGCAAGGTCGCTGCGCATTGCAACAAGAACGCCTGTTCACACACTGTGTGCGGTGGTCATTATCAACCGATAGGGTCACTGAACTCCACTTAAGGGAACCATATCCTCGTCTTCCTCGGGTTACGACCTATTATTTATTTAAAAAGACATATAATATAGATTTGAAATCTATAGTTAAGCATCAAAAACAACGGTATCATTAGTGATCGCCATCAGCCAAGAATAAACGAAAATGAAATGAGAAACATTATCAGTCTTATTAATAAAAATAGGATAAGTAAAAGTAAAGGTTTAAGTTTCGATTTGACACTACACGGTCAGATTAGAAAGTCAAACAGAATTGATAGCTTTTCTAAATTAGTCAGTTGATACGAGTATAAAGTGAAACGCACTATTTTATGTCAAACTTAAAATGAAACTCGCATTTTGAGTCGAGTCCGTAAAGCTCTTGCAAGTGTAAAAGTACCCACATTTATGAAGCACTAGCGACCCGCCCCGGCTTCGCACGGCTGCAATGCTGAATTTTCTTTGCTATAAACCATCCCTGGATCCACTCGAACCCACACAAAAAGTTTCATCGAAATCGGTCCGGCCGTTCTCGAGTTAAATCGTCAGGAAGGAAAACCCGACTTATTTTTATATAGTAGATTATGATGATACTGTAGTAATACGTACCTAAATATATTTTTATTAAAAGTATTAAAACTCATTGCATGCCATTCGTGCTCGCAACACCGAGTTAATAATGTTCACCCACGCTTTAGCTATGGTAAGGAGCGCCACGATATCTCCAGGAGTATTAAACAGCATATTGAAAAGATTACGTCCGCATTATGGGATAAAAAGTAGCCTATGTTATTTTGCGGTCCCCCGACGATCTCTGTGCAATAATAATTCCGATCCGTTGCTCCGTGGATGCGTGAAAGACGGTAGATAATTGCTTTACGGTGCTTATGAATACGGTGGCTGTCGATCGGTTAGCAAAAGCGTAAATCCTACTTATTAGTAGAATTAATAACCGCGAATAAACGCGAAAGTTTGTGAGGATGGCTGCATGGCAATGTTTGTAACTCATGTAATGAAAATCTACTAAGCGGATATTAATAAACCTTTACAGTAATATAGCTTATGTATCAGAATAACGTACAGGTTATTTTTTATACCGAAACACGGACTAAGTGAAAAGCTAGTAAATAATCAGTTTTATGTTTAAAAATTCACGCGTGGCACGCCCTAACGATTGGTCATCGCCTTAACATAGTTGTAACACGGAAGTCCTAAGATAAGGCCTATCGGGAAGCAATTACCGCAATCAGTGGTCGACATTGTGTGCTTTATGTCAATAATAACTCCTGTTTAGATTGACCCGCCGTTCTTTTTCTTCGTTCTTCCGATTAATTTAGTAATCAATGTTTTTTATCGATGAAAATGTTCTGATTAATGTTACTTGTAGTTCTTATAAGTGAATAATTAAAAATATATACATAGTAGAGGCAACGCACACGAGTGATTTACTCTTTTAAGGGATTGAACCCTAAAAATTCCAAGTGAAGCCGGTTGGTGCAGTTTGCAGTCGTCAGCAATTAATTTGCAAGCAGATTTAGACTCATCTTCTCTGCATATGGACGTAACGGTGATGTGCGCTCCGGAAGAAGAACTGGTCTAAGCAGGTCACTCACCATTTGCCGTGATGAAGGCATTTGCCTAGAATAACGCGGATAAATTTTATCTTAAAAAATGTGGTATAATAATAATTAGTGGCAATGCATGGTGTTAAGTAGCTAAACACTTATTACGTATTGGTTTCAGAATTTAAGGTACTTTATTGAAAATGCAATTAGGTACTTGGTTGCCTAGTCAAATTATTTAATTTCATCATCTGTCAAAATGGAAACATACTATGGAAGATATACTTATACCTATCTACTGAATACTAGAGTGATATGTTGTTATTCAATTCAACTCAATTCGACTCTAGGTTTTTTGTATGTTAATCCATAAAATAAAATAATCTAATGCCCTTTTTCGACGAGAGGGTAGGTAGGTAGGTATTAATCCATATTTCGGTGAAACCTATTTAGATTTTTTTAGTAACCAACTGCTTCGCTTGTATTGTGTAATGTTGTATTATTTTTTTAATGTGGTCAAGAAGAATATTGAAATACGTTTTGAGATAATCTTTTTACATAATGATTATTCGCAGTTTATTTTCGTTATAGTCAACTACCTACCCCATTCAGTGCCTTTGAAAGTAGTTCGTTTAACCATAAATAGCAAGCGTGGGTTACACGAACAATTATTATGAAAGCCAAGCAAATAATTGGTAGATCTCTTTGAGTGTAACTCTTGTACCTGCTTTCGCTACACGGACCGTTATTCCTTTTATACAGTAAAATAAATTTATTTGCCATTCAAAGAACCGTATACAAGGAGCTAAGAATAGAAACCAACTTCTCACGGGGAATCGAACCCGCACCGGTTGAGTCACTAATTGGCACGTTTCCAGTTTGCATTGCGGTCTGTAGGCGGTACAGGTCGCGCTGCGCAGGACCAGAGGGACGATTTGTTTGTGCCTTTTAAATAAACTATAAGCAAATTATCACATTGGGTAAGAGTTACAAAGGAAAACAGCAGTTTATACTCTAATGCTTCTGCGACGAATCAGTTATTCGTTTGAATATTTCTCTAGTTCTCGCAATAAATGTGCCAAGATAAGTACACTTGTCGGAAACAAGTACAGGATTCAGCTACAATGTAGCAAGGTGCTCAAGCTTGTTTCATTTCGCGAGCATTTTCGCCATAATATCCGGTACGTATGGGCCGCGGCAATGTTAGCCCGTTTAGACGGCTCCGTCCATCGTCGTGAGAGGATTTAACGCGAGTCTGTAGTGCCTTTATTAGAAAATACAGGGTGCCACCTACGATATCAACCGAGCTATATCCAAATACCCCTTTTAATATCCCCCAGTATTGTGGATTTTGCGTGTATTTCAATCTCAATCTTACTTTCATAGAATCGGTAGCTAGATGCCCACATTATACAATACAATAACTCTTTATTTTACACCAAAAACAACACAATATGGATACCAACATTAACTAAAGTACAATGGGCGGTATTATCGCTTTTAGCGATCTCTTCCAGATAACCTTAAATTATATTAAATCTCCCTATATAAGATCGCACTATGTATACTGTTTTTTTTTTACAGATACATAGATACCAAATTTAATTTAATGTTGGTTCCCTATACAAAAATATAAGCTAATGACTGAAATATATTTATTTCAATGCAATTTTCTGTGATGATGCGCAAAAAATGCGTGAATAAATAGCCCACAACCGATGAAGTGTTTTGTTTGAGTGTTAAAGAAACAAAAAAGGAACAAAACCCATCTGGCACAGGTCCTGATCCTGACTCATTGCGAACATTACATGTCAGCAGTAAATGAATGAATATGTACTTCTTCTTTTATTAAGCGTTATTTGAATTAAGAGTACATAAACCTTAAAGCATAAACTATAAAGTTGGAATGATAAGCAGGCGCTGTGTAGGGTTAAAGTATTTCTTGAAAAATATAATAAACCTGTTTAGGTATCACGAACAATCTTATTACTAATGAACAAAGCTGTAAAATAGGTTGGAATTTACAATTGATCCGAAGGATTTAACAAATATATAGTTTTTTACTGTACAGAGATGTGCTTTTCTGCGCAGCTGTCTATAGTGATTAGGTACTAATAAATCAGGGTACCAGATTTTAAACTTTATACTTTCTATGTAGGTATTAAAGCTATAGTATATAGTAGGTATTCTATTTCAGAAAACTAGCTAGATTATTGATAAATAAGAAGGTAGAACCTAAGAAGGCAGGTACCGTTTTAAGCGATCGTATTCTCGATTAGTCTTTACTGTCAAAATGATAATTTTCTATAAGTATTATTCTTTTGTTGTCAACCACATTGTGTAAGCATCGTGCAATAAGTGATTCAATAGGCAATATATACCACCTGAACCAAAAAACTGGGTTTTCTCCAAAATCGTCTTATTTTGTGATACAATTATTATCCAACTATTTAACTAAATAACCTACATGTAAATATACAAGCTATTCATATACACTACATTTGCTTACTTAGTGTACTACCTATTAAATTTCTAGCGATCGCGATGGTAAAACAATTATAACTATCAATCATCCATGAGCCTACATTTATCGAAAGGAAATACATACATTTGAAGTATAACGAATAGGCAGGTAACTTTATAATGGAACTGAACTCTATAGTTACAAAGATAAGACCGGTGATGTAGCCAGTGATGGTGAGTTTTGTAGCTAAAATGCACCGAAACAAAGATATAAGTGAAAATCTAAAAAAAGTGCCGTTTTTTTTTCGGTTTTTTCAAGATGGCGGCGGGCGCGGAGGGGGGGGAATTGTGCATTTTGCATTTTAAACACTTAACAACCATCCTAGACAACATGTAAAAAATTTAGAACTACCGGACCGTTTGTAAGGTAACCCCCTTATTTGGTCTCTATTCACTGTACTATAATAGGATTTATTTTATATTACATAATAAAACCTAATATGGACGACATTGATACTCGTCTGTGCTGTGAACAGTATTTTTTAGGACAATTAGACTGTATTTATTACATATTGTAGTATAGAATGTGATTTTAATGCTAAAATTAGAGAGGCACGTTCTTTTTAAAAAGGATATTTATATTACAATGATGAAAAAAAAGTAATTTAAAGAAAACTAAAATGGATAAACTCATTGCCACTTAGTTAAGGGGATGGTGTTCTTAGCTAAGATAATATTATTTCTAATCTGTGGTTAGTGATACTGGGCCGCAGGCGTAGGCTATGGCGCCTATTACAAAGTGTACAATCTCGCAAAACTCCCATCTTCTCTCTGCTTATTCGACATCTCTTGAAAGCTCTACTTACATAGGCATGTGTTGTAGTACCGCCGCGAGAGTAAGATAGTAGTAATTTCTACGCAATTATGCTAAACAGTATTTCCACTCCCTTTTACAAAAGTTGAATAACATCAAGTACAAATTCTTGTTTGGACTGATAGTAATAAATAGACAATCTTGCTATGAGTAATACCTATGGTAATACTGGATTAATTAATAGGAAATTTACGCCGGCTATAAGCTAAATTATTAGTTGACAAATTTAACGGGCAACAGTCATAGACAACAGATAAATATTTGTTGCCGCTAAAACGGTACTCGGATAGAAATGAATCATGGGCTCTCTTAAATCCTCGTTCGATGACCACTTATTAGTCCACTCATTTCTTCACGCCTGTCAGTTTTTAAGTTTCTAAATAAGGATCACTAAAATGGTTGTCGTCAGCACGCGCGTTATTTGTCAATGTTGTTATGTTCCAGGGCTATCAGCGAAAGCGTACATATATATATTCCATGAGGCAAAGAATAACTACTGCTGTGGATAAATATATACGTATTTACTTAAAATTTAGATATGGAGCGTTTATTTTTACTTTTAAAATACCAAAATACTAAATAAATCGAAAAATATATTGTGTGTCACTATATGGTCACTAAACACACTGCGGTCGATCAATTCTTTTAACAAGTTACTCCTTAAATACAACTAAATAGTTGAACTTAAAATATAAAGCTGTATCTGTACTCGTTATGGGATCTATACATACTCGTATCTCCAACAAATTCATGTTCGTAATTTAAAAAAGTGCGAATGTAAGACATTATATTCATTATAAGTAGGTAGCTTATGTGTAAGATAACTCGTATCTTTCTGCACAGAGCGAAGTTGCAGCGTTTAAGTAAATTGCTCTCACGGGACCAAATATTAAAGAGCCGAAGGATTCTTTAAAAATCTATGGAGTGTTAGGTACTTATAGAAATTTATCTATGCGAGATGTTTAGACATTTTCCAACTACATATTATGTGCTTAATTATAATTCTTTAAGCAGCTATAGTTGTTTGAAGACTTAGTATTATAAAACATTTTACATCTACATAATTATTATTTCTACCGTTATTTCTAAAACTCCGTTTTAGACTCTCAAAAACCTGGCGAAAAGAATTATTCTCCTGTCTAGGTTCACATAAATAGAATGTTAAAAAATCTGCGTCACCGTTTTTGACATTTTTTTTCGTCTACTACTCTATTAATATTTGTGTACCATAAAAAACCTTTACTTTCAATGTGTTTTACATTTAGCGATAGTTCATGAGAAGGAATCCTAAAATTCAATACCGTCGTGTTAAGGAAAAGGATAAATACCTACAATTTATGCAAGTATCAAGTTAAATATTTACTAAAACCACACCAAATACAACATTCCTCTGTAAAATAATATTCACCAAGTTTCGAAGTTGTATCTAAACAAACAACCCAACAGCAACAGACGGACAGTCAAATCGTGCTAATATATGCGGAACCCGGTGTGAATAACCTCTACTTGAGAACGGAACTTTCTCATTAAATTCAGGATTATGACGAAAGAAATAAAGCCGAATTTGTTGGTAGTATAGTAGAACTATATTAAATACAGTATGTGACTTATATAACATGAGGTACACCACTTTGATCGTACTATCTTTACAACTACAAACAAATACATACGCGATTTTGATGTTGTAATTATCGCAACATCTCTAAATCTTTTAGCAATTTCATAGGTCAAGATTAAACAGTAAGTACCTATTGTAACCAATTAGATTATGCACTAACTTTTCCTGCTTGTAGGTATATGACGTCATTATTAACCAAGAACCCACCAAACCGGTAGCAAATCGAGACCACTCCGCTATGGACCAAAATTAAGTAAGTACCTAAATCAGATCGCACGGTTCTCCTTTTTGGGGCCAGTATACAGGAATACAATTATAAGCTTCCAACTATTTAAAAATAAACACATTTAATTTTACAATATTTAACAGTTACTCTCTTTTAGTTCGGAACCTGTCATGTTATGAATATTATTTTTATTTAGCTTTATTCTATGTGTGCACTATCATACATATCTATCGACGTTTTAACGATTCCCTTGATCAGCTGTCGGTTGTGTAAGAGGAGAAGTTATAATAACAGTAGGTATTATATTTCGATTCAAATATAAACATTATTATTTGACGGAGCAAAGAACGCGGCTGACTAGTTTACTTACCGCTTCTTCTTCTTCGAGAGCTCGAATGAGCTCGTAATACAGCATCTCGGCCTCCTCCGAGATCTGTACCTTCTCCATCTCGCAGCTCTTATAGCTTATTTCACACGCCAATTCCGTTTCGAGGTGCATCTTCATTATTGTTGTCACTCACTCACGTTTCAAATTTGGTCACAATATAGTTATTTTTTTAATATGAATAGTTTCATCATAACGTATTATGGGTAATTTAATGGATTACCAGTACCTACTATATATTTTACTCACACATTCTTTGGTATATAATTGTAGTTGTCTGTAATTTGAAAAGCTTTCTTTTAGACCACATTAATCAGAGTACATCTTTTCAAACTCTTATCATTTATCAAATTAATTGAAAAAATATTATTAACCTTGCAATTATATTTTACCAATGAATTTATTATCGTAAATTTCTACAATCTGCTCAAATTCATCAATTCCATCATTATATTATTCTCTTTATATATTCTGATCCCTCAAACAAACTGGCGACAAACTTTCGAAGAATCCGCGAACGTAACTCCTATTGCAGACTAATGATGTGTTCTATAAATAAATTCTCTTGTCACATCAAGAAAAGACGATAATGATACCAAAATTTTGTTCCCTTACAAATTGAATCATATACAATATGTAACAGAATAAGCGCAATCTCTGAAATTAGGCTATTTTTAATATGTGTTAAATTTTTCCGAATAATGAATTGTAGCATTACTGCATTTAGGACTACCTATGGAAACAGTACTAATTGCTCTTTATTTAAGAAATTTGGTTAGACAAAACTAAAGTACGAATGAATCATATTTTTTGATATAAATATAATAATTGGGGTGTAATAGGAATTGCGCTTATTTTGTGACGCGTTGTAGACGTCAAAACATCAATAAATGACACCAGATAAGATTATAATTATTAATAATAAAGAAATGTTTAGGTAAACGAGAAGAATAAGCGAAGATGGCGTGGATAAAGGCTTTGCTTAAATGTCGAAGGCAATTTTCGATGGTAAAAAATTTAAAAAATTGGCGACCATCCAAAAAACAATTGTATCTAACAATGCAACAGTATCCACCGGTTTCGCTCTCTGTGAAAGTTTGCAGCGCCCCGACAGAGAAATTTAAAAATTAGACGTTCAGAAACCTAAAAACTTCATGGTTATATAAAAAATCTGCCATTGAATGATAACGAATTTGCAAATAAGCAGTTAGTTTTGAGTCATCGTCAATGTCCCTTGAGGATTACGAGCTCTCAACATGCTCTTTTTGCGTGCCCGAGGCGAGACGAGACTGATTTAGATTTGCAGGAATGTTGAAACTCGAATGGTGAGGGTATAACGATTGAGATATTTGTGTTGTTGAATCTGCTAAGGGAAACGGGAAGTATTTTGCTTATAATTTTGGCTAAGTCGGAAACACTGAAAGTTTTATTGGAAACAAAGAAAACTTTGTAACCAAGTTGTACAACAATTTCAATTATAATAAGAATGAAATTTCAAAATAAGAACCGGTTTTTTTTATTGTAAGTTTTTGTATAATAGGTATATATTAATACACTCCTCCATTTCAATTGCATAGTTCGTGTATTTTTTTAAATTACTATATATTTAGAACTTTACTAGGAATTTGGCTTTGACGATCTTTATTTTTATATAATGCGAACTGAAATAGTAACAAATACTTCATATGCCGTCTGCAGTCAGTAAAACAGGTAGTTAAACTCTATTTCGGGTTGGTTCGGCAAAACAAATCGTATGCTACAACTTCCGCTCGCTGTTAGGTAGTTTAACTTGGTATCAAGAGGTCTCTCGTATTGCACCTTATACCAAGCAATTCGCAAATATTTATTTCTCGTAATATATATTTTTATTAACAATAATAATATTATCGTCATTCTTACTACCTCTAAAACCATTAAGTATTATAATCTTTATATCGTTTTCGTATTTTATAATGTATATACTGTTACCCAAATGATGATGAGTAGGTATTTATAATTTGTTAAAGTACCTTTATCGTGTGTGATCCCAAAGACACCATACGCTTTTTGAACGAAGACACTCATTGATAAAATATCAATAATCAGTGCCGTAATTAAATGCTCTAAGGCCTTGACCTTGCCGTAACAGAATTTATAAAGTTCTATGTTTGTATACAACTTAATACTTTTTGGTGCAATACTCAATCCATAAGAGACGTTATTCCATACGAGGTATTAGAGTTCGTACATTCATAATAGGTATAACTTCTTGTGTGTATGTCATAAATAATTAAATAAAGAGAAAAATTTAGTTAACCCGCGTTATCGATGCAACCCACGAAGCAAGAAATGGAGCATTCAGAATAATATGATCTTGTGGATAATTTATTTTTTCTTGTCGTGTCCCTTTGTAAAATTTACTTGGAAGGGTCCTGAAGTCTTACAAGACGAAAAAAAATTCAGCAAGTTTACAACGTCGGTAAAATAGAACGTCCCGAGTTAACGGAGCAGAAAGTGAATTTTGCGGGAAAAAAAGAGTGAAATCGTTTGACATTTGAACCGCGCATGCTTTGAATTCGATTAATGATTGTGTCCGGCTCGCGTGGTTTATAAGAAAGGAGGTGCACCGACAAACTGCGCGGGAAAACTGAATCAATTAAAGTTGAAAGCATGATTTTGAGCTATAGTCTCGAAAGCTTTCTTTAAATTTAATTCTTTGTATGGTTTAATCGTTAAAAAGAAACCCCCAGGGCACCGCTTTATCTGGCTGTGTGAAACTGATAACGCTATCGAATTGAAATCGGATTGCCTATCTTATTACAAAATATTTGTATTTTCGGGGTTAAAAGGGCTGATCTAGAGGTTAACATTTTAAGTGGGGTAACTAGTGCAAGTGGAATATCATATACAAATGGGCTTTTATGCAGCTAAATATAAAAAAAAATAAGTTAAAAAAATAAAAAAGTTCTATACTCCCCTTATCTCGGAAGTATATTGTAATAATAATAGATTTCACTTCGACTCTCATTTGGCCGACATTACTTTTTATATTTTTATCCAAATGTTATAAAAATAGCTGTTATCTTAATCAACGAAATATTAGTGCAATAACTCGAATGCTCTCTATGTGTACATTAGGTATGATAATTTAAATTTTACATTAACAGGTGCACGTCCATTGTTCATACTGCTATACTTGCCATAACAAGTAAAGTAGGTACTGAAGTTAGTGACATAGCCATAGCCACACGTATAGGTGCTCCGTCACACCGGAAGTTGCGCGCTCAGCAACATTTTATACGTGAGTCAGGGGGAGAACATTTGTGAGTTTATATTATTGCTCTCATTAGTTATGACTACGTGATGTGCGTAGTTTTAATAATTTGCGTGTTAATTTTGCCTACTAAACCATTCAAGTTATAAAAGTATGACAATATCTATAGCTCATTTTAGTCAGGGATAATGTTCCTTACTAATATCACGTAATAGTGCATTATTTTTTAAAAGGGTTTTATTTGTTCCAAAGATTACCCCTAACGTAGAAACAACAGCACAACTTTTAAATATTAATATAGATAAAAATAGGTCACATACAGGATGTTACTGAAACGAAGATAGGTGTCTTCTAATATGCTGGTGATTATTAAAACAATTCCATAAAAAATAAAAAAATAAAACGATCTATTATTTGTTAATTATTAATTTTTCATTAATCACCGTGAAATGATACTATCATTCAATTGTTCTAACTAAATTATTCAATTCACACAGTTATTTAGTCCCAAACTAGGCAAAACGGTTTCAACTTGCTTCGGAAGTGTTTCCCTAACAACCTGTATTTAACAACATTATACGTGCAGATATTTGTTACAAACACGTACAGATTATATATCCTTATTAATTGCGTCTGTCAGATGTGAATCAGTATTTATAATAATAAAAGGTTATAAATTTTGTAATTCACAATATCGGTCCATTTAAGTAACAACTTTTTATTGTAATAATAATAATAATCTCATGCCTTTTTCATCCCCGCAGGGGTAGGCGGAGGTATTCCATTTCTGGAAATAAACACTTTTCACGAGAATATTCGACTCCTACAAGTGATAGGTGGTGAGCCCATCGCCGGAGCGCGTCGGTTATATATGGCTCAGAATTATTCTGAGCACTGCGGGTTTCCTCAGGATGTTTTCTTTCACTGTCGAGCTAGTGATGAATATGAACGTAAGTTTTGAAAATCTCATTGGTGCATGGCCAGGATTTAAACCCGAGCCTCACTGATATCATCATGAGAAGCGGGCTCCTTAACAGTAAGGCTATTACTGCTCTCTTTAACCGTAAGGCTATCACTGCTCTCTTTAACCGTAAGGCTATCACTGCTCTCTTTAACCGTAAGGCTATCACTGCTCTCTTTAACCGTAAACTATTGAAAATATGCAATAACAATTAACAATAAGCTGTAACAGTAGCGGCTAACACCTGAGCGGGTTTTACCATTATAATTATCGATTCACCACGACTCTGTCTGTAGTCCACGGGTACAGTCACTGCCAATAAGAACTAACAACACTGTTCAGCGAGGTAATGATCATAAACACAAGTTGATTAAAAACGTACCATTTGGGAGTTGAGGGTTCTGTATCAAAACATAATCTATTTTGGTCATGTATTTAACAAAAGAAAGTCAATTCACAATATTGCAAGTACGACTGGCAGTTGGACGGTTTTATTATATGTTGTTGTACCTACTGCAGAGTTTAAACTATAACCACACAAGTTTAAGGCTTATAAATTAAAAAGTTACTTTTATGAAGGCATCCCTCCTTTTTTTCCTTTTTGAAATTATTGTGTCAGGATATCTGCCATTGGCACATACTTTTTCAAAATATCAACGGTTCAAAGTTATAGCCTATTAATAATAGGACTGACAGACAGACAAGTGACGTAAGCTTTGTAGAGACGACCCTAAACGCAATCTTTAATTAAAATACAAAATGAAACATCGCAGCACATTTTACAAAATAACGTAAGTACCATTAATTAATTGAGAAGTGTTCAAAAAGATTCACTAATGAGCAATTTCGTGATGAAATTAAATTGAAAGACAAGTCTTATGCAGTTTTCGCTAAGAAAAGACAAGTTTACATTACACCAAAGACCCTAATCCTGTGACGTTAAAGAAGCCAGCTTCCTGGCCCGCTTGCTTGAATAATAATTAAGCTTGTAAGTACCAGTCTCTGTACAAGAAGATTTTGATAAGTTAATTCAAGTTTGATTGTATTACAAAGTGCCGTGGCGAGGAGGGCGACTGTACGGCACGCCCAACGAACATGATGTTATTTTAAACATTAAGTATTCCGTGCCTATGCCGATTATTTTAATTTGAGTAGATAACACAGCAGAGGAATCCCCATATTTCTACAGAAATTGAATATTAGCGCAATTAGATTTTTACTACTTTATGCTAAAAATAGGGTTCTATATATGCAAATATACCTTACTAAAAATACAAATTATGTGAACCAAAGGCGTCAAGTTATTAAAGTAATAGATATATAATCTATATGCATATTACAACAGGAGACACATGAATCCGCATCACAGATAACAGTAACCTGATAAGCGTATTGGAAGCCAGATCGACAGATGAACTTAATCCCTACAAGAATTACAACATGCAATATCCGATCTCTTCTAAGTCAATTAAAAATAAAACAGATGACGGTGGTAATGGTAACAGTAAAATTGAAATAACAAAACAAACACAAATGAATGAAAAAGAGTATTGTACTGTACAGTACCGACTGACTACATTAACAAAACTTTGATTGAACTCGAAAATACTACATAATATAGTACACACATCAATAACAAACTTTATAAAAATAAACAAATATGGTTTCCGAACGACAAAAAATGCCGACACTTTTTTATGACGGTGCGGGGCGCAAACGCGCGGGCGCCTGGCAGCCGGCCGCCATGACACTGCCTGCGTCAAAGTGCAAAAGCTAACGCGCCCTGCGTCTGCGCATGTATTTACATAATCGTTATTATAGGTCCTGTTGGACGTGTATGATCTCATATGTGCGACAGAAGCCGAACTAAGGAACGCCATGAGACGCGCATGTAAATTTTTAATTAAATGAGGAATATATTATTTGTGTTGATGCCGTAAGATAAAGCTGAGAGGAGTGTTATAATATAACTAAAACCTCCACAGTAACTTTAATCATGTAAGTAAGTAAAAACTATTTACTGTAAGTACACCAATAAAAATATGCAATAAGTGATACAATGATTTAATAAAAGGACAGCGGGCACTCTTATCGTTTCATCATGTTTCTTTTCTGTGAGATATATAAACTGTGAACACTATGATTCAATTTGTTAGTTATTAAAAGTGTATTAAAAATGCACAGGTTAACGACCCCGGAGGTGTGTGCAATGCGCTGTACCGAGACAGGATGCTGCTAAATAGATCGAAGTCACAATGCGTCCCAAGGGCCGAGGGATTGGTTTCTGTACTAATATAGCACGTGAATGTGAATTAGTACACTGCATTTAATGTGATTTGACAAATCCATAATATGTATACCTATGCTACTTATACTGTAACATTAATGCCAAACTAAAAATTTGACTATATGTATTAGGTACTCCTACTTCAGTATATTTTTATGTGAAATTTCCTCTTAAACGTCATTCTTACAATTGCGCTTTGAAAGATAATAAAAGTACTTAAATTATTTGCAGAGCTAATATACAACGGCAATTGACAAAGCGTTAAACAACTTACTCATTAATGTCAGTAGATGTGTCATCAATATCTTTGTGTGCCAAGGGAGGACATACGTTGTTAGCAACGTATGTAGGAATGACGAATATAATCGTATCTACGAATGTCCAAAAAACAATTTAATGTTGAAAGCCTATTTTCCTTTCTTTTCATTTCTATACTTTAACTAATAGTAATTATCTAATTGAACTTTTCATACCTCATGATAAAATGTAAATACAGTAATGATTTTATTAATAGATTACTTCAATAGCACGTACTAAGGATAAAGAAAGAAATAAAAAAAAATAAAGTCTAGTAACCTGCGTATCTGAAATGTCGTAAATTTGAAGAATTGTAAACTATTAAGAAAATTATATTTTATATCATGCTCTATCCTTTTTTCAAAACATAAAGAATATGTTAACAACTCTAATACACCCAGGATATAATAGAATCTACACTGCAGTTGATAAATCATAATAAAGCAAAAAATTACGGCATCGAATCTTGAAAGTTTGTGAACTTATTCTTGGTTGCTTCTGTAGTGTTAGGAAACAAAAATATATATGATGCTCTAGCACTTTTGTTGCATACAAACATGCCAATGCAATATTAAAAGCTAATATTAAACTTTTTTAGCACTTCAGACGATATCAGTAACTAATTTTATGCTTCAAGAACTATGAAAGCTTTACTTAACTTAAGCTCAATTAAGTTCACACAAGTTAAGCACGATCCATAAGAAAGTTGTGGAGTTATTTAAGTTGCTAAACTAACACTTTGTGCTGACAAAGAAACAGGATGGCGCACATCACAAATGAAACAGCAAGGGAAGGCTTTCGACTCGAGTAATTGCTCGATTAGAGTAAATTAAACTGCGAAGCAAAACTGCATTAGAGATCCTGCATCACACCCCGCTATCATAACGATATACTTATAGTATTAATGTATACATATTATACCATATTAAATTGATCGTCAGTGAGTAAAAACAGACACTTACTTAGAAGTTGTCTGTGATATACTGATTAAAGAACTATTAAAACATTTGGAAGAGTAGTAGATTGTAAAATGAAAATCAAGCAGAATTAAGCAGAGATAAAAAAAGTTAATTTAAAAAACCAAAAACCCGACTGCCTAAAAAGCTGGAAACAAGAGCTATTAGTGAAGTAGGAAGTAAAGACCATGTGCTGCACAATCTCACGCAGTCGGCGGTATCTTCTCAATTCCACAATAAAGACTTATTACCGCCGACTGCATGCGATTGTTGTTGTTTAGGCAGTCGGGTTTTTGGTTTTTTAAATTAACTTTTTTATTTCATACCTTTTAGTTGGTAACCAACTTTAAACCGTTATAAGTCCTAAATGGTCATTCGAAATAGAAAATGGTAAAAGAAACCTCAACATGATTTTCAAATACCTATTCAATGATACTCCACTTAACATATTTCTTCGATTTTCTTATTTTTCTTTTTCACAATTTGGCGGGAAAAATCCGCCATTTTGTTTTTTTTTTTAAATTTGATATGAAGCTAAAATCCATCGAGCCGTTCAGGCTGCAGAGCGTGCCAAACAATTATACATAAATACATACCCTCGAAAAACCCTCCTTCCGGCGCAGTCGGGTAAAAATGAAATATAATGTAAAATGCATAAATCTACATGTCCTTGTTTAATTTATAAATTATTTCCACAAATACTCGTGGTGAAAGAGGATCCATTATAATATTTCAAAGCACAAAACTTAAGCTGATCTCACTTTGAGATAGAGAGAAGAAAAAATTAAATAAATTTAAGCCCAGTAACGAGGGAAAGCTAGTAGTTTGCTATTTAATTATGAATTTATGAGCAACGGGGAAAATGCTAAGCTAAGCGGTGAGAGTGCACGTCATAAGTGGTAGCGTTCTCTAAACAACTTTTTGTAGATAATCTTATGTCAGGGGCACCCCGTGGTGCAGTCTAGATGAGTAGAAGACCAGTCAGACTTTTAGTTACGAAACCAACTTTTATTCAAATGATTAAGAGAAAATAAATGTACAAGATGTTTTTCATTTTGTTTACTTAAATAACTGGTATAGGCGATAGATCAGGCAAGTAACGAATTATCGAATGTACAATCAACGAACTAATAATATGAATCTAGCGATGCTGTAGTCCGCTGCCGCCCACTAAAGGCTTTCGACAAAACTGTGCAGCTCCTCTCAGTTCTAGTTAATTAAGACACTGTTTTGAGTGGCACTTACTGCGCACTAAATAAATAATGGGATTTTAGAACAACCTGCAGCGCGCAAGCTACCGCTCGGTTTGCGGTTAATATCGCTATCTAAACGATTTACCCATATTATGGGCTCCTCTCTACTACATTATTGGTATATGTCTTCTCGTCAAATTGTTATAAAAATTTAATTTGAGTGCAGTTTGTGCTATTAGTAATGAGGTAAGATAAAAATATCACCGAGGTATCTACGCTGTAGGACGCTGTGTTTTTCTTCATCTATGTTGTTGATTTCGCCACTGCTACGGTATTTTTTAACTAAAGAGTATTTCAATTGTATTATTTTATACGACCAAAGAAAAGCAATGACGCCATAAAACATTGACAACATTATATGACATTAATAATAACAATCTACTTTAAAATTTTTAGTACACTACTGTAATTATTTCATTAAATTGCTCGCCATCATGGGCACGTTCCGGTCGCAGTCGCGAACACTGCGCCCGCGTCATCAATGGAATTCAGATGGGTGCGAGCAAGCGGGTGCGCATTCGAGCTTACGATAGGTGGGACCAAGATTCAGGGCAGTGGGCGTCATTAGTAATTAAAAGGGATGTAATAGGGGACAAGGCAGCAATTCCCGCCTTTGAGCAACAATCCTATACAGCACCTCTACCAAGAGTAGTGATTACGACCATTTTCTTTTCAGGAAAGCAGTTTGAGTTAATCAAAGCTATAGGTAATACTCTGGGAGATAAAATAGTCGCTATCATACGTTTCATGGTGTTTTTAAAGATTGACTTTGTCAAGCTTCAGTGGATGTTTTAAAACCTATTGCATCCCACATTCCGGAGATGTACGGATTTGGTTTAGGTTTAGGGTTTGATTGGGACATGCACTTGGACTTGGACGTTCAAATCCGATGCTTGTATCATTAAATTCATTATCATAATAAAGTTACCCACAGTTGTGTCACATAGGATAGAGCAACATAAATAGTTAAATGAACTAACCGGAGCGGAACTCGAGGCAAATTTACATGTTCACAAATTAGATTCAATTCCTACATCAAATAATAAATTGTAGGTTCCAGCTTTGTATCATAAATTGAGTGGTACGTTTGTAGGTAAAGAAATAACTACGCTATAACTTTAATCGTGTTTTGCTTGAACGGTTTCTTTCTCTTTTGTGGTTAAATGCTCGTTGCACCATAGATTGCAGTATAGGTAGGTAGTTAGTACATTCAGGAAGGAGACTAGGGACTTTATTGATTTAGTAACAGTGACAACATTGACAAACACGGTTCATATTGAGATTTAGTATAACCTAGTTGTAGTAAAAATATCTCAACCCTATGATACCAAGCTCTGGCTGACTGTTTCAGCCCATATATTGCACGCTTGAGTTTAAGAACTTTATTTTCACAATTTTGAAAATTAGAACAGGGAGGTATTTCCATAAATATTGACTCATCTAACAATCCATTTAGGAAAGCAGTCGGAACATCTAAATGATCAATGTCTAGGTTTTGATTTACACTCAATGCTAACAATAACCTCAAAGTGGAATACCTGAGTACTGGGGAGAAGGTTTCTTTATAGTCTATCCCCTTTTTCTGACTGAATCCTTTTGCCACTAATCTGGCTCTGTATCGCACTTCACTTTCACTATTGAGCTTCTTTTTAAATACCCACTTACATTTTACTACTGTTTTATTCACTGGTCTGTCCACTACTTCCCATGCATCCCTATCACTGAAAGCCTGCAATTCTTCTTTGATTGCACTCTGCCACTGTTCCATTTCCGGTCCATTTACAGCATCTTTCAAAGATATTTCTTCCGAGAAATCCTCCATAACACATAAGTTTGCATACCCATAATAGTTTGGTTTCCGCCTGGTACGCTTTTCTAACATCTCAGTATTTTCTTGTTGAGAACTTACTGGTTCATCTTCTGATGACAATGGAGTTAATGTCATTGACTCCTGGTAGTTGTCCTCTGAGTCGCTCGACTCTTCTTCAGGTTGATAAGTTTCGTCATGTTCATCAATTTGTTTTTTATTTTCTCCATCTGAACTTGATATATTTTGAACATATTCTGACTGATTCTCCCCCACTGGATCCTGAAAGTCTGCACTTTTCTCTTGTATTATAATCTGTGACGTCATTCTGACATTTTCTTTTTCCATTATTATGACATCTCTTGCTACTGTCACTTTGTGCGTCACTGGGTCATACAGCCTAAAACCTTTAATATTGTCCGCATACCCAACAAGAAATAGCTTCTTTGCCTTCCTGTCCCATTTGAGACGTTTTTCCTTGGGCACATGTGTCATGACTAAACTGCCAAAGACTCTGATGTGACTTACATCTGGCTTTTTATCCATCCATAACTCGAACGGAGTTTTCTTATTAAGACCTGCAGCCGGAGATCTGTTTTTCAAGTATACTGCAGTATGGACTGCCTCTGCCCACAGCTGTTTATCTAATTCAGCATCAAATAGCAGACATCTGGCTTTCTCTACTACGGTTCTATTATACCTTTCACAAAGCCCATTTTGTTGTGGAGTATATGGGTTTGTCTTTTGATGTATAATTCCGCACTGCTTCATAAAATTCTCCATAGCTGCTAAACAAAATTCACCACCATTGTCAGTTCTTAAAGTCTTTATTTTTGTTGATTTTTGATTTTCAACTAAACTTTTGAATTGCTTGAAATAGGTGAATGTCTCATCTTTAGATTTTAAAAAATATACAAATGCCATTCTACTGTAGTCATCTACAAATAATAGAAAATATCTGGCCATCCCAAGTGACTTTGTTTCCATAGGCCCACATAGGTCTGCGTGCACCAAATTCAAAACCTCCTTGCTTCTTGACAAACTGGTAGGGAAAGGTAATTTTGTCTGCTTTCCTTCACAACAAACTGTGCAATTATTTTTGTTAAAAACTGCCTTTTCTTGGAAATTTAAGCCCTTTACAACACCATTTTTCATTGCCGTCAGGTCATTGTTATTGATATGGCCGAAACGTCTGTGCCAAGTCATACTGGAAGTGACTGCTAACGCTGCTAACAATTCTTCTGACTTCACAATGTTCAACTTGTATACACCATTTACTTGCTTCGCTTCTCCGATACATTCATTTCGCTGATTATAAATTTGGCAAATATTTTCCTTGAAAATAACTCTGTTGCCACTAGATATCATTTTACTCACGGATAGAAGGTTTGTAGTAAGGTTATGTATACACAAAACATTGTTGACATTTATGTTGTACTCTGAATCTCCAACACGTGTTGTTATCTGTAGATCTCCAGAACATAAAACCGGCACACTTTCTTTATTTGCCACGACAATATTTCTAGTTTCTGTATCATATGAAATATTTGTCAACAAATTTTTGTTTGACTCAGAAATTAAATGAGTACTTGCGCCCGAGTCCACATACCATTCTCGATCACTAAATTTTCCAGTCAAAAACATTGCACTAAATGCGTTCATTTGTGTTTCGTTTTGTGTACTATAAAATCGACACTGATTTTTGTAATGTCCTGTTCTTTTGCATTTGTAGCATTTAATGTTTTTCACCGGCTTGTCACCGACACGATCGCCGCCATTTGCTTTTTCTTTGCCCGTTTGGCGTGGCTTTTGGTGATATGTGTTTTTTGCAATAAAAGCGCCCTCAGATTTTATTTCGAAATCTGTACTCATATCCATTAATTTCGTCTTTATAACATCTGCACTAATTTTCATCCCGGAATGCTCTATCGCCATGATCATTGGCGCGAACTTCTCTGGCAATCCAGCTAGTAACAGCGATCCCACCCACTCATCGTTGATCTCGAATCCTGTACCTTTCAGCTTTTGCGCTGTGTCCACTAACTGTGTCACGTAGGCTGTCATGGAGTCAGAACTTTCGAGACGAATAGAGATTAGGTTTCTGAGTAGACTGATGCGGCGAGTAAAACCGGAATCGTCGAACAACGACTTTAACTTAGTCCACAAGCTATGCACTGTAGTTTCGTTTTTTATATGTACATACAGTGGTGGGTCAATCGTCATCACTATCTTAGCTTTGGCCTTCCTGTTGTCTTGCTCACTTAACGCTGCACTGTTTCGGATATCGATGCCTTCTAGGATGAGGAAATTTTCCACCGCAAATGCCCAATCATCGTAGTTATCTCTACCTTTCAGCTTCGGGACATTCAACGAATAATTTCCTGCCATTATCACTGTGCTTTATAAAGATTACAAACTTTCTAAAAATTTTACGCGGGTCTGGGCCCATAACCTAATAAAACTCATGGAGGTTCGACGTACGCATGCTTTATTTTTACACACAAGTACAGAGTAGGTGGCGCTAGTGACACAATTATTTTTATACTGCTACCACAGATAACACAAATTAATAACATTTTTCACAAGTTTATAATATGATGACTTGAAGATCATAATTATCTGTAGTTTTACTTCCTTAGAAATGTTTCAAATAATATACACTAGCTTTTGCTCGCGACTTAGTTAACGTGAACTTAGGAACTATAAGTTTTTCCGGGATAAAAACTGTCCTCAAGATGTAAACTATCCTGTTAAATTTCATCAAGATCGGTCCACTGGTAAAGCCTTCAAAAAGGAAGAGACAAACAGTTAGTTTGGCATTTATTCTAGCTACTGTGTACTCTGTCCGCATGAAAATTAGGGTAAGTCGTATGTTTTTCAGCTCAGATTTATCTCTATGAGAGATACAGGTCTGTGTTTTTCGGGATGCAAAAGTAGCCTATGTCCTTCCTCATGGGGTAAACTATCATTTTGCTAAATTTCTTCAAGATTGGTCTTCCGGTACAGCCGTAAAAAGGCAAAAGCAGACAAATAAACAAACGAACTCACTTTATAGCAATCACGCACTGTGACCGAGTAGAATTTCGATATCGGCACGAATGCCTGCGTTGTGGGACTGGACTGGAGTGACGCATCCAATAAAGAACGGCGCGCCACGATGGGTCGATGCTCACGGACGGCCGTCTAAATTAGGTAAGTACAAGTACATATAGCTCGCTCGTGAAAAATTTTGTTCACAGCTCGTCCACGTGATGAGAAATCCAATAATGCCAATAAACATCCGAAAAGAAATTTTCATTTTGGCCGATGTCCAGCTCGTAGCGCGCGCATTGCAGCCTCTCTATTAACATGTTAATGTGTAGGTACGCTATTACCAGCCGTGACTGATTGCCTTTAGACTACGAACACCAATATTATGTTCACAATATATTCTGTCATTTTCAAGCAGGTCAGAACATCAAGTTTCAAGAAACTGATAGTTTAAATTAAAAGTGCATAATATGAAAATTCAGGCTGAATATCCAATCCGACATGAAAAATAGTTTTCATATTGAGTTTTTCGTATTCCTGAGCAAAAAAAGCGAAAGATTCAATGCCATACTGGAATTTCTATAACAACTCGTATTACCACTAATTTTATAAACTTGTATAAAAACATTTTACGTCGGGGTTATTTCTAGGTCTAACGATGTTTGAGATATTCATTTGTCTATTGAACAATATTTTTTAATATAATAATTTATGAGGCACGTTATCTTTCCTGCGAGTGTGGAACTTGTGATACATACATACATACATATAATCACGCCTCTTTCCCGTAGGGGTAGGCAGAGACCACTTCTTTCCACTTGCTACGATCCTTACATACTTCTTTCGCTTCGTCCACTTTCATTATTATTATTATTATGATAGGCTTATATAAAACGTACAGTACTTCTCTACAAGCAATTTTTTTTCATTTATGTTACATTTAATGATATGTATTTTGTTATCAGTAGGTACCCAGGCGAGCATCTGCCCGTGACAGCTCACAGAACATGTATTTTCCCAGAGTTGAGACCTAGCTATCGCCCAGCGATGGAATATTAGAATTAAGTTCATACAAGTCGTAGCTTGAACTGGAAATGTACATACAAGTAGGTATGAGCCTACTAGTAAACTGCACCTTATTTCAGTTGATTTAAGTAGTGGCTGCAAAAAACCTTTTCTGGCAGCTCTAAGTATAAGCCAATATGGTTAAATGATTTCAGAGTTAAGTGAAGGATCGGCTGCGTATGCGTCGCCCAGGCCGGTGGACTGCCTCGTATATCTGTCACTTGGTTGCAGTCTTTGTAGTCGGTAGCGCAGCGCGGTTCTCTCATTGGGCGGTAATTCACGTAATTTATTTAAGCGACCGCAGACTTAAAAACACTTAGGAATCAGACTTTTGGTTTACCTAAGTTTATTGTCTTGTTATGTACTTTGGTGAACATATTCCAAATAAATAAATAATTATGGTCACGCCTTTATTTCCGAGGGGGTAGGCAAAAGTATTTCATTCCTTGAAATAGCCATCTTTCACCAGAGTTTTTTGTGGACCCCTAAAGGTGGTGAGCCTATCGCCGGACTGAGGGAAACATGCTTCAGAATTAATTCTAAGACCTGAGAGTTTCCTCACGATGTTTTCCTTCACCGTCGAACTAGTGATCAATATTTATTGAACTGTTCATACTAAAAACTGTTTCCAAAACATGTACGAGTTGGAACTGGAGCAAAATATCACCCTTGCTAACAGCCAAAAAATCTCGAAGATGCAGACGTAGTCTCTACATGAAGTGAATAGAAGTTGACACGAGAGTACTCGTCACTATGAGACTTGAATTCGTTCGAAACATGCAACCAATAGGGCCAATACCTCAGTGAGCCACCACTCAGTTTCTTCTTCTAGGTATAATATACCCAGGCATAGATTTGATGCGAGAACTATCCGATGTAGTTTTTTTGGACTTTGTTCGATTCTTCGTCGCTTCTTTCACTGCACTCACAAATTAAAGAACCTCACGAGACACGACCTGTCATTCCTGAATGATTAAGCTTCAGATCGCGTATTTTATATTAATTGGTAATATACAGATTTCAACTACCAAAAACCACTTTTAAATTTTGTGTAGGACAAAAAGCTACATAAAAGCTTGTTTGCACAATGTATTGATTTGTTACTTAGCCGGTTGTTTAATATGTTATCCACAAAAAGTATATCCGATATAGATATATAATATATATAAGAATAATACATATTTATTACGACAAAGCTTATGCATTGTTATCTTGCGCCCGCGGGATGCAGATGTTTGACTGGCTATTTTATAACCAGATTTATTTTTAATAATAAATTAATCTAAGAATAAATTGATTAAAATGCATGCATTAAAATGCATTGATTAGCATGATAGCTCTGTGGTTAGTGAGCCCGGCTTTCATGGTAGGCTCGAGTGTGAATGCTAGTGTGGAAATTTACCAATGACTTTCAAAAACTTACATCACTACATAGTATAAAACAAAGTCGCTTTCTCTGTCCCTATATTCCTATGTCCCTTTGTATGCTTAAATCTTTAAAACTACGCAACGGATTTTGTTGCGGTTTTTTTTTAATGGATAGAGTGATTCAAGAGGAAGGTTTTAGTGTTAGCATTGCACCCGTGCGAAGCCTGGGCGGGTCGCTAGTATATGTATATTTATCACTAGCTTGACGGTCAAGGAAAACATCGTAAGGAAAGCCGCTGGTCCCATCATTGATACTGAGGGATGTGTAACAGAACCCCGGTCACGTCTAGGGGTCGAAAAAAGGTGTGTATTTCTAGGAATGGAATACCTCCGCCGACCCCTTAGGGTATAAAGGTGTTCGATTAAATATTATTATTCCATATTCATCATGCGTTGTTGTCCAAAAGCTTTATTGCAATACTAAAGATCGATTTACCCTTCGAAGCCAAACGAAAATGTGTGCACGTGTTCAATTTATGGCGCGACATTATAACATATCCAACTGCATACCATGCATATGCAGCGATGGTGCATTTCAGCGTACGGCTGTCACAAAAGCCCGATACATTTTACATTAGCAATCACGTCGTGCATGCCATTTGAACTACATGGACCTATCTAAACTACTCGATGCCCGCATTGTTTGCGAATCCCTGGTTCGTCTACAATCCCGTTAATCTACACTGATATTACAAAGAGGAAATTTCTGTTGTTATGTATGTTTGTTTCTAATAAATAAGCTGGACTGATTTTAAAAATTCTTTCACTAAAGCTTATTTCGTGTTTGAAAATAGCGGGAAGTAGATATTTTCAACTAAACAGGCTGGAAAAAAACGCCGTGGTTGGGGGAAAAGTATCCTAATGATAATAGTGACCAATTTCACTGAAACGATTTTCAAAAACAAGTGATACTACATTAAAAGAAATAACCACATGATATAAAAATGTGATTAGAATAATATATTTTTATCTTTCTTACTCTTCCTTTAATTTAAGCCACCATGTTACTTAAAATAAATGGAACCATATGATCCTTTCAATTAATATAATACAATTGCTATCTCCAGCTTAATTTTTTTTTATTATTAAATAAAATTAAGGAGTTTCCTTTCCGTAAAATTTGGCGTCGTCGATATCTTTTATCTATATACAGGGTAGAATTTTTTTACGCCACCTAGAGGGGAAGTACTGTTCATACTGGAAATGGACAACTTTACTCAAAGGAAATAATATTCCTTTATTTTTAAAAAGGAATAGAACTGCATTCACAGATTTTCGAAAACTCCCTTGCCACACCGGGGAATCGAACCGAGTAAAATCCGAAAAAATGTACTTTTACGGCATCGACCGATAGGGTCAATCATAGAGATTAGATCTCTCTAACAAACGTGGTAAATTAAACAAAAGGAAAACCATGAAATTTAAACTTTTTTAATTGAACGACAAAAAAGGGTAAACTACCTAATAAGTTGCTCGAAGTGAGTTCCATTTTGTTGGATACAGAAATTTATTCTTTTAAGGAATTCATTTCCAGTAACTTTTAATATTGAGTTGTGATGAATATTTAAAATCGTATTGTGCACCTTAGCTTTAACTCGTTTACAGTTGTATAGGAATATCGGTAAATTTGTTTTTTTACATATCCCCACTAGCGACCCGCCCCGGCTTCGCACGGGTGCAATGCTAAATTTTGTTTGCTATGAACCTTGCGGAGCCCGAGACCTTTCCAACGAACAACGACATGGAAATCGGTTCGTCAGTTCTGGAGTTAAATCGTCAGGAAGGAAAACCCGACTTATTTTTATATAGTAGATAAAAAAAAATTAAAGGGGTGAGATCCGGTGATCTCGCAGGCCATCTGATTGTGCCGTTTGTACCAATCCAGGTACTGAAATGGTTATTAACATAGGCAGTGGTGATTCTGCTGTTATAGGCCGGATCACCATCTTGCTGTAGAATTACTTGTTTTCGCTCTTCCTCGGGTAAAATATTTAACTCATTTCTTAAGAAGTCTAGTATTTTAAGATACTTGACAGTGTAGATGACCTTCGTACACGTGGACTAATACTTGGAAGGGCCATTGTTAGACTAGATAGGAAAATTCGTAAAATAAGAGAGTAGAGCAAATTTTTTTATCATTTGGGTTCAGAGGCACATTTTGCGGTACCTAAACTAGTCTAGGCAATAAAGGTAGTGGACCCCAACATTAATTCCTTAGTCCATGAAACTTTGCAGGATTGTAGTACAGTATGAGACAATACTTCCATAAAAAAATAAAAAAAAAAACCTACCCGAAGTTAGGTTTTTATACTAAAAAAAATTTTTTTTTTTGGTCGATAATTTGATAATTTCTGAAAATAATATAGCGAGACGGTTTTTATTTTGGATTTTCCTATTGTAAGTCCACAGCGACTATTAAATGACATTCCAGTTAAAAAATGGACTGAGCAATTTTCCCGTGCAAGGTACATATACGTCTGAGTTTTGTTGTTTCTACCAGGAGATTTTTTTGGATATTTTGCATATAGCTTACTTAACACACATGAATATTGCTGGCGAAGAAAATTTTGACTGAGCATTTTTCCCAACAAAGATATCAAATAAATAAGTATTTCAGTAAAAATACCTAACTTCGGTTAGGTTTTTTTTTTGGATTTTTTTATGCAAGTATTGTCTCATACTATACTACAATCCTGCTAAGTTTCATCGACTGAGGAATTAATGTTGGGGTCTTCATACAAAAATCCGCTTCATTGCCTGGACTAAACATCATAAAAATTACTGCAATGCTCTATTTCTCGAGGAACGAATGCTGCGGACTTCATAAAAAATGGCTGCGTTAATTGAAAGGGATGTTGGTTAACTGCAATATTTGCTGAATAATTAATTTATAAATGCATTCCCAATTAGTTCACCGAGATAAATCCGCTAATTAAATCGAATAATGCTGGTTAAATTAATTGACTAACCAATTCAGGGCTAAATGAAGCTTATTGACGATTGGATAGTCTACCACAAAATATACCATCTTGTAGGGGATACTTACTACTAGATAGCTAGAGTAATGCATAAGTGAATTTATAAAAACGCAAAGCAAGACTAGACTAAGAAGAGATAAAATAACTGCGGGAGTCCGATTGACACAACGGATTAAAAAAGTTTATTGAAAGAATAGTAAAAATAATAGGGTCACTTTCTTATCCATAATTATCATACACTTGATAATATTTATTAATTATCAACAGCTATACGACGAAGGAAAACATTGTAAGGAAAAATATCCCAGTATTGGTTCCGAGGCACTCGTCACATTTACTGCCAGCCCTCTTTGGGATAAAGGCCATAATAGATCTGTAATGTTGTATCCATCGAGTAATGACTGTGACACTCAAGCTTCAATATTAGAGCCGAAGTAAAATAAAATTTAAAGTGTCTTAAACAATGCCAATGTTTGTGTAGTGGAGCTAAATCGTGCATCGGTTGGCTGCGGTCGCGGTCCGTCCGGGCCTAGGCAGCAGCGCGGGCGCGGCGGGCTCTCTGCGGTCTGCCCACGGCGACCGCGCACCGGGATTATACACGCGCTTAACTCGCCAACTCTACCCGCCTGAGGTTTGTCAAACACCGGATAAAGTACCTCTGGCCTTTGTTAAGTTTTATTCTCGGGAGTAACTGACAGTGCTAGGGCCTACCTACTATGCTATACGAACCACCATCATCGAAGAATTTACTAATTTTAAATAACGACCTTGATTCCCGATTACGCGGCTTGACCGAAACAATAGGATTATCTATTGTTACAGATCGCCCGTGGGAGGCTGCTGCTTGATAGGTTAAATGTTTAATAAATGGCTAGGAACTATTTTTATAGCTTTAACGAGTCGCATTTATAAATGTGAATTCACTGTATTTGTTAGATAATAACGTATTATCTAGTAAATAACGGTGAATTAACATTTCAAAAATTAATTTAGTTAAATTTCCCTGCAGTAATTGCAACATAAAACAAAATGAAGTAGGTACCTAGCCTTTGTTGGAACAAACATTTTAACCACGATTATTTTTATTCTTGAACAAAACTACGAGTACAGAAATAAATTGGGAATAGTGGTATAAAAAAAGTCGGTGAACCGCAAAGGGTTTAATATAATAATATAATCTCACTCCTTTTTTTATCCCCGAGGGGGTAGGCAGAGGTATTCCATTACTGGATATACCCACATTTCACGAGATACATTGGACCCCTAAACGTGATAGGTGGTGAGCCCATCGCCGGACCGGGTCTGTTTACACATGTCTCAGAGAATTAATTCTGAGACCTGCGGGTTTCCTCACGATGTTTTCCTTCACCGTCGAGCTAGTGATAATAATGTACGTAAGTACATTAAGTAAGTAAATAAATAAATAAATAGTAAATAAGTAAGTAAGTACCGCAAAGGGTTTATAACAACGAATCCGTTAGTTAGAATATTTTAAAGGATTACAATATTGCAATACCGATGCATGTGCCTAAGCAGCGCGGGATGATGTTGGCTATATTCTGCGGCATCTATTGGTCTGTCCAATACCCATCATGTGGCGCGTGTTACCGCACCGCCCGGCGACAACATCGCATCAACGCGGAATTGGGGGGTGGACCCCTGGATCAAAGGGGGGAAGGACGGATGGGAGTGGGCCCCTTAACTTAATGTATGCGCGCACACGCCTGTCTGTCAGTTTGCTCTATACACCGCTGGTGACTGTTTGCTCTATTAATATCCGACATATTTAGAAAGGGTTTCGCCAGCTTTTTTTACACGATACATTTTTATTCATCATCCTCAATCTTGAATGAAAATATATTTTCCGTTCTGTGCCAATATCTTTGACAGTAACAGGATTCTAACTCCTCAATGATACTTAAAAAAAAAACCAAAAATACTAACCGAGTTCAAGGAATAGCTCTAGAATTAACACATTATTTAAATGTATATTTTCTTTGTAAATAAATGTTATTTATCCATAATATATTTAAATTAATGTTACTGGAATGTATAAATTAATTCGGTGCACCTAAGTATTATCATGGTATTTCTGGGAGTTGATGCCAAGTTATCTCGGTATTACTCAATACTGATCCTTTAACAATTCGACAAATGGGAATTGTGTCTTTTTAGTTTCTAGTATATGAAGGTAGGTAAAGTTTACCTTATTATTATTTATGTGAATAGACGTATAGGTAATAGTCCGGTCAATAAAGACATTTCAAATAACAAAAATTCCCACAGAGGCAAATTTTGGTGGACAGCTGGGGTTTACCATCACAAATAAAGTTTTAAAAATCCCCATCGATCCTATGTGTGCTAAAAAAGTTATTCGGGGTGAAAGGTCAAAGTTTGAGATTTTTTGGAATTTTCTCGAAAACGGTAAGTTTTATCAAAAAGAACCTCAATCCAAAGTTGTAGATCTTAAAATTCTCTACTAAAATAGTCCTTATAATTTTTTTCCTAGTAATTCCTGAGTTACTACCTCACAGGTGGCGTGATAATGTGTGCATATCATGTATAATGTGACTCTTAGAATCGCGATATCTCAGGAATGGTAACTGATAATTTTCTACTATGTTTGAGATTTGATGGAACTATGGGCAAACGAACACACAAAAAAGATACGAGTCGAATTGAGAACCTTTACCTTTTTTGAAGTCGGTTAAAATTGTTTCTCTATTTTTAGTTCGTGGTTTTTAGGTTGTCCCATTGGTTGTAATTAGGCATCAGAAATCATATATCCATAGCTTTTAATAATACCTGGGAGATTGTCAACAGAAATATTATAGAGAAAAACCGATTACTGTCAAGCCGCATTCACTAACGAGCTCCAACCTAACCTTCCTATGGTTTACATAGGGATGTTCGACTATCGACATATCGTATCGGTGACAATCCAACTACAGCTCTGGAAGCCCTATGGTTATACCTAAGCTTCAAATACAGCATTGTTAAGGGTCTATGGGAAGAAAATTTTGAGTTTTCAAAGCAGTATAGTTCCATAACCAATTTTTTATCATCCGTACCCATGAAAAAAATATAGCCCAGAACAGAAAGATTTCCATCGGTAAATACACCTAAGAAACTTGAAGTATGGCTTATAGGTATCTTATATGTCGTAAGCAATCGCTATGAAGGGATTTTTGGAAATTCCCCTTGGGAACGGGAATAAACAATATCCGCGTGGGTAGCGCTGCTGGGCACTCGCTATTTGAAATATGGTATGTAGATGTCTTATATGTCCTAGGCAACCGCCATGAAGGGTTTTTTTGGAAATTCCCACGGGAACGGGAATAAACGGGATTGTGAAAAGATTAGATTTGTTTGTTTGTGTTGAATAGGCTCCGATACTACCGGTTTTACCGATTTTTAAAATTACTTTGCAAGTGGAAAGCTTACTTTTCTGTTAGTAACATGGGCTACAATTTTCCCACAGGAACAGGCCTAAGCCACGAAACCTATTAAAAAAAATCTTTCACCAATGGAAAGCTACACTATCAGGGAATAACATAGGTTAAATTTTAATCCTCTTATTTCCACGGGGTGAACGGGAACTACGTGGGTGAAACCGCGGGGCGCTGCTAGTTGCATATAAATGTTTTTCTTACATTGCTATACATTTCTGCATCGTTAAGATAATATGCTGGTGTATGTATTATACGCCGATTGTGGCGATGCGATGGATTGTACCATAGAATAGAATTAATATACAGTGAAACTTGGATAACTGGGACATTAGCGACCTGCAAATTTGTCTTACTTAAAGAGATATTCCGCTTACCTTGTGTCTCAGATATCCAGGTATAAATAAATATATGTCTCATTTACAGATGGTTCTATTAATAAAGATGAGAATAGAATGTATTTCAGTTACAGATGTGCGATTATTAAATAAAATGATGTATTATGTAAACATTATAAGTCATAGCATAGAATTTATATATGTACTAGGAGCTTCCTGAATTGTGTCTCAATACATACGGAATCAGTTTAGGTACGTTATTAACATTATAACGACGAAAAAACCGGAGGAGGTTCTCCAGTCGACGCGTATTTTCTTTATAATATATATTTTTTTTATATGTGATCAAGCGTAACTTTTAACAGTGAAGTGCGATTTGGATAATTCTTTTTTTAATGACAATTTCTAAATTAGTCCTATAAAAATTAAGAAAAATTTTAATATTAAGGTTAACTAAAAAAGTTATTTCGGCGGTTTAATTTTTTGTTAAAAGTTTTTATTAATTTTAACATATTTTCATGAATATTTGTTTGTAAAATATCGAACAGTAATAGTAAATAAGCTCCGAGAAAGGATTTTTGAAAATTCATTCATTAAAAGAATAAATAGGGGGGGAGGGGGGAACTTTTGTATTGAAATTCGTAATTCATCACCTCTTCCTAAATATCATCGGCCTTTTGGGTAGTAGTATAATAATTACGTAAAATAAGCATTCAATTATTATTATTATTTAAAATAAAATATTTACTTGTAATAACAATGGCAAGTTAAAACAATTGTTGATCGACAAGTTTTTCCAATACGTCACTGAGCGCACTCGTCTCATCGCAAGTGGTCGCGTAACGACGCCGATAACGAACCAAGGAGCATTGTTACCGACAAAATGCAAAGTGATTTCACCACTGCACTCGGGGAAGTATCCGATCTGTGGACTGTAGGAACAAGAATGCGACACAGCCCACGTTTGTCATTTATACCCATCGTTACAGGCACTTTGTAATAAGTTTACATATCTACGGCGCAAGGACACAGATGTATTGTTTTACGGTATTATAGTCTTTGGACATCGCCTTCGTAATTGAAAGAGTTACCAGCTTTGGTACAAGATAATCCCTAATGGGGGATTCGCTATATAAAGCAATGACGGGGATTAAGGCAGCAGCATGGACGAATTTAAATCAGAGACGATTCTTGCTGACTGATAATTAGGCACAATGAGATGCTCAGACCACCAAGGTTACGCATTTATGTGCAACCACAATTTTACGAAGTTAGTTCAAAGTGGACGATAGTAATTAAAATAGTTTCCTGATTTATTTCCACCGCCCGCCCCACCGGCCCGCCCAACTGCGGATCTGTTCACAAATAGCTTTCAGAGCTTCACGCTCAACTCGGGGGATTTCGTGTGGCTTTCGGGGTTATGTATTGTAAAGTTAGAATTATAAAATCCTGTGACTATTTGCTAAAAGCAATGTGTTTCGGGGCACAATATGTTTTTTTTTGCTATAATAGGCAGTTATAACTTTTGCGAGACAATAACAATCACAACAAATGACAAGATAAAAAACTATTAACTAAAAAAAAAATCTTAATCTTACGTAGGTTACCGTCGAGGTGATAAATATGTACCTTATTTATCACCTCGGCGGTGAAGGAAAACATCGTGAGGTTACCTCAACGCAGGTCCAGAATTGGTTCTGAGGCGGGTGCACCAGCACCCGGTCCGGTGATACTAGGTTCATCACTTGTCACGTTTAGTCCAAAATATAGGGGTCATATGTGGGAAGTACCCACATATAACCCCTATATTTTGGAATACAATTAATGGATACTTCTATTCCCTAGGGGATAAAACGTTTTTTTTTTTATTATTAATAAAATCGAGTATTCATATATGTACATACCTATTATATTAATAAATTATGCGTAGATACTAATATTGTTAGTAACAGTGTAAAGTACATGTTATTTAAATATACGAGTAATAGTTTTCAATAATAAATAATCTGTATGATCAAACTAATTAAAATGTCCGAATGCCAAACATTACATAATATCAAGTACACAAACTGAAGAATACCTATCAAAAATATTATGCAAATAAGGGCGAAAATATAATTTGCTACAAAGAAAATACTAGGTATATGAATTTCAGGATTACATTTAAAACGTGCTCTCATTTTTGTAGCAATTTAATTAAATGCAAGATTTAACCGGGCGATTACAGAGAGACCGGCAGTCGAGCCTAAAGCCGGGCCAAAATAGTCAACCGTTACACTCGCTGCTTTCGCACAAAAGCTCTTTAGATTGGCAGAGATGCAGTGCATGACGTAGAGCATACAGCTCTACGCCTCTCTACCTTAATAGGCCTGTCTATAGTGGATATGACGAAAGCTTAGTTACAGTCCATATTAATCCTAATCTTAGATCGCTTTTGTTTGTGACTAACTGTTGCACAAGGGCGTCACTCGCATTAGTCCTGTATTTTCGTTCCGCCCCGCGGTTTCACCCGCGTAGTTCCCTTTCCCGTGGAAATACAGGAATCAAAAATAGCCTATGTTACTCCCTGATAATGTAGATTTCCATTGGTGAAAGAATTTTAAAATCGGTTTTGTGGTTTAGTCCAGTTACCGTGGGAAAATTAAAGTCCCATACGTTAGTTACTACCACAAAAATAAGGTTTCCATTGATGAAAGAGTTTTTACGAACTGCATGATGAATTTTTCTTATCGGATGCCCACGTCCAAAGAACACACCGTCCAAGTTTCTGTTCTCTATGGTCATTTTAGATCAAAGCATTTTATAAAGAGGAAAGATTAGTATTGTTGTAACGAATAAATCCAAAAACTATGGGATCGATTTAAAAAAAATATTTTATCAATTTAAATCTACAATATCCCTGAGTAACATAGGCTATATTTTATTCCCGTATTCCCATGGGAACGGGAGCTTTACGAGTGAAACCACACAGAACCGCTAGTGTATAGATATAGATAGAGAAAAAGTCACCCAGATAATAAAAAAATATGCTTTTCCGACGGTGCGACATCAAATATTTAAACAATATTACAAAAGTGAATAAAATATGGTATTGTATTTGTATTTTTCTCACTAGACTTGGAGATCCTTTCTGCTATAAGAAGTTGAATATTATTCCTGCGCGTGCCCAGCACTGTAATCGTGATATTAAGAGTTCAGACTGATTCTCGTTCTATTAAGAAGTTTCAATATACCTACTCTATGTCACTCAATGGGATTTCCGGTTCTTGCAATATGTATTATTGTTACATATTGGGATTACTTATTTCTGTCTACGAAAATACCTACAAGGTAATAATAATATTAAACACGATACAATTTGTATTTAACAAACTGATACTTATCCTAAAGATTAAAAGGAAAACAAATACGTATACCGACTTTAAAATAGAGCACTAAAAAGACTACAATATTAATTAAGTTATTTTGACTTGAACATAGTATTCGGGGTACGCATTATCATAATATTTCTTGGAGCTTATGCCAAGCTTTCTCGGTATTTCATCTCAATACGGCAATTCCTTTGATATATTGGGAACTTTGGGTTTCTTGTATAGTAAGGTATTAGACTTTATTATGTAGACTTTATTATTATTTATACGAATAGGTGCCTATTTACTTACTTATCTATTTAACTATTTACCTAAGTACTTCAATATTACGGGTAACTATATTAAATATGTTGTTAGACTGGTGAATTATTAACGCAGCATCAACTCCCAAGAAATACAATGATAATACTCACGTGCCCTAAATTAATATAATAAAATAATAGAGTCATATAAAACTTATTCCTTGAAGTCGGATTAGTATTAAAAAAACACCCTTATTATTGTAGGTACCTGCTAAAGTATGGATCGACTATTATTGGCATACTCAGCATTAATTACCTACTGTTACTAAACCTACGAGTATACCACTGATTGCGAGTGATTTGCTGATGTCCGTTGAGAAGTTCCATTTTCCATTTGCAGTTTTTCATCAGATCTTTACAAAATGAATTTGGTACCAACTTTGAAGTATAGCCGACCAAACGAACAAAATAATATCGATATGGATTTAGTTTTGACAGAAATATGGGTTAAAATCTATACATATAATAAAACTCTAACGGGGCCGTGTCTGTACATGAAATATTTTTTGAAAATTTTAACGGTAGTGTATATAGTTATCGATATAGATACCTAAACACCAATTTTTGGAATTTTTGTCTGTCTGTCTGTCTGTCTGTCTGTCTGTCTGTCTGTCTGTCTGGTTGTGCACGCATCACTCAAAAACTACTGAACGGATTTTGATGAAATTTGGTATGGAGATAACTGATTACCCGGGTCAACATCTAGGGTACTTTTTATTCCAGGAAAATATCTCATTCCCACGGGAAAATATAAAAACTGGTTAAAAAGAGAAATACGTACTACTCCGAAACGATAACACTTACAAACTTGAAATATGGTAAGTAGGTGTCTTATAGACGTATACAGGCAACTACTATAAAATGATTTTTGGAAATTCCCCCGGGAACGGGAATAACGGGATAATTGGGAACCTAATAAATTGGGTCTGCTAATTGTTATATCCATACTCTTTTCTGCTTTACTGCTATTTTATTTTTCTTTGACACTGTCTTAGTGACGTTTTTGATATTTGTTCAATGCAAATGTAAATTGAGTTTTGTATTTATTTGTTAGAAAAGGAAGAAGCTGAGAAAAAATATTACCAGAAGATCATGTTGAAACTGAAATTACAAAGAAAACCTAATAAATACCAATACAGAACAATACAAATGTCATGCAAACAGAAGGAATGCACGTACCAAGGTCAGTCATCCTTTACACATTCTGTTACTCCAATTAAAAACTGGTTAAAAAGAGAAATACCTACTAGGTACTCCGAAACGAACACATCAACTTGAAAAATGGTATGTAGGTGTCATATGTCGTAGGCAATCGCTATGAAGGGGTTTTTGAAATTCCCACGGGAACGGGAATACACTAGATCCACGTCTGCGATGCCGCTGGGCACTCGCTATCTTAAATAAAGAGCAACAATACTACGGTTTCCATAGGTATCCCTAAATTCAGTTACGCTAATTCATTTTTCGGAAAAAAATCACACATATTAAAAACTAGCGGTTCTGCGCGGTTTCAGTCGCGTAGTTCCCGTTCTCGACGGAATACATGGACTATATACCCTATGTTACCCAGGGATATTGCAGCTTTCCATTGGTGAAATAATATTTTAAATCGGTCCAGTAGCCTTTGAGTTTATTCGTTACAAACATACAAAAATACATGAATAAACCTTTCCTCTTCTTAATATTGGAAGATTTAGATTAGTGTAGATGTAGATAGCTAAAACCGATTAAGTAGTCGAAACTGAACAAACTAATTTCAGGAATTGCACTTATCCTATCCTATCCTACTAATATTATAAACGCGAAAGTTTGTATAGATGTAGATGTTTGTTCCTCTTTCACGCAAAAACTACTGAACGGATTTTGATGAAACTTTACATTTATATAGCTTATACATCAGAATAACACAAAGGCTATATTTTATCACCGTATTCCTACGGGAATGGGAAGTATTTTATCCCCGTATTGCTACGGGGACGGGAACAACGCGGGTGAAACCGCGGGGCGCTGCTAGTAAAATATAAAAAACAATACCTACGCGTTGACTTGAGAACCTCGGTCGGTTAAAAATGGTTCTGATTGTGTCTGAACTCCGTTGTTGTGTTGTGACTTGTGAGTATAAATATACACACCGGCACAATTAGCGGAACAGAAAAAAAAGTGAGAAAAAAAGAGGGAATTTAGAACAAGGAATGTAATTTTTAAACAATATATTATTACTAGGGGTACGGTTTAAATCTTAATTTAAATCTTTGTTTATTGGCGGGCCTGTTGGCTCAGTTGGTCGTGACCCTGTCTTCTGAGTCAAGTCGGAGGTCGCGGGTTCGATCCCTGCTCGGGGCCAACATTTGTATGCATGAACATATCTGTTGGCTTCGTGTCTGGGTGTTTAATATTTATTAAGTATGTTTATCAGTTGTTTAGTACCCATAGTACAGGCTCTGCCTAGTTTGGGACTAAATAACAGTGTGTAAATTGTGTCCGACAATTTATTATTATTGTTATATATTATTTTTACTGAGATTTATAATAAGATTTAGAAAACAACTCGTTCGCGCCATCTGTGTTCAACTCAGTTAACTTGAAAATGTCTGTGAATGGAGTAAAGTATCGATCTTAGTTTATGAAGATACATGGTGGCGCGGTAGATGGCGCTTGTTAGTTTTTCTAAAGCTGTATTACACTGTCTAGTCTTTTTATTTGTTGTCCCTAATAAACAACACTCTTAGAAGAGTGTCATCGGTTTACGTGGCTTTATTTATATTAACATTAATTTAATGATTGACAGAAGTTTTCGACCTTACACGACTACGTACTCGATGTTTCAAACGCATTATAGTGCGCCATATCATAAAAAGTAGGTAAGGAATAGACAGGTTAGGTACTTTACCAGGTATTTGTCTTTAGCAGCAATTGGCAAATGATAAAGAAAATATCTTAGAGTTTTTTAATTTCCCCTGGCAAGAATAATTCAACGGTGGTCGAATCAGGCCAAAGTTTATAAGTTTTACTGTGATAGTTGCGGTGTGATAGCAGAACATTTATATGGAGGACGGAAGGTAAATTATCACAATTAGACAAAAATACCTTGAGTTAGTATTGTGACCTACCTGTACAGCGTCGTCGAGGCAACGTCCCCAGGCATCACTGCGGTCTACAAGTGAATTCCATTTGTCGGCGAGTTTAGCGACCTCGCGGCGTATAGAGCGCGCTAGTTCGCGTGCTTGTTCTTCAGCAGAGCGGTAGCCGCGTGAGTCCCCTTCATTCTCACGAGGAACTGTCAATAAACAAGTACATTAATTAGAAAAAGATTTGTAAAAAACGACTATGTGACACTGAAAAGTTCTGCCTGAGGTGGGAGATGAAGACGAAGCATTCGCAGCACTTCGAAATCCGTTTAATCGTTCAAACTACAGGCTGCGCCTCAAATGGGTACTGACTACTGTTAGAGAAAAATCTATTTACGCCGTGATAAAACTAGTTGTCCTTGTCAAGGAGTCATGCCAGTGAACTGTCAACGCTGCGCAGGCTGATGGAGGTACGCTGCGGCGGCTTTAAGAATTATTGTTTTAAACGTTTGCCGTGTAAGCAGGCTGTATTTCGTAAAATGAACTACCTATTATTTCTTGTAACGGTAGGTACATACATGCAGACTTCTACAGCCCAAATGTTGACCTAATGCGGCAGTTAGATAAAAAAAAAACCGCCCAAGCGCGAGTCGGACTCACGGACGAAGGGTTCCGTACCATTATCTATAAAAATAGTTCTCTAAATTTAAATAGGTTTTAATTTTAAGTAATATCCATAAGTCCATGTTTTATTTGTATATTTTATTTTATTTCTCGTTGTTAAATGTTAAATATTTAAAATAATCTTGGTTTTAAATGTTGTGTATACCTGTAATAGGCTTATATATAGGAATTATTGTCAAAACTGCTCTTTTATAACAATGTAATATATATTATGCTGTAGGTGTACCTTATAAATAAATAAATAAATAAATAAAAACGGCAAAAAAATCACGTTTATTGTATGGGAGCCCCCTTAAATATTTATTTTATTTTGTTTTTAGTATTTGTTGTTATAGCGGCAACAGAAATACATATTTGTGAAAAGTTCTTGAGATACAGCCTGGTAACAGACGGATGGACGGACAGACGGATGGACAGACAGCGAAGTCTTGGTAATAGGTTTCCTTTTTTACCCTTTGGGTACGGAACCCTAACAATACAACAAAAGACAGAAAATGGAGGTAATTACCATATTTGCCTACTGATTTCGATTGGTGGGCATAGGATACCGTCTATTCCCACTAATCGCAATCAGTAGGAATTCATATCACATTTTACTTTACGTTCACTACCTATTCCAGACATAAGGCACTGGCGGTAACGAAATGAAAGCCATTTTTGCTATGGCATCTGGTTTAATATTATTATGCCTATCATTTCAGATGGAGGTTGATATGGAATTATACTCGAAATTAACTTTGATTAAGTGATTTGTAAGTTTACTCAAAACGACAGTTAGAAGAAAATGCTCTTTTGTGTAGAATACAAAGAAAACATTTCAAGAGTATTTTTTTTATTGGACCACCACGTTCCCTTTCCGTCCGTCTACGCTACGCCAAGCAGTTAATATTTGGAGCACGAGTCTTCGATTTAATAAAAATTACTCTGTTACTCTCCCGTTCAAGGATTATCGATGCTACTTACATGATAGGTACCTACTAGACTTTGTTAAGATATTGCAACTGTTATCCACCACACAAAGACCAGTGGTTCAAGTGCCTGCTTCTCATACGTGACTTTTACAAAAACTTACGTAGGTACATATTTATTTGTGATAAATATGTAGGTACGTAAGCTCGAAGGTGACGGAAAACATTGGGAGAAAATCCTCAGGTCTCAAGAATTAATTCTGATACATGTTTAACAGCACCCGGTCGCAGCGACAGGCTCACCACCTATCACGTTGAGGGGTCCAAAGAAAATACTGGTAAAAAGTGGGTGTTTCCAGAGATGGAATACCTCTGCCTACCTCCTCGTGGAGAAAAGGCGTCATTATCATCATCTACATTTGTCCACTGCTGGAAATAAGCCTCCCCTAATAACCCCCCTGTCTTCAGCTCGACACATCCAGCATCTGCCTGTAGCCTTTCGCACATCGTCATCCCATCTGGCCGGAGGGCGTCCTACACTACGTTTGCCGAATCTCCACTCCAGAACACGTTTACCCCCAAAGGCGTGAGATTATTTATTAATTATTTATCAACATACAACATTTTCTTAACTTTTTTGTCATTATAACATTATAACCATTTCTTTATTTGAAAAAAAATAATTATGACTTTTACTCAATTCAAAATGCTAGTCCTACATAGATACCTTAATCAAACCTACATAGGAGTATTTTTGCTAATGAATATCAAATTACAGCACTCCATAACCAAAACATTTTTTCTCTTATTTTTATATTTAATCCACGACTGTATGTAACAGAAAAGTATTCCCAATAGTTCTTTCATTGTGTGTACCAACTAAAAAAAAAATTATTCTCTCAAATGTTTTCGTCGACGCTTAACAGAATTCAACCGATCATTTTCTGTTACAGGAACTTTTATTTAGTTGTCTTAGCTGATTTTGTTACAAGTGAACTTAAAATTTTAATTAAGATATTCAGGGCGAACCTCTTAATCAACAGAGGCGGATCCGAAAGATCTACGCTGGATCTAGAGACGGCTTTAATTAAAAAGGTATGCTTTTCAGAAGCCTTTTCTATTTGAACATGTAGATTTTCATACTTATGTACCCAGTACAAAAAGTTATCTTTCAAAAATCATATACACCTTTAGAAGCTCTGTCGGTGTTTTGCTTTATCCAAAAAGTTTTTAATGTGGATTCAGTACATATTAACCCTAGCTGGTTTTCAAAAGATTATGCCAAATACGGTGTAGATACAAAATTAGATTCGCTGAATGTACAAAATACATTTTGTCATCACTGCAATACCACAAGGGTACCGTCATCTGAAATCCGTATTTTGCTCGTTTATCGACAGAATGAAGACCCTAACGAAGGTCGAGTCCGTTTTTCAAATTTGCTGGCGCATTTGTCCCAGGAAATCGTTCCATTTCCAAATTTATAGACGCCCGAGAGGGGATGACACGACCACGGTCAAAGTACCACTGAGCGAATTGTTCATAAAGGCTCGTTGAAATAATTTCATTGTTATAAGTTTTGCACACATTTATTTATAAGTAAGTAAGTTATAAACGAAACGTCGTTAGCATGGAATTTTGAACAGTAGGTAGTTATCTAAATATAATCTCCTTAAAGTTATGCGGGGCTTTCAGACCTGTTATCTTATCAAGTATATGTATCAGCTCAGTTATGTATGCTAAACTGATCCTCAAGTTTACAAACACTAAAATCCCCGTCAAAATCTGTTGTGTAGTTTTTGCGTGATGCTCGAGGTGACAGAAATTTTTCTTAGATATTACACTTAAACCTTCATATTTCTATACTTACCAAATTAATGACGTTTTTAAAATGTGTCACTACAACATAAGATTAATTTTATCTACGTACAGCGGCTTATTATTATTGGATCGAAACACTGGATCGATGTAAATGTGGAATAATTGAAGCAGATTGGAAGGCATACAGCTATTACTCAGCTTCTGAATATCGATTGGATTGATTGCAGGCCTATCGCCACATGGAATTCGCAATTAATGCACCAGGCCTGCCATAATTGCACTTTCTCATTCGCTCGTTCGAGCTACGAGCTTTGTTTAATATTCGCCTACGTAATGTGCGATTTCAATTTAATTTTCGACCGCCTAGGTTCTTCGTTTGGAGTGGGCAATTTTTAAAGCTGGAAATTTAAGTTAGCTTCATCCTTTGTGGAGGAAGACATTTTATGAAATTGTATAGTGGTGGGTGATAAAGAAGTTTTTTTACTATTAAGTATTTTCATAATGTGAAGAAAGACTCAACAGCGGGATGTTACGGGTTCACGATTTTCTAAATAAAATTTACTCGTAGGTAAATTGAAAGACAAACATGGCTTTATAATTTAATAAACTCTGCATAATTTTTAAGTAGCATATTAAAGAAGATATTTTGCTTTATTATATTTGAATCAGTAACACATTCAAGTAAATCGTAATGTTTCTGTGTAAACTTATGTGTCTGTATGTAAAGAGATATTTGGGGATATATTCCGCTTCCATTCATCAAAATTTGAATCCTTGATTACCAAAGCTATGCTTCCTGTTTACTCTGTCTACAGAGATCTACACTATCGTATATTTTGGTTACGAATTGATATCGGGTATTTCACTCTGCAATTAAATCGATAAGTACCTAATGAGTTACATTTGGCTGTAGCACTCGATAATTTACAATAATATGAAATAAAGGAAATTTGGAATCTAAATTATTTTGATTTAAATTATAGTTACCTAACTTTGGTATTATGAATATACAATAAAAATAAATAAAAAATCTCACGCCTTTTATCCCCGAGGGGGTAGGCAGAGGTATTACATTACTGGATATACCCACATTCACGAGATATATTGGACCCCTAAACGTGATAGGTGGTGAGCCGATCGCCGGACCGGGTCTATTTACACATGTCTCAGAATTAATTCTGAGACCTGCGGGTTTCCTCGCGATGTTTTCCTTCGCCGTCGAGCTATGATAAATATGTACGTAAGTTTTTTGAAAAACTCATTGGTACATGCCAGGATTCGAACCCAAGCCTCACTGATTTTCGGCCGGCTCTTTAACCGTAAGGGCTATCACTGCTGAATATACAATAATTCTGTAAAAATCAATTGAAAAGAAAGTGATATTTACAAAGAAACGTGCTCGATATTGATTGCTAAAAGGATATGCCTGACATTGTCGATTGACGAATATGTTTACGAATTACGAAGTACTTAGAGATCAGCGACGATAAACATCTTGTTATTTTACAATGTTGTTAAATTTCTATCTCATGTCTCACCAATAACACGAGTTGTTGGTACTCACGTTCAGAGTCGCTGGTGTCGGAGGGTGGCGGCTCGTTGGCGATGTACTGGCGGCCACTGAGTAGGTTGCTCTCCACAACTGGCCGCTTGTCCTCTAGCTGGCGCCGGAAAGCGCGGTGGTCGTCCTATAAATAAGATCGATAGGTCTATAGAACAAGCAATGAGCAACACTGTGTTTAACCCCACCCAGAAATTTTAAAAGTAATCCTACTTAAAGAATGATCCACATACATTTTAAGTGTAACATATAAATTATGACTATGATCATAAAATATTACACTCTATCGGGTCCCACGTAGCCGAACGCCATTATTTTTGATTTTCCACTCTCTGCGGGAATTTATCGTGGCCAATGAGCCAAGGAATAAAATATCGTATGTTTTACACCGAGTAATTCCGAAGATGATAACCAAGCGATGAAACTAGTAAATCCGAATTTGATTTTTATTTCCGGAAAATAACAAGGATTGCATTCGACTATAATTATAGTGAAACTACCTATTTAATACTTAGACTTTATAAAAGACAGTTTTATCAGTTTAAATATGATTAGATAATAAATAAAAAGTCATAAATGTGTAAAAATGTGCAATATAAGATTTTATATTAAATTTTTATATTAACATTTTAATTAACTAGGCACAGTAATTGAAATTTGTTTTAGCAAATGTTTCAACCGCTCATCATATTTTATATATAAGCACACAAATATCTGTCACATTCATTAACTTTAAAGCAAATTGTTTGAAACAAACCACAAGCATTCCCGCCCAAATATGCGAATCCGCCATTTTGCGGCGCGGCCATAACCAAAATGGTGTCACTTAGGGCTGCTATCAATTTGTTTTGACCTCGAACTTTTAGCAAAAGTAGAGACAGAAAATAGTCGTAAGCAAAGTAGGCAGCATATACATATTTAATTTTATTCATCAAACAATTTCCTCTGCTTAATATCTTTACTTTGAGGCACACATCTATACATATGATAAAACTGTAACAAGGCCGTGTCTGTACATGAAATATTTTTTTTTAATTTTTGCGGTAGTGTACAACACCCATTTTTGAAATTTTTGTCTGTCTGGTTGTGCACGCATCACGCAAAAACAACTGGACGGATTTTGATAACAGAGTAACTGGGTCAACATCTAGAGTACTTTTTACAGAGAGAGAATTTCTCATTCCCACGATAGAATTAAAAAACTGGGTAAAAAGAGAAATACGTACTACTCTGAAACGATAACACATAGAAACTTGAAATATGGCATATAGGTGTCCTATGTGTCGTAGGCAACCGGTATGAAGGGATTTTCGGAAATTTCAACGGGAACAGAAATAAACTGGGTCTGCGCGGGCAACGCCGCTGGGCACCTGCTAGTATTATTTATGTCTTAACTAGGTTATTTAAGTAGGTATTCAAGATTGATTTCAAAACGTAATGTAATATTCATTTAAAATTTCATCTTTTATTAATAGAAGACTTAACTGTTGCCGACTTTGGATGAATTCTTTGGACGAAAAATGCTTCGTGTCACTTTCGTGTGCTCAATATATCGGCAGTCTGCGGCGGGACGCGGTTATGGGCTCAGCCGTGTTGACGCGTGCGGATTAGCCGCGTGCGGTCGAATTATTTATCGCTGACGCGACGGTCATTTGTCGCCATTGCGTGGTGCACGATTCCGTTGGCAATTCGTATTATTGTTCAGTTTCGCACTTTTATATCAAATTATTATAAAATAACATTTTTAGAGAGGTGGAAAGCAATTTCTTTGCAATGGTTCTTGGAAATATTAAAAGATATTTTTTATCAATGAACTCTGATAACTAATAATAATAAATATAATATTTTTTAATGTTTCTCCACTTCAAAATCCTTTGCATTTTTTTTTTAATATTAGAACGAACTCACTTTCGCAGTTATAATATTAGTTAGGATTAGGATTTACAATATTTTAAGTTCATTTTACTAAGCGATGTATGCGATTCTTTTCATTTTTTTAAATGTGAATTTCGAAAGTTCAAAACAACTACATTTTTCAGTTTCCAGTTTTGTGTGTGTAGATATCGGTAATTTTATATCAAAACCTCCTGTTAAGATCATATGAACGTAGGATTTCACTTTTTTCAAAACCGAGTAGAGTGGAAAGAAATGGAGGAGGCCTCTTCCAAAGTTGGGCAAACTGTCATTAACTTAAGATTATTATTTTATAAATATCCTTTTTTGTGTTTGAATAAAGGCTATTATTATTATAGGATCTTACCTGCTGTTTAAGCAGTGCAGGGAGGTCTCCTCGTAAAGGTGCAAGGGCATTTAGCTCGGTGTCCTTGCGAATGACCCACTCGGTCAACTCACGTAGAGATAGCAGTAACGCCGACCAGTGCTCAGCATTACTTTCCAAGCGATTCCTGTTAAAGAAATATAATAGATATTTAATTAATTAACTGAAAATAATTAACCACAAATGTCATCTTCCCGACTATATAAACCGAACTAATAGAATACCTATTTGCACAGAATATGTAGTACCACAGACCAGTTTAAATAAAAACTGGTCTGTGGTAGTACTAAGGTAGTATTTGACTGTCTAATCAAATGAGTTACATTTTATAAACTATCGATAGGAAAATGTTCTGAATACTGAAATATGACATCATCATTTTAAGTACTCAATTGCTTCACTATTTTGATTGTTTTATTATTGTAATATCTCGTAAAAAGTGGGTATATCCAGAAATGGAATACCTCTGCCTACCCTCTCGGGGATATAAGGCGTGAGATTATTATAATTTTTTATTATTGTAAAAATTGCTACAATTGTAAAATTCATATCAAAACATAATATTATGTTTACCGGTGTTTTGGGTCAATCTTTTTTACTCACAAATTCATTTTGATACAGTCAAATTATTAAATATCGCGTTCTAAGATCTGACTTTCTGCGAAACGCGAATGGTCAGTTAAGCAGAATGTCAGAATTCCGACATTTTGCGAAACCGTCATTTTGCGTATCTGATATTTTGCGATGGTTCCATTGAGACTAGATGCTATAAAAGAACTTCCAAAGAGAGAAGGGTTAGTGCCTGGAAATAGTTAGGTAAGTATCTGCATTTAGTGCTTATGAAATAATACAATGTTCCGATCTATACAATTTTTTTTTTTTAAATACTATTATAGAGGAGCAGAGGTGGGATGCTCCTCCATCGTGAAAAGGGAAGATCTTCCGCCAGGCGAGGTGATCGTGCCTGGGGACCGCGGTCCAACGGTAGATGTTGGACAGTTGTATTTATACAAACTCATTAGAAAACTCCGATAGCGCGGTTTAGAACTCAGCCGTCTATTGGCGCGTTCTATATAACTCGGCCTTCTATTGGCGCGTTCCATGTAGTGTCGCTACACTATTTTTTTCAACCTTTAAGCTGGGTCAAAGGAAAAGATTCACGTACATAAAAAAGGCGGGTCGTGTTTGTTTTTGTGTGGTATGAGTTTAATGTGATGGTATTTTGAATTCAAGTTTATGTGTACACATGCAAATCCATCAAAACCTCCAAACCACTAGAGTGAGCCCACCTGAGCTTTCCGACCACAGCGAGTTAAGAACGTTCGCGCACTGCGGTACGAATAATAATCCGCGGGTACGGCTTTAATTTCGTGCGTTTTATATTACTCGGTGTCTTCATACGTCAAAATTTTCTTCTGTTCTCTATGCAATGGTATTTATTGGAAAAACTCATTGAAATCTAGGTCAGTCTTCAGGGTACCTGACATACTTTATGCAATATAGAATAAGAGAGTATTTACACCTACAAAATGTGACTAACCCCTATCTTAACGGTACCAAATATGTGGTTAAACCACGAAAGTATCATTTACCGCTCACAACTAGAAAAATGTTAACGGTACAGAAGATGTTTATTGTTTTATTATTTTTCTATTGTACGTGGTGTTAATGCATCATTTAATTTAGTGTGAGCACTATAATAGGATTTTATTACCAGTTCCCGCACATAATGGTGGCAGTAAAGGCTTTTACCCGCCATCTTATTTTATTTCGCGGCGGATTCGCTAAACAGTCGCTTTACGACACCACGTATGCAGATCGCTTTTATTGTGTTGCCATGTCGCGCGTCGTAGGCGAGCATGTTCAGTTCGAAATTCGAATACAAGCAGAGAAAACGAAAATATAATAAAAGGATATTAAAATTTGCCTATTATTGTGGTGATGAATGATATTCGACAAAAAATGAAAGGAGCGAAGTTAATTGGCGGAAGCAATATGTTCGCATATTGGGAATATTTCAATTTCAAAATCAAAACTATGATTGGGCACAGGTCCATAACGCATTATAAAAAGAAAACAGTATTCCAAAATAAATAATAATTTTCAGGGTGAAATATTACCATCTACCCTCATATATTATGTACCTAGATAAATAGAATAAAATAACATAGGTCCGTGTATAAAGTAAATAACAGTTTAAACTTAAGTTATACGTAGAGTACTTATAAAGGTATGCTCTCTCAGTCAAGCTGACACAAATGATCCTGTAAGTCGTTAAGATAGTTCACACATTGAGTAAGTATACATACAGGCATCCTTGGTGTCAACAGTTCATCTGTTGAACTATTGCATATAATAGTCTTAATTCTATAAATAATACGAGAGGAAAAATTTACATTTATAATAACTATTTTTGAATTTAGAGAAAATTTCTAAATATAACTTAGTTAATTTTCGCAACAAATATTATTTCAGCTCATTGTGTCGGCACACACACACAAACACGTCTTGGCTTGCAGTCGCTACTGTAAAAGTTTTATCGTCGCGATATCAGTGGTAAAGTAGGTACTAAAAACCATTTTTATGTGGTCGACTATACTTATCATAGTGTCAGTTTTCTTAGATTTATTGCAATACTCCTTGATACATACTTATTTGAATTGGAAGATGGCTTAGGCACTTTGAAAAAAAAAATACCTGCAGGCGATGAGGTCCAATGAATAGAAATGCACAACCATAAATTCTACTTGTACATTAGAAAAAATCACGTCAGACTTATTATTTTTATACAATGAATGGTTAATATACAAAAAAAAAAATAACTTTCGATGAAAATTCTTGACTATCAAAAGACACAATACAATAACTCTTTATTGGATTATTTTTATTTAAAGATTTATTATTATTATTATTTTATATTTATTTATATTTATATATTAACACAAAGGGTTCTGTATCACCCTACAATAAAAAAACAGGTTTCTTAAATAGGTATCCCTCATTTATTTTTTATTTTGTATTGTTTTAGTGGCTATAGTAAAACATATTCTGTGAAAATGTTAACTACTTATTACGATTTTTGAGATACAGCCTACTGTTGTACTGTACTGTTCATGTTCTCTTCATTAATCTATGTCGATCAATGATGTCAAATCAATAGCTAAGTGATAAGCATACCCGTGTCGGTAGTATGGGAGTAGGAGGATCTTATTATCGCAATGGCTGTCTTAGAGATATCGTCAGCAATCCAATCTCCCGTCCAGATATTTGTATTACAATTTCAATAGGCTGTCACCTATTTGAATCCTATCTATATATGGGAATCTATTCGCATGAACACCTTACTGGTGAGTGTATATATATCACCGTAATTACCTATTATACTGCAATTATTGAAACTACATTACAAAGGTAAGACGTAATCGGTTATACTTACGATTATGTACCTACAATACCTAAACCCAATTCAAATTTGCAAATTTCAATCAATCTAACTGTATAAATAAAAAATGTACCTATGCGTACTACTATACAATCTAAACTTTAAATATGTAATCTATGTGTTGTGGTATTTTAGAAAATAAATAAATTATTGTGAAAAATAAATAAAATCCACGTTTGTATATTCAAAACACGTTTTCGAGATACCTATGCAAAATTTATGAAATTACAATAACTGAATTTCCTTTTATCAAGGAAATTTAAGCAAAATAGTTTCTTTTGACTGCGAAGTTGAATTTCCTATTTCATTTTACTTTGAGTTTACCCTTAGAAGGTCGCCTTTTCAAGATAATATTATTTTACGATAGATGGAAACTGCGAGTCTCTATAATTTAGACTACAAAGTGAATTAATATGAACTAACGCTGTTTTAACTGACAGCCTTTGGGTGCGCGAAGGGTTTGTCGAGATACTGCACCAAATTCACGCGACGAATCAAGTAGGTATTTTAAGTCTTTGATACCTTGAGGTACCTAAACTATAAAAATACTTGTCTTTACTGACTAATCTATACCTATATTTAACCACTGTAGCTAGAATAAAAAATTTGATAGCATAATTGCAATTTATGACGTATGCAAGAGGTGGCATGAAAATTTTCTAAATAAACTCTAAGATATATAAGAATAAAATTTGTATGGAAGATTCTTATTTTTTTAAAGTAAAAAAAGTGTTGTTTAAAAAAATATACACATGTTTGAAAGTATTTGAAAAATAATTCTTTTGGGTAATCATTTTTGTAGATACGGTGGGTACGTAAGAATTCTTAGTAACGTAGATTATGAAAATAGTTATTGGATGTACTTACACGGGCAGTGCCACCACCCAATAACCAGCATTATTCTGGCCCTTAATAAATGTTTTATATGAACTTGAATGATTACAATCTGTCTCACAAAATTATCGATTTCATTGAAATTGATATATCACAGTAAAAAATAAAAAAATATAAGACAATATATTATTCTTTGTACGTTAAATTGAACGTCGTAGTCAGCAGCTCTTAGTAGTTTGAAGTTTTCCAAAATCAATACAATTTTCACCATTTTCAGATATACGAGTATGTTGTCGACGGCGCGAGTTGCTGCGTTGCGCGCTATAAATAACGAGTAATGGCATCCCAGCCCCGGCAAATACGAAGCATTTTAAAAAATCTAATGTGTGGAGGTTTCCAGCAGCTTTTACTGGTTGTTGATAGTAAATTAAACAAATATTAGTCTATTATACCAGCCTCGTAAAACATTTTAATGCCAATTTTACTGGAAAATCTGAAGTACATTTCTAAAGTGGTGTCTGTTTTAACCTAACACTTGATCGAGAGCCCCTCACATGAAGGTTTTTTAAGTCGAATATTTGACCAACTATGGAGAAGTATTTTCCAGTATGTGTATCAAAGTAATCTCAACGGAAATACATGTTGAATAGGTACGTATATAATGCGGGAGGAGCCGTGCGATGCTGGGCGGATGGCCGCCTGTCCGGCGACGACCACTAAATCGATTAAAGGACGCCATTGGCTACGCGTATCAGCTAATTCTAATTATGCTGAAGTCTATCGATGCTAATACAGTTTCCTTCGGCTACGGCTTCGCAATCATCGGTGGGTAAAATTTTACATATTTGTTAGTAGGTATGTGCAGGGCAAATCTTGCAAGCCAAGTAAACAAAGTCCTCTTGAACTATGGAGTTGAAATTTTACATACCTTTTCCCTTCCGATTTATCTAAATTTACATGATAGACATGACCTAATACTGTTAATATCACAAAATTGCATATAATAAGTTTAATTTAGATAGATAAACATAATTTCACAATCTTTGTTAAAGCTTTGATGCGATTGAAATGGTAGCAGCTACAAAGGTAGATGATATAATTTTCTTCAATGTATTAAATACTAGTAGGTACCCAGTGGCGTTGCCCTCGCGAATCTAGTTTATTCCTGTTCCCACGGGAATTTACAAAATTTACGTCACAGCGGTTGTAATAATTTTTCATGACGTCGTCAAAACCATCTCAAAATATTTTTTATACATAAATATTCAACTTGTTCTAGTATCCAAGCGGTTCTGAGAGTAAAATAAATAATAAATCTCTTTCATTTTATGCGACAGCCAAAATTGAATTGATTTTACAAACAAAAATTAATTGAGAAGTGTCAGACGGCAAACGGCGGCGAAAGGCGACGATTGAGTTTCAAAGTTTACTAAATTACGTGGGAGCCCAGGATTTAGTGTATTCCGACCCGCCAGGCGCAGGGCCGCGCCGCGACGCGCTCTCGGAAAGATTTAATCTACGATTTTGTTCTCTTTTCAAACAATACCAGGACTGTGTTATAGAACCAAAATTAACCAAATTGTAATACAGGCTGTCCAAGAAAATAGAGCCGTCCTTTATGGAAGTAAATATTATTAAATTGACAAATATTAAGTAAATATTTTTTAATACCTAATAAGCGACCAGTCCCGACTTCTCACGGGTCACTTTTTACTTTATAAAAACATAATATCACGCCTTTTTCCCGTTGGGGTAGGCAGCGACAATAGACTGAAACTTGCTACGAACCTGGCAGATCTCTCTTGGTCTCTCTAATTTTACCTTATACAACATGTAACAGAATAAGCGTAGTTCCTGAAATTAGTTTGTTCAGTATCGACTACTTATTCGATTTCAGCTATTTTTAATATGTGTTAAATTATTAAAAAAAATGAATTATCGTAGCTGAATTTAGTGCTTTCTATGGAAATCGTGCTATTATTAATCGATATTTAAGTCAAAGTCAAACTCAAAATGTTTTATTCAAAATAGGAACTTACAAGTCCACTTATTGAACGTCATTTCAACTCCACCGCTTCAGCATGTATGGTTGAGGAGAAGAAGCGGGGCAAGAAACTCCTCAACACAATATATCTTTAAATAAATTGTTACTTAATACTAAATTGGATTTCCTATTCCTAAGAAAATTGGTTAGACATAATTAACTAAAGTTCGATTGCATCATTTTTTTTTTATATTAATACTAGCTGATGCCCGCGACTTCGTCCGCGTGTAATTTGTTATTTCTTCGTGTTTCGAAAATATATCAAGAAGGATAATCTACACTATCTATCTATCTACGCTATGTACACTAACATTGTAATGAGGAAAGATTTGTATTTTTGTATGTTAATAACGAATTAACTCAAAAATTACAGAACCGATTTCAAAAATTCTTACACCATTAGAATGCTACATTACATTAACCTTGAGTAACATAGGTTATATCTATGATGAAAAAGAAATAGGGATCCTTACTAAAACTTGACTGTACATGCCAGTATTGGAACCCGAGCCTCACGAATGATAAGCGGGGTCTTTAGCCACCGGGCTATCATTGCTATTTATATTTTTGTTATTAAAAACACACTATAAACAACGCGTCATAGAATAAGCGCAATTCCTCACACACCTCAATTAGTACCTATAGTAATATAAAAAAAATGGTGATGCATTCGTACCTTAGTTTTGTATAACCAAATTTCTTAAATAAAGAGCGATAATAGCAATAATAGTACGGTTTCCATAGGTAGCCCTAATTTCAGTTATGCTAATATTTTTTTTCGGAAAAAAATAACACATTAAAAGTAGCTGAAATCAATTCAGTAGTCGATACCTAGATAGAACAAACTAATTTTAGGAATTACTCTTATTCTGTTACGTATTTTAAAGCCTAGGACACTCTGGTTTATGATTTTCGAATAAGTTTTTGATACCAAAGGGTATGCATGTGCTCATGATAACAAACAAATTTCCTCAAGGAACCCCGAGTGAATTCTCAAAAAAAAGTGGACTTTGTATGGAGAATTTTAAAGAATACTTATGCCAAGTTTGAAGTTGATAGACGCAAAAACCCACACTTGTCCATACCAACTTCAACCCCTACTTTCACCCCTTTAGGCGATGATTTTCGAAAAATCCAAAAACACGTGTCTCATCATTTATTTCTGAAAGTATTTGTGTCAACTTTCAAGTTGATAGACGTAAAAAACAACTCGTCTCCATACAAACTCCATCTCCCTGTTTCAACCCCTTAGGGGTTTTTTTTTGGAAAATCCAGAAACACGTGTTTTGTTTTATGTTTTGAGAAGTATTTTTTCAAAGTTTCGAATTGATACACCCAAAAATGAAGGTTTTCCATACATACCAAACTCAACCCCTACTTTCACGCCTTTAGGGGACGATTTTAGAAAAATCTAAAAACACGTGTCTCATCATTTATTTCTAAGAGTATTTGTGTCAAATTTCAACTTGATAGAAGTAAAAAACAACACGTCTCCATACAAACTCCAACCCCCTGTTTCAACCCCTGAGGGGAGGTTTTTTGGAAATCTGGAATCACGTGTCTTGTTCTTTGTTTTGAAGAGTATTTTTACAAAGTTTTGAATTGATAGACCCAAAAATGAAGGTTTTCCATACAAACGTTCAACCCCTTTTTCACCCCCTTAAGGGTTGAATTTCTAAAAATCCTTTCTTATTCCTACTTTACGTCTTAAAAACAATAGTCGTGAAAAAAATCAGCTTTCTAGGTCTAAGGGTTTAGGCTGGGCGTTGATGAGTCAGTGAGTCAGGACTTCTCTCTTTATATATATAGAAGATAGATAGATTTACGTCTTAAAAACAATAGTCGTGAAAAAAATCAGCTTTCTATGTCTAAGGGTTTAGGCTGGGCGTTGATGAGTCAGTGAGTCAGGACTTCTCTCTTTATATATATAGATTATACTGATTGGGGTGTATGAGGAATTGCGCTTTTTCTGTTACGCGTTGTATATCTATACATAATTATAACAAAAATTCTAACGTGACCGTATCTGTAAGTACATTAAATATTTGTTGCAAATTTAGTGGTAGTGTAGATAGTTATCGATTAAACATCAATTTTTGAAATTTTTGTCTGTATGTCCGTCTGTCTGTTTGTCTGTGCACGCATCACGGTAAAACCATTGGACGAATTTTGATTACATTTGTGGGAATGAGAAATTTTCCCGCTGTAGAAAGTATTCTAGATGTTGATCTAGTTACTCAGTTATCTCCACACCGCTATGAAGGGATTTTTGGAAATTCCTACGGGAACAAACTGGATCCGCGCGGGCAACGCCCGCTGGGCACCCGCTTGTATGGTATATGTAGGTGTCTTCTATTATGTCGTAGGAAACTGCTATTAAGGGCTTTTTGAATTTTCTACGGGAACGGTAATAAACTAAACCCGCGCGGGCAACGCCGCTGCTGGGCACCCGCTATTTGTAATTAGATTCCACATGCGAGTCTTAAAAGTTGTTTTAGTAGGTAATAGAAAGCTTACTTTTCTGGGAGTAACATGGGGTATAATTTGCCCAGTGTAACGGGACTGACGCGGGTAAAACCGCGGGGCGATGATAGTACCTAATATAAACCTTCCAGAAGATATTTTCTAATTAATAGTAAGAGCTGTATCCGAAGATCGGCGACGTGGTGGGTACCAACTGAAATAGATACCCATACGGCGTATCAAATTATGTTTGTCTTATTGATACATTTCAAATGGAAATTAGAATATTGAGAAAACTGAACCATTATATTAAGAAACACGAATGAAATTAATAATCGAACTCGAGCAAGATTCGATTATATTACGACAGATTAGAAATGAATCCCACAGGCATGTTAATTCAATGCACACAAATATTGGGCCGAGTGGGGATCGAACCCGCGACCTCCGACTCAGAAGGCAGGGTAATACCTACTGAGCCAACAGGTCAGTGTCAATTATTAATACAAAATTAATATACATCAAAGAAAAGAATAGGGATATTTCCTTTGATGTTTGCAAACCCTCGTGTTTTTATTGTATCTGATTTTAAATACTGTAGATCGAATGAGAAATCGATTAATACAACAACTTTCTTGATAGTTTTGAGGCAAAATTGAACGTTCTTGGCATCCGTCACGTCAACAATGTAATTCAATTCCGATATAGTCTGATCTGCAGTACAGTTTTCTGTTTTGTGTTACCGTTAATATAGATCTTGCTTTTGCAAAACCGATAACGTTTACATTTTTAAACCCCAAGTTATTAAAATGTGGTATTATTACTTATTATCTTAGTCTGTCCAAGAACTGATGATTTTGCTAGGTTGCGTCTTCCGTGGGCAAGTTTAAGTGGGGTATCCAAAACACATTGTCTTTTGTCGATCTTCAGAAGGCATAACTGCACAAACAGATAGACGCGGATAGCGAATTTGTTTTACAACAATTTAGAGATCAGTTTATCGGAATTAGAATTTACCAAACATGTTTAGATTCATTTTCATAGACATAGCGATCGCGAAGCAAAAAAATAAAGATTTCGCAAGTGGCGATTAGAATATATACAGGGTGAATTTTTGAGACGGGTCAGTAAGGGTAGGTACCTTAATCGTTATAGTTACAGGAAAACGTTCCTAGGAGACCATCCTTAACTTTTTAAGATATTATGAACTGCATTTACAGATTTTGGCAAAAATTTACAGTCCGCGAAATAAATGCTAAAATACAAAAAAATATATTTTTATGCCAATCGACTATTTCGTGTGGGGATCAAAAGACTCTATGGGACCATTTAACCTATGAGTACTAGAAATGACAAAAAACGCCAAAAACTTTTTTCATACATTTTGTACTGAAAAACGAATATCAGCTCATAATTTCGAGTTGATTTTAATTTTTTCATAATATCTTAAAAAGTTAGGGATGATCTCCTAGGAACGTTTTCCTGTAACTATAACGATTAAGGTACCTGCCCTTACTGACCCGTCTCAAAAATCCACCTCGTATACATTATTGAAATAAATAGAATATAATGTGATAATACAGAGGTGTTACTTAATTCTAACCTCACCAAATTTTTGCGTTTGATGGCTTTACTTGAGTACCTTAATAAAGGAGACTAATATATTGACTGACCTGATGGCCATGCTTTTCGCTTTGAGGTGGTGCCAGCGCTGATTCATTTCATCCAGGCGCCTCTGCAGCATGACGGCATCTTCCTGTGAGGACAGCGAGCCCAGCAGGCGCCGCCCCGTGCCCGTCAGTGATGCGTACACATCGCGGTGTGTCTCTATCTCCGACTGCAAGTCCTGCACAAAATATCACACAAGTTTATTAACATTCATATTATTTATAGCGCGCCTAAATAAAAAAAACACATTCTCATTCCATATTTTAAATTTTTTGTACTTTAGGCCCAAACTGGGAGGGTCTGTAATATCACACCGGTCCGGCGCGACAATTGGCTCAACAACAGTTACGCAGAGGTCCAAAAAGTACTTCCTGGTATCCTCTGCCAACCCGCTCTCCGCGGACAAGGCGTTTGTGTATATTTATATTGTGGATAGAATAATGATACAAAGTAATCGGGATTCATTTTGACAAATCATCCAGTTGTTAATTCAGTAGGCCTACATACGAGTATTATTAGCCTATTTGTATTTCGTAATTGGGCGAAATAGGCAGTTTATATGTCAACCTGTAAGATTTTAAATAACGTTTAGTGCTAGCTCTGTTCTGCATTATTATATCTACACATATAAAATTTTTGGTCCTGAATGACTGACTGACGGATCAACGCACAGCCTAAACCGCTGGTGTTCTATGTATGACGTGGGCATCGGATAAGAAAGGATTTTCCTAAGGGGGTGAAAAAGGGGAGCAAAGTTTGTATGGGACAACGTGATTCCTTGGTCCAATCTACTTCGAATTTTGCATAAACATTTTTTTACCAGAATTGATGGAAGATTTTCTTATTTTATTGAAATTCATCCCATAACGGGGTCTAAAAGGCGTAGAAAGTTATTTTGGAGGTGATTTGCTTCGAAGTTGATGTCAACACCTACTCCTTAGAGCTTTTGATTTAAATTACATTTTACTTTGACACATGTTTAGTAAAATGTAACTCAATCCGATTTTATTCAAAAAGGGTGGAACTCACATAAAAGCTTGGTCCAATCCAAAATCCTCATTAATACATGTAATAAAACTGCAACGAGACCGTGTCTGCACATGAAATATTTTTTGAAAATTTATGTAGATAGTTATGGATGGAGGATAGATTTGATTTATTTGTTTGTTTGTATGTATGTATTGAATAGGCTGCCATACTATCGGACCGATTTTAAAAATTCTTTTGTCAATGGGAAGACTACTTTTCTGGGAGTAACATTATCTATAATTTTCCCATGGGAACAGGCATAAACCACGAAACTGATTTCAAAAATTCTTTCACCAATATAAAGCTACATTATCAGGGAGTAACATCGGCTATATTTTATTCCCGTTTTTCTACGGGAACGGGAACTACGCGGGTGAAACCTGCTAGTCTATACATATAATAAAACTGTAACAAGGCCGCATCTGTACATAAAATATTTTTGAAAATATTAGGGTTAGTAGATAGCTATCGATGTAGATATCAAAACACAATTAAAAAAAAAACTTTGTTCACCCGCTATAAATTAATATTGTTTTGAGTCTCCTATAGACGTGGCCATTTTAACTTGCAAAATCCGGCTAGATAATATGTAATTGGTTCTGTTTTTTTTTTGCGATCCATAGCAGCCCTTAGTGTCCCTATCCACGTCTTGATTCTATGGGTCATGAGAAGCAGGCCGCACTGGTCTTCAAGCTTTGCAGTATCAGCGACGAGCAGACTCCAGAAGGCTTGCCAAATGCCACACACTTCAGATGATTACTCTTTTCAAATTATTTTTGGCAGTTGTGTCTGCCAAGTTGCCCAAGGTTAAAATATATTCGTGTTAAATTTACAGTACCAAATCTTAGCATGAAATTTCCAATAAAACTTCGTCTTACTGAGGATCCGGAAAAGTGATACTACACAATTTTGCCCCTTCTCGGCTACTTAGCACAATAGACAAAGATCAAATGTAACAAAATCTACGTCGTCCGACAAACTACATGCATAACTCATAGCCGGCAAGTTACACTCGAAATAGTGAGGGTAGTTTTGTTTAGTTGACGTAAGTGGCCAATTTGTCGGCACTCGCGCTCGCCAGATCGTACCTAATGCGGCTGACTTACTTTGCTCTGAGACTCATCTTCCTATTTTACGAAATTTTTTCTATCGCGGATACTGAAGAGACTTGTTTTAGAATTGAGTCAAATTATAATTAAAAGGCAAAAAGGAATCGCGCAAGACTGTACCTAAAAGGCACCCTTTGGGCCAATGACAATCCACTGAGACACTGGATTAATGTAAATCAAATAAGCTTGGATCAGCCAGGGTTTACAGAATCAGGTCCTTTTTAGGCAATCCAAGATTATATTAAAGAGATGTATCCCACTCCTTCATTTTTGTTTATTCAGGAAACATCAAAATATGCTAGGTGGGTACGTTAAAATACAAAGTGACTTATTTATGAAAAGGAAGCTCTTACTTTTGCGATAGGAATGACAAGGCTCATTGAATCGTGGGAACCTCCATGCCTAGACAGGCCGACGACTGTCTCGGCTTTAAAATGTACAACTCGTTAGGAATATTTATTCGTGAAGCTGTAGCATTGTTGTGAACCATAATATGGAGGTCAAGACACCTACAATATACTCGAGTTACCTACTAGGACGTCAACGTATTAATATCAGAGAACTATACTTACTTACTTTATAAAAAATAATTATTCCTCAGATTTTTTCAGATCTCCTTGTAATGTCTCCTTGTAATCTCCGTGCGGTCACAAACACAAAGTAAACACGTAATTTGAAAGAAAAACGAAATAAAATGTTAGTAGACAAAAACTATAGGTGGCTGAGTTCAAAAAATCTTGAGTTTCTATACGGATGCAAAAGAATCAGTTAGCCTGGCAATGTTGCTCAGTATCGCAGCACGAGTGACGACATTTTTTACCCGAACAACTAGGTAGTCACCAGTTAACGAAGACAAATGTACGAATATCTATCAGACCTCTGCTGAGAAGATTTGCAAAGCGGACAACAGAATTTATGTTGCAAGCGGAGACTGTGGTTTGTAGGATATATTCGCAATTTAGGAATCATTTTATTTTCGTCGTGTAATATAGAGCATATTACACGAAAAAAGCCCTCCGGACTCGTGGTCCCCCTACAATGTTCCCCTGGGGGGATAACGAGGCATTCGCATTCGCTTGTTGTCCCCTCGATTCACTCTTGACGAGTTTTAAGGAATATGAAGTAGTATGGAATGTTATACTTTAAAAAATAAGTATATTATATATATTATAAACTAGCGGATGCCCAGCGGCGTTGCCCGCACGGATTCCGTTTATTCCCGTTCCCGTGGGAATTTCCGAAAATCCCTTCATAGTGGTTGCCTACGACATATTACAGACATCTACATACCATATTTCAAATTGCGGGTGCCCAGCGGCGTTTTTCCACTTGGATTTAGTTTATTCCTGTTCCCGTGGGAATTTCCAAAAATCCCTTCATACCAATTTCCTATGACATATCAGACACCTTCATACCATTTTTCAAGTTTCTAGGTGTTATCGTTTCGGAGTAGTACGTATTTCTCTTTTTAACCAGTTTTTATATTTTCCCGTGGGAATGAGATATTTTCCTGGAATAAAAAGTACCCTAGATGTTGACCCGGGTACTCAGTTATTTCGTTACCAAATTTCATCAAAATCCGTCCAATAGTTTTTGAGTGATGCGTGCACAACCAGACAGACAGACAGACAGACAGACAGACAGACAGACAGACAAAAATTCCAAAAATTGGTGTTTCGGTATCTATATCGATAACTATATACACTACCGTTAAAATTTTCAAAAAATATTTAATGTACAGACACGGCCCCGTTCGAGTTTTATTATATGTATAGATTATAAATAAAATATAAATGAACCTATTTATTTTAAATAAGTTTTTATTAAAAATAGAGATACTTTTTAAAGGTTTTATTTACCGCCATATTGAATTTAGAGTGACGTTTTAGTTATTCTCAGCAAGCCCTTTCATTCATTTAATACCCATATTGTAAGAATAAATTAAAAATAACTAGTCCGCCATCTTGGATGTTCCGCCATGTTGGATTAAGAATGACGTCACACAGCTAATCATGCATTGTTATCCAAATTTAACGTTTAAACAAGACAAAAGTACTGACTAAAACCTATTCAGCAATTAGAATTGAAAAAATGTTACTAGAAATAAGATAACAATCTGTGTAGTAGGTACAAAAAACATATTTATTAAAGTGGCGGACGTAGATCAAAGATTATATTGTACAATGATTTTAAAAAAACACAGGCCAAGTGCGAGTACTCGACATTTTTATACCTGGTCATTTTTCCATACCGACATTAGTCGCCTAAATCGTATAGTCACCTTATTTTGGGACCGCATTTATGAAGTTTGTTTGTAAATGGTTATTGCGGATTCTTATAAAACTGTAATAGTTAGTAAATTCCTTCATTGTTTCCTGTAAGATCTGCAAAAATCTCTTGTAGGTAACCCTATTTATTTTAGACGAGCTGTTCCAAGCGATTTCACCCGCGTAGGTTCCCGTTCGCGTTAGGGGAAAATTATAGTCCATGTTACTCTCAGAAAAGTTAGGTTAAAAATAATAGATATTGGCATATATATTTAAAATAAATAATCTCACGACTTTTATCCCCGAGATAGTAGGAAGAGGTATTCCATTTCTGGAAATATCTACTTTTTCACGAGTAGGTATATTCGATCCCTAAACGTGATAGGTGGTGAGTCCATCGCCGGACCGAGTCTGTTACACATTAATTTGTCAAAGCGATCAAAAACTACAAATTCGAAATAATATCGACATACAATCAAAATTATAGGACACCGCCAACCTGCGCAAAGTGTTTTGGAATGCCCTGTTTTGCTTTGTCAATAGTAGTAAAGGAAAGTGTTCTTAAAAGTTCAGTTTACTAACTTACTTTTTCCTTTGCCAACTTCGCATATAACGCAAGCAGAGGTAGGTACCTCTATTACTTTGATATTTTTAATCACTAGTCGATAACCATGCGGTAGGAAAATAAACTATGTACAAATAAAGGCCTTTACAATTTAGATCCCCTATTTCAGTAAATTTTTCCATAGAAGTTTTTTTTACCAGGTTGGTACAAGACCCTAAAATAAGAGCATTACCAAAAAAGTGTGACAGTCGATGGCAGTTATTGAAGGGTCGCCCTTAATTTGAAGCGTGAGTGTAGGCTTTCTGTTCGCTACTTCATTCCGTATAACACAGACAGACGGGGCCCTATTAAGGGTTTTTTATCACAATATTTTCCTATAGAACCCTAAAACTGGACTCACTAGTGGAACCAATCAGTGGAACCATTAGTCCGAAAGGGTTTGTTGAACTTTTGGAGAGATATAACATGGAATGTGTCACTTGATTCTATTTTTATCATTCTCTTTCTACACATAGGATCGGAATACAGTCTCTGAAGACTGCATAATATGAAAGATATGGGTCTGTGGGCTGCATAACAGTTTAAATCTTTTCGGTGCATACGCAGTAGGGATTTTTTGTTTTTATTAGGGTTCCGTACCCAAAGGGTAAAACAGGACCCTATTACTAAGACTCCGCTGTCCGTCTGTCTATCTGTCAGTCTGTAACCAGGCTGTATCTCATAAACCGTGATAATTAGGTAGTTATAATTTTCACAGATGCTGTATTTATGTTGCCGCTATAACAACAAATACAAAAAAAAAAACAGAATAAAATAAATATTTAATTGGGCTCCCATACAACAGACGTAATTCTTTTGCTATTTTTTATAGATAATGATACGGAACCCTTCGTGCGCGACTCCGACTCGCACTTGGCAGGTTTTATAACTAGGCGTGCGCTTGGTATGATTTGGAATAACGACGAACTTCCATACACACTTTCATCACGATAACTTCGATCGAATAGATTTACATACATTTACGATACCTTCAGTAAATTCTATAGGATAGTTAACGAATGTATATCCATGAATTATTAGTAATGTAACCAAATTACGCTGTTTATTCTGTTTTTACCAAGTATACATGCAGTGTCTGCCTGTAAGTGACTATCGCACTTACCTCAGATTATGTATGGGTGTAATGGTTGTTCGTGCACCTTATTTTAATAAATAAAAAACACCTATAAATGGGTGAGGGTATTAACAAAAATCTCGGCGGTGACGAAGTTATGCATTAAAGGTTCTAGACCTAGTGGTTGTCTACAAATAAGGTCGTTAAAAAAGTTTTAAAAAGTACAAAATAAAAAAGACCTCCCTGACCTATAACATAGATTTGAAAATAAATACTCTGTATGTAGGTATCTGTTAATAAAATATTTTATATAGGTACATATTTTCATACAGTTTATGCTCGTAAAACCGATAAAGAAATAAGATTCATAAAGCCAGTCATATGAAGAGATGCTGGATTTGTAGGTGTAAAATATTATTTTTATTACCAATCCCATCTCCACATCGACTGAGGTATAAAAATAGTTTATGATGCGTCCCAATCCCAACCCAACTCTGTACAGCCGCGTAGCCGTCGACAGGGCAGCAGCGTGCGACGCGTAATATTGATGTTGTTTGTTCTGGCTATTGAAGGCACGAGCGCAAAAACCTATTATAAATAATGTCGTGGCTTGACAACTGCGATCGATGCGTGTGCAGTATAGGTACATAAACGAAATACATTTGTGACTGTGATTTATTTGGTCTGAAGTACCTTCTTTCAAACAAATTGATGCGGCTATCTAGACATATCATAAAACTGTAACGAAATTGTGTCTATCATGTTTTTTTTTGGGTAAGTGTAGATAGTTACCGATTGATATATTACAATGTGCAGGCCCAAGATGGAATGTCTCCTTTAATTTAAAACCCCCAGCACATATGCTAAGTACCCAGCCAAGTAAAGGAATGCAATCAAAGAGATTTAAATATAATAGGGCATAGAGGGGGCATTGGGAATATTTTCATACAAAACTTTGAAGCCTAAGCGTCATGTCCTTGTCATGTCAGTAAGTATGAACGCGAGCTGTCATTCGGTCGAAATTGTACTAGACTTATTCCACTTGGAATAACTTTTGACAAATTTTCCTCGCTTTGTCCCCTCTATGCCTTAATATATTTTAATCTCTTTGCATGCAATGGACGATAGTCCTTGAGCGATTGTGGGTCGCTGATCTTTAAAATTTTCATTGTAATCAGTTGAGCCGTTTTGGACTCTATTCGAGACAAAATTGTCAGACAAGTATTTTTTTTTTTCAAATCCGAGACAAAATCTTCGATTTTGTCATATTGTTATGAGTTATAAGTATAACCGTGTTTCGGAAGGCACGTTAAATTGTTGGTCCCGGTTTTCGTTGTGTTTACGCACAATAGAAGTCGTTAAGCCATGTCAGATACCCTTGGGTGGCTTGAAAAATTCTGACTGTTAAGTGGCCACTAGCTTAACACCATCTCCCAATCCGCGGTGGGCTTGCGTGGGAGATTATAGCCCATACTTCCTCATGTGTGAGGAAAGACCCTTAGCTCAGCAGTGGGCTGTTACGGGTTGATGATGATAAGTACAATAATAATAAATTGTACGACACAATTCACACAAGGTTATTAAGACCCAAATTAAGACAGGGCCTGCTGTGGCTACTAAACAACTGATAAACATACACCTCTCAAGCCAATAAAATAAAACACAATTGATTTTTGATCGTTACGGTGCCTATTGGAACCGTGCTCGACGAATATTAAATATTAAACGACCAGACACAAAGTCAACAGACATGTTCATGCACACAAATGTTGGCCCCGAGCGGAGATCGAACCCGCGACTTCCGGCTCAGAAGGTAGGGTCACTTCCAACTGAGCCAACAGGTCACACCGTCAATTTTAAATTAATTAATTTAAAATTAATAGACATCAAAGAAAAGAACGGGGATATTTCCTTTGATGTTTGCAAACCCTCGTATTTTTATTATATCTGTTTTTTAATACTCTCGATCGAATGAGAAATCAAAATTGAACGGCATTCTTGGCCTCCGTCACGTCAACAATGTAATTCAATTGTGATATAGTCTGTGATTTGCAGTACTGTTTTCTGTTTTGTGATACCGTTAATCTAGATCTTGCTTTTGCGAACAAACAGGCCCGTCAAAGTATATTAACAATATTTGATGTTGAGTAGGCAGGATTATACACACATAATCTTGATAAGCTTAGATTTAGAACATTTACGGACAAACGCTCTAATTATAAGCAGTGGCAAACAAACGCGGGTCTATATGATTGACGTCGGCTAATGAACGAGCGCTGAACAAACAACACCTTCACTTGAATTTGCATCATAGATTATGTAGGTACGTAAATAAGCATGTATATCAACGCAGAATTGAGTATAGGTCAATCGGACCGCTTTTATGTAAAATGAAAAATACATACATAATCTCACGCATATTTCCCATTGGGGTAGGCAGAGACAATAGGCCACTTGCTACGAAGCTGAGAAATTTCTCGTCCTCCACCCACATCTATCAAACGACTCATGCATGCTCTCGTGGTACTCTTTATGTGGCTTCTCTTCAAAACGTCGTCGATCTGGTCGATCTAAGTACGCCTAGGTCGTCCTCTACCTACTCACCTGTTCACAACACCCTTGTATATTTATTTCGTTAAGCGTATTTCAATCATCCGCTTCATGCGACTAAGCCACCTTAACATTCCTTTTTCAATCCTAGTTACTATAATAATATCGAATCACACTATTCTTCACTCTATCTATCTCTACTAATGCTTTCTACTGCATTTATTTGACTTTCATGCTTCATCTACCATCCATACACTCACTGTCATACATCAACGTGGGCACTAACACTCTGTCATGTACAGTATTATGATGTTTTCTGCATTCACGCTCCTTTTAATATCACTGTTACACCTTCCGTCTCTTGTAAACATACTTCCCAAATGAACAAACTCTGACACCTGTTCTACTTTCTCACCTTCAATCATAATATCACACGCAGAAATATCACTATTTTTCTCCAGAACCATTACCTTCGTCTTGCTTGCATTCACTTTTATATCTTAAATTCACGAGAGTTACAGTGTCATGCAACACATACTCATAAAATGAAAAATTCACTGTCGAAATAAACTATACTTGTAGTTAACGTTGTTCTGCCCTATAAATGGAGGATGGGGGTAGAGGGTAAAAAAATATAAAATATATTAGAAAGAAGATTCCTACAATATATTGATGGTAAGTATTGCGCTTAATCATTTAGATTCCAGAGATTCTCAGCAAATACGTCAACGTTACCGCAGCGGAATCTTGAATATATTCGAAACCATATAAGGAAACTATTACAAATTAGGTCGCAATATTAACCACAACGGGACAACTAATTATGTACCTATCTAAAATTCATTTCAAGACACTTATTAAAAACAAAACTTCTGGGGTAGCGTTACCGCAGCGGAAACAGTTTTTCTCAAATTAACAAAAAAAACTATCGGCAATACTAATTTTAAAATTTTTCACAAAAATTAAAGAAGCCGGATCACTAATTATCTGTATCGCTCAAATGCCGATATTCGACATATTTTCGCTGGAGTAACGCACTCCTTAATTTCGCCACTATCCTTCATTATTATTAGTCGAGCGACGGACGATTCATCTTCCCCTGTCTAAGCTGGTCTCTTAGAGAGATTTATTATGTAGCAGATTTACCTTAGTACTTTTATACGGGCCGTATTATCAAAGACTACGCATTACATATAAAAGGTAGAGTGTGTGTATTGTAAATAAGTGCTTGAAATATTTAATTTAATAAAGGGCTTGTTCAAAATACGAGTCAGTATAAATTTTATACTAACCTTTTATTTAATTAGACTAGTATATATTTTTATTAAACAATCAATATTTCTAGTGACTAAAGCTGCTTATAATTATTTTTTAGATTAAATTTAAATTTATAAGCCGTTACCAATTAAACAAAATATATAATCTCACGCTTTTTTATCCCCGAGGGGGTAGGCAGAGGTATTCCATTTTAGGATATACCCACTTTTCACGAGATATTCTTTGGACCCCTAAACGTGATAGGTGGTAAATATTTAATAGGTATTTATTTTAATTAAATCGTAAATAGCTACTTTTTGCTTATATTAATTCTTTGTGTTAAGAAAAATAAAAATGTGTCGCTCTGTACTTTGCATATTCTACGGAAGGTCGCAGGTGGGCGTTAACCTGGCTGGGCTATATCGTTAAATTGATACCGTCCGTCTAAAAGTCTGACTTGAGAGTTAGCTAAGCTAGCTATGCATTTTTATTAACTTTGAACACGTTTTGATGAAAAAAATTATTTTTGTTCATCTAGAATTAGATTAATATTCTCTTATATATAAAAATCTATTGCTGTTCGTTAGTCTCCAAACTCGAAAATGGCCGGACCGATTTTGATGATTTTGTTGTGTGAATTCGAGTGGGTCCAGGGATGGTTTATATGGTGGCAGAACAATTTTTACCCGAGTTACTATTACTATCATTTGGCTGTAATATTGATTAAAATATTGAATATTGGACTCGATTCTACCATCACGACGCTTAAAATGCGTAAAACTAAATTTCTAAAATTTTAAATTAAATTTAGTAGGTCTTAAAAACAATTATATTCCAGATCAGCCCGAACGGTTACAGAGACGGCCGAAAATCAGTGAGGCTCGGGTTCGAATCCTGGCATGTACCAATGAGTTTTTCAAAAACTTACGTACTTACATATTTATCACTAGCTCGACGGTGAAGGAAAACATCGTGAGGAAACCCGCAGGTCTCAGAATTAATTCTGAGACATGTGTAAACGGACCCGGTCCGGCGATGGGCTCACGACCTATCACGTTTAGGGGTCCAATATATCTCGTGAAATGTGGGTGTATCCAGTAATGGAATACCTCTGCCTACCCCCTCGGGGAATAAAAGGCGTGAGATAATATATTCCAGAAACATCAAACTTATTATTTCATAATATGGCATACAATGAAAAAAGGTTTGACCTCTAAAGCTAAGTTGAGTTGACCGGTATCATTTGATTTTGACAGTTAACGTAGAATAGCTAAATCGTTTTCAAGAGGTTTAGCAGTATTAGAAGTTTTAGCTGGTAAGCTGGAATCGAATCCAATGTCTCTGACAAATCAAAAATTAAAATAGCACTTAATCTGTGCTATGATTGTAAAATTCAGGGCAATTTAAATAAGTTTTTTAATTTCTTCTCGTAAGTAAGTTATGCTCCACAGATCGTATATTTGGGAGAATATTTTATGTACCTACCTACTTTTTTGCCGATTAATATCTGTATTTAAAGTACCATATTTTACTAGTCTCACAGACAGTTCTATTTAGAAAATGCTATTTGAGATTTTGCGATTCGACAAATATTTTTGCTTGACTTTTGCTTAAACTTTTGTCTCTTCTGATGTATTGTTGTAACACTCCTTTAGGTTTTTTATTCAATATATTCAGGTCTCGCAAACCTCAAGATGTCACGACACGTCGTCCTAACAAAATTATGTAAATTTCCCACAAACAGGCCCAAATGGGTCTAAATGATAGACGTTTAACACGTTAAGGAGTAGAGAATTAACAGGCAGAATTAGTCAAACGTTTTGATGAGGATCACACCGCGACCGGAATGCTAATGTTGCGGATTATACCGGTACACACCGCAGCAGGTCCACCGCCAATTATTGACCCCTGCTAGAAAAGAAGAAAAAAGATGAACCGCAGAAAACTGATTAGTTAGGCACCTTACGTTAATCATTCTTATGAGTTTTTAACGTATTGCGGTTGCAGTGTACACACACACATACTAATAATAATTAAAGTAAATTTTAGTTTAAGTAGCTGAGACTATTATTTGTATTTTATTTAGTGGGTATATCCAGAAATGGAATACCTCTGCCTACCTCCTCGGGGATAGAAGGCGTGAGATTTTTTATTTTATTTTTTGCTTTTATTTTATAGTTTCTTCTAAAATTTCTCTTTACTACGGAAGAGCGTTGCATACTAACACAGTGCATTAATCCTGAAAGGGTGCATCAACCCATCCATATCTTCCATATTATGTGTTTTCAGAGAAATAAAGATTTTTGATTTCGGAAAAACAAAAAACCAGTATGAAGCCGTAATATTGTACATAAAAATAAATAGGTATCCTACCGAAATATACTATGACCCGCTTATGCATACAACTGGTAGGTTAATCGAAAATACACATTATGTTAGCGTTGAAATCAAATGAAAATGTTAATCCCGGCAGTTAATCAAATAAGCTTATAAATCAACAATAATCCCACAATATCAAAACATTGCTAACCCTCCATTTCGACAAAAAAAAAACGACTAGACTATCCCGAAGTGAATAAATCAAGTCGCAAACGACTGCAGAACCGGATCAAGCGGGTAATCCCCGGGCTGGTAGCCGGGTTGTAACCGGATTTAGCTGGATATACCGGGCCCGGGCACCTGCGATAACGACCTGAGTCGCGGTGCGCCTCAATGGACGCGACTTGCTCGTGCTTTGCCTGCTCGGTTGTTACATGATTGGCTTACAAATCACTGAAAGAAGAAATTTCGATAGAATAAATAGGTTTAGTAATAGGCTTAGTTTTAAGCTTTTGATTTTTTATGTGTCATAAAATTTTTTTTATTTCAAGTAATACAATAACGGGCACTTGTATCCATCATCACCAAGGCGTACCTATCTACTAACCCACTAGATATCCTATCTCCGTCTGTTATGTTTTATAATCTATACATATGAAATGCTTTGTCCTGAATGACTGACGTATCAACACAGCCTAAACCGCTGATCGTCGAGAACTGAAGCATGAAGGGTGTGTTCTTTGTATGACGTAGGCATCCGATAAGAAAGGATTTTCCGAAATTCTACCCCTAAGGGGATGAAAAAGATAAGCAAAGTTTGTATGGACAACGTGATTCCTTGGTCCATTCTACTTTAAATCTTATTTGTGTGTGCATGTCAACACCATTATTATTTTTATTCTAACTGAATAGACTAATTGATATCTCACAATATGAAGATAATGTATTAAATAATTATGTCAATTATAATTAATATAAAAATTTGCATGAATATACCAAAGATATTATATATAGAAAGACGTAGATATGTTACTAGAGCACGGAAAATGTAGTTAACCACATTTTATTTAGTCGCATTGTATTTCAAGTCGTATTTTAAGCGCAACTCTTAACAGATAGCTCTCTTTTTCTTTATTGTTCGTTCCGTATCATCTTTCCCCGTCATTGTTGTATCCTATAAATACGCTAAGAAGTAAGTATGTACATGTTGTAGCACACTCGTAGGGGATCAATTTTCAAACGCAAGCAGTATGAATATAACTCATCCTTACTTTAATATCTTTGGAATATACTGATACATTAGCCAACATTGTTAACAAACTGAACACACGTATATTTTTAGCATATAAATATTTCATTTCATAACAGAATTGACGGAAGACGTGTTTCATATTTTATTGAAATTTATCAACGGGGTTAAAAAGTAGTAAAAAGTTATTTTGGGGGTGACATGCTCCGAAGTAGATATTAATACTCCTTTAGTGCGTTTGATTTAAATTACATTTTATTTTGACACAGACATGTTTGAAAACTCAATCCGACTTAATTCAAAAAAGGTTGAACTCACAATTTAATAGGTACAATAAAGAATGACAATCCTACCTACTTCCTACTAATCTTACAAACGCGAAAGTTTGTGAGTATGGATGTATGGATGTTTGGTGGTCTCTCACGCAATAAATACTAAACGGATTTTGATGAAACTTTACAGTTATACAGGTTATATATCAGAATAACACATAGGTATTTCATCGCCGTGTTCTCATGGGAACGGGAACTATGCGGGTAAAACCAGGGGCTCTGCTAGTATTTTATAAAAATATTTGTGTTACAGCAAGTTATCCCTACTCGTAGTTACTAAAATATCTATGAACCAAACGTTTTAGCAACACGAAAGCGTCTCCGAGTTAATCAAGGGACAAATTAGTTACTTTTCAGTTACAAATTTTATGATTATATTAATTAACTTCAGCTCAGTCAGCTCAATATATATTTGAAACGCGACTCAAGAAGCGGCATACTATATTAGAAGAGGCACGTCTAACCGCGAGACGACGTGACGTCGATGCAAACCGTTCGAAGCCGTGGCGAACTGTTTCCGTCGTACGATTTCAAGCAAATTGTAAGTTATATAGAACATCATAAACAAGATTGCTATTTTCGGATGCACCTGTACTAGGATTCTCCTCGATTAATTAGGGTAACACGGCTGTATCCTACATACCTAAACCACGGGCACGTATAACAAGTATGTACACAATCGTAGTAGCTATATACGAGTACACAATATCAGCTCTACAGTGCACCAAGAAATACACACGCTCTTTTATGCCTTAAAATATGTTGTTTAAATCCATACCAGATTGCCGGCTAGTCCGTACCTGGCTCTACGACAGTCATTCTCAAGTCATATATGAATCCAAGATCTTATTACACAATGCAGCCCAGTAGGTACTAACAAATCTGGCGTATTATAGTTGTACAAGTATTTACTCTATACTAAGGTCCTTTAACTTATATACTCGTACTAATAATATAAAAAGGAACGCAGAACCTAAACAACTGAACCAATTCTAATTTTTTTTACCAATGGAAAGCTAACTTTTCTGGGAGTAATATGGGCTATAATATTCCCACGGGAACGCGACTTACGCGAGCGAATTCGGTGGGATCAGCTAGTTTACATGTTTAAATATTTTATTATGTTATTTTTGCCACTTGCGAGTTTTTTTTTTGTGTCATATGATATTGACTTTTAAGCACTAACCTGAGCAAAACAATAAGTGCTAAGAGAAGACTTCTTTGTCTCAGTAATAGGTATAGTCTGAAGCTACAGCCGCTAGACTACCAATTATAGCCACAATTATGGGGGTCTGAGCTTAATGATATATTTATACAGGTTACCAACTGCGTCAATTTTAAAAGACTAGTCGCATCGCAGGTCGTATACTAATCAAGCGGCAATCATATTTTTTTAGGTCCCTACGTAACTGAGTAGATATAAAAATGGAGTTCCGCGAAAGATAACGTAATATTTGAGCTATTGAAAAAAAAAAGCGATACTGTAAGAGGTAAAATGCGAGCGGATCATATTTCCATATAAATTACTTATTTTATACGTAAAGCAGCTGCTGAAGTGAAACTGATCATGTCAGAGTTTTATATTTATCGAAAAAAAGATTGTAGGAGCAGATGCTAGACATTATTCAAATGCTAAATCTATTACGGTGCGGTCAGATTACTTCTAAAATATGACAGATAACAGCGATTTACATATTATGGTTACCATAATAAAAGTAGGACCCGTACTACGAGGGTTATGTCAAAAGAAACAAGATACTGAAAAATTTATATATCTTACCTATATCTTTTTTATCACGATGTACTTATTACTCTTTTACCCTAACCCGGCCAAATGCGAGTCGGAGTCAAACAGGAAGGGTTCTATACCAAAAAAAAGACGTGTGGCACTCGGGGACTGCCGCGGTAAAGCTATTGCATATCATTTTTTATCAACAAGACTGCCGAAAACAAACGACGTTAGACAATGCACGCCCTCGATAGAAGCTATGCAATATCCATCCATCCATCCGTCCGTCCGTCCGTCCGTCCGTCCGTCCGTCCATCCGTCCGTCTGTCCGTCGGTCTGTCGGTCGGTCGGTCGGTCGGTCGGTCCGTCCGTCCGTCGGTCGGTCCGCCCGTCCGTCCGACCGACCGACCGACCGACCGACCGACTGACCGACGGACGGACGGACCGACCGACCGACCGACCGACCGACCGACCAACGGACGGACGGACGGACCGACCGACCGACCGACCGACCAACCGACCGACAGACCGACGGACAGACGGACGGATGGACGGACCGACCGACCGACCGACCGACCGACCGACTGACCGACGGACGGACGGACCAACCGACCGACCGACCAACCGACCGACCGACCGACCGACCGACCCACCGACCGACAGACGGACCGACCGACCGACCGACCGACCGACCGACGGACGGACGGACGGACGGACGGTCGGTCGGTCGGTCGGTCGGTCGGTCGGTCGGTCAGTCGGTCCGTCCATCCGTCCGTCTGTCCGTCGGTCTGTCGGTCGGTCGGTCGGTCGGTCGGTCGGTCGGTCGGTCGGTCCGTCCGTCTGTCGGTCGGTCGGTCGGTCGGTCGGTCGGTCGGTCGGTCAGTCCGTCCGTCCGTCCGTCCGTCCATCTACTATCATAACTTGGCTTTGGATTATGCCCAATAAACAAGCCACGCCTCCGTGCCCGTCGGAGTGGGGTGGTGAGGTTTTTTCGTTACGGAATTTCTGGATTCGGTCCCCGCGCTCAAGGCCCGCGATAAAAGCTATGCAATAGCTTAAAAATCATTTTTTTTTTTTTTTTTTTAATTATTTCTTTTACAAATAATACTTAATACAGTTTTATACTATACTCGCCAAACTACAAAGCAGTTTGTCGGCGAGAATAACGCTCTTTTCTTATATTTATAATTTGCCATAATATTATAACCCTACACCTATTTATTTACTTATAAATAACAATATATACCTACTTGTTTATTAAAGGAAATTATGATTACAAGGAAAGAATGTGTCACTTGTCCGTCTGTCTGTCAGAGCATATATATTCGAGGAAAACGTTCTTCAAATTATGTTTTAGCGTTTGTTTACAGCTAATATGATTTTCTCTTAAGTATGGAATCTTATTATATATCTTAGGCGTTAAATAATAAAAATAATAATAAAAAATATAAAAACATACTTTTTGTAAGCATCTTGATTTATTTTATTTAATTCTTATTATATGTTGTTATAGCAATAGGAATAAATATTCTGTGAAAATTTTGAGTTCCCACTGACAGACAGATACACAGACGAACGGACGGATAGCGGAGGCATAGTAATAGGGCACCCTTTGGTTACGGAGCCCTAAAAATAGCTGACTTTCTGAGTGTCTTAGGTCACCATAAGGCATTTAAATAAAATCTAATGGTAAACAACCAACCTTTACACTAATCTGCTTTAAATTTTCCAGTGTACAAAAAATTAATACTTAGAGTATTTAATTTCTTTTGCCATGACTCTCGTGCTTTCCATCCGTGAGTTACAAATTTACTCCGGTCTTGAGATAGAAGTGTTCATGATTGGAATCGAGAATTTGATTACGATAGAGATTCAAGACAGCTCTGAACGACGAGGGACCGCCTAACGAGTGTGGTCACGCCACTTCATAGCAACTTCCTAATTGGGAAGGGACATTGCGTGTAAAATGAGACGGAGTTAACATAATTATACATATTCGCGTCAGCTGGATGCAAACTTAACTTTACTCATCGGCACTTATTTAGGAGAAATAGTGTGTATTAGTTTAACATCCCACATCAAGGACATAATACATTGTCGTTGTCAAAATTGTCGTTGGATTGTATACCTCAATCAAGATGAAACGTGAAACGGTGCAAGTAACAAAGTAGTTAGTCGGTGACTGAAATTGCGTTAATTAATGGATACAATCCTTTGGCCCGTTTTCATTCACACGTAACCGTGTCAAGGGGCAAACACGGTTTTAACTTTAATTACTAGCACCTTCTAAGTTTCTGGATTCGGAGCGTCGATGTTATTGCTTTATGAGAAGGTGTTTATTACAAAAATGCTGAAAACTGACAACATTAGAAGTTAACAGGAGTCATGATTAATTAAAGTAAGTCACACCGTAAAGTGTACACAGATGCTTGCGTCCTTAGCACTTCTGAGTTGGGTAACCTATTTTGTTCAAAATTATCCGCCCGGTTTCGGAAGTGTAGTGATGTTTCAGAAGAATAATTCTTCCATGCATAACTTCCACATACATTAAAGGAAAGCGCACCCAAGGAAAGACTTGAGAGATAAACATCATCATAGTACCGATCATAGTTCAGCCAATTTACACGAAATATTTATAAATTATATACACAAACCCTAATCATTCAGTACATTAGTGGAAACCGTATTATTCTCTAGTTTATAGGGATAAAAGAAACCGATGCAAGATTCACGTAATGTGCCTATGTGAATATTTATAAGCTTCCAAGTTTAAAATCTACACACATGGCTGTATTATGATGAGATTTTAATACGAGTCGCAGTTACAATATTTTTTTTCTTCTACGACCCCCTTTGAGTTTAGTTTTTATAGACTCTACCTCCGCAGTCAGTAAAACGACCATTATAGTATTATACTGTAGATTTATACCAGTGCAAGAATTTTAAAATCAGTTTAGTTTTACCATAAATCCTCCTGCAGACATACAAGCAATAAGACTTGGCTCAACGATTGAAAACTGGCTGGAATACCATAGTTTGGTTTGCATGCGTGACACAATACCCTCACCATAAACAAAGTAAAAACTCACCTTCTCGAAGTGTCGGACTTCAGCCAGCAGTAAGCAAGTAATGTGGATAAACCTTGCGTCCTCGCAGGAGCGCGCCTTAATCCTATAACCTGGCTTCGTATGGTAATATTTGTAACCCGTATACTCCGAACTATGAATGTTTACTTTAAGTGCACCTTTAAAGTCCCAGTCGCCACCGCAACCGTAACAAAGGCCTTTGGTAACGAACTTCTCCCAGACGTCGGAGGGCCATTCGGCCAGGCCAAGCTTGGGCAGACTGGGGCCGCCAAGGGCCGCCCCCGCTAGCACGCTGCGGGGGCGCCCTGGCCATGTCCCTGCGCTGGCACACGACCTGAGCCCTATTGAACTTCTTTGCACTTTCCACTCTTCGGTTTCACTTGTATCAGCTGGTGGCCTCCACCGCCATTTTGAGATCACTCGTAATGTTTTGCAATAAATCTCAGTTAGTCCGTTCGCACATTTGGCTTTGCAATCTTTTTATGCGTTTTATTTTGATGGTGACTTAAAAAATTCATCTAACTTTCAATAGGAATATGAAGTAAATCATGTTCTAGTATATTTTCAGGTCGATTCACAGAGATGAGTCAATGGATCTTAACAAATGTTTTAGATATGTATTTGTATTAAACCCGCATTGAACAGTATTAATTATGTTTAAGTAGCAACTCTAAGTATTTTTTCAAACTTTTTATGTATAATAATATTTTCTCATAAAAAATATCCTCCCATGAGGAATAATGTGTAATAGTGCCAAGAAGACTGGTTGCATTTATTTTTGGATAGCTAGGCTGATCCTTTGTCAGAACTGCCTGCCCTTTAGTTACCTTCAGCGACCACATGTGCTAGCAACTCCCTCGCTCCAGACCATACGGTCCTATGGTCGTCAAGCTTATAATCGCCCTAAGCGGCACAAACGTGTAGACCTCATTGAGGTTAGTAACTTTGGGTCACTTGAGTCGTAGGCAATAGATTGTAGTATTTAAATAATAAGTAAGAAATAGAGATGCGTTAACTTCAAAACTTTACTCTCTACTTATTAATTAGCGACTGAAAACCTAAACTGAAAGGAAAATGGCGCCTTTCAGCAAAATCACTAAATCATCGTCTCCCTTCGGAGGGGGCTCATTGGAGGCCTATTAATCAAACTCTCGAGAGATTAATTAGAAAATCAGCAATTAAGGCTAAAATTGCCAAATTTAAGGAAGGCAGGAATATTGACGTTCAAACACTCTATTGGAGTCTGATCAGGATAAGTTTGATCTTTAGTTTCACATCCTTAACTCTATATTTGAAACACGAAGTTGTACTTTTTTGTATACTATTCATTAAACTAGTAGTAACTAAAATAGAATACCCATATAATATAATAATAAAAATAATATACCTATATAATATAAAATCTGGTGTCACGGTGTTTGTGGTTGAACTCCTCCAAAACGGCTCGAAATTTTTTAATAATTTTTTTTGTAAATTCGATAGGAATGAGAATAGGTTGTAACGTATTTTTCACCCTCCTACCTCCACCCCCCATTTATATGGCAGAACAACGTTCACTGCGTCAGGTAGTAATTTTATATTTTTCATTTAATTTAGGTAAATTTTTGGATAGGTATAACATAGGTAGTTTACTTAAAGTTAGGTTTTTCATACCACTAGCACATCTGAATTATAATCGCGCGCGAATAACGACTCGTAATCTTACTTCATAAGAAATGAATTTGATGCTGTAATCCCAACCGAGCAGATTATTCCTTATTCTGGGGATTTCAACAGAGCGGATAATGGTTTTTTAGGTATTTATAACATTATCGCTCGAATGGCGCCGTTGCGAAGTTTAAAATCGTTTACGCGGTGCAAGTGTAAATAAGATTTAGAGATAGGTACTCTAGTTGATCGAAGAGAGATACACATTCCTGAGAAGGTACTCATCGGACACAGTTTTCCATAAAACCGGACATCTAGTCATAATTAATTCACTATGAATCTAGATAATCGCGCATGTATTAACACTATAGCTTTTGCCAGCGACTTCCTCCCCGTTTCGGGATACTAAGTAGCCTATACGTCACTTCCTGGTTCTCCGTGAAAAAAGGACAAACCAAAAAACAGGAGGAACACAAACGTGTACATTCTGTGTGGGGTTTTTAGTTAGAAAAAAACTTGAAGTGTATATTTAATACGAATTAATAAATTGTTTATTTTATCATGCCGGGTGTCATTATGAAGACACCGTTTCTTTATACTATATAGCGATCTAAATTTTTAAAGAGACATACATTCCGATATAATATATTCCTAATATATATGTTATGGGCAATTTGAAAAGTCCGGGCACTATTAATAATTGCCGGTCTGTATTCATAACGCCCGACTCAATTGGACAATGTGATTAAAACAGCATTATTAATCACTTTTCCCGGCCATTATGAATAATGAACACCCTATCTTGGGCAAAGTAATAAAATAGGTGAACTGTGTTGTTTCTGTTTATTAAATGAAATTAAACTTACAAAATTTTCATGAAAAGTCAACAAAAAATAAACTATTGAACATAGTACTTAAAAAATAAACAGTTCAAAATGTAATAACATAATAGTTACCTACTTTTATTTTGATAAGAATATTACATAAGAACAATAGTTTAAAAATAAGCAAGATGAGCTTTTGTGACTTTTGGAATTGCAAAGAATGTTTGCATTTACAATGTTTTGCATTGCAGTCACCACTACAGTTACAATAATGGAAGCCTTGTCCATCAAAATGAGAGTCTCTTCGAGCACATTCTCGAAGAGTAATATCAACTTTAGAAACTGCGTACGCGTGCGAAAACCGCACGTTCGCGCCCCTCGCCAACGGCCGCAGTCATTGTCCGGCTACAAGTAGGGAGTTATTCATACTGCCCGGTCCAAGTGCATTTCAAGCTATCTCAAACACTGACTTATTACATGGACCACGGGCCGTCGGGCATTATTAATAATGGCTCATCAAAGTGATAAATTAATCACTTAGCACATCACTCTTGAGCATTATTAATAATGGCCGGTCCATATTAATAATGCCCAGTTAATCACGTTGCCCGTAACATATATATCTGTTCCTGAGGGCAACTCCCGAAGTTTAAAAGCAATTTGTGGTCTGTGGGCTCATTTGATTACAAAGCCTAATTATACCTACTTTAAAACCAATTCTCAAAATATCATCAATTCTTAAGAAAATTGTATCTAATTAAAAAGTAAGGCAAAGTCCATTAAAACAAATACAAATAAAATAATGACAGAAACAATTATTCCGGAGCAAGCCAATGTTCAGGGTAATTATGCTGATTTTGGAAAACTGCCAAGCTTTCGTGCTCCCGGACTCTTTGCTACTAAAACTTATTCTTGCAATATAGGATACAATAGCTGCCAGTGATTTAGTTCTTAAACATTTTAATAAGATTTTATCAAAGTATAAGATCATTTATATGAGGAAATATGACAAATATTTACATATTTTGTGTATTAAATTGTTCTATAGTGTCCACAACCTACTGGTCAGACTATAGTTCTCAAAGTCAGTGTATATAAACTATTCTATAGAGTATTCTCAGATGGCATACTTAACCCCAGAGCCGTTTAGGAGCTCTCGGAAATGAAGAAATCCGGTCCGAGACCCTGTGGCATTACATTAATGGAATTTTGTTCAGCGGGTCCTACATGGAAACAGCTCTAGGGCGATATTCTCTAAGGCGAATAGCATAGCAAATGGCTTGTTATCCTTGAGATAAGGTTTTATTAAATTCTGTGTTAAGTACCTACGTAATGAGCAACTACGGAAATATTTAGATGATTATGCAATTAAAAGGTTCGTAATAATATTAATTTTTAATAACATTATTTATTAGTCGAGGCAATAAAGGTAGTGGACCCCACATTAATTGCTCAGTCGATGAAACTTTGCAGGATTGTAGTATAGAATGAGACAATAATTGCATAAAAAAAAACAATGGCGAAGTTAGGTTTTTATACCTAAAAGTACAAATAGCCTAATAAATTAGACGGAGTAATTCCTCAGTCAAAAATTGTTTCACTAGATGACTTAATTACATCATTATGTGGTACATGATAAAAATCCAAAACTTTGTCCAAACAGAACTATTACCTGGGAAAATTGTTTCGTGAAATTTTATTTCTCTCCTGTTCTTAAAATGTAGTCTGGACTCTGGAGTCACGGGTAAGAAAATCCAAAAAAATATGCTTACCAAAACCACAAAAAATTTTTTTTTTTGTGGTTGATAATTTGATAATTTCTGAAAATAACATACCGAGACGGTTTTTTTATTTGGATTTTCCTATTATAAGTCCACAGCGACTATTAAATGACATTCCAGTTAAAAAAAATGGACTGAGCAATTTTCCCGTGCAAGGTACGTTAAAAAAACATATGTCTGAGTTTTGTTGTTTCTACCAGGAGATTTTTTTGGATATTTCGCATAAGTATAGCTTTCTTACACTTACACACATGAATATTGCTGGCGAAGAAAATGTTGAGTGAGCATTTTTCCCAACAAAGATATCAAATAAATAAGTATTTCAGTAAAAATACCTAACTTCGGTTAGGTTTTTTTTAGGATTTTTTTATGCAAGTATTGTCTCATACTATACTACAATCCTGCAAAGTTTCATCGACTGAGGAATTAATGTTGGGGTCTTCATACAAAAATCCGCTTCATTGCCTGGACTATTATGGATAATTATGTTGTAATGTAAAAAAATTAAGTCCTAAAAAATTCAAATTTTACTGCATTAAATATTTTAATGTTATATTAAAAATAAACCAACCTACGCCTTTTATCTCCGAGGGGGTACGCAGAGGTAGTCCATCTTTGGAAATACATACGTTTCACCAATATATTCATTGGACCCCCAAAACGTGAAAGGTGGTGAGCCCATCGCCGGACTGGGGTGCTGTTACACAAGTCTCAGAATTATTTCTGGGACCTGCTGGTTTCCTCACCATATTTTTCTTCATCGTCGAGCTAGTGAAAATATGTAGGTACTTATATAAGTTTTTGAATCCAGGATTCATACCCGCGCCTCACGAATGAGGAACGGGCTTTTCTAACAACGTGGCTACTCGTATCAGTGCTCAGAAATTATATAAAAACTAAACTAAAAAATAACGGTATTTCAGATATTTTACAAATTATATCATTAAAGGTATAGGGTTTCTATCGGCAGTAACTATAAAAAATTTTACAAAAAAGGCTGGTGTACGACTTATTAAAAAAGTAAGATATTAATAAAAAAAGAAAAAAGATGCTAGTTTTGTATCAAAACCAGAACAAGCCAAATAAATGAAGTAAAACGAGTTTTAAAGCTTTAGACAATGCTGCACTAAGTTTGTAAACATTCGCGTCCGTGTGGGAGCAGGCCAGAGGGAGGGTGGACCGCTCTCGTTCAATAATTCAAAGGAATCAATTGAACGGTCGCTCTTGCCAGATAACTCTGACTAGATGTTCGGGAAGTTTGTTCCGAGACTCGCGTGAAATTCCTGATTTAATCTGCTGGCAAATCGATTACCTTTGCAATTTGTTTTCGTAGCTCGTTACGAAACAAACAACGCTATTGTAAACTTAGCTTTTGACCTGAATTACCGGTAGGTATTCTTTTTGAGCTCTTCAACTAATACTTAATTTTAATGATAAAACTACTTTGTAACCTATGTTGTTCTTAAAAAGTAAATAAAAAGATACCTATAGTAACTACGAAGCACCCCACCCCCCGTTTCTGCAAACATAGCTAAAATATACGCAAACTTTTTTAACTTAATTTAAATCTAAATGAACATAAAAAAAACTGAATGAAATACATCTTAATTTTGTCACGCTCAGTGTCTGCAATCTATCTAATTCCGAAGTTTCCGATTTATTCACTGTACCCACACTTAATTACAACCCTTGTAATAAAATCACAGAACTGGCTTTAGTTACGAAGAACAAACATGTAAGAAATATCGTTCTGTAGGTTAATAAATGTAACTACTATAGACCTACTTTGTGTATCGATTTTGAAGATGGTTGCTAAATAGGCAAAAAAAAAGTGCGTTAAAGCTTAGAGCCTTTTTATGTCCGTCTATTTTTAAAATTAAGACATCTTATGTTCCAGTTTTTATGTATCACGATTATGAAATACGAACATACTTATATTTTTACCAAACCAATGAGATTTTTATGTAAGCCAAAGAAGAGTAACATAATGCTTCTCACCAAGACAATATGCCATTGTCTTGAAATATGTCATATTTTTCGATAATGATTTGTTGGTAAGTAACCTTTTTTGTAAAAGCTTATGGCTTTAGGTCTGTGAAAACAGTCCTTCAAGTTTCAGTCAAGTGCGATGGTAGCAAATGGCTCTAAGACAATCTTCCGATGCGTTTAAACTTGGTTAACCGAGAGCAACTTAAGCGCTAACTTTGACTTTACTTTATTGAGAGAAGTTTCAACCTCTCAATGAATACAACTTAACTAACGCTAATAAAGGTAAAGCTACCTTTATATATAAATATATACTTAATTTGGAAGATGTCTGCTCCTAAGATACACATTTTTCAAATTGTTTGTAGACAAACAAATTCGTAATGGATTAAGAAAAAGAGAATATAGAATAGATATTCAAACACGTAAAAAAGATAAAATCTATATAAGTATATTATTAAAAGTGAATTTGTAGGATGACCTAATCTGAATCCGACAATCCTAAGACAGTGGACATTTTTTGTTCTCTATAACGACCCATTTCTAGCCGCAAGAGTTAAAAACTTAAGTCCGATCAAGAGTTCGTCGTTCGATGACTTATCGGCTTTTGCTTCTGTTAGTGGGTCTGTGACAGGCTGAGATAATCGTCTATCTCAACTCTGCCGTTGATCACACTGGTAGCCGAGAGTTGACATTTACGAGTCGACACTGAGATTATAATCTGCGACTGCGAATAAAATGGCAGAAGCTGACGTCAACTGTAGAAAACGGTAATTTCGTGATAGCTAGGGATTCAAGCATTAAGATAAGGAAGATAGTATGAAAGCACATTTAACGGGCCCTCTCGAAAGTTTATGAGGTCAATAATAAAATCATATATTTCTCTACTTTCCTACTTCCTATTAAAGCGGCTTAAAAATAACAAATACAGCGGGTCCCCGAACATGTAAGCGACAACGCGCGCATCGATCGGGAGTTGTGTGTTTGCTTGGCTCATGCCAGTACCTGCAACAACAGAAAACTTTATTAGTTGTACACACGGATAAATGTACATTTAGTACCTTGACAAGATTATATTTTTGTTTTTTGGATCACATAACTAAGTCAGATTTTTATTGATTATCAGAAAAAAAACACTGGAGATAAATCTGGATTAACTCTAGATATTTCATACTTTTTGTTCAAACTTCGTGTATAAGACCTAGATCGTATTTTTTCTCAAAAATTATGGGGAGTAGATATAGTACTTTTTTAGACTTGTGCATCTTTAGTGTTCATTGTATGCTATGTTAATAGTACAGAACCCTAACAAAACAATAAGAAATACAAACAAACTCGTCTCTTATAATGTGTCTTGCAAAAAAATATTTCAGTTAATAAACACTTTTTCTTTCCTTTTTTGTTTAGAAACCTCAAAAATAATAACGTAGTTTGTGCGCCTGAAGTTGGGCTTATTAAGCTTACAGAGAATGATACCGTTTTTAGGGCGTATCATAAAATTTTGCTACGAAAGTTGATGTTAAGAATCGTCTAAGAAAATTGTGCTACGTCCCTAATAGTATAATTATGTAGTACCATAATACCGAAATTAAACTCAATAGGGGTCACCGTGGGAAATCTTCCTAAATATTAGGAATCCGCTTAGCAGAGTCCCCAAGGATTTTTTGTGTAACAGACAATTCATCACGACTTCATCGGGCTTTTTTGTGACTCCAAGGCATTTGTAGTAATGTACATTACAAACCGGCCAAGTGCGAGTCGGACAAAGGGTTCCGTTCCGTACCCTTATCTATAAAAACGGCAAAAAAGTCACGTTTGCTGTATGGAAACCGCCTTCAATATTTATTTTGTTCTGCTGTTATAGCGGCAACAGAAATACATCAAATTTGAAAATTTTAACTGTATAGCTATCACGGTTCATGAGATACAGCCTGGTGTGAGACGGACAGACGGACAGTGGAGTCTTAGTAATAGGGTCCCCTTTTACCCTTTTGATACATAACCCTAAAAACTAGTAAGTAGGTAGGTACATGTCGTCGTGAGATAGTAGTATCATTGGTATGTTTAAAATTTATTTTTAACTACTTGCCGTATTATTTTATTATAAGTTAAATTATGACCGAAAATTTCAACAGTTTACTCCAAACGACCAGGAGTGCGATTTTTGAATCTCACTGGTGATATCAAAATCACCGGTGACTAAAATTATTACCAATGACTTTTATGTCACCATTTTCCAAAAGCCGTATTTTTGAAAGTCACACGATGTTTACCAACATGCAGACATTTATCAGTGTCAGTCAGAGACAATCTTCCCGTTACGTTCCTTTTTACGCAGATGTTATAGTGTTGCCCTTGATATCGGTTTTTATTTTCTCATACTATAACTTAAAAAAGATTCATCAAATTGGTCAATCGTAAAACGTAACGTATCTGTCAGTGTCATGTAAACGAAAATTAAAGAGGACGAATAAAGAGAACATAACACAGATTTTACAATTTATAAGAAAAGGTATGTACATTTGTTAGTGGCATATGTTTTACAAGTATATTTAACTTAATAATTGTATTTACTAACAACTTGGATATTGTTTTATTTAATTGAGAGGTTTTTTATATTTTCAATAAATCGTCGCAATCACGAAATATCACAATCGAGCCCCGCTGCTAATTCTTCCGAAAAACATACTTTGGCACTTTTGGCAGATGTCACATACGTTAACTGTCAAAAACAATCACATGGTGATTTCAATTACGAGTGGGTAGGGGCACTCGTAAATCGATATCATAGGTATGACAAATGTAAGTCACCGATGAGTTTCAAAAATACGAACTTTCGGAAATCACTCACATCGGTGAGAATTAGTCACTTGGTGAGATTCAAAAATCGACCCCCAGTATCGTATTTAGCAATAAAAGAAAGTACCCACACATGACTCTATTATATTTAGTGAACCTTTGCAATATGCTAGAGATAAGTATGTTTTAGAGCGCGTTACAACGAATATAATATTTAGATGGGTTCCACTATCTAGATCAGACAACTATAGGATCTACGTCCTAGAAATAACAAACAAGCGGTTATGTTATGCGCTAACTTTCATACCCCTTTCCACCGTGACTGTGTACAAACACAGGCTACCTCCAACCGCTTCGTTTATAAAAGGAATTCCATAGAAACAACAATTTATGAAATTCACAACTTCAAGGAACTGCATGCCGTTTATGAATATTGTGTCAAAACACAAACGGGAGTTTCTCTTTCCGGTGTATTACGCTCGGAAGGGCTATTGAGGGATTACATTGTTTATTTTATAATAGTAATGTTGGAATATAACAAAAATGCAAGCCTCTAACTAAGTATAGATCATTTACACATTCAATCAATCTATCATTCATTCATTCAGTCTGTCATACTTTCAAATTTATTATTCAATATAATTCAGACTACCAAGCTGTGCACACGTCTTTTATTTTCTCCTGTGGCCATATCCCAATAGGTTATGGGCCCAGGCCACGTTTTGTAAACTATTAACTTTATTTATCTATAAAAGCAAAATTTTCAGTTTTAAATATAATTATCCAATATGGAGTCGCGAAACAAAAGAAATATTCAACAGTTTAATGGCGAACGTTATAGCACGTGGAAATTTCGCGTTAGATCTACTACTACTAAATTTGAAGTTGCAACCAGATATTACCTTATACCAGCATTTTAACAATTTCGATAACATAATCGCAGAGTTAATTTCGGCTGGTGCAAAAATCGACGAGATGGACAAAGTTTCACATTTATTATTAACCCTACCCTCTTCATATGACGGTGTAATAACAGCTTTAGAAACACTTGGCGAGGAACATCTCAACCTAGCCTTTGTAAAAACCCGTCTATTGGACCACGAAGTAAAATTACGAAATGAGACGACAACAGAATTAAAGGTTTTACATACATATTCAAACAAATTTACATCACATAAAACACATGGAAATAATCGTGAAATAACAAAGAAGAAATCACATTATACACAATCGAAAAGGAAATTCACTCTCGGAAATTCTCTGCATAAAATTTCCAAGTTGTATTGCGATCATTGCGGTCGGCGAAATCATGTTAAAAAGGATTGCCGGTACTTCAAGAAATTGCAACTAAAACGCAGCGTGGCGGGCGGTAGCAGCAGTTACACTGCGACTGCAAGTACATCGCTTGCTAATACTACGCAGCCCTGCAACAATGACAAGGACGGTTTCGCTTTCATGTTTTCAGAATGTAAGTTAACGAATTCTCAACAAAATTCTCCTATTAATGAAATAACTTTTCTTTTAGATTCTGGAGCGACTGATCATATTGTAAATACAAAAGATTTTTTCTCGTCGTACACAGAACTACCAACTCCATTTAAAATTGGCGTAGCTAAAAACAGCACAAGCATACCCGCTTTTGGTAAAGGAAAAATAAAAGTAACTACGAATTTAGGTTTTCAGGGGTCAATTGAAAATATTTTGTATTCGCCGGAGGTTCCATACAATTTATTATCGGTGAGTCGTATTCAGAAAGCAGGTATGTCCGTTATTTTTCAAAATAATGAAGTTCATATTTACAAAAATGATAAATGTTTAATGACTGGTACAAATTGTAATAACCTTTTTAAATTGACTTTTCACATAAAGCAATCTCAACATAATTTAAATTTAACTCAGAGTTCGAAATCTTATGAATTATGGCACAAACGACTTGGTCATTTAAACAAACAGAAATTTGATATTTTGAAGAGAGTAATTGATGACAAACATGTCATTAATGATATTATTCCTAATGATGATTTATGTGAGTCATGTGTTTTAGGCAAACAGTCACGACTACCCTTTGCAAAGTCAAAAGAAAAGTCAAATAACAATAGACCGCTTTTTATTATACATTCAGATGTTTGCGGCCCTATAACACCATCTACCTTCGATGATAAAAATTATTTTGTTACATTTGTTGACGACTATACTTACTATACAGTTACTTATTTAATGCATTCTAAGTCGGAAGTATTCAAATGTTTTAAGGATTTCGTAGCTAAAAGTGAAAATTTATTTAATTCTAAAGTGGTTAATTTATATTGTGATAATGGGCGAGAATATCTTTCAAATGAGTTTAAGGAATTTTGTGTTGGTAAGGGAATTATGTATCATTTAACGGTACCATACACCCCACAGCAAAATGGTGTATCAGAGCGAATGAATCGTACATTAACCGAAATGGCTCGAACATTGGTTACAAGTGCGAAATCAGCTAAAACTTTTTGGGGTGAAGCTGTTTTAACAGCGACTTATTTAACAAATATACTACCCACAAAAGCTTTGATAAACAAAACACCATACGAAATGTGGCATGGTAAAAAACCAAAAATTAATCATTTAAGAATGTTTGGATCTACTGCTTACGTTCACAATAAAACTAGAAAAACAAAATTTGACGAAAAATCTTTCAAGTCAATTTTAGTCGGTTACGATTCAAATGGTTATAAATTATTTAATGTTGAAAATAATGAAACTTTCATAGCTCGTGATATTGTATTTGATAAATTAAATTTTGAAGAATTGAGACCGACGTATAGCAGTAGTGACAACATTGTGATTCCCCCAAAAATTAGTAAGCCAGACTGTGATTCGGCAAAACTAATAGAAAGCCAACAACAACATTCCTTAGACGAAAATTCTTCTACGAGTAGCGATTTAAGGCGAAGTGAAAGAATTCGCAATATACCCTCAAAAAATTATAGACAGATGAATGACCCTGATTTATATTTATCACTACTAACAGTACAATCATTGCCATTGTCATTCCAAGATATTTTTGGTAGGCCTGACTCTGATAAATGGCTAAAAGCTATACAGTGTGAAATTGATTCACTTCGGGACAATAAAACATGGATTCTCGTCGAGAGACCTAATGATGTCAATATAGTTAGTTGTAAGTGGGTATTTACAATTAAAAATAATGAATTAGGTCAACCCATTCGTTACAAGGCGCGTTTAGTAGCTCGAGGTTTTACTCAGGAGTATTTACAGGATTATGACGAAACGTTTGCACCAGTAGCTAGAATAACAACTTTTAGATTTATTTTGGCTTTGGCAAATCAGTTTGAATTACACTTACATCATATGGATGTAAAGACTGCTTTCCTTAATGGTATACTAAAAGAAAAAATATATATGGAAATACCGGAAGGTATTTCAGCTTCAGAAAATCAAGTGTGTAAATTAAATAAAACCTTATACGGCCTAAAGCAGTCATCGCGATGTTGGTTTGAACGTTTCGATCTATTACTTAAAGATATGGGCTTTAAAAACTCGGAAGTAGATCCATGCCTATATATATTAGATAAAAATTGTATAGATAAAAATGTGTATATAGTACTCTATGTTGATGACTTAGTAATTACGACTAAAAATACCGAAACATTACAGTTTTATAAAAATAAACTAATGCAGAAATTTCAAATGACTGATTTAAAGGAAATAAAGTTATTTCTTGGTATGCGAATTGAACGAACACATACTACATTATCATTAGATCAATCTACCTACCTGCAAAATGTTTTAAATAAATTTTCTATGAATGAATGTAATCCAGCAAAATCACCTTTTCCTTGTAAATTGGACTATGTAGCATTAAATTCTAATACTTACTATGATGCACCGTGTAAAAATGTGATAGGGTGTTTAATGTATGCAATGCTTTGTACGCGACCCGATCTATGTGCGTCTGTTAGTATTTTAAGTAGATTCCAAAGTAAAAATAACGAGGAATTATGGAAGTGCCTTAAGCATGTTTTACGATATATTAAAGGAACAATTAATATAAAATTGACATATAAAAAATGTGACTACAAACATTTAGTTATTGGTTACGCAGATTCCGATTGGGGAGGTGACGAAATAGACAGAAAAAGTACATCAGGCTATTTATTTAAAGCTTTTGACAACTGTACAGTTTCGTGGAATACACGTAAACAAAATTCTGTCGCCGTCTCTTCAACGGAAACCGAATATATGGCTTTATTTGAGGCTGTAAAAGAAGCAGTCTGAATGAAATCGCTGCTAAATAGCATTTCAATCCAATTAACTCAGCCTATAATTATATTCGAAGACAATAATAGTTGTATATGCATTGCGAATAATCCAGCAAATCACAAGAAATCTAAGCATATAGATATTAAGTATCATTTTGTCAGGGAACAAATCGCCAATAAAGTTATAAAGCTAGAATTTATTTCCACAGGAAACCAACTAGCTGACATGTTCACTAAGGCGATACCCACTAAGAAGTTCCTAGATTTAAGACACAGTTTAAATTTATTATAACCAATACTTTATATTGATTTGTTGTGATAAAACTAAAGAATATGAATAAAATTGAGTACTTTTGTTAAGTATTTCTAAATAAAAGTTATAAATTAGTTATTGATGACACATATTATGTTGTAATGAAGTGATTTATTTTTGTTGTACACTTGAATTTTTGAGGGGGCCTGTTGGAATATAACAAAAATCCAAGCCTCTAACTAAGTATAGATCATTTACACATTCAATCAATCTATCATTCATTCATTCAGTCTGTCATACTTTCAAATTTATTATTCAATATAATTCAGACTACCAAGCTGTGCACACGTCTTTTATTTTCTCCTGTGGCCATATCCCAATAAGTAATAATAAAATTAACAAGGTTTGACAAAATTCACACACGGTTGTTGAGTCCCAAACTAGGCAGGGCCTGTACTATAGGTACTAAAAAACTGATAAACATAGTTACTTAAATATTAAACACAACTTTAGAATTGCTTACACTAGTTCTCTAACCCAAATTCTGTTTATTAATGTAAATTATAAAAAAGTGCGTACTGATCTCAGATTAAAACGAAAGAGGAAGGATACGGTATGTTCTTACTTTGCAAAGACAACTGTCATAGTTACAACTACACGCAGACATATATCCTCACAACTACACCCCACTGTAGTGTGCGCATGCAATTAACAGCAGGGATAGAAAGACGACATACACTGGCGGGAGCTGACTCAAAAATGACCGAACGAGTATTTTCTAATAAGAATGTTCTTGAAAATATTACTTTTTATGTACTTACGTGTGAAACGTTATTCCATGTGTCTCGTTTTTGCGCCTTGAGAGGTTTGTGCACTTTAGTGCACCAACCACTCGAGGCACTAAATGTACAGGAAGGCATTTTAAACGCTCTTTCTCACTTTTTTTTCTCCATTGAACAATTACAAACGATTCGCTATTCTGATGGAGACTGAAACGTTGCAGGTGAATTAGACTTATTTTTGTAGGACCACGCGCAGTGCGCGGATAACGTATCTTCCTCGTACTGAGATACTCAAAGTTATACTTTTCCATCTTTAAGATCAGATTTTTAAAGAGAATTGAGTCGTCAAAATACCTCTACTCACCAAAAACATATCCGAATAAAAAAGAAATGTTTAGAACTACCTTTATTTGTGTATAAATCTCGAAATTCGATGGTAGCAACAGAACGGTGAATAAAACAAATCTGTCTTCGTAGCGTTTAGCTCTTATTTCCATCCACTTCCCAGCTATTCTCCACTTACGACAGACTGTAAGTCATGGAAGATGATATTATTGGCTATTTTAACATAGGGCTGCCTTTGAAAAGATTGAGATTTAAAATATATTGAGATAATACTGTAATACAGTCATATGCTGGTATTTAAGTGTACGTTTCAATAATTTGCACTTATTATTTTAATAAATATTTGGTAGTAGGCGACTGAGCTCCAATCGATAAGTTTTGCAGAAAAAACAATTTTCGCAGCGAAAGTCCCCGCACTTTAAATTTCAAATCCTTTTAGGAAAATGCGATTTACAAATTTATGTTTAATAAATTTTAATAAATTTACCAGCTCCTATAATATAAGTCTATAATATAAGTCCTAATTCTCAGATAGATAAATAGGTACATCATTATTGAATACTAGCAGCACCCCGCGGTTTCACTACTTCCACTTTCACTGGTATACGGGGATAAAATATAGCCTATGTGTTATATCAGATATATGACCAATATTCTTGTAAGGTTTTATTAAGATCGGTTCAGTAATTTTTGCGTAAAAGGACAACAAGCATACTTACAAACTTTCGCGTTGATAGTCGGTAGGTATTACTCGTAGTAGAATTTTAATCAAGTTTCGTGCCGGTGAAATTTTGTATTAGGTATAATGTAAATTTTAATCAAAAGTAGCGGCTGCCTAGCGGATATGCCTGCGCAAAACCAATTTTTAGGGTCCCGTAGGTACCCAAAAGAGTTAAACAGGACTCTATTACTAAGACACCGCTGTCCGTCTGTCTGTCCGTCTGTCTGTCCGTCTGTCACCAGGCTGTATCTCATGAACCGTGATAGTTAGACAGTTTCAATTTTCACAGATGATGTATTTCTGTTGCCGCTATAACAACAAATACTAAAAAACAGAATAAAATAAATATTTAAGGAGGTTCCCATACAACATTTTTTGCTGTTTTTATAGATAATGGTACGGAACCCTTCATGAGCAAGTCCGACTCTAACTTTTCTGGTTTTAAATAGTTATTCTGCTATTCGGGTTGTACACAAATCCAAAAAAACATCAAACAAGATCAAAGTACATATTATAGTAAATATTATATTCATATCATCATCAACCCGTAACACAGTAACGCCTACAGCTGAGTTAAGGGTCTTTCCTTACGCATGAGGAAGTATGGGCAATAATCTCAAACGCGAGCAGACTACGGATTGGGAGATGGTGTTAAGCTAGTGGCCACTTAACATCAGAATTTTTCAGGCTACCCAAAGGGTATCTAACATGGCTTAACAACTTCCATTGTGAATTGATTGATAATTCATATGCTGTGGAACTTTCTTTACATATTATGAGTTAGTACATCATGCTAAAATTTACCAGGTGAGCCCACCGTGGATTGGAGATGTTGAGATGGACTGTTAGGCTTGCGGCCAGTTGACTGTATTTTTTTATTAACTGGCATGGCTATCTGTACTGTCTTCCATTGTGCACACTGAAAACCGAGACTGACAGATTAACAAGCCTTCCAAAACACGGAACTGTTCGTGATGTGATACCACTAGTCACCTATTCACCGATTGAACTCACAAGCTTTGCAATGCTACCAGCTCCTCGTAATAATCTTCGCGTAAGTAAGTATATGAATAACAGATCGTTCTAGCAATATTTTTCCTTTAAATTAATACGAGTATATTATCTTGGTTCTATTATGCAAGCAGTGATAGCCCTATGGTTAGTAAGCCCGCCTCTTATGCGCGAGGATCGGTTTCGAATCCTGGTGAGGGCATGTACCAGCAAGTTTTTCAAAAACTTATCGTACGTACATACTCGTATTTATCACTAGCTCAACGGCAGAAGAAAACATGATCAGGAAACTCGCGGCTGTAGTAATTGATTCTGACGAGTTGCGATGGGCTCACTGTCAATTTTAGGAGTCCACAGAACGGTGCGGTCAAAAGAGAGTAGGTATAACATACGAGAATGTCTGTCTGGCGACCTCTTCGGGCATAAAAGCGTGAGCATATGTATTATGCGATAACCGTATTCTGTGCCACTTAGCCGCCATAATCTTTCCACTTGGACTACGCGCCGCCATTTCCCTCTATCCGCAACGTCATTCGAGGAGACATCCCGACCGCGCCAACTATTCCGCCATTCCCCCGCATTCTTACGTGATTCTTACACTATGTGATATTACACTGATATTCTACCGCGGTTTTACTTTAGTTTTACTCGACTGCGCCACAAGGTGGGTTATGTTTTTCAGGGTGTATGTTTGTATGTTAGTCGATTTATTAGGCGCAAACTGCACTACTAAACACTACTAAACAACTTTACAGATAAAAAAAGGGAAGCGAAGGAGTGACTCGCATTATGAGGGTTCCGTAGACACTTTTATGCAAATAAGTCGGATGAAGGACAAGTTAGCTTAGTAGTTAAAAATATATGCATCCATACATCGATATAACGTTACTGGAATAGGTACAGGTATAGATTTATTTGCGAGTGTCGGAATACACCACCGTATTGTGTAAGTTTTTTAAGTAAAATAAAATATACTTCGTTCCATTTGTCTTGATATCTGAAGTGTGATAGCTACTTTTTTACCGGTCTGCACAAACGTTTTTAAAATTTGCAGTGGTGCCTAATTACTTCATGCCTGTAGTAAAATGTACCCTAGATGTTGACCCAGTTACTCAGTTATCTCTACACCAAATTCCATCAATATCCTACCAGTAGTTTTTGCGTGATCGTGCACAACCAGAAGGACAGACAGATAAACATATAATAATAAAAAATTTAAACAAAAATACAAACAGACTTCAAAAAATACCATTAACAAAACTATTATTTGCTCATTCAACATCCATGACCGTATGTACCTGCCTACCCTGTCGGGAAAAAGGCATGAGCATATGTATGTATTATGTAAACATTACGCTGATGGTGTTTTGCTGATGTCTGTTGAGGAGTTCCGTTCGTCTAAACTGAAGTTCTTCATCAGATTTTCACAATAATTATATGGGACCAACCTTAACGTATACTTCATCAAACAAACAAAAAAATCGAAATCGGTCCAGATTTGAGGGAGTTATGGATTAGCATACTAAAAAACATACGCGACAAATTGAGAACCTTCTCCTTTTTGAAGTCGGCTAATTAGTGTATTTTACTTTGGACATATACTGAATCTCATATTTTCATGATTTATACTACTTAGATTAGTTTAACGATACGATGATTTTATCAAAAGCAAGACATAATCAGATTTCATACGTAAATGGATGACGTCTATTAGATTCTATTACGCCAAATAACAATTTCATCAGTTATTTTCTCAATATTCTTAATCGGTCTTTATACTAACACTATCAATCATTGATATCAAAATTATTGGAGAGCAACTCATTTTTAAAATAAATTGAAATAAATAGTAAGTAATTTAATACAGAGAACAATGAATCTGGATATAAATTAAATGTCAATAAGATAAATTTCAAAGTTAAGCACTTGCACTCCCCGAGAAGTCTAGACCATTTAAAATGAGAGCAGTAATTTTCCCCGCTGCCATTTCTAAGATGGCCTACTTATTAAATTTGCGCTCTCCTTAAACTTATCTTCTCTTTCTTAGTAACGTCAAATATATTTAGGGACACCGTCTGCGATATCACTGGAAGAAAAACAAATGATCATTGAAACGGATACATGTGTCCCCCTCACGCCTCATTAGCGAAAGAAGGAGAGAAAGTGTAAGTATTATTCAAAGACGAACCCTAGAGTCTGGGGCAAATCACTCGTGAATCGCTTAGTCGTACTTATTTCCATTCCAAGCTATTTCACACGCAGCGGCGGCAGCACCCACTGAGCAGTATTATAACTGACACACAGCTACATAGACGACTAGCGGTTCTGCGCGGTTCCACTCGCGTAGTTCCCGTTCCCGTGGGAATACGGGAATAAAATATAGCCTATGTTACTCAGGGATATTCTTTCCATTAGTGAAAGAATTTTTTAAATCGGTCCAGTAGTTTTTGAGTTTTGTCGTAACAAACATACAAAAATACTAATCTTTCCTCTTTAAAATATTAAGAAGTCGAGCTTTATAGATATATAATGTGTCAAAAATTTTAATTTTAAGCCGTGTAGTGTTTTTAGAATTCAGAACCGATAAATGCAAAAAAAAATATGAAAATCTAATAAATATAATGGCATTAAAAAATAGTACATAGTCAGTTTATCATAAAAAAAAACGAAAGTAAGGGAGTTTATCGAACTGTCGATCCGTAGGTCCCTTCACTAAATGGGGATCTCTGAAAACATTGGGTTTAAAGGCGCGATCGTCTGTGAATAATATTCATATGAGATTTTCGAAGACTTATTCTGATCACGATTCGAGCCGTTGTAAAGAGTTTGTTTGTAAATACTCGAACGTCGGTAGGTATATCAAATAACCGTAAGTAATTGAGTTGTGTCATTGAATTTGGTTAGAGTAAAGAAAAAGTTAACGCACAGTCTTGAAAAGATTAGAAGAATATTAGATCATACGAATGTAAAGAAATAATTCAGCGATCATCGCATTATTTTCAATCCTCATCATCAACCCGTAACAGCCCACAGCTGAGCTAAGGGTATTTTTCTTCACACAGGAAGAAGCGACCCCGGCGCGGATTGGGAGATGGTGTACTAAACACATTTAATTTACAAAAATTTGGCGTGAAATCGCTTAACTAATAAGAAACAAGTAGACAACTGTGAGCATCGAAAGAGCAGTTTTACGCGGGAGGGACAAAGATATATTGGCGTCTCAGTTTTTTTATTTAATAGTTAGTAAAGCTTTTGTGTTTTTAAATGTGAAATGGAGTAAATATATTTAAACTGAGATATTTTGATAAAATATACGTTAAAATTTCAAAAGTGATTTTCTGAACGCAATTTCAAATGAGACAAACCTCAAAGGGGTAGGCCACCCATACAAGTCAAACTAAAATTAAAAAATCTTTATTTTTGTAGGTACAAATAGTACCTACACTTAGAAATCCTACTTCCTACTAATAATAAAAATGCGAAAGTTTGTATGGATGGATGTATGGGTGGATGTTTTTTCCTCTTTTTTTTTGGATTTTGATGAAACTTTACAGTTATATATCTAGCCTTTACATCAGAATAACACATAGGCTATATTTTATCCCCGTATTCCCACGGGAACGGGAACTACGCGGGTGAAACCGCAAGGCGTTGCTAGTGTCAAATAGTCTAATAACAAGGCACTCGAATAGTCTAGGCAATAAAGGTAGTGGACCCCAACATTAATTCCTCCGTTGATGAAACTTTGCAGGATAGTATGAGACAATACTTGCTTAAAAAAATCCAAAAAAAAAACCTAACCGAAGTTAGGTATTTTTACTGAAATACTTATTTATTTGATAACTTTGTTGGGAAAAATGCTCAGTCAAATTTTATTCGCCAGCAATATTCATGTGATTAGTCGACATGGAAGTTCTAATTGGTTAACCATATACCTATAAATGGCTCGGCTATGAGGTGTATTTTCAATTTCTTTATAAAGGGCACAGGACGCCTAAAAAGTACGCTAAAAATTTACCCTCAGCTAGTAACCACCTAACAGTCAGAATTTTTCAATCCACCTGAGGGTATCTGACAGGGCTCAACGACTTCCATTGTACGTAAACACAACGAAAACCGGGACCAACAATCTGAAGCGCTCGTGATTAAATGCCACTAAGCAGTCACCCATTAACTGACTGGCCGCGCCCAACTTTGCTTAACCAGTGATCGTTACAAACACACTGGTACCTCAGGGCTACAAACGCTTCTTATTTTCAATACATAATGCCATTTTTAGTCAATTAAGTAACCTGAAGATGCTTTTATTTGGCAATCCAGACTGAAATACTTCTATTTTAATCTCGACATACTTTGACCTCCGAAACTTTCGTACTTCTAATTGTGCCACTACATTCTAAAACTATGCTATATTTCAACTTCAAACAGTTTCTGAATAAAATGGATGGACTCCGAAGTGATTCCTGAAAACCATTCCGCTTTTTCCAAGTTTGGTACGAAACTCTCATCATTATGTACCTACACAGTATAGGAACAAGAGTGCGTATTTTAAAAAACCAAAAAGAGTATCGTATTATTTGGACTCTTCCAGGCAACCTACATTAATCACATTCATTATTAAATTCTGGATCGGCCGTGTTATCAATCACGCACATCACAGCTCAGTCCGACGAACCCACCTCGTAAACTGGCAAAAAAGGTGTATGTGTGGATTGAGTGAGCACCCCTCAGAAAAAAAAGGAAAAATGATCTTCATTTAGTAAAAGTTCTAAAACAATTGTAAAAGTAATCCCTGAATTTGTAAAAAGATAAAAAAAAAGATACAGGGTTTAACGTATGCTCACTCAGTTCTCCCAAACTACCAACGAAATCAGCGAATGTATTAATGCAACATATAATATTTATATACTAGGATTTAGTAGAACCTAAGCTAACTTACCTTTATAATTTGTAGATCACCTAGTAACGTATTTAAGGTTTTACAAAAAAAATAAAATGCTCACTCAATCCGCACACTTTTGAAAACCCGATTTCTGATAAAGAAACTGAATATTGAAACTGCTATATATGTGTATAGTTTAGTAAAATTAATATGGGAATTTGTAAAATAAAAAACGACCCACTAACGTGGCAGGTTTTTGGATAATAAATTTTTTTAAATGCTCACTCAGTCCACACATTTTAGGTAAGTTAAAAATGTGAATATCTTAAGATTTATAGTATCAAAGAAACTAGAAATTAGTTCAACTTTTTGTAAAATTTTTTACAAAAGATCTACCATCTCATATTTCATATTCGTTGTCTTTTTTTAAAGATATTCACTTTTAATTTTTCTGATGTAAATATATCGTTTAGGGTGACCACACTTCTTCATAATATTATGGTCCTATCCATTATTTTGACAACCTTCTTAGAGTTAAATCGAAATTGCTGTACTGGCCAAATACATGAGCAGCGGTTGGTAAAACATGTATGAAAATCCATATCTGTTGTCTTTTAGCGGCCAATTTGCATAGTAAGTGTACGTGTAATTTTAATAGTATATTTCATTACAAGTGCGGAAAGCCTGTCATCGCAACGAGTTCCGACAAATGTCGCAGCCGAAGGTGAGGGTTGACAGTCGGAACAAGTTGCAATGACGGTTCCGCACGTGTACTGAACAACTATTTTTAATACAGTTGCGAAAAAATTAAGCAATTTAATAAAATAATAAAAACACAATAAACTCAACTATCATTTTTGAAAAATGGCGCCAACCATAAAAATAAGCAGAGATTTTTTTTTGTTTACTTCACCCATTCTGGGTAGGCAAAGGGAACTATGCCCAATTTCCATGCAGCCAAGTCTTCGGTAGAATTTACTTATTGAAATTGAAATTTAATGAGATGAAATGAAATGAAACCTAACCTAACTCATTGAATCAAATCATTAAATCTGATATTGAAACAAATTAATAGCTTCTTTTTAGTAATATTTGCATTCAGAATCATAAAAACTTCTATGAATTTTTTTTAGTAAAAACTTCGTGGTTGGTTTTTTCTTTTTAATAGACATTATTTTGACAGTTGGGAAAGTAAACGCACGAGTTCGGAAAAGGTAAAGAAAAAGCTCGAGTGTGTAATAGCCCTCATCCCGAACGCTACACGTCCCTGCAATACGCCACTTTTTGAGCAACTGTATTAAAAAATCTTTTACTCCAAAACATGGCAACCAAGGAGGCAACTTATCAAAGGTTTTATTTAAATTTCGAACTGGCTTGCAAATAAATTGAAAAAATAAAACAAGTGAACACTTCAAAGTGGGAAAAAATATTGTTGTTCTTCATTGCTTTTGTTAACTTATGTACTAATACATTTTCAAAAACGATGTTTTGTCTCTGCCATACCTACCTATATAAATTTCAAGAAAGAAATTTTGATGAAATAGAATTAAATGTTGACTTGTCATCGTCGAGAAGTTGCCTTTGCTGATCGATCACAGCATCATCCTGCCTGATTTTTCAGTGGTTCGACGAGATGAAATTAAATGACGATAGGAAATTCCCATTCTTTAACCATATAAGACCATAATAATTTGAATAGCGGGTGCCGTGGATCCAGTTTATTCCCGTTCCCGTGGGAATTTCCTATAATTCCTTCATAGTGGTTTCGTCAAGCATATAACACGATAATATTTTAAATAGCGGGTGCTGTGGATCCAGTTTATTCCTGTTCCTGTGGGAATTTCTGAGATTCCCTTTATAGTGGTTGCCTACGACATAAAGACACCTATACATACGATATTTCAAACAACGGGTTCCAGCGAGTTCAAGCGGCGGCGTTGCGCGCGCGGTTCCTGTTTTTTCCCGTTCCCGTGAGAATTTCAAAAAATCCCTTCATAGCGGTTGCCTACTACATATAAGACACCTACCTACACACCATATTTCAAGTTTCTGGGTGTAATCGTTTCGGAATAGCACGTATTTCTCTTTTTAACCAGTTTTCCCGTGGGAATGAGATATTTTTCTGAAATAATAAGAAAGAACTCTAAAGAGTAAAAAAAACATACAGACAAATTGATAACCTCCTCCTTTTTGAAGTCGTTTAAAAAGTACTCTAGATGTTGACCCGGGTACTCAGTTATCTCCATACCAAATTTCATAAAAATCCTTTCAGTAGTATTTGCGTGATGCGTGCACAGATAGACAAAAATGTAAAAAAATGTGTTTTGGTATCTAAATCGATAACTATATACCTACACTTAAAATTTTCAAAAAATCTTTCATGTACAGACACGGTCCCGTTAGAGTTATATTATATGTGTAGATGTACAATAGTATATTATGATATAAGTGCGGTAAGTTGATAATTACAGCCGAGGTAATATTGCTAGCCCAAGCCGTAGGCGAGGGCTACAAGAAACCAGAGGCTGTAATTATCAAAGCGCACATATGTCATACGACATTTTATAACATATTTGGAGGAAATAAATAAAACTCGGATTTTCATAAACGAATAAAAACAATACAGCGAAAAAAAAAAGCGCGGAATAATTTTTACTTGTTTACAAATAAGCGATACGCGTATTACTAATAAAATAAATTAATATTTTTCTGTTTTTGTTACATACAGATACATAAATGGTTTAAATTAAATGTTTATTTATTGTATTTTATCTCCCAAAGTAAATTTTATTCATAAAATGTTGACCACTTTTATGACATAAAAACTCTTTGATAAGATTTTAAAAAGTACCTTTCTTTTTTAGACGAAGAATCTTAATAAACCGTGCGTTCTACATTACATTACCACACAAGTGCTTAATAAGATACAATACGATATTGGTGAAATAAGAGACCTTTTACGAGCAAATGTGTTAAAAATTATATGAAAGAGTCGTAATCAGCAGAGGAGCAGTCAAAAATTTACTTCGAAAACCAGAAAGAATATTCTTTTAAAATGTCCTGTATTTTTAATATGACAATAATATTATGAAGAAGTGTGGTTACCCTAAACGATATATTTACATCAGAAAAATTAAAAGTGAATATCTTTAAAAACAGACAACGAATATGAAATATGAGATGGTAGATCTTTTGTAAAAAATTTTACAAAAAGTTGAACTAATTTCTAGTTTCTTTGATACTATAAATCTTAAGATATTCACATTTTTAACTTACCTAAAATGTGTGGACTGAGTGAGCATTTAAAAAAATTTTTTATCCAAAAACCTGCCACGTTAGTGGGTCGTTTTTTATTTTACAAATTCCCATATTAATTTTACTAAACTATACACATACATAGCAGTTTCAATATTCAGTTTCTTTATCAGAAATCGGGTTTTCAAAAGTGTGCGGATTGAGTGAGCATTTTATTTTTTTTGTAAAACCTTAAATACGTTACTAGGTGATCTACAAATTATAAAGGTAAGTTAACTTAGGTTCTACTAAATCCTAGTATATAAATATTATATGTTGCATTAATACATTCGCTGATTTCGTTGGTAGTTTGGGAGAACTGAGTGAGCATACGTTAAACCCTGTATCTTTTTTTTTATCTTTTTACAAATTCAGGGATTACTTTTACAATTGTTTTAGAACTTTTACTAAATGAAGATCATTTTTCCTTTTTTTTCTGAGGGGTGCTCACTCAATCCACACATACACGCAAAAAAGACCTAAGTTACAAACATTTTATCAACTTTGGTGAAATACGCCGGGACAGAATCGTGCCGGTACTGAGACGTACTATTTGCCGCTACGTTTTTCCACGATTTGTGCTAGTCGACAATTTGTTTCGGCTTGTCGACTGCGCGCCCGTTCCCACGGATCGGCCAAGTCGTTTGTTAAGATGTTTCCGTTTTTTCCTCTCTCCTCCCGCTCTTTGCTTACTTAGGAGTGACAGTTAATGTAAGAGTCATCAACATTGTCACAGATTTTTGTTTATTATCGTTATAGATCGGACCGTGCAACATGTCATAATCAAAATGTCATTTTGATAAGGTCTTTGGAGCTTTATAAAAAATCTTATATCTTTTGGAAAAATCTGAAGAGCAACAAACTATGCTCAGACAAAAAAAACAGGCAATTTTTTTTTATAACTATGAGACGGCAGCGATATTAACAAAGTCAACACAGGTTCCTATTGCTAGGTTAAAACAATTCAAACTTAATGTTTAGACGACTCCGCATGAAGGAAACGGGAGATTAAACACCACGACTTCGTTTTCTAAAAAATGGTGCTCACATTCGTTTTCATGCTCCAAATACCTTAAGAACTGCCAGGATAGACAAGGGTCTAGAGACATCAATCAGCTCCTTCCCCCATTATGCCTGCCCCCCTTGCCGACATGGTCGTGATTTGTCAAACTGTGTGTTTGTTTAATGGTTGCTTGCAATTCGTAGATTGATAGTGGGAATTCCGGAACGGTAAATCGAGAGCCTTAATTACCTACCTGACGACAACTAGGTATATGTTTGTATTTCAATTTAGTGGTACGTTAGTAATTTATCATTAGAATCACAAGAAAAACTAAATACCTACCTACAAGTAGGTAGTTACCTACTTCAGTTTTATGGATACGAGTGTATTTTGTAATAAAATAATTTAATGTCTATATTGCAACTTGATTGCAATAAAGAAGCTTATATTCGAAAATACTTAGTAATTAGAATAGTTGACTTAGTAGGTATCAAACTTCATAAAGATTTACGTAAGTTTATGTAGATGTTTTGATTGTATTCTGAAAGTTATACAAACACTTGAATCAATTATTTTGGAGAAATCTAATAAAATTCGGATATAATCACAAAGCCTTTTTCGAAAGGGAAACCCTTGGCGTCTATTGAGTGGTATTACTCTTTACAAATTGGCTCACTTTTTAGCTCTGAGGAGCGGACATATGACTACTATTAGCTACAATACAGAGGGTCCAGTGGTTGTGCCTTCATTAGACCCTGTATCGGATAACCACTTAATCTAGCGTGTGGCCTTCCGTTTGAGGCCAGGCGACCCGGCCTACAGGTAAGTAGCCTGTTTCTATTCTACTACGAATTCCGGTGATCTAGAACCTTATCAATTACCTACAGTCGTTACCGCTAATGACATTTTATCTAATAGACGAATTGATTTCTTTTCGTAGGTTTCAAAAACTACCACGTATGACCACAATTTTGTATATAATGTAATAAATATCAGTAATACGAATGGCGTAGCAAATGATAGGTCATGAATTTAATAGTAGGTACTCGTATATGCCGCATCGTGTAGCATTGCCGGTATTTGAAAACTTTGCTGATTTGTGTTATAATACTTATAATTGAATCAATAGAGTATGCAAACGCTATGCCTTGCAAATATTTTTGTTATCTTATACGATCCTGGTTACATTAAGTCTTGGGTAAAATTCTGGGTAACATCCAATGAGTTTTGAAAAACTTACGTACTTATTTTTACTAGATCGACGGTAAAGGAAACATCGAGAGGATGCCCACAGGCCCCCGAATTAGTTGCATATTAGCACCACGATCCGGAAATGGGCTTATCACCTATTTGGGTTCCAAAAATATACTATTAAAAATTATACGTATTAACTTACTTTTACTTGGATCATAGTTGCAAAGTTCAAATTTTATTTGCTAGTCAATATGAATCGTATCTATCCAAAGTATCACGACGGCAAACAACAACGTGAAAAACTGGTTGATTTAAGCAACTCAATGCTACAATCCAACAGGAATAGAGCGGAAATCGATTCGCTCCGGAATAGATGTCAAATAGCCCTTTCGCGAGTCGGCGTCTACTACCGTTTGCGCTAACTTATGTGCCAATTTCGGTGCCACTAAATCACCAATGGACCTCGCTGTCCAATCATATTGCCCGTAAATTGCGATATAATCTGAATGAAATTCTAAATGGACACTGTCTTTAAAATTAACTTTAGATGTCAGTTATATAGGTAGACTGTCATCAACGACATTATACTACAAGATGCATTTAACAAAACTAAATTAGACATACATTAACCTCTTAAGCCAATAAAATAAAACACAATTAATTTTTAATAGTTACGGTGCTCATTGGAACCGCGCGGTGCTCGGCGAATTCATATAAAATACTGCGAGTAGAAGACGTAGTAAAATTTTTAAGTAAATCTTTTGTCCCTGACGGGGCAGGCAGAGGTACTCCATTTCTAGACATATCCACTTTTCCAAGTATATTCTACCCCTAAACGTGACAGGTGGTGAGCCCTTTGCCTTACACATGACTCAGAATTAATTCTGTGACCTGGGTTTCCTCACGATGTTTTTCTTTACCGTACGATACGATAAATATGTAAATGTTTTTGAAAAACTCATTGGTACATAGGTATGTATACCTGACATAAGTGTAGTTATTCTTCATTAATTATTCAAGTCATATAGGAGAAAACAAGTCATATTAAATTTACTAAATGTAAATGGAAGGCCGCCTCGTTAAAAATATGCAGTTGATTGAAATATTTTGTTAAAATAATTCCCGTTGTTCACTGCAATGAACCAGAAACGCGAAAATTGTTCAAATGAACGTTTTGCGGTATAAGTGCTATGTACGAGTACGAGAGTACGCTAATTCTAACATTTCTGGTCTTGGAATATTTAGCAAGAACAAATTATTCACAGTAGGTATGGTATTTGTTGCAGTTTGTGGTTTTATAACCAGATTCCATATGTCGACCAGCTACAAGTACATTAGGCTACAAAGAAATAGTCACATATTTATTTCACAGATATCTTTTTTCAGTAAGTATTAAAATATTATGATCCCGATGAAATTATGTAGAAGGGACATATCTAGCTCGCACAGGTGTAGTTCGACGGCAGCGATCAATTAGTCGATATGCTTTGTGTGCCCACAGTAACCCGGGCCACGCGTAGAGCAATGTGCAGGCGGGCAGAGCTCTCGCCAACGGGACTAGGGTTACTGGACACCGGCCGATAGGGGCGTATACACTTTTCTACAATATCTTCCCTTAATTTACTTTAATATATTTAACAAAGTACACAAAAACGAGGGTTCACGCTTTAGGCACAGTTTTATTTTAAACATCACACTATCTATTGCTGCAGCATTCTGTTAAAAATGATACTCCGTAGATGTAGACTTAATGTATGAAACACATTATATATAGCTTACTTCTAGTGCGCGTGGAGGGCGTGACAACATAACAAACAAATCATAAAAAAACACCTTAATTTCAAACATTGGTTAAGATACAATGTATGAGAATAAAATATCTAACAAATTCTTTAAAAAGGTCCAATTTAAGGGATATTATTCGTGGGTTGTCTCCAACATAGCCGGAATCCGCACGGAAGCCAGAAATAAAAGTTGAAAGCACGGGGCGGGGGTACGCGAGGGGGATCGTACTAATCCGGCTTTAAGCCGCGGAGTCTCCATGGTACAGCCTGAGCCGCTAACGTTTTTGAGGGTTTATATAAATCGAATAGGTACGCGTTTTATTGGTTCTAAGGAGATTAGGGTGTATGTTCGAAGCTAGCTGGGATGCGATTCGTGTACGCATGGGTACGTTAGCAAACGTTCCTTGTGCCCGATGGTTTCAGGGATTAGCAGCACCGCGTGAGCGATCGTACTATCTCTTGGCAGAAGCGTACAGCGCTTGGGCGGGACTCGAGGCTAGACTTGTGTACGCCTTGAGTTATGTACCTGCACTCTAACTTAGTGCACGATCCAGATTAGCTGTGTCTGAATTATTCGGTTCTGCAAGATTAACTCGATTTCGGTAACTGCGGCCGGAAATAATCGAGTTGGGAAGCTGCAAACTGAAAGTAAATCTATGTTGCTGCAGATGTTCTAGTTACAATTATTGGATTTGTATTAGTGAGCTATTGGAGCACAGAATTGCAGCTAAATTTGTGATGCAACTTTGCACTGACGGTTATTTGTTGACTGTACCGAAATTAAATTGCGAAAGGTCATTTACTAATAACATTTTCCCATAAGACCTCTTAAAATATATTTCGGTTTTCATTTTACAATTATATCAATCTATAAAATAATAAAACAACCTAAAAAGTGTTGCAATTGAGTAGTAAAAATTATGATGTCACAACTCAAAACTTAATACATATTTTATAGTAAACTAGCGACCCGCCCCGGCTTCGCACGAGTGCAATGCTGAATTTTCTTTGCTATAAACCTTGCGGAGCCCGAGACCATTCCAACGAATGCGAAACCGTGGAAATCGGTTCGTCAGTTCTGGAGTTAAATCGTCAGGAAGGAAAACCCGACTTATTTTTATATAGTAGATTTGCGTTTTGATAGATCAAAAAAGTACCTCATTTGATAGGCAGTCCAATGCCCTTTCTGATTTGAAGCAACAGTCTCAAGATCAGTTATACTACTATAGAAGAAGAATACCATAGATAAGAACACTGCATAAATGTTGCTTTAAAATCGGATCCTTTTGTTTTTATCTGGCATCAGTTTTGTAAAAATGAAAAGTGATTAATGGAGGTAAGTAGGTAAGCAAAATGTATACGTGTTTACTGAACATTTCTTGGTATTAACGAATAAAATAAATAACATAATAGACAGTTGGATAGCTTAACGCTTAAGTTGGATAACTCTGGATACCGGGTGATCCTACGGGAGTTACCTACTGAGTAAAACCACGTCATACGTTAACAGCCTTAATGATAGACTGGCGAACTGTTACAAGGAAATAATGTTTTACCCTCCTATAGTAAATATAAACTAATTAATAACTACCTACATCATAATATAGTTTTAAGAATTACGCAGACGGAGCACCGGGCACCGAAACATGCTTCCTTACTAAATTGTCCATTGAGTTTTTAGGGTTGCCAGACGACTTATGTATAAAGACGTTTCTATAGTACGGTATATCCATCAACTGGTTGTGCATTAAGAATTTTATAGGCGTAAGTATTAGTCTAAGAAATATTGTAGCAAGTGTTTTAGGATCTACAATAAATAAATAAAAATAAATAAAATAAAATCAACATCCTTATGTTATTTGATCTTCTTTTTATAGTTTTTACTCAGCTGTACTATAGGAAGAATTATGTTTTTTTGGGTGCTGTACGCGTATTTTATTACTCGTACATGTGTCTTTTTCTATGGCGCTGCATACTTCGTTATATTTAACTTAGTTATGGTAGACAAATGTGGTGATCGAATATAAATTTATAAATTTAAAGCAAAAAAAAACGTTATTATAAACAAGCAATTTTTTCGAGTTATGCTCAGCAAGCACTTACATTTGATACCCATTTTGTAGGAGTGGCTTCTACCTCGTGGCCAAATTATTTCGCCTCCATCTTGGGTGTTCCACCATGTTAGATTTAGAATGACTTCACACAGCTGATGACAATGAATTATTTTCATTGTCATCGAAACTAAACGTGTATACAAAATTACAGCTCAATAGGTAGAAGTTGCAAAAAAGAAGTTGAAGTTGAATTGAGTTGCAAGATTCCACCCGAACAAACATTGCAAATTAAATAAAAACTTATAAAACATAAAAGCAATATCATGACAAGTAAACAATAAGGCCATTTCAGAGTCAGTTGCCAAACTCTCACCTACTTAACTGAGTAGGGTAATTTTCTGTTCAGACTTCATTGGAGACCATTACAAACGCTGTAATTTCTGCACAAACAATGTTTCTGAATCAAGATTCAATGGGATTTTCAAATACTCTGCACTGGAAAACTGGAATCGGAAATTCCTAAACTTTAGGACTGTTTAAAATACCAACAGAGCTAACTCCTTCCCCTCTATACCGGCGCGAGGCCACCGAGAGAGTGCTCTGGAATTATGAGTGAGGACCGTGCGCCTGCAATTTATCTAGCAGCAGACTAGAAACATGCATTAGATGAATTTTCAAGAAAAGTAGGCCGATGCTGAATGCGATAAAGAGCGCACAGTTTGTTAAAGAAGCTGTGTAATATACATACAGACATAATACCTTATATATTATTATCGTGACCAGAGTTGCAAGCAGGCGTCCAGCTGCTTTGAGTTTTTAAAATTGTAATGTGATAATATCGAATATCTTCTTCTTCTCATTAATTTTCATCCCATATATATATTCGTACTTAAATAAAAATTGAGTGTATCAGCAAAATTTAAAGTGCTAGTGCCTTCGCCGTAAAAATACTATTTTGCTCGCTTGTAATACAATCTACTATTTACTCACGGCTCAGCGTGTAGTGGTAAGTAAATTATCGTTTAAGTTGTACTTTAAGCTTTGAAATAACAAAAACTGTGTTATAAGAATCCGTGATGTAGTTTTTGCGTAGTGCTCGACACAGAGTAATAGAGTAAAAAAATCATCACAAATCTCACTGTATTGAAATAACAAGTATTTACGGCGTGCCTTTAATGGAATGGACAGACACTTATCTTTTAGTTTGTATCACTGCACCAAATAAATGCAAATATTTTTCGGTTACATATATTTAGGTATTATATCATTGTCATGAGACTCGCGACTCTTTCGCGAGGCCAGTAGCTTAATCGAGTTTATAGATATTAATAAAAAAGGTTTCGTTAAAATTTGTGGGAGTGACATTGCATTGCTGCTGCCAGTGAGATTCGAAGAAAAAGTTTCTGAATCTTCGAAACGTTTTCTACAAACGAGTGGTTGCTGCAGGAAGGAAATGTTTTAAATTTTCTTTCTGCGTTTTAATAATAATAATAATAATAAATTGTGGGACACAATTCACACACGGTTATTTAGTCCCAAACTAGGCAGAGCCTGTGCTATGGGTACTAAACAACTGATAAACATACTTAAATAAATATTAAACGACCAGACACGAAGCCAACAGACATGTTCATGCACACAAATGTTGGCCCCGAGCGGGGATCGAACCCGCGACCTCCGACTCAGAAGGCAGGGTCACTACCGACTGAGCCAACAGGCCCGTCAAGTTAATCACAGATCGGTACTTAGTTTTTGTAATTAACTTCTATAACAGGTGCCGATATTCACTATTTCATTAAGAAAGGAAAACGGAGTAAATTGTAGCTACAGCAATTATGCAAATAGATTATTTGTAGGACACTGTTCGTACTTTCTAGCTCATTTCTTGAAAGAGTACTATTGGTGTTTACTTGGATTGGTTGTCCATACTGCAATATCTATTCCCCTTAGACTGCTGCTCGTATTGAATTTTAAAAATAGATCATAGTCTTTACCCATTTCATGAGTAATCTATGTTCTCTCTGTGAGTTAAACGCATGGTTTATTTTAGACCGAGAAACTCTTTGCCAATTATATTAACTCGTTTATAATTTTAAATGAAAATGTAATATTTAACAAAGAATTTCCTTTGTAAATTATACCGTCATATTAGGTACGAGTCAGGTCACGTTCCCTCATTCAATTCAAACGGTGGGCTATAAAGTTTAAGAGAATAAAATAAAGCAGCGCTCGTGAACCAACCCATATATTGTCATCTTGCCGCTAAAAGCACGTCATAACTCAGCGCGTGACGGCCGGTAGGTACTGCATGCTCCGCTGCTGGCTCTGGAGAACATTTCTTTTTAGCGAGTCTTGATAACAACGCAATACTATTACGCTTATTTCAAGAAAGAAGCGTTCAAGAAATAAATTGAATTGTTAAAAAAAATGTTAAATACAATGAATAATATATTATTTTTTAAGTAACACTTGCAACTATGTACCTTCAATTCCCAAAAACTATAGCCATGTTAGCATTGTTCATGAATTTAGCTTAGGTACGAGTACCTACGAGTAGTCGTTCAGTCACGTGATTATTATGGCAGAATTTCTTTCAAGCCTCATAGGGTTGGATGGAGCGAACGGCAGTAGAATTCTGATTAGCACAAATCTCTAGCATTGTGCTCCATACCAATAGTTGCTGGAAAAGTGATATGGTATAGTGTTTAGAAAATCATTTTGCATATTACGATATTTATGTATCTTTGACTACATACTTATTTTCACCCCTGATTATTGTACCTAACTCGTACGCTTAAATTTTTAATATATGTTTTCTGACATTTCCATGGCTTCTAGCTGGGACCTTGTAAGTTCTACCCTCATATTATAGCAAGGAAATGTCATAGCGCAAAAAATACCCAGAATTCAAGGATACCAACCAACTTATTAAGGTGGGATGTTGTTATTTTAGGAGTTGTCGTTAACCGCGACATTCGAGGGTTTAATATTTGTATAATCAGCACTCCATACAAAACAAGGGGCGGTTCGTGCTCTATCGCTGGTAGATATCTGCGCAGTTGCCCACTTATGCGCAGGTGCGGTAGCTACAAAATAAATACATATTTCCAAGTCATTCAATTTATCAAGTGTTTATTGAAAAATATGCAGCCGAATACGGATCGATGTAAAATGTAATAAAATGAGAAATTTTAGTGTTTCTTTATTTATAGTGTGCGGATAAAATTCTTACAATATAAATTGTACAAAGTTTACGCAGTAAACATACATTCGTATATATTTTATACAGGGTGTTTATCGGCAGCCTTGACACTTGATGTATCATAATCTTTTAAATCGAACTCTCCAAAGATTTTTTAAAGCACCGTTTGTTTCCCGCGCTCTGCGGATTTTTTTATCAATCATGGCTGCCTGGATTAACGACCACCGTGCTTTTGCTGTAGAGGCTTGAAAAGTATTCAAGTGGATTTTCGCCTACTTTGGAAGGACGTAAGTTTTATTGAATAACTGACGCACCCTTAAAATTGTCAATTTTAAGCTGGGTAGGATACTTTTGGGGCTACAGCATCAGGTGCCCGATAACGTCGCAGAGGATCTGCAGTTTCAGTATCCACCGAAGAAAACTTAAATGGAGTGAGTAATTCGGTACTAGAAAATCCACAGATGCCACTTCGCACTCGGGCAGTTGTTTTAAGAATACCAATATCTACTTTGCAAGTCATGATGAAAAAGAAATTGAACTTCCACCCTTACAAAATAAAAATCGTCCAAAAACTTGATGAGAATGACTATCCAATCATGAGTGGCATATGCTGAAAGGATTGAGAATTTATCTTCAGAAACACGACTGCGTAGCGTTTACTGCAATGATGAAGCACATTTTCACCTCAGAGGCTACAAACAGAATTTTCGTTATTGGTGTCAAAACAAACAGATGGAAATCCATGAGGTGCCTTTTCATAGCAAAAAGGTAACTGTTTGGTGCGCAATATTTGGAAGAGAAAACTTAAGCCTATTTTTTTTTAATCTACCAAACCAAGCTGAGACCGTAATTTCTGACAGTATGAGATAATAACTTTATTTTGATTCAGAACTCTAAACAGTTTATTTTTTAAGCAAAACACGTGATTTCAGCAAGATGAAGTCATGGCACATACTCCTCAAACCTCAATTAATTTGGTAAGAAGATTATTCCCAAGAAAAGTCATCTCCCGGTTCGGAGACCTGAACTGGCCAGCAAGATCTCATTCCTTGTGATTTTTTAAGGTGATATCTGAAGAGTAAATTTTACCAAAACAAGCCGTTGACTCGGGCAGCTCAAGGAATATGCACGCACTGAAGTCCCACGGATTTCTAAAAACTTCTGCAACCGCGTTTATCGCAACATGCGTGATATATGGGAGGAGTGCGTGTATCAACAATGACATAATTTGAGAAATGTTACTTATAAAAACTAAAATCCGCACTAATGCTCTTCTTTTTGATATAATAAAAATTTATGTATTTAATTCAGTTTTTCTGATATTTTCATTCAAAATTTAAAATCTGCCACTCGACACCCTGTACATATATAATTTCATGTCTCTCTCTTTCACGACACGAATTAACTACTAAACAGATTTTGACGAAACTTCACAGTAATATAGCTTATACTTTAGAGTAACATAGAGTCCACGGCGAAATAAGTCGCGGTCGTCCGTTTTATGGAATATTATTCAAGTGGATTATATAACTATTTCATTTATACGGTGACGCATTTTGTGTAAAATGAATAAAACATCCCTGTTTATGACAGTGCAATAAAAAATAACTATGTCCATATTTCCCACTAGCGACTCTGCTTCTGGGTATTTATCCGTCTTCCGTCCACCCCACAATCCGTTCGCGAGCATTGGATAACTGAAATCGGCAATTTGTCGCCATTATATCGGTAAGAACGGCAATTAGTTTTCAATTAAATGATTTGAAAATTGCTTGAAATTGTTAAACATCCTGATAGTACTGTGAGAAGACTCAATTACTGCTTCATTTATAGGTCACAAGAAACTTGTAGAGTAATTTATTTAAGCGTGATCTCATTTGTGGTACCTACTTTTTTGAGGATTCCGCAGCCAAAGGTCTCAGACTACAATTTACTAAGTATAAAAGACTTTTAGACCGTTGTGGATTGCGGTATTTTTTTTAACCGAATATTATGGGTACGTTAAAAGCCGTTAAAAACGAGAGGTAACAAGAAACGCTTTTTATTGTTATTATTAATAGCGGGTGCCCAGCGGCTTTGCCCGCAAGGATCCAGTTTATTCCCGTTCCCGTGGAAATTTCTGAGAACCCCTTCACAGCGGTTGCCTACGATATACCATATTTCAAGTTTCTAGGTGTTGACGTATCGGAGTACCTAGTACGTATTTCTCTTTGTAACCAGTTTTTATATTTTCCCTTGGGAATGAGATATTTTCCTGTAGTAAAAAGTACTCTAAAAGTTGACCTAGTTACTCAGTTATCTCCAAACCAAATTTCATAAAAATTTTGCGTGATGTGTGCACAGTCAGAGGGATAGCCAGACTAAAATTTAAAAAATTGGTGTTAAGATATTTAAATCGATAACTATCTATTATTGCATGTACAGACACGGTCTCGTTACAGTTTTACTATATGTATGTATAGAAGATATGCTATTTTGTTGAAATATTAATACATAGTAGTGCTTGGTGTAATTACAGCGCAAAATCCAAGGAAAACCAGTCAATCGTAAGTTATGCTGATGCTAAGGATCGTGAAGGAAATGAAGGAACACACTTTTTTGGAAAAAATTAAATATAGCACAATAATACAATGGCTTGAAAAAATATAGTAAATTTTATCTTAAATAGATGAACATTTATTTTTTAATTTTATTTATGCGGAGACTCCCCGTAAGTTAGAATGAAATCACATTTAGCCTTTCCCCTTCTCAGCGACCCGCACTTCCGCTTTGAGGTAATGATATGAGGTTTCAAGTTATTACCCCAGTTACCGGGTGCGGCAACCATCCTGGCCGCTTCTTGCGGACGGTCCCGGCTACTTACTGATCAAATCAACTTTGTATACTACGTCTTTATAAATTATTAAATTAAAAGTGTTACAACAGCCAGCTTCATCTTAAGAAGACGTCAAATATCAGAAACAAGAACAATGATATCCGAAATGTCGAAATGGCCGAAAATCAGTGAGGCTCGGGTTCAAATCCTGGCATGTACCAATGAGTTTTTCAAAAACTTACGTACATATTTATCACTAGCTCGACGGTGAAGGAAAACATCGTGAGGAAACCCGCAGGTCTCAAAATTAATTCTGAGACATGTGTAGGTAAATAGACCTGGTCCGGCGATGGGCTTACCACCTATCACGTATATAGGGGTCCAATGTATCTCGTAAAATGTGGGTATATCCAGTAATGGAATACCTTTGCCTACCCCCTCGGGGATGCAAGGCGTGAGATTATATTATATATTATTAAGAACAATGATAGCCCTGCGGTTACCGAACCAGCTTCTCGTAAGGCTCGGGTTCGAATCCAAGCGAGTGCAATGTACTTTGTTTAAAGTAAGGTGCATAATTTCATACTTGCTCGACGAAAAAAGAAAATATTATGGAGAAACCCACCGGTTTCAAAGTTGATACTGAGGCCGGTCCAGTGTAGGGCTCACCACATGTCATGTTTATAGGGGTCAAAAAATATACTGGGGCAAAATGGCTATTTCCAGGAATGGAATACCTCTGCCGACCCAGCGGGAACAAAGTTTGTTATAGATAATTTATTGGTTCTTAAATATATACTTTATATTTAGCAGATACAGAGCAGTTCTATTTTTCTGTAGGTACAAAAGCTTAAGCAATGTAGGCATTTCCTAGGAAAGGATTTTGACAAATTTCAACGATACCTAATGTGAAAGCGAAATCATCAGAAAATCTCAGGACCCGCTAGATCTTGAAAGCTGAAGTTTGGAGTCTAAGTGTAGCTTTTGTACCTACAGAAAATAAATGATTTTTGACTTTGACTTTTGGAATAAATGAAGATGAATTATGTTTTTTAGAAACAATGCTTTAAATATAACTATGAAAGAATATTCGAAATTCCCAAGGAAAAGCAAAAAAGGATTTATCCGAAAATCAGAAGTCGCTAGATAATCTGTAGTATAAGGAATTACTAAGTACCTACTTAATGATTTTTAGAAATCCTAATATAATATCCTAACTAGCAGATGTAATATGCATGGAGACCCTACCTCATGATCTAGAACCGTGATTAAACTACATAGTTAAATTGAGATTTAATATGAATGAGTTGAATTTTCGATAAGCATCAGCAAGTAAGTCAAGTAATATAAGAGTTGGTGAATATTTAAGATCATTAAAAATCGATATCGGAATACCTATGGAAATACTAATGTGGTTGTAGAAATATTTTGCAATTTAAACGTTGTATAAGAATATAATAGAACTGCATGTAAAATAAATTGCTTGTAAAATAAATTCGAAAATTTATGTAAAAACGGTTTTTTACGGTGCTTGACCAAGAACTTGATAGATAATGCTATTGTGTCTCGTTTTTTCTTGACGAGTTAATTTTAACTGACATTTTCTCTGAAAGATTCTCTTTAATAGACTCCTAGACAACTAAACGGTATACATTTTCATAAAAATTGTGGGGATCATAACAGGCATTTTAACTTACTTTTTCTTGTATTCCATTCCGTTATATTTCGAAATCATGCAGTGTTCAGGAACACATGAGAAGCGAGGGCGGGTCACTATTTAGGTAATAAGAAAGTATTAGCTTCCAGATATAAACTTCATAACAACTAAATGTTCTATTAAAATTTCTCGTTGACAACTAATTAGAAAACCCAAAGGACTCACTGTTGTGTGGCGAGGTGAGGTCCCGTAGCCGGGCCACAGTTTCCACATCAGAAAAGGGTCTTTATTTGTTTTCAAGTCTATTGTTGCTTTGGGCTTCATTTTATTTATATTTCTCTTATTTCATGATACTGCGGTAGCTGGGGTGGATACCGAAGTTTAATGATTGAGTGCCTACAACTGGAATAATAATACGTTTCCAAATGAAACACAATTGAATGGCTAAGGTGGTTTAGACGTATTCAGCAGATGATTAAAAGGCGTCTAACGAGACAAGTATATTACTCATATAAGGCGGTTGTGGGTGGGCGAGTTGGTGGAGAGCAACCTAGGCGTACCTACATCGATCAGACTGGCGATCTGTTGAAAAAAAGTAATGTAAAAAGTAACTGAAACTGACGAGCATGTATGTGTCGATTGATGGATGTAGCTGAAACGCGAAACCCGAGAAGTGTGGCAGGTTCGTAGCAGGGGTGGTACACTATCTCAACCTACCTCATCGGGAAAAAGATGTGATAGTATACTACCTTTTTTTTATTAAAAAAATGTGGTAAAATATTTTTACACCGCCATATTAACAGAAGGTATTTTTTATAACACTAAGGCTGATCCCTTAAGTCTTTTATAACTCCCACACGAGTGAGCCACATGTTAGAAAGCAAATCCTTTGCGCTTTATATATTTTACTAGACGTAAAGGTACAAGTAAACTTTACCTCTTTACAAATGTGACATGTTAGGAATCAATATGGGATGGGTGATCAAAACTAAATTATTTTACCGAACTCGAGCTATCAAAAGATTAACCAGTGACGACACACTTGTTTCCTTTATCCGGGTGTCCGGACGTCAAAAAGGGATAATCCGGGACGCGGACAGGTTAATCCGTCCGATGTCGGGGCAAAAATGTAACAACTATCCCGACCCCGACCCCTGTCTATCGGTGGGAATTTATTGTCCACTTTGTAGTATTTACCGGTTGTATAAGGTTAAAAAAATTACGTCTCGTCAAAGACAAGTAGTGGCCGCAGACAACTACTTACCGTTTTGGGTACAAGTTGTATACCTACTGGTTTGATTGAATGAAGACTTGACTATCTTTTGAGAATAGGAAGTAATACTGCAATGTTCTGGAGCCAGAGAGCAGAACTAGCGTATACAGTCAACCATTTTTTGACAAGTCAAATGACAGTCTCATTAGATCGGGCCGTACAATACAGTGCAGGTAAGAAGAGTAATAATAAAAGTTTGATACGTTTTCACAGAGTAGTTTTACCGTTAATTAAATAACATATCTACGATACCATGCACCGCTGCAGTTTGTTTACGATGTGTGCTAGTACGGTAGCGCCATCTGCACCAAGCTTTGCTTATGCCTATCTTCAGCAAAGTTTCTTGTGATTGATTTGCTGGTTAGTATTATTAGAATAGCTTCAACAAATCACGATTTCTTAACCGATGCGAGGGCGACACGCTACGCCTTTAATAGACGCGGTCGCCAGCAATTAGCACCCGGGAAACGTTCGATTGAATCGGATGGCCAATTACTGCCGGATTAACGACAAGTTGGCTAACATCAACTTCGCAGAAGACAATTGCCTAAATTTTTGTGGCTCGCTAATATAGATACTAGAACAACGCATTTATGAAATGAATCCTGCTCAATTTATTGTGGTTTTCTCGGCTGATTTGAATTCGGGGATATAAATGAAGACTAAAACAATAAAATAGTTTAGTAGTTGTATAAGGCCAAGCCAATAGGTGGGAGTCCCCCCTATTGGAGAAATGGATGCGTCTGCACGCGGCAGGCACTCAGCCCGGCGCAAGACTTAATTAAATTAGTTATGTATTATTAAAACAATATTTACTAACACTAGGCTAAGTATTGTGTTACCAATATATATGGATTTATAATCTATGGATTTATCTATGGGCCTCGAGTCTGAAATAAAATGATTTTATTTATTTATTTATTTATTTTATAATCTGAAATAAATTATTTGAATTGAAAAATTGAATTGAATAAGTCGTTTTAGATTTCTAGATATTGTAGCACTTTTATGTATATTTTTTTTATCAATTTTTTATGGCGGTGTACATACATTGGCCATTATACCTATATAAAAAATCTTTAGAAGAAATTGAAAAGCCCAAATTTCACACGCAACTTGATCCCGGCTAAATCAGGTTTTAAATCACGGGTTTGCATCGTATAGCTACTGTGCTTAGCCCACTGGCTTGGTTTTAACGGAAATTCGTTTTACCTGTAAATTTTTTCAACGCTTGCCGATAAAATAATATACACTCGCGTCTTTTCCCCGGGGGGTTTGACAGAGGTATTCCATTACTGGAAGTGCCCGCTTTTCAGCAGTGTTATATTTATCGAACCACTAAACATGACAGGTGGCTCATCGCTGGACGAGGGTGTTCCTGCCTCAGTAACTACTCAGGGCCTTACGAATTTTCTCAGGATGTTAGCCTTCATCGGGGAGTATCAATACGGTTATCGAAACTATAGATCGGTTGCTGTGTAAACATTATTTACGTACTACTTAATTAGTAAGATAAAAAAAAGACGTGTGGCACTCGGGGACTGCCGCGGTAAAGCTATTGCATAGCATTTTGTATCAACAAGACTGCCGAAAACAAACGACGTTAGACAATGCACGGCCTTCAAGCCACACCTCCTGGCCCGTCGGAGTGGGGACCGTGAGGTTTTTATTCGTTACGGAATTTCTGGATTCGGTCCCCGCGCTCAAGGCCCTCGATAGAAGGCATCCATCCATCCATCCATCCATCCATCCGTCCATCCGTCCGTCCGTCCATCCGTCCGTCCATCCGTCCGTCCATCCGTCCGTCCCTCCGTCCCTCCGTCCGTCCGTCCGTCCGTCCGTCCGTCCGTCCGTCCGTCCGTCCGTCCGTCCGTCCGTCCGTCCGTCCGTCCGTCCGTCCGTCCGTCCGTCCGTCCGTCCATCCGTCCGTCCGTCCGTCCGTCCATCCATCCATCCATACATCCATCCATCCATCCACCCATCCCCGTCCCCGTCCCCGTCCCCGTCCCCGTCCCTCCGTCCGTCCGTCCGTCCGTCTGTCTGTCTGTCCGTCCGTCCGTCCATCCATCCATCCATCCAACGTTAGACAATGCACGGCCTTCAAGCCACACCTCCGTGCCCGTCGGAGTGGGGAGCGTGAGGTTTTTTTCGTTACGGAATTTCTGGATTCGGTCCCCGCGCTCAAGGCCTGCAATAGAAGCTATGCAATAGCTTAATAAATTCACGAGTCAAGGGTTGAGAGAGGTATTCTACTCCTGGAAATACTTGCCTAGTCTAATATCTAAGATACAGGCTTGGTCTAGTTTAGATAATAGTAGTAATTCTTTTAAATTAGTGTACATTAATGATACAGTTTCCATATCCTTTTTTCCATAAATATTCAAAACACTAAATATGTTCGTAGTTTTAGTGATCGAACTAACCTTCTATAATAAGACTACTTGTTTATCGAATTAAAAATGCATATCTGTATAAAAAATGGATTACTTGTTATTTATAACTAATTTTTTTTGTGTACCTTCCTTTAGTAAATCAAAAAACTTGAGAGGTGTCAAGGGACACCCGGATGGAACGAAGTTCCATCATCATCATCATCATCACCACCACCACATCCACCACTACCACCACCACCACCACCACCATCGTCATCGTCATCATCATCAACATCAACATCATCATCATCATTATTAGATTTATCATAGAGCTTCAACTATAGCACAAAGTGTCGGTCGTTACAACTTTTGGTTTTAATTTTTTTCCGTCTAGCCCCCTTTCGCGACGCGCGTTATGAAACTACGTTCCATAAACATGTTAATTAATATTTTCACCAGTTATATTTTCGGATCTCTAAATTTGATGTAGCGGTGATGTTCATACCACCTCGTATGACCATTGCGCGACCAGAGTCACACCTACCTCAGAATTAATTCTAGAGCCTGCTGGTTTCGTTACGATGTTTTTCTTCACCGTCAAACCTTATCTTGTGTGTAATCAAGTAGTTCTATGAATGGTCTACGTTTTCACACAATTTAATTTCCTTTTAGGTCACATGTGATAAAAAAAAATTAAAATATATAATCAGGGGGGACCTTATCACCGAAGTTTGTATACCCCATAATATAAAAACTGTGTTGTTAGAATGACATCTAAATATCTAGATCATCTAAAATATATAATCTAATAATAGTACATTATGGTACAAGTGAGTAAAGTTGGTGATTACCGCTGAGGCGCCATTGAGACCCGAGCCGTAGGCGAGGGTCATAAGAGAGCCGAGGACGGTAATCATCAATACACACGTGTATCATACGACGTTTTTCAACACACTTGTGAATAAATAATACTAAAAAATCATTTTAAAATAATCATTCGCAATGGCGGGGAAAATTAATTGGTTTTCCAATTTTTTATTTATATAATTTGGAAAAGGCAAAAGGATCTAGGCCCATACAGCCTCGTTTTCCTATGCGCTCGCATCTTACAATGGCGATCGGCCATGGACTAAAAAAATTAGGTTTCTTTTTCTTTGGTTTGTCGTGGATAGCGTTTTAGCCACGTACAAAATGGGGTATTTAAAGTTTTTACAGAGAAAACCAAAGTTATATTTGAGTGAAAGTTTTGTTTATTAAACACGTACAAGTTGAAATGATCTATTTAAATACGAAGTTGCATGAAATGAGCAAGCCATATTTGTGTATTAATTTATTAGTACGATTGAATACGATCTTTTTTGTATCGAAACTTTTTTAAGAACAAAGCAACTCTAGCAACAAAATTGAAAAAAAAAATCTATAACTCACTAGTGAATAATAGCAAACAAAAAGTCTCAGTTTGATTATAGGTGTCATTATGTGCCTAATTGCAGTGAAATTAGAGCCACTTTATGAGCAAGTGTGTTGAAAAAATCTTTAAAGCTTTTTACCTATCCCCTATGCCTACGCTAAAGCCCTATATTCATAGCATACACACTGAACCCTCGGTGCGCTTGACAATGATGACTCAGTTTCAATGAAGAATTTTCAGGGATTGGAAATGGACAGTCATCAAGAGAACAATAAAAGCTCGTTACATGCTGCAGAGGAACAAGTGCACGACTACAATTGTTGACAGATGTCAACGCTGGCTTGTGCTTGGCTTGCGGACTAGTACGCTTTTGTTTCTATCTGTATAATCGCGAATGGCGAATCAAAATGACTAACAAAGTACATAGCATTTATAATTTTGCTTACATCATTTGGTTGCGATAAATGCAACAATGATACAGGAACAAGTAGTTATTCATCATGTTTAATCATTCGCTCAGCGCCGATTGTATAAGGGTGCATTACATATTATGTTTAATTTTACCGATAATTTAACGACCCGCATATTCGCACAATCTCGCAAAGCGCATTGTTTTTGTGAAATGGTATCGATGTGAATGTTGCACTGCAAATACCAATACATCAGACCAGAGCTGTCGGAAAATAAATAGCGAATATGTTGGAGTAGGATGCAGACTATGACGGCGCCAAAGTTGAATGCTGCAATTCTCTGAAAGCCATTATTAATAGGTATTCGACGATGAAATAGGTTCGTCTATTTGCACCTCTATGCAGCTGTTACGTGTTATAATGACTCCATTTACCATACCAACATCGCATCAAATAGAAATAATCAAAATAAAAAAAAACACAAACCGACTTCAACGAATAGCAACTAATAAGACTATTATTTGCATATTCAACATCCATTACCTACTGTTACGCTGATAGCGAGTGATTTGCTGATGTCCGTTGAGTAGTTCCGTTCTACAGCTGAAGGTCATTATCAGTTTTTCACAAAACCTATATATAGGACTAACCTTGAGGTATACCCGATCAAACAAAAAATAATAATTTCGAAATCGCTTCAGATTTGACGGAGTTATGGTAACATACCAAAAAAAAGATAAAAATAACATTTTCTACGAATTGAGAACCTCTTCTTTTTTTTTAAGTCGGTTAAAAGTAATAGATACCTTCTTACTTAGTTTCGCAACAGCAATCTGATAATAAAATGCTTATTTTCTATTTCTGTACCTCAAAGCTCGCAACCTACCTTTTTACTAACGTTCCATAAGAATATACGTTGAAAATAATTTTCTTTTGTTATATTTACCTTCAGCTAATAGAAGATAATCTTTTCCATAAGTAGGTGCTACATCTATAGATTATAAGAGCATATAAGATAACATTTAAATATTTGGATTAAAAAAAGAAGCTTCATCTGCTGTAGGTTTAGCAAATAAGCAGTATAGTCTGATACTAATAAAGATTAACTACTATACATTTGCGCGCCGAGTTGTTCGAACAAAGGTTTACGCGAGGGTTAGAGCGGATTTTATTTTGTTAAAATAAATGTAATTTAAATCCAAAGAGTAAAATACTTACTATATATATACCTTTTAATTAAGTTTAGATAATATATGTTATAACTATTATCAAATAATTACAAACTACCAAATAACAAAAAAGAATCCTGTATTACGCAAAAAAAATGCTTCTGTTATAAAAATGCCGTGCATAAAACAGAGCTAACAAAAGTGAAGTGATTTTTAATAACTGTAGCTTTATTTTTAAGGATATGGAGCTATTTGAAGATAGAACTAAAAAAATAAAATCTAGCAGAAGCAATAACCTGTGTTAAGCACACATACGCTGTATTCTCGTCTGTCCACCTGTCCTTTCCACGTCGTTTTACAGAGCACAAGTAAACGGAACTTGGTGATCGAGCCCGGTTGAGCAAGATTCTTTGTGAAATAAAGTATGTATTGATACGGTTGCAATGATATAAAGGTACATCAAGACCATTGTATCTTTGCCCAAATTGTTTTATAAAAAACAGGCGAGTGCGAGTAGAACTCGCGCCCTGATGTTTCCGTATCATTTTAGAGTTTAAAATGCTCAGTTTTGCAATTCCCCTCAGAATGACAAATTAATTTATTTTTAAATATTTTCCTTCTGCTTCGACACATTTAGCTGGAAGTAGGAAGGCGCTATTCTTTTAATTAGCTATACTATCTATACTAATATTATAATGATGGAAGATTTGTATTTTTGTAATTTTCATTAATCTGCACAACTTGGGTATCGGTTTTATAATGTAATGTATTATACTATTTTATCTAGTAAGCCGCAAGCTATCAGCCCCTATAATCGTAATTTGAAAGTGGAGCCCTATCAAACCGGGGCGCGCAATAATCCGAACGGCGTAAATATAAAAAGCAGCTGGGCGGCACGTTCGGCTCTCGAGCGTTGAGAACTAGGGCAATTTGCTTAATTAAGATTAACTTGAAACTTGAGAGTGATTTGATGTAGATACTGTTATTGTACATAAACCAAGTTTCAGTTCTCAAACTTAATGAAAATTAGTAGTTCTTCATCAAAAAGGTATTAATAAAGAAATCTTTGAGTTTCCATTTAGGATAAATAGTAAATCGCCGGTGATAATTTAACCAGCAATACATTAGACCATAACTTATTGTTTATTATACCTACTTATGTTATCTCGTATGTGGATTGAAATTCGATGATAAATTAGTGCTAGTAGATAATGTTTTTTCTAAAATCATGCTACAATCATAAATTAAATCGGAAGACTCAAGTAGTACTGTTGGGATGAGATCCATTCAAGGAAAAAGGAAAAAACTTGCAAGAAATCTGGCTAACCTAATAGGTACGCTTACCGTATAGCCGCAGGCAATTACAAAAATTAACACTCCGCCAGGAATCCCGCAATCTCGCAAATGATTCCGCGGGACTGTTTATTGGATTCCCGCGGGATCTGTCCGAGATTGTTAATCACGCCGGGGATTATGAGACGTCCCGCGTCAGATGTGGTCACGGTTGTAATAAACGAAAGTTGCTTTTCTTGTTTATCTTATTTATATTTTTGGTATTTGCTTAGAAACTCAAACCACATTGCGAAGTTGCGAGTTAACAACATTTCTTTTTTTTTATATAAAAAAAGGAATGCTTTGTATACAACTGTTCATAACTGAGAGAGGTAATATTAAAAAGTCAATAGGCACATATAATATTACTAGCGACCCGCACCGACTTCGCAAGGGTGCAATGCTTATACTAAAACCTTTCTCTTGAATCACTCTATCTTTTAAAAAAACCGCATCAAAATCCGTTGCGTAGTTTTAAAGATTTAAGCATACATATGGACATAGGGATATAGGGACAGAGAAAGCGACTTTATTTTATTCTATGTAGTGATATGTAGTGATAACTGATTATTAATACTTAATCATTATGTCAAATCCACATCGTTTATTACAAAGTTTATAAGAAAAATCTCAAAATCGCTTTGTTAAAAGAACATATTTGCATTGTTGTTACAGTTTATTTTATACAGTAAGCCTTTATGCAGATTTCATATTCAATTTCCGATAACAGAATTTATTGTGGGGCTGATGCGACGCCCTGTAACTTTTTGATTTGTTACTGTTGGCATAAAGGTGGATTTCAATACTGACTCTTCATTGGAATAAACTTGAAAATTTTTTAATAGGGCCTCAGATGTCAGCCTTCTTTAGTCTATGTGATAAACTAAAATAAATGATATAAAAAGCTTATCTAATTTATGAACCTAAATAACATATTTTGAGGTCGCCGTATTTTTTTTGCGACAATCCCCGATAGACAGATGTTTTTAAGACCCACATAAATAAAAAAAAAAACTTCGTTGCGGTGACTGCAATCGGAAAGTGGTATAGTGGATAAAAAAGTAAGGCTTCTATATTCGGGCACTTAACTATTTAACATATATGAAAACAATTACGTAAATAATTGAAACGCGCAATGCAGATATTCTCAGGCAGGTGTGGTGTGTGGTGGGTGCCGGCAGCAGAACCACACGTCGGCGTCGGCGATAACACGTTTTCTAAACTGTCACATCACTAAAGACGTCGCTCTTTGATGTCAAACCAAAATGAGCCCTTATTATCTGAGTGACAAAGTCTGGATTCACACGACATTCTAACGTGGGGTGTGTGCGACCTATTTATCATTGTCTCGAGATGAATGATTAGTGTGACAGGTACCGCGGAATTTGCTTATGAATTCCAGCACTAAGGGTTATTGGGCTTGGTTTGATTAATGCTGAATTTTGGTGAATTTATTGAATAGTCAATCGCTCCTAATATTAGTTAATACCACTAATTGTCGAAAGCACGAATAATTAATAATATGGGCAAATTAGATAGTTGAAAACTGTATTAACACTAGCTTTTACCTGCGGCTTCGCTCGCGCACGTTTTTTCACCCCCATATGGATTGAATTTTGAAAAATCCTTTCTTAGTGGATGCCTACACTGTATAAGCTATCTATGTGCAAAATTTCAAGTCTCTAGACCCAGCGGTTTAGGATGTGCGTTGATATATCACCAATCAGTTTATCATTTCATATATATAGATAACTATTCAATTATCTATACATGGATATAATAAAACCCTAACGGGGCCGTGATTTTAACAGTAGTGTGATGTAGATACTAAAACACCAATTTTTTACATTTTGGTATGTGTCTGGTTGTGCACGCATCACGCAAAAACTACTTTATTAATATTTTAATGAAATTTGGTGTGGAGATAACTAAGTAACCAGGTCCAACATTTAGAGCATTTTTTTCAGCGGGAGAATGTCTTATTCCCACGGGAAAATAAAAAAACTGGGTAAAAAGAGAAATACATACTACTCCGAAACGATAACACCTAGAAACTTGATATGTAGATGTCTTATACTCATATGTCGTAGGCAACCACTCTAGAAGGATTTTTGGAAATTCCTTCAGTAACGGAAATACACAGGATCAGCGCGGGCAACGCCGCTGGGCACCCGGTATTTGTAATATGGTATGTACTATCGACGCCGACGACGACGTTGTACGACGACGCTAAGTCAGGTTAGAGTTTGTTTTATAGATAAATAGATGAAGACGTAGGTACTGTATAGTACACTACTCTGCTTCTTTGTCGTATGAACAATGCGTGAGCAACGGAACCAGTTGGACCATGGGTCTTTACTAGGGCCAGTTGTCCAGCTTTAAAAATAGTTGGACCACAGCACTTTTTGAGAGTTCCGTGGTTTAATTCATTTAAAAAAATTCTTGCCAACTCTAAAAACCCTCAACTGCATCTTGCTTGGGCAAGTGCAAGTGGGCACCAAATTTAGAAAGGAGTATAAGCTCCGTGGTTAAATTTGATATTCATTCCAATTTCTAATTCAATTCCATCGTATGGCTGGTTACCGCAAACCCATTAGTAACGTAATGGGTGCTTAAACCAAATTAGAAACACTTGATATCGAATGAAAACTATCGACTCCTGCAAATATCGTAGATGTGACGTGGCCTGTATATTATTAGAACATGGCTTAGCACTATTTATTATTCTGTGGTATCGCGAAGAACGAACTTGAGTGCAAACATCTTATTTCGAAGTAGTGGGTGCAAAGCGGCGTTGCCCGCGCGGATCCAGTTTATACCCGTTCCTGTGCTAATTTCCCACAATTCCTTCTTAGCGGTTACATAAGACACCTACATACCATAAAATAAAAAATAAATAATCTCACGCCTTTTATCATCTAGGTGATAAGCCGAGGTATTCCATTTCTAGATATACCCACTTTTCACGAGATATTCTTTGGACCCCTAAACGTGATAGGTGGTGAGCCTATTGCCGGGCCGGGTCTTTTACACATGTCTCAGAATTAATTCTGGGACCTGCGGGTTTCTCCACGATGTTTTCCTTCACCGTCAAGCTAGTGATAAATATGTACGTAAGTTTTGAAAAACTCATTGGTACATGCCAGGATTCGAACCCGAGCCTCACTGATTATTATCATGTGAAGCAGACTCTTTAGCCGTAATGCTATCACTGCTCTATCACACGCATCACGCAGAAACTACTGGACGGATTTTGATCACATTTGGTATGGAGATAGAGCCACGATAGAGAGTAGGCAAGCAGGGGGGCGGGCTCCATCCGACATATACATATAATAAAACTTTAACGGGACCGTATCTGTACATGAAATATTTTTTGAAAATTTTAGCGGTAGTATAATAGTTATCAATTTAGATACCAAAACACAAATTTTTGAAATTTTTGTCTGTCTGTGCAGGCATGACGCAAAAACTACTTTACGGATTTTGATGAAATTTGGTATGGAGATAACTGAGTACCCGGGTCAACAACTAGGGTACTTTTTAATTTTGAAAAATATTTCATTCCCACGGGAAAATATAAAAACTGGTTTAAAAGAGAAATACGTCGTACTCCGAAACGATGACACCTAGAAACTTGAAATATAGTATGTAGGTCTTGAAATATGTCGTAGAAAACCGTTATGAATGAATTTAGAAAAATTCCTACGGGAGCGGGAATAACCGGATCATTGGGAACTTAATAAATTGGCTATGATACGATAAGCATAGATATGACAATTCATCATTCATCCACTCTTTTCTGCTTTACTGCTCTTTTCTTTTTCGTTAATAATGTTTTGATGACGTTTTTGGTATTTGTTAAATACAAATGGAAATATAATTTTGTATTTATTATTATTAAGTGTGTAAGAATTAACAGTTACAAAATAAACTGAAATTACAAAGCTTGCAACTTAATCCATAGCTATACAGAACAATACTAATGTCATGCAAACAGAAGGAATCCACGTACTAAGGTCAGCCATTACTCCAATTAAAAACTAGTTATAAGAGAAATACTTACTACTCCGAAACGATAACACATAGAAACTTGAAATATGGTATGGTATGGTTGGTGTCTTATATGCCGTAGGCAAGCGCTATGAAGGGGTTTTTTGAAATTCCCACGGGAACGGGAATACACTGGATATATGCAGGCAACGCCGCTGGGCTCCCGCTAGTTTGTACCTAATTAAATTCCACTTGCGAGTCTTAAAAATTCGTTTACGAATGGAAAACTTATACGGGCTATAATTTTACCACGGGAACGGGACTTACGCAGGTTAAACCGCGGGGCGCTGTTAGTTATATATATTATTACAAATTAACTAAACTACCTATTCTTCTAAGAACAATGAGACATTACAAAAGGTAAAACATTATGTCGATTTTACATCCGCGTTACCTCCTTTACCATCTCTGGTGTGACATAAATTTCTCCCGTTACTCTATCCGTCTGTCAATTCAATACGCGTCAAATGCCTTATATATCCATATTCGGTAGGTGGTCCAAATGCACTCGAACATCCGTGCCGCACTGATGATTTGAGATCGTGTTAAGAATCCATGTTAGCAGCTTATCGAGTAGAGTATGTATACTGACAAGAACTGAAATGTACAGGAGATAATGAAATGTATGTCTTGAAACCGTAAGGGAGTTATAATATGGATAAAATATTAATATGGATTAAAAAACACGCGTCGAAATGAGAACCTTCTCCTTTTTTGAAGTCGGTTAAAAGGAGCAAAAAGTTTTGTTGTTTGTGAAAAATAGGCTCCTAAATTATTTAAACAATTTAAAAAAATGTTTTTTAAAACTCTTACTTTTCTGTGTATAACATGGGCTGTACGAGACTTACGCGGGTGAAATCGTGGGAAACAGATACTTGAAAATAAAATAAGTACCTATTGTGCAAAATGGCGTATTACATTTACAACCTAGATTATTGGATGAATAACAACAATACTTGGATCAGATTTCCTCCTGCATAGCGCTACCAGATTTTACAAATCTTTATGTATCATTAAAATTCAATAATGTGACAGCGTTGTTGTGGAAATGATGCGATGTGGTAGGTAACTATTCAATATTGACATTCAATAAGTGCATTACTACATTCGTGTCGAATAGAAAATATAATTACTTTTATTGAATTAATTTTTCAATGGTGGTGGTTTGTATGAAGATTCATATACGGAAACACAGACTATTTGTCAAGTTGTCCGCTCCGACTGAGATCGGGCACACATCCGTGATACATGCGTATATCTGTGTCGCGCAACTCGCTGACTTATAGGATAATTTAGAACTGTAGTTGAATATATAGTACGACCCGGGGCCGCATCAGCGGCGAGATATCATGATCCAAAATTCTTTGTAGAGTTCAAATTATATCAGATAATATAAAACGTGGAACCTATAGTACGGTAGAACTTTAGTGAGTAGATATTAGAATTTCGTAGAAGAATCAAGACTCCGAAGTTTTGATAAAACAAAACAGAAATGTTTACTCGTAAAACGATTAAATTCTTTCCCAGTAACGGAAACGGGACTCGTGTGTTTATTTATATCGCTGTTATTGTTTGTTATTTCTAAGGAAGAATTTGTTTTTGTGAATCTAGTGCTCGGAACAAAATTATATAATTTGGATAAGCAAAATGTTGCATTATTATAAAATACCACTATTCCCAGCGATTTCTCACACGTAAGTCCCGTTACCGATGGAAAATTATAGCCCATGCTACTCCCAGAAAAGTAAACTCCACTGGTGAAAGAATTTAAAAAATCGGTCCAACAGTTGCGGAGCCTATTGATTACAAAGAAACATACAAAAAAGCAAATCTTTCCTCTTTATAATATCAATGAAGATTATGAACTTTTTACTTTTTATTTGAGCTAAATACTAATATATATGCTGCGATCGATGGACGAATAATTGGTTTAGCGACTATTTACAAAATAGGACGATCCGCAGAGTTGTCAACGGTGTGGGGGGCGCAGAATGTGATGTAGTGCTGGGCGTCCCTATCGGTTCAGTGTTTGGGCCAATCGGCTATATTATGCACGTAAATAGCGTGCCTAATGTCGTCGAGTACTGCCGAGTGTTTATGTATGCTGATGACATGTGTTTCCTTTACTCCTTTAAGGATATTAGTGTAATAACGAATGTTTTACAGTTACATTTAAACAGTATCACTACTTGGTGATACTGTTTAAATCTTACTGTAAAACATTCTTAATAAACAATTCTGTGTACTATGTATCGGGAATTTGTCAATAAAACAAAAAATACAAATTATTCATCTAAATTTATTTTATCGCCTTCAAAGTAGGCCCCATCGCTTGCAAGTTGCAATACAACATCGCACCGCTTCACCCAGTCTTCCATACATTTTTCATAGGCTATTTGCGGTATGGCCTTTAGCTCATTTAGCGAATTTTCTTTTATGGCTTCTATCGACTCAAAACGTTTTCCTCGAAGTGGTAATTTTAACTTGGGAAATAAAAAAACGTCAGACGGAGCCATATCAGGTGAATACGGTGCTTGGTCGAGTACTTTTGTTGAATTTTTCGCTAAAAACTCTGTCACTATAATGGCTGTGTGTGATGGTGCATTATCATGGTGCAGCATCCATGAGTTGTGTTGCCACAAATCTGGACGTTTTCGGCGGATACTCTCACGCAAACGCTTTATGACGCCTAAATGATATTCTTTATTCACTGTTTCTCCCTCTGGAAGGAATTCGAAGTGAGAACCACACCACGGTAGTCAAAAAAAACTGTCAGCATCACCTTGATTTTGGAGCGACTTTGCCGCGGTTTTTTGGGTTTCGGCTCGTTTTTGAAAAGCCATTCTGAAGACTGTTGGCTTGTTTGCATGTCGTACTCATAAACCCATGTCTCGTCGCCAGTTATTATACGTTTCATAAAGGTTGGATCCGTAGAAGCTCTGGAAACCATGTCTTCAGCGACATGCTTTCGCTGTGCTTTTTGAACAAAATTGAGCTCTTTTGGAACTAGTCGAGCGGCGACGCGTTTCATGCCTAAAATGTCAATAAGAATGTTGTGAACGGACTTAAAAGATATGTTCACCTCACTAGCCAACTCCCTCAGACTCATACGTCGATTTTCGAGCACTAGCTTCTTGATTCTGTCGATGTTTTCTTTGGTCGTAGCGGTTGAAGGTCTACCAGAACGAGGCAAGTCTACTACTACTTTTCGGCCTTCTTTAAAAGCCTTATACCATTCATAAGCCCTTGTTTTCGATAATATACACGATTCGCCGTAGGTTTTTTGCAACAGTTTTAGTGATTCACCACATGAAATATCATTCGAAACACAAAATTTAAGGCACACTCTTTGTTCAACAATATTTTCCATTGTAAAAATCGCCGAGGACTCAAAACTATGACCAACAAAAAGTGAAGTTTTAAACAAATTAAATGACAGATCCCGCTCAAATTTTACGCTGTAAATCAGTACAGTGCTACGAACATGCAGTAAAAAAATTAGAACGACCTCTTTTACGCGGGTCTTTTTATTGACATATTCCCGATACTTTTTACACAGAGTAGTATAAATATATACATAATATCAAAATAAATATGTATATAAAAAAAGTCGTCAAAAGTGGCGTTTTAGTGTGGTTGTGAGGCTTTGAGGGTTTATGCAAAGCATGTTTACAAAATAATATTTTTTTTGTTAGAAAAGAACAAGAAAAAAACTACCTAACGTTGTTTTGTTTTTTATAATTATGTTAAATCTATTTCCCCCTAAATATTCGTACCTACCCTTTAAATATTTGCATTTGATTTAAAATGACTTAAAGTAAATAAATACGATAGAACTAGGAAGTCAGGCAAATATCATATCGATTTCACGCTCCATAAATTGAGTGGGCACTTGTAACGTGAATCAGAGTGGCTCCGGTTTCTCAGGAATCGAACCCATACCGCACAGCGCCACCGCTTAGCCGCTAGCTTCCTCGCTGCGTCGCGCACAAATAGATCGCATAAATTGACTTACCTACAGATCATATTATTACGTAGGTCATATTACCTAACATTTTTTTACCATTAGAGGTAATTTTGTTTATTAATGCTTGAATAATATTGAAGCACAATACTATTTATTTATAGTTGGAGCCAAACTAGTGTGTAGTATTAAGAATGAATATTTTTTTTTTTAAATATTTTAAATATAGCACAGTATCAACTAGTTTCGAAGACAGAGGTACGTTAGTATGACACTCATCCATACCCATAATCATAAGACAAAACGTTATGTATTACTAACCTATAGTTAGTTCATCAGTAAATTATTATTATTATAATCTCACACGCGAGCCCACAGCGGATTGAGAGCCCACTGCTATCATAAATATTGCTTGGCTCTAAATAAAATATATCTCCTGAACGCTGGAAGATGTCGATCGAATTCCTGTATTAATCAGTAAAATGAGCAGATTCGAGAAAAACAATTGAAGCAAGCATCGAGTAAATAGCATAATATTAGCATTTACTTTGAAAGCACAGACAATTGAATCAATATTTAATCAACTTAAAAAAAAAATCGGAGGTTCTTAATTCGTCGTTAAGCTTTTTTTGGTACGTTAATCTATAGCTCCGTCAAATCTGAAGGTATTTCGATTTTTTTTTGTTTGATAAGGTATCCTCAAGGTTGGTCCCATACAAGTTTTGTGAAAATCTGATGAAGAACTTCAGGCGGAGAACGCAACTCTTCAACACAAATCTCGCAAATCAATCGCTGTCACCGTGTTATGTTTAGTAAATACAATAATGTAATTCTACTCGTTGAAGTCAGTCTGTATTTTTGTTAAACATTTTGGTTATATTTATCTACTTTAATTTGCGAAGGTTTCAATGAAACAAAAACATTATAAGTTTTATATAGGCTCTATTATGATCAGCTGTTCGTCTGGGTATTAAAACGAGTATTTAAATAAGTCCACAACCGAACGTAAGCCCCGTAGATGATGTACCTAAGTATGCCTAAACCTCGTACCAGTTTCAAGGGGAAGAGAAAAATAATGTAACACACTATATATTATGTTTCTTCGATTAACTTTATGTGAAATTGCTCCTAAGTGCTACTGGTCACACCGAGTTACATATATTAAAGACCAGCTTATTGTGGACCTGATATTAGTTAGTGATTTAATATTAACCTTAGAAATCAATCAGTGATGTATGACAACGTGTGTTGTCATCGGTTGTTTATTAGGTAATATCACCCGAAGAATTTTGCAATTTTAGAATATTGAGCAGGCATTTCATATTTTTCTAAATTTCATATTTTCAACTACTTTTTTTAAATAAAAATTATGTCATTAAAACATTTTTTTTCTATACATAGACTAAATTAATTTAATTTTTTCGGATGGAATAATTTTTCGACAGTGGACTTTCCAGACTTTCCTTCACTTGTATAATTATTTGGGAAGTAAGTTTACAAGACGCGGAAAGTGTGACAGTAATATTGAAAGGATAATGAATGCATGTTTCCTGAAACATTGCACATCTTTATAAGGCGCCAGAATGTGTCCAAGAAAGCACGCCTGGATGTACATGATGGAGTGTTAGTACCCACGTTAATGTATGGTAGTGAGTGTTGGGTATGGCATAAGAAGCATGAAAGTCGAAAAAATGCAATGCGTTCGTTAAGAAGCATTTGGTGGAGTACGATTGGGAGATACCTAGAGTAAATAATAGTGTGATTCGAGAGCGTTGCGGCCTGATAGACGATATAGTGACTAGGATTGAAAGAGGAATTCTCAGGTGTTTTGGTTATATTGAGCGGATGAATGAAAGTCGCTTAAAGGGCAAATATACAAGCGTGTTGTGAATGGGCGAGTCGGTAGAGGACGACCTAGGCTTACTTACATCGACAAGATCGGCGATGTATTGAAGAAAAGCCAAAAAAAGAGGACCCGAAACCGACGAGCATGCATGAGTCGCTTGATCGATGTGGATGAAGCAGTGGCAGTATATTGTCTTTGCCTACCCTAATGGGAAATAGGCTTGAGATTACGTATGTATATATGGACTTCCCAGAACAAACCAATAAATCGTTGATACTGTTAACCTATGTTAGTTAGTAATACAATAAACTTGTTTGGTTACTAACCGTTTTATATAGAGTAGAGTAGCGCGGCTGAGTCGTCAAAGCAGCTGTGCACGTGCGCCCGCGATCTTAGATCCTTCCGCATTCAGACCGTGTTTGGATTAATAACAAGCGTGTTTTAGTTGCGCGGTGCATTGGCACCGGGTGAGTAGGTGACCATACACCGCACTCGTATAAGCATCACATAGCGCAGGATAACATTTCCCTCGAGATAATTATGACGGAACAAAAGAGCTTCAGCAGCCACAAGTTGCGTAAGCGCAGACGAGGCAAGACAGCTTATACCTAATTCTAGAGCGAAAGCAAATAGCTCGGCAATTTTCTGGATTAGATCTTCATTTATGTTAAAAACCGTTTGTTTATTGTACGTACCTAATTTGAATGCTCAATCTGAAGATGTTGGCGAGAGAAGCTGGGCGACATTTTCTTACATTCGACATTTTACTTTTATTTTTATCTTTACTGAGAGGAAAGATTAAGAATTGACAGATTGGAATGTGTCAAATGTAACATGAGAAAATATTAATTATAAATAACCAAAGAATTAAAATATAATAGAGCATATTAAATTTTAATCTCTTTGTAAATAACGGAATATTTGTGTAAATATAAAAATACCTAAATTACAAAGATAGAGATGGAGTATTAGCTCTAAACGTTGTTTCTCTTTTCAGGTAAGAGTTTTAGTTAAGTTGTATTTAAAATAAACATGCATAGTATGCGTACATTGTTTATAATAAAAACGTCCTCTTTTCAGAGCAACACAATTGATAAGGACTTTATGAAGGAAAAAATAAATCTGTAAAATGTTTATATATTAATATATTTTACTAGCTCTTACCCGCGGCTTCGCTTGCGCACGTTTACTTTAGGACTTCTTTAACCTTCCTATATTCGGGCGGGCCGCTTTTGAAAAATCCTTACTTAGTGGATGCCTACGTCCTCTATTTTACCCTCTTAGGGGTTGAATTTTGTAAAACTCTGAAATACGTAACTCATTATTTTTGCCGCAATCAAATCTTACGAAATTTCATGCAAATATGTCCAAGGAGTAAAAAGTTTTGTACAAATCTTTTATCCCTATTTCACCCACTTAGGGGATGTATTTTAAAAAAACCATTCCCTAGTCAAGAACTACGTCATAAGAGGAATATGTGTGCGAAATTTTAAGTTTCTAGCTTTAAGTTTGGTCTGTGCGTTAATAAATCAGTCAATCACTTTTGCCTTTTATATATATATTGACGGTTTTGGAGGTTTCACCCCCGTAGTTCCTGTTCCGGTAGAAAAACGGGAATAAAATATAACCGATGTTACTCCCTGATAATGTAGCTTTCCATTGGTGAAAGAATTTTTAAAATCGGTTCGTTAGTATCAGAGCCTATTCAATACAAACAAACAAACAAATCAAATACAAATGGTTTATTGCTGTCACTACATAGCGGTTGCCTACGACATATACGACACCTCATATTTGAAGTTTCTAGTAGTACCTACGTATTTCACTCGTTAACCAGTTTTTTTATTGTCCCGTGGAAGTGAGACATTTTCCCGCTGTAAAAAGTACCCCAGATGTTGTCTCGGCTCAGCTATCAAAACACCAAATTTCATAAAATTTCGTCCATAGTTTTTGCGTGATGCGTGCACAGACAGACAAAAAGTTCAAAAATGGGTGATTTGATATCTACTCGTACATGAATAACTATCGCTGAAATTTACAAAAAAAAATATTAATTTACAGACACAGTCTCGTTACAGTTTTATTATATGTATAGAATTTTTAAAGAGTATTTGCATTGCACTAAGTTTTTATGTAAGTTCAAACTTTTTTGAATAAAATCGAAATGTTTTCAAACATGTATCAAAATAAACCCCCAATAAATAATCACCCCCAAAATAACTTTCTACCCCTTTTTGACCCTGTTTGGGAATGAATTTCAATAAAATACAAAATACATTTTACATCAATTCTGTTAACGAATGTTTATGCAAAATTTGTAGTAGATTAGACCAAGAAATCACGTTGTCCCATACAAACTCTGTCCCCATTTTTCACCCCTTAGGGGTAGAATTTCGAAAAATCCTTTTTGACTATTGATTCATAGTATTATTGTTTCTGGTACATTATATTCCCGATTAAAAACGTATGTGCATGCTTCAAACAATAATCAAAAAGAACCATGATCGTCTGAGCAGCAATAAATCCAATATATCTGTAGTTTACACCTGTGGGCAAACAGGACCCAAAAAGTACTCAGGAAAATGTTCGGAAGCAATAATGTCAACGGGCGCGGGGCGGTACTGTGCAAACATTCGGCCGAATGGAACTCTACGCTGTTTGATTTGTCCACTCCGCATCAGCACTTGCGTCGTGCAAACATCCTTGAAATGAGCCTATTTAGGAGTACAAAAATCGATCGATCGATTCGATTTAGCCAAAATATCGAGTCATCTTTGAGCTACAATAAAATATGATTTGGTCACTACATCTGATTCTGTAAATCTATACAAATAATGTAAATGCTCGTATAATCTAAATATTATACTTCTGAGAGTTCTTCCCTGATAGATTTGAAATGTTGACACGACGTTGCAATTAAAACACCCTTGCTTTTACATATATATTCTCACGCTTTCATTATCGAGAGTGTAGGCCGTAGTATTTGATTCCTGAAAATACACACTTTTCAGTAGTATATTTTATTAATAGGGATTCTTGTATACATGTCACAGAATAAATTTTTAAACCTGGGGGTTCCTTACGATGTTTTTACATACTAAATGCAACAGTAAATTTTTAACCGGACTCACACAGCAACGCGTGACCGGGTCAAGTTAGTTTTTCATAAAAGTATTCAGTCCCTATTGCATCAAACCCGCAATGTGCCCCTGCTTATATAGGTACATCACGACTATATTTGAATGAGTTTTAGTTCAGAACTTATTTGTTCAGTTGCTCAGTTCTCTTTGCACACACATAGTAAGGGTTAACTAGGCATCCATTATCTGCCCGTAAAGGAATGGGCCGAGCGCTGTTTGCCGTGCGGGGGTGACAACTCAAATATTTTGAGGAGGGTTTCGCCATCGTTTGTGTAATGTCAGTCTTGTGTAAGTTTGATGTGTAAACTTACTATAACGGTTATCATTTGGATTAAACCGGCTCTGTTAGTTACCACCATGTAATTTTGTTTCAAACATAATGTAACACTTTCGTCGAGAGGGAATTAAGCTTTAATAGAGTCTTTATTTGAATTTACGCTTATGCGACACTTTATAAGGAAGTCAAACAATAAAATGTAAAGAACTTCTAATTTTAATAGCTCTTTGTTAAAAGAAAGGGTTGCGCCTATCAACCGTACTCACAGATAGAAGAAATGGTTGAGAGACAATGGAAATTTAATTTATATTAGGAACATTTGAAATGATTTAACGGTCAAAACACTGTCTCCATTAAGATACCATTATATGCAAATGTAAGTGTTCTTTGTGGACCTAAATTAGATTTGTGCTGAGGGCCCGAAGCAGTCATTTAGAAAATGGATGTTTGCTCATTTTAATATTTGTACGGATGAACTGTTCGAATTCATGTTAACTTTTAAAGCCTGGAGTTACTTGGTGCTAAATTTTTAAGTATTTTCGTATTACATGTATTTTTCTTATAATAGTAAATAGCTGGATGTTATAAGTATTTCTTTCTTCTAGACAATATTAAACACAACACTTTACGAATCGTCAATCTGTTAGTGTTAAGCAGAGATGTGACTTATTTGAAATACTTATATTTAAAATGAAAATACAGAGTGCTAAATACCTACTTTGTATTTTGAATTTCGATACCTTGTCAAAAAAAGCATTACCTATGTATTTTATTTAAAATACTTTTTGGGACATATTTTCCATTTTGAAAATGTAAAATACTTTGTGATTAATTTTAGTCAACATCACCAGTCGAACTTCATATAAAATGAACGAATGGTGCTTGTATTGGCCACTAGAGGCCTATTAACAAAAGGTATTGGTATTTTAAGCAAGCAATTTGAAAATACCTATTTTACATTTAGTATCTAAAATACAAAACAAAAACTATTTACTATTTAAATACATTAAACTATTTTGTACATCTCTGGTAAGATAAATATGTATAAGCAAATATATATTTATAAGACAATTTTTTTTTGGTAAGAAAGAGCCAGAAAATACTTTAACGTTACGATAACCTTTTTTTTTCTCTTTCTATTTCTCTTACATATTTGTAACTACCATTAAAATATTTGCACTTGATTTAAAATGACCTTATACTCGTGTTATGTAGGTATACTAGGAGGTAAACCTATATTATGACAAAGTCATTTAAAATATTGACAATTAATGCAAAATGTGTAGTAGAAATAAGGTATAATGAATACACCTAGAAGAAAAAGCAAGTATTAAAAACTTATAGAACAAATCATCTTCCATGAACAAGTTGTAAGCTCCTTTGTCAGTTTGTCGCGAGTGGAATTTCAAAGCTATTAGTTTTATCAAAGAAAATGTATCAAAGAACTAATTCCTCCGGCCTTCGGAAACTTCTCTTGGGAGAGAATATCCTTTTATGTAATTGAACCACTGACAGATCAATACTTAAAAATATTTTTACGATGGCATTCTATTGTATCGTTGAGTGCGTGCGCGCAGTTAATTGATGACTATGACACGTTCTTGTAAGGAAGCAATCCTTTCTTCTTTCAATGAACCCGCCATTGAGAGACTATAGTCTTCTCACCCGAAATTCACCAGATCTCATGATTGACAATCGGGTTCATTTCTAACATAGGTATCTTTTCATCAATAGCGCGAATGCAACGAGAAGTACATTGATGAAACACCAACAAATCAACTACGTTTAAAGGAAAAAGAATTTCGAGACAGCTAGGAATCTAAAGATACTCGTAGATAATTCATTAAAAACTATCAAAGACTTCAGTCGACGCCAAAGAAATCGTTAAAAACATTGCTCACCTTTTTGCGCCGTTGGGTAAAACAAGTAACGATGAGCGTACCATTGGGTCACATTCTCGCGACCTGTGCTAGCGAGGGCAGTCAGCTCGCCACAACTGCTGTTGTCTGGCGTGCCGCCATCGCCAGCGCTAATGGCAGCAGCTCATGTTATAGCTCACTTGCTTATTAGTACCTAAACGATGTTCGTAAAGTACTTAGCTCAGCAGCTGGTTCTCAAGTGAACACAACAATAACACTCATAGCGAAACTAAGATACATAAGCCATAATACATATAATTTCGGTTTAATTTATCCTGATTTGCTGATATAAAACTCTTTTCCGTTTCGTGATAAATTGTATTCATCTCTGTTATTTCCTCTTTGAAGTTACTTGTGAGCTTTACTTGTTATTTAATAGAAAATGAGTTTAAGGTCAAAGAAAAATAAACTTAATAAAAATTAGACTACATCAAAGACGAGGAAAGGTCCCTTCTAATCTCCTAATATAGAAAATTAATTTGAAGGATCAGTGTAATCGTAATGTTAAAACGTAGGTAACAGTGTCCGATTATACTGAGGTACATTTATCGAATATAATATTTTTATTGCATCAATAATTAGGTACAACGGAAGCATAACTAATAAAATAAAGTTTCCATCAAAGAAAATGGTGAGGCAGCAAATGGAAAAGTAACGGAACTTTGCCACGAATAACAGAATTAATATGCGCATTTTTATGCTTAGGAGTTAATCATACTTTCACATTTTAATACGTAGTACTAAGTTCGACATTATAATACTTACTGCGAATTTTTTATCTTCGAATATTTTTATACCTAGTCGTTTTACTCTTTAGACTTTATCCGCCAGAGACCGCGGGTTTCTGAAGTTTTACAGAAGTAAATTATAAAACATTCAAGTAATTAATTTTAGTAAATTGCTTACTTATTAGTACTACATTAGGTGGCGGTTCCTATTCGCGCTGGTCATAGACAATGCGTGAGTTACTAAAAAAATACAAAGACGGAGATAGAATAACATATGTAGCTACCCGCATTTCAGCTGCTGCTCCCACAAAAGACATAACGTGACGATATGTAGCCTGTCACATTGAACCCCTAACTAAAGTGACAAGTGTGACATGCCTGCATCATATCTGTCAAGTTTATAGCATGATATTAAAATTATAGATTATACACAGAGGGACTAAAGCATTGTTTTATGTAGGCGCGAAATTGAATCCTGGGCAAAGGAGGGACTCCAGATTTAAATCCCGAGCGTAGCGATGGTGTTACGAGTTAATTGCTGAGCGAAGCGAGGTAATTCAAACAAAGTCCTGAGTGCCGCAAGGGATTCAAGCTCCCCCAAGACGAAAACAGCTTTATCTCACCTTTTGCGAGACAATACTTAATATGGCTTGTAGTGGCCAGTTCGATTTTAAAATAAGTTCTTTTTGCTGTAGGTCTCTATGGATTAATTTTTCATACGAATTCATTATAACCCACCGGGTCATAATATTGTACTGAATATCATTATAACCCGCTGGTTAATAATGACTTGCTTTAGATGAGGTTTGCTTGGTTGGTTTGATATATCATATATAATTGGGCAATGTCGAGCATGCGGTGTGAAAATATTTTTAAAACATACCCGTTTTTAAAAGATGCTTGTCTTCAAAGATAAGACAGACTGACAGATAGAGCACATACTCGTAGGCTTGGTACGTCCTTCAGATATGAACTCTAAAAATTAGGCTAATACTTAGGAATCTCATTTATTCAAAATCTTAAGAATTTTCACAGAATTATTGGCCATATTACGAGCCCATCTCACAATTATCACGGAGACTGAACACTCAGCCGCAGGCCGGCACCTCGGGCGTCCTAATTGGAGGCCACTTAGCCCCAACGCGCTAAACACCACTGAGCTGTGTCGTTGAGCTTCCTGCTTACTATCGCTTAAATTGTTACGCATCCGATTCATTTGAACACGGAAACGGTAACGTCGTTCATGATATATCTCCTATTAAAGAACTGTGATTCGGGATACACGACTGTGTCATTATTGGATTTTAGGTGAAATTTATGACCCATCTTCAACACAACTAAAATATTTACCCACCTGAAAAGTTTATTTAACCAAAAACCAAAGATTTGCCAGAGACCTAGTTTCTTAAAACAAAACTATAGAATCCAAGAAGTCTAGTAGATTAAAATTAAAAAATATAGTAACAGTCTTATATGCTTTGTGAAACTAACCGCCAGACATCGGCTTATTGAAACAAAAACATAATATGTCATTTTAATTGGATTAATTTTACTTCAGGTTGAGTATTATCAGCATGTAAAATGTTTCTTATACACAAATTATCTTTGCGCTAGAAGGTACAGGGACGTCCTTGTTGTAGTAAAATTAGCGTACCTACCTCTAAAACCTGGTTTGCCTTGGTGATAAATGGTGGACACGGCTCATTAAATTATTTATTGAGAAAGCTATTATGTTATTAGTCTTATAATAACTTAACAAAAATAAGTTATTTTTTATAGTACGTATGTAATTAAGTATTGTCTCTTTTTCTATTAGATTTAATTCTATTCGGTCCAAACTGCTCTTAACTGACATTAAATTTTCTTTGTCATTACTTTAAAATATTGTGCGCTGTAGAGTATTTTTGAATATTACAATGAAATTATGTTAGGCGTAAATTTTTACAAAACAACACTCACTAATGTAATTATAATTTAACTCGTATTACGTATTGCGGTAGCTCTAATGTTAGGATAGTTGAATATGAATGAAATAAATAATCTAGAATCAGGTAATTTATTTCTTATCATCCTTATTCAATTATGCTCTTCATTTTTTAAACCGTTTTTTTTACCATTTTGTTTACCGCATATCTTTGTTATATTCAGAACCTAAGCAACCGAGATCCAGTGAAAAACTTGCTAAAAACAAGAGATGAGAAACGGGTAGATAGAAAAAAAAGTTTTTTGAAAAAGTAGCTGCGCCGCGCGGTTTATTCGACTACGTCGATTTTAAATCATTGTATATATGTGACTCAGAAAAAGTGTATCTGATACGAGTATAACTATTTCTTATATTTTTTTTTAGATTTGGATCAATAGGTTCGGAGATTACCTTTTACAATCATACTTACTTTCAAGAACATTAACTCTGGATAGTATTTATAATTATTAATATACTAGCAGCGCCCTGCGGTTTCACCCGCATAGTTCCCGTTCCCGTGGGAATACGGGGATAAAATATAGCCTATGTGTTATTCTGATGTATAGGTTATATAACTGTAAAGTTTCATCAAAATCCGTTCAGTAGTTTTTGCGTGAAAGAGGAACAAACATCCATCCATACATCCAGACATCCATCCATACAAACTTTCGCTTTTATAATATTCGTAGGATTCTATTAAAAGAAGTATTAAAACTGGTATCTGGTAATAAATAATAATCTCACGCATTTTTATCCCCGAGGGGGTAGGCAGAGGTATTCCATTTCTGGATATACCCACTTTTCACTTTTATGTTTATTGGAAATAAAATCAGGTTTCTATTAATATTTGCCTCTTATCAGCGTAACTAAATATAATCAATGCAAAAGTAGTTAACCCGTCTCGTCTTATTCGTCTGTATTACTCACAATTGTTTTATGACGGATGGACGTAATCACCATGACAGCCCAAAACAACCGGATTTCGGTATAGGAAATAACCTTGAAGAAATAGACCTTGTGAATCATTGCTGATGTAAATTTTCTGTAATAGGATTATTCTAATTTAATTTCAGTATCAATGGGTATCATCGGGGCCTTGAAGTTTACCAAGGATGCTTTAGTTTAGTCAATGAAGGTTAGGTGACCGGTTACATAACTGGTACTCATCTCTGTCAACGGATTAGCTCCGCTATCTAGAGGAAACATAGCTATCTTTCTGTTCCGTCCACATGGTTCCATGTTTATTCGGCTAGAGCCAAGCAACGTACCGTATTACTCTGGTGTAGGATCTCTAGGTCTCCCAGTATATCAGGTACATATAGCAATTTAATTTCAAACATACTATACGAGTATATACATAAAATAAAAAAATATGTAAATAATTTGTTTTACTACTATTCTTTTATTCCTTTATACGAGTACAAATTTCTCGCTAATTATCCGTACAAAATACAGTATTGACAAGACGAATGGACTCATCGTACTTGAAAGACAGCATCTGTTATTCAGTGCTGTACCTACTAAATGTTATGTCACGTTATCCTAGCCGATATTACGACACACAGAGAGAGAGAGAGAAAGATAGAGAGAGAGATAGTGTCCTTTCTTTGCACGAAGAGTATAGAGGCTCATCGCAGCACGGAGATGCGCATACGTTGATTAGGGTCAAGGATTTTCGTACATGCCATCACGTACTTATACGACTAATGCAGTGAAATTATAAAGCTTGCTTGCGTAAGCAAATCTGTTTGTTACGTTTTTAAGGCTAATCCGCTGAACTGAACTTCATGAAATTTGTCATAAAGATATTACATGTATCTGAGGAAAGAAATATTGCAGGTGATGGAGGTGATGAAGACAACGATACGACAGTCCGAGAAATAATGCCTTTTTTATGATTTGCCTAGAATGACAATTTGTTCGCATATAGGTCCAATGATGGGCTCACTACCTATCACGTTTAAGGGAATATACTGGTGAATAGTGGGTATATCCAGTATCCAGACATTACCTCTGCCTACCCTCTCGGGGATAAAATTGTTTTTTTTTTTTATGTTGCATTCCCTACATCACGGTCCGAGCGCACTCAGACTGAGGCTCTACTAGAACGCTACTCGTATCATGTAAACACTTGATCTGAGTGTACTGTTACGCCAGCAGCTAATCATCGGATCTGTCAGTGTAAAATTTTATTGACACATAACGTTCGCACTCCGTCCGAGCGCGCTCTTACCTACTGTGAAAACGCGGTTTATGTGTGTATGTTTACAATACACCATGTGTGTATATACACGTAATTATATTTAAATTGCTAAGATATATAGTCAGAGGGTAACTATAACACACTATAACGACATGATTACATGTTCAGAAGAGGTGGGAGTTAAATCTAGAAATTATATTATCATAAGATCATTAGCTTCAGGGAGACCCCGTTTTCCATTAGTAGTATGCAGTTCTGTTTGTAAATTTGAAGCTAGACGGGTTTTGTCGCTGAGAGCTAACCTTTTTTGTACTCAAAGAATTAATAGGACAAATTAATATAATATTTATTTCTTTCTTTTACTTTTTAGGGTCCCGTACCTAAAAAGGAAAAAAAACGGGACCCTTATTTCAATTAGAATTAAGAAAGACCACATACGAGTATTTTTTTAAAACTAACGTAGCAACTGTTTGAAAGCGAATAATTTTGCGAAATTCCTTAATTTTTATTGGCACCTTTTCGTGAAGTTCGTTATAATTGACCAACTTAGGTATGTGACAAAAAATATTTTTTAATAACCGGTATATTTTAGTGATGTTACATTACTTACATTATATGTGACCATTTAAATATATGCAAAATGCATTGCCAACACAAGATCCCAATTCGGATGTTTTTTGCGATAAAAATGTTCAAAAGACCGAAATGGAAGTCGAAACTAATGATCATACTCGTACGAGGGACAGTCGTAGCTATCTATGACGGTTTTCATGCTGGTAGAGTCAGGGAAAATCTATTATTTTAAATTTCTCGTCTTTTAACCCTATCACCTGCACTAAAAGACACATTTTGTTAAACTAAAGTAAATTGTCTCTCTATGCATGCCTTTGACAGTTTGTCGTATACTCTACGCTCCAAATCACAAAGCGTTTCTACTGAAATGCCAGCTCTATAGTTCAGGTTTTGTAGTCCAATGTTGTGGTAAGCAATGTGACAGCTATTCGCAACATAGTATTATTTAGGCTGGTTTCAGAAGCAACCTGTTCTAATAAGATAATAGGATTTCGAAAACTAGTTTCTGTGCCTTAGAATTTACCATTTTAGGATCATCGATTCACTTGGGTGGTTTAAAGATGCAAAAATTTAAAGCATTAGATAGAAATATAAATTTCTTTATCTCTCAAATAGTTGTAGACCACAACTACTTGTTTATGATTACAATGTCAAATGGTTGGAATCTACCTATAACAATTAGCTATTTTGCAAGTCGTTTTCCTTTGTAACACGTACTAACTTCTTCATAATATGTACATCGTCTTTTTTTAATTTTATGTTTGTTCTTGATGGTAATATATACAACTGTAATCTTGTTATCACCTGCTCGAATAAAGTATACAATAGTATATTGTATACACTATATATCATAATTAGCTACAAAGAGTACACAATGGTATTTGGCTTTTGATAGACTCTTGCCTAAACAGTCACGGGTCAGACACACCGACTAAAAGAATCTTACTTTTGATAACAGATTCATCATAATACTTCTTATTTCACCGTCCTTTAGAATTATTATGCGAGTATAATCGGCGTAACTGTGCCATCCATTACATTATTGAAGCAGCAGCAAAAAAGGTGAATTTGAAGCTCGCTCTCGTAACATTCCCATTGAATTGCGTCCCCCTATGCTACAGATCACACTAACATGCAATAAGGAGACATGATTCCCGTCGATAACAAGGTATTTCCGCGCGGCAATGCGTAGATACAAGTTACCAGAATCATATTATGATCCCGATAATTACTTCGCGTGAGGGCCATTAGGGCTTTTATTGACGGATTCCATCTACGGAATCTGGTATTGGAGGACGTTTAAAATAGAAGTTCATGCAAGGTGATTTCCGACAAGGTGACGGATAACATGATCAAAATGAGATTGGTTCAATCTTTTATTGAGCATGCGTATTTAATTGTATTACGGCGCCAGCCACCACGCACTGTCTGCGCTTGGAAGCATTCGAAGGTGAATGCCCGAAATACTCGAATGTTCTATCCCAACAAGCGGGTCTGAGTCCCTGTTTCCTGAAGGTGACTTATGTACTAACCTCTAGTTCTGATAAAAGGTAAACATTAAGCAAAATTGCATCGCTTTAGAGGTTTGACACTGAAAAGGTAACTAAAAGACTGTTTACTTTTCGACCGATTGTATTATTAGGGATAATCGTCATTTTTTTTTACGAAGGTTTATTGATTTAATGAAGGTTCTTGGAATACGAAAATATAACAATCTTGTCAATTTTAAATATGAACAGATGAAAGTGTTTCTTTCTGAAGATTACCTACCTGTATCTACATTACTTAATATTTTTTTGGTCAATAAAAAAAAATATGCTACAAATAAACGTAGTTTACCTTAGAACGACTAAAAGTGATAAAATTGGTAGAACAGATTTGGTTTTTATCGTCCCAAATAGTTACAAACTATAAATTGTTCGCTGTTTTCCTTCATTAATCCGCTTGAGCCCTCTCACCGTGTAACGTATGCGGAACACTTGACTGTGAATGGTACCTTTATAGCAGCAGTATACTTGCAGCTACGTGAAGAGTAAGCGGATTGGGTTATTTCTAATGAACGAATCACATCAACGGTTCCGCGTGAGACCACGAGCCGCCCGTAGTCTTTTTGTCGCTTATACGATTGGACGCGGTACGACGACCTCGAGTTTTTGCTGGGAACTAGACAAGACAGCCGTAGAAAAAACACGCAGTGTACACACGATAAACATTATGGCTTTTAGAACGTTTCTTATAGGGACAATTATTATGACTGTTATTAGTGCTACCTAACTTCCTACTCAATTAGTGATGCGACAAGGTTGAACGCCTACGCGTGAAAATCAACAAGGTTGTTTCATTTAGCAATTCTCAGGCATAGTATGTTACTACAATGTAACAAACGCCAAAATTAGAAGCGCGAAAGATTTAGATAAACAATTGCGCTTTAACTACCAATGTAGACCCCCATTCCCTAAGCATTCCCACTCATTTCTTTTTGTTTAGTATACCGATACTAAACGTTAATGAATGCAGTAATAAAATACTAATTACTGAAACAAAGCATCTAGTTAGAGCTGTAAATAATGTTGTAAAATAAACGTAAATAAGGCTATTGTCTTGCAGCGTGCGTCGTTAGCCGCCGCACAAGGCGTCGGGGGACGGAACAAGTAGACTGAGTGTGTTTGTTTCACCGGCTCAGATTTAATTAAAATAAGTAGGTGCATACCTAATTAAGGGCGGAGATGGCCTAAATGAACCAATTTTTTTGTGAGATCTGGGTGCATATTCAAAATAATGTTTGACGATGTTGTTTTGACTATATAGGAATGTCAGCATCAAACAACATTAACTCGTCTGATAATACGATACAAACTGGTTTATTCATAAAACTGTCTGCTAAGTAAATTGTACCCATACGAAAAATTAAAAAAAAATAATTGTGGTAATCACTATAACAACCCGGTAATGAGCAAAACGAGATTCAGGGTGTGTGTGTGTGTGTGTGCTGACGTTCGAAATGTGTCTTAGTACACGAATGGGGAGGGTTAATGTTCTTAGAAGACATTAACTTTTAACTTCTTGAATGAATTAAATGTAAAGCATTAAAAATAGGATTGTAGAGAGATTTGGATTCAAGCGATGTCAACATTATTTTCTTAAAATAGTATGATAAGATCTCTGGATTTGTGTGTTTTGAGCCTTGCGTGCAAACATTATTCCAATTATACCGATGAATTACGACAGTTATCACTGACTTCATGTGAACGAAAGGATTTTTTATATTTTAATCTTTGATATTTCTTCTTATTATATTTAAAAAATATTAATATAATAAGATGAATATTATCTCCTCTCGTTCACGGAGAGGATATATAATTTTTGTTAATGGTAAATGGAGCTATAATAAAAGTCACACAAATCTTATGACGACTAATTCCAAATCTGATTTGGGTACCTAAAGCAAGTGATAAAACTTTGATAATGAATGCTACAATAAACATCTTTAGAAATACATAATACGTATTATGTATTTAATAATAATACTCTTTATTGTTCATAAAATATTCATACAAATAGAGTGAGACCCTAGGTAACACGACTAAGTACTGATACTGGTCTGTTTTTTCGTAAGAAGTATCTTATATATAGATATTTAAAATTATGTACCTACTTAAATATTTAAATACATATTTATCACTAGCTCGACAGCTAAGACAAGTTTAGGGGTATAAGTAGGTACTGGTGAAACATAAGTGTTTCCGGAAATGGAATACATTTGCCTACCCTATCGGGGATAAAAGGCGTGAGATTTTATTTAGAAGTAGTTTTCACTTTTCTTGAAAACTTAGGAGGATATCTTAATAATGAACCAGAATTTCTTGACAAATTACTGAGGTGTGAGCGGTATACATGTAGGTACTACACAAGGTAGTGAATAAGATAAAACCTCATCTATTCAGGATACGCTCAAGATAAAATCCTCTTTGATAAGGATGTAGTTTTCGAACTAAGTTAAAAGGACGCAGTAGACTTGGAAATACATTAAAATCTCACCTGTTACTGAAGCGAACTAGTCAAAAGATTCAAACTTGAATGTATATTTGTTGAGGGTATCAGATTTTTATTTACCACAGTACATACATACATAAGCTCACGCCTTTTTCTCGAAGAGGTAGGCAGAGACAATAAACCGCCACCTGCTAGGATCCTGGCACATCTCTCGCGCCTCATCCACATCCATCAATCGGTTCATACATGCTCGTCGGTATTTACCACTCTGCTACTATTTATTACTGTAAATTGTAGACTTTTTTGTGCTAATTAAGTACTTTACCTTACATGCACAAAATTAAGTTAATGTTTAGGTTTATTGCAAAAGGAAATGAAACTGAACTTCGAGACTAAAATTGCATTTAGTTTCACATTTATTAGGTCAAAATTCATTTTCAAATAGTATACCAATTAAATTTTAATGTTAAATATAACATAACTTAGCTAGTTAAAGCCATCATCTAAAAGTATACGTACCACAAAAGCGATCACCGCATCAATGGGCAATGCCTTACGGCGGCATGCGCTGGCGCAACGCGTAATTCCATTGACACATCTCTATGAATGGCCTTTTTCCATATAAATATTATGCATAGCATTTCTCCATTCACAACACACAAAATCACTCCCACTATAACATTACGTGAAGAACACATACGCGTTGTTTTACAATCAAAATACATATGTTAGAGGCACACAGTGTTTACAATGTTTATTTTCTTGCACATTGTGAGAGTATAGCGCTTTTGCTCAGTTGAAATTTTTAAGAGTTTTTTTAAATGTACGAAAATGGGCGGTACTAGCGCGTGCGGCCAGCTACATTGACTGAGTAACGGGCCGGTGCTGTCCGCCCGGTCGTCCCTCTCTAGCCTTGCGTAATACTAACGGGGCATAGAGTATGTACGAGTACGTATTGCACACAGAACTGTTAGCTTTAAACATGTGCGAAGCGGCCTGTAAAATCCTTTTACTGTTTTATGTAATTAAGAAGCTTTTATTGAATTGAAATTGACATTCTACGATAAAAAAGCTCCTTCTGAAAAAAAAATCCGATACGGATTACTAACTTGCTTTATGGTATTTTATTTGTATTTATGAATGACAACCCTGAAAAATTGCGTCACAAAACCATACATCGAAATAAAGTTATAATACTTTATTTTTATTTGCTACGACTGAGAAATTATTATTATGCGGAATATAATTACTTAATCTTTGAGCGTTCCGGTCTATCGCCCACGTGGGTTAACAATCGAGCCCAAGCCCAACTGCAATATACGATCTTTTAACCCATACCATCGGTGACAAGTTAAACGGTAAAGTTTAATCTATAAATTAGATGCATGTGGGTGTTTTGGGAATGTTTATACTGATGGACGGATAACACAAATTATAATATATGGAAATAATAGTTATATCGGGAAGACTAACTTTACTGACATGGTCTGTTTGGCAGGTACACAGACACTATATATATATATATATAATAGGTAGTTAATTAGAAAAGCAATGACTGTTCTAAAATAATACGTTACGTTATGTACATTAAAATCTAAAAGGCTTCAGTCGAGGTTGTTAGTAAACAGGCTAATAAAGCCGAGTGACATGTTGTTTATAAATACATTGACAGCTGAAAGATTTATGAGACAATATTTAGAGTGATCAGAAATCCTTGACCTCAAAATATACAGGAGGATACCCAAACATCCCAAGTAACATTTTAGGTTTTAAAAAGGTTTTGAAAAGGTTCTAAAACCTTTGTATGGAAATGATCTCGTAAGTCTTAATAGGCTCAGTAACGTTTAATTAACCTTGTATTAACCTCCTGTGTGCAAAAAGGGCCCACGTTTTAGAACCTTTCTGAGAGCTAAAGCCAAACCTAAAGCACAAATCCAGAACCTTTCGAAGTGTTTGCACAGAACCCAAATATAACCTTCACAACCATAATTTAACGTTAATATAACCTTGTAAGGCAGCTTTTAAGTTCTCAATCAGTAACTTGGATTTAACCCTATGACAACCTAAAACGTTTTTCATGGATATGAATATGCCTTTCCAGGACTCGCGGGTTTTAAAATGTTTCTGCATAAGATTTTTTTACAATGAAACACCAATTGTGGACTTAAAACATATTTTTAATGGCGCCATCCCTGCCGTTATACCATATTACAAAATGGCTAAATCTTAAAATATAAAAGTAGCTTGTTGAAGTCAAGAAAAATGAAAAAAATGGTGCGACTGGCACTTTATCGTGAAACTTTAGGTTAATAGTGCTGTATACGCGACGGGCCTTTCATAAGTTCAAAATTTTAAAGATATTTTAATGAAATAAAAATGATGAAATTAGGTAATCGCATTAGAAATAAAACTTTTGTTCATATAAAAAAAACATTTATTTTAAATCGTATAGCACACGATACTTAATTTTGGCTTATGAATGAAAATATTGCTTTTTGTTCGATGTTTTTTTATTTCAGTAAAAAAAACATGGCTGGCGTTAGGAAATTATTAGAAAGCATTTAAATTAACTTTTCCAGAACTGTAACAGCTGAAAGCTCTTAATTTTGGCCAAAATAAGATTTAAAGGTTATTGTGCGGAGCTACTTAAAACTACAAGGCTTTTTTCGCTATAATATTCAGCTATAAGGTTATCACCAAGAGTAGTTCAAGACTTTCCAGCCGCAAAAACAACGCCCGAGCACAAACGATTGCTTTTAAGTTTTGATTGTGGGAGGACGTGCGTCGGAGTGCTTAACAAACAGCTACAGGCTGCTCTTAAATATTTTTTTTTCGTTCCTATTTTTTTATGGTTGGTACTATATTATAGCTGTTGTAAAAACCCCGGTAACTACCGTTATAGTCCAGTCAAAATAGACATTTCAAATAACAATAATTCCCACAGAGACAAATTTTGGTGGACAGCTGGGGTTTACCATTACAAATAAAGTTTTAAAAATCCCCATCGATCCTATGTGTGCTAAAAAAGTTATTCGGGTCGAAAGGTCAAAGTTTGAGGTTTTTTGGATTTTTCTCGAAAACGGTAAGTTTTATCAAAAAGAACCTTAAACCAAAACTATAGATCTTAGAATTATCTACTAAAATGACTCTTATATTTTTTTCCGTAAGAGTTACCATTCCTGAGATATCGCGATTCTAAAAGTCACACTATACATGATATGCACACATTTCCACGCCACCTGTGAGGTAATGTACATACTCGATCGGCGCCTTTTTTTACCGTGTTTTCCCCTGTAGGCCTACTCCACTAACTGCCATGGCAATTTTAGGATAATTTAAGGGAACAATACCCGTCAAGTTCTAGATATTGATATTGCTATTGATTATTGGGTTAACTAATTGTTTTGATTCCTTTAGATATTTTTATCAGATTCATACTCTTGAAAGTCTGTTCTTATAATGTAAATATTCAATATTTATATTACTATTATATATCAATGTAATCCTCAAGATTACTACATCCAATTATGTTAAACTATCATAATGTCCAAAGTTTGATGCGACGACAAATCGACATGAAAAAATAGGGTATTTCGTCGGTTTTTCGCTATGATTTCACTGTTTATTTTTTTGAGAACTTTTAATTATTAGTTGTAATTTTCTTTTTATATACATTGGTTCTGCATATAATAAGCTATCCCTACGTCGTTTTTATTTCCGTGTAGCTGTAGTAGTTTGACTGCTATCATGTTTTTAGTAACAAGGTAGCGGCCGCTTGGTGTGTTTTTCCTTGAATCGCGAAGGCGAGCGCTCAAGGCAATTGTGACTCTTAGAATCGCGATATCTCAGGAATGGTAACTCTTAGGAATAAAAATATAAGGACCATTTTAGTAGATAATTCTAAGATCTACAAGTTTGGTTAAAGGTTCTTTTTGATAAAACTTACCGTTTTCGAGAAAAATCTAAAAAACCTCAAACTTTGACCTTTCGACCCGAATAACTTTTTTAGCACACATAGGATCGATGGGGATTTTTAAAACTTTATTTGTAATGGTAAACCCCAGCTGTCCACCAAAATTCGGGTCTGTGGGAATTATTGTTATTTAACCACAATTTTTATGTCTAAATTGACCGGACTATTAATTAACCAAATTTTTGGTTAGCTACCGTTAAAATGCGGTTATTAACGGGTTAAAAAGGGTAAATAGTCTGTGTTTTTATTGTGTAAGTCAACTCCTAGGTGAAGTCATAAATCGATATCCGATGGATAAAGATTTCATTTAAGATTTTATAAATCATGCCTACATATTTAAAGCGACTTAATATAGGTACATATTATAGTCCACTCAATAAATGCTTATAGAGTGCCTAAGCTGGGACCTAAGCGATTTCTTCAGTAAGTTGTTCAGGGTGCTTAGGGAGTAAACATACTAAAAGTCCCGGCGTCTTGGAGGTCCGCCGGAGTGGGGGGGGGATTAAAGTTCCCACTTTTGAGTTTTTCGCTAATATCTTTAAAACGGTGTGCCGTAGAGAAAAAATATCTTTTACGTGAAGAAAGCTCATAAAATATTCTGCAACTTTTATCTTATACACTTTTTTCAAATCCCTATCCGTTTTCAAACTACACCTTCCGAAAGAGTTAAAATTTTCGAAAAAAGTAGTTTTTTTAAACACTAGCTGTTGCCTGCTACTTCGTTCGAGTTATTTCGGGATAAAAAGTAGCCTATATGTTAATCCAGGTCCTAATCTATCTACCTACCAAATTTCATCTAAATCCGTGCAGCCGCTAAGGTATTTTCGTCTTTTATCACATAAATATCTACACTAATTTATACTTCTATACTAATGTTATATAGAGGAAAGATTTGTATTTTGTACGTTTGTTACTAATAAACTCAAAAACGACTGCACCGATTTTAAAAATTCTTTCAATAATGGAAAGTTTGAATATCCTTGAGTAACATTAACTATATTTTATTCCCGTATTCCCACGGGCACGGAAACGACGCGGGAGAAACCGCTATTTTACATAACCCTAACGGTATAAGTAACGATTAAACTCAAAAACAACTAGGCCGATTTTGAAAATTCTTTTACCAATGAGGATCCGTAACGTTTTTAGTTGAGAATGCAGATTTATAGAGCTAAGAAATCCTTAACATACAGTACAAAAATGTTTGTTCTACGACAAAAATTGACAAAGTTATGACCGAATTTCTAGCGAAGTTCACCGAGTAGCCGCCGCGGTAGCGTCGCCCTCATTGTGACGTCATCACGCTCCCGCGATCATTGAGTGCCGGCCGGCCGGCCGTACTTGGTTCCCTCACAGTGACGTACACGCTCTCGCGATCATTGAGTATGTTTATTATTTAATATCTTCGTAAGTAATGGTCCGATTTGGATAATTCAAAAAGAGATATCATTCTTATATCATAAAGAATAACGTGGATAATATTTCTAATGGATTTGCTATAACTGTACTGATCCTCATTGAAAGCTACATTATCATCAAGTAACATAGGCTATATTTTATTCCCGTATAATGAACCCGTAGAATAAACTCAAAAACTACTTGGCTGATTTAAAAAAGAATCACCAATGGAAAGCTAGAATATAATTGAGTAACATAGGCAATATTTTATTCCCGTATTCCCACGGGAACGGGAAGTATGCGGGTGAAACCGCGCGGAACCACTATTATAGACACAAGCGGTTCTGCGCGGTTTCACCCGCGTCGTTTCCGTTCTTGATCGGAGAAAGAAAGGTGGCGAACAAGCAAATGCTGACTACAAGAAAGTACTCCTGTTTTTAATAGTTTTTTTGGACAAACTTACGAAATGGACCTTCCTCATTGAATTTTTTACGATTTTTACCTTACTTACATAATTCCCTTACAGTGTAAAGGCCACTCACGTGACATTGGCGCAATTGTGGTTAAAAAACCCAGAGAACGCCACATAACAAAAGAAGAAGAAATATAATGACACCTGTTTCAAAATCGGACAAACCGGATAAGCTCAGGAGGTCACAATATAACGGACATAAATACATGCATACAACCGAAAAACATTTCCCTTCTTTTGGGTCAGTCGGGTCAGGGTAGTCAAAATCGAACAGCCTATAGTTTTAATCCATAAGACCCCATTTCAAGATGAGCTATATTTCTCCATCCTTGTGTATTTACAAGGGCTCCTATAGATCTGGGATCCGACGATTCGCTGACAGCGTTCACCGACAGTCGCCGACCTGACAACCCTAATAGTCTTTACCACAGTCACCAGTCACCACACCACCTACCTTAATAAATATTTCTACCTTACTATATAAAATGAATTAAATCTTACCGATGTATTAATTATTCGTAAGAGATTCTTACGTACTGTACGTTTAAAATGTCCACTCCGTTGTTTCGATATCACCCTGTGTCGGTTCATCTTGAAAGCTTAGAAGTCGCGAAGACAACTGATAGTTTTTGGGGATGCCTCTAAAGCTTTAAAATATTCTTTTAGATCTGTAAACATGCCTTCAGCTCATAAAAATAGCTTATTATTTTGGTTGTTGACTACAAATTCCTAATTTGTTTAATTAGACAACTCTCATAAAGCCTAAAGGTTAAAAGTGGGTTTAAGAAATTACTTATAAGCGATTTCAACATTCCATAACTTAATGGTTACATCAAAGTTTAAAACTAAACCTTTAGGTCTCACTTAAGCATATTGCTAGCCTTTTCAGAACTTATTCAGGAGTCTATGAAAACTTTAAGAGCCTAGGACTATATGCTCTTGAAACTCAAGTAAACATAACGTTGATTTAAACTCTTGTCAGCGGCTCCGAGGTTGTAAAAATAAACAATTAGTTTTAATACTTACTAATCATTCTCAAGTACTTAATACGATCAGATAGCAAAGCATTAAGCTTTTTAGAACCAATATAAAACCAAAAGGCATTTTTTACAACCTAGGCCCGAATAAAATGTTACTTGGGATAGGAAAAAATTATGAAAAATACTCCATTATTCAAGCTTGCAAAAGCCTATTTACAAAGCTATGTCCCAAAAAAGCCTATCTTTGAAAATATAAGTAGTAAACATGTATGGGATGGTTAAAAAAATCATAACTTATTAACCCTTAATATTGACAAAACCAAATTTATAACTTTTGCCAGCAGACATAGCGCTCAACCGTTGCCGGACTCCATTACTCTTAAAGCACATGTATGTAATGGAGACTCTTTTACCTGTAATTGTCCAATAATAGCACGAACTGACAATATTAGACAGATATTTAAGAGCCGTGTTGTGTCATATCCGTAAGCTAAATTTGATTGATAAAAACCTCAGATGTTCACCCGATTTTGATATTTTACATACGGTGTACTCTTCCCTCTGTCAATCTTTTTTAACTTACTGTATCCCTATCTATGGAGGTGGTAAAACAGTATTTATAAATAACAAAGGGCAGTGCTTAAGGTTATGCTCAAAAAGTCTTTTAGGCATCCCACTAGGCAATTGTATCGTGATACTGTAGTGCTGACAGTGGAACCTGTTTATCTACAGGTCAGTTCTACGACAGCACCCCTAACCTACACCAAAATAACCTAAACCTACACCAAATACTAAAGAACCTTCACCTATCAAAAGATGAAAACCGACAATTGATACTTTAATTTGCAAAAGTTAATTTGCCAGACAGATATATTCCCCAGGTAGCAGAATCTATAATAAGGTTTTTTTTATAAAAGAAAAAGGGCAAACGAGCAGACAGCGTTACAAATTAATAATCTAAATAAATTTGAGGTTAAATGCAAACTAAAGTCTTGGCTGCCAAAACCTGGAATATTATGATACTGAAGAAGTTTTGAAGTAAAGAACATGTAATACACTAGACCACTTATTAAATGATTTATTATTATTACCTCCACACACCCCCACCCTCACACCCAACCACTCACCCCTGCCGCTAACACTACACATCCAAATTCATATTTTATCTCGGATAGTCGGTTTATGTACTTACCTATTTGTCTTGTTTAATTAATGATTTAGCACCGAACCACTGACCCTTATAACACAGGGTATCTTAGTATAAAGGTCAGGGAATATTTTTTGTCGACTTACCTTTAAACAAGCCGATGCAAAATTTTTTACTTTGTACCTAATATACTTACCTGGTTCGTAATGGGCTTATAAATAAATAAATTTATTATTATTATTATGTACAGATAGATGCTTTTATAATCATCCTTACTATTAACCGCAGACATGGCACACCATGGTGCTAAAGACCTTGACAGCAAAAGGTCACGATTTTTTTCTAATGAATCCACACGATTACAGCACTCGCGTCGGCCTCGCTCCTTGCGGCCTCGCTGCGTCTGTGCTTTGTGCTGGTTTGATCGCGGACAAATTTGGACTATTGAGGATTTTGCAAATTGACTTCCGTGTTTTGTCTGTACTAAATATAAAGTACTAGATTACTATTATAAAGTACTAGTACTACATTGATTTTAAAAATTCTTTCAACGATCGAAAGCTAACTATTCTGGGAGTAGCATGGGCTATAATTTTCTCAGCGGAACGGGACTTACGCGGGTGAAATCGCGGGAACAGCTATAAAAAGTAAACATACAAACACGACGTTAAATTATTACTATTGTCAATATGTACTGGAGCTAATTAGAAATATATTTTATGCGCGTACCAATTTGCCTTAGTAATAAAATAAATCATATCCATCATATGTATAAGCACAGTATAAGTAATAGTACTACGTAGTATATAGTCCAGTAAATTTGTCTGTTGAATGTATGGGCTCGTATGCGTCCAATCCGGTAGTTCTGTTTTAATAGCGGTTCCGCGCGGTTTCACCCGCGTAGTTTTCGTTCCCGTGGGAATACGGGAATAAAATATAGCTTATGTTACTCAGGGATATTCTAACTTTCTATTGGTGAAAGAATTTTTTAAATCGATGCAGTAGTTTTTGAGTTTATTCGTAACAAACGTACAAAAAATCTTATCTTTCCTATTTAATATTAGTATAGATTAGTGTAGATATCTATGTGATAAAAGACAAAAATAAACTTAGCGGCTGCACGGATTTAGATGAAATTTGGTAGGTAGATAGATTAGGACCCGGATTAACATATAGGCTACTTTTTATCCCTAAATAAGGCGAACGAAGTAGCAGGCAACATTTTAAAACGACAGAAATGCAAAAAATTGCGAAGTTCGAAAAAAAATATAAACTTTGAAAGGCTAAATCTCAGAAACTATTGGGTCTACAGAGACAATTCTAGTATCATATTGTAGTTAATTTAGTCTACTTTAAAAACGTCCTAAAAAGTTTTTTCAGAAACTAGTCCTTTAGGGTTATAACCGCCCAAATTTAAAAAAAATACTATTTTTTCGCTGTTTTTTCGATTTTTGACAAAGTTGCGTTCGGCGCTCGAGGTCACAAACTTGGATCATACATTAGGCCAACATCATAAACAAGTCTGCAAAAAATCAGAACTACCGGATTTGACGCATGCGGTAATGTATAAATTTACTGGACTAATAAGTAAAAGATGATAATTCACTTACATCTGAAATAATGTAGCGTAATTTTTGATGATTTCAAGTTGATGGGATTGTTTGCGTTACCTGCAAATTAAAGAAAATCATATAAAATTTACATATTAAATGTAGGCACAAGCAATGCAGGGAAATATTTAAAAAAAACATTTTTCTGGAATAAAAAGTAGTCTAGATCTTGCCCCAGGTACTCAGTTATCCATAATTATGAAATTTCATCAAAATCCGTCCAGCAGTTTTTGCGTGATGCGTGCACATAATCTATTTAGATACCAAAATTCCAAAAATTGGTCTTTTGGTATCTAAATAGATTAACTATCTACAATACCATTTTAATGTTCAAAAATATTTTTATCACAGTTAAGGTCCCGTTAGAGTTTTATTATACAGCGTGTTACGGAAAGGGTATATTAAGCCAAAAGGGGCGAAGAGTGTATCTGGTATAGAATCTCTAGGCTGAGTTTTAGCTAAAAATGAATTACTTTCAAAATTCATAATAAATTTATGATTTAGTAAGTTTATTTATTTCAAATCAAAACAAACGTGTCCCCGCACTATGTGGGTCATCATACTATTGACATTTAGGCATAACGCGAATTAGTCTATTTACGAATTAGGTACACCTCGCGTAAAGGATTGCAGATACCTATTTATTTTCAATGTCTTTACGTAATAGAATATCATTATTTAATAGAGCGAACCGATTACGTCAAATTAAGTTTTTTGGTACCTACCGAATCTTTGCTAAAACGCAAGTAAACATTCCTGCCATTAGAAAAGTACTAAAGACACTGAACCAGAGAAGGTAGCTCCAGACGCTCAGCAAATGGTTTTGCCAGCAAGGAATCTTTCATGATAAAGCACTTGGGTAGCACTCACATTTCCACAATATCATCTCCCTATTAGTGTACGACATTTTCACAATATTATGTAATCAGTCACAAAAAATCTGATATTTTTTCAAAAAACAGTTACTAACACAGAACACTGGTTACTAAGCAACATACATTGTCTTTGGTGGATACAAAGAGATTTAAAATTTTGTAGAAGATATTTAAATCACTTAGGGTTGATAAAATAGTTTTCATTTACAACCAAAAAATTAAGGTTGGTTTACAAAGAGAAAATCTCTTTGGTTTATTTTTTATTTTTTTTATTTTTTAACTTCTGCTACTTAAGTAGGGGTCCTAGTACTTTCATCAACTTTTTTCCCTAGTTGGATAGTAATTCAATAGGTGGTATGTTGTTGTAAGTTTATCCCCGAGGGGGTAGGCAGAGGTATTCCGTTTCTGGAAATACCCACTTTTCACAAGATTCTCTGGACCCCTAAATGTGATACCTAGGTGGTGAGCCCATCGCCGGACCGTGTCTATTTACACATGTCTCAGAATTAATTCTGAGACCTGCGGGTTTCTTCACGATGTTTTCCTTCACCGTCGAGCTAGTTATTTTGTACGTAAATTTTTGAATAACTCATCCTCGATAGGATTTAACCCGAGCCTCAGGAATGGGAAGCGGGCTCTTTAACCGCAAGGCTATTGATAAGGCAGCAGTGCTGATCCAGTTTAGCTGAGCCTGGATAGGTTTAGAGTGCGAATGCGACCTAAGAGACGGTTGTTCAAAGGAGGTATCACGCTTGTTTTGACACACTGGCACTTTGCTTTTTTTAGTTTTTTCTCATTTTGACTATGTCACTCGTTTTTGAGCAGTAATTTGTATTCTCTTTGGAAGTAATAGTGTTCTGTGAATTTGGATGTCTTCGCTATCGCCTTTTTATAAGAAATATAAAGTACCTACCTACGCAAGATAAGAGTCAAATGTCGGAGCGGGCCCGCAAATCAGAGACCGTCGTTTTTAAACGTGAGTACGTATTCCTATCTTGGCTCAGTAGACGGGGTCGACAATTCCGTCCACACTCGGTCCTCGCCCTCCTACGGTCACGAGTTACGTTCCCCGCCTGGTCTGGACTATTTACACGCCCCACTAGCTATCACTGCTTTTGATAACAAAAAATATTAATAAGAACTTCATAATAAAATGTTAAAAATATTGATTTAGTTCAATCAGTGCAGGTGTCAAAAGTTTATTGACCCTGGTCTGCTATTTTCATACCAGTGATGTGCAAAATATTAAATTATGCCATTTACTTTAAATGTAAGGTTTTAGGAAATCCTCATAAATTCTTAACATGTGTTGCAGGCATAACAGGCTGTTGCCGCATAGTTTGTTATTACCCAAAGAATGCGTGCATTTGAGATTGATATACCCTTTCCGTAACACGCTGTATGTATAGATAATTGTGAACTAAACTTGAATAATGGTAGGTACCTACACTAACGTTGTGGATAACTTAAAACTTGAAAATTTGCTGTACATTTTCGGGTTTCATACCTCTAAATAGTTATTCACAGCTAATTACATAATTCTAAGTTAATCTAATAATAATAAACTTTGTTAAGTTAAGGAAAAGGAGATGATAATGTAGAATATTATTTCTACATACTTAGTTTCTTTACAAGTGAGAAAGTTTCCAGCGACGAATCGTTGAGTAGGTACATTTAAAAATATGACCTCAATTCGGCCTACTTGTCGCGTGTTTACTGTTTACAAACAAAACACCGCTACTATATTTTCACACGAGTTCGTTGTCGTGGCGGTCTACATCTTGTAACGATCATTTAATTTTGTTTGATGATCTAGAAAACATTGGATAGGTACATTCTCTCTAATCAAAAAGATACTCGTAGGAGGACATTTTTATTTGTAAATAGTGTAAGCTTAAGAATTAGTTTTTGACACAGAATATATTTAAGTTATATATTAATTTTGGATGAATGTGTTGCATTATGTATAATTAACATATTTAATTTTGTAAGTCGAATGATTGTCACCAAACCTATACAAAAGACAATGTCAAGCTTTGTGTACTTTTTAGGGTCTCGTACCCAAAGGGCCCGTTTTACCCTATTACTAAGACTCCACTGTCCGTCCGTCTGCCTCTTCCGTGATTCTATTACTTCCAATTTTTCTCAACAACATATCAGCACCTCCCAAATAAGAATCCCAAAAAATATTCCGCTGTCTGATGAGCCCAAAATTTAATGAGCCTGCTGAAATATCACTTTTATTATTATTATTTATTTATATTATTAGGAGCTTAAGACAACTATAATTTACTAATTCGCTTTCTGGTCAAATAAAAATTTAATTTGGTTCTCTTCTACAGGAAACTCTATTTGGCTATAGGACATAGGTACTATTGGTAATATCCCCAATAAATCATAAAAAACAAATAATACAAATATTAAATCCAATCTAATTGTGTGTGATCATAATAAGCCGGAGAATGTAATGGAAGCACCTTTGGTTCTCTGAGCGTTTGCCTCAGCCTGCCACTGAAATGTCCAAAGAGTTTAAAATGAGTAAAAAATTTTATCAGGACTCGGTGAACATTAAAGACAATAAGTTTTATGTTGCCTCCTTGCAACATGTCATTAGTCACTGACATGGATAAGTTGCAGATTGGGGATTCCCTACTTAGCACTACAAAGATATCTGTTTTTTTTTTTAAATGGATTCATTCATTTAGCTAACCGATCGATGTACAAGGGTCTGGCCCAACTATGTTTAAGAATCCAAACATAAAATTAAAACTTTTGTGTATTTCAGAAGGTAGGTAACTTTTTTGTTTCTTATTAAAACGAGTCCAGCTGTCAATACCTAAAGAAAACCTGCAACACTGATTTGTCATTACATCATCTCCACATTGTCATGAGCAGTTCGTTCATTTTTAAATTTAATAAAATACAGTCCACTTTCAAATTCCAAGTTGCATTTTATTTTGTACAAACACCTTAAACATAAATTTGATTTCGTCACTTTATATACCGACAGATCAATCTTTTCAAGCGCAATGGAGGAGCATGCCTCGAGGCAGCGTAGGCGGTTGATGGATAAGTAGGCATCTACGCTCTTGACAACAAGCCATGATAGGTAGAATGAGCTTGACCGATTTTAGAACTACTTTTGCTTTTCTATTATTGAAGTACGAGTACAATTATATTCGGAATGGAATGCTGACACGCTGGTGAGTATTGACATTGTCAAGGTGGCCAACAAACCCCACCAAAAACTAAATACGTAATACGTGTGTGATTATTTACCGCTTTATTTATAAGACTTTTTTTCTGTTACCGAAATGAAAATAACCTATAAGTAATATTTATTACACTGACAAATTCTGGAGTTCCGAAATCACAGAATTTTTATTTATTTATTTTATCTGGGGAGCTTACAGCTACATTTACAAATTAGTAATAAGTTTTAGTGTTAAAACAAAACTAAGGTTTTCAGAATAGCAAAACTGTTTTGTACTTTACTTACTCACAAGTAAGTAAAGTACAAAACAGTTTGAGTAAGTAAAGTACAAAACAGTTTTGCTATTCTGAAAACCTTAGTTTTGTTTTAACACTAAAACTTATTGTACCTACCTATCATCAAAACGGTATAATATCAGTAGACGGGTAATGACTACCGGTGTTAAATAAACAACCGAGAATAGTTTATGGTGTTTCCAATAAATAATAACATATACTATTTAATGGTCTACAAGATTTTTATTCATTGAGAATCGCTATAATGCATGCAGTATAGGGCACAACAAGTTTGTAACGGTGCGACCCTCCCCTCCCACGGTGCCACTTTCTGTGCATGCGACGTTTCTCTACTAACCTGCCATTATCAGAGATTAATATAAGCAACTAAACTATGGTCACAGACTACAAAATAGCTGTGATCTAATAGTTTGTATTGTAATATATAAAAACGTTCTTTACAAAATTATTATTAATATTATAATAGTAATAAACACTTTACAAAATGGTTTTTGACTAGTCAAAAGTTCTAATCATCTATCAACGATTTACTATGAAAATGTACTGATTACTACAGTGACCTTATTATTTTAAAAAATCAATTAAGTACTTTACTTTTTTAATTGTTTTGTTATATATCTATAATATGCGACAATAGTAAAATGAGATTTTAAATATTTTTTTTTATACAGTTTCGTGAAAATCTCGCAATATTCAATTTCCGTACTGTCCAATCCCTATTAAAAGCAGAATAAAATTAAGTACAAGCTTGAAAATAATTAAAAAAGTAAAAGCAATAAGCTATAGCCACACCAACTTAGTTATGGCTTTTTTGCTTTCAGCTAAGCAAACAAAGCTCATCTTCTTTTCTAGGGGCCTGACTATATTCGTCTTCTACTACAAAAGTTGTAGTAACTGCAATGTTGATTTTTTTAAATATATTTTTCAGTTAACATACATAATATAGTTAAATGTTTAGGTACCTACTACAGAAGTTTTATTCCATCATCAAAACTTCGACACTAACATAATATTGTAGCATATGAGGTCATAGAATGTGTGATACTTCCTGGCCCGCCACGAAAGCAGATTGAATGAGATTTTGCAGAAAAACTGTCCGTAATATTATTATGTCGGCTTTTTTCGTTGGTATTTAAAAAACGGTCCTATTAAGTTTTCACACGAGTTTGTATGCAACCAACTGTCCAACATCAACCGTTGGAACGCGGTCCCCAGGCATGATCACCTCGTCTGGCGGAAGATTTTTCCATTTCAGGATGGAGGAGCATTCTACCTCCACTCCTCCATGTAAACAAAATGAAAATGTTATACCACTCATGCAGATAATCGTACATACCTACTCCGGCCTTACCTATTATTGAGGTATAATAAACTACGAGTAAAAAAGTGTAAATATTATTCGAACAGTTTCAAAACTTATTGTAATTTTGTATGATACTTAAAATAGCAATGTTTTGTTTGCGAATAATACAGGCGCTTCGTCGATAATCACTACGATAACTTTCAAAATTTCAATACTACGAGTACCATATTATTTTGGCAGTCTTTCTCATATTAGCCGAATCCATAGTACCTAGTATCCATAGTGCAGGCCCTGCCTAGTTTGGAACTAAATAACTTTATTTATTTATAATCGACAATAACCAGACATTTGTTTAAGAATGAAGTAGTAGGTACATATTTGTCCCTTTAAATTGCTTTCGTGGCGGAGGAGTCAGGAAGTATCACACAATAGAATCAACTATTTTTATTTATGTCAGATGGTGGTCCATTAAAAACTCTGTTGGTATTATGAATTACTATATTACGTAAGCGGATAACATTAGTAGTGGTAAATCACTTATCTATCCCAAATATCCGTCATTCACAAGTTTCGAAAGGTAATAAGCATATAGAATACATAGTGTGGGCGTGATTGGATTCTATGATAAAGTCTCACATTGACCTACTGGCCGGGCAAGTCAGGTCGACTCATTTCTCCGTCATTCCATATTAAAATATCATGTTTCCAGATTTAGGAACCCTAGTATAACCAATATACAGTGCGAGGTTCAATTTGTTATTCTGGGATGATAGGCATTTGAATTTTTCGAAATTACTTGTAAATTTTAATGTCGTCTGAAAATCAGGAATATCTATAATTTTTTGAGCTTATATATATATATATATATATATATATATATATATATATATATATATATATATATTCAAAAGTAAGTTGGCCTGTAAGATGTGTTTGTATATTGTGTTTTAGTTTCCCCAAAAATAAGTTTTTATGTATTGGTGAAAAACTTTCCTGTGTTTCGAGAGTCAATGAGTTATTTTTAATGTCGGCATTTAGGATGAACCTGCAAATAAGTTGGTCCGATAAGTTTCTGAAAAACTTACGTACATATTTATCACAGCTCGACTGAGAAGAAAAAGATCGTGACGAAACCAGCAGGTCCCAGAATTAATTAACACACCCGGTCCAGCGATGGGCTTACCGCCTATCACGTTTAGGGGTCCAAAGATTATACCTACTGGTAAAAAGTGGGTATTATCAGGATTGTAATACCTCTGCCTATGCCCTGAATGAGAGGCGTGAGATTTATTATTCTAATGGTTAGATGAATGATTGTTATTTTTTCACACTAAAACTATTGAACGGAGTTTGATGAAACTTAAGTTAATATAGCTGTCAGGGTATCATAATATAAGCTACACTGTGGAAAATGGGGCCATGGTTAACAACGCGGGGGTTCGCTAGTACAAAATAATATCTATAATAGGATATTTCAGTGTATCAAAATTAAATTGCGAGTAATTATTAATTAAAAAGCTTATCCCAAAACACCTCCAAAAATGCATTTTGATTTTAATTTTACAATGAGTGCAAATTTTTAAATAATAAAATAATCAAAAAAGTGTGCATCACTTTTAGGATTATTTTATTTATTTGAGTACTTACCTACTAAAAATTATGACGTCACAAAGTATTTTTTATTCTGTACCACCTATCACGTTCAGGGGTCCAAAGATTATTCTAGTGAAATGTCGGTATTTCCAGAAAAGGAATACCTCTGCCTACCCCCTTGGGGATTAAGTCGTGAGATTTTAAATAAAAAAAAATATTACTTACTACTATCGCAGCTCTCATATTGTATAGTTTTTTTATAGTGGTCATAGGGTGAGCAAACCCGCGGATCCAGGTCAATTTGCAAGGCCTTTGTGCCGATATACTTTTCAATGGAGCGCCTAACACAAGTGTGGTACAGAATAACCGTGTAGGGTGCTCATAATTTTTGTAAAGGCTGTAGGTCTAGTATTAATACACGTTTATTAAACACATTAACTAATCCTTATGCATAAACCGGAGCCGAACACCCCTTATCAAAGACAAGTATAGAGGTATAAGGGATTTTAAAATTGATAGACCGTATACGAAAATATAGTCGCAACATTAAAAAAATATGCTTACGACTTCATCCCTGAACAGTTAGGGAATTTCCCTTCTTGGCTGATGCCTACGTCATACGAAGAACACACCCTCCAAGTTTCAGGTCTCTACGATCAGCGGTTTAGGCTGTGCGTTGATCTGTCAGTCGGTCATGCAGGACAAAGCATTTTATATGTATAGAGATATTGTAGCCTTTAAGGTATTTTCAGAGTTCTGAAATTGGTTAAATGTAGGTATATAAAGAGAAAAATTAAAAGACTATGATTTTCACCCTCCAACCAGCTGCTACCACACTGCCAATTTTGTCTAAGTTAAGGCGGCACTTCACGCTAGAACAGCTCGTCGGTCTTTTGGAGCCCAAGTCCGCTCATCCATGGAGTACTATCTGTGGGACGGCCCTGCCCGGTGCCAGTTGGCGGAAAAGCGGACGAAATAGGTTATTGGAGATTACTCACTTGTCTTGTCTACACTCCAGTCTTGAACACAGGCGACAAAATAGCAAGCTTATCGGTATTATAGAAATACTTCATAAGTTTATGAAGGAATTACTCGAACTTATTTTACCATCGTCACTCCATCTACCATCGAAAGGAAGATTGGCACTGTTCCATCTTATAATAGTCAACACATTTTGACCAAGGTGCACTACACGATTCCCAACTAGTCACATCCGGCATACGTCTAAGAAATTTAACTCCTTGTCTAATTCCGTAATTCCCGATCGGTGCCTACAACGGTGGAGCTTTTAAGGCTTTCGTGAAGATACTACTGCTGTAAAGTAAGTGGCTCCATTCGTCGGCCTCTTGACCATAATTTTGTTTGGTGGTCAGGTGGTCTTTCACGTGACCACTAAACAAGATTATGAAAAAAATACGCCTGGTCAGCATCAAAAAAACCATCAAAGTCGGAGGATGCATCGTATCGTCATCAACCCGTAACAGCCCACTTCTGAGCTAATGGTCTTTCCTCACACATGAGGAAGTATGGGCTATAATCTCCCACGCCAGCCCACCGCGGATTGGGATGCATCGTATATTTATCAAGAAAAGATAAATACCAACATAATAATGTCTGCAATAAATTCATTAAACAAAATATTTCATTGTAAAGAATCGATCAAGTTTAATTAAAAATATATCAGCAAGCAGAGTAGGTACCTATAAGAGATGTCAATTTTTGTCGAGATATTTTTTATCAGCTCGTCAAGAAATAAGGTGCACGAAAACCTTTTAGGCGACGCAAACGGAAGGGCGGTGGGGAGAAACAATATTTTCCCAAACAAAAGGAAAAAATAAGGATTTTTGGCGTTTCAATGTAAAGTTATTATGGGTTTTGGCGATACGGGACCCAAGAAATGGTTTTGTCGTTTTAAAATAAGCACGGTTCTGCATGGGACAATGCTTATAGCTGGCGCACATGGTAGCTATGCCAGCATAGTAGCTACTCTGCATTGTTAAAGCGTAATATAAGAAATACTCGTTAAGTAAAAACAAGAGACTACATAATGTACCCAGAAGTGATATCATCACCCTGTCAGCCTTTTTATAATGGTCTAATTTTTTATATTAATTGGCTTTATCATACAATTCTTTTAAATTTTTAACAATACTGGAGTTGACACTATGTTCTGAGATTTTTTAAAGATGTTACTAATGCGTAAGCTAACACGAAGCCCAAAAACAAAACAACCTTAATAATCGAGTTGTACAGATTATTATATATAGTAGGTATAAGACTGGTTTATCAAATAAACCTACATTGGATGAAAATACACTCAACCAAATTAAAACTTACCATTTAATTTTAATGAAAAGGCAAAAAAATCCAACAAAAGACTCGTACGTTTAGGCCACTTTATAATTCGCTTAAACGGGAAATCGAACCCCGGACGGCCGCAAATCCTGTGAAATACGATCCACTTACCTGATTGCCTCCGTCGATACTTGAGAGATAGGAGGAGCTATACTTGTAGCGCCACCACCACTAGTCACGCATCTGAATATTTATTGGTCTAAAATAACAGTTAAGGTGCCAGAGAAACAAGTTCAGATAAACTTTGCCTATATTAGACAAACATTTTCCTACTTCCCTTATCATCGTTCACCCGATTAAAGTTCAACAACTTCGTCAAATGTATGCCTTTTCATAGATTTAATAATATGATAAAGTGGAATAGCACTTCATGTGTTTTCCCTCTTCAGCGTGGCGGCAGCGTTTTCTGCTGGAGGTACTTTATGTTTGCTTAGAGGGTTCAGCAAGCGGAGTTTAGAGGACACCTGTATTAAAGAGCATGTTAGCTGTGCCAACTAGCTATAGACAACATCGCCCTGTATAATGCAATTCAATGAATTCGTGTTTGGGAGATGTGGTCTGGTTGAATTTCCTAGCCATAACGAAATTGTACCTGAATTACTACATAATGACAATGTTTGACTTTTAAACTACACTTGGAATTTCATAAAAGCAGCTTACATGAAACGGTACTTACTTATTAAAATATGGGAACAGTTAAGTTCTGAATTTCAGTCTAAAACTAACAAGTACATTAAGATCAGCGAGACTACTAAAAACTGCGGCCTTATAACAATAGAAGTGGCTCAAAAGTATCTTTGGGCCCAGCAGGCAGGAAAGCTTTGCGGTATCTCCGGAAAACGAAACTGGCTGTACCTTTATTAAAACTAGTTTCAAAGTTTCAATAATTGCTAAGTTGCCGGTGCTCCTCTAGACGGAATCCGAAGTTTTTGAACGTTGGTCGTATTGCTAACGTATTTATTTTTTATAATGGTGATTCTTGATTCATGGTTTAATATCGTAATGACTGATTCATAACAAAATACTGACATGAGCTTCAATGCTAAACTTTTTTACATAATATCCCAAATCAAGCAAAAAACAATCAGTAGGCAGAGGTATGGAACCCTCATTAGGGTAGCATCCGGTTCCGGTGCACGCCGGAAGGTCCGTCTATAGTCCCTATGTACCCCATATAAAGTAAGGCTTTTGCAGAGATTCACTATAACTTGTACGTATACTCGTATAATATGTTTGTCAGCAAACAACTCACAATGTCAGCCCCAGCATGCATTCCGGCTACATTATACCGTTGCGAATTAAATTAAAAGAAACAACGATTGTTTCCTGAACTTATACATTTTAATACATTTTAGTTGATTGATATACCTTACTTCGGTGTAATATTTTTATCACCAGGCTCAATCTTTTGTAGAAATTATGTTCAATAAAGTTTAGAAATCATGTAGAAAGCTACGTGAATATCTATTGAAAAATATACAATGAAAGTTCCTTTTTGATCAGTGAAAGTTGTTTACACTAGTGATGTCCTGATCTCCGTTTCAATAAGAACTAGCTAGGCGTCGTCTTAAATTTTGATAGGTTTTGAAGTAGGTACCTTAACTAAAATTTTGGTTGATAACGATACAATATTTTACAAATAGGTGTACATAGTAACTAAAATAAATTATTTGTACAGAAACAAGAACAGTATTATAGAAACAATATACGCATGCTAAACAAGATAACCAGGAAACTGTGACCCGCTGTATTTGTCACACCGGTGGAACAATGTGCAATTTAACTAAAAATTCAGTAAATCTGTATATTATGCATTTTCTCAAAAACAGGTCTTGTCGCTACATTTTAAAATGGTTAAGCGTGCACGCAAAAGGAATGTGATGGTTAATGAGGGACATTCATTAAAAGAATTGCTGAAGTAAGCTCTCCAAACCCTCTTACCCTTACTGAGTTCTCATCATCTTAAAAAATAATTGCTTTTTAACCTTGTAAGGATTAGCGTTACGTGATTGCCTCCGTTTCTAAGGTTACTTACAAAATTAAAAATCATTAGAAAATTGGAAATTGCTCTTGTTTGTTATAATATAGTGAGTAGTAGTAATATGTCCAGGCTGATGACAACAAATAAACGCAGGAACGGTGTAGTGGTGCGCCAGTCGTCAATCTTAGAGCAAGGGCAAATGGCGCGTCTCAGTGGCAATCGACTACTCACTGCTAACTCACTGAGAGCAACACCAGTCCGCTGGGCACACATATGAAACATGCCTGTTAAATTTTGCATATAAAGCCAAAAATAAGGGGTTTATGCAAAACGAGGAATATCTGACTTACGTTGGTTTGAAAATGGAGCGCGCTGTAATTTCCTGAAACGGTTTCGTGTTATGAAGTCACAAATTCCGCTTGTGTATTTTACTGGGAATATAATGGCCCCGTTGTTTCCTTGTAAAGCATAAGGCGTTTCTCTAAGTGCGATACTAACGCACACATCTTGGATTACTATATGCACAAAGTTTCGTTTTGTTTTAGTGAATCAGTACTTTAAATTTAAACAGTTTTGTAACTAAACGATTCTCAACCTCGTCGTCTTTTAAATACAAACACATTTTCTTTAAAATCTCTTAAAGAAATTGCTATACATATTTCCACCTTCAAACCGGAAATACTAGTATTACGAGCAAACACCGCTAGTTCTAAATATTGTCGAAGTTTGGTCGTATCTAATGATATAAATGAAGGCCTAATGGAGAGAAATAACGAAAAAGAAATCAAATATTGACGACAAGTTATAGAACGTGGAAAACTTTGCATTCACTTAAATATGATTAAGAGAAAAAATAAGTAACATTAAAGTAGATATTTGCCGTAGTCAAACAATCATACACACAAGTTTACCGTCAGATTTTTCTTACACAAATAACAAATAAAATCCATTTTTATATCGGGCTGTCAATATCAATCTGTCGGCCAATTCGCTGCCATCATGGGTAGGTTTTGATCAATCACTTTTTCGTCGTGTGATTGTTTTAGAAGAGGCTTTGCCTTTTACATATATGAGTACAGGTTTTATGTCTTTGGACTTTATATGAAAGAAATGGTGCATAATATTATGGGCTTCAATAATATATGGCAAACATGAAATATATTATGTATATAAATTTGTCCTGTTGGTCCGTTCATATTCCAATTCACCACTTTTCTAGTTTGAAAATTTAGATGTAAAGGAAAGAAATCCATAGAAAAAATACAAATACCAAGAATATCAAATATACAAATCAGCGTCGACTTGAAGTCCTCCCGCTTTTTCGTTAGTTAAAATAATATAACCATCATCACACTATTATCTTCATCGATTGAGTTTCTTGCTAGTTCTTCTGCACTTGCTGGTACTGCATTTGGAACCAGCAACTCGTCCGTCGATTAGCTAGCGCCGATAGACTGTTGTTTACATTTAGCCAATTTAGTTTAGAGAGCCTTGTTATTAGAATATTGACATTTTCAAGTGTGTATTTCTGTTACCTGCAGGTATAAAAGAATTTTGAATTTCTATTTTAGTGTGTGTCTTTGGCGTATGTGGCGTAGATAACCCATATTTGGTGGAGAAAACCCCGTGAAAGCGAATCATAGTAATTAATTATTCACTTATAATATTTATAATACAAACTCGAAACTAGAAAAAAAAGTGGTAAGTAGTTAACTTTGATTAGGAATTCAATTTAAAAACATGTGCTATAAATGTTATAACAAAGTGAATCTATCAATGAAACGGAACGAATATTTTTATATGCAGAAAAAATATTTCTAGTCGTACAAATTATATTGTACATATAACGTGTATTTTAGAGTTCCGCAACTTTTTTTTTAAACGGAATATCAATGGAATCGCACTTGTTGGTATTTTCAGACTGTTTGACGTAGAATGTTGTAGGTAATATTTATTTTCAACACACTTGCTCAAAACGACGTTTTTACGACGTAAAAAAAAAACAACGCGCCATTTTTCGTAAATAATTGTCGGCTGTGACGAAGTTTGGATTAATTGTGAAGTTTAATATTAACGAAAATGTCTACTTCAAGTGAAGAAAATGAAGAAAACCTATTATTAACTCCGCCGGACATACGTAACGAGGCGAAAAACGCGTGCGATAGTCTTTTGCCATCAAAATCGAGTGAAATGTATTTAGCGGCCTATGAAAAAATTTTAAAATGGAAAACCGACAAGAACGCTCATTCTTTCTCAGAAAAACGTCGTTTTGAGCAAAGTGTGTTGAAAAACGTCGTATGAAGCACGTGTGCCTGTGGCCATAATATACGCGGCTTTCTTATGGCGCACACGCTTTCGCTCGTGCGCACACAATATCGCCTTGTACATAATGGTCAACTTAGCACACTTGTATCATAATGTACTATTATGATACTAGTGCGATATATAAGTTGGTTTTTACAAACTCGCAGACGAATATAAGCCCGAGACATAGTCACAGGTTTTTAAATACCTACCAATTTCCGCACGTGTGTCATACGTTTTGCAACACATTGGCGAGAAAATAGTATAAGCACAAAGGTAATAAATGAAACAAATTCTTTTTTAACGCTGCTAGTATGAAAATTACTATAATGAGCAAATGGCACCACGTGCGCGTTGTGAAACTTAGAACTACATCTTGCGACTCATTTTATTTTTAGTATTAAAGTGAGACAAACATAATATTGAGCAAAAGCGCTTTCAAGCGGAGGTTCGATGATTCCGTTTATTTATTCTGGTAATGTAAAACTCTTTAGTCGAATATTTTTATGGAAGTTAAAAAATACCGTAAAGGATACGCTCGGCGCTATACAACAGAAGGTGCGGTATAATAGGTAGGTACTTAGATGAAAGTACTCCACGTTATCCACATGCCGTTGCATGATGCGTAATTTTGAACTTTCGAATAATGTTTACCTACGCAGGCTTCGTCAATGCATTTTTTGAGCAAATGTGTTGAAAATCATACCTATATTTTGTGATATGGACTTACATCTACAACTTTTCGCAATTATTTTTTAATATTGCGAAGTCTGCCGCAATGATAGTCAGAAAAATGGGAATTGGAATTAGTAGGTATGAAAGTACTCGCATTTATTATTATGGACAAATAATACACGGTGATATATTCCCAAAACAAGAGGAAATTTGGTTCCTTGCAGGAGCCGAACCGTAACCTTTTTTGACTAAGTAGGTATATTTATCACCCATAATGTCTATGCCCATACCCCACCAGCTATGCCAATAATACATACATTTTGTTTTCTTAACTAAACATGATGATGTTTCAAAACCTTTTTTGTTTAAAAATGCGAGTACGAATGAAAGACTCCGAGTACCGCCGGTAGTGCTCATAGCTCAGTTGGTGCCAGCGCGTCAACGTCATTAGCGGACGATGCTGCATCCGGCGTGCGATGCTTTACTTCCGGCGTGCACGACCGCCATTGCGGATGTGACTGTGGGCGTTTTTATTTTGTGATTATATCTATTGAAGATGTGTCAGAAATTCCACATAAGCTATTGACATCCAGAATATTTTCCTTGCTTCATACTCATACCTCTAACCTCTGTACTATATGTTTCTGTTTTGGGTAATAGTTGCTCCAATGTACTGGGTTCAGCCTCTAATGTATTAGAAAGTTATCTAAAGAAGACACTTGTAACTTAACAGAAATAAATGATAAACATGACATGAGATGAGATTATAAGATGATGATAGGATACCGTCGTGTGCTTACTAAAATAATTAAAAAGGAGATTTTGAACATGCAATTTGGTGATCCAAATAGAAAACCACCCCTGGAGGGTTACCCAAGCTCAAACGGAACAAAAGGTGGGTTACACTTGCAGATATAAACACATCTCTGCCGCTGAGACCCTAACAAACCTGTGTATTATTATTTAACTCCGCGTAACTTTGTGTAAATAAATATCTGAAGTTCAAATTAATTCTACAAAGTTCCGATACTCGACCGGAGCAAAATAATTTTGTTTATTCTGACAAAAATTATTTCAGTCTGAAAATATAGTCATACGACCAAATTTTATTAAATAAGACAATCTACTAAACTGTAGGGGTTTAATAGTAACCAAGAGCAACACCTAGGTATTTGCCCTTAGGTATTAGTGATATTTATAAGCGGAAGTTGAAGACCAAAATCTTCCCAAAACAAATGAAGACGTACACATTTCAAAAATAAATATTATACTAGTTTTACAAGCGAAAAAAAATATATTAGCTTATAAAAACATAATCTTATTTGAAAGCTCAAATCTGATGTACAAAAACACAAACAAAAACTAAATCTCTAAAAACAATTCATGATAATATAAAATAATTTTAATATAATCAGCAATGGAACCTCAGAGAAACAAAATTCAAAAATTCTTCTAGGCCTTGTTTAAACATTTAATCCGTGTGCCAGCAGTGCGGTCACGGCTCATTTGGAAATATTAAAAACAGATGAAAACGTTATCAATTTAATTCATTTTATAAACTGATTGATTCTCCACACGTTTTAACGCGTAAACGCAGAATAGCTTAAATAGGAAAGTCTTGGTCTGAAACGACATCTTCTGTGGGTTGGTTTTACCGCTCACTAAGGTCTCAGTTCCTATTCCACGGAGACAAGCAACATGTGGACGACCAGAGGAGCCATCTGGCTTTTCAGCCTGCTGGTGGCTGTAATAGCCCGCCCCGAAGGTGAGTGGCACGTCTTCTATCTTTATTGGTATGTTTTTTTTCTCTCGGAAAATCCTTTTTTTTTTATTTAATTTGAAGACTATTTGGAAGACTTGTCTACACACGTGCAGGTTTTACTAACAACACGACTTTCCCGTAGAACTGGAAGACCGTTCCGCCGCCGAAGCCTCTGCTTCCGCAATTGCTTCAGCGAATTCGAATTTAGGCTTCGACTATGGGCCCTTCCCAGTGCCCCGACCACAACTAGGTAATATATACATATTAATTAACTTATTAAAAATGTGAAGCAGTCCTACGGCAGGCATTTTAGGTGATCGATTTGCGGTATTATTTCGGTATTATTAGTGAAAAACCTTAACAAGCTATCTTTGTAATAAAACTTATTTAAGATGCTGAAATAGACGCAAATACTACTATGAAATCAATACCTTTTCATCGGGTAATTTGAAATCGAAAAATTACCAGTTTCACTTCTACGTTCAAATTTTAAAATATTTAAACTTTCAAATTGAAAATGTTGATCCGAGGCTGTGTAAAAATTTATATTGTTAATTTTAAATCATCTACAACTTAGTGTGTTTTGCAGTCTCCCAGTGCAATGCTGAGGGCGATATGTTCTACAGGCGTGGTCCAGATGGATGTATGATATGTGGTTGCTTCACAAATACATTCTCAGGCAGCCTGTACGTGAATTGCCGTTCATGCAGCCTCTGTCCTTACGGTAAAGTTATTTTTCACTATCTTCTCACTTTCTTATATTGATATTGTAGAGGGGCAAGACGTGGGTTATTTATTAGTTCTTTTTAACACCATGCACTTACAGGACATTTCAGCACAAAACTGCAGCCTGGTATTAATTGTAATTACTGATAATTTTTGATTGCTATATAAATACTTTTTAGTCGTGAGATTAGTACGGCGGCAAATTAAATAATTCATAATCAAAGTAATGTCTACGACTCACACGACTGAAACTAAATGGCGTGAAAGTTATTTTACATCTGTAACTATATTGATCATTCTGTGGCTTTCTTTTTGTAGAGATCTAGTAAATCTATGTTTTTTTTTATATGGAGTCATCCGACTGGTGTAAATAGTGGTCATTCATAAGAAATACTTAAATCTTTGGTTTAAGTTTAAACAACATAATTTTTGGGCTGTGCTGGAATTTGCTTAAACATACAGTTATAAACTGGCGGTTAGGAATATATTGTTATCATCGCATATACCTACTTAAGCTACTAAGAGCACCTTCTTAGAATCAACTAAACTTTGTATCATAAATGATAAAAACGAGCTAATTATAATGGGGTTTAACACATCATCTTAAGGAAAGTAATGTTTGTGACATACTACTAAAATATTGAAAATAGTTTTTCCCAGCGAACTTTCTAACATGTACGGGAAATGTAAATTAGAAATTTAAAATCAAATAAAACCATTTAAAATAGGGACGATGCAATTTCATCTTGACGCATAGATAACCTCAATTATGCTTCGTAATGATAATATAATTTATTATATTAACTAAATGATATTATTGTGCCCAGTTGCACACAATCATACTTATATTTATTTTAAGATATGAAAGATTTTTGTGCAGATGATCCTGGAGGATATCATATTACGCGCGAATTTTTCTAATTTTTTTTTCTTTAACTGCCTTCAATTTATTATATTTAAAACGTGTTCAATGTTATAGACCAAAAACTTGGATTTACTTATTAATACAGATACAACAAACGGTTCCACAGGTAAGTTAACTACCAAGATTTTGATATATTTAAACATAACTATTAGAAATTACCTACAAAAACTCATAAACTGGGTACTTATTACGATTATCTCAATAAGAAAATATAATAGGCGAACTACACAGTACTTATTATAAAAAGTTATTAATCAAACTTTTATAAACAACTAATCGCGAATAAAATTATGCAAAACAGTTGTTCCTGGATATAATGTACAATTTCGAAAATGAAGTATGTGCTATTATAACTCGAAGCTATTGTAAAAAATCCGCAAAGTAGATACTTTTTGCGTGATGCGTGTACAGACAGACAAGAATTTCAAAAATTTGTGTTTTGATATATAAATCGATAACTAGGTATCTACACTACCACTAAAATTAAAAAAAAAAAATCATTACAAACACGTATAGATAACATAGTACATAAAATTGCATTTTATCTGAATGTCTTCAACTGGTTTAATACAAAAAAAGTAACACTAAATAATACATAAATGATTTATATCCACAATAGCACAGAAAACAGTGACGAGAAAGACTAACAAACAATAAACTCCTTCGGTTAAAATTATTTCAGTATGTATGTCTGACTTATTATTTTATTTTTCCCTGACACAATCTGGTTTTTTCCCAAATTCTATAAAAAACTTAGCGCTGTTAATTGAATTGGTATTTCAATAATGGTTTGCTATATCTTACACTAAATTATTAATAAATTAACCCTTTGCCTGTGTCTATTTTTGAATCACAGATATACCCGGAGAAACACCAGGTAGGTAAAATATTGCTGTTTAGTATGTCAAAAATTTCACTTAACAATGATACAATAATTTATCTCTGTGATATACCTCAAAGGAATTGGTCCCATATAAATTTGATAAACAAAATTCCCAACATAAGGGTGGGAAAATAGGAGTGATTTGTTGTTCACTTACAGATTTTAATGCTAAGTTGTGTATCACAAAAAACTATAAAATTTTACGAAAAAATTTAGCCGCCGAGAAAACTGAAAAGCGAAAAATAATTTAGTTCTAAAACTAATTTAAGTATAGGTACCTACGTAATTTTGAATCGGTGGCAAAATTTAAGGTGATTTTGTGGACTTTGTTAATTGATTGTTTACCGCCTCAAAATTACTGATGTACCTACTTAAATTAGTTTAAGAACTTAGTTATTAAGGTTAAATGAAAAAAGTTTATAATTTTTTGATTTTCAGTTTTTTGCGATGTGCTAAGCAACGAACAGCATAAAATTTTTGATAATATCGATACTCGTAAGTTAAACCAGAAGGCACCCGTCGGCATTACCTGTAAGGTGCCTGGTTTTTCCCGTTTCCGTGGGAATTATGCAAAATTTTCGTTTTTCAAACCCACTAACTAGAATTCTAGTTTCTAGGTTATAACTTGAAAATATTTCTTTTATTACGACATAGTAAGAGCCGTCACTAAAAAAATAACTCTGCTCACAGAACTATATCCTGGAGGTGACCCATGTGCGTATTTTCATGATAATAATATACTTTCAAAAAAGACGAACTCAGTAACTTTAATAATACTTACTTATAAATCGCAGATTGGCACGGAGAATTTCCTGGTAAATAAACTATTCATAACCAAATAAAAGTAGAAAAACAAATCATAACATCACAAAGAAGTAATTATCAATATGTCCACACATAAGTAAAATGTAAAACGGCGCGGCTTAACACGCGGTGCACATATTTTTAAGAAATGCTGCAGTTTTTTTCCTTGAACATTCTCGTTACACCTAAACAGTTTAAACTGAATGAAATTTTATTGATAAATATAAAATTTAGACTAATTATAAAAACATAACAATATTTTATCGTAATACAGAACCATTACCTGGGGGTTTCGTAAGTAAGTAATGTTTTTATACATTAATCTAAAACCGACTTCAAAAAAGAAGTAGGATCTCAATTAGACTGTTTGTTTTAACCGACTTCAAAAAAGGAGGAGGTTCTCAATTCAACTGTATGTTACGCGATCATTTCGCTAATTGTCAATCGATGTTGATAATTCCTTTTTTGTTTGGTAGATCATACTACATAGGTAGACCCATTTTAATTTTATCGATATCGGTTTAATATAATTAACTATCAAATAAGTTTTATTTAAAACGCATACTGTAGGTACTTATAAAAATAAACTATATTTTTTTTAATGTTATTATTTTCCGACAAAAAAGGAAACATTGTAACTTAGACCGTAATTATTCTGTCAACTGAGAATTGTCTAGTATGTACAATAAAATAATATTAGGTAAAACTAGCGAACCGTTCTTACTTTGCTTCGGCTTATCAAAATAAAATATAGCCTACATTAGTCAGGGTTCATGTAGCTTTCCTTTAATGAACTTGAATCGTCAACAATTCGTTTAGTACCTACAAAATACAAAGATTAAATGAAACATGATTTAAATTTACTATCGCTCCACTACCCGGATTTTTTCTTAGATTACATACTTAATAAATATTGGGGAGTAAGATGGACAAACAAAAAACTTATTTCGTATAAGCCATTTCAGTATGTCTGAATTATTATGTTATTTTAGTGTCTATTTTGAATCACAGATAATCTCGGGGAAACACCAGGTATGTAAAATACTGCTGCTAGCTATAACGAAAATTTCACTTTGCAATATTCAAAATATTTTGTCTTTGTTTCGATTAAACTCTTTTCTAAATTACAGACATCCCAAAAATAAAAGATCCGAGAGACGTCATTCTGTTCAAATCCCATAGAAAAAAGCACTTTTAACTTTTTCCGAATTTACCCAAACCTTCTATGGACTATTGCGAACATAAAAGAAGTGGAAAATTCTCAAAATATTCGTTTATAGCACCTACTTAGTAGACATTTAGTTTCTAGGTTATAACTAGTAAATATTTCCCCTATTTTACGACACACTTAAGAGACGTCACTACAAAATAAAACATTTCTCAGCTAATTATATTCTGGAGGCGACCCATGAGCGTATTTTCATGATAATAACATATTTTGTAACAACATATTTTTTGTTAAACTTAGTGTCTTTGATTGTACTTAAATCGCAAATTGGCACGGAGAATTTCCTGGTATGTCAAATATTTATAACATAACAAAAGTAAAAATAAGTAATTATACCTAGTTCATGAAAACTAAAAACAAAGCTTTTGTATGTATGGCTCGCGCCATAAAAAAATAAATCAGCCCAAACTCGAGGGGTATTTGAGAAGCCTTTTAAGAGTTGCGATATACACTCCACCTCTTGGCTCCATCATCAGATCAGCTCGGTGGTACCATAATATTGCATTGTCATCGAAGTTACATACTCGTAAGTACGCCAAATTTCTGCTCAATCGGTTGAAGATATATTGAGTTGCAAGACTCCACCCGAACAAAACTACGAGTATCAGTATGTCTAGAAATACGTGAAATCTACAACGCTTACATATAAATCCCTTATTTCAACAGAACCATTACCCGGAGGCTTAACACGTGCGTATATAACGTAAATGATGCTTTTTTTTTAATATTTTGCTCACACAAAACCAGTTAAAACTTAATTGAATTTCATTAATACATGTCAAATTTAGTTTTATAATAAATAAAAATAAATACATACTTTTATTTTATCCTAATACAGAACCATTACCTGGGAGTTTCGTAAGTAAGTAATGTTTTTAAAAAAGAATTTTATTATTTATTTACAAAATAGGTGTATTGTACCTTAGATCGGACTAGTTCGATAAATCGCATTTTCACTAATAAAATTAAGTGCAACGTAATAAATTGCTACTAAAATGATTGTACGTATATTAAGCACTTACGTCTGTCTATCTGCCATGACCCTTAATCACGGGAATGCGGGAAGGTAGGTATCGAGTGTAAATAAAAACCATATACTTAGGTCTAAAGTCCCCTTGAGCTGTACAAATTTAACTTAAATAGATACGATCGTTTATTACGCAAAAAACATATATTTCAACAGTCATTCTTCGAGCACCGCTCGGTTCCAATAGGCACCATAACAATTAAAAATCAATTGTGTTTTATTTCATTGGTTCGAGAGGTAAGGAAATCAAAATTTATAAGGTACTTTCCGTTGACCTAGAACAATGAAATTTGGCAAGTACGAGTAATATCGTCTTTTGCTAAAAGTACAAGGAACAATCTGAAAACTACACAAAAATAAAACTCACGCCTTTTTTTATCCCCGAGGGGGTAGGCAGAGGTATTCCATTACTGGATATACCCACATTTCACGAGATAAAATGAACCCTTAAACGTGATAGATGGTGTGCCCATCGCCGGACCGAAAACTACACATTTCTTATTAAATCATAAAAATATATACTTAATTTTATGTACCTACTAATTTGTACGGAACCCTCGGTGGGCAAGTCCGACTCGCACTTCTCCGGTCAGGTTAAAAAGGTAAATATTTTAACTTAGATCTTATATATTCTGTCAATCCTAGATGCTCCTGGAGAATTGTCTGGTATGTACACTAACATAATAGCCGAAAATATTTAATTTAGCGACCTGTTCCGGGTGTAAAGCAAGCTTTGGCTTATCAAAACAAAATATATAGCCTACATAAGCCAGGGTTCATGTAGGTTGCTTTTAATGAACTTATAACGTTCAATTTCGTTCGTTCAACAATTGGTTTAACACACACATTAAATAAAACATGATTAAATTTACTACAGCTCCACCACCCGTGAGTTTCCCAATAAATATTGGCAAGAAAGACAGACAAACTATAAACTAATTTGAATTTGAACTATTTCAGTATGTGTGATTTATTATTTTATTTTACCGTGAAACAATGAGGAATTTTCCTAAATTCTTAAAGAATTTAGCGGACATTATTGAATTAGTATTTCAATCATTGTTTGCTTTATCTTAAACTAAATTATCAAATAATTACCAATTTGTCTGTGTCTATTTTTCAATCACAGTTATACCCGGAGAAACACCAGGTAGGTAAAATATTGCTGCTTAGTGTGTCAAAATTTCACTTCACAAAGACAAAATATTTTTTATTTGTATTGATTCAACTTTTTCCAAATCACAGACGTACCATAGATAAAAGACCTTACATACTCGGACCTTATCCTGTCCAAATCCCATAAAAAAAGGGACTTTCATATTTTCCCGATTTTTTTCCAAACCTTATAAGGACTATTGCGAACATAAAAAAGTCGCATCGGTGCGCATGGTGCAGTCGTTTTCAAGCGATGCGTTTACAAACGAACAACAGCAGGCACCCGCCGGCATTACCTCTAAGGTGTCTGTATTTTCCCGTTCCCGGGGGAATTTCTCAAAATATTCGTTAAGGCACCTATTTAGTAGACTTCTAGTTTCTAAGTTATAACTACAAAAACGTATTTTTTGTTAAACTTAGTATCTTTGATTGTACTTTCTTATAAATCCCAGATTGGCACGGAGGATTCCCTGGTATGTATAATATTTATAACAAAATTAGAAAAAAAAAACATAAGATAACTATGAAGTTATTATCATGATGTCTAAAAAATAAGTTCACTGTAAAACATGAACATAATAATCACTTTTTTTAATAGAACCATTACATGGAGGCTTAACACGTGCGTATATTTTTAATAAATGCTGGATTTTTTGCCTAAAATGTTCTGCTAACACCTTTACAAGAAGTTTAAAGATTTAATTAAATTTTTTGCAGTCAAGTTAGATTTAGTGTAATTTAATTTAAAACGCATACAGACTGTACTTATAAAAATAAATATTTTACTGCACACAAACATTTGACGTAGGTTACCAAAGTGAGTAGTTTTTATTAGGTTTTACTTTATCAACAAACAGGTTAATATTGTAACTTAGATCGTTATTGTTATGTCCATCCTAGATGCTTCCAAAGAATTGTCTGGTACGTAAAATAAAATAATAGCCGAAAATATTTAAACTAGCGACCTATTCCGGTTTATCAAAATAAAATATATAGCCTACATTAGTAAGGGTTCATGTAGGTTTCTAATAACGAACTTGAAACGTCAACAATTAGTTTAATGCAGACATTAAATAAAACATGATTAAATTTACTACAGCTCCACTGCCCGGAAGATTCTTAGAGAATATTGGCGAGAAAGACAGACAAACAACAAACTAATTTGAATTTGAACTATTTCAATATAAGTGAATTATTATTTTATTTGACCGTGAAATAATCTGGAATTTTCCTAAATTCCTAAAGAACTTAGCGGACATTATTGAATTGGTATTTCAATGATTATTTGCTTTATCTTACACTAAATTATCAAATAATTAACCATTTGTCTGACAGATATACCCGGAGAAACACCAGGTAGGTAAAATATTGCTGCTTAGTGTGTCAAAATTTCACTTCACAATGACAGAATATTTTTTATTTGTATTGATTCAACTTTTTCCAAATCACAGACGTACCATAAATAAAAGACCTTACATACTCGGACCTTATCCTGTGAAAATCCCTTGAAAAAAAGGAACTTCCATGTTTTCTCGAATTTTTCCAAACCTTTTAAGGACTATTGCGAACATAAAAAAGTCGCATCGGGGCATGGTACAGTCGTTTTCTACCGATGCGCTTACAAACGAACAACAGCAGGCACCCGCCGGCATTACCTCTAAGGTGTCTATATTTTCCCGTTCCTGGGGGAATTCCTCAAAATATTCGTAATGGCACCTATTTAGTAGACTTCTAGTTTCTAAGTTATAACTACAAAAACGTATTTTTGGTTAAACTTAGTATCTTTGATTGTACTTTCTTATAAATCGCAGATTGGCACGGAGGATTCCCTGGTATGTAAAATATTTATAACAAAATTAGACAAAAAAAACATAAGATAACTAAAGTTATTATCATGATGTCTAAAAAATAAGTTCACTGTAAAACATGAACATAATAATCACTTTTTTTAACAGAACCATTACATGGAGGCTTAACACGTGCGTATATTTTTAATAAATGCTGGATTTTTTGCCTAAAATGTTCTGCTAACACCTTTACAAGAAGTTTAAAGATTTAATTAAATTTCTTGCAGTCAAGTTACATTTAGTGCAGGGGAAAGTTGGCTATATTGTACCGATCGATTAATCGTACCACCAAGGTATTTTCTACTTAATGCACATATTTTTTGGATCTGGCAACACAAATCTAATGCGGGCAACAATTCGGAAGCCATGACAGTTTGTCACGTCGCTGCAAGAACCCATTTTTGTTTACGACAAAAAAATATGTTTTTGTTGTTGTTCATGAAATTTTTTGCCTTGAAATTCTAAACTTCTGCAGACAAACGGAAACGTATACGTGAATCTCTATTTTGTTATGTTGTTAACAAGTTATTTTGCCTTTAATTTGTGAGACAATCACGCCGCAGTTATTTAAGGTTATGATTTTACATGGCGTTTTTCCAAAATGGGGTTTGTTTTGCAAATCGTACCGTTTGAGAGTTTCGAAATCGTACTGGTACAAATTACCATATATGAATATTTTTTAACTCTAAAAATGAAATTTAGTTATATATTCACCACCCAATTCATGTAAAACCTGCTAAGTTTACTTTGTCTTGACAAGTTTCTCGTGGGTCAAGTCAATATTGATCTTAAATAAATAAAAAATAAAAGGATCAATGTTGTTTTTATAAAAAACCTGTTAATCAATAAGAAAATCTCAAGTAAGTACGATCAAGCTGCTCTGTTAATCGTACCGATGGTTAATATTTAACGAAATATTTTTTTTTAACAAAATATTGTTATTTATCTATAAAAACATTGCATATACAATTTAATAAACATAACAGTTTATGTAAAAATAATAAATATATTTTATTTCAAAAAATATGGGGAAAATAAATATGTAATATTTTATTTGAAATTTGTATGGAGAATTTTTAAGTACGATTTAGAAATCGTAAGGTACGATTAAACATACCAGTTTTCTAAGTCGTACCGATGAAAAGTTTTTTAAAAATAAATATTTTCAGCATATAAATGCTAAATATCTACAAAAACAGTTTCATGTAGTAAAGTCTTTTAACCATAGTATCTTACAAAAAAACAATCATGAATATATTCTTTATAGTTTTTGCACAAATCAAAAAAATCTTTAGGGGGGACAATATAGCCAACTCTCCCCTAATTTGATTTAAAACGCATACAGACTGTACTTATAAAAATAAATATTTTTACTGAACAGAAACATTTGACGTAGGTTACCAAAGTGAGAAGTTTTTATTAGGTTTTACTTTATCAACAAACAGGTTAATATTGTAACTCAGATCGTTATTGTTATGTCCATCCTAGATGCTTCCAAAGAATTGTCTGGTACGTAAAATAAAATAATAGCCGAAAATACCTATTTAAACTAGCGACCTATTCCGCCTTATCAAAATAAGATAATTATATTATAGCCTACATTAGTCAGGGTTCATGTAGGTTGCTAATAATGAACTTAAAACGTCAACAATTAGTTTAATGCAGACATTAAATAAAACATGATTAAATTTGCTACAGCTCCACTACCCGGAAGATTCTTAGAGAATATTGGCGAGATAGACAGACAAACAACAAACGAATTTGAATTTGAACTATTTCAGTATGTGTGAATTATTATTTTATTTGACCGTGAAATAATCTGGAATTTTCCTAAATTCCTAAAGAACTTAGCGGACATTATTGAATTGGTATTTCAATGATTATTTGCTTTATCTTACACTAAATTATCAAATAATTAACCATTTGTCTGACAGATATACCCGGAGAAACACCAGGTAGGTAAAATATTGCTGCTTAGTGTGTCAAAATTTCACTTCACAATGACAGAAAATTTTTTATTTGTATTGATTCAACTTTTTCCAAATCACAGACGTACCATAAATAAAAGACCTTACATACTCGGACCTTATCCTGTGAAAATCCCTTGAAAAAAAGGGACTTCCATGTTTTCTCGATTTTTTCCAAACCTTTTAAGGACTATTGCGAACATAAAAAAGTCGCATCGGGGCATGGTACAGTCGTTTTCTACCGATGCGCTTACAAACGAACAACAGCAGGCACCCGCCGGCATTACCTCTAAGGTGTCTATATTTTCCCGTTCCTGGGGGAATTCCTCAAAATATTCGTTATGGCACCTATTTAGTAGACTTCTAGTTTCTAAGTTATAACTACAAAAACGTATTTTTGGTTAAACTTAGTATCTTTGATTGTACTTTCTTATAAATCGCAGATTGGCACGGAGGATTCCCTGGTATGTAAAATGTTTATAACAAAATTAGACAAAAAAAAACATAAGATAACTATGAAGTTTTTATCATGTCTAAAAAATAAGTTCACTGTAAAACATGAACATAATAATCACTTTTTTTAACAGAACCATTACATGGAGGCTTAACACGTGCGTATATTTTTAATAAATGCTGGATTTTTTGCCTAAAATGTTCTGCTAACACCTTTTACAAGAAGTTTAAAGATTTAATTAAATTTCTTGCAGTCAAGTTACATTTAGTGTAATTTAATTTAAAACGCATACAGACTGTACTTATAAAAATAAATATTTTTACTGAACAGAAACATTTGACGTAGGTTACCAAAGTGAGTAGTTTTTATTAGGTTTTTCTTTATCAACAAACAGGTTAATATTGTAACTTAGATCGTTATTGTTATGTCCATCCTAGATGCTTCCAAAGAATTGTCTGGTACGTAAAATAAAATAATAGCCGAAAATATTTAAACTAGCGACCTATTCCGGCTTATCAAAATAAGATAATTATATTATAGCCTACATTAGTCAGGGTTCATGTAGGTTGCTAATAATGAACTTAAAACGTCAACAATTAGTTTAATGCAGACATTAAATAAAACGTGATTAAATTTGCTACAGCTCCACTGCCCGGAAGATTCTTAGAGAATATTGGCGAGAAAGACAGACAAACAACAAACTAATTTGAATTTGAACTATTTCAGTATGTGTGAATTATTATTTTATTTGACCGTGAAATAATCTGGAATTTTCTTAAATTCTTAAAGAACTTAGCGGACATTATTGAATTAGTATTTCAATGATTGTTTGCTTTATCTTACACTAAATTATCAAATAATTAACCATTTGTCTGACAGATATACCCGGAGAAACACCAGGTAGGTAAAATATTGCTGCTTAGTATGTCAAAATTTCACTTCACAATGACAGAATATTTTTTATTTGTATTGATTCAACTTTTTCCAAATCACAGACGTACCATAAATAAAAGACCTTACATACTCGGACCTTATCCTGTCAAAATCCCATAAAAAGAGGACTTTCATATTTTCCCGAATTTTTCTAAACCTTTTATAGACTATTGCGAACATAAAAGTCGCATTGGTGCATAGTACGGTCGTTTTCAAGCGATGCGCTTAAAAACGAACAACAGCAAGCACCCGCCGGCATTACCTCTAAGGTGTCTGTATTTTCCCGTTCCCGGGGGAATTTCTCAAAATATTCGTTTATGGCACCTATTTAGTAGACTCTTAGTTTCTAAGTTATAACTTGAACATATTTTCCTTATTACGACATAGTAAGAGACCTTGCTACATTTTTTTTCTCTTTGAATTATATCCTGGAGGTGACCAATGTGCGTATTTTCATGATAATTGCATACTTTACAAAAACGTATTTTTTGTTAAACTTAGTATCTGTGATTGTACTTTCTTATAAATCGCAGATTGGTACGGAGGATTCCCTGGTATGTAAAATATTTATAACAAAATTAGACAAAAAAAAACATAACATATATATGAAGTTATTATCATGATGTCTAAAAAAATACATTCACTGTAAAACACGAATATATAAATCTTTTATTTAAACAGAACCATTACATGGAGGCTTAACACGTGCGTATATTTTTAATAAATGCTGGATTTTTTGCCTAAAATATTCTGCTTACACCTAAGAAGTTTAAATATTTAATTAAATTTCTTCCAGTCAAGTTACATTTAGTGTAATTTAATCAAAAACGCATACAGACTGTACTTATAAAAATAAATATTTTACTGAACAGAAACATTTGACGTAGGTTACCAAAGTGAGTAGTTTTTATTAGGTTTACTTTATCAACAAACAGGTAAATATTGTAACTTAGATTCTTATTGTTATTTCCATCCTAGATGCTTCTAGAGAATTGTCTGGTACGTAAAATAAAATAAAAGCCGAAAATATTTAAACTAGCGACCTATTCCGGCTTATCAAAATAAAATTTATACCCTACATTAGTCAGGGTTCATGTAGGTTTCTAATAATGAACTTAAAACGTCAACAATTAGTTGAAAAGAAGATTAGAGGCAATTAGAGGCAAAAAAGACAGACAAACAATAAACAAACTTGAATTTGAACCATTTCAGTTCAGTATGTGTGAATTATTATTTTATTTGACCGTGAAATAATCTGGAATTAACTTATCTTACACTAAATTATCAAATAATTAACCATTTGTCTGTGTCTATTTTTGAATCACAGATATACCCGGAGAAACACCAGGTAGGTAAAATATTGCTGCTTAGTATGTCAAAATTTCACTTTACAATGACAAAATATTTTTTATTTGTATTGATTTAACTTTTTCCAAATCACAGACGTACCATAAATAAAAGACCTTACATACTCGGACCTTATCCTGTCCAAATCCCATAAAAAAAGGGACTTTCATATTTTCTCGAATTTTTCCAAACCTTATAAGGACTATTGCGAACGTAAAGGAGTCGCATCGGTGCATGGTGCAGTCGTTTTCAAGCGATGCGCTTACAAACAAACAATATATTTATTTTAAATATTGATAAATTAAACCAGCAGGCACCCGCCGGCATTATCTCTAAGGTGTCTGTATTTTACTACTTACTTTAGGCTTACTTTAGTACTTAGTATGTAAAATTATTGTTTTTTGTTTAATTTTTGTTCTTAGATATTGTATTTAGATTTAGATTATTGTCTTGAAAAGCCTCCCTCTCTTCTTTGCTGTGCCCTCCAGGGTCCATAATGACCCTTTATCTGTATAAGATTTCATCATGGTGCAATAAAATTATTGAGTATTGAGTATTTTCCCGTTCCCGGGGGAATTTCTCAAAATATTCGTTTATGGCACCTATTTAGTAGACTTTAAGTTTTTAAGTTATAACTAGAATTATATTTTCCTTATTACGACATAGTAAGAGACCTCACTACATTTTTTTTCTCTTAGAACTATATCCTGGAGGTGACCAATGTGCGTATTTTCATAATAATTACATAATTTACAAAAAGGTATTTTTTGTTAAACTTAGTATATTTGATTGTACTTTCTTACAAATCGCAGATTGGCACGGAGGATTCCCTGGTATGTAAAATATTTATAACAAAATTAGACCAAAAAAATATAACATAACTATGAAGTTATTATCATGATGTCTAAAAAAAATACGTTAATTGTAAAACACGAACATATATATCTCTTATTTAAACAGAACCATTACATGGAGGCTTAACACGTGCGTATATTTTTAATAAATGCTGGATTTCTTGCCTAAAATATTCTGCTTACACCTAAGAAGTTTAAATATTTACTTAAATTTCTTGCAGTCAAGTTACATTTAGTGTAATTTAATTTAAAACGCATACATAATAATAATTATAATAATATAATCTCACGCCTTTTATCCCCGAGGGGGTAGGCAGAGGTATTCCATCACTAGATATACCCACATTTCACAAGATATATTGGACCCCTAAACGTGATAGGTGGTGAGCCCATCGCCGGACCGGGTCTGTTTACACATGTCTCAGAATTAATTCTGAGACCTGCGGGTTTCCTCACGATGTTTTCCTTCACCGTCGAGCTAGTGGTAAATACGTACGTAAGTTTTTTGAAAAACTCATTGGTACATGCCAGGATTCGAACCCGAGCCTCACTGATTTTAGGCCGGCTCTTTAACCGTTCGGGCTATCACTGCTCTAGTTTTTCGCTAGTATTCTATAATTTAAAAATAATCAATACATCTTCGACAACTACTTAAAATATTGATAGTAATATAAATTGATAATTAAAAGTTTGTTACAATTATCTCAAATTAGTTTGATTTAAAACGCAAAATGTGCATATTCAAATCTTTATTTTATTGAACAGTATCTATTTTATAGAGATCTACAAAGTGCATAAAATTTATGTTTGCGATTTAATTTACGTACGATAAGGTAAAAGTTTTAATTTATATCTTTATTATTCTATTCATCCCAGATGAACCCGGACAAACATATTATGGTACGTAAAATATTACTAGTACAATAAATAAATACCAAAAAATATTCACAATACAACAATCATATTACAGAAATAAATTATTTTCAATATTAGTAATTTATATTTATACTGTAATGTATGCGGTATAAGTAATGCGTGTTAATATAATTTTTATAGGACCATTACCTGGGGGTTTCCAAAGTACGTATAAATTATTTAAGTTCATCAGTATTTGGTTATATAATTACCATTATCAATGTACACATTCTCAAAAACTCAAATTCGTATACTTAAGCAAAAATGTACCAACAATAATGTTTTTATCGCTGGACCTAGTAGGTACTAGCCATACTAAAGAAATGAAGTTAAAAATATACAAGCTAAACCACAAGTTCAATATCCCTGAGAGGGTAGACAGAGGTATTCCATTTCTTGATATAACCACTTTTCACGAGATATTTATATTATTTTTCACGAGGTATTCGACCCTAAACGTGATAGCTGGTGAGTTCATCGCTGGACCGGGTCTTTTACACTTACACATGTCTCAGAATTAGTTCTGGGACCTGCGGGTTTGATGATGATGTTTTCCTTCACCGTCAAGCATTTCAATTAACAGTTTAAAAAAAAAAAAAAAAACATACTTACTTAAAACTTATGTATGTATATTAATTTTAAATGTTTTCAATACATCACAGATGTCCCCGGAGAGTACCCTGGTACGTTAAGTAATCTTACTTGTAAATTATTGCTTTAAATATACGAAAGCCACCTCCCTATTTCCAACTAACAAACTATGGATCATGTCTGAAATAAAGTTTTTTTTATTGTGATACTAGCGGGTGCCCAGCGGCGTTGCCCGTGCAGATCCAGTTTATTCCCATTCCTGTGGGAATTTCCTAAAATTCCTTCGTAGTGGCTGCCTACGACATATAAGAGACCATATTTCAAATAGAGGATTTCTCTATAGTTATCTACAAAGTTATCTCCAAACCAAATTTCATTAAAATCCGACTAGTAGTCTTTGCGTGATGCATGCACAACCAGACAGACAGACAAAAATGTAAAGAAATTATGTTTTGGTATCTAAATCGATAACTATATACACTAACGATAAAATTTTCAAAAAATACCTATTACATGTACAGATAGACACGGTATCGTTAAAGTTTTATGATATATAGAAATATAATTTCGCATTTGTGATCCTGTATGACATTACGCGACATTGGTCGAATCTAGCTGTAACTATTTTGTTTGCGTTATTTTGCTGTAAACATACGCTTTTTCTTGAAATGTATCTTTTTTGTTTTTTAATACAGAGCCTTTAAGACGTGATGATGAACCGCGTACGTACCCTTTAACATAAATTTGGCTTTTTATAAAAAAAAAAACGCTGCTGCGAATCAAACGAGATGAATAAAATATTAATTTTATCCCAGAAATATCAGAAAACTTACCTGGTATGTACAAAGATTCTACCTAATTAGGTATTGAGTCATTAGTAATATAATAGTACATTATGATACAAGTGTGCTAAGTTGACCATTATATACAAGGCGATATTGTGTGCGCACGAGCGAAAGCGAGTGCGCCATAAGAAAGCCGCGTATATTATGGTCACAGGCACACGTGTTTCATACGACGTTTTTCAACACACTTGCTCAAAACGACTTTTTTAGTAGGCTAAAAATACACTTTCTGAGAAAGAATGAGCATTCTTGCCGGTTTTCCATTTCAAAATTTTTTCATAGGCCGCTAAATACATTTCACTCGATTTTGATGACAAAAGACTATCGCACGCGTTTTTCGCCTCGATACGTATGTCCGGCGGAGTTAATAATAGGTTTTCTTAATTTTCTTCAATTGTAGTAGACAGTTTCGTTAATATTAAACTTCACAATTAATCCAAACTTCGTCACAGCCGACAATTATTTACAAAAAATGGCGCGTTGTTTTTTTTTCTTGCCGCGATACCGATGCGCGCGCAAGGCTAAGGTGCGAACTAGATCGGCCAACAGCCAAGATTAAAAATGTAAATAAATTTAAATGTAATGTTTTAAACAGAAATTACAGAAAATTTTAAATGAATTTAAGTTATTTTTTAATAATATAGCTGGATTTACCTGTTATTTTTCGCATAAATACTGTTTGTTGCTAAAATAAAAAGTTATAACCCGACTAAAGTATATCGATTCTTCTTCTTACTTACGACTTGGTACTAGGGTACAAATGTAAATTGGTCGGGTTAATAAACTAAAGGCACTCGTTCAATAATATACTGAAAAAGCACGCGTGTTTAATATCTAGGATTATGAGCCAAAAATCGGTGGAATAAAAACGTCGTTTTGAGCAAGTGTGTTGAAAACATAACTTAATATATCCTAAGAGCCGCCGAGCAGGAGATACGACTTGGTTACAAAATTAGAAATAAGTACAAACATGAACGCTTACCTCGGCCTTTACAAAGTATGTATGATAATAAAATTATGTAACGCTATAAGAAATTAAAAACGCAACTAAAACATATTTTTCATTAACTGCAGAAAAAGTTCAACCCGGAGAAGGAGGTGGTACGTGTGTTCAGTGTGTACGATAAAGCTCTTTTTAAATTACTTCTAAAGGCCTTGGTAAATCTTATACCGTTAATATATATTATGTAATATTATTTCATTGCGATACATACATAGCTTTAAAGTACATAAACACAACACATCGAATTCTGAAAAAGATAAAAGAAAGATTAATGTTGCCTTTACATATCCAACAGATACATCTGAAGGGGGCTATGGTACGTACGTATTTTATAGGGGGTTCTCTTTAGCCTTTTGAGGTACGGAACCCCAAAAATATGATACGGGCCGATTTTTAAACAAAATACCATAAATGACCTATTTAAAATTCAACAGAAACTTCACCCGATCGGGAATTAAGTGCGTATAAAGTTTTCTTAATTCTTTAATTTTAATATTAAAAATTATTGTTTTTATTAATATTTCATATAAAATACAGATATTCTTGGACACTTACCAGGTATGTAGGTACTTATAACAAGTTTCGATCAATGAAATACAAAACAGTTTTATTTAAACAGTGAATTATATGTTCTGTAGTCAAGAGAAGGTTCAAGAAATCATTATCTATACTTGTAAGAGTTTCATTACATGTAAAGTAAGTTAATGTAACGTATCTTAGATAGCCCCAGTGGTATATATAAGTTCGTTTATTTGTTTTACGTTAAATACTATACTGTCTGTATAGATCCTGTGATTTCCCTTTGCCGTGGGAATATCTTATAAATCTTACTTAGTAGCCTAAATCTTTAAATTTGTAGCTTAAAAATGCAAGATGTATAGGACTATACATACTTTTTTTTTTCAATTAATATTTTATTAAGGCTTCTTATACAAGGTATTATGTTAACCTCATGAAGTCTGACATTCTAAATAACAAAACAATATACTAATTCAATATCTATGTTGCGGTACTTCGTTCACCAAGGACTAATTTAAAGAATCGTTTTAAATTGTCAATTTCGAAAGATTATATTATTATTATTGTGATAATATATTACTATGTCCAGATAATAATGCTCCTTCTTATACAAACTTCAATTCTCTATTCTCTCAAGTACTGATTTTACTAACAACTTAAATTCTTGAAAATATTTTTTTTCTGTCTTAGAATGCACGAAGTAGGTACCTACTTATAAATTTGCCATAGTCGAAAAACAAAAACGAATTTCACGTGTCGTCTTAAAAATCCATTAGAGAGGTTTCCCTATCAATAAAGTTACGGAAGAATTTAAAATATCTTAAAATAATGGGTCAAAACAATTGTCTTTATCAGGTCAGCGAATTGAAGAATATCCACTCTAAATATACGAGTATTTACTTATGCACGTACCTACTTACAGCGGTTTTGTGTTTCATACGTAGAAAATAATTGAGTTTGTTTTGTTTACTATTTATTTACTTTCAAGTATTAGTTTTTACTAGTAGTTTCTTATAGCAACTATCGACCCGCCACCGCTTCGCTCCTGTTTATATGATACTAGCTGTTCCGAGCGGTTTCACCCACGAAGTTCCCGTTCTCGTGAGAATACGGAAATAAAATATAGCCTACGTTACTCAGTGGTAATGTAGCTTTCCATTGGTCAAAGAATTTTTGAAATCGGTCTAGTAGTTTTTGAAATTATTCGTTACAAACACAAAAATACAAATCTTTCCTCTTTATAATATTAGTGTAGAAAAACTTTTTTCGTTTATTGTTATTTCTATTAGTGAAAACCGCACCAAAAATCTGTTGCGTGGTTTAAAAGATCTGAGCGTACAGACGACGGGAAGCGACTTTTTTTATATTCAAAAGTTATTTATTTCTGTAAATTATTGCAAATTACACTTAGAAAAGTCAATAGTCTAATAACAAGGCACTCGAAACTCGTCCATAGAGATTGGAGAAATGTAAACAGCACCCTATCTCCACCGAGTTGCTGGCTCCAAATACGACAAGAACCAGCAAAAAACTCAAAACTATTATGTGGAGATGTCACTTACGATTTCTATTAGGTACCTACCTAGTTAAGGAAAAGTTATAGTTTTGTGTTTAAAAAAATTGAGTGACAAAAAAAACATTACATGGATATCTTTGTTGATATATTACAGGACCATTGCAGCCAGTACCAAGTCCAGGTATTAAATTATTCAAAATACTAAACTAAACACTTTAGTACAATAATAGTTTTCAGAAAATCGAATCATATAAAAAAAAACATGTTACCTACAAGGGTTCAGAGATAAATATTTTAGCTGGTTGGGACTTCATACTTTGCGTATCGAACAGGTTTATTTCTTCAGTAGGTTTTAAATGGATGCACTAAAATACACACGTTGGATGGCTCTATTTCTTATTCATTTATTACAGTCTTACCTATTAAGTACATTTTGGTACATTAAGTACAAGTACACACATTATTTAATTCAGTAAGCTGAAAAATATTTTGATAAAATGTATTAAAATATACGAGCATTTACTTATGTACTTACCTACTTGTAACGTGTGTAAATTATATTTAAGGGAAAACACACACGGTAACACGCAACTACAACGAAATCCTTGGGTGCAACTAGTATGCAATATATTTAGTACTCTATAAACCCGGCATAATCCCAGTAATGCAAATCTACGAAAATTCGAAATCAACGGAACTGGTTTGAATGCGTTTCACGCACGTTACGCCGGTGTCTGTTGGGACAAGCGACCTGTGGTTATGACGCATTTCCAGCTGCAGTTTCAATTGCTTCACAGTTTCACCCTGTGTCTTAGCCCTTTTGCTTAGACCGAGTTCACCTACCAATTGCGTCATCTTACGTAAACCCGCTAAATACGAATGAAACTTTTTTGCATTATGCAATTATGCTGCTTTGATTGGCCTGTACATTGCAGATAGTTAAAGCAGCTACCAAAATATAGCCTATGATTATTGTTACCACCTATACTCACAATATGTTACTGCAAGATCCACGATAGAACAGTGCTCACTTAAACTATTCATACCTACATAGTATTTAGATGTGTTTAAAATAGTATTAAATTGTTTAAACTATTTTTTTCACAGATTATTATGAACCAAATCCAGGTAAAGTAACTATTGTAGAGAAAGCGTATAAATCGTGTATCGCCAGTTCGGACTCGAGTCTAAATGCTAGGTTTTACATTCTATATTCTCATATAAGGTACGGACTCAGGATAAATAGAAAAGTAAAAACGGTAAATTTTAAATTTAGGACATTATATTCATAAGTACCGTGGGGTGTATAGTAAATACAGATTTATTACATTGTTGTACTTACATTGACAACCCTTTTCACCGTAAGGAACCTATTCCTAACCTAACTTATCCTAAATTATCTGTCACTAGCGACCCGCCCCGGCTTCGCACGGGTGAAATGCTAACACTAAAACCTACCTCTTGAATCACTCTATAAATAAAAAAAAACGCATCAAAATCTGTTGCGTAGTTTTAAAGATTTAAGCACACAAAGGGACATAGGGATATAGGGACAGAGAAAGCGACTTTATTTTATACTATATGTAGTGATATTACAAGTTTTTATGATAATATATTATTTTTTTCTGAGATTTCGTGATAAAGTGAGTCAGTAGTATTTTTGTGTGGCTAGATGTTTAAAACCATAACTTTGTTTTCAGCACCTATTGAGCCAGTTCCAGGTACCTACTAAGAGTATTGAATTTACAAACAAATGTATCTAATTTAGGACTAATTCTTGGTTTTAAATAGTCGTTAATACTCAGTGGCTTATTTTTTTACAAGTGGTCTAGTGAATTAATATACATCCCATAACTAATCATAATATGTAAGGAACGACCTTCATCATTATGAAGCTTCATCAATATCATTTGAGGAAGGTCACGTATAATTCTACATAATATTGTAAAAGTAAAAGTTTAAGTTTGTTTGTCCTTCATTTATCCAGCAACGGAGACGACCGGAAAGTGAGAAAGCCTTATTTTAATCATAAATAAAAAACCGGCCAAGTGCGAGTCGGACTCGCGCACCGAGGGTTCCGTACAACCTTGCAAATTTATGGTTTTCGTAATTTTTCCTTTATCTATGCTATAAGACGTTGCTTCGTACCAAATTTCAAGATTCTGAGTTCACGGGAAGCACCCTGTAGGTTTTGATTCCCTTGCAAGTGTCGAAAATTTGCGGCATAAACGGCTGTCTGTATCTTTTGATTGCGTTGGCTTAGAAGTTTGATTTTTTCACAGCTTCAAGGGACAGTAGACCTGAGTAATTGATATAAATTTCAGCTTCATACCTCCACGCGTTCCTGAGAAAAAGGGTCTTGACAGACGGACGGACGGACGGACAGACGGACAACAAAGTGATCCTATAAGGGTTCCGTTTTTTCCTTTTGAGGTACGGAACCCTAAAAAGTGTAAAAATAATTCGATGTCTATCAAACACATTGTAGATCGAACAAGTACGTCCTCTTCTTTGCGGAGCCTCAAATATAATTTTATGATAACTGAGATTTCTTTTCAGAACCTCTACCATATCCTCCGACGCCTGGGCCACTACCAGGACCATTACCTGTGCCCTTACCTTGGCCGCCGTATATACCGCCATCTCCATTACCGACCCCAGAACCAAACCCAGTGTGTAAGTCCGAAACAGTAAAGCTAAAGATTTTAATAATGGATAGATTTTAATTTTAACACAAAATATGACTTGAATAATCTGATAATAATGTTATTTATACAGGTCCACCTCCCGTGGTGATACCAGGCCCACCTCGTCCATACCCAGTACCAGTGCCTGTGCCCGGCAAACGCGTTCTAGTACCGGTACCAGTACCTGTGCCTTCACCACCTGAAAAAATCTACATTCGCGGTCCCTCCGTCCCATATCCGTATCCAGTAGAGAAGAAAGTCCCAGTTCCCTACCCGGTGCAAACACCTTATCCTGTACCTTCGCCACCGAGAATTATCCAAGTCCCATCACCGGTACCCTACCCAGTTCCCGGCCCAGAAAAGAGGATTCCAGTTCCTGTACAGGTGCCATCCCGCCCTGTTGAGATACCAGTCCCATACCCAGTGCCAGGGCCGACTCGAGACGTTCCAGTACCGGTTCCTGTTCCTTCACCGCCCATCCAAGTTCCATATCCTCAATATATCACAGTACCCGGACAGGACAGATTAGTCATCGTACGAGTACCAGTTACTAGTAAGTGAACCATGAAAGTATACTGTTAACGATAGGTACTTATTATTTTATTTTTACGAGTATGTCTAATTATTATTTTCTTAATTTATTTTAGAGACTAGGCTATATCCAGTGCCGGTGGTGATCTACGTTGGTATGTTTTGCTATTAATTTGTCGATCTCCATAAAATATGCACAGTGTACGACAGACAAACTTCAAATATAACTTTTACTTTTCAGCCCCTATATGTAGAAAACAACTGCCATTAGTGCCGTTCCGCCTGCCTAGCCAGCCATGTCGCGTACATGTATGCAAGATTAAATACAACTACGTGTATGTTGAAACAGTTGATGATGTAACATGCAGTAAGTTTTTGTTTATATGTAGATAAGTATATTCATTATCGAATCCCAAAAAAGAAATTTTGACGGAGGCTTTCTGAGCCGGAGGTCGCGGGTTTGATACCCGCTCGGGGCCAACGTTTGTGTGCATGAAAATGTCTGTTGGCTTCGTGTCTGGTCGTTTAATATTTATTTAAGTATGTTTATCAGTTGTTTAGTACCCATAATACAGGCCAAAGACGTTAAAAGAAAAAGTTACTCTCTTCTATAGATTGCTAATGTTCTAACGACACTATGAAAACCACTTTAACCAAAAATCGGGGTGCGGAGGGAGGGTACTAAATGTCAATCAATTTACCAATAGTTTAAAGTTTAAAAAACAATTTGCGCTCGGGCAATCAGTAAGCTCACGTATAACGCTATATTTATACTACATTTGAATTTGCTTCATTAGTGATGAACAGTGAAGTAATCATATATCTACCACACAATCGATATCGATAAATGCTGCAACCTGTACTATATGTATAATTTCATATGATTTGAAAAATATACAAATTTGTATTATTTTACTTCCCTCTTTACTAATATAAATGCAAAAGTAACTCTGGCTGTCTGTCTGTTACATTTTGACGGCTAAGCCGATGAACAGATGTCGATAAAAGGTAGGGAAATAGGCTGAAGGATATAAGGTAATTTTCATTCTGAAAAGCGGACGAAGTTGTGAGCAAAAGCTAGTATCTCAAGAATCTTTTTAGACTTCAGGTAAATGTTTTTCTTTTTCTAAATGATATAATTTGATCTTTAAAACACTAAATTACAAAAAAAAATATTTATAATTTCCGTTCTATATTTGTAAAAAAGCTTGTAAATTATAGCAAATTTTATCTACATAAAATTATTGATCTTTCGATATTTTATATTTTTTGTCAAGCACTAACGAAATATTAGTGGATAATAATACAAATACATACCTTTTTAATTATATCTGCGAATTTACTCTGGAGTTTCGGCCACACAACGACGCAAGCGGCATATTTATGTTAAAACCGAGAGCTTGTTTTAGATCTGACTTCCAATATGACATTGTGTCATCAAACCAGAGCGGTGAAGTCTAAATCTGGTTTGTAAACCGAATTATGGCGAGGACTCACTAGGCCGAGCTTTCCTACATTAGCAATCGATAGGAAAGATAATCGACTTGGCGGGGGCACTCCCGTGCCCCCAGATGATTTTCTTCCAACCTCTTCGGTACAGGATCTGCCTAGTTTGGTACTAAAAACCGTGTGTGAATTGTGTCCTACAATTTATTTATTATTTATAAATGGAATTCCTCTTAACTACACTAAAAGAAATTAAAGCGCTCCCTCCACCTGTTATAAATAATGGCATAAATATAGTCTAATTATTTCTTTGATATTATTTCAGATTTACAACAATATGATCGTAAGTATTAACGGGTGACACTATACGGTCTAACAAGGCAGTGTATGAAAGCTGGGCACGGCGGTTTACACTCTCCCATACTCACACAATTGTATAGTCACGATAAAAAGAGGGATACGGAGAAGGATTAGCGCTAGTGTAAAGGAAATAGTTGCTTTGCGTATTTCTTACACCTGATTTTTAAACGTTTACACCAAGATCATTATAAAATCATTTCATTATTTATTTTTAAATCGACATTAGGTGGTGTAGTTACTTTGATCGATACCTATACTTACGCATTTCAGCTAGTACCTTCACTGAAAATAATGCAACTGCTTCACTCATCCGAGCAGTTCCTCTGGACTTAGTTTGGTAGGACTAGCCGCTTTAACATTTACAGGGGCTAGTCCTACCAAACCAAGTAGTAGTGTTTTTATAAAAAAAATATAATAAAATTGTTGAATGTGAGAATGACACCGATTTAATGGTATTTTCAGTGTATGGAGCATCTGGAAGTTCGGCCACAGCTATCGCAAATGCCAACGCAGATTCTAATGGATGGGGAGGCAGTAGTTCAGCCAACGCGTTAGCTAATGCAGCAGCGAACGCCGGTAACACTGGATATGGAAATCTGTTTGGTGGAGAATTGACCAATGCTGTGGCTAACGCAGCAGCTAATGCGAATACAGGCAGTGGTGGATTGTTATCAGGAGGTTTAGGAGGTGGAGACTGGTCCAATGCATTAGCTGAAGCAACAGCTAATGCGAATGCAGGCAGTGGTGGATACCTACCAGGAGGGCTAGTTGGTGGAGGCTGGTCCAATGCAGTGGCTAATGCAGCAGCTAATGCGAATGCAGGCAGTGGAGGACTCTTACCAGGAAGTCTAGGCGGTCTAGACTGGACAAATGCAGCAGCTAATGCAGCAGCTAATGCAGTCGCTAATGCGAATACAGGCAGTGGCGGATACTTACCAGGAGGTTTCGGTGGTGGAGACTGGTCCAGTGCATCCGCTGATGCAACAGCTAATGCAAATGCAGGGAGTGGTGGATACCTACCAGGTCTAGGTGGTGGAGACTGGTCCAATGCAGTGGCTAATGCAGCAGCTAATGCGAATGCAGGCAGTGGAGGACTCTTACCAGGAAGTCTAGGCGGTCTAGACTGGTCAAATGCAGCAGCTAATGCAGCAGCTAATGCAGTCGCTAATGCGAATACAGGCAGTGGCGGATACTTACCAGGAGGTTTAGGTGGTGGAGACTGGTCCAGTGCATCCGCTGATGCAACAGCTAATGCAAATGCAGGTAGTGGTGGATACCTACCAGGAGGTCTAGGCGGTCTAGACTGGTCAAATGCAGCAGCGAATGCAGTCGCTAATGCAAATGCTAATGCAGGCAGTGGTGGATACTTACCAGGAGGTCTAGGTGGTGGAGACTGGTCCGGTGCATCAGCTAATGCAGCAGCGAATGCAGCTGCTAATGCGAATACAGGTAGTGGTGGATACCTACCAGGAGGTCTAGGTGGTGGAGACTGGTCCAATGCAGTGGCTAATGCAGCAGCAAATGCGAATGCAGGCAGTGGCGGATACCTACCAGGAAGTCTAGGTGGTCTAGACTGGTCAAATGCAGCAGCTAGTGCAGCAGCTAGTGCAGCAGCTAATGCAGCAGCTAGTGCAGCAGCTAGTGCAGCTGCTAATGCGAATACAGGCAGTGGCGGATACTTACCAGGAGGTCTAGGTGGTGGAGACTGGTCCGGTGCATCAGCTAATGCAGCAGCGAATGCAGCTGCTAATGCGAATACAGGTAGTGGTGGATACCTACCAGGAGGTCTAGGTGGTGGAGACTGGTCCAATGCAGTGGCTAATGCAGCAGCAAATGCGAATGCAGGCAGTGGCGGATACCTACCAGGAAGTCTAGGTGGTCTAGACTGGTCCAATGCAGCAGCTAATGCAGTTGCTAATGCGAATGCAGGCAGTGGTGGATACTTACCAGGAGGTCTAGGTGGAGGAGATTGGTCCAGTGCATCCGCTAATGCAGCAGCTAATGCAAATGCAGGCAGTGGTGGATACCTACAAGGAGGCTTAGGTGGTGGTGACTGGTCCAATGCAGTGGCTAATGCTAACGCATTAGCTCAATCTGGCGGTTTCAAGAGTGGAGAAGAGGGTGCTAGAAAGAGAAGGAATATTGAAACCTGTAAGTTTTCTGACTACTTCGCTTTTGTTTACTTTGACTAGATATATTTTGATGGAAATGGTTATTTATTTTAAATTTATATTTCAGAATAACTCCAAAGATCTCGTGCCATGGACATGACTTCAGATTAAATTCGCAAAATTTAAGAAGAAATTAGCAAAACTGATAATTATGTACGCTTCACTTTTTATCTTAATAAATTATTATTTAGTGGGTTAACGAATTCAGTTGCTTTTGTAAAACCTTATTCAAACCCTTAAAATTTAGTAAGTACATAAGATAATGGCCAGTTGCACAAATAAATATGCAATGGCATATTACGAGCACTTCCGTGTCTCATGGAGGAGGTTATGGGCTGTTACGGGTTGTTGATGATTTTGAATAAACAGTTTAACATACGATATAAGAAATATATAATATATAGCAAAGATTATACGTTAGACAATATATAGTGACAATATGTAGAACGCAGTGATAGCCTATACGGTTAAAGAGCCGGCCGAAAATCAGTGAGGCTCGGGTTCGAATCCTGGCATGTACCAATAAGTTTTTCAAAAACTTACGTACATATTTATCACTAGCTCGACGGTGAAGGAAAACATCGTGAGGAAACCCGCAGGTCTCAGAATTAATTCTGAGACATGTGTAAATAGACCCGGTCCGGCGATGGGCTCACCACCTATCACCTTTAGGGGTCCAATGTATCTTGTGAAATGTGGGTATATCCAGTAATGGAATACCTCTGCCTACCCCTTCGGGAATGAAAGGCGTGTGATTTTTTCTATTACAATATATATTTTACGTGCTCAGACTTAGTCATAGACTTCACAAGTCCAGAGTCAACGTTTGCTAAAGGGAGATGGAACACAGCATACTAGGTGTAAAAAGGATTGACCGAGCCCGGTCACAACAACACAAAACCAAACCCCAAATCATTGATTTTAAAAGCGAAAAATTTCTAAAATGCCAAAAATAGGTATGGGCGGGTCACGTTTGTCGTGTGCACTCGGAAAGATGGGCAAAAAATAAAACGATTCGCACGACTAATATCCAAAAAGAAAAATGTCCAAAAAGACGAATGTCCAAAGGCTTGTCCAAGTAATAAAATTGACAAACCATAAATAAGTCCAATAATAAAATTACCCAAATATAAAAATTACCAGTATTTACATAGTCAAAGTATAAAAATGTCCTATAATAAAATAGACTAAACTTAAAAAGGACCAGTAGTGATATTGCCCAGGCGATTTTTGGAAATTCCAACGGGAACTGGAATAATCTGGATTGAAGAATAATTTGATTTTTTGTTTGTTTATTTGTTTGTATTGAAAAAGCTTCGATACTACCGGTTTTACCGATTAAAAAAAATATTTTGCCAGTAGAAAGCGTACTTTTCTGGTAGTTACATACTACGCGGGTGAAACCGCGGGGCCCAGCTATTGATAAATATAGCCAATGGATAAAAAAGACCAAAAAGTTAATTTGAATTTTTGGTATGTTGGACATTATTATAGCTGGTCATGTATCTGGTCGGGTATAACTACAGTTGGACATTATTATAGCTGGTCATGTATCTGGTTGGGTGTTTCTATAGTTGGACATTTTTATGGGTGGTCAAATTACTGATAGGACATATTTGATTGCTTGGACATTTTTCTTTTTGGAGATTAGTCGTGCGAAGGAAAAATTTGCATCAACTGGGTCCCCCTGACTGGCCGTCGACGCCGAGGCAAACTCCGAAGGAGATGGTGGACGTCTTATCGAGGGAGGAGAGGCATTTGCTCAGCAGCGGGACAAAGTCTAATCAACCAACTCAAAAAGACTATTGACCTACAAAGCATCGTTTTTGGTCGAAGAATCATGATTCGGCTATATTTTAAAAGCTTTTATTTAACTTGCAATGTATGTAACTATGTATGTTCGGGTAAAATCTTGCAACTCAATTTTGAAGCAGATATCTTCAACCGATTGAGCTGATATTTGGTATACTTATGTAAGTTTGGTGACAATGCAATATTATAGCACCACCAAGATGATCTGATGATGAATCTGGGAGATGGCCATAGGAACTTGGTAATTAAACGACACAACCTCATCGAGTTTGAGCTCGTTTGATGCGTCATGACGAGTACTTTGTCCCTAGGTGATAACCAGGGTCTGAAAGAGCTGGAAGATGGAAATAGGAACTCGGTAACTAAACGACACAATCCCATCGGGTTTGGGCTCATATGATTTGTCTTGACGAGTACTTTCGTACTAGATGGTAACCAGTGTCTGATGATGTAGCTGGAATATAACCAATTGAGCTGAAATGTTGTATACACGTTTAGTTTGGATGACAATGCATAGTTAGACATGTGACGTCATTCTAAATCCAACTAAAAATTAAAAAATAAATTAAAAAGTAAAAAATAGTTTTTAAAACAAGCTTTTATTTAAATGCGCTAAAAAGAATAAAATACACTTTTCCTTTAAAACTGGTTATACCCACATTTCACGAGATATATTGGACCCCTAAACGAGATAGGTGGTGAGCCCATCGCCGGACCGGGTCTGTTTACACATGTCTCAGAATTAATTCTGAAACCTGCGGGTTTCCTCACCATGTTTTCTTTCACCGTCGAGCTAGTGATAAATATGTACGTAAGTTTTTGAAAAACTCATTGGTACATGCCAGGATTCGAACCCGAGCCTCACTGATTTTCGGCCGGCTCTTTAACCGTGCGGGCTATCACTGCTCTTATATATATATATATATGGATTAACTGACTTTTTTGTTGAACTCTTAAAAATATCTACTGGATTATCATCATTTTATGGACAAGACTTCAAATTCGTCTATCCTAGTGTCGTGGGAAGTATCTTTAAAATTCCGTCATTTTGCGAATCCGTCATTTGGCGAATCTGACATTTTGCGAATCCGTCATTTTGCGAATCTGACATAGGTTCGTCCTATTTGCACAAAACTTATATGGGGCCACGCTCAAAACCATACATATGGACTTAAGAACCTCCTCTTTTGTTGAAGTCGGCTAAAAAGTAACAACAATACTCAGATACGTATCGGCGATTTCGGGTTTTCTGGTTATATTATTTGGTCTAGCCCGCAAATGTGTAGAAAGATCGAATCAATATTTTCGAACTAAAACGCTGAAAAATATTTGCTCATCTAGTTGAACTTGGACAGAAAATATTAGTTAAAATTAAATTGTTTCATTACAAAATACAAAATAATTACATACTGTATTGTTTTATATGTTTAGACCTGAACTGCCAGCCGTGATGTTCTGCTTACGTTCACAGTTGTATCTTACTTCACATTCAAAGTGTGACTGATGTTTGTATCCTACTGGCTTTAAAGCACTAGACAACAAAGGTTATTTCATTTAGATAGGTACTATGAACTACTACTAGATCGACGCAAATTTTAAGATTGTTCCAACATATAAAGTTATAGTATGTTTACCTTAACTCGTATCTACCTATGACACGTTTATACACACTTTCGTCATGCTTGTGACGTCATCATCAGCCTACATTTGTACACTGCTGGACATAGGCTTCCCCTAATGAGCGCTATAGTGCCCTGTCTTCAGCTCGACGCATCCAGCACCTGCCTGTAGCCTTTTGCAGATCGTCATCCCATCTGGCCGGAGGGCGTCCTTACACTACGTTTGCCGAGTCGCGGTCTCCACTCCAGAACACTTTTACCCCAACGGTTGTCAGTTCTTGTGTTTGTGACGTACCTATTTACTTTCAATGTATGACGCTTACAAAAATGTGACGAGGTTACAATAACCTACTGCAAGCCACTTAGTATAAGGTGACGTCACACAGGAAAACATGACACTGGTGATTGGAACAAGTGCAGTATTGTAGCTCTTCTATTTCCGTAAGACATGATAATTGTATGTTCTATGTTTTTATAACAAACCCCCACGAAAATGATTTTTGAAAACTATTACTAAAGAACATTGGCAACATGTCCATGTGTTTTGGGTACCCCACTTACACCTGCCCACGAAAGACGAAACCGTGTAAAATCTATAGTTCTTGGACAGACTAAGATAATATGTAATCATACCACATTTTTATAAGTTGGGGTTTAAAAGTTATTCGTTACCTAGTGTATTTTGTAGGTTATTATGAGATTTTAGGTACCAGAGACGTGTAAAGAAAAAGTTTCTCTTGGAAAGAAAATGATTTTCTTCCAACCTCTTTGTTAGAAAATAGCACTGCCTACCACATGCCATATAAGTTACTCTATGCCACATAGTGGCAGTGAGTGATGGCTTGGGCAATAAATATCGATATTTTTCCAAATACATAATTAGATATTTTATATATCGTCGATATTTTTAATGGCGATATATCGACATTTATTTTACAGTATCGAATTCGTATCAATTATAATATATTTTTAACGCAATTCTGGTTTCGTGTTTAATTTCAAGTTTAGGTACCTACTAGATACTTGTTTCGACTCAAGCATTTATAAAAAAATACTATTTTCATCGTCCTTTTTTACGAATTTGGAAATATGTCTATATAATAATGTAAAAACTGACGATATATCGATATTTTTCACTCGATTTTTATCCATAGTATTTAGAAATGTCGATACGATAAATATCAATTTATTTTTTCACTTGGCCATCCCTAGTGAATGACATGGTTAACGTGACGAAACGACGTTAAATTTTACCACAACAACAAAAAAGTTTTTGTATTAATCAAAGACTTTAAAATATAATAGCATAGAGGGGGCAATGGGAATATTTTCATACAAAACTTTGAAGCTCAAGCGTCATGTCCTTGCCATGTCAGTTAGATGAACGCGAGCTGTCATTCGGTCGAAATTGTACTAGACTTATTCCACTTGGAATAACTTTTGGTTTCAAATAATCCTTTGTCCCCTCTTTGCCTTATATTATATTTTAATCTCTTTGGTATTAATAGATTTCCCAATCGATCGATTCGTGTTTCTATGATATTTCTGTTTTATTTGACTCAATATTTCCAACTGCTAGATTAATTAAAAAATATGGAAAAATTCGACTTTATATGAGTCAATAAAACAAGCATAGTGTGATACCCCGTGGGTGTCTATATCAGTGGGTACCAAAGCTGCCGATGTTCTTTGCTCATAATAATATCATCCATAAAGCAATAACAACCTTCATTTTATGTTATTATTCAAATGTTACTTTTATCAAACCTTAGATTGGCGTGCATAGAAAATGATTTTGCCGTAACGAAATACACTACACGCATCATAAAATTAGGAATAAATAACCAATCAATATCATGTAATGTGTAAATGTCAATCAAATTTTCATGCAAATCGATTTTCATGCACTTATAAGGGAGGTGCGTTTAGGATTTTGACTCAATTATAAACAATAGATGACTTCATAATATACTTTTGAGGAAAAAAGGTGGATAGTGTAATAATATTATGCAGGGGGGCTTGGTCGGAAGTATTTGCTTCCTAGCCTTCCTTTTAGCCGTTGGAAATAAAGCTCAAAGTTTAATAACTTCTGAAGATTTGAAAGGCTCTGGTGAGTTAACAATGAATATATTGTAATATTTAAGGAGTTGTTATTATGTATAAAATAATAATAATAATAATATAATCTTACGCCTTTTTATCCCCGAGGGGGTAGGCAGAGGTATTCCATTTCTGGATACACCCACTTTTCACGAAATATTCTTTTGACCCCTAAACGTGATAGGTGGTGAGCCCATCGCCGATATTATGTACCTACAACATTTTACCAATAACATGACTCATTATGATTTCTGATTCTCGTGGTCTACAGTTCATTCCTGTATAATCTTTTTCTGAAACATACATAGAAATCAAAGTGTGTTTGTTGTAATAACAATTTATATGTATGTTCGTAGTTCCCAAAAAGTCTGCATTGTTCTATGATAATGATAATACAAAACCAGGTCCCTCAGAAGAAAATGTGACTGAAATTGATAGTAAGTATAAAGGTTTTAAAAGTATAATACATTTAAATAATCTAAGACCGAGCACTGGTAAAACATTTAAGTTAACATATCTAATGAAATATTAAATAATTTCCAGGTTTAACTAATCATCTGGATAAATATAATTTAAGTGATTCCCATCTTCATTTTCAAAATAAAAACACTAGTTTACCTGATTTGAAAGATGCATCAAAGAATGAACAGTTATTAGAAGAGATCACTGCGCAAGTTTTTGAAGAAAACCGAAATAGTGTGATACCGGCATTTAATGCTCTCCAGCTTACTAAAAATTCTACAAATATTTTACCAAAAGACGGTAGTGAGATTTTTCCAGATACTGATGATAGTATGAGAGAAAGAAGCGGTGCACCATCCTCAGATGATGATAATTCTAAATTCCAAGTACAAGCGAACTTACAAGGATTGGAAAGGCCTACCAATTTTAACAACTTAGGATATCCTTACCCAGGAGTAAACTTCGCTCAATCCCAAATGAACGAAGGGGGGTCAAATTCATACAATTCAGATTATCTACTATCACCCTACAATTCTGGATTTTCAAGGTTAACATACAATAAAGGTCGGGCTTATGGGGGTGCAACCAATAACGCTATCGGAGGAGGATCTCTCACGTCAGACCCAATGAACAATAGCTTCAGTTCAGGATCCTCCGAATTTGATGGTTTTTCTTTAGATTCTGACAAAGATACAATTAATTCTTTAAGAGCTAAAAAAGCAAGTAAGTTTATTCTATTTTAACGTTCGGTCGTAGTCGTAGAGTTAAAATTTGACATTAATAGAGTGTTTCTTTTTCACGCAGGTACCGTTTCGTCAAGATTGATCCCACAAAATGAGCTTGTGCTTCTACACATGATACCTGGTAAATTTACTAAATTACATATATGGGTACCTATAAATATATATTTTTTTAAATTGAAAGGCTAACTAAGTAAAAACTTTTTAAGGGGCTGAATATGCCATCAAGTGTTTACAAGAGGGGGAGATGCACAATCTATGGGTTCCACCGCATTTATGCATGGTGTGTGCGTGCATAAATCAAGGCGGATACCTACGACCGATATGTACTAGCTGTGCAGGCTGCATGGCCTCAAAGTATTCCAACACGGAGATAGACACGTCGTCAGTACCCTCGGAAGACCTTACGGTACAAGTAGAGCAAATGCCCCAACTTCAACTCAGTTCACAAGGTAATGTTGTATGAATACTCCTATCCATTGCGTAGTTTACACAATACATCTGCTTTTAAGTTAGTAATCTGATTTCAGTATCCTGTGAGCCACTGCCTATGAATCGCCCATTCCAAAACCCTTTAAATCCATGCCAGATATGTGTATGTAAAGGAAGCAGCACTCTTGAAGATATCCAGATAACGTGCCTGGAAAATCCACAGTGTGGTAATTATACTCGTATACGCAATAAAATTTATGAATCAAAGAAACAATCCCATCATTCTATATTAAGTATTTCAATAATCAAATAAATTATCTTTTTTCAGTTATTCCTCCAGATGTAGCTACTATGCGTAAGATGTTTTTTAATCTACTATAAAAGTAAATAATGTAACTACGTATAATTGGTCAACTCGCGTTGAATTTCGTACCTGGAAATGCTTCTGTCGTATTTTTAAAGAAGTTACCGTCGCCATATACTAGCCATCAAAAACAAAACTTGTCAAAAAACCCAAGTCTCGCAACTCAGTTCTTCTACCGTAAAAAGTTGTGAGATCCATGTAATACCAAGTCGGTTAATTTATTTATTCCTTACTAAGGGACCTTCTGTCTTAAGTAATTATGTAATTAGATAACCTAACAACATCTTATAGTGACCATATCATTATTAAAAATCTTTTATGTTTTAAATAAATAGATTGACTTGGCCATCGCATGAAAACCCAATTTATCTCACAAGTGATACATATTATATTAAATTAGATTGTTTAGTGCGATTGCCAAGTCAATCTATTTATTTAAAACATAAAAGATTTTTAATAATGATATTATGGTCACTATAAGATGTTGTTAGGTTATCTAATTACATAATTACTTAAGACAGAAGGTCCCTTAGTAAGGACTAAATAAATTAACCGACTTGGTATTACATGGATCTCACAACTTTTCACGGTAGAAGAACTGAGTTGCGCGACTTGGGTTTTTTGACAAGTTTTGTTTTTGATGGCATCTCATTTCTTTTTGTAGTCTTACTTTTTTCCTTTCCGGTACTTTCTACTTCTTGTATACCAACAACTGATTCTTGCTCGAATGTAAAGGAAAACATCTTGAGGAAACCCCCAGGTCCCAGAATTAATTATGAGGTCATGTGTATACAAAATTCCAGCTCCATCATCATACCCTGGTTACCATCTAGTAAAAAAATACTCGCCAAGACGAATCATTGGAGCCCAAACTCGAAGGGATTTTTTTGTTTAATTGCCGAGTTCCAATGGCCATTTTCCAGCTCCATCATCAGACCCTGGTTACCATCTAGCACCAAAGATCTCGCAATGACGAATCAAACGAGCCTAAACTCGATAAGGTTTTGTCGTTTAATAACTGAGTTCCTTGGCAGTCTTCCAACTCCATCATCAGACGCTGGTTACCATTTAGCACCAAAGAACTCGTGAAGATGTGTCATACGAGCCCAAACTCGATGGGGTTGTGTCATTTAATTACCGAGTTCCCATGGCCATTTTCCAGCTCCATCATCAGACCCTGGTTACAATCTAGCACCAAAGTATTTGTCAAGACGAATCATACGAGCCCAAACTTGAGTGGTTTACGAGTAGTCATTGAGGAGTTGCGATATCCACCTCCTTACACCATCATCAGATCAGCTCGATGGTACCATAATATTGCATTGTGATCAAACTTACATAAGTATAATAAATTTCAGCTCAATCGGTTGAAGAAATCTGCTTCAAAATTGAGTTGCAAGATTCCACTTGAACATCTAATTTTGTAATCCTATACAATTATTATAGGATTACAAAGTTATTTATGCAGTTAGTGTATCTAGAAACCTAGACCGAATTTGCAAATTATTTGAGTTTTTCCTTGATTTATACACTAAACCCTAATTGTATTCTAAATTTGAAGCTTCTACGACTGCTAGAAGTGCCTTAGAGTTTTGATGATCGGTCAGTGAGTCAGTCAGTCAGTGAGTGACAAAATTAGGAAACTTTGAATATTTATAATTTTAAAACTACTGGTTCAAATTGGACGAATTTTGAAAATACAATGTTTGCTTGGTTACTGAAAATTCAGGCTTCTAGGTCTATCCACAACGAAGTTATAGGGGGTCGAAAATGGCGTGAATTGCTTCGAGAAAAGGATGGTACGACCGTGCCGCTTTTTGCTCAACTTGGCGGGGGCACTGCCGTGCCCCCAGATAATGCAATAAAACAACTATATTGCACACCAGAATTAACACAAAATGGACATGAGAGTATAACAAGTGAAACGTAACTAGTGATATAAACATTGATACCATTTTACGCTTACAATGATTTACACTATAATATTATAAAGAGGAAAGATTTGTATTTTTGTATGTTTGTGAGGAACAAACAAAGTCACTTTCACATTTCTAATATTTAGGAAATATATTAATTGTAGATATCAAAGAACCACTACCTCTGGTTCTCTGGTAGGTACCTACATAGATAATTTAATTATTGGCTCGCAATAGTATTCCAACACAATTAACGGAAAAAAATTATCACGAAAACTGACTCTAAAACGCTATGGTGTCGGTTCAATCAGCAGTATTATTAGTTATTTTTGTACAATACACTTATCACAACGTAAATTATAGTGCCGCAAAATTTAATTATGAAATTTGCGGTAAAATATTTTTCGGATATGAGGTACAAAGGCTGATTCATGTTACGCCGGGCCGGGTCCGGGCCGGGCCCCGTCTAGGGCATGGTCAACATCTATAGTTTACTTTTGGTATGAAGCGCTGACCCGGACGGGGCCCGGCCCAGACTCAGCCCGGTGTAACATGAATCAGCCTTAATTATAATCTACAATGAAATGTTTTGGCCATTTTTCATCAGAATTCGAAAACTGCGGCATAAAGTTAAACCTAAATTAATTGTATCCTGTGCAATTAAGACTTTTAAAATATTATGGTACCCTTAGTTTTTTAAATATCGACTCGAATTTTCATCTCTTAAGACAACAAAAATTAAAATATGATTTCTGCATTAAAGGCAGGCAAGCATTATTTACAACTACCTAATCGAAATTTCAAATCGATACAGCTAGTAGTAAAATAAGCAGCTATTGGTATTAAAGTCAGATACCTATTACCCACCTCACTCACTGATTAATCTCGAAATCTCAGAAAGTATAAATGCAAAAACTTTCTTATATGGAGTAGGTATCAAAATTTCCACGGGAACGGGAAAAACGAGATTCTCGCGAGCAACTGACACTGAGTTTCTGATAGTCTAGATAAGCAAAACTAGACAAACTAAACTCATGTATTTCACACTATTTTTAAACCACTTCAGAAAATAAGGTTTGATCGAGTATATCTCAAGGTTGGTCCAATATAAGTTTTGAAAAAATCTGATGAAGAACATCAAGTGGACAACGGAACTCCCCAAATGACATCAGCAAATCTCTCGTGATCAGTGTAATAGTTTTAGTAATAGTAGGCAATTTAATGGATGTAAAAAATAATAATATAATCTCACGCCTTTTTATCCCCGAGGGGGTAGGCAGAAGTATTCCATTACTGGATATACCCACATTTCACGAGATATATTGGACCCCTAAACGTTTAATGGATGTTTTTTTTATAAATCTGTTTGAATTCTGTGCAAGTGCAGAGGCCAATGGAAAACCACCCTATTATTTTATTTTTTCCTAGAAAATAATTCACGGACTTCAAGGTCCTCAGTAAAAACAAAAAAATATACTTAGCTTCTTTACAGCTCCGATTCCTGACCCACCACAACCAGTACCTCGTAAGTACCTTAATTATTACTATCCAATACCCAATCAAAATAAAATCAATTACTTCCTGAAGCTGCTAAATTAACTTTGCTTCCTATAAGGATGCAAAATTTTTATAGCTGATGCTCTTAATTTTTTATTTATTTACGAGTATTTAACTTCATGTTCAGTCAAGAGCACATTAAGCTTTACACTTTAGGGCGATTGTTATAAGAACATTACAAAGTCCAAAGTGACAAGCTTCACGTGCTCTTGACTAGGACTAGACTGTACCAATAAAATGTAAACATGGCGAACTTCAAGGCATTATCTACTAGTCAACCATCGGACTAAGCAGAAATAATTTGGCGGGATTGGCCGCAAATAATTAAAAAAATGTTTTTTTTTTTACAATAATTACTTATTTATTAGAATTTTTCAATAACTTGGTGATTTTGTAGAAAGATAGTAACCTCTAGAGTGGGTTGGTTGTACTATGAAGTATTTATAATATATTTTTAATATCGATTATTTACAGTGCCGACTTGCGTACACTTGCCCAAGAACGTTATATTCCCACATCCTCAAGACAGATGCAAAATATGCAAGTGTATCAATCATTTGTCGCAGTTTGGGAGCAATGAACCACAAGTTTTGTGTGTTTCGCGACCTGAGTGTGGTGAGAATTTACTCTTTTAAATATTTTGCTAAACAATATTGAACAATCGGTAGACCTGCATAACCACAATAATATCAACTATACCAGGAAAAATAAAACGATGTAACTAATTATCATAATATATTAGAAACTAGCGGGTGCCCAGCGGCGTTCCCCGCGCGGATCCAGTTTATTCCCGTTCCTGTGGGAATTTCCAAAAATCCCTTCATAGCAGTTGCCTACGACATATAAACCACCTACATACCATATTTCAAGTTTCTAGGTGTTATCGTTTCGGAGTAGTTCGTATTTCTCTCTTTAACCATTATTTTCCCGTGGAAATGAGACATTTTCTCGAAGTAAAAGTAACGCAGATGTTGACCCGGCTGCTTAGCTATCACCACTCCAAATTTCATCAAAATTCGTCCAGTAGTTTTTGCGTGATGCGTGCATAGGTGGACAGACAGACAGGCAGACAAAAATTTCGGCAGAGAAAAATTTCAAAAATGGGTGTTTTGATATCTACATCGATAACTATCTACACTACTGCTAAAATTTTCAAAAAATATTTCATGTACAGACACGGTCTCGTTGCAGTTTTATTATAATGTAATCGTATGTATATAATTTTTAAAGAATATTTGCATTGCACCAAGCTTTTATATGAGTTCAACCTTTTTTGAATAAAATTTGAGTTTGCAAACATGTATAAAAGTAAAATGTAATTTAAATTAAAAGCACTAAGGTATTGATATCAATATCGAAGTAAATCACCTCCACAATAACTTTCTAGCCTTTTTAACCCCGTAAAGAAATGAATTTCCATAAAATACTAAAATCTTCCATCAATTCTGTTAAATAATGTTTACTTATGCAAAAGTTGAAGTAGATTGGACTAAGGAATCACGTGGTTCCATACAAACTTTGCCCCCCTTTTTCACCCCCTTAGGGGTAGAATTTCTGAAAATCCTTTCTTATCGGATGCCTACGTCATCCAAAGACTTCACCTTCAAGGTTCAGGTTGACGTTTAGTCAGTCATTCAGGATAAAGCATTTTGTATGTATAGCTGACAAGACACTGTGATAAATAATGAATTTAAAATAACTGAAATTGTCATTATTCAAACTGCACGCACATTTTTAATAATGACCTCATTTATCACTTGACCCATAACATATATACAGGGTCCGTCACTCGAACTGTTACTAACTCCACGCTGCTTCTATTTTCTAAATAATAATGATAGCGCGCCAAATTTTGGTGAAACGATAGTTTGTTTCATTGTTTTGAAGTGGGCGAAAAGAGCGATAGCAAATTTGAATTTAATAATAAATTTTGCAATGGATATTAAACGTAACAATGAGATCGCTTTGCATTTGGCCGGAAAATCACAACCAGTCATCGTTCGGGACCACCGACATCTACATGTTAACAACATGTTAGTGATTCGAACCATTAAGCGTTATAACCGAGACGGGTGTATTCCTAAACGGGATTTAGGTGGTCATTCGAAAACTGCAACATCACGTGATATGGTTTGAAAGGTGAAGGCGCGAATTCAAAGCAATCCTCGCCAGAGTTCTGCAAAATTGTCGAAAAGTCTGAAAGTATCCGACTCAAGTATTCGTCGCATACTGAAAAAAGATCTGAAACTGAAGCCATACAAGATACAAAAAGTACAATATCTTACTTCGGCGCAGAAGGCAGTCCGATTACAAAGAGCTCGAGCACTGAAATCCTTGCGCGAACGTGGCCAGTTTGAGAACATTGTTTTTTCGAATATTTTTTTTTGTGTCCAACAGTATGTAATCAAACAAAATGATCGTGTTTGACTGCAAGGCAAGTCCAACGACAATTTAGACGATAGAGTTGCCGTTCGTAAGCAAGCGCCTGCTTCTGTTATGGTCTGGGCTGCAGTGACCGCAAATGCTCGCTCTCCACTCGTGTTTATCAAGAAGGGCGTCAAAGTCAACCAGCAAGTGTACCAGCAAAAGGTGTTAAATGATGCGCTCATACCATGTGCACGTAAGCTATTCGGACCGTCCCACAAAGTTCGCCTGACTCATTTTTTTTTACGGAACCACGTTACTCGGTGCATTTCTTCAGGACAGTGGTCTCCCTACTCTCCAGACTTGAATCCAATGGATTTCTCGGTATGGTCCATTTTGGAGGCTGCCGTGTCAACAAATATGAAAGTGTGGATACGCTGAAGACAGCGTTCCGTCGGGAATGGAAGACGTGGTACCATCATCAGTGCCAAAGGAGGCTATATCGAAAGATAACAATGGTTGTCTTAAAATTCTATGTTTTTTATAGCATTTTGTATAAATTTTTAATAAAACGTACTTAAATTAACCAAATAACATCATTTTCAATTGGTAACACTTCGAGTGTATACTCGCAATGCACGCTAGAACTTGCATGTATTCACTTTTGCATGCAGGTATATTTCGGTATCTAAACTATCGTATCATCAAATGTGACACCGATATCTCATTTATTGTGATCACTATTGTAATAAATCTAAGTACCCGTTAGTAAAAAATTGTAAATCCTAAAAATCATGATGAATAATTGTATCTCTAACGTTTTACTGAATTCTTACATTCTTGTTTACAGGCACAGTAACTCCTGGAACACCCTTCGCTACGCCCCAAGAGACAACATTGCCTAATCTCCTTCCACACCCTTATTTGAATCTTTCACCGACTGAGTTTCTAATCTTAAATCCAGAGCTTAACACGGGACAGTCTAAGCTACCTATTTCCCAGACTGGGATGTTCGCTGCCCCTCCAGAGTCCGACGCTCTCGGTGTCCAAACTCAAAATGTAGACCTTATCCCCTCAGGTGAGGGTTATGCACCACCAAAGGAACTAATATCCCTTCAACCAGAGAGTGGGTCAATAATGATAAAAGAGGAAACCCAAGTTCCCTGTAAGTAGACAATATATTTTGTGATAGATTATTGTTTGGTTTTTTAAATGCTACCCTTTTTTTGTAGCCTCCTCTAAAGTTCAGGAACTTGCGCAGCTTCGAGGACCACTTCCTGGACCACCGCCACGTAAGTATAACCACCAGAAACACAAATTTCTATAATAATCAAATTTCATTGAGATGTTTAGTATAGATTGTCGTTACCTAAACATTTACTGTAATTACAAAAGATATGATGTTTGTTTGATTCAACAGAAAATCTGTTACGTTTCGCACCTTCTGAATGTAGATTATAGTATACAATTGAAGTGTCACTGTGATTTATGTCAAAATTAACCCAGCGAGAGTGTGGTGACAAAATGTTACACCGAGCTGTAGTAGTGTCGTAGGGTGTGACATACCTACATAGTAGATAATTTACCTGTTTTAAATACCTACTCGTATATAAATAAATGGAACCATCGCAAAATGTCAGATTCGCAAAATGTCAGATTCGCAAAATGACGGATTCGCAAAATGTCAGATTGGCAAAATGACGGATTCGCAAAATGTCGGATTCGCAAAATGACGGAATTTTAAAGATACTTCCCACGAAACTAGGATAGACGAATTTGAAGTCTTGTCGATGAAATGATGATAATCCAGTAGATATTTTAAAAAGTTCAACAAAAAAATCTGTTAATCTATATTACGTTCAAATTTTTTTTGTACCTATATTACATTTATTCTATATTTTATTGTTTATGGATTTAAATAAAATAAATAAAGTATTTAACATTTTATATAATTATAATAAAAACAGATTTTTGTTGTTTACAAAAGCTGTTAAATGCAAACTAAGATTATTTTAAATTATATAAACTAGGAAAAAAATATCATAATTTTTTAGAACAGCATAGGGACTAAAGTCATCATCAGAACATTTTTTGCAAGTGAAAATATTGCATGCTTTAATGATTTTTCCACAAGTGTTAATTTTCTAAATTTATAGTCTAGCTAGATATATAATTAGGGAGCAACAAACCCTACAAGAAAAGTTTCCCCGTAAATTACTATTTTGACAGATGATTCCTGTAAACCGTATTTGCCGAACACACCATTCGAGCACCCGTGGGACACTTGCCAGACCTGCGTGTGCAGTGACTACCACTCTGCTGGACATGTCACGATAGAAGTTAACTGTTATACCAAACCATCTTGCTGTAAGTACCTACAACCACGGCAAATTTTAAAATTTGAACAACAGATGTATATTGTTTAGTTCCTTAGAAGGTTTTTTTTTACATTTTTATTTAGATTGTGTTGTATTTCCATTGCAGGTATCGAACGGAGTTTTACTTCGTCATTTGTTTCAGGTACTAAATGAATTTATTCATGACGGCTATGTTTTATAAGAATAACAGTAAAATAAAAATTAACCTACATAAAATAATAATTTGTTTTAAGGTTCAAATCTGGAGTCATTGCCTCCACCAGTTCGTACGTAAGAAACAATTTAAAAACGGAAACTTCTCAATGATGTTTTTCATAATCCATGTCAATTAATTTTGCTATTGATGTTTCAGCAAGTCATGGAAACCTACATATAGTTGGTAAATAATGCATTATCCTGTCATTTATAATTTTATTGACTGATATTAGGTTGCAATTTAAACTGTTTATAAAATAAAACAATTTTCAGATAAAATATGTGAATTCAAGAGCTTTGGGGCCGAATTTTTAAATCCGCGAGATAACTGCCAACTTTGCAGTTGTGAACTTTTCGGAAATTTAGTAGTCCCCGTATGCAAGCGTCATAGGCGACCAGAGTGTAAGTAAAATTAAAAGATTATTATAATTATAACTCCAAACAAAACCCCACGTTTTCGAGCAGGTGAATAAAATACCAGGATAAAAATAAAACATTTCGACATTAAAAGTCTTAATATGTTAAAAACGTTATAACGAATGAAGTAAAAATTTACGATGCTCCGACCGACACGGATAACAAAATTGACAAACACACGTTAAAAGTGGAGAATTCACAATCGTCCCAGGTGCCGTTACAACAGCAAAAACATTCGGAGTAAAATTTTGGAGAGACGTCCGAGTTCAATTTTGTGGGATGTGACCAGGGCTTTTAAATCTAACGAAATAAGAGGGATATAAAATGGAGGCCCTGACAATCAATGGGCAATCAACGTAACAATCAAGAGAGCAAACCGGCGTTCAGTAATGATTGACCGTTGAGTGTATTGCCTTTTTGTGTGCCCATTTATCGAATCGTTTGCCAAATGCAATAACGATGTACTAAGTTCAGCCGCGTGTCTATTCATACATTAATTCTGTATTGTTTCAGGCGCTGTAAAGCAAGGTAATTTTTCCCAAGTTTTATCAATAACAAGGAAATTTAATATTATTTTTCAATTAAATTAGACCTACTTTTATTTCAGCTTCTAATCCCGGCATAAGAGTGGTTTACATAGGTGAGGAAAACTATGTTAATTTTATAGTATATAAACGTAAGGTTAATTTTGAGTATTTTACCTACAATTAATTTTATATTTACAGAGCCTAAGTGCAAACAAAGATTGCCACATCAACCCTTCAATGTCAACTGTAACACATGTGTGTGTTTACCTGTTTACAACTTTGTAATAGCAAAGTGTACTCTTCGACCTGATTGCAGTAAGTGTTTCTTATAAAGCCCACAACAGTATGGGTAAGTATATTGAAAAAAAAAATTGCTCATTTGAAAAAAATACTGTCCAAAGTTTTGTGTTAATTAAAGCCTTTTTCTCTCAGGAAAGCTACCTGGCTGGCCTGGTATCGGAATGGGAAGCTCTTCAGCCGTTACCCCTGCTAAGCTTAAGACCATTCCTTTTCAAGATGCCAGAGGCAGTCAGACTATAGCTGAGGGAACGCAAACAGTGCCGAATTTTGAACTCGGACCCTCTTATGTCGTTGCAAGTACATCAAAACCTCGAGAAACAGTATTACTGAATCACTTACTGATGAATAATCAAGCACAAGCCCTTACTAAAGCCCAGATACGTGGCATTAATTATCTTTCCGAAAATACCGTACTCGGACAAGAACCTTACGCACAGGCAGAACCTGGGAACTTATGGAGTGAAGCCCAAGTAAACAAAAATTCCATAAGGTGGAAAGACAATCCATTTACTCAAAATTTTCAATATCCTACATTACAGACCTCCCAGTATATAAATACAGCAACACCAAAGAATACTTTAGCATACAATGCAGCAAACCAATATGAAAACTACAATTTAATGGGCAGTTCAGGATTTTCACAAGCTAATATCGTTCCAGGAAGTCTGACTTTCCAGAATATGAATCCTTTGCAGCCTGTACCAGTTTCATCATCAAACTTTTATCCCGGTGGACATCTACGAATGCCACAGTCTGGAGGTTTATCCGCAAATGATTATTATAGTACTAACAGTAATCAGTATTCATATTTACCAATTAATGTAAATCATAATCTACCGAGCGTATTACAAAGTCAAAAAGGATTTGAAATACTACCAATTACGTTAGAAACATCGAATTTTGAGACCAACAATAATAATCAGTTTGTGGAAACTCCACGACTAGAATCATATAAAAATCAAGACATTCTTTTATCGGATTTCAAATATCCATCTGCTCCCACGGATACTTCAAACAACATTCACTCCTATGATTATACGAATTCAGCGCCAACAGCTATAGTAGGATCCGACGTGTATGAAACTGCATACCCTACACCTCATAGACAGGGAACTTATGTTTATAAACCAGGACCTTACGCATTGAGTACTACTGCGCAAGCAATTTCCGAATCATCAACAATAGGTAACCCGAGTAAGTATCACAATAATATGTAAAAAATATCCAGTTAGAACAGTGGGTTCAATTCTACGCGTCCACTGCCTAAATAGCTTAAAACTAAATTTCTTAAATTATATTTAGTTTTACGCAGCCGCTAAGCCAAATGCAATTCTAGAACGCCATGGTTACTAAATTTAGATAGTCTTTAACCACAGCGTAAAATGCCTAAGTTGAATAGTGTTGCAATTACAAATAAAAAAAGAGCCGAGTGAACGAATGAATGAAATCTAAAAAAAATACAATAATAAATGTGTATATATTTATTAATATGTAAATAAAGTTCGCAACGATTACTTTCGATGCCATTTTTATCATTTTAACATAGGTTTAATTTATATTTTCTTGTTTTACTTCAAATACTAAAGTCACTATTATTCGGGCAACACTGAAAAGGTATTATCAAATAGATTTTTTTTCTTTGGACAGGCTAGAGTCATAGACCGTACTGCCTCGTCTTCAGTTAAGTTTATCTCTAAATGGACATGTGCCTCGTCCTCAGTCTTTGTTTTCTTGTTAATTCAATAACATCTCCAGCAATCTTCAAATTTCTTAGTTAAACGGCTCTGCTTTGGAGTCCATGTACAAAAATACTGAGTCATCAACACCCCTTTTTGGATCATCGACAGTAAAATTATATTACTTTTATTGAAGACCTCATGCAATCTAACAACGACGATCCTATTCATTTTATCGAACTTTCCATTCACTGCACACCTTCACAGACACCTGCCACACAAAATATTATTAGTCAAAACCCAAAATATACAGCAAAATATAAATTTTACAAAAAAACATGATCCCCCTTTTCGTATTTCCACCAAAAACCCTCTTGACTATTTCTAAAAATATGGAACATATCTTGAAAAATAACACAAACACAAATATGTCGGGATTTTTCCTATAATCTAATTTAAGCGACACCATTTTAATCGCCGCTAAGTTTAGGAGGTTTAGTCGTGATGACATTTCTAAAATGCTTAAAATGGCGTCCACAGAATAGCCATAAGGTCGCTAAACCTAAATTGAATTGGCCAGATAAATTAGGAACGTCAGATTCATTTTTAGTCCTGTCATTTGATTTTGACAGTACTGCCTAGAATAGCAAAATGCTTTAGCAGCTGTCAAATAAAATTAAGAGGTTTAGACGGTGTTGTAGAATTGAACCCAGTATCATTCTAATAGGTACCTACGAGTATATTATGTTGAATGCACATTTTAGGTACCCAGAATTATGCTAAGGTACAGTCAAATACGGGCAGACCTGTCACACGTTCAGGTAAGATATCAAAAGAGTCTAATATTTTGTTAAAGGTTACGAATTAAACCATTTTAGATAACAAAGTAGTTTATCTATATTCTAATTTCTAATATTGTCTTTGCTAAAGTCAGCAACATTGTTTTTGGTGACATTAATTATTAAGATTAAGCTGGGTATAAATTTTTAACAAGCATATATTTAAAAATCCCCTGCTGGGCCTTTTGACAACTTTTGGGACATAAATTATAGTACATTATGGTACAAGTGAGTAAAGTTGGTGATTACCGCTGAGGCGCCATTGAGACCCGAGCCGTAGGCGAGGGTCATAAGAGAGCCGAGGACGGTAATCATCAATACACACGTGTATCATACGACGTTTTTCAACACACTTGTGAATAAATAATACTAAAAAATCATTTTAAAATAATCATTCGCAATGGCGGGGAAAATTAATTGGTTTTCCAATTTTTTATTTATATAATTTGGAAAAGGCAAAAGGATCTAGGCCCATACAGCCTCGTTTTCCTATGCGCTCGCATCTTACAATGGCGATCGGCCATGGACTAAAAAAATTAGGTTTCTTTTTCTTTGGTTTGTCGTGGATAGCGTTTTAGCCACGTACAAAATGGGGTATTTAAAGTTTTTACAGAGAAAACCAAAGTTATATTTGAGTGAAAGTTTTGTTTATTAAACACGTACAAGTTGAAATGATCTATTTAAATACGAAGTTGCATGAAATGAGCAAGCCATATTTGTGTATTAATTTATTAGTACGATTGAATACGATCTTTTTTGTATCGAAACTTTTTTAAGAACAAAGCAACTCTAGCAACAAAATTGAAAAAAAAAATCTATAACTCACTAGTGAATAATAGCAAACAAAAAGTCTCAGTTTGATTATAGGTGTCATTATGTGCCTAATTGCAGTGAAATTAGAGCCACTTTATGAGCAAGTGTGTTGAAAAAAATATATTACAGGACCAGATGGTGTACGGGTCTCATGCAAATTCTATTTAATCAAACTTGTGTAGAATCTCCTTGACTTCGTGTACTATTTATTGAATTTTTGCACGATCTTTTAAATTTAGAGCGGTCAGAGTATAGTGGCTTGTTGAACTGCTATTAAAATATGTATCTTGTGTGATCTTAAAAGCATTTTATAAACCTAATGTTTAATTAAGATTTTTCACTTCTATTCTATAACATATTTAATTTGGAATCTATAGTTTTTTTACCTTGACTTTCAAGTTCTGTTTATATATCTTCTTTCCGACTTCATAGGGCGTGGGAAATGCCAATACGAGGGTGATATGTATCACGAGAAGTGCCAGGCGTGCTACTGCTCACGTGACAGCTATGGCGAACTCAACTCAGTATGCTTAGGCAATCCTTGCACGTAAGACGCTTTGAACTTCTATAAATTATATGTATAGGTACTTACTGTTTCATTTTCTTTCTTCTAGTCAGTCCCATAACAAAACAGTTCATATCTAGATGGTATTCAAATTCATAAATATATTTTTTTCATTTCAGGAACTGAAGGAAAATCCATTTAAGAATCAAATCTAGTTTAAACTGAAGTAATCAATGTGAATATTATTATTATGAATAATGCAAGTACCTAACTGACATAGTAAAACAGAACTAACTGTTTATACATACCTACCTATAAATAAGAATAAATATTTTGTTTTATGTAAAATCTTTTATTCATTTTTACAACGCCGAGGCTTGAAAGCGACGGACGGAATGATGTTCCGTTTATTTAATTGAAATTCCTTCAAAGGAACTAAAAATAAAATATCATCAAGCATCGGACATGGCTTAACTGGTTTTTATCAAATAAACGTTTGTAAACGTATGATCGCGCATAAATACCGCGAACGGTGACAGAGGCATTAAATTATTGAATGTACCCTACATGTTTATCCAGCTACTCAGCTATCACCACACCGCATTTCATCAAACTCCGTCAAGTAGTTTTCGCGTGAAACGTGCACAGACAGATCGACAGACAGACATACAGACAAAAATTAAAAAAAAATGTGTTTTGATATTCACATGGGTACCTAACTGTCTACACTAAACTAGCTAGCTATACTAAAATTTAAAAAAAAAACATTTCTTGCACAGACACGGTCTCGTTACAGTTTTATTACTATGTATAGATAAAGGCGATTCCGATTACAAATAGAGACTTAGCCCCAGATCCGCCACATTATTTGAATGACGTCACCTCGTTCATGAAAATTTATGAAACCGTTTATTAGGCTGCGCTTATGAAATAAACTCGCATACTTACACGCTTAAAACAATATCCTCCTTCTGCTGAAGTTGGATAAAATAGATGCTAAAATTGGTACAAAGGAAGTTCGGCACTGTCGATAAAAGATTTAAGTTTATTCCTTACATAATTCCAAAGTTAGTAGGTAACTTTTCTTGAACGCTGTCGTTGAGAGCGTCCGCTGGGTTTGTTTAATGGCACCTGCATTTTTTTCAATAAACAATAAAACTACTGTGAATGATTTTTTTATATTCCACACACAAATTTACAAAGATATAAAAAGTTATAGTACTTTGATTTCAAATAGCATTAGTAGATAATTTACCTGAACCTTTAGTACACAGGAACAACAAAAATGTTTAATTTTACGTATCTAAAATAAAACGAGGAATAGAAGAATTTAATCACTGAATGACCTGGTTACAAACTATATTATTATGTTAATTACACACATTAATTTGTTTCACTGCTAAAATAAATGTATATTTTTTAAATAAATATTTCTTTGATTAGTTTATTCGATTGTATTAAAAAAATATATGTTCCTCATCTATGCGTTCCTCTAACATTTAACAGAGCAATATGAGAATTTTGTGTTGTAGAGAGCAAGCCCAAAAAATCAATATGAGATTTTCACGGGATGAAGAAAAGAAATTCCAATGGAAGAGGGAAAACGGGATATGCATATATCCCCGTGGGAACGGGAAAAAACCTAGGTAAGCGGGAATTGGAAATCTGCTTCCAATGCCACTACCGGGTCAGCTAATTATATGATAATATAAGTTTATTTTATATTTTGAGGGAAGAATAAAAAAATGGTTTACCTACGTACCTAGTCACATTTGGACTATCTTATTGCAATATTGTCTATCATTTAATATATTTTTCCGATGGACTTTCAACTTTCATTTAAGGATAAAAATATTACTTGAGCTATACTTTGTAAAGTGTTACACAACAATATCGTCGAATGTTCAATAAGCGATAAAATTCTAAAATAATATGTACATAAAGTTTACACGTGGATTTTGTATTGTGCCAAGACGTTAAGAAAAACATCTGATGTTAATAACTTGGTTGTTGCCATCCATTTTAATTATTGTTGGTAAGACTTTGATATTTTTTTGAGAATCAGTAAATTGTTGTTACCTTTCAAAATAATCTGTTGAAATTTAAATGTGCTACTCGTATCATCCTATAGCGCCAGGCGGACTCCGATGATGGGCTGCAAATACTTTTAATTGCGACTAGCTATTTTCCCACAATTTCAAACACTAAATAGTAGTTGGGAAAGAAGTTGATGATCTTAAAGAGTCTGTACCGATTTTCTTGAATTAGGTATAACTAAGAACACTTTCGTTTAATAAAAAAAATCAAAATACGGTCATCCTGTCAGGTCCGGTTTGGGAGCTACGATGCCGTTGATAGATAATCACATTAAAATTATAATACTATTCCATTTTCGTCGTCGGGGTAACATAATGAATGTTGCGCAGCTATTGGCGATAACAGACATGCTACGACCGATATTTTGCATATTGACCAAATGGATTTCGTGGCTGATTACGACGACGCGGCACAGCGCGGGCCACAGTGGTACGACGATGACACCACTGTATCGAAAAGCGAGACTAGCGACTCTGATAGCAAGTGAGTTCGTTTAGAATTGAAACCGTAAGCCCTCGTAAGTATACAGGGCGCCCACGCCCTTGCCACACGGAGGGAAAGTATATTAAATATTGAAGATAGCATATTTTACTGTAAGAAGACATCTTTTTTTTTAATAATAAGTAGAACTGCATTTTCTCATTTTTTTTAAAAGCGCATGCCTCAACCGGGAATCGGACTGGCCAAATGTGAAAAAATAAAACACATGTATTTTAAGACAACGGTCGGAAGGGTTAATCAGGACGGTTATTTTTTCCTAAATAACAAAGCGTCTTAAAAACTGTACATAAACTGTAGTAGGTACTTACTTACATGTATGCATTTCATGCATAGTGTGTGTAGGTATCGTTTTATTTTCTTTGCTTTAAAAAAATCTGTGAACTTGTGAAGTTCTACTTATTATTAAAAATAAAATGGTGTCTTTTTTCAGTAAAATATGCTATCTTCAATATTTAATGCACTTTCCCTCCATGTGGCATGGGCGTGGGACACCCTACTTACAAACACCAAAACAACAGAAAAACTGATTTCTATTTATACCTACTTGTAATGCAACTGTATCGGGTCCAAATGTGATGTCGTGATCAAATTATGGGGAATTATTCAAAATCAGTAGAAACTAAATACTTCCGTTTTATTTTATTATGGGCTTACTCTCGACGACAGAATAGCCCGAAGGTAAGGACGGGAACTATTTTTTCCATATTATGTTGTACTCGTTTCACGCTAAAAACTACACACTAGTCACAATAAGATTATCTATTGTATTCGCCCGCCATTCAATCATTTCATTACCTATTATACATTTTGTTCTAAAATAGGGAGCAGCGGTTAAGCCACGACACAAGCTCGTCATCAAGGGTGACAACAGTGGCGGTAGTGACTTCCTCATTGGAAACAGAGGAGCGGAAGATACTGTATGAAATTTTAATTTCTATCTTTTGTGTTTTATCAGTTTCAGCACTAAATAGTAACATGCGGACTAAATAGCTCCGTGATGGCGCTGATGATTATCCTGTATATTAAGAACACATCTATGTATATAAAAAAGAAACTGACTGACTGACTTATCGATCAACGCCGTGCCGAAACCACTGGGTCTAGAAGCGTGAAATATTGGCCAAAGTTTCCTTAAAGGATGTAAGTGAGAATTGAGAAAGGATTTTAGTAAATTTCTTTAAGAACAGAAATAAATAGGAACCAAATAGGCAACGGCACTGGGCACCAGATAGTATATTATGAAAAAGTCAGACTACAATTTTATTGTTTAGACAAAGAGGATCGAATCGACATTTTCTTTAGTATATTACCAATATACAATGCGTCACAGAATAAGCGCTATTCCTCATACACCCCAATAGGGTTGTGTCCTACCTAGTCAAATCAGTTACTTTTTACGATCTGTCAAAACGAAATTTTACTATGGAAAATGTACTGAAATAGCAAACCGTGACGTCATAGTTTGTAGTACTCAATTGCAGCACTTTTTTTGATTGTTTTATTATTTTTAAATTTGCTATAATTGTAAATTGAAAATCGAAATACATATTTTGAGGTGTTTTGAGATAATCTTTTTAATGTATGACTACTCGCAATTTAATTTCGATGCTGTCAACTACCCAATTAGTATGTAAATATAAAAAAATAAAATGCATTCGTACTTTAGTTTGGTGTAACCAAATTTCTTAAATAAAGAGCAGTAATAGGTACAGTTTCCATAGGTAGCCCTAAATTCAGTTATCCTAATTCACTTTTCAGAAAAATTAACACATTAAAAATAGCTGAAATCGATTCAGTAATCAATACTGAACAAACTATTATCAGGAATTGCGCTTATTCTGTTACATATTGTATATCAATGAACATACGTTCGTATTATCTGTAAAATTCATCAATCCATCTAGCAATCAAACATATCGGACCTGCACTGCGTGTCCTGAAGACATGATGAAAAAGCACAAGAATTTAAGCATTAAGTGGATCTGCGGGGCATATCAGCGCGCTCGCCGTACATTCAAGAGTGAGTGTATGATGCGCTACAGAAATTGTCAGGACGGAACATGTAAGGCAACCTATTTAAAAACCTGAAAACTTATCCTATATCTGCGGAAAGTGGGATTGGGTTCGACCCAGAATAACCAAGATTTAATTTAAGAGAGATTAAATCTCATAATAGGCACTAGTCTTCCCAAGTCAACCAAGAATTTACGCCTAGAATTAGTCGGCTGAGGCAGGTGTACCCATAGTTATACGAGGGGCATGTCAAAACGAACTAGATACTCTTTACTTAATAATTTGATACTGGCAAGTTATACACCATCGTAAACACAAGGTGATAAATGTTAACATTGAACATTGAATTCAAATATACTTTTCTTATAAATGCTTATTTTTATGATTGCAAAAAATGTTTACAACCCCAAGAATGTAATGAACTTCTGGTTAATACTTTTGGTGAGTCTGTTTGTTCACTACCAACAGTTTTTAATTGGTTAGAAGAATTCAAAAAAGAACGAGGAAGCTTTGAAAATGAAGGTCGGCCGCCAACAGCAGTCACTTGAGGAAATGTTCAAGCAGTTTAAAATTGATTAGCGCAAGCTGACGAATTACATATTATGTAGAGCTTGAGCGAGAACTGGGTATTGGATCAGCAGCGATGTAAACCATTTTTCACGATCACCTTTCTCTCCGTAAGCTTTGTTCAAGATGGGTGCCACACAAACTGACCGATGAGCAGAAAGACCGCCCGATAGATTGGTGCCGATTTAATGATAGAGAAATTTGACGGAGGAGAGAAAAAAACGTATACGTTATACTTACCGGTGACGAAATATGGCTGTATAACAACGATAGCGAAACAAAACGACAATCGACGGTATGTTGCTTTGATAATGATGCAACACCAACAAAATGTAGCAGCGCGTAGCATGCAGAAACAAATAGAGGCGTCGTTTATTTGTAAGACCGGTCATATATGTTAAAGAAAATTTAAAGCAAGAGATTTGAGAGCAAGGACGCTGACTAGCTGCATATAATTTCTAAATTTCCGAGGTATCTGGAAGAGTGGTCAGATGTGTTTTTCAAGTGTTTTAAACGCATGTATAAGTGTATACATATTAAGGGTTGACTACTTTGAAAAGATAGATATTAATCACAAATAATATACAATTTTAGAGTATCTAATTTTTTTTGGCATGCCCCTCGTAGGAAATATTTACTATTTTGAAGATCTATGGGGTGTACCATACATTGTCAAGAGTGTTTTCATTGCAGTGTTTGTCAAGGTGTACGATCATCGCTGCTCCAACGACACATACCACGGTCGTCATTGGTTTTACGTCTACAAAGTGTAGACATTATATTTTTATTATAAAGTGATTTTAACTTTTTATTATATTGTTTTAATACCCTTTAGTTGATTGTCAAATACAAGGAACGCCATCAAATTCATTCAAAAGAATGCTCCTTATAAAAGTAGAGGTTGCAGTAAACTTCCGTTCTTTATTATGTTAAACATGTTTCTTAGCAATGCTGGTAATCACTTTTCGCCTCACTCTAGTTTCTGTCTATCAAAAGCCCCTACAGACCAAGTATACAAGCTAAGGACTTGAAAACAAAATAGGTAAAAGACAACAGCCAAGTGCGAGTCGGACTCGCACTTGAAGGGTTACGTACAATCACAACAAAAAAAAAATGTTGTTTAAACTAAAAACATGGGTAGGAATTTGTATCTTTTTTATTTGTTGTTATATATAATAATAATATAATCTCACGCCTTTTTTTTTATCCCCGAGGGGGTAGGCAGAGGTATTCCATTACTGGATATACCCACATTTCACGAGATTTATTGGACCCCTAAACGTGATAGGTGGTGAGCCCATCGCCGGACCGGGTCTGTTTACACATGTCTCAGAATTAATTCTGAGACCTGCGGGTTTCCTCACGATGTTTTCCTTCACCGTCGAGCTAGTGATAAATATGTACGTAAGTTTTTGAAAAACTCATTGGTACATGCCAGGATTCGAACCCGAGCCTCACTGATATTCGGCCGGGCTATCACTGTTGTTATAGTGGCAATAGAAATACACATTCAGTGAGAATGTCAACTGTCTACCTATTACGGTTCATGAGATACAGGCTTCTGATAGACAATCAGATGACGGACTGACAGGGAGGCTTAGTAATAGAGAAGTACAATGGTGTGGAACACTTATTCCAAAAAGCCGAACTCGCACCTGACCACGTTTTTACTACGTAGAATATTATCCATGTTCATCTGGATCTACTTGTATATGTTTGAACATTAATAATTCTCCCTGAAAGATACAAGTGCATTCACATTACGACAAACGCAAATAAATACCTGCGACTCGGTGCAATAGTATAATTCCGAAGGGGTATTTTTCGCCAAGCCATAAATCATGTATTTGTTAGTCGTAACTTTAGTTCAGATTTAGAATTTACGAGTTTTTTTATCTATACATTTTTATTAATGTTATGATAGACGTGTCGAATAGTTTAAAGCATGGTACAGTTACGAGTTGTATACTTTTTGGTTCTGTTAGTTGTAGGTAAGTACAAAGGGTTTGTTCCTTGTTCGTCCCAATAAGTTCGTCCCAAATTTGGAATTCTTGTTTCGTCCCAGTTTTTATTCCTCATTCGTCCCAGTTTGTCTTTAATATTATTTTATTCCTCATTCGTTCCAATTAATATGCCTGATTCGTCCCATTTTCACTATGCCTTAAATTTCACATAATATTTTGTACTTACCGTTAGCATAAAACACTTCGTTTTATTTTAGCAATTTATTTATTTAAGAGTATTGATTTCATTTTAGTTAGAACTATATTTTATGTTTTCCCCGATTTGCTGTTTATAACCTGTTATGAGGTGGATTGGAGAGCAGGTAAAAAAATGCAGCTCGCCTATTATACTAGAAGCAATAAAAAGGGTTTTTAATCTAATGTAAATAGTTTTATTTCACATAATTTTTCGAGCTGAAGTAGGTACATATTCTGATAAGTACATGAAGGTAGCAACCCCTCCCTTTCAGTCCAATAATTCAGTCTTACTCAACAAAACGAATTAGTTAATATTTAGTTAATAATATTTATTATATTTGGGACGAATATGGAATAAATAACTAAAATGAAATTAGAGATGAAAATAATCTCATGATTTTTTTAAACAAACATACTTACCAACTTCACTGAAAAGACTATAATAAATAACTAAATATATTAATTTGCCAATATTAAGGTGCTAAGCCATGCCAAGCCAACTTGTTAAAGTATCAGTCTACTATTATTTGGATAACACTCAGCATCCGTTTATCAGCAAATAGGTTCAGTAATATTAGATCTATTACAAAACCTGACTGATGTGATTAATTGGCTGCTGTGCGTTGAGAAGTTCTGTTTTTCATCAGATTTTCACAAAACCTATATGGGACCACCTTTGAGGTATACCAGTTAAAAAAAAACTAAATCGTTTCTAATTTGACGGAAATATGGATTAACACACCAAAAAAGCAAAGAATACGAATTTTTTAAGTCGTTTTAGAATGAGAGATTTTTTGTTTGTCCTATATGAGTTCCTATACCACTTCATTTTGATGAAACTTTGGTGAGTTGATTTATGAGAAAAACATCTTCCCATGGGAAATGAAGTAAATTGGAACAGCGCGGGGTACGCCGCTGCCGAGTTGAACTAGTTTAATAATACAATAATTCTATCATACGTTTTATTTAAAAGGATAAGCTCTTTTACCTTGATAAACACTATTTTTATTAGGACTCACGAAGAAAGAATTTAATTCGTAATAGACTTTCTGAAGACTAAAGTCTTAGACCTGCTTTGCCTTTGAGTAATCCTCATGGTCAGAGATAGCTATTTGTATTACCTAAGGTTTAAAGGTATACAGATACAGATGCAACACACACCTTTAAACTTTAGGTAATACAAATCTTGTAGGTAATATAAATCAATCTTCGACGGGCCTGTTGGCTCAGTTGGTAGTGACCCTGCCTTCTGCGATCTCGATGATTTAATATTTATTTAAGTATGTTTATCAGTTATTTAGTACCCATAGCACAGGCCTTGCCTAGTTTGGGACTAAATAACCGTGTGTGAATTGTGTCCCACTATTTATTTATTTATTTTATTTAATCTGTATCAAGCGCACTACTTACTACTACTACATCAAATACATATAATAGATATTTTAAAATTTCATACTACAAACTTTATATTATACTAGCGGTTCTGCGCGGTTTCACCCGTGTGATTCCCGTTCCCGTAGGAATACAGGAATAAAAATAGCCTATGTTACTCAGGAATATCCTTGGATGTCCTTTAAAGAGGACCTCTTTTTTGGTATGTTAATCAAAATAAAAAATAATTATAGGTTTAGTATTGGATTTAAAATATGAAAATAAAAGTCTTTTAGTGCTATTCGTTGAAGTCGGTTTGTATAGTGGTTTAAAATTTTAATTATTTATTTCGATCGCTTCGAAACCTTAACTCTACTACTTGTGATTTCTATTTTTTGTGTAATATTTTTTTTACATGTAACGTTGAGTTAACTTCATTTTATTTACCAAGCACCAGTAGGTTTCCCCCCTTAATACTACAGATGGTTTATTTTCACAGTTCAAGATGTAGATTCTCATAGAACCAGAGGTGCTGCGAGGTCTACGTCATCTTCTTCAGGAGAAAAGAAGAAAAAAGATAAAGATATTAATGACATTGAAGGTGAGAGCCTAGTAGTGATATATCTCAGTGATGGTAAATTAATTTAGATATTGTAATGATACTCGTAAACCGAAGCATAAAGAACGATACTTAATTTTGGTAAATACCAGGTTACTTTATACATGGGGTTTGGTAAATCGAATTATAAGAACCAGAATACATACTCCGGGCCAGGCTCGACTATAAAGTTATATTCCACAGCCACTGCATTCTATTCCCACAACTGGTCAGTGGCAAGGGTACCGTTTTCAGGTGACAATTTTATTCTGTTGGCGAATAGACAAGGCGAAAGCACATCAAAGCTTTAGGAGAATCTCCCCTGTACCAAGGTTATGTAGGATTATAAATAACTTGAGTAATGTGATCAATATCAGTTGCGACTCATATCAGTTGGTCAATTTTATCCTAAAATGTTAGATTCTAATTAGTTTCAGGCCGATCTTTTTCCTCTTTGTCTCTGATGTTTACTTTTTTAACGAGCATGAGAAGTTTATTTATATGATAATTTTAAATGTAGTTATTGCACTTTGTTAATTGTAAGCCAAAGTATTATTAATGTTGTTGGTAAGCCTAATAAATAAAATAAAGCTTGGTAATTATACACGGATTATACTCGTAATAGCACACCTTGTACAAGTACATAGTTAATGCAACATAACCAAATTAATATTAAAATTAAATACATATTCCAAAAAGATACGAAGTCTGGAGATGATAGCCTGGGGATGACAGAGTCTTCGGAATCGGACACCTCGGGTACTACGACTACTCGCAAAGTCAGTGGCGAACGGAAGGGATGGTGAGAGATTTTACAAACCACTATAAAACAATAGAATACCAAAAATAACTACAAAAAAGTGAATAAATAAGTGTATTCAGTACGTACATCAGGATTCGATTGGATGACTGAAGTTGTGCCCAGTTCACTCATTTTAACAATAGAGGGCACAACGTAGTATACAACTTTCGAAACAGAACTTTGGTGTCTGTAAAAAGGTTAAGTTTATCAAAAGCTAAATTAAAAATCTCATACAACATATAGTGTAAGTAATGTGAATGCGCAAGACGAATTTACTGTTTTCGACCGAGAACTCGAACAGCTTGGTCATGAAACATTTTATACTAGCAGGCGCCCAGCGGCATTGCCCGCGCGGATTAAGTTTTTTTCCGTTTCCGAGGGAATTTTGCATAATAACTTACATAAAAACCTTGTCCGGACAATTACGAAAACAACAAATAATAAATCTGCCAAATCAGTCGAGTCGTTCTCAAGTTATGGCGTGACCAAGGGAAATAGGAATTCATTTTATATTATGGAGCAAGAATAGATTTACAGACAAAAAAAGGAAAATTTTTTTTCAAAGTATTTCTTTATAAATGTTCTTAGGAGGAAATGGCATCGTAAGTGCGTACCATGCGTAGAAGATATAGAGAAGAAATGGCGTGATTCTTCCATAAAATGGATCTGTGGATCATACCAGCGCGCGCGTCGTTCCTTTAAGAGCTCATGCATGATGCGCTTCCGAAACTGTGAGGACGGTACAAGTGAGTGACCTCTTTTTAAAGGAGGTATTTGTTTTTTGTAGACCTTGCGTAGAATTACAAATAAGTTAATAAGTAGGTAATTATCAAATTTTTATACTATGTGATAAAGTACTTATGTATTAACTTATTTGCAATCCTACCAAAGACCTACAAATAACAAATTCTTCATTCTGATTTGATTTATTGCCCGATGCGATACGCCAGAATGAGAGTTTTGTTTTTCCGATACATATGTGGTATATGTAGGTACTTGTAAGTTGATTTTATTTAAGGGGGCTCCCATACAACAAACGCGATTTTTTGCCGCTTTTTATAGATAATGGTACGGAACCCTTCGTGCGCGAGTTCGACTCGCACTTGGTCGGTTTTTATTAATTTTTAGATTTATTTCATAGAGTCGGCTCAACTTTTGGTGAAACAAAATATATAGGTACACCAATGATTCCGATCCACTACCTACCTGAAGCCCAGTTAGCAAACTACACTAAGAACAACAGTTTGCTCTGCTTTTACGAGTAGAATGCCAACCAGAAACTACCATTATATTTTTTCTATTCACTCACTTGTAGAACAATTGAGTTGCTAATTTTATGCAGGACTGTAAACTATCTAATGTAGGTACACTTGAACAGTCAATAATTACTAAAACTGAATAGATATTCTTCTCAAAATTCAGGTACAGCCACGGTACAACGGTCAAAACGACTAATGAGAACTTAGCAGCCTTCAACTGCTAAACAAAGTTTAACTTTTTTCAGTGTTTGTGAAAATATATTCGGGAAGGTGCAAGGACGACGCTGTCAATGAAACACTGCCACATGGTGACCACTTCTTTTATGACTACAAGGCGAGCCTAAGCCAGGACAGCACATCCAGCGGAAAGCATTTAGATTCTTCTGTGACTAGTAGTGAGAGCTCAAGTATTACACTCACTAGTTCTGACTAAAAAAAAATAAACTATAGCTTAGACGTGTTTGAGAATAATTTTTGAGGAAACGTACCAGTTTGTCTCCATGCATTGATCTTATTACAAGACATTGTTATGGCACCTACTGTTATAGTACAATAGAGAGAGAATTCCTTATTTCATTTCATTTCATTTATTCTCAAACAATTACAATTGTATGCGAAATATAAATAATAATAATAAATAATCCTATAATTAATTATTAAAGTCTGTAACACTATAAAAACATTTTTTCAACAAAAAGTGCCTCAGCTGCCGTTTGGATAACTTAACACTACTTATGATCTTTAAGTCCGTTGGAAGACCGTTGAACATTCTGATCGCTTGTTGCCTCATACCGTGTCTTACCACATTTAAGTTGGAGCACGTCTTTAATTTTATGTTTTTTTTACGCGATTGCAGACGACAGACAGTGTCTTCTGGTGTCTCATATTCCTCTAGTCGCTTTACGAAATCAGTTAGCAAAACCAAAATATATAAACTGGGCACTGTGAGTATATTAAGTCTTTGAAAATGCTCTTTACATGACTCCCACTGTGGAATCCGTACCATAACCCGTATAGCCCTTTTTTGCAGAGTGAATGCCTTATTAACGTTATATGCATAACTATTTCCCCAAAACTGAATAATGTATCTAAGATGAGATTCTACCAACGCATAGTACACCGTCTTTAGTTGGTCTAGGGTGACCTCATCACGCATACTTCGAAGTGCATAACACGCCGAACTAATTTTCGCCTCTATCCTCTCCAGTTCCCTTTTCCAATTTAGATAGCAATCTACATAAACACCAAGAAATTTGACTGAATCTACAAGGGATATATGTCTATTATTCCATGTGACGTCTAAGATTTCTGAATTCCTTGCTGTGGTTTTAAATAGTATCATGTTGGTTTTATCCTCGTTTAGGACGAGGTTGTTACAATTAAACCAATTCTGAAACAGTTCAAGGGTCTTCAGAGTTTTCAATTGTAGTTCGTGAGTACTACCACCCGAGATAATAGCATTTGTGTCATCAGCAAACATAACTATATCAATATCAGCCGCTCTCTTATACATGAAATCAATTAGGTCATTGGTAAATAGAATAAAAAGTATAGGTCCTAATATGGAGCCTTGCGGCACTCCTCGAGTTAGTTTAACTAATTTTGATTTGAAGGTTTTTTGCTTACTGTCTTCTATGTTATTTGTTTCTACAAATTGGTATCTATTTTGTAGATATGATTTAAATAATTGAAAAGTTTTACCTCTTATACCGTAATGATTTAATTTAGATAACATAATACTATGGTCCACTAAGTCAAAGGCTGAGCTTAAATCTAAGAATATTCCGCTTACTTTTTTCTTTGCGTCTAGGTTAGTTAATACGTCATTTATAAGTGCACCAACTGCCTCAACAGTACCTTTATCGTTTTGATATCCAAACTGCCTATTATGTATTATTTTATTGGTCACTATATGTTTTTGTAGTCGCAATTTCATAATTTTCTCAAATATCTTTGATAATATTGGTAGAAGGGAAATTGGCCTGTAATTCTTTGGTTCTGATTGTAATCCTTTTTTATGTACAGGAATTACTTTGGCTATTTTCAATTGATCCGGAAAAAAAGCTTTTTCGTAACAAATGTTAAAGAACAAACTTAGAGGTTCCGCTACAATATCAATGTTTTCTTTTATGACCCATATTGGTAGATCATCATGACCACTAGATTTCTTATTAACCATTTTTTTAACAATATTCTTAATTTCAACTGCTGTAACACTTGACCAATGCATGCTATTAGGCACCACCGTGGTGCATTCAGCTAAAAATGCCAACGCCTGTTTCGTGTTATCAGACGTCTTTGTTTTTCCCTGATCAAAATGTGAAGAAAAGATTTCTACTATGTCTACTGGGTCCATTGTAACTGCATTGTTAACTTTAAGTACCATTTTATGTTTTTTATTGTTGGTATGTTTATTTCTATGCCTATTGACGATATCCCAGATTGTTTTTGTTGAGTTTTTTGCAAGTTGTATCTGGTTTTGAATTGTGAGTTTTTTTGCACAATTAACTGCACGTCTAAAAATTCTAATGTAGTTATTTCTATATTCCACAATTGTTTCATCGCATGTTGATCTATGGGCAGATACTAAAACGCGTTTCATCTTACTGGCAACTCTTATACTCTTGGTTACCCATTTTAACTTATTATCATTTTTGGTTTTGTAGTTACGCTCAATTTTCTTAAAACTTTTATTAAAAACTTCGTAAAATTTCTTCAAGAAACTATTTATACCAAACCTTGTCCAGTCATGACTCAAAAAGTTTGCTCTAAAAACCTTATTGTTTGTCACGTTATAAGCTCTGCGTTCCATCCTGATACATTTGTCCGGTTTCTGTGCATCGGCTACTTTTCCAACCATTAATCCACAAAAAATACCCGCATGGCCATCAGAAAGTCCGTTATAATCCACGGTACATGAGACCACGGAATCTTCAGGCAGATTTGTGAGGAAGTTATCTAGACATGAGTTAGAATTTCCCCTAGTGTAAGTGCCAGTATGTATCAACGGTCTAAAGTTATAGGACTGCAACAAAGTCAAAAATTCAGATTTATATTTATCATTTGTTAATAAATCGACATTAAAATCTCCACATTTAAGGCACTTCTTATTAAAAAAATACTGTAGTAATTGTTCTAATTGTGTCATGAATTCATCAAAATATCTGATCTTATCATTTCTGTAAATGCAACATATATTTAAGTTTGCATCAAAGTCCTTAATTCCGCTAATTTCAAAATATTCCTTCTTATAAAGTTCGTTACAAATTTTTAAAGAGCCACAGGTACTGTCATGTGACCCCAAGATTAGACTACCACCTCTTTTCATGTTTAATCGCGTATTATATGAAATTAATTTATAATTTGTCAAGCTAAACAAATCAATATTTGCATAATTGAGAAAGTGTTCTGTAAAACAAACATATCGAGGTCGGTGACCCGTGTTACATTCGGTCAAATATAAATCAATTTCATCTTTCTTTGTACTAATACCGCAGACATTCTGATGATAAATATGTATGATATTTGTATTACTCCTGATAAAATTAACATCATTACAACTATTTTTTTTTTCACTATTATTTTGATTCAATGCACAATTATTTGCCAAATTATAACTAATAGCCTCGAAAGGAATTGTCGTCAGTTTGGGTTGATCTATGCGTGCATTTTTCTTTTTTGTGTTGATGCATACGTGATGTATTTACATACCTAACATCCCATATCCCTTTAAAATTGAGTATTAATAAAAAAAATGAAAAAAAAAAAACCTACCTAAGAGTTCGAATAAGTAAAGAAATGCTTTAGATGAAAGCCAAATAGCAGCCTTTGAAATCTGAAAAAGGTTTAGCTATCTCCTTGCCGACCAATTGGAAAGGCCCGCCCTAAGGCAAAGTTGTTTGTACATTTTGTACATTATATGTTTTAAAACGATTATAGAACTAAATTGGTCTCATAACGTTGTTTCAAATTGTGTTGTTGTTAGTAGATTTTCCGGTATTCCCAACAACTAATACTTGGACAATTAGCTGGTCACATCAAAATAGTCAGAATATGCTACTATTGTGGCTGTGACAGCTTCTTTTTTTACTATTGCACATAATGGCGAACACAAAAATGTCTAATCAACTTTCAAGTAAAAAATAGAACGAGGTGCAAGATGAAGGGGAAAGTGCATGAATTTGATGTGATGAAACTAAACGAATGCCATAAAATTCCTACCGAATCTTGAATACAATGCGAAAAAAACCTTGGGAGTATGTAACAAGTGATGCGGCCAAGCGTGGGCTGACGAATCGACAAACATTTCGCGCCGGACTCGTGGTTACCCCGTTTTGTCACCCCAGGGTGACCACGTGTAATTTCACTTACTCGTAGTTACTCGTATTGAATGATATCATTATATCATGATATATTGAATGATATCATTATATCATGATATATTGAATGATATCATTATATCATTGATATATCATACGATTGCATGGTATAGTTGAAAAAGGTTGTGAGCATCACGATTATATGACCAATTCTACTATCGTTTCGCGGCATAATACGAAAACATAAAACAACAATATTTCATTATTATTACATACATATAATTAAATTAGTATTATTTTAAAACGTTAAATTAGAGGCTTCGTTACGATTGGATACGAGCTAAGAGGACTAATAAAAAGTACTTGTTTTCAACATCAAAGAAATGTATGAAAACAGCGACTAAAGCCACACGGTTTCGTTCGAGACATATGCGATAATTTGATGAACGTACATGTAACAACTCTACCTATGCCATAACGTAAAGCACCAAATGTTTAATTTACAACAGCAATAAAGCATGTGGTTACGTACATCAACGTATGCTTGTCAACAATTTGTCACATTGCTCGCCACGTGACTACGCCGACCAATCAACGGTGATTCCCTTGTGGTTACAATGGGCAATTACTATAGACAAACGTTTGCGGGTTTTTTGGTGAAATAATTTCCATACATACATTACCCTCGTCATCACTTAAATTATCTAAATACTGTAATACCGTTAAAATCATTACAATTTCGTATGTAATGTTAACCACAGCGTAATGTAACAGCGGTGAGCTCTCTGATGCGTAAGGATCGGTTTCGAATCCTGGTGGGGCCTGAACCTAAGAGTATTTTTTTTTAACTGACGTACTAATTTATCACTAGGTCGACGGTGAAGGAAAACATTGTGAGGCACCAACATTGATTTTAGATTTTACGTTTAGAGGTCTGAAAAACACACTAGTGAAAAATTTATACCTTTATCTAGGAATGGAATACGTGTGATATAGCGTCAGATTATACATATATACTTCAGTAGTTCGTAACAAAATTTCATTATATTTATAGATAGAGGCATCAAAAGCTAACTGTCTACTGATTATCAGGACTTTGCCACGACGAACAACTTCCTAAAGAACAATGGCAAAAGTCCATGTGTTTTGGGTACCCCACTTACACCTGCCCACAGAAGACGAAACCGTGTAAAATCGATAGTTCTTGGACAGACTAAGATAATATGTAATCATACCACATTTTTATAAGTTGAGGTTTAAAAGTTATTCGTTACCTAGTGTATTTTGTAGGTTATTATGAGATTTTAGGTACCAAAGACGTGTAAAGAAAAAGTTTCTCTAGGAAGGAAAATGATTTTCTACCAACCTCTTTGTTAGAAAATAGCACTGCCTTCCACATGCCATATAAGTTACTCTATACCACATAGTGGCAGTTAATGATGGCTTGGGCAAAAAATATCGATACCTATGTTAAAATATCGATATTTTTCCAAATACATAATTAGAATATTATACATATCGTCGATATTTTTAATGGCGATATATCCACATTTATTTTACAGTATCGAATTCGAATAAATTTTAATATATTTTAAACGCAATTCTGGTTTCGTGTTTCATTTCATGTTAGGTACTAGATACTTGCTGACTCAAGCATTTAAAAAAAATACCATTTTCATCGTCCTTTTTTACGAATTTGGGAATATGTATATGTAGTAATAATAATGTAAAAACTGACGATATATCGATATTTTTCACTAGATTTTTATCTATAGTATTTAGAAATGTCGATACGATAAATATCATTTTATTTTTTCACTTGGCCATCTCTAGTGAATGACACGGTTGACGTGATGACACGACGTTCAATTTTACCACAACAACAAAAAAGTTTTTGTATTAATCAAAGACATTAAAATATAATAGCAAAGAGGGGGCATTGGGAATATTTTCATACAAAACTTTGAAGCTCAAGCGTCATGTCCTTGTCATGTCAGTTAGTATTGAACGCGAGCTGTCATTCGGTCGAAATTGTACTAGACTTATTCCACTTGGAATAACTTTTGGCTTCAAATAATCCTCGCTTTGTACCCTCTATGCCTTATATTATATTTTAATCTCTTTGGTATTAATAGATTTCCCAATCGATCGATTCGTGTTTCTATGATATTTTTGTTTTATTTGACTCAATTTTTTCAACTGCTAGACTAATTTAAAAATATGGAAAATGTCGACTTGTTATGAGTCAATAAAACAAGCATAGTGTGATACCCCGTGGGTGTCTATTTCAGTGGGTACCAAAGCTGCCGTTGTTCTTTAACTGTGTTCTAAAAATAAGTAACAAGTAGGTACCTGCCCTACTGTAAAACTCTAGTTAAACTTAGTAGTCTGGGTGTTAATTCCGATTAGTTTAGATAGGTAATATCAAAGACTTTCTATATAAAATATCTTTGGGTAATATACCTTTTTGAAAATATAATTATAATGTATTTTTCCAAAATATTTTTGGGGTGTAGGTATTTTACGGTTAGACTACAATATTTCAAAAAGCGTGATGAACGTAATATAAATAGTAAGGTAGTTTGTCGGAAAATAACTTCTTGCTTATAGCGTTTTAAAAGGAAGCAAAACAATGTTATGTATTTACATATAGGTACACGTTTATAAACAGGCGCCTCATTACCGCTGCGGTTGGACACGGTGTTATTTTTTATTGGGACGCGACACTAGGACCATAACCGTAGCTGGACGTGAAATACGGACAAAAGCCGTGAACGTTCAGCTGCCTCTCACACCGACGATGGTGACGGAACGCTAAGACCACAAACAACTGCAGTCCTATCTACACAAATATTATAAATAGGAAAAAAATTTATTTTTGTAGCAAATAAATCTAAAAACTACTGGACCGATTTTTTTTTAATAAATTCGAAGCTTACTTTTTTGAGATCAACATAGGCTATAATTTACCCGCGGGAATGGGGCTAATGCGGGTGAAATCGCGCGGATCAGTCAGTCAATAATAGTTTTGTTCTTGTGGGACATTTCAATGTGCATCCCTCCTCGATTTTAGGGTTCTATAGTTCAGATACTCCGTATCGTCAGTGTAAAAAGAGGTTAGAAATTATATTTTTTATGAATTTAGATGACTAAAGAATGTGGACAGTGGTGAGAAAAAAATAGTTAATACGGAAGGCTTAAGACCGGATATTATGACGTAACTTGGGAGAGGTATGTTATACACCGGACTGCAATACACGAGTTATTACCTTAGAATATATTTTTCTAAACATCGCATTCTCTCTGCGGTGATTCTTTTTGCAGTGAGCTCGTATCAGTCGAAGCAGTTATGATGATAAATAAATACCTACATCTTAGTATCATATAATAATAATAATAACATAATCTTACGCCTTTTATCCCCGAGGGGGTAGGCAGAGGTATTCCATTACTGGATATACCCACATTTCACGAGATATATTGGACCCCTAAACGTGATAGGTGGTGAGCCCATCGCCGGACCGGGTCTGTTTACACATGTCTCAGAATTAATTCTGAGACCTGCGGGTTTCCTCACGATGTTTTCGTTCACCGTCGAGCTAGTGATAAATATGTACCTACGTAAGTTTTTTAAAAACTCATTGGTACATGCCAGGATTCGAACCCGAGCCTCACTGATTTTCGGCCGGCTCTTTAACCGTTCGGGCTATTGCACTTCGTATCATCTTCTTAGTATCATAAACAATTTAGCAAAGCAAACCTGATCCATTTCTATATTATTTAAATAGTAATATGTAGCAACATCGATCAAATTGGCAATATACTGAAGTTTTCTTCAGCTTCGGCCACATAAAAAGTACCTGAAACCAACGAGAATGTATAGGTCAATTGGTGGATGTGGATGAAACGCGAGAGGTGTGCTAAGTTCGTAGCAGATTGCGGTTTATTTATCTCTGGCCACCCCGTCGAGATAAAGGCGTGAGCGTATGTTTTTTTTTTGTATGTGAAGAGAACGCTATTAAACAAACTCTATGACACCAACAATATGGTATTCCAAGAAAATACTTAAGATATTTGCAATCGGTGCAAACGCAGCCACACACACACCATTATATTAATGGGAAGCCCAAGTTAGGCGACACCTCTCTTTTTAATTATTTTATCAAGCTCTGTTTTGTGAATTTTTTGCCGAATGGCCTTACTTTTTATAAGAGATGTTTAATGTGTGTATCGTTGAAAATTGCGTTTTAAATATTATCATTGAAGCATGTAGCATAATTATGTTGGCCGCTTATTATTTACCCCTTACAATTTCCTAAGGCTACACACGCTTGAACTTTAGGCGATGTAAGGCGATTAATAAGTTGGTGTGCATTCGTGGTATGCGGGTATCTGTGGTACATGAGACATTTGAAAGGTATGTCTGGGGCCAAAACCAACATGTTATCGAGATGGATATCTCTAATAGGATGCACTCAAAGTCCGTCTACGGTAGCCTCTGCATTATTGTAGGATATCGAATTACAGATGGGTTATGCGGTGAGATAACGGACTGAAAACGGCAATATCAGACAGCTTGTAAATCTGCCAGATGGTGACTTGGTGCATCAGATGGGTCCCTGAACTATTTGAGACGACGCCTGTGCCGGCAATGGCAACATCGGTGTACCAACAATGGCAACTAGGCTACGAAGACAAGCTGCCCTGCGCTGACGGCATCGGCGCTAATATTATTTAACTATTTATTCATTCATCTACCAGAATTACCATAATCGATTATGCATTTTTTTAAATAAGCATTTCTAAAGAATTTATACCGCAGCTGTACTAATGTCGTTTAAAATTGATATGATCCGTCAAGTGACATTATCTGTCTCAAGTTTCCGTGTCCCAATGACATAGGTACCACCTAGCTGATCATTTCAATTCTTCCATAACATTGGCAACAATGAAAATTCTCTAACAGCAATAGCGACGCAAATAACGATTAGAAGTTTTCGTAATCGTATTGTAATAATAACTTTAATGGAAAGCCCTTGATTTGAGTACTGGCAGTAATATAAGAAAGAGCAGTGAAGAACATTCGACTACTTCAACTCACAATCGAGGGATGAGACTCGCTATATCTAAAAAAAAAAAAATATTTCGCTATTTTGTCACAAAATATTTTTAGAATCCCTAAAGGCAGATCCTTTTAAATTATACCCTATATGATATGTTCATTAAATCTTCTTTTTAAAACATACCGACTCCCAAATTCAATCAAGAGTGTTTTTATTAAGCATTGACAAATGCAAAATTTAAAATTTCTGCCCTAAAGAGTTTCCGGAAGAATTTCCGTGAATAACGGACAGACTGACGGACACAAAAGTGACATTTGAAGAGTTTAGTTTTTCCCTTGGAGATGTAAGAATCCTTATTAAAAAAGTTAATATTAGTATCTACGAAGCAATTCGTATAGTTCCGAGTGCGAACATCGCTCGCGCCACGGCGTTTGGAAGGTGGATACGTATCTCATAAATATTTTATGCGATCTGAGTCGGTTTCGCGTTTTTGCCTCCTAATAGATTGCCAGGACATGACAAACTGACGGACTCTATGATAACGCTATTGTGCGGCTCTTTGTAAACTACCATTTCGCATAGATAAACCAAGCTATTCTAATGGAAAAAGGGAATCATAATAGTTTATGGAGGACAGCATAACCCATGTTATATCCCGAGGTATAAAACTATTTTAGGAAACTCTTTTTTCTATATTAATACTTTACTATATTATTTAAATACGTGTCAGTACAATGACATATTTTTAGTTTTTTTTTTTGCAGTAGTGTAGATGGTTATTAATTTAGATACCAAACCACCAACTTTTGTCTGTCTGTCTGTGCACGCATCACGCAAAAACTACTGAACGCGTTTTTATGAAATTTGGTTTGAAGATAACTGAGTAACCGGGTCAACATTTAGGGTAGGTACCTACCTACTTTTTACTTTAGGAAAATATCTTATTAGAAAAATATAAAAACTTGCCAAAAAGAGAAATAATTACCTACTACTCCGAAACGATAACACCTAGAAACTTGAAATATGTTATGTAGGTAGGTGTCTTATAATATTAAGTCATATGGAACCGCTATGAAGGGATTTTAATAAATTCCAATGGGAACGGGAAAAAAGCGCCGCTGGGCACCCGCTATCTATCTTTTATGATCTATAGGTATATAATTCTCGACTTCTATATAAATAAAAATGAATCTTTGAAATGTATGTACCTACATATAAGCATAGCTTCCGAACGACTGCACCAAATTGTTCTTTTTGTTTTTTCTTTTTTAATTGTGTACGTTATTGTCAGGACAAGGATTGTATTGCATCAAGGAAATCTGTACCCGGGCGAAGCCGGGGCTAGTCGCTAGTTATATTATCATATAGAGGAAAGATTTGATTTTTTTATTGTTTGTATTGAATAGGCTCCGACCGAAAGTACTGGACCGATTTGAAAAATTCTTTAACCAATAGAAAGCTTACTTTTCTGGGATTAGCATGGGCTATAATTTTCCCACGGGAACGGGACTTAGGCGAGTAAAACCGGGTGGAACTTCTAGTGCACATATAAAGAAGCGGTCAAGTCTGATTTTAGGCTAACACAATGATCATTATGATTATACGTGCCTTTAGGAAAAGGAATACATTTTCATTGTCTAGCATTTTTTTTACACAATATCATATATATATCGACTTCACAAATATTTTGTATAGGACTGGACATTTCAAATTATAAACGGCTATAGATTAAGTAGGTATTTGTTACCTTGCGCCCGCGGCATCCCGGGCTGCTTGACTGACAAAAGATGTCAGACATCGATATTCAGGCTAGCCTTATAAATATTTCGGTATTTGTGTTCCTTATTTCTTACCTATTATTTATTACACATATTATTGTAAAATATGTCCTTTCTAGAGTAAAACAGCGCAAGCGCCTGAATCATGTGTACGAGCAAAGCAGAGAAAGCGGCGACGCTCATAAATATTTTATAGGGTGCCGCCCGTTCCAGATCCTTCCCTTAAATAGGTTACACGGTTGACGGCCAACCCTTTTGCTTATGACTTTAGCTCTGACTTGTGCTGAGACCCAGTCACGTGAGGGACATATGCCAGCTTTTTAACGAAAGATTTTATTAGATATTCTTATGTTTATTTTTCAGTCCCAATGGTTTACTTTGTTTTTACCCGACTGCGCAGGGTATTGTGTTTATGAGCCTAGGTACGAGTATGTAGGTATATTCCTTTGTGGCGATCTAGACCAAACGCGTAGGCCGCTTTCGATGATTCTTAAATCTTTCGATGAGTCACTAAAGCCATGACAGTAATCAAATTTCAATATGGCGGGAGGCAATGCAACGCCATATTGTGAAAATTAAAATTAAGAAAGTCGACGAAATATGTAACTGGGGTATCATTGAATAGTTTTTTCATTTCGAATGACCGTTTAGGCCCTGAAACGATTTAAAGTTGCTTACTAACTAATAAGTATAAAACAAAAAAGTTTATTTACGTAACGTTAAAGTTAATTTCCAACAATCTCATGCAGTCGGAGGTATTTTAATTTAACAATAAACACCTATTGCCTCCAACTGCGTGATATTGATGTAAGATTGTGGAATAATGGTCTTTACTTTCTAGTTATTTTTAAGCAGTCGGGTTTTTGATATTTTTAAATTAACTTTTTTTATTATACAGTCTTATTAGTGCTAGACGTAGAAGTCGGTGTGTATTTTTTTTATAATCTTTCATTCAATACAATTTGCAAATACTAAGCATAAAAGACGCAATTTTTTTTATTCTATTGTATGTCTTGAATTCAATAATTCGGGTCACTTAAGGACACTATAGGAGTCTGCGCCAAGCCATCTTAGTACCTACTGAATTTTCGATAATCCTTTTATATAGCCTACCTAGGTCAAAAAGAAACCTGGTGTCCAAATTCCGTGTTTCTGACTTCTGTAATATTGATGAGTCACCCGAAACAGGATTTATCGCTCAGATAGTAGTTTAAATTTAAAAGTAGTTTGTCGATAGTTTAAAATTGTAACACGAGAAGAAAATTCCATAAATCCATATTGATAGGTTGTTGTTGATGATAGTAAGGTGAGAATAAAATTTGTCATGCATAATGGAAATGCTGTCGTCTCTCTCGCACATTTCATTTTAGGTGACAATTTGATTTTCGCACTAGTGGAGGCTTATTTACAGATAGATGAGCGTTCGATGGAGCGCAAGAATCTAATAAGATCCTGTGTCACCGTCACAAAATAGATTTTGTTCTATTTATTGGAGCTATTTTGTGCAGTGGTACGATGAGTGATAAAACTAATAGAATATACTATAGCTACGACGTGTAAGAATATAGTAAAGTTATTTTCTTTACGTTAGTTAGTTTAGCTGTAGGCGCTTAATATTGTTAAAATAAAATGGATAGTATTGCACATAGTATGAAAGTAATAGACAATTTTCATTCTTTTTTAAGTTCAATAGACTGACAATCATTTCATGTAAGCTTAACGCTCACTTGGATGCACGGCAAAGGCGATTGTTCAAAGTCCATGATTCAGAATAATATTTGAAATTGGCGCGGCGTGCGATATGGCGCTCGGCTTGCTTTCCATACGTCAACACATTATTTTGAAGCACAGCGTGTCTCAGATTTGGCTATCCTTTTGCTCCATCCAAACGATGAAATACATTATACGCTCTAGCTCGTCAAGTAATGAAATGCAGGTACAATAGTATTACCTATATTCTAGATCGCCCCTTGGATTTTTATTCTTGACTGGCTACTAGGCGAAACCAATAAAATATAGAGTAAACATTTAATATATAATCAAAAAACAGTAGTCATGAACTAATAAAATAAAATACATTACTTATATATTAAACGACAATTAAATAAATCTAGATAAAAAAAAAAGAGGCTGGCTAAAGTGCGACTACTCGCACGAAGCTAAGTGTCATCAAAGCATCCACTATTTCATGAGAAAAAACTGGCTAAAAGTCGGAGCTTATAAGCAAACCGAGCTTTTATAAGGGTATTGATCAATATAACTTTAGAATCACTTTTGAAAAACGTACCCAACGATAGCCCAACCAATTTAGAATGCAAGAAAATTTTATTTGCGTACTATTTCTGTATGTTAGGAATGTTTATATAAGATCTAAAATCAAGAGTCCTGTGCTATTTCAGACGGGATAGATAGACAGGCAGACTGAGCTACACGGTCTCATAAGTGTTTGCCGTTTACCTGCGGAATGCTGAAAAAAAAACACAAATGACCGGCGCTGTTTGCAGGGTTCCCAACTTAGGGGATTTAACCCAAATTTAGGGGTAAACAAATGCGGTGGGATTATTTTAGGAGCATTAAATTTTTAAGGGTATTTAAAGGGGTTTTTTATATCCAATTTTTAATTCATAGAAATAGAGGTATAAATATATTACACCTGGGGTAACCCAATCTCGCCAATCATATTATATGTTTGTTTGTTGAACTAGCGGCTTGGCATCTACTACCTACTGTTCCTCGTTTCTAAGAATGAGGAGTTGAAAAAAAATAACGTCACCATAGTTTTTACCATAAACATAACACAAAATATTACAACTACACTGTGGTGAATGGTGGTTACTTTGTCTATGCTTTTGTTTGTTTGTTATTTTAGAGGTTTTTGACTAAAGTTTTAGGGGCAAATATTTTCAAGAGTTAGTAACACTGGCTGTTTGAAGTAACATGACCCATTTTTATATGCGCCCGCACTTTGAGGGCTTTTACATCTCAGTTATTTTTTAATAAATTCTCTCAGCACCCACAAAAGCCGGTGTAATAATTGTCGATATTAAAAAAACCCTGTAAAGCCTCTGAGGAAAATGGTAAATTTATGGAACGCCTTTGTCTTACCTTAGAGGCATTTTTCATTTAAACAGCGCCAAAATATAGGGGTTATTTTGGCCAAAGGATGCCAACACAGTCATAATATATAAGTAATTGTTGTAGCTAGCCTGGAATTTTGGAAGTACGTAATCATTAGAAAACAAGTAGCTATAGCATATACCTTCATACTATTGAATATTTTCATTATTTAAAATATTTTAGTAAGTTTGAGAATTCTCAAGAAGTATTTATGAAGAACCATGCAAAAATCATAAAAAATAAATACATAACAGTATTATTCTAACAGCTCGTTAAAATAATTTTAAAGTACTCGCAATTTCATGCAAGTTTAAGGTGAAAATGGCTAACCTCTTCGTCTCATTTCGCATAATATAGGATATCCACGAAGGTTTTTGGCGTGGACGGTGCGATATCCTAACAGGTTATTGAAAATGAATTACCTTCGCGTACCTACTGCGATCGACGTCGCCCCTTTTTGTGGCGATTTAGTGGATAAACGGGTTAACACACGCCACGGCGTACCATAATATGTAAATTCGAGGTTGAACTGAACACAAACTCACAATAGCCTTATTTAACCTCTAAGACCAAGCATCACAGACACAATAGATTCTCACCAATCAGTATGTCGGCTTTCCCAAAAACTTTTCTGGAATATATTTGTGCGAAGGATGGCAACACCACACACATACATTAATGATAATTATCCGCAACATTTGGTTGAAATGTAACGTTTAATACATAACAAGATGTCTCTCGCGTGCTCCCATGGATTCGCAATGACTTCAGCACACGGTATATTGCAAAAAAAGTTTTGCCAAGAATTGTACGAAGTTTCATATTTTTACTTCGAAAGTGTATGATGATGCTGTAGCTAGTAAAATTTGAGGTTAGTGCATTTTACTACTAAATTGTCACGGAGGATGAATGTATTAGCAAGCAGATGTTTAAGATCTAACTTAAGGCTATGTTATTGGATGTTTTAGTGTGGATGTAAAATGAAAGAGACAGTTTAATGTTGTTAACTTGGGTTAATGGTAGATTAGTGGTGTTTTTGTCTTTCCATGGTAGGTACACAACAATATATGTTTAGTGGGTGAAACATTCACCAAGAAACTGTAATGCAGTTTGGCGATACCTAATTATAATGTTATTTGTTGTACATTGTGGAAAAAAAATCCATTTATATTTATTTTTTATTAAATATTTATTAATATGTATAGAAAGCACAAACTATCATACAAATACATAACTGAAGTGTTAAAAATCAAATCCCCGGTAAAAGAAGCAAAGCTCATGATTTAAACTTTTGCATTAATTGCACAGTTAATCTCTTTGCTGCCAAAAATAATCCTTACTTTATAAAAATTCTGCGTTAGACTCAAATAGAAGATAGCTTATATGTACTTACTCACATGTGAGGAAAGTCCCATATCTAAGCTGTGGATTATGACGTTAATAAAAATATCTTATTCAGATCTATTTACGGGAAAAAACAGTTCAAATATTATACAATTTAATATTTGAGAAAGCAAATCCCACGGTTATAGAAGCGTCGCGTCATTTAGTATCCGTTCATATACGTTGTTCCCGGCGGACGAAAGACGTCTGCTAAGCCCCGGAATTTACATTTATGAATAATGCTTAACAGCTGAGTTGATTTTCAGCGCGCAAGAATGTTCAAGATGATGCAACATTATCCTTATACATGTAATTATGAAAACCGTAAATCGTAGAAAGCCGTAATCGTGTCGATATTAAATTAGGTACAATAATAACTAATTATGGTTCGAACCTCTTAATCCCGAAAATCTGCAAGAAGCTGACGCTGCGACACACAAAACGCCTATGCGCAGTGAACATTTTTTTAAAAGACTTCTCTGAACAAGGCCTTACAGTTTAGAAATCATTCGGGAAACTGCACGACGCGCGACTACCACACGTTTTCATACGTTTGCTGTCCACTCGCAGCTCATCAGTCGTATACCAATAAAATATTACGCACCATAGAATTGTTTCATTTCAAAATTACTTCGACATAAAATGGAGTTCACAGGTCATAAAGTAAAATATTCATTTTCTGAAGTTGTTGCTACACTGCACTAGTAGGTACATTGGGAGGCGTGACAGTGCGAAGTCAAAATTTGAATTAGTTGGGGTCAGATTATAGCGTCTTTAAGTAAAAAAAAAAACTAAAATATTCAACATCAGAACCTGAATTCGTACATGTAAGATTTATGCTTAGAGGAGGCCTGTAAATGGAAATAATTAGCTTTGATTTTTTGTAGGTAATAAATACTAAAGCCCAGGTCACACCGAATGCTTCGTGTCACCGAATTTTATGGGAATGCATCGGAGATGTCACGCCAACACGTTTCCCTGTCATCTGACGAGATGTAGTAATGCCGCAAACGTGTGCCAGTACCTACGCGTTTGGTTTGTCCCGACATTTAGGCAGCATTTGTATATTTCACACATTTTTTTTTAAACTGTCATTAGATTTCTGTGAGTTTTTTGTTATCTGTCATCCGTCGATGTTTCTATAATATATTTCTATTCTTGTACTCAGGTAAAGGTCACAGTGACCCTTTGAGTATTACACCAAAGCGACTATTATGGTCTATTTGATTATGATTTCAATATTGACATTTATTTTTATTATTTAGAAAACCAGTCATTATGTTTTTTGTGCATTTTATATAAACATACATTAGGTACCTACATCTGGAAGAAGATGTAGTGACCAGAATAGAAAAGGGTATGTTACGCTGGTTTGGCCATTTACAACGTATGGATGAAAGAAGAGTAACGAAAGAGATGTATGGTGCGAATGTTAAAGGATGCAAAAAAGAGGACGCTTAGATAAGATAAGATAAGATTTATTGTCATAACTGTGTACAGTGGTTGTTAACACATTTATAAAAGTTGGTAGGTATCAACAGTTTGCCTTTTTCAGACGTACAATAATAAATTTGAAAAAATTATACAAGAATGTTTAGTTTAGAACTTAGCAAAAAAATCACTTAAATTATAGAAGCATTTGGATAACAGCCATTCTTTTAATTTAATTTTAAACAGGACACCAGTTAATGATTTTAAATGTTATTAAATATTTTAATTCCCGAAATGTAACAGCTCTTGTCAAATATATAACTAGATGATCTAACGGTACACATGTCATGTTTATATTGTAGTCTTATATTTTTTCTGGTGTCACGTTTTTTACAAAAATATTCATTATGTTCTTTTACAAATACACATATTTCTAGTATGTATATACACGTCAATGTTAGAATTTTATTATCTATAAATACAGTTCTTAGACTTTCATTAAATTTTAACTTATATATAATTCGCAAACATTTCTTTTGTAGCATAAATGTAGAATGTACATTCACTGAGTTTCCCCAAAATATTATTCCATATGTCAAATGAGGGTATATGTAACCATAATATGCTTTTTTTGCTACGTCTATTGAAGTTATATTAATAAGAATTGATATTGCGTAACAGCTACTAGATATCTTTTTATTAATGCTGATTAAATGTGACTTCCAGTTTATATGCTCATCAATAATTACACCTAAAAATTTGTAACCTGTTCTATTACTTTATTGTCAATAACAATGTTCAGATCTTGCGGCACTTGTTTATAGTTAGTGAATTGCAAAATCTTTGTTTTGTCCAGATTTACGTTTAGATTCATACATGACAGCCAGTTTACTACAATACTTAGTGTTCTAATAATTTCATTTTTAAACTCAGAGTCGTTCAGTTTATCTTTAGATATAAAAATGGTAGCGTCGTCAGCGAACATAACACACAAGTGGTCAACTATTAAAGGAAACTCATTAATATATAATTATTAAAAACAATAACGGTCCCAAAACACTACCTTGAGGCACACCTAGTGTCATTTTTTCGTAAGTCGATTGAACTTGATAAACTGTTTTTGAAGTTTTGTCATACTTATCTAAGATGGTAGCTTGAACTCTATTTGTTAAATAAGACTTAATTAGTTTTAAAGCACTTCCACGAATTCCAATATGTTCAACTTGTTTCAGTAAAATTGAGTGTACTACACAGTCAAAGGCCTTAGATAGATCTAGAAATAGTCCAACCGATTGCCTTTTTCTATCCATATCTGCCCATATTTGGTTGGTAATTATTACCTATCCATATCTGCCCATATTTGCTTCAGAAGGACGTTCACGGATCAAATAAGTGACGTCCTTCAAAAATCTGGGGCCGGAGTGCTAAGAATAAAAGAGCGTGCATGAAAAGGCTTATGGATGTGAAGGAAGCGAAAGAAGTATGCACAGATCGAGCAAAGTGGCGGTCGATCCATCGTCTCTGCCTACCACTGTGGGACAATGTCGTGAGCTTTATGTATTTATGTAGGTATATCTACTAAAGGTTCCATTTTGAAATAATAACCGTTAAAGGTGCTAAGTTTTTAAGGAGATTTGCTAAGTAAATCATAGAGATATTTAAATAAATATTTCAATTGAAAAAGTAAACTTATGGAAATGTTACAGCCCATACAGGAAAGTATCAATTTTTTTTTTTTAAATATATGCAATTTTAATGTAGCTTTTAAAAAAAATAGTCAAATATTAAAAGATCATAGAAAATTATTGAATTTATTCTAGTCGCTACTTTTTGTAAATAAAATTTCGCCAATATTCTTTGTTTTTGAGATGAATACTAGAAAACGCGAAGATTAAAGTAATAATCAAAGGTCACCAAATCAATGTTTTAGCGGTGTTTTAGATATAGGTACAACCGATAAAAGATGTTTGGACATATATGATATAAGAGAAAATATTTTAGCTCTGCAAATGTCATTGATCAGATTGTTTTGTAAAGAAGGATTGTTATTTTGATAAACAAGAAACAAAAATGAAATTTTATAGTTTGTGAAAAATCAATTCGACTCATCGACGATGTAGTAAGGCAAGAGTGGACTCGAGGCGGCTCAACTTGTCCTTCCGCGAACTCTGTTCAAATCTTTATATGGCTAGACATCGCTTGTTTGTGTGGATTGTACAAACAAGGTTCAGCCTTCAAAACCGATAAAATAGATACTTGTATGCTAGATACTTTATCCTAAACATGCTTATGCTTACACACACTAAAATCTCTTAATGTTCACATAGCACCTTTTCATTGTACACTATATGTAGACCACAGAAGTTTACAAAATGTTTGCATAGTGTTATATAATACTGTATGCAGGGCTGGGGTTGAGATCTCGTCTTAAAAGCGAAGGTCACACTACGCGAGGTCAAGGGCTTATGGCGGAAACCGAGATTTTTGCTAGGATTAATACTCGTAATATCTGGATTTTTGGAAGAAAACTAATTCCATTGCCAATTAGTATACTATCTTAAACAAGTTAGATACAATCGGGGAATAAGGCTACCTATATGAAACTCTGGAGATAAAAAAGAATGTAATGAAACCTCGCACTTGAAAATCTGTCTAACCGTTTAGGCTACGGGAGGCCACCAATTTCAAAAAATCCCTTCATAGCTGTTACCTATAAGACACCTACCTGCATAATACATTTAATGTTTCTATGTGTTATCGTTTCGGAGTAGTACGTATTTCTCTGTTCCCGATCTTCCTTTCCCGAGAGAATTTCCAAAAATCCCTTCATAGCTGTTACCTTTAAGACACTTAACTACATTCCATATTTAAAGTTTCTAGGTGTTATAGTTTCGGAGTAGTACGTATTTCTCTCTTTTTTTAATTTTCCCGTAGAGATGACACATTTTCTAGTGGTAAAAAGTACCCTAGATGTTGACCCGGCTACTCAGCTATCACCACACCAAATTTCATCAAAAGTCGTCTAGTAGTTTTTGCGTAATGTGTGCACAGACAGACAAACAAACAAAAAATTCAAAAATTGGTGTTTTGATATCTACACCGATAACTATCTACACTACCACAGAAATAAAAAAATAAAAAAATTATGTACAGACACGGTCTCGTTACCGTTTTATTATCTGTATAGATAATAAAAACCGGCCAAGTGCGAGTCGGACTCGCGCACCGAGGGTTCCGTACAACCTTGCAAATTTATGGTTTTCGTAATTTTTCCTTTATCTATGCTATAAGACGTTGCTTCGTACCAAATTTCAAGATTCTGAGTTCACGGGAAGCACCCTGTAGGTTTTGATTCCCTTGCAAGTGTCGAAAATTTGCGGCATAAACGGCTGTCTGTATCTTTTGATTGCGTTGGCTTAGAAGTTTGATTTTTTCACAGCTTCAAGGGACAGTAGACCTGAGTAATTGATATAAATTTCAGCTTCATACCTCCACGCGTTCCTGAGAAAAAGGGTCTTGACAGACGGACGGACGGACGGACAGACGGACAACAAAGTGATCCTATAAGGGTTCCGTTTTTTCCTTTTGAGGTACGGAACCCTAAAAATTAAACTATCAAGTTATAGGATGAAACAGATCTACAACTTAATATGGTGACCCCATTTTGATACAAACTATGTACCTACTTATGCGTCTTGTATGATATATTCGAATTGGCATTTAGCCCAACTATGTAATTCGGTCATGAATATAATGATATACGCTAATAAATTAATGAACTGTAAGTACCTACTATAACTTCTATGTTAGGTAATATACCTATTTCCCATAACTCTTGTCTAGCATTGATCTAAAACCGATTAACTGAAGATTTTAAGTGGGTAGTATAATAAATGTTTATTTAAAAACAAATAGATACCAATATAATATATTTTTACCCGAATACACCAGAAGGACTGTTGGTAATTATTACCTATACCCTACCTAGCTACTTGGGCATAACGATAATTTTCCTACTGATACAGGCCTAAACAAAGAAACCGATATTAAACATTTTTTCACCAATGGATAGCTACATTATCAGCGAGTAACAGGCTATATATTTTTCTTTCCGTATTTCAACGGGGCTAATGACAGACAGACGGATAGACGGACAGCAGAGTTGTCATCCAAATAAAATCCGATAGTTTTTTATAGATATATGTGAATTTTGTCAGCCACTACAGAAGGTATCTCTTTTTTCTCTAATTATTGAATCGTATACTTTCCAACGTAACAGATAAACGTAAAAGTTTGGCAAGGTTAGAATTAGGTAACACCTCTGTATTATATTTCATTTATTTCAATAAAAAAAAAAAACATTATTATACGAAAATCTTAGACAAAAGAAAACTGACGAAAAATAATGCTTATTCACATCAAAATCCGTGCAAACCACAACCCTGATATTTTCAGAACGAGCAGCAATTAATGTCCACAACACTTCTTCCGTTCTCGTTCTCTTAGCAAATTTTTAACCCAAATAAATTTTTGGGGTAAAAAAGTTTCCCTGCGGCAAGGGTTGAAACCCAACTTTAGCCATTACAAAGGGCGGCTTAAACGTGTCCTCTTTAAATTGCCTCACTTGGGCCATGTGTTTTACATGGGGGATTAGCGTCGGTAAATAAATACACTACGCTCGCAACAAGTCAACCTCCTATCCTACTTTTAATTAAGTTTTATTAGACCGGCTTATTACTTGCTTCTATAACAAGCAGATTTTTTATTTACTAAGAGGATGTCGCAGTTAATAATCATGGTTGGGTCTTAGAGGAGGAATAGGTATTTTTTTTATTCTATAGAAAAATAATTTTCAAGACAGCGATCATTTTTTTAGATCAATATTTTTGTCTTCTAGGTAAATACACGACAAGTAGGTATCTGTGTTTCTTTTTCGCGGTTTTAGAATCCCATAATTGTAGTCTGCCAAAACATAATATTTTCCGTTGTTTAGAAAATGTATATACAACATATATTTACCAGACTTTATGAATACTTTTTGGCCTTGAAATTAATTTATACATATATATTATTATATAACGCATACGGGTTAGTCACATCATTTATTTACTCTGGACGGCTGGACCGCCTTTTATAATCTTAGATTTGTTGGATTCGTCTCCGCCTCGAATAGCAGACAAAACTCGGGTTCCGCGCGGGCAATACCGCTGGGCAACCTCTAGTTTATAAATGACTAACAGCGCCCCGCGGTTTCACCCGCGTAGTTCCCGTTCCCGTAGGAATACGGGGATAAAATATAGCCTGTGTTATTCTGATGTATAAGCTACATAACTGTAAAGTTTCATCAAAATCCGTTCAGTAGTTTTTGCTTGAAAGAGGAACAAACATCCATCCAGACATCCATACATCCAGACATCCATCCATACAAACTTTCGCATTTATAATATTAGTAGGATAAATAATTATGAAAGGCATAAACGTTGCGGATAACCTAAAACAATTAAAATGGGTGCTAATAGTTCAAACAACATTTTAAAAACGAATTAAGGTTTTTACAAGCTTTTGTTTAACTTGCCATGTAGGTATATTTGTTCGGGTGGAGTCTGCAACTCAATTTTGAAGCATACATGTTCAACCCACTGAGCTAAAAATTTGTATGTTTACACGTTTAGTTTGGATGACAATGCATGGTTAGCTGTGTGACGTCACTCTAAATCCAACATGGTGGAACACCCAAGATGGCGGACTAGTTATTTTTAATGCACTCCTACAATAGGGTATCAAACTAAAGGGATTGCTGAGAATAACCCATAGACCTATTAACACACGGGACACGATTGAACATTTGTATGAAATCTGCTTTAGTAATTACTTTTTGAGTGACAGGGGAAATGTCATGTTATACTAGTGCTGTTCCGTAAATAGATGTCGATAAACATTTGAATGAATGAACGATCAGTATATCGAATAAAGAGATTTTATATTATAGAAAATAAATACGGTCGAATTGAGAAACCTCCTCCTCTTTAGAAGTCGGTTTAAAAAAGGCTTCTTGTGTATATTGATTCTGAAAACGACGATGCGAACGTTGGTAAAAAGTGGATAGCAAATATTAAAAGCAAACGATAGAGCTATGAACTATTTAATTTTAGCTTCACTTATTAAATACCTATATTACAATCGTTTACAAAGAAAAAACACATAACAAAATTAAAAATTAAAATATGCTTATGCCTTTTATCCGAAAGGGGGTAGGCAGAGGTGTTGACTAGAATGATGACTAGGGATGCTCACGTTCCAATAGTTTATTCTTTGGACCCCTAAAAGTAATAAGGGGTGAGCCCACCGCATCAATAGAACTAGATTTCAGTCGAGAGAGGGCATGCTTACTCTTTATTAATTAATACAAATTAGGTCTATCATCTTCTCCTTCCATTTATGTCTATCTACCGTCATATCTACATTCATATCCGTCTTGAACATATCATCCTTCACACAATCCATCCATCTTTTCTTTGGTCTACCCCTCTTACTATAACCTTCCACATTCATATCAAGCACTCGCCTTACAAAGTTACTCTAAAGACTAAAAATGCGTTAATAATAAATGTGCTAAAAAAGTAGTTATTAAAATTAATTTTTTAAGTTCTTTTTTTGCATTCTTCTTCCACCCACTTTCTTTTTCCTAAACGATCTGTTGTAAATCTAAAATCAATGAATAGTTACTAAAAGAGCGTACAATATAAATAAAATAATATAAATAAATAAACATATTGATAAAATAGATTACCTGCATTATATTTTAAAAATCTAATAAATATTCTTGCATGATTAGCAGGATTACACAATTTTGTGTAAAAAGTCCATAATACTTTATTCGTTCTTATCGATATCTTTCTATCGATAACGTCAATCACTAATTGATGTCAAATTTAAAGAGCGAATGAATCATTAACCAATATAATCCGACCAAAAAAGAACATTGGCAATTTTATAGGTACCGAATTTAATTGATTTTATCCAAAAAATACACTAAAATAAATCAAAACTGTAGGTACTTACGGGCGAAAATAAACATAAGATGTTCGGTCGGTGTAGCTATTGCAGAACAATACAGCGTATATCGTAATTTTTACTAGATGTTATTACGAACCCTCAAATCACACTGACGATACAATGTCATCTACCGAGGCTAAAGGGCTCGGTTCGTGGAAAGAATACTATAGGCGAGAACGACCTTTCGTGTCCCGTCGAATAACCTGAAGAATAAAGTAGCGTCATTCTAAAGCTTGTTTTTTTTTTTTTAAATTGTTCTTTTAATTTATTTTACCCTATAATCGAAGGGGTCCATAAGCCCTGCGATGGGTGCTTGCCTAGAGGCATGTTATCATGAGCACTTTCGAGTTTCGGCAGGCACGCTAAACCGTGGTTTTCGTTGTGCTGGAAGTGTTGGAACAATGGAAGTCGTTAAGCAATGTGAGTGAGATACTCTCGAGTGACTTAAAAAAAATCTGATGGTATGTTTGTCACTAGCCTAACACCACACCAATCCGCGATGGGCTCGCGTCGAAGATAAGGACCCAGCTTCCTCATGTATGACGTAAGAACTTGAGCTCATCAGTAGGCTGTTACTGGTTGATGTTAATCATCAACTAGTTAGTTGATAGTTTAGGGAATTAGAAAATTATCTGTTAGTTCTAAGTAGTAAGTAATATCCAAACTGACGGGACTAAAAATGACGGGACAGAAAATTGTAGTCTGTATAGGGGACAAACATATATTTATATAAAAGAAGTTTGGATATAGGCACTAGCAGAGAATTTTCTAATTCCCCAAATTATCCGCAACGCTTCTTCGGAAAGTGTTATTACCTATATTCAAGCTGTAGACACTACAATACTGTGATAAAAATATGAAAAGGGACAGAAACATAGGGAAAGTTAACGGCTTGTTGTTGTATTTTCAATATTAAGTATCGAAAAAAACTGCAATTCTCAAAGAAACTTTGTAACTATTAGTAAGCCACCTACCCAGAGAGATTTAAATACTAGGGCATAGAGGGGGCATTGGGAATATTTTCATACAAAACTTTGAAGCCTAAGCGTCAGTGCTGGTATCTAGATTTCAATAGCTGAAACAAGTATTCAAACAATTAGAAGTTGTTTCAGCTATCGACCGGTAGAGGTCACGCTGATTAAAAGGGATGTTACTATTTCATACCAAGGTATCGATAATATCAGTTTATTGACAAAGTATAGGTATATACAACAAAATCAATTTCAATTATACCTACTACACTCCCGGACACATCTATCGGGCCACCTAGTGTTTTTTAAGTTTTGATGGTCCCTAGCTAAAAACGTTGTCACACGAGATCGCGGTCTTCCTTGACAACAAACGAAGCCGCCAGTCTCTAAGTACCTTTAATAAACTCTTCGGACAGTAGTACGGCTTAAATTTAGTTGTGTACTCACATTCCTTTGGCTATGCCCGGCCTGCAGAAGTGCCACAGCTTTGGCGGCAATTTCAGGCCGAGTATTTATTTATTTATTTAACTTCATGTACCAAGAAAATGTACACATGGCGAACTTATCCATATTTTTTGGTCAAAACTTTCTCAAAGTTTGCAGTAGCCATATTATTGAACCAATAATCAGAAACATAAATAAAAAAATCCAACTTTCGCAAAATTAAAAAGTTTTATCCTCCCTTGCATCATTGAAAACAATGAACAGACTCGAATTTTCTTATTCACAATTCTGTATTCGAAATAAAAAAAAACATACCAAAAGGTTGACCAATAAATCAGCTTCATTAATTACTGCAGGAAATCTATAACATTTTTGAACCAAAAAATATATGTTCCTATATTGATATTAAATTATTTATTAAACTGTTTGTATTCTTAAAAACAGTATGCCTATATTTTCTACCTAATAAATAAATATCAATAACAAAAGTCGATAAACAGCACCACATCACTAATTAGTAGTGAAGTAGTGGTATAAGCTACTCAACAGCAGAGGGCGTTAATTTACAAGATCAGCAGAATGTTCTAGAACGAATATAAGAAAATTATTAATTTTGTTCTTTTTTCTGAGTAAATATGAAAAATACTTACGAAAATAAACTAAAATCCCTTCCAGGCGTTTTGCCGTAGCGTGATTTGCAACCTAGCAAGGCGCATCTTGGCATATTTATTTATTTTGGCGAGATACGAACGAGAGTTGTTATTCGGACGAGTTATTCCACTGTGGAATAAGTTTTGACTTCAATTTTTTCGGGCTTTGTCCCCTCTATGCCCTAGTATTTAAATCTCTTTGCACCTACCAGTCTTATGAACTGCTTTCTTCTCCATACAACTATCTTTGGTATAACTACCTTTGGTATAATAAAATACTTAAGGAACAACAACAAAACAATATCGCTATCACTTCTGACTTTTAACTTTAAAGTCCATTATAAGTAGTTTTCCGCAGGATGCGCTTATGTCTGAACTTATATTTTGTAAGTTTGCCACTATCTACTGCTCAACTTGAGTACTTACCTATTTTAATTTTATTTTGAGCACAAAAAAAAGATAGGAGCAACTTAAACCAAATGAAAGTAACCACTTCAAAAAATATATTGTAGTATTGCTTTATACGTATAAACTTTAAATAAAATACATAATCTCACGCAATTAATCCCGATGGGGTGGTAGAGGTATTCCATCGTACTAAAACGCACAACACTTGCATACTTTAGCAGTAACATGTTGGGAAGTTTTTTTGTTTTAAACTGCTTAGTTTATCAGCAGGGTAGTAATGGCTTACATTGCTTCCAAATAATTAACAAATGTCTCCAATGTAGATTTTAACCCGCCTTAATTTTAGACTATTTAACTTAAATACGTAACTAAAAGTTGTCTAATAGGATACGTGATACGATATTCAACCCTCTCTCAAAATAGGAAGAAGAGTATCTTCTTCCACACATAAGTTCTCTACGGGTGAAGCATGAGGAGGAATTGTTTTGGGATATGAGAAAAACAAAATGTGTTGCTATTAAGATTAGGTCAACCGACTGACAACTAAAACAGCATATTTTTGCAAAAAGAAACCAAAAATTAGACGCCAGCTTCCAATTATAAAAGCCCCTAAAACTTTATCGGGAAATTTCCATCTCGACTGACACCTCGTTAGAAACGGCGACTCCGGTAGATAGGACACTCTCCAAATGTCTATAAAATTACGGCCACTTTTCGATGGGGATCTCTTCATTTCGTAAATATTTAAGGATTTTGTAAAAAAATGTCTGAGTAAATTTTTAGAATCTTTATTGACATAGTCGCAGGCTTAATTTTATTTATCGAATAAATAGTTGATAGCTAGTATTCGTGTCTCAAAGATTATTTCCGCAGCTTTGTTTTTATATCCAGTGTAGGAATAAAAAAAATATTTGACTTTGTACCTATAGCGGAAGGACTATATCATCGTCCATTCGGACTAAACCTCCCTCACTCTATTTTTCGTTCACCACATGCACTCTGCACGACAGTGGGATGATTTGCGAAAAGTTCCAAATTGCTGAGCGTTCACCCGCGACCGCACCGCTCGTCGTCGCCACTGACACAGATGTCGCTCGGAAAATACTAGCCTACAATGAATAAGCACTTTTCTGTTTCACCTTGAGTCACAAGACGTTATTTAGAAAACGACTCTTTTGGAGTCGAAAGAAGCATAATAGGATTAACATAAATAATGAAAAAGTCTTATTTTCTAATTAAAAATTGAATTAAATGGAAAATAGTTCATATGGCATCTCAACATCAAAATAATCTGATGGAGCAAAGAAACAAACAAAAAGAAATGGACAATGCGATGTAACCTGGCCGTAACATTATATTAGGAGGGTCGCAGGTCGGGCGGAGGATACACACATTGTGCGCTAATGTGCGGTGACAGCGGCGAGCGTGCTAATTCGGTGATATTCGAGTGGACTTGATTCACTTTTTGTCTGTTTTTACAAATCGTTTGGCTCTAACTGATATACCTACTTAAATTCTAGATAATTTTATAAAAGTGAGTAGGTTTGTTATCTTTTCGATCTAGATTAAGTTTGGCAGGACGATAGTTTACACCACACCAAGGAGACCCAATATTCTAAAGCAAGTATAATATTATTAAACGAGCAATTTTTATATACTTAAATATCCCAATTTTGTTTTAGGTATGGTTTTGTTTGATAATTTCTCTGTTTCTTACCTGAAAAGGTCGCTCATATACTAAACTTTAAATTGAGTACCTATAGTAATAGTAGATTATACAACAAGGGAATAAAGCACTGTTTTATGTCACGGGCGCGACATTGAATCCTGAACGTAACGAAGGACTCCCAGTTTTACTCCCGAGCGCAGCGAGTTATGCTTTAATTCCCGAGCGAAGCAAGGGAATTAAGACTGAGTCTTGAGTTTAGTGAGGGATTTAAGCGCCCAAGACAAAAACAGTTTTATTCCCGAGTTATCTACTTTTCTCACCTTATGCGAGACAATAAAATGCAAATGCATGGTAGTAGATTATTGAATGATTATTGACAATGCCTATGGCATCTAGTTTAATAGACTCTGGAGTCAAAGTACTTTCATCACTCGACATTTTCGATACCTATTCTTTTTGAAATGTTAAATAAAGCTATAAAATGGATACAACAACTTGTTTCTGCCGGCGTGACCTACTTGATTTAACAAATGAAGATCAAGCGAATCTAGTTGGTCGCGGCTTCGGTTTTCGAAAATCGAGTTGGCCACGACCGTGGACGCAGACGGGTGCACCACATTTTGCTTAACGAAATTAGACTTTATCGTCATAGCAATAAGGATTATGAAAAGAGAAAATTACATTATTTACCTAGGGTTATAATGAAATTCCATACAACATTATAACCCGGCGCAAGCCAAGGGATATAATGTCTTGCTTTCGGTGACGTTTATATGATATATAATCCGGCTTTGTCGAGCATGTTGTGTGAAAAAGTATTTATGTTCTATCTATGTACTATGTTAGCATTACTACCGTACAATAAATGTATACATATAATAAAACTGCAATGAGCTCAAGTCTGTACCTACATGACATATTTCTTTAAAATGTTTGCCGAAGCTAATATTAAAACTTTTGACAAAATTTGTGACATTTTTGTCTGTCTGTCTATTATGTGCACGCATCACGCAAAAACTACTTGACCGATTTTGATGAAATTTAATGTGGTAGTAGCTGCGTACCTGGGTCAACATCTAGGGTACTTTTTATTGCGGAAAATGTCTTATTTACGAGGAAAAATAAAAAAAAACTGGTTTCAAAGAGAAATACGCCACACTGTGAAACATAATATGTATATGGATAACACCTATTATGTCGTAGGTAGCCGTTATAAAGGGATTTTTAGAAATTCCCAAGGGGACGGAAATAAACTCGATCCGCGTATCCATATCTAGCGTAGCGGCTAGTGCCAGATAAGACTGATAATAACACTAGCATGGTCCTGCGATGTTACCCGTTTTTTTCTGCCTATTTCCGTGAGCATTAAATAATAATAAATAATAAATTGTGGGACACAATTCACACACGGTTATTTAGTCCCAAACTAGGCAGAGCCTGTACTATGGGTACTAAACAACTGATAAACATACTTCAATAAATACTAAACACCCAGACACGAAGCCAACACACATGTTCATGCACACAAATGTTGGCCCCGAGCGGGGATCGAACCCGCGACCTCCGACTCAGAAGGCAGGGTCGCTACCAACTGAGCCAACAGGTCTGTCAGATCTTGAATCTTGCATTGAAATACATTTGATGTGTCAACAGTTTTTAAGACTCGCTTGTGGAATTTTATTACAAACTAACACCGCCCCATGGTTTCACCCGCGTAGTTCCTGTTCCCGTGGAAATACAGAAATAAAATATAGCCTATGTTACTCCCTGATAATGTAGCTCTCCATTGATGAGAGAATTTTAAAAATGTGTTTCATGGTTTAGGCCTGTTCCCGTGGGAAATTTAGAGCCCATGTTACTCCCAGAAAAGTACTAGTACCTATAGTAGTTTTCTTATATGTATAGATAACTAAAAAATACACCATATTCAACGCGTAACAGAAAAAGCGCAATTCCTCATACACCCCTATTAGTATAATATTAATATAAAAAAAAATATGATGCAATCGAACTTTATTTGTGTCTAACCAATTTTTTAAAATATCGATTAATAATAGCACGATTTCCATAGAAAGCACTAAATTCAGCTACTCTAATTCATTTTGGGAAAAATTTAACACATATTAAAAATATAGCCGAAATCGAATAAGTAGTTGATACTGAACAAACTAATTTCAGGAATTGCGCTTATTCTGTTACATGTTGTATAATCTGACCACTATCTATTTTCTAAATTTACCTTTCTTGCGTCCAGCAGCTGATCATGTTTTAATAGATAGATCATTAAATCAATCAGGACATTTAAAAAATGACTGATGAGGTAGTTTATCTTCTACTTTAATTTAGTCTTTGGAAAGGTGTTTTGAATTCTTGGAACATTCTCGTCTTTTCACTAGAACCGTAGGTTTTATTGAACAATAACAGTTTGCTAGTAACAGCAACAGGTGCCTGGTTGTAAAAACCTCTAAACTGACACCGAATGAAACCTTCGCGGGCACACGATAAGGATCAAATTAGGCTATGAGTTGAATAGAGCTTGATTAAGAAGAGGAAATTAAATCTGTTGTTTGCAATTTGGTGAGCAATTGTCTGAAAGGTGTCCAGGAATGCGACCGCTCACGCTCGTAATCACACCGTTTTATACAGAAAAAGCTCTTATTACTCAATTATTATAAAATATCGTAAGAGTTTTATGAAAATACAAACACAACCCTATAGGGTTGTGTTTGTATACCGGTGAGCTTGCTTTAAAAAAACTGAATTACTTTGTCGAGGGCTTTTTGATTTAAGCTCTTAAAAACACCATCTAAGGAAATGTACGTAAGTACCTATATTATGAATGAATAATCCATTCAAGTCTCTATAGAGTCACACAGTGTTTGTGTTAAACAATTTTAATTAAAAAAGCTCAACTACTTTGTACATATTTCATCCCAAGATTAAGTACTACAAAAAGACGGTGTATCATGTATATCACGTTGATGCTGTTGATGTAACCGTTTGTTCCTATGGCACAGTTTGCGCCGACAGCAATTACAGCACGGCGAAGCGGCCGCTCTCCATTACGGCAGCCCACTCTCAAATAATCCTTTTAAAAATTCAAAATGACGCGACGCGCCGCGTGGCGTTTGTTTCGACTCCAGAGTCGCTCGTAGCCGGTCTAGAGTGCCAGTCGATCACATTCGACGTAAGTATTGGAGCAACCGATACTTTGTTAAAAAAGTAGTCGACATATGTATAACAGTTTTTTTTGTAGGCACCGTTTAATTATTTAAGTTTTTTATTTTATCCTATCAAGCCGCATAATCGCGAAACAATAAGATTATCTATTGTCATTGATCGCCTGTGGTAGGTATACGCTTATGCTTGAATTTTCTTCTTCACTTCACTTCCCAAAATTACTTTGCAACTTATTCAACTACGGTCAGTATTAGGATTTGGACATTATCATAGTATGTACTTACATCTTTGTGAATGGAATCCACTTACCAATAGATTCGACACGACACTGGACGCAAAGTTACCTGAAATTAAAAATGGTCATAAAAAAAATGTTACTACATTGAATATTTTAGCCCAGCGTCATCCATCACCAACATTTATTAATATTAACAAAATAATTGACGACTTTTTTTTTGTTTCGTACTATGACGTTGACTAAAAAAATATTGAATATTATAATGGATAGAATCTGGTTGAGAATAAAATGTATTAATCAGTTAAGCACTGTCCGGTTTCAATGCGCGACAGAACAATTAAAAGTCAATTGTGTCTCATTTTCTTGGCTTGAGAAGTTAAAATACAATAAATCGTCTACACGAAGGGATATTCTCTCACCGGACAGTTCGAGTTTTAATACAATATGTACAATGGTACAGTACAATCATAACGGTGTTTGAAATTCATAAAAGTTGTATGGCAGTGATAGCCTTACGGTTAAAGACCCCCTCCTCATGATGATAATCAGTGAGGCTCGGGTTCGAATCCTGGCATGTACAAATGAGTTTTTTAAAACTTACGTACATATTCATCACTAGCTCGACAGTGAAGCAAAACATCGTGAGGAAACCCGCAGGTCCCAGAATTAGTTCTGAGGCATGTGTAACAGACTCGGTGCGGTTATGGGCTTCACCCCACCTATCACGTTTAGGGGTCGAATATACTCGTAATAAAAGGCGTGAGATTATATTTATATTTATTATATATTTATATTTATATTATACTCGTGAAAAGTGGGTATGTCCAGAAATGGAATACCTCTGCCTAACTCCTCGGGGATAAAAGGCGACAGATAATATATTTTTATCTGTATGGCACTAAATAAACTATAGGTACAATTATTTTACGACGGCACTTCAGACGTTATCTTACGTATTATGTTCGTTTATAAAAAAAAATGGTTTAATGCGAGTCTGTACGTTTTCGACGAATATCTAATAGATATTAAAATTGATATGAAATAGAGTAAAATGATTTTTTGGTATTTCTTCAAGTTGAGTAACTAGCTCGACAAATCCTGATGAAATTAGCAAGTCCCAAAATTTATTCTGCGGTACAACACCAACCCGGTCAGGAGACGGGCTCCACCACCTGTCACGTTTAGGGGTCCAAAAATATACAGTTGGAAAGTAGGTTTTTATAGGAATAGAATAACTTTGCCGTCCCCCTTCCGGAGGGGGTGAGCATGCATATGCCTATTGACTATCTATATAACTATATAACTATTTATATAACTATAGCAGTGATATCCCGAACGGTTAAAGAGCCGGCCGAAAATCAGTGAGGCTCGGGTTCAAATCCTGGCATGTACCAATGAGTTTTTCAAAAACTTACGTACATATTTATCACTAGCTCGACGGTGAAGGAAAACATCGTGAGGAAACCCGCAGGTCTCAGAATTAATTCTGAGACATGTGTAAACAGACCCGGTCCGGCGATGGGCTCACCACCTATCACGTTTAGGGGTCCAATATATCTCGTGAAATGTGGGTATATCCAGTAATGGAATACCTCTGCCTACCCCCTCGGGGATAAAAGGCGTGAGATTATATTATTATTATTTATATATCTAAGTTTGTATGTAAAAGATTTTTGTTTATATCTGAAAAAACTGAGTATGAAACATGATTTTATTGAAGAACTAGGTACATTTTGATAACTTTTATCAATCTTTTGGCCCTGCCGCGCGTTATCAGCTCTACGCTAACGACGCTACCTATTCTGAGCTTTACAATTTAAAGAATGATTGCATTCCAGAAATAGCATTTATACTCGTAGTAAATTAAATTGCATAATGAATGTCTGACTGACTGACGGATCAACCCACAGCCATCGCACAGCCTAAACCGCTGAACGTAGACTTGAAACTTGAAGGGTGTGTTCTTTGTATGACGTATGCATCGGATAAGAAAGGATTTTCTGAAATTCTACCCCTAAGGGGGTGAAAAAAGGTGAACGTGATTCTTTAGTCCAATGTACTTCAAAATTTTGTATAAACATTCTTTAACGGAATTGATGGACGACGTGTTTCGTATGTTATTAAAATTCATCACCTGATAGCTGATTGGAATTACCTACTGGAATCATTTTAACCTGCCCAGTTAAAGTAAAGTAATTTCAAATCTCTTAAGTAGCTTTGGGTTGATGCGTCGGTCAATCCAAAGTATCATATAATTTTCCATTACTAAAAAATATAATAGTTCTCGCCTTGACTATAATCTATATTTTATAGTCGAGGAATTATATTTTTCTAATAGTAGATAACAAATGTTTTCTCTAATAAATCTACTTCAGATACGATTACATTTATAAATGCAGACAGATCGATCGAGGGCTAAAATTAATTCAGTAGCACCGGCACGTTCCGCTATGACGATTCGGTAAACTTATATGTGCTATAGGGAGTTTGCTTATGAAGTAACCAAGATGCAGTATGCTACGGATACAATTTGCTCTAACCACGTAAAATAATAAACCTAATGACTTTTTTAAATTTTACTACTAAGTATAATGGATTTGCAGTGTGCAGGCGAGTACAACAGACGCCAGGACGAAGCGACGCTCTGAGACTCATAAAAACATGTAATCTATCGATATCTCATACGTCCAATATACTTCTTTTCGTACTTTTTATGCAAGTAGATGACTTATTCCTGCAAATGTTCTCGAGACAACCGCATCAGCAAGTTAAACAGATCGAAATCTCCAAAATCAATCTATAACACTCCAAAAATATCATGTATCTCACAAGCGACAATGTTAATCGACAGGCGGCACATAATAACCCAAACCCTAAAAGGGTCGGTGATGTAATGGAGCAATTTTCGGTTAATTATGCGTGCGGGCCTGACAGACCCGCCTCCTTTTTGTAAGGGTTTAGAGTACTTTGTTAGTGTTATGCGAACGGAATGCCTGAAAGGAAAGCTTAAGTGGTTTTTATTGTGATAGTTTTGTCATAAAATGGGTCTTGGCGCTGATCTATACTGTTCCAGTATCAATTGCTATAAGCGTTTGAAATTTATTAGAGCTTATAAGATTATTTTTTGTCCTTTACTTTTTACGTATTTCATAACAAGAAACTTAATAAAATTTAGTTTTTAATCTATTAAAGAAAGTTGTTTATTTCATTAGCTGTGATTTAAAGAAATTATACAAAACTTGGCAGCTTTTTAAAATTTTGAATACTTAACGGCAACAATAGCGCGCGTCCTTTATACTAGAGTTGCCACGAATATTCGGTATACGAACTATTCGGCCATTTTCTTTAATATTCATTATTCGATTGAATATTACGAACAAGGCCAACTACCAAATACCAAATCATATAAGAAAAGTCACACATATTGCTCAAAAACGCTATTTAAACAGTGCACTGTTTTGCTTGGTATAAAAAAAAAATAACGATATTTTTGTACTTTTATAATAAACAATTACGAGACTTGATGTGTGTCGTGACACGATTTATAATAATATAGGTAATTTATTTACTCTCATGGACTTATAACTAATTACGATTTTAAATTTTATGTTAATTATTTATCCAGTATGAGTCTGTAGACCGTGATAGGTTACAAGACCCGTGTTACGGCACTCTCCCTCGTGGTAAAGATATAAAAAGATATAAGGTAGAAGTATTTAATAGTAATAGTTGAGAGTTGTTTAAATTATGATGATGTGTCTAAATCTATACCTATATGTATGTGTTTGTGTGTGGGAAATGCAATGGATTTAATGCCAGAAATAAAAGTTAGTATTAGTTAAATATACAAGTAACAGTGAGATTATGTAATGGAAAGTTATTTTTTTACATTAAACTTTTAACTCGCAAATGCAACTATGATGCCACCCGCGCTACAGTGAGAATGTCATCCGCAAAATGTATAAATACATCTAGAAATCCCAAATTTCCTTAAGTCGGATGACGAATTTCGCGATATTTGTTATTTGGCAGAATCACTATTCGTGGCGTCTCTTCTTTATACTCGTATGTACTGAATTTAGCTCCTTTCTATACCTGACTGCAGCAAAAGGATGTAAAAATTTTGCGGGTGTATAATCGTATGTAAGTATTTAGATTTTGAAATGCGAGGTGTTATTAGAGTTGACCTTATCTTTGGATTGATGTAAGCTATATTTTTACCGAAAGAGTAATTATTTTATTAATATTAGTAGGTACCTTTTAAACACATTAGTTTTTTTGTGTATTTAGTATAACAGGATGTACTTTGTACCTACTTGTTTACCTGATTAATTTCATGATCACCATTATTCAAAATTAAATTAAATTAAATCTAAAATCGATTCCGTTTGCTTTACTTAAAGCTTTGTAATGTTACTTCAACTTTGCACACGGATAAGCCTCTCGTATGTAAACTTTTGCTAGAACTTAGTCAGCAGAGAATTTAATTTGTCCCGCAAAGTTGGAGCGGTGTGTCGCCAGCCTTATTTACTCGCACTTGTTATGAATTATAATCAGCCCACTTCGGTCAATGAGGACTAGCGTTTTATAAAATTAAAATCTTTTGACAATTCACATTTAAATAATATCACACCCTCTTGGTTTAAAAATTCTACATACCGACCTATATAATGGTATAATAATAATGGAATACCTCTGCCTACCCTCTCGGGTATAAAAGGCGTGACATTATTTATTTTTATTTTATTCATTTCGGTTTTTTACCAGTTATCATATTTTCCCGTGGGAATGATATATTTTCTTGGAATAAAAAGTACCCTAGATGCATGTTGACCCGGATGGTACTAAACAACTGATCAAAATACTTAAATAAATATTAACCAGCAAGACATGTTTATGCATTTAAATGTTAATGCCACGAGCGGGAATCGAACCCCCATCAGAAGGCAGGGTAGTTACCCTGTTGGCTTAGTTGGTAGTTACCAACTAAGCCAACAGGCCCGTCAAATGATGTATAATGAATCAATATACGTGGGACACTCAGAAAGTTTTGCGAAACTAAAAAAAAATGTTCTATAGGTACATTTTTTTTTATTAAATCTTTTCAAAGTACTCTCCACTAGCCTCTATACAAAGTTTCATGCGTCTAAACCAGTTTTCAAAATACTTTTTCAAGTCCACCGCAAACACCTCGTTTACAGCCTGCTCGAACGCAGCCAGCGCATCTTCCGGCGATGAAAATGGTATTCTTTTGAGCTGATTTTTAATTTTTGGAAATAAAAAGAAGTCACATGTTGCTAGATCAAGGCTGTAAGGAGGGTGACCCAGGAGTTTGACTGGCGTGCTGTCCAGGAAGTCCCTCGTTTTGAGTGCGGTGTGCGCAGGTGCATTGTCGTGGTGGAGCAGTAGCCCGCGGAGCCCTGTGTTTGGTCGCTTGTTGCTAACAACAGAGAAAACTTCTGGCAAACATTTGGTAGTATACCATTCGGCATTGATGCTTCTTTGATCCCGTAAGGGAATTGATACCAAGTGGCTGTCAAATTAAAAAAGCTAGGTATCAAACTCTTCCCCCCGCTTCTAGATCGCTTCACTTTGGTAGGCGTTGGTTCATTTTGAAACACCCAAACAGTCGACTAGCGCTTGGTTTCTGGGTCGTATTGATAAATCCAGGACTCATCACCTGTAACGATGTCGTAAACACGCCGAGACGAGCCTGCTTCAAATTTGTTTAGCATATCACGGCACCATTCCACCCGGGCATGCTTCTGAGCATCGGTGAGGTTGTGCGGCACCCAGCGTGATACTATCCTCCTCACGCGAAGATGGCTGTGTAGAATCTTGTGAACGCTTCCCGATCCGATCTTCAATATGTGTTGAATCTCCTGATATGTAATTCGCCTTTTGTTTTGGATTAAATTTTTCACTGCTAGCACGTTTTCTTCGGTAACAGATGTCAAAGGGCGACCGCTTCTTTCTTCATCCCCAAAAGTTGGTCGACCGCGCTTGAATTCGTTCTACCAACGATACACGGTTGTCTTGGAAGGGTCTTCATCCATGAATGTCATTTGAAGTCCATCGTACGATTCATCCGGTTTCAGGTGAAACTTGAAATCGTAAAAAATCATAGCTCTAAAATGTTCCCGGCGCAGATTCATATTTCAGCGAGATACAATAATTTTAATTAGTTCGCAAAAAATGTGGAGGAAAGTTTTGAAATTGGAACATACCTATTTTTACTTATAAATAATCACATTTTCGAAAATCATTATAACTGGCCAGTCTCCCATATATAAAAACTTTTGTTCGCAATACTTTCTGAGGAGCCTGGTACATACTTATGATATTTTTTAAGTTATTGTAGGTAGTGCTAGTCCATAGTCTTTCTTTCGTTTACAAAAAAATCAAAATTTTTCTGAACTTGTAAAAGTATGAGTGCGATTATTTGTAATTTCAGCATCAATTACTTACAGTTACTAAAGCTATTGCATAGATTGCAAATAATTTTCTAATGTCCGTTAAGTTTCGTTCTCCATCAGATCTTTACAAGGTTTTATACAGGACCAAATTTAGGTAAGTTAACCCGTTTAAACGAAAATAACTTAGATATGATTATGTTTTTGGAAAACATATTCGATGTACAGACACCGTTACCTTACAGTTTTATCATACGTACCTATCTAGATAAGAGCAATAATTTCAAATAGGTTACATTTCCGTGCCTAAGGTAACGAGTTACAAGCATAAGCACATTGTATGTAGTATATGTTCCAAAGTACTTTTCTTATCTTTACAGTAATATGGCGCGAGGCGCGTTGGAACAACGGTTGATGTCATGACTGCCGCGTGTCGCAACGCGACGCATTTAAGGCATTCGGGGACACGCCCGTTGGTGGGGTAACAATAAAACTTCTATTATGTGCCCTTAAACGTTTTAACTTTAGACAGCACAAAACCACAAAGTTTACATACGGAAAGGGAGGTTATCCATATGTACCTACTTAAAAAAACTGGTCCAGTGCGGTCCCTTGGAAGGAATATTTATAGGGATTCATGATCTATACATTTATACATATAGGTAATAAAACTCTAACGGGACCGTGTCTGTACATGAAATATTTTTTTTAAATTTTATTGATAATGTAAATAAATAAATAAATCAAAATATTTTTTTGTCTGTCTGTCTGTCTGTGCACGCATTACGGAAAAACTACTGGACGGATTTTGATGACATTTGGTACAAAGATAACTTATAAGTATCCGGGTAGTAACATCTAAGATACTTTTTATTCCAGAAAAATATCTCATTCAAACGGGAAACATACTAAAAATCCCCGCGTGTGCGCCGGAATGGGGGGGATTAAAGTTCCCACTGAGTTTTTCGCTAATTTCTTTAAAACGGTGTACCGTAGAGAAAAAGTACCTTCTACGTAAAGAAGGCTCATAAAATATTCTGCGACTTTTATCTTTTTCACTTTTTTCAAATTAATAAATATAATAATATAATCTCACGCCTTTCATCCCCGAGGGGGTAGGCAGAGGTATTCCATTACTGGATATACCCACATTTCACGAGATACATTGGACCCCTAAACGTGATAGGTGGTGAGCCCATCGCCGGACCGGGTCTATTTACACATGCCTCAGAATTAATTCTGAGATCTGCGGGTTTCCTCACGATGTTTTTCCTTCACCGTCGAGCTCGTGATAAATATGTACGTAAGTTTTGAAAAACTCATTGGTACATGCCAGGATTCGAACCCGAGCCTCACTGATTTTCGGCCGGCTCTTTAACCGTCCGGGCTATCACTGCTCTCTACTCTCTTTTTCAAATTCTCACCCGTTTTCGAACTACACGTTCCGGAAGAGAACCCACATGAATTTTTTTTTGAAAATTTGAGTAGTAGTGTAGATAGTTATAGATTTAGATACCAAAACACCAATTTTTAAATTTTTGTCTGTCTGTTAATCCGTCTGTCTGTGCACGCATCACGCAAAAACTACTGGACGGATTTTGATGAAATTTAATATGGAGATAACTGAGTACCTGGGTCAATATCTAGGATACTTTTTATTCCAGGAAAATATATCTCATTCCCACAGGAAAATATAAAAACTGGTTACAAAGAGAAATACGTTACTATTCCGAAAAGATTACACCTAGAAACTTTAAATATGGTATGTATGGGTCATATGTCATGCAACCACTATGACGAGATTATTACATTTTTTAGAAATTCCCACGGGAACAGGAATAAACTGGAAACGCCGCTGGGCACCCGCTAATATAAATTAAATCTGAGACATGTGTGTGTAACAACACCCCGATCCGGCGATGGGTTAACCACCTATCACGTTTAAGCTTTGAGTATTAAACCAACATAATATTTGTTTTATACTCAAAGCGTTTAAGGGTTTAGCTTTAGACTATACTGGCGAAACGTGGGTAAGTCTATAAAATGAATATCTCTGCCTACCCCCTCGGGATGTAAAATGATATAAAAGGCGTGAGATTAATTTATTATTTTAAATAGATTTATAAAACAAACTTATTTATAAAAAGCTTTACAGGAGTCTATTTCTGCTATAGTTAACGGGCCTGTTGGCTCAGTTGGTAGTGACCCTGCCTTCTGAGTCGGAGGTCGCGGGTTCGATCCCCGCTCGGGGCCAACATTTGTGTGCATGAACATGTCTGTTGGCCTTGTGTCTGGTCGTTTAATATTTATTTAAGTATGTCTATCAGTTGTTTAGTACCCATAGTACAGGCTCTGCCTAGTTTGGGACTGAATAACCGTGTTTAAATTGTGTCCTAAAAAAAAAAGTTAAAGTTTTTAATGGTGTTTTTATTTAGTCTTTGTTTATTTGAATATTATGTACTTACCTAAACAAAAAACAGTGGTCGTGAAGTTTTAATTATAATGCAAAAGTTTCGCAGCTCCAGAATTTCACATTATAATTTCTATGTTGTGAAGATAAGCTGCATATCTGAGGGGCGGAATTCATAATTTATTAACCCTTGCTTATTCATCGCGACTGTCGTTGGTTTATTCATAGTTCCGTACATTTTTGACGCATATTTCGTGCTTGATGATGGGAGCGTATTTAGTTGAATTTTACTGAGATTCTACTATTGTAAATAAAGAATAAAAATACATTTTACAAACCAAATAAAAAACCATAACCACATTTCCCTAGGGAATACGAAAATAGTTCAATTTCTTAATTAAAAATCAAGGAACTTTGGAAATAACAGTTTTAGTAACGATCGATACTCTGCTATCAATTTATATAAACCTGATGAGGAACACGACTAAGTACTCAACTTAGGATGTAGGTACGTTTTGGTCACCAGAATTCGTTGTGGATTCCCTTTTTGTATGCTGTATGAGGAAGGATGGTAGACGTGTTGTATCAACGCTCTATGATATTTTGAGACTTTAATCTTTTCAGTGTCATGCTAAAAAAAATGTAGTGACCGTTATGAAATACGAAAGTTGCGTTGCAATCTACTTTATTTCCTTTCATTAACAAACCATTTAGTTAACTTCGGAACCCTAAAAAGGCAAGATTACCTTTATCGAAGCATTTTATTTTTGCACAACCAGAAATTTTAGTAGTAGTTGTCCCAATAGGTACAATGCTCGGGTACATACTGAAATAATATTTTTTTAGTTTAGAAGGTACGACAATTTTATTTATTAAATCATCAACAGGCCCGTCAGTGAATCCAAATATTTAATTAATTCAATGGTATTTTTAGGATACAGAATCCGAATAAGACGCATTTCGAAGGTTACCTTTACAAAGATTTCCAATTGCGAGTATCTTCACTCAGAGTTAATGACAAATTTCAGTTCCTATCTACTCAACTAAGCATAATGTTGTGTATAATATAATAATAATAAATACATAAGTAAGTACTTTGCTATCGGTGACCTGTGTGTAAATAACTAATTAGCGAACTAGCTGTTGCTGCGATTCGGTGAGTGTGAAGATTATGTTTTCGCGCCCCATAACAACTATTTCAATTTTCGGGATGAAAGTAGCCTCCTCCGCAAAATGCAAGGTATTTCTTAACCAACTTGGAAAAATGAGGAGGTTCTTAATTAGTCACGCATGGTGTTTTTTGTATGGCAGCCACTATTTCCGTCAAATTTCAACAGATTTCGACAATATTTTTTCATTTGAACTGCTATCCCTCAAGGGTGGTCCTACATAAGTTTTGTAAAAATCTTATGAAGAACTTCAGGTAGAGAGCGGAACTCGTCAAAAGACATAAGAAGTAACATGAATGGATAATGGATGTTGAATATGCAAATAAAATACTTTTTAATGCTATTCGTTGAAGTCGGTTTGTATTTTTGTTTAAAATTTTATTATTTGGTAAATTTAATTAAGGTCGGTTCAGCTGTAATCTTGAAAAACATAACAGTATAGTTATATATATATATGACCTTATCAACTTAAGGTCAACACATCAGACCACATTTCAGCGCCATTTAAAAATTGAATAACATGTAGGTACAATGTACAGGGCCTGCGTAATGATCCGTTCAACAATTCTGTTAACTCATCTCTGTTGACCAGCTAGCCCTGAACTCTGCCTTATTCCTGCTCGAATGCTGAAAACAGGGGAATGGCGGCACAATGGAAAAGCTCTTTAAAAAGTGGTGGAGCAGTTACAAATTACATCTCACTGTAAACAAGTTTAGTGAGGACGTCAGAAGAAGACGGATATACTTTTTTATTTAACTTGGGAATCAAATAGCTACCATTCTAACATATATGTATTAGTCAAAACAGGTATACTATGTAGCAGTTGCCGACGTGGATCTCGTTCTTCTTGATTCCTGGAGGAATTCCTAAGACCCTATCTTAGTGGGTGCCTTAATCGTATAAGGAACCTATCAAAGAGGTTGGAAGAAAATCATTATCTTTACTAGAGAAACTTTTTCTTTGGAACCTATCTTGTAAATTTCAAATCTCAAAATCTATTTCTTAAAAATTTCAAGATTTTATGAGTTATATGTGGGAGATTCCGTTATGACAGAGGATTGAGTCAGTCAATGTTTTTCCTTTATATATACGTGTATAAATATAGTAGATACATATACCTACATTACAAAATATCACGATTTTTGATGTGAGCACAGGCAGAGACAAGAGCGTCATTTGCTACAATCCAGTCAAATCTCTTGTACTTCATGCACATCCATCGAACGACTTATTCAGGCCTGTCGGTGAGTTTTGGATATTTCTGACTTTTTTCGCAAATAACAATATGGTCGCTGTATGGGTAGGCCGAGTCACCTCTAACAAGTGCCCGTTCATTAAACTTATTGATATCTAGTTATCTATCGTAATCTTCAATTAGTTCACATTAGAAGATATACTTTAATAGTCAAATAGTCCAGTCGAACGTCAGTAGGTATATCCCGCGGATCGACTATAGATCCGATCTTGTAGTTTGTCGGGTTCGATAATTGTTAAAATGAGTTTAAATGAAAAAAAAATATTATAATCTCACGCCTTTCATCCCCGAGGGGTAGGCAGAGGTATTCCATTACTGGATATACCCACATTTCACGAGATACATTGGACCCCTAAACGTGATAGGTGGTGAGCCCATCGCCGGACCGGGTGTATAAATTTACACATGTCTCAGAAAAGGCTATCACTGCTCTCACTGAGTTTAAATGAAATCTATTTATTACCTATCTGCGAAATTAGCCCCATCAATGTATAAATGATAAACATCAGAAACATATTACCGTGTACTGAAATCACATATACTAGAAACCTGAATATTAAAACGGGATTCATGTTTCAGCTGTAAATGGGAGCACTGTTTATATTTTCTACTAGACTGGTAACCGGCGAGCACCAGGTGCATATTTTTACCGGGGTAAACCACACGATTTTTCCAGGAAATAAAAAATCTCTGCCCTGGTTCGGCGCGTGGTGGTAGCTGCTGGCACGTTGCGTCGCCAACGATTTTACAATTGACCTAATTATAACACCAAGTAAAATAAAGAATTTCACCGGAAAATGATGTATATTTTAGATTGAAGTTGACGTGACATGGAAGTTCTATTAGCGCAGTTACTTTCTATCATTCTTAATTGTAAAATTTCATGATATTCCTTTAATTTAAGATGATATTATGTTATTTAACCCTTATGATTAACCTTTCCGATCGTTATCATAAGCTAGATGTTTTTTTTTTCACATTTGGCGGGTTCTATTCCCCGCAGAGGCAGACGCTTTAAAAAAATCTGTGTATGCAGTCCTACTTAATATTTAAAAAATAAAATGACGTTTCTTTCAGTAAAATGTCCTACCTTCAATATTTAATGTACTTTCCCTCCGTCTGGAAGGGGGCTGGACGCCTATAGTGTAGATTAATAGTTATATCACAAACCATATTTTTAATTATATTTCATCGCTTCATTTGATGAATTATATCTTCAAATGAAGCGATTCATATAATAACGATCGAACTTCACTTGAGAAGTTCGTTTGATCTTTTATTATCAATCGTTTTATCACAATGTCCTACCATCAAGAACAATGGATAAATCCCCTTATGACTCGATCTTATGGCTTGACCTTATTGGCTTGCTATTAGTTCAGATCTATAATAAGAAAGAAAGAAAGAAAAGTGTTTATTTGGCACCTATTAAAATTAAAATATTACAAAATAACTTAAAACTTAAAAAAACTAGGTACCAAAAGGGTGGCCACTCAGCATAATGTCGTGGTTCGACGCGAGTAGCGCAGAGCCAGCGACGCTGGTATTCTGTGGACACCCAGTAATACTAGCAATAACAGCTCTGATTTTTCTTACATTTATGGTTTTGAACTAATTATAAGAACATATATCCACAATATTCAATTTTTATTTCAGGTAGGGTCCTTTAGCCCCTGTCGTGTTTTTAATCATTGAATTGAGAAAGAAAAGCCTTTAATTTCACTTCGTTTTTTGAGTGAAGCGTGCTTGTCTTGTTACAACATAATGTTATGAGTAAATAATTACTTACCTACTTAATACTGAGCCCACATAATAATATTGAATGAACAAACGCTGCTCACCTATGTATAGCTGAAAATAGTTTAATTTGTTTAGGCCCTTTTAATTCTCCCGCGATTGTGCAGCATGACTACCACATGGCTTCACACAATAATGCGACAAACAACTATCATTATACGAGTAGCTATCACTTTCAGTAAGTTGTGCAAACTTAAAATTTAATTTCTTCTTCATTTTCATTCGCTGTTGAACATCAATGCTTAATAATACTGCTAATACGTAGTAGTGTAAATCTCAGTAAAATTTTTGTCTGTCAGCGAGTTAGTGACGAGCGACATAGAAACGAGATTACATGGTAACAAACTTGACATAGAATATTCAGCTGTCCGGTGGGGCCCGAGTAACTTTCATTAAATTTGGATTTTTCCGCCTTATTTACAGTCGACCCTGTAATTGAGCGGGTGACGACATTTAAATTGTCATCAATTGCGTGACATTTAAATCGCGTTTTGGTTTAGATTGTGTAGAAATTAAAGCAGCTTCCGTTTAATTATGATGACCGACTGAATAATTGCTTTTTAGGGTCAGTCAGGTCAGGTGAAATAATCATTGTGATTAAACCCTGTAAACTAAGATAACATTATTTTATTATTAATTATTTTGCCTTACTGTCATAGTACATTATGATATAAGTGCGGTAGGTTGAAATTTACAGCCGAGGCAATATTGCTAGCCCGAGCCGTAGGCGAGGGTTACAACTGTTACAAGTAAGCAGAGGCTGTAATTGTCAAAGCGCACGTATGTTATACGACGTTTTATAACACATTTGCGAGGAAATAAAATAAAACTCCGACTATGGTAAACGAATAAAAACAATACAGCGTTAAGAAAAAGCGCGCGGCGCGCATCAGCATTTTTTTTTAGACAAAGGCACAAAAAACAGCCAGTATTACTAATAAAGTTATAGATGTCGGTGTGTGGTGGTAAGTTTGGTTTACTAAGTTCCAATGACACAACAACTTTGTTAACAGTTTATTCGTGTGCACAACCAATATCTAATTACATAAAACAAATCAATACGCGTATGCAGGAAGGGGGTAAGCTGAAGCAAACTTAGCGAAAAGCGACGTGCGTCTCATAGCAGGGCCGAGGTAGCACTGGTGCGCGAGCAGGAAGGCGATCGTCTCCGCGCGGCGCACACGCAGGTATCTTCTTTTGTTCTCGGCCGGACGGTGCGCTTTTCCACTGGCTGCATACATCGAGTCGACGGGAGTCGACACGGTAAGTAATTATGTACAGTGTTTTTGTATTTATGTTATTGTTAGATTATATTTTATTTATTACATATAGTATTTATATTATGTATTTTGTGTATGTATGTTTATGTATTTGTTTAGTATTATAGATATTTAATATTATATATATTTAGTAGTGTAAGTAATGTGGGATCACTAGGATCGCCACATCACTCCCCCCCAGAGACCGTCTTACGGGCGATAATAATCTGGGAATCGTACTCTGCGCCCAGATCGAGTTCTTCTTTCCTCATTCTCTCTGTCTCTGGTCTCTTTCTTTTCATTTCTAGTTGTAAGTTCTTTTTCAGGTATTGCGGATGTAGGAATCGTGTTGTTTTCCAGAATGTAGGCCGGTTTCAGGCGATCGATGGACACAGTAACTGGTTTTCCTTTCACCAAGATCTTAAAAACTTTTTCACCACGTTCCAGAACTGTATGTGGACCTGTATAGGCAGTTTGCAGCGGACCTCGCACAGCGTCTTCTCGAAGGAAGACGTGGCTGGTAGATGCTATGTCCTTAAACACGAACGAGTTCTTTTGGCCATGTCGCGAAGCTGGAACAGGCTGAAGCTTTTGTGTGATAGCTCTCAGTCTTGCAGTAAATTCGGTGACGTCAGCGGTGGTGTCAATTTTCGAGTAAAAGAACTCCCCAGGCAGTCTCAGTACTTCGCCATATACGAGTTCGGCTGATGAAGCTTGTAAGTCTTCCTTGTATGAGCTTCGGATGCCTAGGAGAACTAACGGGAGTGCTTCTGTCCAACTTTCGGTTGCGTGACAGACGATGGCTGCCTTTAGCTGTCTGTGAAGTCTTTCGACCATACCGTTACAGGCAGGGTGGTATGCCGTAGTGCGTCGATGAGTGAAACCTGCTATCTCTGACAGATGTTTGAAGAGTGCAGACTCAAATTGCCGGCCACGGTCTGTCACGATGTCCATGGGGCATCCAAATCTTGATATCCATCCAGTAAGAAGGGCTTTTGACACTGTTTCGGCTGTAATGTCAGTAATAGGTATCACCTCAGGCCATCTAGTGAATCGGTCAATGGCGGTGAGGCAATATCGATATCCTTCCGATGATGGTAAGGGACCGATGATGTCCACGTGAATTTGTGTAAAGCGTCCTTTAGGTAGCTGGTAATGTCCCAGGGGTGCTGAAATGTGTCTTGTCACTTTTGATCGCTGGCATGCTAGACATGTTCGCGCCCACTCACGACAGTCTTTTCTCATGCTGGGCCATACGAAACGTTCTGCGACCAATTTCACTGTGGTGTTAGCACCGGGATGGCTCATGGAATGGAGGCTCTTGAAAACCTGTCTGCGCAAGTCTTTGCTGACATATGGCCTGGGAGTCGGTGTACTAGTATCACAGTATAGTTCAAGATGAGTCCCAGGTATTTTTATCTTTTGCAGACGAAGTGAGGTAGCTCCGTCGAGAATGTGCCTCAATTCTGTATCTTCATCTTGATGTCTTGCGAGGAGAAGTAAGTCCACGGGTTTTTCAAGCTCTTCGATTCTCGAAAGAGTGTCAGCTACCACATTGTTTTTGCCGGAGATATGGCGTATGTCGGTAGTAAATTGTGATATGTAATCCAAGTGCCTAAACTGTCGCGGCGAGCAATTTTCTTTTCGGGACTCGAATGTGTAACAGAGTGGCTTATGGTCAGTGAACACAGTAAATATACGTGCTTCAAGCATGTGGCGGAAGTACTTGATAGCGTTGTATATCGCCAGAAGTTCGCGATCGTACGGTGAGTACTTCTGTTGCGCTGGGCTTAGTTTTTGTGAAAAGAAGGCGAGAGGTTGCCATGCATTTTCTTTTTCTTGCTGTAGAACAGCGCCAATCGCTGTGTCAGAAGCATCGGTAACCAGAGCTAGTTTTGTTTCGCAGTCTGGATGTGCCAGAAGAGTTGCGTCACAAAGACTTCTTTTGCATGACTCAAAAGCTTGAAGTGAGTTTCCAGTCAGCTCGATTGGATGTGAGCCTTTTACGGAGCCAGTTAAAAGATCGTTGAGTGGTGCTTGGGTTTTTGCTGCCTCAGGGATAAATCTTCTGTAGAAGTTGAGCATTCCGAGGAATCTTCTCAGCTGCTTTACACATTTTGGAAGTGGAAAATTCTTGATGGCTTCAACTTTCGTTTCCAATGGCTTTGTTCCCTGTGGTGAGATGTGGTATCCCAAGAACTTTACTTCTGTTGCCCCGAAGATGCATTTTGAAGGGTTAATAACAATACCGTACTCCTTCAGCTTGGTGAAAACTTGGCGTAGATGTCGTTCATGTTCTTCGTCGTTCTTCGAAAATATCAGAAAGTCATCCAAATAGGCGTACACGAAATCCATGCCACGTGTGACCTCGTCAATGAATCTTTGGAAGGTCTGTCCCGCGTTTCTCAGTCCGAACGTCATATACGGAAATTCGTATAATCCGAACGGCGTGGCTATAGCGGTCTTCGGTATGTCTTCGGCGCTTACTGGTATCTGGTTGTAGGCTTTTACCAAATCGATTGTGGAAAATACTTTACAACCGGCTACGCTGTGTGCGAAATCGTGGATGTGACGTATTGGGTACCGATCCGGGATTGTGCGAGCGTTCAACATTCTATAATCGCCGCAGGGGCGCCAGCCATTATCTTTTTTCGGAGCGAGATGGAGAGGCGAGGACCAAGGACTTTCTGATGGTCTCGCGGTACCATTTTGGAGCATTGACTCAAATTCTTGTTTGGCAATTTTTAATTTATCAGGAGCCAGTCTTCGAGGGTTGCAGTGAACTGGTGGTCCTGGTGTTGTCCGAATGTGATGAACAGTATTATGGCGCGGTTCATGATGAATTCCGGATGGACGCGTTATTTCTGGGTAGTCGCGAAGAATGCTGTTATATTTTGATTCACCGAACAGTATCTTGACTGAAGATATCGTGTTCGATTTGTTTTCTGGCGTAGCTTCAGCAGACAAGGATGTAGTATTGTCGAGTAGACGCTTATTCCGACAGTCTACGACGAGATTGTAGAAGGAGAGGAAATCTACTCCGATGATAGCCTTTGTGACGTCTGCTACGATGAATTGCCAATTGTAATTGCGACGTAATCCCAAATCCAGCTGAAGATGTGCGTAACCGTAGGTGTTGATCACCGATCCGTTAGCAGCATATAGCTGGTAATCAGTTTTTGGTCGGCGTTCGTGTATGGCTGACTTGGGGAAGACGCAGAGATCGCTGCCAGTGTCTACGAGAAACTGCGTCTTGGTCCGTTGATCAGTTACAAACAGGCGACCGGTGCTAGGGCAATCGTTGGTCGCCATTATCGACCGCCCTGGGCGTTTCCCGACTTGTAGAAATCGCATGGCTTATTGCATTTTGTAGCGTTGCTGCCGAATTTGTTGTGATACCAGCAATTGGGAAATTTCCGGTAGTTTGACTGCGATCTGCTTCGGCTTCGACGATTGTTATCTCCTCTGGACTTGGAACGTGATCGATTGGGCTTATGCGTGGTCAAGTTTCGTAACTGACGTGTAAGCTCTGATATTTGCTTAGCCATGTGCTGCATTTCTGTGCTTTTCGATGTGCTTGCCACATGAGGTACTGGAGGAACCAGTTCTTGGATGCGATCTGCTAAGTCAGCTAATGCTTCCAGTGTGGACTCTGGCTGTGAAGCGATCACTGTCTGGATATTGGTAGGTAAGCGACTAGTCCAAATTGTCTTCAGGAAATCGTTTGTGATGTCATTTCCGGCTAAGTGTTTTAAATGCCGGAGAAACTGGGATGGTTTGCGATCTCCGAGTTCCTCATCAACTAGCAGTTGCTTAACTTCCTTCTCCCTTGAAGCGGATAGACGTTTGATGAGCTCACCTTTCAGTTTCTCATATTTATTCGTCGACGGCGGGGAGATGATTATGTCTCTTACTTCGGCTGCATATTGATGGTCGAGATATGTTTGTACATAATGGAATTTTGTATTATCAGTCGTTATTCCAGATAACACAAAATGACTTTCGACTTGAGCGAACCAAAGTGTCGGATCCAGTGGAGAAAAAGGTGGTAATCTCATTCCGACACGGAATGTGTCGGCGGCATTGGAAAGCCCCTTAGATTTTTCGCTACCGTGGGCCGTATTTTCTGCGCCACGTGCATCTTTAAAATCATCGTAAGGCATTTTGACTTACTGCGTATGGATTGTCCTTATTATTCCTTCAGGAGGTTGCACTATGAAGTCCAAGGCGGGGTCACCAGTATAGATGTCGGTGTGTGGTGGTAAGTTTGGTTTACTAAGTTCCAATGACACAACAACTTTGTTAACAGTTTATTCGTGTGCACAACCAATATCTAATTACATAAAACAAATCAATACGCGTATGCAGGAAGGGGGTAAGCTGAAGCAAACTTAGCGAAAAGCGACGTGCGTCTCATAGCAGGGCCGAGGTAGCACTGGTGCGCGAGCAGGAAGGCGATCGTCTCCGCGCGGCGCACACGCAGGTATCTTCTTTTGTTCTCGGCCGGACGGTGCGCTTTTCCACTGGCTGCATACATCGAGTCGACGGGAGTCGACACGGTAAGTAATTATGTACAGTGTTTTTGTATTTATGTTATTGTTAGATTATATTTTATTTATTACATATAGTATTTATATTATGTATTTTGTGTATGTATGTTTATGTATTTGTTTAGTATTATAGATATTTAATATTATATATATTTAGTAGTGTAAGTAATGTGGGATCACTAGGATCGCCACAAAGTAAATTAATATTTTTGTGTTTTTGTTACAGATTAATTGGTTGTAATTTACTGTCAAAATTAATTAAATTAAATAATTATGTACATAAATATTTCTTTATTACCTATATTTTATCTCCGAACGTTAATTTTAATCATAAAATGTTGACAACTTTTTTGACATAAAAACTCTTTGCTGAGATTTTAAAAAGTACCGTTCATTTTAAGACGGAGCATCTTGATAAACCGTGCGTTTTACTTTACACTTACCGCACTTGGGCGTAATGAGATACAATACAATATTGAAATTGGTGAAATAAGACACCTTTTACGAGCAAATGTGTTATAAATGATTTTTACGATCTGATCGTTATATTGACTAACAGCTTGAACTACATCACTTTTATTTAAGAATTGAAGTTATTTGAAAGAAAATCATCATCTTTAGATTATTTTATGTAAGTATTTTTGTTTTTATGTTTGTTACGGATATATAGTATGTATTAGTTTCATCATCATCATCAACCCGTAACAGCCCACTGCTGAGCTAAGGGTCTTTCCTCACACATGAAGTAGAGATGAAAGAGAGAAAGTATGTATGTATTAGTTTATTTTATCGATATATAAGAATTAGGATTTACCGTAATGTTATGTTTCATTGATTACTATTACTATTTGCGGCCAATTCCGCCAAATTATTTCTGCTTGGCCTGATGGTTAACTGGTAGATAATGCCTTTAGGCATTAAGTTCGCCATGTGTACATTTTCTTCGTACATGAAGTTAAATAAATAAATATTACTTCTAGTGCCCTGCACACTTGACGGATGTTTATTTTAAATTTTTTGAATAGGTGTCGCAGTCCACTGTGCGCAGCTCGCCACTCCACTTTCACGTTACTTTTTCAGATGAAAGCATATTTAATAAAGATAAGTAATCAAATGTTAAAAATAGGATTTAAATAATTTGGTCAGCATACAAAGATTTTGTTTGCAATTTAAAAATCTGCCAGCAATCCTTGTTCCGTAAATAATTTTGATAATGGTCAAAAAATTAATAATAATAGGCAGCATACAATAACATGAGTTTGCATAATAAACTTTCAGTCCGCAAAATAACTACTTGGTCCGTAAAATTACTACTTGGTCAGCAAGATTCCATGATTGAACAGCAGAGAAAATATGTATATAAGCAGTGTACGTTAAAAGTGGGCGGAGTAAGAGCGGGCGCGTGACACGTGGGTTACGTTAGGTTTTTTTTGTGACCACAACGCACAAGCCAAACGAGCGTAGGTAGCGAGCGTGCAGCGGCAGCGGCCGGCGAAATGCCATAACCGAATTGCACCCTGTTCACTTGTCTAAGGCAGAATACGAAAGGTTGTTTACTAAGTTATGATGACATAAACTCACTTTTTTGTTTTATAATCTCCAAAACTATCAGTCTTCGCGTTTTGGGAGAGAGTAGGGGGGATTCCGCCCCCCCCTCTCCTTTCCCCTCCCTTAAATTGAAGTTGAATAATCTAAAGTCCTTCATAATCTTTAAAACGAATACGCCCATTTTGAGCATGACAAGTAGGTAAAGTATTTTTGCTACTTTTACATGCAGCTCAAAATGAATTTTTTTTGCTTACGCTTTGAGTGCTTACCAAAATGTTATAAAACAGGAGCAGCTCATTGCAGCTTTTATAATTAATATGCTGTACAAAAGTCTGTAGCTGTAGAAAATTACAGCCATCCAGAATGACAAAAATCGCTGATTGATTTTGGAATGTTTGCTGGCCATGAGTTGCTGACCAATTAGCTATTTCTACTTACAGATTATATTTTTCTGCTCACTAAATACGAATACCAGGCTAACCATTTAAATAACACGTAATAATAAGGGCCAATAGTAATTTTGAACGTTTACTTAGAATGTTCCGTATAGTAAGTACGAGTACCAACGCTATAATAAACGCAGATATTTCTTTCATATTTTTAAACGTACTAAATATTCATATCTAAAATTTTCCTGTTGAGAAGATTCAACGAAAACTCATTATTTGGTTACTAAAATCTCAGACCGTAAAATGCAGTGTATTCCAAAACAATCAGCGCTTGCTCGGGGCAAAGCAGTGCAATATCCGATAAGTGTAAGCTCATCCTTCACCGACGCGCGGTGTGCGGACGCAGCGGTGGATCATAAAGTGTATATTTTCCAATAGCGCCAGGTGTTTGCCGTTCGCTGAGGGGGAATAATGCATAGCAGCAGATAGGAAAGGGGACTGGTATGCTTTAACACAATTATAGATCACATATCTGTAAGAGAGTTAGATAGAGACGAGACAAAAATAGAAACGGTGAAGGGCCCGAAGAAGAAGACCAACTATATATGAAGAACGTCATCCAATACTAAATTGCAAATAACCAAAGCACGTGTATTGGTAGCTCGTCGAAGGTGATTGTTAACATCTGAACTTAATTTTCATTGGCCGTCTTTGGACATCAATGTTACATGAGACTAAAGACAGTTTTGTACTTCGCAAATTAAATGCTTTTATAATAGCCAAAAATACAAGGGCGTAGTAAAGGCCGAGTGAGTAGAGCACGCCCTAGGCTTACTTACAACGACCAGATCAGCGATGTATTGAAGGAAAGTCAGATAAAGAGTACGCAAAACCGACGAGCATGAGTCGTTTGATGGATGTAGATGAAGCACAAGAGGTCTGCCAGGGTCGGAGCTAGTCGCGGTCTATTGTCTCTGCCCACCGCAATGGGAATTAGGTACATATACATATAAATATATATATATGTACTCGTAAGTAAGTATAATATAGGGCGCAACATAAAAACGTGGCTCTTTATTTAATTGTGCATAGCACCAACTTTTACAGCGAGTAGAAAAACAAATAAAATAACAACGCCGGATCTCAACAAAAGTTGGACAGGAGAGAGGTGTTGCACAAAGTTACGATACTTCCACATAGCCCTAAGATCGTGTTCGTGTTACTTAGAAACTGAAAAATCATTTAGGATTTTTTACAATGAAATTACTTTTAAAAGGTACATACTTGTAGCTATTAGCTGCTAATATTTAATGAAGGTACATGCAATAGAGATACAGGTCTATAGTATACGCAAGAATCTAGACTTGGATATCAATTGATATATTGTTGGATCGAACCCGCAACCTCCGACTCAGACATGTTCATGTAAGTTAGCTAAAATATTTGTGTGGGTGTTTAAAATTTAATTTAGTATGTTTATCTGTTGTTTAGTAGGTACCCATAGTACAGGCTCCTATGAGATACTTTCCTGCACTAAAAAGTAACCTAGATGTTAATCCAGTTACTCAGTTATCTATAAACCAAATTTCATCAAAATCGGTCCAGTAGTTTGCGTGCACAAACAGACAGACAAAAATTTAAAAATCGATATCTATCTACACAATCGAAAAATTTTACAAAAAACACTTTCTTAGTAGGTACGACTCCTTGCCTTGATATAGATCAGTCAGTCAGTTTCTCCTTTTATATATAGAAGTAGGTAGAACGTAAAAGACGCTGATGGATCACCCGGGCTCACCGTCCGCTTCGCAGTGCCCCCCCCCCCCCATAATGTGGATATAAAGCGGCACAGCGGGAGCCGCTTACGACGCATTGTCTCTCTAAGATTCGCAAGACCGGACCAAATGAAATGTAAAGTTGGCTGCCACTGCAAATAAATTTGCGTGGAGAAATCAAGTAAAAATAATCTCATCAAATTGCAAGATTTCTTCCTTTCTATAATATGTATAATTGTTAGTAAAACTTCGTGATTAAATGTTGTGGGTTTGAGGAGCGGCAAGATTTATTTCGGAGGGACGCACGGCGGGCATTGTACCGAGCAAACAAGTTCATCATTTTCAGTGAAATAGTTTGAAAAGAGAAATTTCTTTATGATCGCCGACAAAAGGAGCGAATCGATGGGTCTGTATTAGAAAGCGGGCTCCGCCAGCACATTCGTCTTGTTGACACATCAATGGCCGTGGTGCCCTACAATTATTTATTTTTGAGGAAATGTGCTTAGAAAAATAACTTTGTTTGTGTTTACTTTTAGTTCCGTATCGCAAGTAGGTATACTCATTGTGTCTAATGCAGTTTTATACATACGTATAATAATTTAACACCGTTCCTTAGACTATTTGTCGACATTTTTTCTGTCTTTGACATAAGTATTTTAAAAGCAAAATTTGTATAAAAGCAGTTCATGAATTGAGTTATGCTGACCCAAAGAAAATTAAAATTAGGCTTTATTTCATGTTCTGGCGTGTCCCTGTTCAACATTAGGGTTTCACATAAACGTTCGTTTCAGACTTAAGTTCACGCTTTTAACACGAAGAATTTATTGTACCGCTGAAGTTTAATTTAAGGACGGCCTCCTTGACCGGATTTTTAATATAATCTATTTCTGGTATGCGCTAAAAGACGACTACTACTACGACTTACTAGTATTTTTTTACTATCCACTCCTCATGGAACAATGATTTCGGTAGTGACTAGTATCTAAGATACAGGCTTGGCCTAGTTTAGATACTAGTAGTAATCCTATATTTTAGTGTACAAAAATCTTAGTTACATTATCCTTATTTTTCCATAAACTTCATAACACAAAATGTTCGCAGTTTTTGTGATCGAACTAATCGACACTTCTTGTTTAGTAATAAATTTAAGGTTTAAGTTTTATTTCTACCTGCATCAAAATGTGATTGCTTGTTATTTATAAATTACTGCCTATGTGTAATATTTTTTGTGTACCCTACCTTTTGAGAACCAATAATTTTTCTTATCATTGTTATACTATTTTTGTACGTAACTCCTAACAACATGAATTCACAAACTTTGTAGTAAAACTGCCATTGTATTGGGAAACGCTTTCCAGTGTACTGTGTGTTAGAAAAAATATTTTTTGCAGGGTTCTATCATGACGGTACCGGCGCGGGTTGCGAGACGTCGCACGGCCAGAGGGCGTGGTCAATTAAAATACCTTCACATGTAACTAGCGGTTATACAAATCTATCGTCTTTATAATATTAGCGCAGATTGTTACTTTTATTTTATTTATTTATTTACAATGTACAGACAGAGCCAAAACACTATACAAGGTAACAGGAGAAAAAAAATACAATACACAAGAATAATCACGTAAAAGTAAAACACAAAAATATAATTCAAAAGATTCACAAAAAGATAACACTTCCTTGCATACACTCTTTTTTTTAACTAGGTATTTTTAAACAACATTAGGCCCGGGCAAAAGTTGTTCTGCCACCGTATAAACCATCCATGGACCCAGTCGAACCCACACAAAAAATTCATCAAAATCAATCTAGCTATTTTCGAGTTTTAGCTAGACTAACGAACAGCAATTGATTTTTATATATAAGAGAAGAAGATTTTAACAGTTCCATCTACGATATAGGTCTGTGGATCCATCAAAAATATATTCCTGATCCGGTAAACGAAGATAACATAGAGGCAATCTCATTATCTTCATATAATATCTACGAGAAATACAATAATTTCAATTTAAATTTATTAATTATATATATCCAAAGCAATATATTAAATTAATTTGCAATAACTTTGCTTATAAGTTTTAGGCATTGTCAGTTAAACATTAAAACATAGATCATAACTTTTTTAGTTGCTGAAGTAATAAATTTCTATGATGAATGGCGTGGGAGTGGAAGTGCATAGTGCCGGCACTAAGTGCTCGTTTGGTGCCCGATTTTATTAAAAAGATACGCTTAATTAGTGAGAATGAATGTGACGCTTGGAGTTAATGGCTCCATTATCGATCTTACTAAATCGCCCTAGCTTTTTACGAATATTGTAAAAAGGTAAGAATTATAGATAGAAATCTGTTAGAAAATGTCCCCCTTTTCACCTCCTTAGGGGTAGGTTTTCGAACAATCCTTTCTAATCGGATGCCTACATCATACAAAGAACACACCCTCCAAGTTTCAGGTCTCTACGATCAGCAGTTTAAGCTGTGCGTTGATCCGTCAGTCAGTCATTCAGGACAAAGCATTTTATATGTATAGATATAGATAAAACAATACATAAATAAATATATAACCATAGCTAATAAAATGCTTTACAGTAAACTCTGTTTGAACGTTACGAAGGAATAGCACTAAAATGCAGGCGAGATGGTAGTCGCTACTAATTTCACAATGAGTTCAGAAAATAAAAGTAGGTTTGCTTTTAGCGAGTGGCCGAGGCCAGAGCACACCTCACGACGAAGACAACATGCGGCATCATAGTACTCGTATATATACATTAAAACTTGTCTTCTTCATAAAATGGTAGTACTTACGAATTTATTAAATTCTATAATATTTTGAAATATTTCCTAAAACATGTTTTGTTTTTCGTCAACCACCAATATTATAACGGGTCTTTCAACAAGGACGGGTCGATGTTAAAATTGAATAAAACAAGATGTGTGTGAGATATTAACGAAATTTATTTTTTATTTGAAAGGCCCATTTATGCCATTATGGATGGAATATGATATCGTTCAAATGTCCGCCGTGGCTTCGTATTGTGGCACGAATCCGAGAGGTCCAAATTTTAATGACTCTGCTGCATAGATCTGGCTGAATCTGAGCGATGGCCTGCGTTATGTTGGCTTTCAGGGCAATGGTCGAAAGTGGTTTATTAGCATAGACCTGCGACTTCAGAAAACCCCACAAGAAAAAGTCTAGCGGAGTCAAATCACACGATCATGGTGGCCAATTCACGTCACCTCTGAGAGAGATAACCTTACCCTCAAACCGTTCATGCAGAATGTCGATTGTGTCGTTCGCTGTGTGGCAAGTAGCGCCATCTTGCTGGAACCACATGTCGTTCACGTCCATATTGTTCAATGTAAGCCAAAAGAAATTGTTTATCATTGCCTTTGCCGTCTCGCTCAGATTCAGCCGGATCTATGCAGCAGAGTCATTAAAAATTGGACCTCTCGGATTCGTGCCACCGTACGAAGCAACGGCGGACATTTGAACGATGTCGTATTCCATCCATAATGGCATAAATGGGCCTTTCAAATAAAAAATAAATTTCGTTAATATCTTACACACATCTTGTTTTATTCAATTTTAACATCGACCCGTCCTTGTTGAAAGACCCTTTATATTATCAGTAATTCAATTTATTTTATGACGTCACCCAATTCAATTCTCCAGAAATCCTAAAAGTACCATTCCTCATTTCCCTTTCATTTTACTTATTATTGTAAAATACATATTTATTTCTTTATTTAATTTTAGGAAGACCAACAGCTACAATAATAAAAATGAGCATTGAATATAAACATCGGAAAGCCAATTATAAAATGCTATGTACTGAATGACTGACTGACGGATTCAAGTTAAACCGCTGATCATAGAGACCTGAAACTTGTAGGGTGTGTTATTTGTATCATCCTATAAGAATCGATTTTTTGAAATTCTACCCCAAACGGGGATAAAGTTTGTATGTGACAACGTGATTGCTTGGTCTAATCTACTTTAAATTTTGCATAAACATTCTTTAAAAGAATTGATGGAAGATTATCGTATTTTATTGAAATTTATCCCCTAACGGGGTTATGAGGTAGAAAGTTATTTTGGAAGTGATTTGATTCAAAGTGGATATTATTACCTACTCCTTAGTACTTTTGATTTAAATTACATTTTACTTTGATACATGATTGAAAACTCAATCCTATTTTATTCAAAAAAGGTTGAACTAACATAAAAGCTTGGTGCAATGCAAATACTCTTTAAAAATTTTATACCTACATATAATAAAACTGTAGCGAGACCGTGTCTGTACATGAAAACAAATGTTAAATATCAGTAGTTCAGTCATAATATTGAAAAAACTAAACAAAAAGGGGCAACTTTGAGATATTTTTTATAGAGTGAGGTTTATTAGATCTTGTAATTGAATGCTACTTTGACTAGACTATATCGTTAAGTAACATACATCTTTTTTAAAAATTTTAAACACTATTTTCTATGTCTCAGACGATTTTAAAAATCACAAAACGTCGGCTTCTTTGGAATACTCAGCTTTAAGTGAATCTTAAGAATAAGAATACTCATTCATTACCAATCTTGAAAACCATTAAATTAAGTTCAAAGTCAAGTTATCAAGTATAACTTGCTAAAATTTACTACGCGTCTGCTACGCGCTACGAAGCTCCAATGTAGGTTTACAAGTATAATGTACCTACTACGAGTATCTTTGACGCCCAGCGGCTTTGCCCGCGCGGAACCCGTTTTTTCCCGTTCCCGTGGGAATTTCTCAAAGTTTTCGTTGAGGGATACAACCTACCAAAGTTTAAGTGTCTGTGTGTATTATAATTTCGGACATTTCTTGATGTGTGTATAATATTCTTTTTTGAATATATTGAATTCTATGTTGATCATAAAACTTCTGAATATTTCAATATAATTTTTGAAGTGTTTTAATAGTTTTGTGGCAAAGTACATGACTGTATGTTGTGACGGCTTGCGCCACAATCTACTCGCTGCTACGCGAGAAACTATTACGCCACTGCACGAAAGAGCAGCGTCCATTCTCTCCTCTCGCTCCAATGTATAACTTTATTTCTTCCACCATCCTTTTATATTTTCACCGACTCCAGTAATTTTTCATATTGAAACAAAAGAGTTCTTAAAAACCGGGTCAAGAGATGGAACGCCCGTGAAATTCAACCTACTGCGATACGGGGGGGGTTCGACACCCGCAATCCGCGCTCCGTACTCGGCACCCCATCTGTTTTTTTCATCGACTTCGCCACTAAAACCATACTTTTAATTGAATGGCCTGGCCCTTTGATACCGACAGTTTATTTTAATGTCACTACTGTTAAAGCTTTTTAGTCTCAACGACATACAATATACGATGAAGATAAAGTGTATCATGTCAGTTTAGTAAAGTAACCGGTACAGTCAAGCCCGTTGTTTTCCGTCGCGATTATCGCGTTACATGACTATTTAAGATTCCCTTAGGAATTGAGTACACTCAACCGGTTATGTTATGTTTCCCAAGAAACAAGCAAGCTGTTATAATAATGTATTTTGAATTCAATAAACGCGGTGCAATCTAAATTTGTGAAAACAACAAACAAACACCAAAAGAAAAGTAAAACTAAAACAACAAACAAAGAGATTTGGTTGCTGTAGCGGGGCGCCTTCGGAACTAGAATCGAACGCGTGTTTTACATGGTTTCTTTATTTACAATTCAAGTTGCCTTTATGAGATCGTAACCTGTTTCAGTACGTTAGTATGGGCAGATTTATTATTTAATTTGTCAAGAATAATAATGTTGGTTTCGCCATATGTTATCCAAAATTTTTACGCATAACTGTGTAATGATAATAAAAATTCGTTAAATTTAGAACTATCGATAAGAATTTGTCGATAATTATTGCTTTTTATTGCTACTAAGATTATTTTATCACATTAACAGACCTGTGAGAATTTTTCCTGAGCATCCAGGATCTCGATGAAGAGCGACAATTTATGATCCATGATGGGAAATCCATTCCGCGGCTGTTGCAGCAAATGCCGCACCGCTTCGCGCACCGCCGCTGGGGTAGTCGGCGTTACCGGAGCGCTCAACGTCGGGTATACACCTAAGGCCAGCGCTGAAAGCCCGTGGAATGTTGCTGACGGTTTCGGCGGATTCTGCACTGGTCCTCCGGGTAGCGATAGCCGGCGTGAAGTGGAAGGCGGTACCGCACCATATCCATTCGTCATAATAGCTGGCCGCTGTAACTGGTAATCACTCCGCGAAGCTGGTATGCTATATTGTGCGCGAGGCAGTGTCGACAATGTATTGAGCACAGGACGTGGCCGCCGCGCCACCGGGTGCAACAGAGGCACCGACTGCCATTCATCCTCAATAGCACCGATGGAGTGTGGACGCCGTGCCAGTTGATTCACAACGCTCGGTCGCTGAGCAATCACGCTTTGAGGTCTATTTGGCAGGAGTCGTTCTGTTTGTATCGGTGTCGGCGGCGTGTACGGTGAAAAGCCGCCAAAATCATCGCGAATGTGAGTGACCGGACCGGGTGGAGTGGGCTCGGGCGCCGGCGGCGGCGGATCGTCCCAGCGCGACCACGACAGCGACAGTGAATCCGGCTTGCGAGGCGGCGCAGGCCGCGGTCTAGAAGCGCCCTCAGTCATGACGAGCGCAGCTGGAAGCGGGTTCCCGGCACTCACAACCGGCCCTCTCGGCGGGCGGCGTTCGACTGGCCGACTCCCGGCGTCGCGACGCTGCATCCGTTCCGTCTGTGCGAACCTCCTACCCGCTCTGCAACGACGCATTCGTATTTTGCCTCTGGTATGAGTTTATATCGTTATTTTCCCTGCGCGGAGAACGCAAAACATTAAACGAAACTTTAATTTTATATCATGTCTAATTATTTAATGGATACAAATATGTGTGTAATCATATTAATGATATTTGCGACTGAGAAATGTTTATTAATATTTATAAAAAAATTAAACAATAAGAATTTTAATCACAATAATTGTACTCGGTTCTATGATGAGCTAGATATTTTAAGTACCAATATAAACTGAGCGTACAAGTTCTATCTTCAATGCATTAGCGTCTGGCGCTACGGTTTTTGCTACGACTAGCTACGACGAAGACGCGATGCTGAATAATTTAGCAATGTCACTTTTTTATTTATGCCAAGATTGGTCACTATGATAAACAAATAACTATTTAACTGTTAATTCTATTCAAACTAGATATACTAATTACGGAGACTTTCCTTTTGAAAACATTCTACATAAGTATTTTTCAATGTTGCATGAAATACAATTTGTTATAATATAAATGAAAATCAAATTTTATCAACCGACCGAAAGCATAGGACCAGGAGTAATGAAAAATCTCCCGTGGTACTACTAGACAGGATAGTAGTACTACGGGCAAAAAATAATCCCCGTGGTACGACCGATGGTACTACTTGTAGTACCATTAGTAGTACCACGGGTAAGAAGTGTAAAATAAGTAGTTTTTAATAAAAATCCGTTTATCTAAAGACTAGACCTTCACCTTATACAGCGCGGAACCCGCAAAGGTTCCGGGAGCGAGGAGGGCTCCAGTGGTACTCGTAAATCAACACTTTACGGCCACTCCAAGTATTGGTATTAAACAAGTTGAGCCGCGGCACTTGCACTGCTAGATACCGTTTCTACCTTAAATGCTCTCTGGTTACTAGTAAATATACATACCGCATAAACAAACTACTACAATGTGACGTTTAAACTATTACTAACATACCCAAAGGAGCTCGTAGCGTTAGCAGTTGTTCGTTTCACAAAAAAACTGCAGTGAATCAGTACCTACTGAGAGTTTAATCGATCTTCTTCTAATATGTATATAAAAATCTCCTGTAGTGGTGTTTGTGGTTAAACTCCTCCAAAACGCCTCGAAAGATTTAAATGTTTTTTTATGTATATCTGTTAGGTATGCGAATAGGTCCTTAGGTATTTTTTACCATTTTACCCTTACCCTCCCCTTTCCTTCATATGGCAGAACAACGTTTTCCGTCAGCTAGTAAATTAATATACACTCACGCGTTATTCCCAAAGAGGTTGGTAGAAGTATTCCATTCCTAGTAGGTACAACAAAAAATTTAATGTTTAGTAAAATATAGCATGAAAGCGTACTTCTAGCTATCTGATTGGTTTAGATCAGTTACAGACCGTCGCATCGCTTTTTTCTTGTCCTTTTCTTACAAAATAGTACATTATGGTACAAGTGAGTAAAGTTGGTGATTACCGCTGAGGCGCCATTGAGACCCGAGCCGTAGGCGAGGGTCATAAGAGAGCCGAGGACGGTAATCATCAATACACACGTGTATCATACGACGTTTTTCAACACACTTGTGAATAAATAATACTAAAAAATCATTTTAAAATAATCATTCGCAATGGCGGGGAAAATTAATTGGTTTTCCAATTTTTTATTTATATAATTTGGAAAAGGCAAAAGGATCTAGGCCCATACAGCCTCGTTTTCCTATGCGCTCGCATCTTACAATGGCGATCGGCCATGGACTAAAAAAATTAGGTTTCTTTTTCTTTGGTTTGTCGTGGATAGCGTTTTAGCCACGTACAAAATGGGGTATTTAAAGTTTTTACAGAGAAAACCAAAGTTATATTTGAGTGAAAGTTTTGTTTATTAAACACGTACAAGTTGAAATGATCTATTTAAATACGAAGTTGCATGAAATGAGCAAGCCATATTTGTGTATTAATTTATTAGTACGATTGAATACGATCTTTTTTGTATCGAAACTTTTTTAAGAACAAAGCAACTCTAGCAACAAAATTAAAAAAAAAATCTATAACTCACTAGTGAATAATAGCAAACAAAAAGTCTCAGTTTGATTATAGGTGTCATTATGTGCCTAATTGCAGTGAAATTAGAGCCACTTTATGAGCAAGTGTGTTGAAAATAATATTACTTTGTAAACATGCTTTCCATAAACCCTCACTACCACACTAAAACGCCACTTTTGTCGGCTTTTTTTTTATTTTCGAGCAATTTTTGAATGGGTAGTGTGCGTATATTGTTTATGTACTGCGTGTTAATTTAGTTTTTTAAATTACTGTAATAATCGATATTATCTAGTAAAGTAGCGTATGAAAAATAAAAGTTAATGCCGAAAATAGTTCCTTGTTATTTTTTTGACCTACTGTTTAAATATTTGCACTTAATTCAAAATGACCCTGTATGTTTATAATTGAAAGAACAAAAATAAAGAGTACAGACATGGAATCGAATACCCAACCTCCAAGGCTGCGGGCGAGTACCACTCCACTCAGCCATTGGGATACTGAAATTGCAATTTGCTCCCCATCTTGAGGGAGTATCCGATACTCCCTCAAGATGGGGAGTAAATTGCAAGAGCCTTTCAGGGCCATTTAAGATTTTGATATTTTACTGATTGCCTGATTGTAGTAAATAAATATACATCGATGATTTCTGTTAATATTTAATATAATTATGTTTGTACAAAGTACTGTAGTTAAAGGTAAAACGCAAAAAAATATCTAAGGAAAAGTTGTTTATACTAGTGTTTACAAGGTAGTCTGTATTTGATTTTTTTTTCTAGTCTGTATTGTAGCCCCGCTGTATCCCTAAATCCTGTATACGTATATTTCCTGTCCATTAGCGACAATTTACTCCAGATGCAAGCTCAGTCTAACTCCTTTAGAAATTTTAAGTATGAAATTTCTTTTACTGCTTCGTCTGTAGAATAACTATTTCCTGTGGTTATTTTTCAAAAGATAAATGTACGTAAGTACCTACTTTACCTACCTAAAGCTCTAACGATCACATGCAGTATAAAGTGCCACTGGTGACTGAACGCTGCCGCGCGCGCTCTGCCGATGCAATGACCACTGCACTGAAGCGATTCATTATGCGCCTCGAGTGCTGTGTAGCGCTATTTTTGGAGAGTAGGGTTATTTTAGACACTTTAAGTGCTTATCGATTCAAATATATTATTTGATAGGTACCCAGAAAAATATTACATATGTTTAAAGAGCTTTTGGCCCCCAGTGTAAAAAATGTTGCCTAAATGTTGTTTTGGTCTATAAGCTGTATACTAATGTAAAGTTTATTTACAACCCATTCGTTAGTTTTGGCGAGAAAGAGGAAACATTGATCATGATCATCCTACATTAGGATTTGCTTTATCAAGTTCATAAAACTTCCATTACGAAGTAAAAAATGTTTGATGACTGATGAATTTATATTTTTTAGAATTTATGGCTGTTTTTTGAGTAGTTTTGCTTCTTTGAGTTGGTCCGGATTTGTCCAACGCAGAGTAAGAATTACACCAAAGATAACTGTTAAAAACACTATAGTAGGTATTTTGAACTTTAATCTCCGAGAAAGTTTTACTCTTCGTTGGACAAATCTTTGATCGGACTAAAAAGGTAGGACAGAAAGCTCCAACAAAAGGAAGTTTTCTACTAAATGCGACCCGCGGTTTTATTTTCCTGTGATCAAAGCTGTAAATTACTTTATTACTTACTCTGCTGCCTCAGCAAACCATTATCTATACCTATTTTCTAGGTCATAGTACTATAGTAGATCTAATGTAAAAGAAATTCGTTTAGCTTCAAAGTTTCTTATCTTTATCGCTTTTTCTGATTTGAAATTTGATGCCCACAATACTAATTCCAATCTAGCACATCAAGACTTACGGTTTAGTTTAGGTTTAGGAGTAGGCAGTACATCGTAACGACTGAGGTGTTGGAACTTGCAAGTTCAATGGCAAAATAAGACAATTTGATATGAAAGATTTTTAACTCTATGTTTATATATTAGCTTCTATAGACATGCTATATGCTTTTATGTTGCATCGTGATCACAAAAGAGAGCTGAGTAAAATATAAAGCAAATCATAAATGTAAAGTGCAACATTAAATTTATCATAAGTAGTTTTAACAAACTACATAAACCAACATTACTGTACTCGACATATTATTTAGAAATCATATGAATTTAATCATAAATAGTTAAGAACTTTTCAACCTTTCAAATCCCACAAAACCGTCGGATCCTTGAAGAAATATCAAAGAAACTCTTTTCAACTCTTAAACAAAACCTCAAAAGGCTCAACATTTCTTGGATCAAAGGGCAGAGGATAAAGAAATGAAGGGGTCCGCATTTGTAATTCCTTATTACGATATTAGAAATGCGTGAAACGCAATTTTCATATAGAACTATAAATCAATTTGGCAAACCGTCGAGAAAGGGAAGATCGGACCAGTGCGCGGGACACGGGCCGGAGTGGGGGCATGGGCGGCCGCTTGTTTGCTCAGAGCGGGGAAAAGTCGACCATTTGTTTGTCGATCCTTTCGCGCTCAAGAACAAGTTCAAACGTTATTGCCACTTACTAGCGTTTTCCGATTGCTTAAGAAACATACATAGTCAAATTTAAAGAATAATAACGATTTCATTTTACACGTACATACCTACTTGAAAAATATATTAAATTTTTGTCGACTATTCTGTCTGGTCCGGGGAGGACAAAAAAAAATGCATACTGGAGTGGAAGAGGATCGTGCCTCTCTATCGCTTGTTTTGCGCTCTCGCTTGCACGTTCGGCTTAGGTGGAACGTGAGAATTTTTCGTTCGTGCAGCCGGTGTTCGTCCATTTATAAGATGTTATGACGTCAAAAAGATAGTTACATAATTACCTATTAGTATTAATAGCGCCACAAATGATCGAACATACATGGGCTGATAAACACAATACCCTCCGCAGTCGGGTAAAACCTGGTAAACCGTTCTAGATAAAGTTCGAAACCGACCCTCGGTCCCGTAAAATAATATCTGGATCAGCGACTCCGCTATTGTCATATTTTGATTATGGTCCTGGTTATTGTGTCCCATCATTTATTAAATTGTAAAACCATCTACAATTTCTTAGTCAGGTTACTCGACTGACTTTTCAGTAGACGATGTCAGATGATTATTCAAAATATACATAAGTAATATCTTTTATTAATGATCAGGATGAAATCAACCTACTAGTTAATATTATTATTTTAGTAATACTAACGGGTGCCCAGCGGCGTTGCCCGCGCGGATTCCCTTTATTCCCGTTCCCGTGGGAATTTCCGAAAATCCGTTCATAGTGGTTGCCTACGACATATTTAAGACACCTACATACCATATTTCAAATAGCGGGTGCCCAGCGGCGTTTTCCCGCTTGGATTTAGTTTATTCCCGTTCCCGTGGGAATTTCCGAAAATCCTTTTATACCAATTTCCTATGACATATCAGACACCTTCATACCATTTTTCAAGTTTCTAGGTGTTATCGTTTCGGAGTAGTACGTATTGCTCTTTTTAACCAGTTTTTATATTTTCCCGTGGGAATGAGATATTTCCCTGGAATAAAAAGTACCCTAGATGTTGACCCGGGTACTCAGTTATCTCCATACCAAATTTCATCAAAATCTGTCCAGTAGTTTTCGAGTGATGCGTGCACAACCAGACAGACAGACAGACAGACAGACAGACAGACAAAAATTCCAAAAATTGGTGTTTCGGTATCTATATCGATAACTATATACACTGCCGTTAAAATTTTCAAAAAATATTTAATGTACAGACACGGCCCCGTTAGAGTTTTATTATATGTATAGATGGTGTACCTTATTGTTTAAGTTGAATCTATTTGCATACGGTATATACGTATATAAACTGGCTCGACATATTCAAGACTAGCGGGTGCCCAGCGGCGTTGCCCGCGCGGATCCAGTTTATTCCCGTTCCCGTGGGAATTTCCAAAAATCCCTTTATAGTGGTTGCCTATGACATATGTACATTACATACCATATTTCAAATAGCGGGTGCCCATTGCGACGTTGCCCGCGCGCATCCTGTTTATTCCCGTTCCCGTGGGAATTTACGAATATCACTTCATATGGGTTGGCTACGATGTATAAGACACCTTCACACCATATTTCAAGATTCTAGGTGTTATCGTTTCGGAGTAGTACGTATTTTTCTTTTTACCCAGTTTTTATATTTTCCCGTGGGAATGAGATATTTTTCTGGAATAAAAAGTACGCTAGATGTTGACCCGGGTACTCAGCTATCACCACACCAAATTTCATCAAAATCCGTCCAGTAGTTTTTGCGTGATGCGGGCACAACCAGACAGACAGACAGACAGACAGACAGACAGACAGACAGACAGACAGACAAAAATTCCAAAAATTAGTGTTTTGGTATCTATATCGATAACTATATACGCTACCGTTTAAATTTTCAAAAAATATTTAATGTACAGACACGGCCCCGTTAGAGTTTTATTATATGTATAGATGAAGGAAAACATCCCTAAAGATTGTTTCCGGGTGACCGCACTACGCGAGAAACATCGTCCGAATGCGAAATACAATCGCGACTACTGCTACAAACGGCTCGAGCTGCTAATAGCACCCGTGCCCTGTACTTTGTATTCTATACTCTACGCTGTAGTGCCTGTACCCACGTGAGTATTGTGAACGCGCGCCGCCACGTACGCCCGTTGGCTATGTGTACAAGGCTCACGGTACTCTAACTGACGGAACACAGCTATGTAGAGAATGTTTGCCATGCGTTTAATTTATCAATTGTTAGATTCAATGGATTGTAGAAGAAAAACTTTCGGGTCTTTATACCCGTATTTTACTGTATGTTGGGGTGAATATTAAAATAAATACATAGCAGTCCAATCTTACTACTTTTAATTATTATTATTAACTAGCAGGTGCCTAGCGGCGTTGCCGGCACAGATCCTGTTTATTCCCGTTACCGTGGGAATTTCCGAACATCCCTTTATACCGGTTACCTACGACACATAAGACACCTACATACCATATTTCAAGTTTCTAGGTGTTATCGTTTCGGAGAAGGTACTACGTATTTCTCGTTTTTCCCAGTTTATTTTCCCGTGGGAATGACACATTTTCCCGCTGTAAAAATTACTCTAGATGTTGACCCGGTTACTCAGTTATCTCCACACAAAATTTCATTAAAATTCACCCAGTAGTTTTTGCGTGATGCGTGCACAACCAGACAGACGCACAAAAAATTTAAAACAACGTGTTTTGAAATCTACATCGATAGCTATCTACACTACCGCTAAAATTTTCCTAAAATATTTCATGTACAGACAAGGCCTCGTTACAGTTTTATTATATGTATAGATAACTTAGTAAAATAAAAATAGAAAGAAAAATGTAAAAATTTTAAAAATAACATCTGCGGACTGACGAGGATAGGGACCGGCAATAACCAATGGAACGAAAGTCCTACTAATTGAAATATCTACAATAATCGTTAACACTAAATCACATCTGAACGGGAAGCTCGGTCTTGACAGTTTCTGGTAACTACTATAAACTCGGAACTCGACGATTCGTTTAAGCGAGATCGGGGACTTAGCGTTTTGTACCAAGGCTAAAAGCCTGTATACTGTGTGGTGTCAGTTTGGGTACATACTAATGAGTTAGACTATATTCGCTCGCTGCGGTTCGGTTTATTATTAATTGAAATAAAACTAATATAATCATATTATTATATAGCTCAAATAAAAAAAAATATCTACACTAGTATTATAACTAAAACTAAACTAGTTCTGCGAACACCTGTAAATGGCTTCGTTGATATATTTTCTTAGGTGTTAGTTGTATTTCTTAATTTGCTGTAGGTGTTCCGAAAATAATAAAATAAAATAAATAAAAATAAATAAGAAGTATTTTTGTATGTTTGTATCTTTTTTACGAATAAACTCAAAAATTACTAAACCGATTTTAAAAATTCTTTTACAAATGGAAAGCTACATTATCACTAAGTAACATAGCCTATATTTCATTCCAGTATTCCTACGGGAAATGGGAACTACGAAGGTGAAATCGCACAGAACCGCTAGTATAACATAAAGACATATTCACTAACATACATACATCAATCCTTCAATTTTCATTGAAATCCATTAAGTCGTTACAGATGTTAATCGATGGAATTTCGAACAAGGAGAGAGACAAAAATTCGGAAAACGGTTATTCATTATTTAATTAGGCATAGTATGCATAGATGTTTTCACTTATACTTAGGCAATTTTTGACATCACACTCTTTATATATTTTTTATTGGTATAGATAAGCGATGCATGCATATTTGTTGCACATTGCGATTCGCACAGCTTGTAGTGACGATGAAATGTTTAATCAGTCTCGCCAGGGACCATTTATAACTATGTTAAATAGTTTGACTAGAGGCAGAGTTCACACCCTCTTACATACACCGCAACCGAGTTTCACAGATATATAGGCACTGCATTAAGCGAAGGAGAACTTAACAGTAATTTCTTGTAGTCTGATCGTCGTATAAGAAGCAATGTACCTACAGAAACAACACAACTTGCGGCTGCATTCACATAACAGATGCCCCCTGGTTCTAATGACTTTTTAATGCCTAGTGGTGTTTTTATAATCACTCTAACTCTAGCTTTAGCATGAAGCGATCCTAATGGTACTGAAGAACTTACATAAGAACTGGACTTACTTCAATCTTATTGTCATCTATATCTATATTATTATACTTCTATACTGATATATAAAGAGGAAATATATGTTTGTTTGTTTGTATGTTTGTTACGAATAAACTCAAAAACGACTAAACCAATTTTAAAAATTCTTTCACCAATGGAAAGCTAGCACATCCCTCAGTAACATCATCCACCTCAGCAACGGGAACGGGAACTACGCGGGTAAAACCGCTAGTCTATACATATAATAAAACCTTAACGGGACCTTGTCTGCACATGAAATATTTTTTTGACAAAACACCATATTTTCTTGAAATGTTTGTCTGTCTGTCTGGTTGTGAACGCATCACGCACAAACTATTGGACGAATTTGGATGAATTGAGGAAAGATTTGATTTTTATTTTTTTAACAATTCTTTTGCCAGTTGAAAGCGTACTTTTCTGTGAGTAACATGGGATATAATTTTCCTACGTGAACAGGCATACAACACGAAACCAATTAAAAAAAATCTTTACAAATGGAAAGCTAAATTATCAGGGAGTGACATAGGCTATATTTTATTCCCGTATCTCCACGGGAACGGGAACTACGCGGGTGAAACCAGGGGGCGCTGCTGCTATGAAATATATTTTAAAGTTTGTAGAGTGAGATAAATTTAATACAAGCATTTTCAATTCTAGTTGAAACATTACTAAATTAAGATAAGATTAAGTATTTAGAAGCTGTTGTCCCTGAGTTTACGTGGGATTTGGGTTTAAGCTTAGATAAGCTTAGATTTCATTCATTCGCTTAATTATAATAGTGACTATTAAGAACTACGTGAGCACGATTATACTAATTGTCTTCTTTAGCGTCAATTTTATTGGGTCGCCATAAACCCATGACAAGTCGGGCGGTAATGTCAATACCTTACATTTTACAGTATTAGGTACAGCCTTTTCACACCCTAATGGACGAGTTTAAGAAATACTCAAATTACCCTCCGCAGTCCGGTAAAAACGCAACTACTCTACATATTACAAAGTTCTAGGTTTTCACTTATAGTTAATAAGACAATAAGGATAGAATATAATAACGTGAAATTATGTTTTCATACCTTCTATTCGAAAAGTGACGTTTTGGTCCTCAAAAAAAGGGAGCAAAGTAAGTCTTTTCTGATAGGGTTTTTATAAGTGCGAATAAAAGTGTTTTGAATTTAGAATTAAAAATATTCGTCAACATTCTTAGCCAAAGAGATTAGCAAAATAAGTTTGCATTTTAGGTTGGCGCCACTGTAGCTTAAGTACTATAACAAAACATTAGTTCCATTTTTCGCCGCATTAGGTTGACAAGGCTGAATAGCGTTCGATGGTCGTGCCACACTGTCAGAAAAATTGCTGTGGCAATGCGCGCGCTCTCGTAGTTATTTTTCACAATTTACATTTTATTTTACGCCAAATTTTCGAATTCCAACATCAAATTGTTTGTGTCTTTTATATTTTAAACTGAATTCAAGTAGCAGTGATAGTTAAACACCGGAAAATATTGAAAAAAGAAGCAAACAATGCCATCAATATTTTTTTCTCATAGAGAGGTATGAAAAGCAGAGTGTATCATTCGGTCGCAAAATTATTTTTACCTTGGGCTACGTAATTTAAACCCCTCACTTCGTTCATGATTCTACACTAGAATCCCTCACTACGTTCGGGATTCTATCCTAGAAACATTCACTATGTTCGTGATTTAAAGAAACGCCCTCGCCGTAAAAATATCGTTTTGCTCCCTTATGACACAATCTACTATTTATCCACTTTTGAACACTTAAAGCAAAAGTAAAGGGCGTCAGTACAAAAGGCATTAATTGTGTAATATTCGTGCGCGGCGGAAGAAAAAGCAGCAATTTATGGCTGATAACAAGCGGCCCTTATTATTATTGAGGACGCTTTCTTTAAATCCAGTCAAACGGAAGAATGATATTCTTGTACAAAATATTAAAGGTCGCGAAAAGAAAAAAGATGAGTCTTCGGAGTGGGCATTTCAGCTCTGCTGCAGACAATATTGCTAAGACATCGAGAAGACTGGTTTAACGCATTATTCAAATGAAAGTAGTGCTATACCTGTGTTTTTCAAAGCGTCTCTACGAGTACTCCACTGACTATAGGTGCTTGAAATGACCTGCATAATAATATACTACAATATAAAGTGTGTTATTTCTTATATGTAGACTATCAGATTCACTGTTTGATTGATTTATCGTTCAAATCAACTAGATTGTCATTAAAAGAACGTACCAGTAGTGACTATTTAATTATTTTATGTAACTGTTGGTACAAAAAAGGGTTGTGTTTTGTGTCTAAACCCAAAAATGATATTGTTTTATGCAACAAACGGGACCGCGCAGGTGCTCAGAGGTCAACCCTTTGACCCCTCGAAACGCCCTCGCCGTAAAAATATCGTTTTGCTCCCTTATGACACAATCTACTATTTATCCACTTTTGAACACTTAAAGCAAAAGTAAAGGGCGTCAGTACAAAAGGCATTAATTGTGTAATATTCGTGCGCGGCGGAAGAAAAAGCAGCAATTTATGGCTGATAACAAGCGGCCCTTATTATTATTGAGGACGCTTTCTTTAAATCCAGTCAAACGGAAGAATGATATTCTTGTACAAAATATTAAAGGTCGCGAAAAGAAAAAAGATGAGTCTTCGGAGTGGGCATTTCAGCTCTGCTGCAGACAATATTGCTAAGACATCGAGAAGACTGGTTTAACGCATTATTCAAATGAAAGTAGTGCTATACCTGTGTTTTTCAAAGCGTCTCTACGAGTACTCCACTGACTATAGGTGCTTGAAATGACCTGCATAATAATATACTACAATATAAAGTGTGTTATTTCTTATATGTAGACTATCAGATTCACTGTTTGATTGATTTATCGTTCAAATCAACTAGATTGTCATTAAAAGAACGTACCAGTAGTGACTATTTAATTATTTTTTGTAACTGTTGGTACAAAAAAGGGTTGTGTTTTGTGTCTAAACCCAAAAATGATATTGTTTTATGCAACAAACGGGACCGCGCAGGTGCTCAGAGGTCAAAGGGACGCGGACAGCTATATTAGCGCGCGTAAGCGAGAGCGATTTTCACGGAATCATATGCGCATTTATGGATGAGCTGTGGGACACGCGTCCCAGTTGCAGGGGACATCCAACGTCTTTTTTTTACTAGAATGTCAATAATTTTCGTAACCCCTAAACGTGACAGGTGGTCGATCGCCGGAATGCTTTACACTTGTCTCAAAACTGGGGCCTACGGGTTTCCTCACGACGGTTTCCCTCGGCGTAAAACTAGTAGGAATAAAATGATGTTGTCATTATTTAGTAACTGCCGTGCCAGTGAATCGAGGTCCGAATTCCTGCATTAGAGGCGGATTTACTTCAAATAAGGCCTATCAATGCTAATCACAATAAACTATTTCGACCAATATCCGCAAACCAAAAAACAGTATTTAGTCTAATTGTTACAGTTTTATTTGATTAAGAGTGTTAGCGTCTGGGTATACGTACGTGTGGCAGGAGAGAGGTGTTCTTTTTCAGTTTCTATATTTTTTTAATACAAAGAAAGGCTCAATGTTTGGCAATCAGCTTATAGGCATTTCACAGTTTCAAATACTGTATGTAGATACAGTATTTGAAACTGTGAAATGCCTATAAGCTGATTATCACTAGAAAGCTTCCGTAAATTTTGGTACCTACTATAAACTTATAAGTTCTCCAACCCCGCCAAATACGGGAACCTTGGCAAAGTTTGCGCCAAAGACATTCGAATTATTTTGGTTAGCGCGTTGTCTTGCGATGACATTTTGCAAACTCTCAGAATGCGGAATCTTCAGAATGTAAACTTCCAAGTCTGAAATAGTCAATGTACAGTTTGGATCCTTCCAAACTATATTATAATTGCAATAACTCTTGTCAATCTTCTCCATTTCATACAATATCACGTGACAATATTAGCTACATTATAATTTGACTAAGCAGATTCAGTCACATCACATTGAATTACCCTAGTTAAATTATCTATATAAGCACCACTTGGATGTGGTGGGCAGCATCAGTCAGTTTTTTAGATTGGTCGATTTACTGACCAATGTCATGTTGAGTGTTGACCAATCAGAAACCGTGTCACACAAGATCCAATGCCACTTAATCTGCTTAATCTATATATTATATATAAAATGATAAACTGATTGATTGGTGATGTATCAACGCACAGCCTAAACCGCTGGGTCTAGAGACTTCACATTTTGCACATAGATAGCTTATACAGTGTAGGCATCCACCAAGAAGGGATTTTGCAAAATTCAACCCCTAAGGGGGCGAAATAAACATGCGCGAGCGAAGCCGCGGGTAAAAGCTAGTCAAATTATAATGTAGTAAGTCACGTAATATTGTATGAAATGGACAAAATTGACAAAACCCCTTGCAATTACAAGACTACTCGTACTAGTGAAATAGTGATATCACGCCATTATTACAATGACATTGTTAGATTTATATGTGATCCTATTGCATAGGTGAGCCTGCAGCCTAAACGACTTTTGAATCTTGAATTTGAAGTGTGAGGATTCATGCATGCATCATAATGAGAGTGATGTTTTAGTTACGTGGTAGGTAATTACCATCCAATTGTACCTAATACAAACATAAAGGTGTGACAGCAGTAACTAAATATTAGAAAACCTCTTAGATACGAGCACAATTCTCGTAAGATACCATGTTCCTTGAAGTAGGTACTACCTAAAATGTTATCTGTTTTTAATTTTATACCAATGCAATTTTAATACTCTCTCTTTCTTCTAGTGTCAGTGATGGCGAGTACTTTAGCTACAACAGTAGCAGGTACTCAGGAATTTGAAACAGTAATCATTGTAGAGTGCATGTAAGTACATTTATGTGAGCATATTTCGTTAACGCAGTCTGTAGCTGGTTTGACGAATTTTGAAGTCCACCATGTAGATCGATTTCTCCGAAGTGCTATTGTAACTCGACTGCTCTAGAATCTTATATATATAAAAATAAAAAGCTGTTCGTTAGTGTCACTAAAACTCGAGAACGGCTGGACCGATTTTGATGAAACTTTTTGTGAGGGTTAGAGTGGGTCCAGGGATGGTTTATACGGTGGCAGAACGACGCGACGTCTGCCCGGGCCACTAGTAATGTTATAAATCTTTTCAGTGTATTCTACGTGCAATCGGGTTTTTGGTGTAGTAATATCATGGACGTAGTATATTATGTATTAATAAAGTAGTTTATGCAACTGTAATATAATAAGGGTTATTAAAACACGAGTATGGGTTTATCACACGCGGCGACTTTATCATCACATATAAATAAAACAAGTAAGCAGCTAAAACACGTAAGTAGACAAACTAAAAAAAGTAAGTAGATAAATGGAAAATGGCGACAAATCTATGTTCAATTTGCGCAGGTCTGAGCTGCGCGCGCATGCACTCAGGCGGCCCTAGTGTGAAAAAAGAAAAATACATTGACAAAAAGTTTACTGCAAGATTTTATTCAGAAGTTGTACATACTATGGTAAATTTACAACTACGAATATTTACTATACTATTTGCTGAAATAATATTGTGTAGTGTAATATAATTAGGGTTGCCACCCGTACTTGATAATAAAGTATTGTACGTTATTTTCAACTAATTGTACTCTATACTTTATGAGAGTAATAAAGTAAGTACACGAAAATACATTATTTCGCATGATTTGATTTCTTTGAGATTTTGAAAAGTTTTCGCTAAACGAAATATATATCGATTGGGGCTGAATCGATGTCGCGACTGGCCGGAGCCACATCACATAAGCACTAGTTTTAAACAATTTCTGAACGCAACCTAAAAAAGATGTTGTGAAATTGTTTCGTATAGAGATACAAATTTGAATCAAACTGCAAAAAGTAATGAAAATATGTTTTTAAAGAAAACATACAAACTGCAAAAAGTAATGAAAATGTGTTTTAATGAAAACAAATTGTACGTAGGTACTTTTTTTTCTTACCTATAATAACCAATGTACTTTAATTGCAAAAAAAAAAACCGGCCAAGTGCGAGTCGGACTCGCGCACCGAGGGTTCCGTACAACCTTGCAAATTTATGGTTTTCGTCATTTTTCCTTTATCTATGCTATAAGACGTTGCTTCGTACCAAATTTCAAGATTCTGAGTTCACGGGAAGCACCCTGTAGGTTTTGATTCCCTTGCAAGTGTCGAAAATTTGCGGCATAAACGGCTGTATCTTTTGATTGCGTTGGCTTAGAAGTTTGATTTTTTCACAGCTTCAAGGGACAGTAGACCTGAGTAATTGATATAAATTTCAGCTTCATACCTCCACGCGTTCCTGAGAAAAAGGGTCTTGACAGACGGACGGACGGACGGACAGACGGACAACAAAGTGATCCTATAAGGGTTCCGTTTTTTTCTTTTGAGGTACGGAACCCTAAAAAGGTGACAACCCTAATTATAATGTGGGTGTAAGTAGTAACTTTACAAAAAACCACAGAAATGAGATTTTATCCAAAGAAACTGGCACAGTGTTTCATTATTAATTAAACAATTATTTTACGCAACTGGTATTTAAGAAATCCCACACAAAATCCGTATCGTACGGTACGTTTTGTGTGTGCATAATGATCGTTCCTATGTGTCAAATTTTGGAAATTCAAATATTACGATATGAAACACAATTACAGCACGGCCGTTTTAACTTGACAGCTCTGAAGTTGCGTAAATGGCTGCGCAGTAACATTTTTTAGCGACCATATGGCGGTAGGAGGGGGATTTGCGCAGGCGAAGCCTATGTTCAGAGAAGCCAAGTTAAAACGGCCGTACTGTACTTGCTAGTAATTGTAATTCACAAAGATCCATTCTTGGTCAAAGATCACTACGTGTATAAAACAAAGTCGCTTCCTGTCTGTCCCTATGTAGGTATGCTTAGATCTTTAGAACTACGCAACGGATTTTGATTCGTTTTTTAAGAGATAGTGATTCAAGAGGAAGGTATATATATATATATATATATATATATAATACATGCATATTATAGTAGAGAAACACTGATAATTTTAGAGGTTTCTAATGTAATTTCATAAATAAACACATTGTTTGCGCTTACTTTGCAAACGATGTCTGAACCCTACGAGATAGATCAAAATAATGTACTACAGTTAAAAAGGTCTACAAAAATGGTATATGTCTATCACTAAGGGATAACCCACAATAACCATTTTTATTCCTTTACTTTTTAAGAGAAATAATGGCGTATTTACGAAGCGATTTCAAGCAAAACAGCATTTATCTTTATCCAATTAAGTAGGTACCTTAAATACGTTTAATAGAGATCAGTATGGCCCTTTACAGCATGTAATTTAAATGAATATTTTCGAAGATATTACAGATTTAAAATACAGGGACAACGCGGTTGCGGCGGTACCGGACCCATAGCGCGTCGAAGGCCGCGCTTCGCCATTATTATAATTATCACTTTTCAACACACTTGCTCAAAACGACGTTTTTATTCCACCGATTTTTGGCTCATAATCCTAGATATTAAACACGCGTGCTTTTTTAGTATATTATTGAACGAGTGCCTTTAGTTTATTAACCCGACCACTTTACATTTATACTCAGTATCAAGTCGTAAGTAAAAGTGGTTTTAACTTTTTATTTTAGCAACAAACAGTATTTATGCGAAAAATAACAGTAAATGGTAAATCCAACTTTATTATTAAAAAATAACTTAAATTCATTAAAAAAATCTGTAATTTCTGTTTTAAACATTACATTTCAATTTAATTATATTTTAAATCGTGGCTGTTGGCCGATCTAGTTCGCACCTTAGCCTTGCGCGCGCATCGGTATCGCGGCAAGAAAAAAAAACAACGCGCCATTTTTCGTAAATAATTGTCGGCTTTGACGAAGTTTGGATTAATTGTGAAGTTTAATATTAACAAAAATGTCTACTACAATTGAAGAAAATGAAGAATTAACTCCGCCGGACATACGTAACAAGGCGAAAAACGCGTGCGATAGTCTTTTGCCATCAAAATCGAGTGAAATGTATTTAGCGACCTATGAAATTTTTTTAAAATGGAAAACCGGCAAGAACGCTCATTGTTTCTCAGAAAAACGTCGTTTTGAGCAAGTGTGTTGAAAAACGTCGTATGAAACACGTGTGCCTGTGACCATAATATACGCGACTTTCTTATGGCGCACTCGCTTTCGCTCGTGCTCACACAATATCGCCTTGTACACCCCGGCCGTTATAACTTGACCACTCTGAAGTTGCGCAAATGGCTGCGCAGTAACATTTTTTAGCGACCATTTGGCGGTAGGAGGGGGTTTGCGCAGGCGAAGCCTATGTTCAGAGAAGCCAAGTTAAAACGGCCGTAGTGTATATAATGGTCAACTTAGCACACTTGTACCATAATGTACTATTATGATTAGCAGCGCAGCGATCGCAAGCGTTTATCGGAGTTCTCTAGCGAGGAAAATAACAGTTAATGCACCCGTGCGAAACCGGGGCGGGTCGCTAGTTATATATAAAAAGAGGTAGATATCTTACCAAAGCACGGAAAGGCCGACCAATGTAGATAATTGGTCTAATTTTATTTAGTCGCATTCTAGTAGCGAATGTTCTGATTTTTTACCGAGCGGTATATCAAGCGCAACTCTTGACACATAGCTGTCTCTTTCTTCGTCATCATTCGTTCCGTATCATCTTTTGCCGTCTTTGTTGTATCCTATAAATACGCTAAGTGGTAAGTATAGAGGTACCTAAGTATACATGTTGTAGCCACTTGTAGCGGATCAATATCTAAACCCGCGCAGTATAAATATAACTCATATTTACTTTAATATCTTTGATGGTTGGTAGTGTTGGTAGGTACCTAATGTTCGGCTGATCAACGTTAACAATGCCAGATGAGGGCAGGTGCGGAGTGAAGTAAAAGTGTAGTTCGACAGAGATCCAGGTCTGTGGTAGTTCGTATACATACCGTTGTATGTTGTTCCTCTTGTATATTGTTTTGTTTTTTTACTTTTACAAATAATACAACTGTTGTTGCTAGCGTTTGTTGAAACCCAATCCAACACAAAACTTTTCTGAGTACAAAGGTTGTCTGATAATGTACCTACACATCGTATATAAATAACATGAAACATCTTTCGTGACTACATAGATCAAACAAAGTTATTTTTCGGGATGTAGGTACCTACCTACCTATGCGAAATCACTTTCCAGGCGCAAACAATAGGAAATGAAATTCTTACAAATATTTCTTTAACCGGGCACTAGAATGGGTGCGCTGGAATAAAATGCAAACTGCAGATAGTCCAGTTAATAGCTCATGGGATCTAGTACTCTCCAGGGCCAGTTTAGTGATTCCAGTTAAAATTCAGCGCTGGACTGTAATACTACTCGAAACCGGCCACAGTAAACTAAAACAAAATGCACGGACTCAAACAGCTGCAGGCTTTATTAAAACGTATTACTTACCCCTCTTTTTTGGCAGGAGTAAAAATCTCAACACTCTACATAATATGAACAAATATTTAAAACTTGGAAACGCCACCTATGGAAAAGTTAATATTAACAGAAACCTGCATTCACTTTGGACGCGTTTTCATATTAGTTTTCGTACGAAATTAAGTCAAGTCAAAAACGCATCCAAAGTGCAATTAACCTTTATTCCTGTATAACAATAACTGTGTCTTAGATAGATAGCTTGACTTAGCTATGAGCACCCCTCAATAGAGGAAGTTAGTCGTACTTAAATAAAAATATTTGCCCTCTATCAATAATAAAGTAAATTTGATATCGCCACCTACAGAGAAGTAAACGGCACTAGAAACCAGTAGGACCTACCCAGATTTCTGTTAAATACAATGATTTTACGTCTAATAGAAGTTCAAACAGATGACATTGATACACAGATATAGACGGCGTGCCTTTGAGTTGGAGCACACCTCAATAGATGGCGGTTACTACAAATCAAATGGAACGCCATCTATGAACAGTCTAAAATAACTGTTTAAGCCATCTGCATATAGCTAAGTGGTATCAAAACCTGATAGCTACCTAGCTTTTCTTCATGAGGGTTTGTAACATAATTTGAAACACATTTGAGACGAATAGTTTTCCATAGAGGGTGATAGCAAACAAAATTTTACGCCCTCTATTATCAGTTTACTACACTTTTTTATTAGCGCCACCTAAAAAGAAATACACGGCACCAGAAACCTGCAGTATCTTGATCATACGTGTTCGTATCATAATAGTGCACTGATGTGAGTCGCCCTCAATAGAGGGCGCTACCAAGAAATTAAATGAAATGCCATCTATCAACAGGCTACTTTGTTAACGCCGTTTATATAAAACTAGCAGCGCCCCACAGTTTCACCAGCGTAGTTCCGATTCCCGTTTGAATAGGGGGTTAAGCTATAGCCTTGTTACTCTGGTGTATGTGCTATAAAACAGTAAAGTTTCATAAAAATCGGTCGAGTAGTTTTTGCGTGAAAGAGCAAGTGTTAAAACCTCCAGCAGCTAGCTTTGCTTACTGAAGAGTTCGTATCTAACCAAATACATAAGAGGGACGTCTTGCAATTAATACAGAGCAATCTTCCTTAGATGGCACTAGTAGCAATAAAATTTAAGCGCCCTCTATCAACAGTTAACGGTAACTTTGACAACGCTACTTATCAAGAATGAAGCCTAGCAGCTCATTTTCAACGTTCGTAAACATTAAGCTCTTATCGTCAAAATGCACTCCTATCCAGAATTACTTGCATTTAATTTGACTACCCCTCCATAGACAGTTCTAGTAGCAAACAATATTGTATGCCCTCTATTTAACAGTCAACAGTAACTGCGCGTGTTGACGCTACCTACGGAAAATGAATACTTAGTATTAGAAACATTTTTTTATCTACATGCGCGTTCATTTCGTACGCACAGAGACAGAGCTAGTAGTAGTAAGCAAATAAAATTTTTGCAAATTTGAACGCTATTTATCCACATTTCTCACGCCATTTACAGAGAAGTTATTGACGAGCAATATTTACATGTTTTCTCAACAATAAGCCTATCATGTCTGACTCCACGAAGATAAATATGGCTTTAATATTACCACCGCCACACAGAGGGCATAAGTAGTAAGCAAACTTTAACGCTCTCTAATTAGTAAGTTACATGGCATTATAACCAAACAATCCAATAAGTTTTCTGACTATTGTTTATGGGTATCTTGAAGATCAAGACATAAGAAGAATACTCATAGACAGGATATAATAAAAAAAGCGCAGCTCAGCATTCTCAGCACATCCTGATCAACAACCGGTAAGATGACCCGACAAAACATGTATCGCTGCTTGGATTACTCATTCCATATTAAGTATCAAAACGAAGAAATCTTGTTTTTACTTTAACTAGGAACTAAAAGAGGCAATTATCTAACATTTATATTGGAATTTATTTGAGCCCTAGTACAGCATTTATCCAACTTTAAGTATACAACAACAATGTCATGGGTTACATACACTTGTACTCTTACCTTTAACAGATGGGGATCGCGCTCTGCAGCATCCAGCAACGACTCCGCTTCGCTCAGCCAAGCTACGAACTTCTCCAGAGAGCGATCGAAGTTCTGCAGTGAAGACACCGCCGAGTGTAGCGCCTTGCCTCGCGCGATGATACTAGGGGTGAGAATAGTCCACTGCAGCATTTTATCTCAATTACACAAACATGACATTCATGAATGATTTAAATTATAATTGTAATCTATACTAATGTCATAACTTCGTTTTATAAAATAACTAGCGGAATATTATAATTATAATATCACGGGATTTTATTAATCATACCCCATTAATTAAATTATATATATATAATAATAATAATATAATATATATTGTTTAGCACATAATAATTTTATGGTGTCCGTATTAAATAATTAGGGAGATGTGTCATGACAGGATTTGTAGTTTGTAGTAGAAGCAAACCCCTGACACTTCAAATAATCGAACCGATTTAATCACTAACTAATGAGTGCCATTGAGACAAATGAGTGACCCGGCCCGAAAATACTGATGATTCGTTGTGGGCGATGATTAACCTCTCAGACCATGAATCACAGACACAATAGATTTTTAATCGTTTGTTTTGTGTCTCGGTTCCAATTTGAACCGGCGGTTCTTAACTGAATAATGAGGCGTTTTCCACGGCAGTTTTCACGAATTTCATATAGATGGCTCTTAAAAAAAATCTAAAAAACCTTCTTGCTTGCCTTCAAAAAGGTATCGTAAGAAAAATTGGCTCTCATTTAAAGATTATAGACAAAAAAAAATAGACCTCCTTATATTATGTCCACAACATTTAAAAAAAACTGATTTGAATGTGTTATCCTATATAAGCTGCTTTTTAGGGTTCGATAGCCAACGGGACCCTATTACAAAGCCTCCGTCAGTGGGCTGCATCCTATGGCTGCATCTCATGAACCATAGACAGTTAAAATATTCACGTTTTCATAATTAAAAATAAATATTCTGTTATCTTCCACATCGAAATATAAGAACTATATTTCTGATGACTGTTTTTCTGTCTTCTGCATCGTTAAATTCAATTAAAGGATCTCTTGGGTCTGAATTCTCATTCTCAGATTTTGAACCTGACAAAGTGTTTTGTTCCTTTAAAGAAATAAACGTCATGTATTCCTTTAAAGATGGATGGATGAATACCAAGAAAAAAATTGAAGGTACTGCATGTCTCTTCAAGTAAGTATCTTTTCTTCTTAACTGCAAAAGTAGGTAATGTTATTACCAGAGATGTATGTACAAAATAGTTCAAGAAATGTATTTAAATACAAAATGCAAATACTTTTTGATTTATAATATATTATCTATTCCTCAACATCAGCAACACTGCTACTTTCAGCCATTTATCTTCTATTTTACTGAAACAATTTTCTGCTTTATGTCCTACCCAAAAACATTTTGTGCATTTTATTAATGGTTAATGGGCCATTTATACGAGGCCAATCCACTAAGACAAGCCACTAAGACAATCCACTAAGACAATCCATTGAAAAGCGCAAATTCGAATCGTTCATTTACACATAAGCCAATCCATTAATTATTTTTTTTATTTATTCCTTTAGGGAAAGGCAAAGAGATCGAGCCCATACAGCCTCGTCTGTTGTAAATAAAAGGCTGGACGATTCACAGAAATACAGATAAATTAAAAAATATATATGTATTCGATGAACATAGGTAGTTATGTAAAATAACCAAATAAAAGTAAGACAAACACGTCCAAACCAAATTAGAGTTTTTTTTGACTGAACTCATGAACTGAGTATCTAAATTTCTACAGTTAACGATGGAACATGTACGCATGTTGAAAATAACAAGTGTTATGTTAAGTTTGTACCTCTAGTTAGTAAGCGACCACCGTTTAGTTATAGGTGAACCAATGTGCCTGTGTCTTTACCCCACTCCTACAGAAGGAGGGTAATGTTGGGTAAAAGAGGGTAACGGGTGTATGTATGTAAGTATGTGAGTCTATTTCGTTTGTGCTGACTGTAGTTGAAGAGCTATTTGTTGCTAGATTCGTCAAGGCGTCATATAGGCAAACGTTATAACCCGACTACAACCAGGAAGAGTAACATTTTTGTAATTGTTTAAGTGTTCAGTACCTTTTATGATTTTTAGGGTTCCGTACCAAAGTGTGCCAACAGCAGTTAAAACAGCACCCTATTACTAAGGCTTATTTGTCCGTCTATTGCAGGGCTGTATCTTTTTAACTACAAAAGGTAAACACTTACCTAGTGTCTATTAAATATGGCCTTTATTATTACAAATAATTTAATTTTAAAAAAAGTTAAAAATTAACTTAAAATACTCGAGTTATTCCAAGTGGAATAAGTCTAGTACAATTTCGACCGAATAACAGCTCGCGTTCATACTAACTGACATGTTAAGGACATGACGTCAAGTTAGAAGCCTCACCATGGAATTGAGCTGTTCTGATAATGTCAAACAACTCTTCCTAAATAGTGCCAAATAGTGCCCGAAGCATATAAATAGTGCTATCATACTTTCGGAGATATTCAGGTCGTTCAGTGAGGCTGCTATCTTGACGTCAAGATAGCAGCCTCATCTCAGCACACAAAAACCACAGCACTGTTCTTGAAGAACTATATACCAAAAAACTCTTCTTAAATAGTGCCTTGGATTTGCAAAGTTTCAGAATTAGTGCTTCAAAGGAACCGAAGATATTAGGGTACATTGATGAGGCTTCCAACTTGACGTCAAGCTGGAAGTCACATCATCAACGAGGAAGAATTTCGAATCGAGACTAATGCCAAAAATCTCTTCCTAAATAGTTAAATATTTTAATAAATGTATTCCGTATCAAAACATTAACTATTAAATAAAAATAGGTTTTAATATAACTCTTGAGTTGCAGATGTCCATGGGCGACGGACGTCACTTGCCATCGGGTGGCCCGTCTGCTCGTTTGCCCCTTTTTTTATCATAAAAAAAAATATATATATATATATAGATCTCCGCTTAGGCTTCAAAGTTTTGTATGAAAATATTCCCAATGCCCCCTCTATGCCCTATTATATTTAAATCTCTTTAGTTAGAAGTAAAACAATAATGTATTTTAAAATATACGAGTATGAAGTTTGAAGTCATTTTGAATGTCCATGGTTATGGCCACGGTTATGGTTATCACCAGAACTTAAATAATCCTGAATTTACTCAAATTAAACGAAACGAGTTTCTTGTGAGGATGTGATTCGTTCAAGTAAACGCCGAACATTTGTAAAACGTATATTATAAAATAACAATTGGTTTTTCAGCAAGGGCTACAGTTGCTAGACAACGTAATAATGTAATAGATATTCTAAACCTAAACGGACATGCGCAGTGCCTCACTAACATTTCCGGCTATTGAAAACAAAACAATTATTAGTGGAATGGCTTGGCTCGGGACGGGAACAGACGTTCACACGAAGCCAATCCACTAAGCCAATCCATTGCGGGAGTGGTGGGGGAAGCAGTAGCGCCACTAAATTCGAAGCCGTTCTATTGCAATGGATTGTCTTCGTCAATGGCTTGAGGACAATCCATTGCAGTGGATTGTCTCCATTTACACGGGGCCAATCCACTAATCAATGGATTGTCTTAGTGGCTTGTCTTAGTGGATTGGCCTCGTATAAATGGCCCATTAGGACAGAGTAAAAAGCTATGCTCTCTCTCTTTCCAATTGTAACACTCTGTTATTTTGATTTGTACTGATTTCGGACTTTTGATTTGGGTTGTTGACAATATTACGATTATCTAAATTATTGTTTCTGAAGTGTAACCTCCATAAAATTACCAGAATCTCTACTACTAACTAGATACTGTAAGTAAGTAAGAGTTGGTCTGGATGAGAGCAACGCAACGCCAGAGCTCCGGATTTTGGAGTCCTAAAACTAATGCAATGGATAATGCAATCGCGCATTTGTCAATAATGCCACATTGACTGAGTAGTGACAATTTTTCGTAGTAATTAACTTCAATAAACTTGCTCCTCTTCTTCAGCATTTCCTCCAAGGTCTCACCATAGTTTTGCTTCGAGGGGAAAGCATTCGCTAGCTTTTCTTGCCACTCTTTCCAAGTAAAAAGAATAGAATTTAAATTTTGGTACCATATTTTGCCAGACCTTGGGAGTTTCTGCATAGCAATATGTATGGTGGTTTTGTCATCCCAATCGTACACCGAGGTGTACTCATTAACTTTTTTTCAACCAAACATCAACGCATTGGTTTTTGGTTGACGGGTCAAATTCCGGAAGTATATTTTTATGGTCTACTTTTTGCGAAGGTTTTTCACCATGGGCAGGCAGTTGGGATGCCAAACCATCCCTTATGCAATGAACAATATCAACAAAATCTTTTTTAGCAATGGAGAGAGTACTTGACCTTTCAATCTGTACCGCGTCGTCACGTCGCTCTGCTTTTCCACAATCACGACGTTCAGCTTCGTCTCGTCGGGCGTTGCTGGTCACGCGCCGCTAGGACTGCGACGGCTGGGGCTCTGACGGCTGCTGTTCGAGTGTCGCTGCAACGATCCCCCAAGGGATCAGATGGTCTCGTCGAAGCTCCCTCTCGGACATCTTGACCCGCTCGCGGGTCAATTGCAGCTCCTGGTCCCGTTGAGCTGACTGGGGCTTCGTGTCCGCAGCTGGCTCCAGCTTCGATACTTGCGCTCTGGCATCTCGGTGTGTTGCTTCCAACGACCAGGCGTCTCAGTGCGACGCTATCTTCGACCGGGAGTCTCGAGTCTAAGACGGTACTTAGACCGACTCTGACGATTCGGTTTCTCCATTGTCTGGAACTCGGAAAAAATAAACTACAACTCAAATTATTTTATAAAAAAAAACTAAAGAACGTTCCTACAGTTTCTCTTCCTACTTCTCTTATGAATAACTTACATAATTATAGGGCCACACAAGATATCATATTCAAATAATTGTAAGTAGTTAAATAGAAGTCTTGACCTTAATTCTTGAATCGCGGCGGTTTCATTTTAAATTTACCAAATTATGTAATGATGGCCATAAGACTAATGGTCGAACAAACACTAATATGATTTATCTAATACTAGCGACCCGCCCCGGCTTCGCACGGGTGCAATGATAATACTAAAACCTTCCTCTTGAATCACTCTATCTATTAAAAGAAACCGCATTAAAACCGCATTTAAAGATTTAAGCATACAAAGGGACATACGGATATAGGGACAGTGAAAGCGACTTTGTTTTATACTATGTAGTGAGTAGTGATATTCACATAATCGTACTATGTCAATGAGGGCAAAGAAGATAAAGATTAAAAGTATCATACTAGAGCAGAGTTCAAAACTATAATAACAATTATTTAATGGAATGTACATACTTACGTTATTACTTGGAGTATCCCACTTCTGAATTGTGAGACTTTACAGCAAATACGTCGTAGAACGGGTGCTGAAATGACTGTACTCTTTTGTAGTAATTTATTTTCTGAACACAACACTACTTTACAATTCAACAATCCGTAACAAAATGCCCTGCTGTCCAGAAATCCTCAACGAACTTGCCTTTTTTTAGCGGGAAAAATAGATCTCTGCGATTTCTCCACGTCGATAAACGTCCAATAATCACAGAGCGTAAAAACAAAGCATTTTCTTGTTTCAATATAAGTACTTTGATATTTAATATGAGTATAATTATGTAAATTTGTATTAAATAAATGAAAAATAGAAATATAATAATATTTTAATAACTAACCCAAAAAGGTTGGAAGAAAATCATTAGGAGAGAGAAACTTTTTCCTTAAGCGTCTTGACCTAACCATTATCAAATAAATTTTGGGACACAATTCACGCCCAGTTATTTAGTCCAAAACTAGGCCGAGCCTGTGGGTATCTTCGGGTAGTACAAAGGTAGTACCCAATTTTAAAGAAACTGATTATATGGATGTCAATTCACTACGTAAGCCAAGTTTTAGGGTTCCGTCACAGTATAATAAATAGTACTAGCGTACAGTATGGCCACTCCCTGCCTCCCGCTAAAAGTGCCTGCCGTCACCCCGCGCTTGGTAACCTCACAGTCACCGGCTGGCTAGGACGAGACGACGACGCGGTGCGCAGAGCATGGTACGCGTTCTCACACAAGCATGGTACGCGTTCACCTACACGAGCTTAGACTGTCTGTGCGTAGCAACGCGTTTGTTTCATACATTTTATCGCTTGTGTCCAAGGTGTGGTTCCGTAGTCAGCGGGATCCTATAGGCTATATCTCTTGAGCCGTAATAGATAGGCAGTTAAAATATTCGTGCCTGGTTGTTTAATATTTATTTAGGTATGTTTATCAGTTGTTGAGTAGGTTGCCATATATATGCTCTGCCTAGTGGTATGGTTATTTATGGGACTAAATAATCGTGTGTGAATTGTGTCCCACAATTAATGTATAAGTAATTCATACGTATAATAAATTATACAAACCCAACAGACATGTCTATGAAACGCGACCTCCGAAGGTAGGGCCACTACCAACTGAATATAAAGAAATAAGTACCTGTCGTTCAAGTCACTGTATCGGTTGTTGATAGATTCGGTGGCACGCTTGATGCGCGTGGTGTCATCATTCCGGTACACCGCAATCAGCCTTTGCGTCATCTGCCCGAACAGCTCGATCTGATGCTTATACTGATGCACCTCCGCGTGGAACGACTGATCGCAAAAAGTAAACAAAACATTGGGGGCGATTCTGCTTTACACTGACTAAAGTAATTTTAGTTTAGTCCTGTCTTGATCTTACCTCAAAAAAAAGGGATACAAGATAACCTACCGAATTTATTCCTGTCAGAGGTTGTATTTTAGTCAGCAATAAACGCGTTATCTATGAAATGCCTTAGTTGACAGGACTAATTTTAATTTGCCAGGACAAAATATCTCTCGTCTCTTTTCTTTTCTAAATTTCAAAACGACTTGACTGATTTCGCCTTTTCGCAGATCTTTTTTTGTGTTCGTATTTTTCCGGACAAGATTTGTATGAAAGTTATTTTGCAAATTTCCCACGGGAACTGGAAAAAACGGGGCCCGCACGGCACCGCCTCTGCGCGCTGGTTTACTTAAATTATTTTATTGACAGTCAACGGAGTTCTGTAGATGTAAGGATAAATAATCCAGTGTCAAGTTTACTTTTTGCTCTCGCAGCTGCATCTCGAGCACGTCAGCGGTGTGTCCGGGCGGCGCCATGGTCGCCAGCCGCGCCTCCATGCGGCTGAGCCAAGCGTCAGAGTCGCGTCGCCGCGCCTCGTAGCGCTGCGAGTCGCCCAGCATCGCGTCCAGCTGCGCCTTGCGCTGCAGCACGCGCGCGTTTGCTTCATCCCAATGCTCGCGCAGTGCAGTCACTGGAATCGACATGTTAATAAATTTACTACATTGATCAAAATGTACTCTTTTTTATTGATCTTAGAACCGAAGGACTTAAGAAGCTGTAGTTTAGATTGTGGGTAGCTTTTTGACACAGGTACCTACTAAGAAAGCTCTTATAGAAATTCCCACGGGAAATCGCGGGCAATACCACTGGTAGGTACCTGTATCTGCTAGTGATATATATAGGCATGAAATTAACAGATTATAGAAGTTAAATTTTACTGGGTAGGTAGGTACTTCGTATGAAACTAGATATAGATGAATATACCTACTAATAATATTACAAATGAATTATAATCTCACTGGAAGCGGTTTATTCGAAATCCATGTATATTAATGATATCATTGCGGTATTGCGAAGACGGTGAAAATGTAAACAATATCTAATATTCATCTTATACAGGAAAACCCTTATTTACTCGCCGCTGTTGCCCACGAGACGGGCCGCAGTTTAATAATTATTGTAAAATTGTGGACGGGCTATATGATAAGGCTATCAGGTTACATGTAACTGCAGGATTAGTTTGGTTATTTATATTCATAATTTGGATTAAAGATACCTCTTTAAAGTATCTTGACTACTTACATTAAACAAATAAGTGATGAATACAAAACATTTTAAAATACGCACCTAAAAATACACAAACTACACTGAAAAAAATGTCATTTCGGCGTAATCATAAAATAACGTGACGTTGGTCTAAAACAGGTGCATTATCGTAAAATAAGGAAATAATAGGTTAATACTATGCTTTAATCGAAATATATTAGTTGGAATCGAATTGTTTGAGTAAGTAATGCGATATTATGATTCTTAGCATCGTAAAAATTTGTCACACAATATAATATTCTCTTCTTCAAATAATAACTCACTGTACTATAAATTTGTATGATATTGATAAAGTAAGATTATAATTATAAAACACAATGACACCGTCGCCGTATTTTTATAGATTTCCTAGTTGAATATGAAGAAGTATCACCGAAAATACGATGAAGTCCTAGCACCACATTTAATTTTATAGAATAATGTGAATCCTACTAAAATTGATTACAGAATCTTATTTTTAGAGTAAGCATCATATTAATATAAGTGATGATTACTAAAATACGACTACAGAATCTCATCTATGAGTATGCATAACATTCTGTGTGATTCCTTAAAAATAATATGATGACAGCACTTTCGGCGCTAGCTCCAATCGCTCCATTCCGCTCACATAATTATAACAAAGACATGATATTTTTTAATTTAATTTTTTTAAGTCTGAAACTGGAGCATTGTCGTACAATAAGGAAAAAATAGGTTAATATTAGATACGCTATAATCGAATTAATAAGTTAAGGTGGAATAGGTAATGCGATATTATAATACTTAGCATCGTAAAAATTGGTCACACAATATAATATTCTGTTTTTCAAATAATAACTCACTGTACTATAAATTTGTATGATATTTATAAGTAAGATTATAAACATAAAACACAATGACACCGTCACCGTACTTATATAGATTTCCTAGTTGAATATGAAGAAGTACCTATCACCGAAAATACGATGAAATCCCAGCATCATATTTAATATTACAGTCATATTATTTTATTCGCTAAGCATATTAATATAAGTGACACTACATAGAACGCGCCAATAGACGGCCGAGTTCTAAACCGCGCTATCGAAGTTTTCTAATGAGTTTGTATAAATACAACTGTCCAACATCAACCGTTGGACCGCGGTCCCCAGGCACGATCACTTCGCCGTGCGGAAGATCTTCCCTTTTCACGATGGAGATTCCACCTCCATACTCTTCTGACCCTCGACACCTGGACTAACTGGATATATGAGGAAGTCATCGGCAAATAGTAGAAAAATAATAGTGGAACACACTAGTGTTAACGCACACGTAACGCAAACAAGTGTTGTCATACGTTCTCGATAGATGGCACCATGGTCGAATTAAAACACACTATCGTTTGACTCAGGGTTTAGATATATATTAAGTAGTTAAGATGCATTTGACATTATATCCACTCCAACATTGTTCGCAATGTTTCATTAGTAGAGAGAGAGGTTCCCCGGCTCTCTTGGAAACCTTTGCAATATCTGTATCAGGGAATTCACAGGCATATAGTGGACGGCGGCGCCCGGCTCTTTGTCTGTCGAAAACACCTTAATTTAAAAAAAATCCTATCTTCTCTGTTTTTTAGTTTTATTTCACCTCTGCTGACGCCTCACCGAGCCTAGCGTGTTACAATTTTACAAAACTGGAAATATGAGGAAGTCCTCGATAAATATTAAAAAAAAAAATAGGACATAACTGGAGGTACGAGGAAGTCATCGATAAATAGTAGGAAATATAATAGTACGTAACTCGAGATATGATGAAAGCAAACATAAATAGTAGTAAACATAATCACATTATGTATGCTCGTCCGACTAAAGCCATGGTGACAAGTCATCTTAAATGCAGTTATCATCATCAGACATGTTATCATCTTTCTTTTTGGTGATATCAGTATGCTCCGTCCTTGAGGTGAATTCATCTTACATAAAGCTGATTTCACGTCTTTTATGATTACCAGTTTTCTCAGTGTATATTTTGCGTGTAGAGGGATATATAGTTTGATTGTAGATTTAAATAGAAAAGCTATTTATTTCAGTTAAGTAGTATTAAGCCTACAAAATTTAATAGGTACCTGCCTATAGAGAACACAAAAAGTACCTATCAATAAATAATTATAAGTAGTTCATGAAAACTAGAAAAACAAGATTTTTTACCTGTGTATGGCAAGCGTCATAAAAAATTTAATGAGTCCAAACTCGCGGGGTTTATGAGTAGCTAAAGAAGAGTTGCGATATCCACCTTTTGGCTACATCATCAGATCAGCTCGGAGGTACTATGATATTGCATTGCCACCGAACTTACATAAGTACTTATGCCAAATTTCAGGTTAATCGGTTGAAGATATCTGCTTCAAAATTGAGTTGTAACATTCCACCCGCATATAGAATATAAAAGCTTGTAAAATTATAAAACCCGGCTTTTGCGTAAAAGGCAGCGGTGAGCTCCAAGTAACGAGGTATACTTACTATGCAAATGGGATCTCATAATCAATATGCATAATTTTAGTAAGAGCTAAAAATTTTAAAACCACATAATATGTGAAATGAAAATCGTTCAGCACACAGTTTCAGTTAGAGTCTAACAAAAACTGAGTATGCAACAACCCAGTCCAATATTACACCAATAAATAATTTAATTTCCGTCTCGCCAAGCCTGGCCTCATCGGTGGAAATACAACTTAACTACCCAATGCGTTGAAACCTTATTGCTGCTATCGGACTGTATGCAATAATCACTCAAGTTGCCTAATTGTCACTAACCTTCATTATCTTACCGGTAGGAACAAAAAGGCGTGCTGCTTCTTACCGTAGTCCTTTGCTCAGTACCGTTAAAATTAAATTAAAATTGAATTTTACAAATCGCAGACACGTCATTATCTAATGTATAGTATGAGCTAATAAATTAACAAGAAAACTAGTATTGTAATCTTTAGAATGGAAGCACTTCTCGTTGGATTACTTAAACATAAGTTTAGTAATACAGTCTTTATTAACCGGTTAATATGTTAAAATTACACGCAACACACCGAACCTTTTAATAGAGACCTCAAATGTAATAACTGTGGACTCGTTTTGGACACAGGAAAGCCAGTGATGTGCGCTGAAATATAACAGTTATACACAATATACTAAAATAAATATAGGTACATACAGAATAAAATACAACAAACAAATTATGAAAAAATACTACACTGTGTCTAGTTATACATATATATTTTTTATTTTTGCGGTAGTGTAGGTAGTTATCGACTATAGGTTTATCGACTATAGAAATAGTGTAGATAAAAAACGCCATTTTTTTCCATTTTTGTCTGTCGGTCTGTACGCATCACCCAAGAACTGATGGGCGGAATTTACTGAAATTTGGTGTTCAGATAACGAGTAACCGGGTCAACCATCTAGGGCACTATTTGTTCCAGGTAATTACCTGGAATAAAAACACCTACATACCATATTTCAAGTTTCTAGGTGTTATCGTTTTGGAGTAGTCATAGTGTGTTAATAGGTCTATGGGAGTAGTACGTATTTATCTCTTCAACCAGTTTTTTTTTATTTTTTCGTGAAAGTGAGACATTTTCCCTAAAAGTACCCTTACTATTGACCTCAGCTATTATTAGTCAAACTTCATCAAAATTCGTCCAATAGTTTTTGTTCGTGATCCGTGCACTGACAGACAGGCAGATAAAAATATTTCATTACAGACACGGTCTCGTTACAGATTCATTATATATCATATAATTATTAAAGGGTATTTGCACTGCACTAAGCTTTTATGTGAGTTCAACCTTTTTTGAATAAAATCGGATTACTCAACCCGTCAACCCACTGGACATTCCCACTGGAGGTGGACGGGGAATTCAAGTTTACCCGTACCCAATAAGATAGTGTATACCGAATTAAGTATACCTAGTAATCGATTAACTAATTAATTCAATAAATTCAAATAAATTGAAACAAAGATTTAAGTATTTTAATGAATTTGAAAAGCCATTTAAATAATTTAATTATGTATATCTGAAATCAGAAAATGCTCTACATTTGATTATTTAAAAAGGCGATTCTGTGTGTCGCTAGACGCTCGGCTGGTTGCCAAGTATTGATCAAGGCAGGCTGTGGCTATGACTCGCTGGCCGGTCAAATAAGCTGTCGTTTCTAATCAATAAAAACAAATAAAATTAGGCCTCATCTTACGCAAATGATGTCTTAAGAAGATTAGTTTCAAAGCTACCCACTTCCTGGCTTAATCAGCATTTACGCAAGCCTCAGAAACAATGCTACCTTAGAATATAAATACTAACTTGACTGCTTCTCATATCAGGTTAACTCAATCTACATTTTCACTATTTGAAACGAATGTTATAAATACCAGAGAAGCGTGTGTCTGTCAGTTATAAACCACTGATAATTAAATTTGATGGGAAGATAAAATGACTTCTTTTTATCCTGAAAATACCGAACGTAAAGGAGTAGAAGCTATCAGTTCTGAAAGTTGAGGTAAGATAATATTATAGGTTGAAACCTAATGCTTCTGCAGAAGTAGGTACCTAAATACTAGCGAAACGGTATTCACACAAGTGTGCCCTTCATATCAAGCCAAGCCTACGCCATCATTTGTGATTACAAAGCTATGCTCGCGGATAATCAACAATGCTATTACTACCACAGTTCTCTCAATTTTCAAATAAATAACATAGCTCTGTTATTTTACAGTAATGGCAAAAGCGAAACCGATAGTAGAAATTGAAGGGTGAATAAACAAAGCAAAAATTTAATCTAAAATCCAGTATTCATGAATTTTTTATCGAAATTTTGTTGGGACTAAATGGTTTTTCACAAGATATATTTTAATGTTCTGAATCTAACTGTAGAAGGAGTACGTTAATAAATAAGAAACTGCCTGAGTTTAAAAGGTATTAAAAATATTACTCATGTTTTGGTGCAGTTAGCTAAAAGTGAAGCACCTCATTCCGAGACAAATGCGAAACTAGCACAATACGTCAAATTGTTTAGGCTAAAAGAGACCACAACGGAATATGATCACATAATTTCATACATATATACATCCAAAAATATACCCTCCATCTGGTTCAGTCTGGTAATAAAGCAAACTTGAAAATGAGCAAAGTTAGCAGATCGAATAACGGGCTAGATATACCTTTGCTACTCCTTTGGACTTCGTCGGCTCTGCTCTATATATATGTTACGGGCAACGTGATTAACTAGGCATTATTAATATGGACCGGCCATTATTAATAATGCCCAAGAGTGATGTACAAAGTGATTAATTTATCACTTTGATCGGATATTATTAATAATTCCCGACGGCCTGTGGTCTATGTAATAAGTCAGTGTTTGAGATAGCTTGAATTTATCACTTGGACCGGGCAGTACGAATAATTCCCTACTTGTAGCCGGGCAGTGACCGTGGCTGTTGGCGAGGGACGCGTACGTGCGGTGGGGCCCCCCCCCACCGCACGTACGCGATCGTTAAGTTAATATTACTCTTCGAAAATGTGCTCGAAGAGACTCTCATTTTGTAACTGTAGTGGTAACTGCAATTCAAAACGTTGTAAATGCAAGAAATCAAATATTCTTTGCAATTCCAAATGTCACAAAAGCTCATCTTGCAAGAATAAATAATTCTAAACTTAATAACTTTCCTACACAGTCCTTCATTATTAGATATTTTTGTTGATTTTTCTCAGTTTACTTAAACTATTGTTTTTTAGTAATATTCTTATCAAAATAAAAGTAGGTAACTATTATATTATTAAATTTTAACTGTTTATTTTTTAACAAATAATATGTTCAATAGTTTATTTTTTGTTGTCTTTTCATTAAAATTTTAAAAGTTTAATTTCATTTAATAAACAAAAACAGTACAGTTCACCTAATTTATTACTTTGTCCAAGATAGGGGGTTCATTATTCATAATGGCCGGGAAAAGTGACTAATCATGCTGATTTAATCACATTGTCCAATTGAGTCGGGCATTATTAATACAGACCGGCAATTATTAATAGTACCCGGACTTATCAAATTGCCCGTAACATATACAACTAGCATGTGCCCAGCGGCGTTCCCCGCGCGGATCCAGATTAGGTTTCTAGGTTTTATCGTTTCGGTGTAGTATACGTGTTTCTCTTTTTAACCTGTTTTTATATTTCCCCGTGGAAATGAGATATTTTCCTGTTCCCGCAATAATAGCCCAAGTTACTCCCAGAACAGTAATATTTCCATTGACAAAAGAATTTTGAAAATCGGTACGGTAGTATCAATTCTAGTTTATTCCCGTACCCGAGGGAATTTCCAAAAATCCCTTTATAGTTAGTGGTTGCCTACGACATATAAGACACCTAAATATCATATTCCAAGTTTCTAGGTGTTATCGTTTCGGTGTAGTAGTTATTTCTCTCTATAACCAGTTTTTTTATTTTACCGTGGAAGTAAGCCATTTTCCGCGGTAAAAAGTACCCTAGATGTTGACCCGGCTACTCAGCTATCAGAACACTAAATTTCATAAAAGTTTGTCCAGTAGTTTTTGCCTGATGCGTGCACAGACAGACAGACAAGCAGCCAAAAATTTCAAAAATTAGTGTTTTGATACCTAAAATATCGAAAATTTTAAAAATATTTTATATAGGTACAGACAAGGTCTCGTCACAGTTTTATTATACGTTAAGAATTATTAAAGAGTATTTGCATTGCACCAAGCTTTTATGTGAGTGCAAACTTTTCTTGAATAAAATCGGATTGAGATTTCAAACATATGTCAAAGTAAAATGTAGGTAATTTAAATCAAAAGCCTTAAGGAGCGTAGGTATTGGTATCAACTTTGAAGCAAATCACCCCCCAAAATAACTTCCTACTTCTTTTTAACCCCGTCAGGGGAATAAATTTCAATAAAATTCGAAAATCTTCCATCAATTCTGTTAAATAATGTTTATACAAAATTGTAAGTAGATTGGATCACGTTGTCCCATACAAACTTTGCCCTCCTTTTTCACCCCCTTAAAGGTAGAATTTCGGAAAATCCTTTCTTATCGGATGCCTACGTAATACAAAGAACACACCCTCCAAGTTTCAGGTCTCTACGCTCAGCGGTTTAGGCTATGTGCGTTGATCCGTCAGTCAGTTATTCAAGACAAAGCATTTTATATGTATAGATAGATTGATAGCGGTAGATATCGATGGGCTAAGCTCGCAGTCCACCAATATTTGCAGAGTCTCTCCAACCAAAAGCGATGTGCAATCCCGATATTGCCCGGGCAATGCATACACCCCTATTCGCGATAATATGAGGATGTAGAACAAAAAAATTAATGCAATCCGACTTAAATATATTTTAAATTTTGATTATTATATACTAGCTGTTCTCCGCGATTTCACCCGCGTTGGTCCCGTTCCCGTAAAAAAATATAACTTCCAGAAATGTAAGCTTTCCATTAATGAAATATTTTTTATTGATTCAGAAGTTTTGGCGCCTATTCAATACAAACAACACACAAAAAATCTAATCTTTCCTCTTTATAATACATATTAGTGTAGATATCGCAGGGTTATTGTAAAAGCCGTGATATTATAATTTCACGTGCTTTTGTTAAACAATTCTAAAGAGCAAAGATTGCCTTACGGTTAAACAACCCGCTTCTCGTGATGATAATTAGTGAGGATCGGGATCAAATCCTGGCATGTACCAATGAGTTTTTCAAAAACTTACGTACATATTCATCACTAACTCGGCGGTTAAGGAAAACATCGTGACGAAACCCCGCAGGTTTCAGAATTAATTCTGAGGCATGTGTAACAGAACCGGTCCGGCGATGAGCTCAACGCCTATCACGTTTAGGGGTCGAATATTCTCGTGAAATTTGCGTATTTCCAGAAATGGAATACCTCTGCCTACCTGCTCGAGGATAAAAGGCGTGTTTTTTTTTGACAATCGGTTCCGTTTCATACAATATCACGAGACAATCTAAGTTAGGTACGTTATAATTTCACCAAGCAGATTGAATTAAATTGTAGATAATTACCCTAGTTATTTTTCAATAGCCTAGCTTATCAATACCAGCAACACTTGAATGTACTGGGAAGCCTAGATTAGTCTATCACTGGTGACTCACTGCCCACCGTGCCGTGCTGACCACTATACATTTTAAAATTTTTCTATGAAATTGTGACTATTGAAAGAAGTCCTTGCAATTTATAATTACAGTGCAACATATATAATACACACACCGGCACAATTAGCGGAACAGAAAAAAAAGGGAGTATTTACGCATTTTTGCGTGTTACTGGCCGGCTAAACAAGCTTTTTTTAAATTTGGGTTTTAATTTAAAAATGGAATACTAAGCGACTGCCCTTTTTTTCATTCTTTTGTTTTAATTTTCATTGATTCATTTTTTCCACCGCTTGTCCGTTTTTAGAAGGTTCGTGAATTCCATTTGAAAAGCTTTGAATTGCAGTTTTTGAGGCTTTTGAGTTTTTTCGCATATTGATAATTTACGAGCATCTAATTATGCCTGATTTAACGCCATCAGAAATCATTAGGGCAGATCAAATGAGGAGAAATGGTCAAACCTACAGATCGATTGCCAGAAGCCTTCGTCGATCGTTATCAACGATTTATCGTAGCATCCAACGATACAGATTGACGAATGCTCTAGTGAGAAGGAGAGGACAAGGCCGGAAAAGGTGTACTTCAAGGAGGGATGACCGTTTTCTCCAACTTCAAGTCCGACGGAACACGAGACTAACGGCGGTGCAGGCTCGAAATTTACTGGAAGAGGTACGAGCAGTAAGGATGAGTGAGCGGACAGTTCGTAGAAGATTCGAAGAAGTGGGTATAGGCTCGTATGTGCCCGCCAAAGCCCCAAAACTTGAGAGACATCATCGCACAAACCGTCTACACTTTGGTCGTGAACATCGTGATTGGGACTTCGACGACTGGGGACAGGTTCTTTTTACTGATGAATGCAGAGTTATGTTAAATCAAATTGATGGAAGGCAGCGAGTATGGAGACGCAAAGGAGAACGGTATATCCAGTCTAATTTTGAAAATACAGTTGCATATGGCGGCGGTTCAATTATGGTCTGGGGAGGAATATGTTTAGGAGCTCGTACGGAGTTAGTAGTGGTCGATGGCGGGAATCTGAATGCTGATCGGTATATCAGGGAGATTTTAGAAGAACATGTTGTGCCATTTGCCCCCTTTATTGGTAACAACTTCATTCTAATGCAGGATAATGCTCGGGCTCACAGTGCTCGCACAGTACAGACATACCTAAACCATGTTGGTATAACGGTGATGGAGTGGCCAGCACGGTCCCCCGATATGAACCCTATAGAACACGTCTGGGACTTGCTAAAGAGGAGTGTAAAGTCAAGAATGCCCCCTCCCAATAATCTCAACGAGTTGCGAAACGCATTACTTGAAGAATGGCAGAGGTTGCCCCAAGAAACCATTGATAACATCATCCGCAGCATGCCCAGACGGATGGAAACCCTCATCAGAGCACGAGGAGGAAACACTCGATATTGAACAGTCATTGAAATTGTTGTTAAACTTTGGAAAATCTTGAATTTTCTGCTGTTTCTCTATAATTAAAAATCGAAGAAAAATGCATTTTGTTTAATTTAATTTTTATTTTTATAAAATTTTAAGTATGGTGTTACAAATGAATGTCAAAACATGTTAATTTAATTGTTGTTTCATTTTAAATAATATATTGTTTAAAAATTACATTCATTGTTCTAAATTCCCTCTTTTTTCTCCTTTTTTTTTCTGTTCCGCTAATTGTGCCGGTGTGTGTAGTATTATATTGAAACCTGTGAAAAGGTGTGAGCGTATTTTTTTTAATACTCTCAGTTTTACATTTTATCTATATCTATACATATAATAAAACTCTAACGGGGCCGTGTCTGTACATTAAATATTTTTTTTAAATTTTAACGGTAGTGTATATAGTTATCGATATAGATACCGAAACACCAATTTTTGGAATTTTTGTCTGTCTGTCTGTCTGTCTGTCTGGTTGTGCACGCATCACTCAAAAACTACAGAACGGATTTTGATGAAATTTTGTATGGAGATAACTGAGTACCCGGGTCAACATCTAGGGTACTTTTTATTCCAGAACAATATCTCATTCCTACGGGAAAATAAAAAAACTGGTTAAAAAGAGAAATACGTACTACTCCGAAACGATAACACCTAGAAACTTGAAAAATGGTATGAAGGTGTCTGATATGTCATAGGAAATTGGTATAAAGGGATTTTTAGAAATTCCCACGGGAACGGAAATAAAATAAATCCAAGCGGGAAAACGCCGCTGGGCACCCGCTATTTGAAATATGGTATGTAGGTGTCTTAAGTATGTTGTAGGCAACCACTATGAAGGGATTTTCGGAATTTCCCACGGGAACGGGAATAAACTAAATCCAAGCGGGAAAACGCCGCTGGGCACCCGCTATTTGAAATATGGTATGTAGGTGTCTTAAATATGTCGTAGGCAACCACTATAAAGGGATTTTCGGAAATTCCAACGGGAACGGGAATAAACGGAATCCGCGCGGGCAACGCCGCTGGGCATCCGCTATTTTAAATAAAACACAAACACACATGCAAAATGATTCGATCGTGTTGTGATCTTCACTTACACTATAAATTACTGTCTATAAAAACAAGCCAAGTACGATTATAAATAGTTGGTTCAGTATCGAGCTATTGTTAACACGTGCTATTTTTTCCGAAGATTGAATTAGCATAACTGAATTTAGGGCTACCTATGGAAATCGTACTATTATTGCTTTTTATTTAAGAAATTCTGTTAGAGAAAACTAAATTACGAATGCTTCAATTTGTAGGGGTCCGTAGCCAAATGGCAAAAAACGGAACCCTTATGGATTCGTCGTGTCTGTCTGTCTGTCCAGTTGTAGGTATGTCACGGCCACTTTTTTCCGAAACTATAAAAACTATGTTGTAGAAACTGGTAAGTAGATGTATTCTGTGAACCGCATTAAGATTTTCACACAAAAATAGAAAAAAATCAAATTTTGGGGGTTCTCCATACTTGGAACTAAAACAATTTTTTTAAATATAAATCCCATGCGTATCTATGGATAGGTCTTTAAAAATGATATTAAGTTTCTAAACTGAATAGTTTGCGCAAGAGACACTTGCGAACTCCAACATGATAAAACTAAAAAATATATATTATGATGAACATAACCATGCAAACTTCCACCGAAAATTGGTTTGAACGGAATCTAGTAAGTAGTTTTTTTATACGTCATAAATCGTAGACCGCAATTTACCTTTCATTCGCTTTTTTATAGATAACGGTATGGAAACCTTAGTGCGCGAGTCCGACTCTCACTTGACCGGTTTTTTATATACTTATTCATATTCTAATTGGGGTGTATGAGGAATTGCGCTTACTCTGTGACGCGTTGTATAACCATTACACAGTATAGCTCTAATCGCACAGGGTGTACTGAAACAGACCTCTTCTTATTTGATTAAACTAAAGACATCGTGCGACGCTTATAATAATTATGAAAGAGACTGACAAATTCTGAGGCACAGCCTGAGAGGAGACGAAAATCAAGATGATAGTAAGTAATTTGCTAATTGCGTGTACAATAGCGACGTCGACGACAGCAGCGGGCTCGCTACGTTTACCGAGCTCTTAGATAAAAGCAAAAAAAAAGGATGATACGGTACATTCATAGAGAGCATCGTTGACATACAACTACACGCGCCCGTGGGTTTTATTTTTTGTTTTAGTGCTACTTGTACACTTCAGAAAAGCACATAAAGGCATTTAATTGTATAACGGTTCAACCATTCAAGGTGTTTCCTTCTCGTCGACTATCACGTACTGTCGATACACCGCGCCGCCCGGCCCGATTGAGACTGCAGCGAATTAGGTTCCTTGGACCTAATTTAAGCGGTCCACGCGCGAGAAGCTAGTACCGTATCTTCCTTTTTGCTTTTATCTAAGGCCGAGCTATATAAAAGGAGGTTTGGAATCTTGAAAGATGTATTTTTGTAAAATGCCAAAAAAAGGTACTCAAAACTTAACTATAGCTTATTTTACATAATAGGCCTTTATTGTAAATCAACATCTACACTTCTACCTCTACACTAATCTATTTATATAAAATGCTTTGTCTTGAACAAAGAGATTAAAATGTGCTAACTATTATATTTTAATCTCTTTGGTCCTGAATGACTGACTGACGGATCAACGTCCAGTCTAAACCGCTGATCGCAGAGACCTGAAACTTGGAGGGTGTTTTCTTTGTATGACGCGGCGTAAGCATCCGATAAGAAAGGATTTTCCGAAATTCTACCCCCAAGGGGGTAAAAAAGGGGGTAAAGTTTGTATGGGACAACGTGATTCCAATCTTAGAATTTTGCATAAGCCGAACCAATTCATACAATTCTTTCAACAGAATTGATGGAAGATTTTCGAATTACTATTAAAATTCATCCCCTAATGGGGTTAAAAAGTGTTAGAAAGTTATTTTGGGGGGGTGTTTTGCTTCGAAGTGGATATCAATTTGAGTTTTCATAAACATGTGTCTAAATATTTTTCTTTTATTTAGACACATGGTTGAAAACTCAATGGCTGTTGAACTGTTAAAAAAAATCATGGTGCAATGCAAAAACTGTTTAAAATTTATATATGTAGAATAAAATTGTAACGCGAACTGTCTGTGCACGAAATATTTTATGAAAATTTCAGCGGTAGTTAGATAGTTATCGATGCAGGTAAATATCAAAAGACCCATTTGTAAAAAAATTGTCTGTCTCTCTGTCTGTGCACGCATTACGCAAAAGCTTCTCGACGGATTTTGATGAAATTTGTTGTAGAGATATCTAAGTAATCAACATTCAACATACTTTTTACTTTAGGATAATATCTGATTGGAAAGTTATAAAAACTTGTTAAAAAGTCAAAACTCCAAGACAATATCACCTAGAAACTTGAAATATGGTATGCTCAACTACATGTATCTTATATATGTAGAAGGCAACCGCTATGAAGGAAGTTTTAAAAATGCCCACGGGAATGAGAATAATCGGGGTCCGCGCGGGCAACGCCGCTGGGCACCCAATAATATCCAATAAAAAATTATTTCGCAAAATACAAATTATTTTCTTGTAAAATTTTACGAAGATCGGTACCGCGGTTTATCCGTAAAAAGGTAACACGCAAATAGACAAGTTTAAAAATATATCAATACTATTACTACTTACCTACTTAATTAGTAGGTAAATAGGGTAAACTTCGGTAGGGTAAACTATGACAACATTTTTAAAAATCCGAATCCGACGATAACGTGGTTATGGCTCACGACATCGGAAGTAACAACCTTAGTTAAGGCAGAGACCAGTATAAATGAACTTAAACTTAAACTTAAACTTCATTTAAACTGGTCTCTGGTTAAGGGTAGGTAGGTATGTCAAGAGGTGGAGTGATCGGAGAGTAGGTAGGTAGGTACATGATAATATACAAGTTACCGAGTGAGTGGTATATAAATAAAATAAATAATCATACACCTTCCATCCCCGAGGGATAGGCGGGCAGAGGTATTCCATTTCTGGAAATACCCACGTTTCACCGGTATATTCTTTGGACCCCTAAACGTGATAGGTGGTGAGCCCATCGCCGGACCGGGTTGCTGTTACACATATTGTCTGAAATTGAATTCTGGGACCTGGGATTACCTAAGCCCTTGCCAGGGTTTGAACTTTTTAACAACGGTATGTAAGCTCCAAGGGTTTAAATAGCGTAAACATGTTTATTTATTAGTAGCAATATTAAAGTTTAACATTTTATGTGACTAATAGAAATTGAATACCTCTGCCAACCTGCTCGATGATATAAAGCGTGAGTTTTTCAAATTATTTTTATGAGTAGGTAATAGAAATTCGGTATTGTAAAAAATACCTAATATCTATTAACTACTACTTTACTATTTATTCTGCACGAACTCGTCTACAGGTAAAGATAAAGATCCTTGAGCGATAGCCAGTCGTCTCTAGATTTTGCTGTTTGAATCCAACTGGGACGACTTAAATTTTGAAGTCGGGCACATTCGTCAGAAAAAAACAGCCTATATATTTTCTGACGAAAAAGGAATCTGACGAATGCGTCCTACACCTATATTTTTGATTCCATCTTCAAATCTATCGGAAGGTTTCTTATTGGTTTTTTTAACTTGTGGACCTTTGCAGTCACAATGTTGGTCCACCTTGTCTTGAAGACGTGCTTCCATGGTCTATGCGTGCTACGTGGCCAGTACCCTCACATGTAGATAGAAATTTATAATTGATGGCCAACTTTACAAATTGACCAATCCTGTTCAATACAACCGCATCAAAACTACCTACGTCACGTCATTTCCCTACCTTAATCTGTTTATATTCTAAAAATCTGTTGCTCCGTTGCTGCGACGGAGAATAATTATGATTGTCAAGATAAAACTCAAAAACTACTGGACCGATTTTAAAAATTCTTTAACCAAGAAAAGCTAGAAGATCCCTGAGTAACGTAGGCTACATTTTATTCCAGAACGGTAACTAAGCGGGCAAAACCGCGCAGAACCGCTACTTCATAATATTATGGCGATTTCAGTACCTACATTGGCCATACAAAATACAATACAGTTGATTTATTTAGGACCTCTGGAGCAGAAATTCGACTGACTAGAGCAATGCGGTAAAAAGGAGAAATCCCCTAGCAAAAAGCACTATACCTACAGCTGGCAGGCGCAGATATGATTAATGTGCCTCTAGAGGGCTTCATTACACTCTCGGCTTTTCAAGCGCAGCCTCTTTAACCGGACTCACGTCGCCGAGCAATACAACCTCTTTTGTTTTGCATGAGATTTTCTCAATGCCCGCACGCAATAGACTACAAGAATTGAATTGACTATAAGATTGCATAAAAACCAATGCAGTGCGGAATAGTATATTACACACTTAGGGAATTAAAATAAGAAATGGCTCAGATCACAAGTAATTGCAGACCGAGGCGAAGCCGAGGTCTACAAACATGTGATCTGAGGCTTTCTTATTTACTTTCCGAGGTGTGTATACTTTTTTTCTTATCGACAGAGGCGGAAAGCGGCAACTTTGTTTAGCGCAGCGGGCCGAAATTTGCCCTTTGAGCCCGGAGATGAAAACTTAATCCATCTATACATTTATAATAAAATTGTAACTGGCCGATCTCTGTACATGGAATATTTTTTGTAATTGGAGATTTCTTTTCTTTAAAATCCCGTCATAGCAGTTGCTTACGACTTATAAGACACCTATATACATACCATATTTCAAGTTTCTAGGTGTTATAGTTTCGGAGTGCGTATTTCTCTTTTTACCCAGTTTTTTTATTATCCCGTGCGAATGAGACATTCTACCACTGTAAAAAGTACTCTAAATGTTGACCAAGTTATCTCCATACCAAGTTTTATCAAAATCCGTTCAGTAGTTTTTGTGTGCACATTCAGACAGACAGATTTGTATTTTGATATCTACATTGATATATATATAGTGTATACCTATATATATAGTGTGAGTCTCCATAAAGTGCACATATGAAAATGGGTGAAACTATACATATTTTTATAGACGGAAAAAAGTTTAAAAAAAACTGAGATTTGTGTGCAAAACTGTGAAACCCACAGACCTAAATCTCTAACTTGCGGTGAAACCGTTTAGACTACATATTATTCGACGCAAAAGATCAGTTCTGCTATATTATATTATTGTTTATTAAACGACTCCAACCGAGATCAAACCTACAATTAAGACAAATTTTACGACAACTAATCCCCAAAGTTTACAAGCTGCGCCAAAGAAATAGACTCGTCGCACTTACATACATACATAAACCCGAAAATCATTAATCACCTTCTGGTGCAGTTGGGTAAATATACTGACGTTTGTTTTATTGGACAACCTCGTAACTCGTACCCGAAGACGTAACGCAAACGTAAACATTTTACGTTACCAGAAATAATTAACGTCCACTGAAAAATAAACATCACTGAGAAATATGAGCGACAGGCGGCGTGACGGAGCTCGCATCGAGCAATAATTACTTTTACGTTTACCGTTTTACGTAGGTATATTATATACAGGGTGTCCCACGCCCATGCCACACGAAGGGAATGTAGGGACATTAAATATTAAAGATAGGATATTTTAGTGAAAGAAGACATTATATTTTATGATAACGGTCAGAAGGTTTAATCATAGGGGTTATTTTTTACTCAATAACATATCATCTATACATATAATAAAACTCTAACGGGACCGTGTCTGTACATAAAATATTTTTTGAAAATTTTAAAGGTAATGTTATCTACATTCATTCCCAGGGGAAAATATAAAAACTGTTTAAAAAAGAAATACCTACTACTCCGAAACGATAACACATAGAAACATGAAATATGGTATGTAGGTGCCTTATACCTATGTCTTAGACAACCGCTATGAAGGGGTTTTTTGAAATTCCCACGGGAACGGAAATACACTGGGCTGGATAAGCGCGGGCAACGCCGCTAGGCATCCGTTGGCATTAGATAAAGCAGAAACAAGTATGGATATGATACTAATTGTCATATCCATACTTGTTTCTGCTTTATCTACATTATATAATATAGCAATTTATTAAGATCCCAAAGATCCCGTTATTCCCGTTCCCGTAGGATTTTTTCTAAATCCATTCAGCGGTTTCCTACGATATAATATTTCTAGACAAACCATATTTCAAGTTTCTTAGATGTAATCGTTTCGGAATAGTACGTATTTCTCTTTTTAACCAGATTTTAGGTATATTATCCCGTAGAAATGAGTAATTTTCCTGGAATAAAAAGTATCTTAGATGTTGACCCGGGTACTTAGTTATCTCCATACCAAGTTTCATTAAAATTTGTAAGGTAGTTTTTGCGTGATGCGTGCACAGACAGACCGACAAACATTTTAAAAATGGGTGTTTTGATATCTTTATCGATCTACCTACCACTGAAATTTTCTAAAAATATTTGATGTGCAGACACGGTCTTGTTAGAGTTTTATTATAGGCATGTATAGTTAGATTTTTGTTAATTGGTCAGGTACAAATAAAATTATTGACTTACAAAATTATCTGAACCCTTTACAACGTGTAGTACCAAAGTACATGCGTACCAAATTGTACAAGCAAGTAGCGTTTATTTTATGTGAAGCTTTGACGTGTTTATTAGGAGAACCTCGAGGGAGACGTAGTCCGTAAGTCAAAGATGCATACGGATGTTATTAGTGAGTGGAAATGGGCAAATGGAAGCAATCATAGAATTCCACACCAAGTTGCTGACTTAATGGTAGTTAAAGGGAAACTCTAAAGCGACATCAAAATGATGGTCAATCGAATAAAATGATTTTGTATGTTTTCTTTACGATGCGATATTGTTGAGCCAACCTGATGGTTAACTTGGTTGGGATAAATATGATCGCGTCTGTTCCTGTAGGACTTAGTTATAAATCCTATTACTTTAAACGAGCAATTCTTGTATATTTTTATGTAGGTATGTATGTATTTATTTATGTATCGGGTATCTCGGAAACGGCTCTAACGATTTTGATTATTTTTGTATACTGTGTATCTGTATCATTTTCATTTTAAGGTCAACTGCATAGTCAGCGGATAACGTTAGAAATTATAAAGCCACTCACCGACAGATGGCGCTAGCAACACTGGTGTTAGAACGAGCGCAGCTCGGTTTCCCAGGTAGGTACTTTACTTGATAATACACACCAATAACCAAAAAAGTACGAGTAACACTCTGCAGATCTTATACTAATATTATAAAGAGTTTTGTATGTTTGTATGTTTTTTACGAATAAACTCAAAAATAACTGGACCGATTTAAAAAAAATATTTCGCCAATGGAAAGCTAAAATATTTCTAAGTAACATAGGTTATATTTTATTCCCGTATTCCCACGGGAACTACTTGGGTGAAACCCCGCAGAACCGCTAGTATATAAATAAAATTATAAAGAGGCCAAAATGTTTGTTTGTATGTTATGGGTAGGTAATCTCTGGCACTAAGTACCTAAATGATTTAAAAAATCTTTTACGAATTGGAAGCTTGACTACCCCTGGCTAATACCTATAGGCTATTGTATTTTAATCCGAAGCGTAAAGAGAGCGGGTTGCTACTCGAATATAAATTTAGAAAAAGCCTCTGTCTGGGTAGATGCGTAAGTCCAATAAAGCACTAAGGGTGCATCAAAGATACTTTTGTAAATTAGTACACTGACGGACTGCATCAAAGCACAAGACACCTTTGAAACAAATATTTTAAACAACGTAGTATAATATCCTTAGGTTTAAGTTTGTTTACTAGAAACGACAACGCTTTCAATCAAATCAAGGTCCGGTTTTTGACATGACTTGACATACCTATATATGTCAAGATCGTTAACGATTAACTTTATCGAAGGCGATAACGGAGATCGCATCAAAAACCGATGAAATCATATGAATATCGTAACGATAAATCGACAGTGTAAATTTTCTTTTCCCGCCTGTAGTCATTGTTGTTTTGCTGCAGTTCCATTTTTAAATGTTGATTTTTTTTACCGTCTGGAAAAAAATATGACGTCTAAGGTATCTAGAGCCGAAGTTATACACGAGATTAATTGTTAAATATAGTCATGTTTAGTGCAACTTACAAAATCTAGAAAACTACAGACAGTACTACGCGCAGCTGGCGATTGTAGGTAGATTGCGCATAAATGGAAGCTACGAGCCTGTTTCTTTTTAAAATACTATTTCAAATATCTCAGTGTGTATTATTGACTACAATTGAGTAATGTATATTAGTTTAAGAAAGAAAAAAAAAATTGCCAAATTAATCTATTACACTTACCTATCACACCACATTTTTTTCCAGACGGTAAAAAAAGTCATCCTGTATAAATCTAACAAGTTTGCATAGGTTACTGTTTATTTCACATAGCTCGGGTTTGGTGACAGTTCATATATTTCCGTTTATTGCATAAGTACAACTTTCTAGTAAGAAAAATAGATGGTTCCAAAATAATGAATATTTTAATAATATGTCATTGAAAAAATACAATAATTGTCGCCTCTGAAATTCTAAATAAAAATCAAACTATGAATCAAGACAAATATAAAAAACAACAGATAAAAAAAATATCCTAATACTAATACGCAGGTATTGCGTAGAACGGAACTTTTACTCATAGAGATGGACACTACATACTTAATCTACTACATTAACTCGATGAATCTTAGCTTTTTGGCTGGAATCCAAAAATAGATGCCAGTTTATTTGTAAACACATGCGAGTTTTACAAAAATATTCACAAATGGAAACCTTAGATTTCTACGAGTAACATTTTCCCACAGGAACGGGTCTGACGCAGGTGAAACCGCGGGGTGCTGCTTCTTATAATCTCGCTTTGTTCCTTATAAGATACCTACTATCATTACTTAGGTATACCTATTTAGCTTAGTTTGGGATACAGGGCGCATCCATGAACATTACATTACATTACATAATTGTCAATATAGTCCTAAAATCTCTATCAGCATGCAGATTATGTGTTCGTCGGGGTAAGTATCATTTATACATAATATACTACGTTCATGATGAGTATATTTATACATATACATCGTCCATGGTATACAATAATATGTAACACAATAAGTGCAATTCCTGGAATAAGTTTGTTCAGTATCGACTACTTAATCGATTGCGCTTATTATGTTACGCGTTGTATAATAATAATGTGCACAGTGTTGTGAGCGCAATTGTATTATCTATGGTGATTCGCTACGGTGGCTACGTAGCCAGGAGGGGACTTACATAATTCAATGTACCGAGTCCCGATCCCAAGAGAGGATTTCTCTGAGGAGTGAGAGCCCCGCCCGACCTCTTCTACGAATATGTACGCGTAGCAGTATCATTGCTTACTTGTTTTAGTTCTATAGTAGATGGAAAGGAATTGATAACTTTCACCCGCGTTAAACACTCTACTTTTCATTTTGAATTCAAGGAAAGTAAACGCTACAAAAATACAAAAACACAAAAGTATACAATACTAAAACACAATAACACAAAATTCAATACAAATACCCAAAAAAATCCACAACAATGTCAACAATACAAAAATACAAATCGGTCCTCTTTATGCATATAATTTCGGAATAGCTTACCTAATTATTACAGTCCTTTTTAAATTTTAAATATAGTACACACGCACCCCGTCACCGCCGCGGGCTATTTTTTTGTTGTTTACACCTACACACACAAAGCCGCATCTTTTTTTCTTATTTTAATCGATGAAAAAGTTTCGTATCCGGCTACCTAAACAAATGTAATACTATTTTTTTCAATCTTTCCCGCCCGAGAGTAGGAATCATAGAGCTGAATCTCTCTGTAGTGGGAATCATCGTTCTTGACCCGGTACGCAGATCAAACAAACACTTCTTTCCGAGTATGAGAAATGAAATAGTAGGTATATTACGTACCAAGGGAAGTAAAATAAGAAATGTCTCAGATCACATGTAATTGTCGACCGAGGCGAAGCTGAGGTCTACACTCGACACACATATGATTTGAGGCTTTCTTATTTACTTCCCGAGGTGTGTATACTTTTTTCTGCTCGACAGAGGGGGAAAGCGGCAACTTCGCTTAGCGCAGCGAGAGCAGTAGAGAGATGACAACATTATTTCAGAGTCAAAGAATATACAAGGAATACAAAACTTAAAAACCGGAATCGACTACCTAACCAAATGTTGTACAATTTTTTAAATTCATTCCTGCCCTAAGGAGGCAAGCAATTACTAGGAGTCTTTCCCGTCAAAGGGCGGGAATCACAGACCTGAATCTCATCTTTTTCGACCCGGATCAAACAAACTCTACTTTCCGAGTATGAGAAATGAAAACTTTTTACCAAAGAGATTTAAATATAATAGGGCATAGAGGGGGCATTGGGAATATTTTCATACAAAACTTTAAGCGTCATGTCCTTGTCATGTCAGTTAGTATGAACGCGAGCTGTCATTCGGTCGAAATTGTACTAGACTTATTCCACTTGGAATAACTTTTGGCTTCAAATTTTCCTTGCTTTGTCCCCTCTATGCCTTATTATATTTTAATCTCTTTGCTTTTTACCCTCCATTACAATGGTATCCTTTGTAAGAATAACATTTGTGTTATTCAATCTCTGGAAGCATAAGGAAAGTTTTTAATAACTACCGCAGCATTAAGAAATCGTCGCGTTTACTAAGAAAAAATAAAACAATAATGACGAAACATATTTTTTCGCAATAACAGCCGTAAGAATTTTTCTTTGTTTCTGAATCTATTGCGACGTTTGCGACGAAATTATTAGAATATGGCCTCAAGTTTATAGGAGGAAGTGGAGAACAATAAGCTGTCCTCTGAGAATTGGAGGTTTGTTAAATTTTTTCCGTTGATTCCATTCTTGTGCTATTGATGCGAGAGTTTCGGGAAAACCTCTTCAAGCGTACTGGTGAACAATTTCAGACATAGATAACGGTTTGCCTTGTTTGACCACTCTAAGCGTTGAACTAGTGCTTTGCAGCTTGATGTTGGCTGTGTTCTTGCAGTGCATGGTTTCGATGAGAATGGTGATTATGGACTAGAACACCAAAAAGAACACACGTCTAAAAGAGAACCTCCTCCTTTTTTTAAGTAGGTTTCGGGCCTGTTGGCTCAGTTGGTAGTGCCCCTGCCTTCTGAGTCAAAGGTCTGTTGTCTCCGTGTCTGGGTGTTTAATATATATGTAAGTTATGTTTATCGTTGTTTAGTACCCATAGTACAGGCTCTGCCTAGTTTGGGACTGAATAACTATGTGTGAATTGTGTCCCACAATTTATTATACTCGTAATGTTAAAAATAAACTGCGATCAGTTTTTACCATATATTTTCAGTAGCCTACTTATATCTTAACACTCGTAGAACTTAAATCCAGATATGTAAATGATTTAATCGTTCTAGTCTGGTATACCCTTATTATTTATTTAATAGCAATAAGTACAATCATAATTAAATAGACTCTTTTAGGGTCGCCGCGAGTTAAGTCTTGGCATACTGGAGCTTCTTGTTTTTTTAAATTTGTTATTTGAGTCTAGGTCCCAGTCATTCAAACCACATTTACGTACTTCATTATTTACTCTCGTTAAAATAACAATGTCGGTGTATTACGTTTTTGCTTATAATTATGTGAGGCAAGACCTGTTTGTACTCATAATTTCGAGAGCCTAGCCAAGTAGATTTGTTAAGTGTACAGATTAGTAGAATAGAATTAAAGGATTCGATCCCGGTCGATTTTTCTAATCCCGGGATTTCGGGATTATCTAAAGTTAATCCTGGGATCCCGGGATATTCCCGGGATTATATTGGTAATGGAAAGTGGTAACAAAAAGACAGTAAAACATATCAAAATAAATTTTTCATATCTCCGGGCGGAAAGCGTCAACATTCGGCCTAAACGAAATTGCCGCTTTTCGCCACTGTCAATAAGAAAGCCTTGTGAGGACATAGAATATTTAAGTTTTAAATCTTTAAAAAGGCTGTTAAACAAAATTATACTTTTTTCTTATAAAATAAACAAACTGAGCCTAGTTTGTTCTGTAAATAATTTATGAAACTAAAAATAAACTTTAAAAAATCTACTGCTTTAGACTTATTTAGATAAACTATAAAAAATATGCTAAACAGATCAATGTTTATAGGTAAGTACTGTAATGTAAATGTATCAATCCCGAAAATCCCGGGATTCATTAAATTTGATCCCGAAATTTTCGGGACTAAAATATGACCGGGATCCCGGGATCCCGAGTCTCGGGATCCCGGGATCGAATCCTCTAGATACATAATATATGAGATTGACATCGTTCGACTTGCTTTGCTTGCTTGCCCACCTATTCTATGCTCAGATTTATTGATCATCAACCCGTAATATTGCAGTATCCACTGTTCTCACTTTACACTTGTTCCAAAATAACTTACTAAGTATATGTCCTCAACTAAATCCCCAAAATACCCGCTGAACTTAATAATTATCACTTTGATTTGAATCATTATTTTAAATGTTGTTAGGAAAAAATACTTCAATTTAATTGTTGTTCACACACCTACTTGAATCTATAAAACATTTCAAATGTACTTACGTGTAACTTTTAACTAAGTTTATTTCGTCAAACCATATTGTACACATCTGTTTCATACCAGAACTGTTTCATTACAATGCTTCTATAATTGTAAGATATTTTGTGTATCTAATAAATAAATAAACATGTCATGCCAACGGTGTTTGAACTTCGGTCTTCGATCATCCATGCATGGCTTAGTAGACAAGTACAATTATTATTTTATTTTTATGTTTCTATTGGTTTCTCGATTCTAAAACTTGTCTTCAATTCTTTATTTCAATTTTATACTTATCTTTAGCCTATTATCAATGACTGTTGTTAAACCTCTAGCCTGCGGATAACATATTAAAATAAGCTTTTATTATAACTTTCACATTTTCATGTTTGAAATGCAATGGAACGGAAATTACAATAAATGGCAGAATGCAATATGTCTGAAGTAGACCACAACGTCACTGAAATGGTTCGTCACTGACAGTCAGTAGCTCGGTTTAGTACAAATAAACACACAAAGGCAGAGCCACACTTGAGCAACATCATCATCGTGACTGATAGGCATGTGCGAAATAATACACAATACAAGCGCTTTAATATAACCACAACATATAATGTAGGTACTCTGTGACCACAACGAACGGAGTATATTGCCGATTTAAGCACAAAATCTAGTAACAACTAGATAATAATATTCAATCATCACCAGTCTGAAATTACTGAAAACCTCGCAATAATATCTGACAGCCTAAACTTGAAATTTTTATTAATGGGAAAGTGTGTTTGTTTGTTGGTTTTACCTTCTTTCAGGTAGCAAAGGAGCAAAATTTTTTTTGCTAAGAGATAGCTAGATACCTATATTAAACCGCCTACTTTTATTATCCTTGAACTGAAATGAAATTAATTGAAACTCAAAAGTAATCGTATTGACCACAAAAATGGTAAAAACGTGACTGGTGACATTGAGAACAGCGAAATCTCTTTGCTGGAAGATAGAAAAAACACTAACTAAAAACTTTACAGAAATATTTGGTGTTCCACCTATCACGGTTTATGAGATACAGCCTGGTGACAGACGGACAGCGGGGTCTAAATAATAGGGTCCCGTTTTACCCTTTGGGTACGGAACCCTATAAAAACATACACGACGAATTGAGAACCTCCATCTTTTCGGTTAAAAATCACCTGCTAGTCAGGAGCGCTTATTACCATAGTAGCTACTCGTACTTGGCCGGTTTTCTATTTATATATAACTTCAAAAAGTAGGTCCGTGAGTATCAGCTGTGTCTAGCAAGTGGAACTCTTTTGAAAGTCACGCACGCTAAATGAAAACCGACGTTCTTTGACGACGGCGCGGTATTGTCTTGAAGTTGATGCATGTGGTGTCCCCACGCCTATAGATATAGGTAAGGCCGGTTTAAAACCAACTAAACCAACCAGTTTAAAACGAGAAAAAAAACTTTTAAAATCGAAATAAACCATTTTTATGGTTTTTACCTAAAAAGATCACTATGTTGTCTGTCTGTCTGTCAAGACCCTTTATCTCGGGAAGGCGTGGAGGTATATCGAGTTGAAATTAAAACCATATAGGTACTCAAGTTTGCAAAAAAATCCAACTTCTATGTTATCTTTAAAAATTTACATTTCGACACTCTCAAGGGAATTAAAATTAATAGGGTAGACTTTCCGTTGACCTAGAACCATAAAATTTGGCAAGTAATATCGTCTTATACTACAAGTACAAGAAAAAATCTTAAAAGTATACATTTGTGATTAAATCTTAAAAAACATAGTCTTTATTTAAAGTACCTACGTAATAAATCATCGAGGTATATATAGGGCTGCCATCACCTAAATTGCCGACGCCGGATAAACACGGCAAAAATCCCGGACATTTGGGCGAAATATGGGTTTTTCCCCGGACACCTATAAAAATATTTTTCGCTACAAAAATAAAAACATCGTTGTGTTTTTTTTTCTGTACAACTTATTATTACAATCGAATGAAGTACGTATGTAACCGCAACAAGTAATAGATATTTTTAATAAAATGAAACACTCTTTCTGAGGTAATATTATTACCTCAGAAATTATTGTAATACTTTATAATTTTAAAATTAACTACTCCAATGATATTTTCAGTCATCTAGTTAGGTAGGCGAATCCCTATAATATTTGTTGATTATTAATTAAAAGTACTTATGTAACTGCCAAAAGATTAAATTTTAACGAGATCTTTTTTTTTACTTATTTTGGTATTTTTAGTCTTCCCGAAAGTCGGAACAACTCAGGTCCTTGAAACTATACCTGATTTTGATCAGAGAAGAAACCGTGTGTATGTTTAACGAGTTTCTTTCTTTCGTCTATTTATCTATAAAAAAATGTATTTCCCCTGACAGCAAAAGTGTCCGGGTTACACCGCGCGGTTACGCCGCGGCCCCCGGACGCCCTTCAATCAAACTAGGACAAATCCGGGGAATACCGGACGGATGGCAGCCCTAGGTATATATAATACCAGCGGCGCCCCGCGGTTTCACCAGCGTAGTTCCCGTTCCAGTGAGAATTCGGGAGATAAAATATAGCCTATGTTACTCCTTGATAATGTAGATTTATATTGGTAAAAGAATGTTTAAATTCGGTTTTGGTATAGGCGTAAAAGCGTAACAAACAAACAAAGTCACATTTGCGTTTATTACTTATATTAATTTAGGATGTACCACAAATTTCTATGGAACCCTCGATGGGCGAGTCCGGTTCGCACTTGTCCGTTTTTTTTATTTAATACGGTTGGTGTTGATGACTATGTTTTTCTTAATAATAACAACATTTTCTTGATTTTACCTAAGTAGGGATATAACGGAGTAGCTATACAACGCGTAACAGAAAAAGCGCAATTCCTCATACACCCCAATTAGTATATTAATAGAAAAAAAATATGATGCAATCGAACTTTAATTGTGTCTAACCAATTTTCTTAAATATCGATTAATAATAGCACGATTTCCATAGAAAGCACTAAATTCAGCTAGACTTATTCATTTTTTTGAAAAATTTTACACATATTAAAAATAGCTGAAATCGAATAAGTAGTCGATACTGAACAAAATAATTTCAGGAATTGCGCTTATTCTGTTACATGTTGTATAAACTGGGTAAAGATTTTTGAAATGTGTAATATACTGATATTGATATACTTAGTGGGTTTAGTTCTAGTTGGTCCGTTCGACCATGCGTAGGTATTACCTACCTAAGTTATAGAGCAGTGATAGCCCGGACGGTTAAAGAGCCGGTCAAAAATCAGTGAGGCTCGGGTTCGAATCCTGGCATGTACCAATGAGTTTTTCAAAAACTTACGTACATATTTATCACTAGCTCGACGGTGAAGGAAAACATCGTGAGGAAACCCGCAGGTCTCAGAATTAGTTCTGAGACATGTGTAAATAGACCCGGTCCGGCGATGGGCTCACCACCTATCACGTTTAGGGGTCCAATGTATCTCGTGAAATGTGGGTATATCCAGTAATGGAATACCTCTGCTTACCCCCTCGGGGATGAAAGGCGTGAGATTATTTTTAGTTATAAAAACTCTATTGATAAGTTAAAAAATCCTGTGTTGATAAATAAAAATATTGTTCACTGTTTTCATACGATATAAAAATAATCAATTTGATTCGGTTTAAGACCAAACTCACACTATAGTACTGTCGTTGAAATTGTGTTAATGATGTCTTCTAATCTAATGTTTGTAATATTAAGTATAGGTAGGTATACCTACACACTTAAGTTTTCGTGTACTAGGTAATGTAGGTAGGTACTTTATATTGATTTTCTATAAACTAATTAAAACGAATCAAGTCGTCAGGTGACCAACAATTTCCCATAATGAAGTGAACACAGTTCTTTTTTTTGGAGGCGAGTTTTCAGCCAGTTGAAACGGCAACATTTTATTCAAACGTTTTAAATCTGTTGTTTTATATCTATACCCCCGCCGGGCAACTATTCTTGTAAAGAACCCGAGGACGTAAGCAAGTAAATACAATAGGGTTGACTACGTGAAAGTAGGTAGGATTTAAAGATGCAGTGTATTTTTAAGGGGTCGTTCAGAAGGAGAGTTTAGACGAGTATGAAGAACTATACCTGCATAAATAATAAACGACGAATATGGAATAATAAATCACAGCTTCAGCTGCGCATGTACGGCTCGATGGAGAGTAGGCGGTAGGGTCGGCGGCCGGCCCTATTTAGAAGCACCGGAACCAGTCGGGGCTGTGTGAAAAATAAATCAAATTCCAACCTGAACAAAGTATACGTACGAAGTAATAAGCAACGGAATATCCAAAGTTACAATACGATACCTTTATATACCTACTAGCAGCGCCCCGCGGTGTAACCCGCGTAGTTCCCGTTGCAGTAGAAAAACGGGAATAAAATATAGTCGATGTTACTCTCTCATAATGTAGCTTTCCATTGATGAAATAATTTTTTAAATTACATTTGTGGTTTAGGCCTATGAGTATTTTTGTCTGACATAATAAGACACTTACGAGTTAGGTACCATATAGTTTTGGTGTAGTAGTAGTGTAGTAGTTTTTGCAACATGCAAATTTCATAAATGGGTGGTTTTGATATCTACGAGTACATCGATAACTACTCGCATCTACAATACCGCAATTTTTTTTGTACAGACAGAGTATTTGCATTGTACCAAGCTTTTATGTAGGTTCAACCTTTTTTTAAATAAAATCGGATTAAGTTTTCAAACATGTTAACACATGTTAAAACGTAATTTAAATCAAAATCACTACTTAATTAGTAGGTATTAATATTAACTTCGAAGTTAATCACCCCTAAAATAACTTTCTACCATTTTTTATACCCATTAGGGGATGAATTTTAATAAAATACGAAAATCTTCCATCAATTCTGTTAAAGAATGTTTTTGCAAAATTTTAAGTAGATTGGACCAAAGAATCACGTTGTCCCATACAAACTTTGCCCCCCTTTTTCACCCCTATCGGATGCCCACGTCATACAAAGAACTCATCGTCCAAGTTTCATGTCTCTACGATCAGCGGTTTAGGTTGTGCGTTGATCGTCAATCCTCAGATCGCATTTTATATAGGTATAGAATAGAATAGATACCTACACTAAAACTCTTATGGCAAGACAATTGGATTAGGTGTATTTCAAAGTTAGCAATAGAAATGATTTTTTCCTACATTTTTGTAAAAAAAATTATCATTTGCTATTATTTTTATTTGAATTATATGTTTTAGTCTAAGATTGTAAAATAACACTAAAACACGTATGTACACGCCGTGCACGAGTTTGACGCACGCGAAGACATTGGCATTTAAGCTACTGAAGCTACTCAAAACGTGTCATGTCACACCACTTCCCAGCTACTACATTCAAAATACACAATAAAAACGATTCACTGTCAGAAATGTTAATGGAAATGGAGGACCCCTGCGCAGGTTAATGACCTTGTTCTGTAGATGAGTTCAGGGTAATAGGGGAGGGGGCCCGAAATGTCCACGAGGCGGAGAAGGACACATTATGTCGATAAAGTCATTATTCTTATTTATGGCGCCCGCTTCTTGTTTGAGTGAAGAACCAGTTTTATTCGCGGTTCCACATTTTAGACTTTAGATAGCTATCGGAACAGCAGTCAGCAGTCAATTCACGTTCTTTTGATAGGTACTACAATTCCATACGATATTTATAACAATTTAACTGTTTTCTATATTAAAAATCTGCGAGACCAGTAGGTATATAGTTATCGATCGACTGAGATATCCAATAGAAGTCACGCTCTCGGCGATGATACCTACATGAATAAGATTAGTATTTTGTAAATAGAGCGCGCGCTCCTTCCAAGAAGCAGAAGCCGCTATTCAGTCCAGCGGGAGTTCAGTTAATACGGGCGTTTTACCTTATAAAAGGTAAAAGGTCCGGTACTTTGTTTTTGATCTTTAATTTCTATGATAGGAGAACCAAATAGATCTGTCGAAACAATACAGGACTTACCCAAGGTTGCAATATATTCCACTAAATCTATAACGTGTTAGTCGTAACTATTAAAAAAGTTGTTTTATTTCCAAAAGTTCAGTTATTTTTACCTCTTAATCCATCCCACTTTCACCTATGTTACTTTAAACTATGCGGTCTACAGCTGCACATGGGCGTACCGAGGGGGGGCAGCACCCCCCCCCCCCCCCATGGAAAGCTAGCAGCACATGTATGAACTCGCCTAATTCCGAATCAAAGTGTAAACGGGGCCATAAGTTCTAACTTTTAAATAAGCCGCGCAGTAGACACTGGCAAATCGCACGGTGCAATTGCCAAAAAACTGCGCGCGACGATGGCGGACAAAGATTAAGTCAAATTTACTTTTATTTATTTAAATACCTACCTATAAAGCAGGATCATTTGCGGCTGTTTGCCCTACAAACTACACTGCATATACCTCATGTTTCATGTAGATGTTTTGTGTAGTGTGTATGACTTAAAAAATCTGTTCCTCCCCCCCTCTAGGCCAGAAGCTGGGTACGCCCATGCGGCTGCATGTGCATATTTAATGACATTTCTACGCCTACTTATAACCAAAAGGAATGAGAGCTTTCTCCAAACCCGCTGCTGAATATTTAAACATTTATAGGCTTACGATGTTTACGCTTTCGCAAATCAGATACGTAGGTATACGTTGGATAAGTTGGCACAAAAATATATGATAGAATTTATGAAGGTTTATCTATGTGAGACTGTGGCGATCCTATTCATGAACGGAATAGAGTGACAATGGAGCATATATTTAAATTTTTATATTTATGTATCTTCAGTAGCCCCTTACATTTTTATAAGCCTACTAGCTGATGCCCGCGACTTCGTCCGCGTGGAATTTGTTATTCCTTTGCGTTTAGAAAATATATCAAGAAGGATAATCTACACTATCTATCTATCTACCTACCCTAATATTATAAAGAGGAAAGATTTGTATTTTTTGTATCTTAATAACGAATAAACTCAAAAACTACTGGACCGATTTCAAAAATTCTTTCACCATTAGAATGATACATTATCACTGAGTAACATATGCTATATATTTATGACGAAAAAGAATTAGGGATCCTTATTAAAACTTGACTGTACATTGTTGGGATGTCGGATTGGAACCCGAGCCTCACGAATGAGAAGCGGGCTTATATTTTTGTTATTAAAAACACCCTATATACAACGCGTCACAGAATAAGAGCAAATCTTCATACATCCCAATTAGTATACTAATAAAAAAGATTGGTAATGCATTCGTACTTAAGTTTTGTCTAACAGTTTTTTTTCTTAAATAAAGAGCGATATCAGTACGGTTTCCATAGGTAGCCCTAGATTCAGTTATGTTAATTCATTTTTTGGAAAAACTTGACACATATTAAAATAAGCTGAATACAATTAAGAAGTCGATACTGAACAAACTAATTTCAGGAATTGCGCTTATTTTCTTACGTGTTGTAAAGCCTAGGACACTCTCTGATAATTATGATTTTTGAATTAGTTCTTGATACCAAAGGCTATGCATATACTCCGCGCCAGACTTACCTTCATACTAACAAACATACAAAGTTTTGAATTGATACACCATAACATGAAGGTTTTCCATACATACCAAACTCAACCCCTCCTTTCACACCTTTAGGGGACGATTTTAGAAAAATCCAAAAACACGTATCTCATCATTTATTTCTAAGAGTATTTGTGTCAAGTTTCAACTTGATAGACGTAAAAAACAACACGCCTACATATAAACTCCAACCCCCTGTTTCAACCCCTTAGGGAAGGTGTTTTGGAAAATCTAGAATCACGTGTCGTTTTTTGTTGTTTGTTTTGAGGAGTATTTTTACAATGTTTCGAATTGATACACCCAAAAATGAAGGTTTTTGCATACAAACTTTCAACCCCTTTTTAACCCACTTAAAGGTTGAATTTCGAAAATTCCTTCCTTATTCCTAGTCTACATCTTCAAAATATAAAAATAATATATGTGAAAAAAAAAACAGCTTTCTATCTAAGTGTAAGGGTTTAGGCTGGGCGTTGATGAGTCAGTGAGTCAGGACTTCTCTCTTAATATAATACAGATAGTAGGTAGCAGTACTACTACGACGACGAGGTATAAGTACGTAACGTTCAATTCTGTCAAAGGTGTTCATAAATGTAAGAGTCAGGAACCATGGCCGCGGCGCGGCGCAACTTTCATTGCGGGATATCGCTAATGGTATGGAAGATATGCTAATCGCGCGGCGCACGCGACCTTACGGCGGCAGCGACCCTCTACGTCGGAGCCGTAACTAACACTCAATTTATTTTACAGTAGGTAAGTGACCGGTGCTCTGTTGAACGTCATTTATTCTGGGTATTATTTCTATCGCATATTACAAGCTATACAAAAGTAAATAAGTACCTACTTACAGTTTTTTAGGGTTCCGTACCTCAAAAGGAAAAAACGGAACCCTTATAGGATCACTTTGTTGTCCGTCTGTCCGTCCGTCCGTCCGTCTGTCAAGACCCTTTTTCTCAGGAACGCGTGGAGGTATGAAGCTGAAATTTATATCAATTACTCAGGTCTACTGTCCCTTGAAGCTGTGAAAAAATCAAACTTCTAAGCCAACGCAATCAAAAGATACAGCCGTTTATGCCGCAAATTTTCGACACTTGCAAGGGAATCAAAACCTACAGGGTGCTTCCCGTGAACTCAGAATCTTGAAATTTGGTACGAAGCAACGTCTTATAGCATAGATAAAGGAAAAATTACGAAAACCATAAATTTGCAAGGTTGTACGGAACCCTCGGTGCGCGAGTCCGACTCGCACTTGGCCGGTTTTTTTAGATACTTACGTATGTCTGTGTAAAGTCGCTTTGACGCAGAGTGCCTGTCCGATTTGCACCATATTGTTTGATTCGCCTTAGTATCAGTATAACTGAGTTATACGTCGATATAGTTTTCGTCGCGGCAGGTGATATAGAAAATATTTTACAATATTGACACGACTAAAGCAAGTACTACCACGTACTACTCAATGTATCGTCTGTTAATAGCAGCTACGCAATCGAGACTATTGATGCTGGGGTGCTGTGGTGGGCTGGAAAATGGACACAGGCCTTCTGTTTCGCAGGCAAGGCACAGTGGAGAGACACCTACTTGACTTGCACATTTTTACCGCACATTTTCATATAATTTTTTCGTTTGATCGAGTATACGTCAAGATTGATACTTTATTAAGTTTTGTGAAAATCTTATAAAGAACTTCAGGTGGAGAACGGAACTCCTCAACGGACATCAGCAAATCACTCGCTATCAGCTTAATAGGTTTGGTAACAGGTAGGTAATACATATTATGCTGACGACTTGCTGCGATCCTGTCACACCTATCGCGCGTCATTTACATCCATCAATACATAAATACAGTAGGTAACGGATGCTCAATATACAAATATTCGTCTTTTTAGTGCTATTCTTTGAAGTCGGTCTTGTATGTTTGTCTAAAGTTTTGATCGGTTGAAAAAAGAAGGCTATTGATGCAGACTTTATGTTTTGTACTATCGATGTGGATCATTAACGATTAATAGTACAATACTATCAATAGTATCGGTAGTGCATTCAAAAGTCATCAGTAATAGGTACTATCACTTATATCGAAATTCCTATTTCCGCTCGGCTACAGATAGGCAAGTCTCACAAGTTTGCCTATCGATCGGCAAAGCTTTAAAAGTTATCCAATACTTATTTTAGCAGTTATACTTACATAGTTGGCGTAGCTAACAAGTGGCAACTGCGATCGCAAGAGAGCGGAAGGACGAGCCTGCCTACGCATCTTCATCTAATAACATTATCACAACAAAAAAAAAAACAAAAAACAATAAAAAATATATATAATTGATCAAATCAAGGCACACAAAATATATATAATAAGCAATATTTATGCTCACACATTACCCCCGAGGGGTTCAGCAGAGGTATCCCATTCCAGGAACAAACCACTTTTCACTAGTATATTTTCCGGACTCCTGAACGTGACAGGTGGTGGTGGTGGTGTAACACATGCCTCAGAATCGATTCTTGGGATCTGCGTGTTTCTTCACATTGTTTTCCTGCACCGTCGACCTAATCCTAAATATATGTACGTATGTTTTTGAAAAACTCATTAGTACCAGACCAGGATTCAAACCCGACCCCAAGCGAGCTCACTAACCACATGCCTATTAAAGACCTCTTAGTGCTCAAATAATATAGGCATACTTATATATTATATTGGCTATAATACATACAAATAAGCTATTATTATGATAGAAAGGTAGAGTAGCTAGAATAGAGTACCAAGATTGTCTTGGAATGTCTATGCTTGGAACTGATAAACAATTAAAATACAGAGATACCAACGCCGAGTCCCCACTGAGTGATTAGATTCCGCCTTAAGCCTGCCACAATATACTGGTACACATTTCATGCCCACGAGAGTACGTGCATTACCTACTTACACCGACATGAGTAATTAGTTCTATTCCTGTGCTGCACTCTGAAGTTAGTCTCCATCACGGCATCGGGCTAAATCAATGTTTCAGTTTTTTTTTTAATTCAGCTATAGGTATCTAGTTTTGGAATATGAAGATTGGGACCGAGTGACAATGGATGGTTACGCGAGTGTGGTTGCACAAAAATATAAATAAAAGTTAGACATTTAATGAAAGTGCTTACAACAGTAAAAATAAACACTTTATTACCTACACTGAATATGATTTTAGTTTTAATTCGTTTTAAACGTTTTTAATTCAGGGGCTTATAATTCCACTTATTAAATACATTGGAGCTAGGTACTACAATTTCGGAATGTGATGTCTCATACTCGTACATTATGCCGAATGTGATTATAATTTTTTTACAGATTTTAAGCAAAAACTCATCAAATTTGCCATTAAAAGCCAAACATGGCATTAAAAGTAGGTACCTACTATAAATACAGTAGGTAAAGAATAAATAATCTCACGACTTTAATCCCCGAGGGGGTAGGGGGAGGTAGAGTATTCCATTTCTGGAAATACCTGCGTTTGACCAATATATTCTTTGGAACCTTAATGTGATAGGTGGTAAGCCCAAAGCCGGACCGGGTCTGTAAAACATGCATCAGAATTAACTCTGGGACCTGTGGGTTATCTCACTATGTTTTCCTTCACCATCGAGCTAGTAATAAATATGTACGTACAGTTTTGAAAAACTCACATGCCAGGATTCGAACCCGAGCCTCACGGATGAGAAGCATTAGGAAACATTAGCCACGTGATAATAGCCAAACGTAAGTTTTAGAACGTACTCGTATATTTATATTCAGCTTGTGACTTTGATCCTTCGGTTACTTTTATATAAGTGATCGACGGCCTATGCCTTGCCTATGCCTATTATTATGACCTGAATATTTCGAGTATTGAAATCAGATCACTATTTACGGCTAGAGAGCGCAGGAAAGAGCTAGAATTGCTACAAATACTAAAATTAAACATCACGTAGACGTGCGTGGCGCTTAGCAAATAGCGCGATGCCTAATTCTATATGGTACGGCTGGGACGGGGTGAAGTGATGCGGTAACCCTGCGATGGACCAAGAGGAGCGATTCAATTCAATCAAATCATTTATTACAATAGTCTAATGACAAAGGACTCTAAACTCGTCCATGGAGGTTGACGAAATGTAAATAGCAGCCTATCTTCACCGACTAGTTGCCGGTTCGAAATACAGTACCTTAAGAAGCAGCAACAAATTCAAGAGCAGATCTTTTTAAGGTTATCTCTTAATAATAATTATGATATAAAATTTATTAGACAATAATTATGATTAATAGCTTGACATATTCGTAATCTCGAGTCAGTTAATCCCATGCATGAGGTCTACTTAATACCCAGCTTTTCTATGTATTTTTGTATAACTATTGTATGATATTTGTCAATAAGTCAATTTTGTATTCTCCCAAGATATTGGAACAAAGGTGTATTTCTTGTGTATGCTTTGCGGATGATCTCTCAGTGATAGTTTCTTGTAAAAATACAATTCAACTAGAGGAAAAAATTTATACTGCACTAAGTACGACCGGTAAATGGCTTGATAGTAATAATCTTCAACTAAATCTCAATAAAACTAAACTGATCCAATTTGAACCATACCAAAAAACTGCATTACAAATAAATTATGAATATATGGGAAACAAATTGGAAACCGTAAGTTCTGCTGCATTACTAGGCATAGAGTTAGATTCTCATATAAATTGGAAATGTCACGTCCAAAATTTAGCAAAAAAATTATCATCTTTCATCTATGCTCTCAAAATACTAAAACGAGTTACAAATATAAAAACAGCGCTTTCCGCTTACTATGCCTATGCGCACTCAAGGATGGCCTACGGCATTGTTTTATGGGGAGGGTGCTGTAATATTCAGGAAATTTTCATACTACAAAAGAAATGTATTAGGATACTAGTAAACATACAAAAAACTCAATCATGTAAACCTTACTTCATAAAACAAAATATATTAACTTTAACAGGTATTTACATATTTGAAGCCTGCAAATTTATTAAAAAACATTCAAATCTATACTCACCTGAAAAAAGACCAGTAAAACGAAATAATCGAAACTTAAATAAACTCAAACAAACTTTTTCAAAATTAAAACTATATGATTCTGGCCCCCATTCAATGATGATAAAAATATATAATAAAATCCCAAACTATCTTAAAAACACAACAAATCCTAAAATGTTTGAAAAGAACTTAAAAGAATTTCTAATAACAAAAAGTTATTATAACATTTCCGAATTTCTAGAAGATAACCTAGAATAAGTAAAAATTTTATACATAAAACGTATTTATAACTAGAATAAAATAGAAAAGAGCATTTAACATAGGCTTGGCAAACATATTATAGTATGTAAGTGTTATTTTTTGTAATTCTCCCTAATCTTGTAAGTAGATATACTTTATGAATAAGCCCTTCAAATATTGCTGTGCCCTTGCAGGGCGTCACAACATACTTCCTCACAAACTTTTGTACCTAAGACCTTCATGTGAAATTTGTGACACGCAATAAAAAATATTTGTATTTGTATTTGTATTTCGTTGGGAATCTTATTGTAAAAGTGTATACATTAACCCTTATACGATTTTGTAACTATAGTTATTCGACTAACGTAAGAAGTCTATCATGTTCATGAAATCATTATTAGAGGGTTACTTTCCCACCATTTGTAAAAATGCTACAATAACCTCTATTTTCAAATTTGGTTCTAAGCATGAAATTGTCCAATACCGGCCTATATGAAAACTTTGCTCATTTGGCAAACTCTTCGAAAAAATTGCCGCTCAAGAATTGTCACTGACATTTTCTAGGCACATCTCACTAAAACAACATGGTTCTTCGGTGGTCGCTCTGTTGAATCTAATCTCTGACTGTAATACTGACTTTATTCTTAACGTAATGGATGCTGGCTACCAAGTAGATGCCGAGTACACCGACTTTTCTAAAGCTTTTGACAAGATTAATCACAACCTACTTTTAAACAAGTTATATAAGCTCGATGTGCACGGCAATCTTCTGAGAAGGCTAAGTCTTATATAGAAAACCGTTCCCAAGCTGTTTCATTAAAAGGTTATTATGTCTAGTTTCTTTCCTATTACTTCTGGTTCCCACTTGGGCTCAGCTCTTTTTACGCTATATTAATATATAGCGTAAAATTGAAAGAAATACATTAATATGTTATCGATAACATTTCTTTCAACTTCGATCATTTATCATACGCTGACGACGCAAACATATTTAAAGTAGTCACTAATAACGACGATTGTGCCGCTCTTCAAAGAAATGACGATAAATTCCACTATTACTGACAAAGTAACCAAATGACGATGATGGTGGTTTGGTCATATTGAGAGCATGAATGAAAGGCGCTTAACGAGACAAATATACAAGGGTGTTGTGAATGGGTGAGTCGGTAGAGGGCGACCTAGGCGTACTTACTTCGACCAGATCGGCGATGTATTTAAGAAAAGCCAAATAAAGAGTACCCGAAACCGACGAGCATGCATGAGTCATTTGATGGATGTGGATGAAGCACGAGAGATCTGCCAGGTTCGTAGCAAGTGGCAGTCTATTGTCTCTGCCTACCCCAATGGGAAAAAGGCGTGAGATTATGTATATATGTACCTATGTAACCAAATGATACTCAACTCTGATAAATGTTACACTACCTCCTTTCTTTATCTTTGACTATAGATAACATAGCTGGTAAACACATTAACCATGTTAGTCAAATCAGGGATCTTGGTGTTTCCTTAGATTCTATCATATAATAAAGGAGGCATTTCAATAACATAGAAGTCTAAAGAGTAAAAAACCGACTTCAACTAATAATACTAAAAACATACAGTCGAATTGAGAACCTCTTCCTTTTTTGAAGTCGGATAAAAAAAGAATCATCGAAATTGGTTGACGTATTATTGAGTTATTCGTACATTTGTCGCATGGTTTTCTCATGGATGCCACTGTCGGAACTGGACCAAATTAAAATGGGACAACACGAGATGCACCAATTTTCAAATAAAAAGAGAATCATCCAAATCGGTTTACCCAGTCGAAAGTTCTGAGGTAACAAACATAAAAAAAACATACACTACGTATTGAGAACCTTCTCTTTTTTATGAAGTCGGCTAAAAACTTGGATTCATATGGCGTGTTTCTCAACCGTTTCTTTTAAACTTCTTTATTATTGTTATTTTCGTAGCTTCTTGGAATTTGGATCTGTTGTGCGTTATCCCCACTATTAACAACATATAGATACACCTTAAAAAATCCAAAACAAGCACTTAAAAATCTTTGGGCATATTTAAATCACATATTGGTAAAAAATGTGTAGCTTCGTTTAAGTTAGCGGTGGTTGGCTGCATCGCAATGTAGGTACTTCTACTTGTGTTTTACAACGTGTGTTAATTAAGTTATTATCGTGTATTAGGTACGTTATGATCAACCTAATGTGATCTCGATGTATACTCTTGTACTATTTTAAATAGTGGAACTCTAGGTCTCTTTAATACTAACACTGTGTGACTATGTGTGTTTATGACTGTGTGTTCCATAAACAAATAAATAAAAGTCAGTTCATACTTTTTTTGTGTGTTTATATAATGTTTGTCACATTTTTTTTTATACTGATACGTTCTTCACGAAACATTATATCTTTTCGTAAATATACTGTCTCCAGTGCCAGTGTAAACTACTTAATTTTTTTGCTCAGAAACATGCTGGACCTTATTTTATTTCGCTCTACCTCGATAAGAGAGCCGTAAAAAAAACGTACATTATCATCAACCTTTAAGATATTGTAAATACAATATATAAACGATAAAAAAAATATGCATCGGGATTTACTGTCAACTACAAATGAAACCCCGTTTACACTAAAGAATGCCGCAAGGCGAAATAGGCCAGTGGGCAGAAAATTTCTAAGAGCCTGCATGTAAACACGTCTGTCCCGCTGCTGTTGCAACTGCCACTGCCCAAGGGTGCCCTCCGATGCGGAGTTTTGTGCGGACTTCAATCGAAGATTTAGCTTTTATTACGTGCAGGAGAAGTAAAATAATTTCTCGGTTGTTATCATTAATTTACAAGAAGTAAGGACTTCAATTTTATTGCTCGTTTTTGATAACCCCCAAGTAACATTATAAATGCGATTGTCTATTATGATGCGTATATGTCTATTACCTTTTTACGCCAAAGCCGGTAAATAGATCTTGATAAGATTTATGCTAAGTTTACGCAGATGGAGTTAGTATTATTCAATTATTAACATAGTGTCCAAAGAGTGTGAACAACACTTACTCAAAAACTAATTCGCAGGACCATAGTAGCGGCGATGACACAGTGTACGCCATGCTCTGATAGTAAAGTAGTACATACCGCATGCCGTGCGAGCTCATTTGCACTGAATGTACTCGTATTGGGAAATTCAGATTGACCAGTGAACTATATGATTGCATTAGTCTGACGTTTCAGTTCTACGTATTTAGCACAGAACCTGATCTTGTTAGTAGGTAATATTGTTTATGGCCCCATAGGGGATGATATTTAATTGAGTATAGGTAGGTACCTAAATAACTATTTTTCTGTATTGTTTTGGCGGTAAAACAGAAGAAAAAAGAAATGAAGTATTAAATGAACAATAAATAAATTTAGTTAATTCAAAGGGACTTTATCTCCTTGCAGCGATTTTTTTGTAAAGTTACAGGTTTAATACTTAGCACCCACTTTCGAATATACCTACAATCTCATTTAGCAAATATTATTGCAAATATACCATACAGTTTGTAATAAAATCTAACTGTAGTCAACTTTTTTGACAATTTATTTTCTTTTCTTACTCTACGACCGCCTGCGCGCAAACGCGCACAGCGCAGTCCTGCGCAAATTGAACATAGATTTGCCGACATTGTTGTGTGTTGCTTTATTTTTAAATGAGTTAAGATATAGTAGTGTACGCAAAACTGCATACAATATGGTATTAAAACACTCGTGGGATACTCGTGTAAACCCACACTCGAGTTTTAATACCCCTTATTTTAAGACAGTAGATATTATTATTACTTACAACACGAAGTATCTTACCTACTGAAAATTATTACACATATATTTTTCTCGTTTATTGAATACAAAATACAAATCATTTCTCTTTATAATATTAGTATAGACAAGCGGTTCTGCGCGGTTTCACCCGCGTAGTTACTGTGGGAATACGGTAATAAAATATAGCCTATATTACTCAGGGATATTCTAGCTTTAAATTGGTGAAAGAAGTTTTAAAATCGGTCCAGTACTTTTTGAGTTTATTCGTAACAAAGATACAAACAAGATTTATAATATTACTAGCGGTTCTGCGCGGTTTTACCCACGTAGTTCCCGTTCCCGTGGGAATGCGGGAAAAAAAATTGCCTTTGTTACTCAGGGATCAACATTCTGGGAAATCCTACATTTTGGGATTTCAACTTGATGGTCCGAAAGGAACTTGACGCGAATTCAACTCGATGGTCCGAAAGGGAATTTTTTAAATCGGTCCAGTAGTTTTTGAGTTTATTCGTAACAAAGATACAAACATGCAAAAATACAAATCTTTCCTTTGTATAATATTAGTATAGATTAGTAGGTATATTAGTACAGAAGTATAAATCAACAGGTTTTTTTATATTATTTAAAAAATATGTCATTTAAAATTAAATCCATTGAAATGAAAAAAAGTACCTAATCGTTAGTTTAATCTATATCAACCTAGTAGCTGAACCGACAGAGATTGTCCTGTACAACTAACAGTTATGTCAAAAACCATAAGGTTACATTATTAAAGTTAATATGTTCGTGGAGTTTTATTAAATTTTGCAATTTTTCGCGCAACTTTCTTAATTTGTTCTTTAATAAGACAATAACAGACACAACAAAAAAAGAATTAGCGATATTGGTCCAGCCGTTCACGCGTGATGCCGTGACCAATGGAAATAGGGATTTATTTTTATGTATATTATTCGTAATTACACACCCACTGCACTGCTACTAGGTATTGGTTTGATCGAGGTCGAACTAATTGTGTAAATAAACATACAACGAATGAATTTCCTCATCGGCTATTGGGATCTTTACACCAGAACACACAAAAATAAAGTGTTCATCCGTTTTACCAACCCACGCAATAAAGAAAAATAACCAAACAGAAATCGAGTTACCATAGATATAGAAAAAAATCATTACGTTCAAAATTTGATAAAGTTTGCATCCTCAAAAAATATTCTCCAAGTAGTAGTGTTATTACAATATGTGTGCAGGACGTTCCGAGACCCTTAATCAGTTAAGAACCGCCGGTTCCAAATAGAACCGAGACACAATTAAAAATCTATAGTGTCTGTGATTCATGGTATGAGAGGTTAATCATGCACACACGTATAATTTTATATTAGTAAATATATACCCTCTGTACCTTATAGCAATATGTGGAATACATAGGTAATTAGCCTGGTTTTTCTTTTTCGGATTTACCGTAAAAATAGCGTAAAAATATAAAGTGTGATGGTAATCCTACTCCTACTAATATTATAAACGCGAAAGTTTTCACGCAAAAACTACTAAACGGCTTTTGATGAAACTTTACAGTTATATAGCTTATACATACATCACAATAACACTTAGGCTGTATTTTATCCCCGTATTAACACGGGAAAGGGAACTACGCGGGTGAAACCGCGGGGTGCTGCTGGTAAGCAAAATATCCTCAAATGGATAATATAGTTAAAGTCAAACTAGTCATAACATACTCGTAGTATGTTAGCTCAAATCATAAACTCGTAAATTTGATTCTGACGTAATAAAACGAGAAATGCAATAAAAGTGTTATTTGTATGGTTTATGATCGCTTACAGCTGTTCGCGTCCCGCTAACAATGCTGCACCGTCCGTCTAAATTTAATGACGCGGCGGTATACCGACGCCTGCAAATGTTCTATACGCAGTTAGGTATTTTGGACTAGTTAATGGATTAGATCAGAATGTAGGGCCCTGAAGGAGGATGAAAGGAGACTACACGCAGCGGAAATGAGAATGTTGAGATGGATTTGTGGAGTGACTAGAATGGATAAAATTAGGAATGTGTACATAAGAAGAAGTTTGAAAGTAGCACCTGTGACGGAAATGTTGAGAGATAATCGTTTGTCGTGGTACGGACATATAATTCGGGGGGATGAGAGTAATGTTGTAAGATGAGTGCTTGATATGAATGTGGAAGGTACCTAATAGGAAGAGGGGTAGACCAAAGAAAAGATTGATAGATAGTGTGAAGGTTGATGATGATGATGTTCAAGGAGGAAGTTAATGTACCTAGATACAACGTTTGATAGATCTAAACGGAAGGAGAAGAACATACTGCGCCAACCCCAAATAATGAAAAAAGGGCAAGAAAAAGTAAACTAGATAGTAATAAAAAATCAAAAGCAGCAATTCACTCGCACTGATGTTCACTTAAGACAATTCTTAAGATGTCAGGAAGAACATTAGTGGAGACAGGAGCCCAAACTAGGTAGATCCCATGTCTTGGGGTCCTGATTCAACCTACAAGATACTGGGGCGACCGAGATCTGCTCATAAAAATTCGACGAAAACAACCTTAGTAATTACCAGACCTAGGAGACCTACTCGTAGTTAGATAGATTTTTCGATCCCGAAAACTTACTGATTTCGCAAACACGATTCCTTATTTATTATTATTACTTTATTTATTTATTTACTTTTACTAATATTATAAAAAGGAAAGATTTGTATTTTTGTATGTTTGTAACGAATAAGCCAAAAACTACTGGACCGATTTCAAAAAATCTTTTACCATTGGAATGCTACATTATCCCTGAATAACATAGGCTATATCTTTTATAAAAAACTAGGGATCCTTCATAAAACTTCAATAATGTAACCTAAGGTGTAAAAAAAAATATAAATATATATTATATATATATATATATATAAAATATATATAATCTCACGCCTTTTTTATCCCCGAGGGGGTAGGCAGAGGTATTCCATTACTGGATATACCCACATTTCACGAGATATATTGGACCCCTAAACGTGATAGGTGGTGAGCCCATCGCCGGACCGGGTCTGTTTACACATGTCTCAGAATTAATTCTGAGACCTGCTGGTTTCCTCACGATGTTTTCCTTCACCGTCGAGCTAGTGATAAATATGTACGTAAGTTTTTGAAAAACTCATTGGTACATGCCAGGATTCGAACCCGAGCCTCACTGATTTTCGGCCGGCTCTTTAACCGTCCGGGCTATCACTGCTCTTGTGTAAAAAAAGTAACCATAAAATGTATTTCATCGCATACGCTGCGAAAACTATTGATGTTGGAACAAAAACATGTTCTCCAATATTAAAGTACATTATCAACCTGTATTTCAATATATATCGCTAGTACTTCTCTGAGAGAATAGTAACTTCGGGACGAGATATTATGGTGTACCACATTTCAAAATCTATACGACTGCGTACTATAGGCGTGATTGTAGAGTATTTACAGAGCCGTTGCTACAGACATAATTTCAATGCTGTCTACATAAGTAAACAAGCCGGAGCGCGGAAAATCGTGGGAAAACAAATCTGCGGTAATGTTATGCGCATTTATTTACGTTAAAGATTAAGTCGTTTTAAATGGTTAATTTTGAATTTTCAGCCTTCTTTTCTCGAATAAAATTCTGATTCCCTTTCAAAATTCTATTAATCCTACATACACATAATCTCACACCTTTTTTCTCTCGGGGTGCATGTATAATAAATAGATCACATCTTGTTAGGAGCCTGGCAAATCTCTCGCTCATTATATATATACAATATGTAACAGAATAAGCTCAATTCCTGAAATTTGTTTTTTCGGTATCGACTACTTCATCGATTTCAGCTATTTTAAATGTGTTAAATTTTTCCGAAAAATGAATTACCATAGTTTAATTTAGTGCTGCCTACGGAACGTACTATTCTTATTTAAGACTAGCGGTTCAGCCGCCGGTTTCACACTAGTTCCCGTTCCTGTGGGAATACGGGAATAAAATATAGCCTATGTTACTCAGGGATCTTCTTTGATTGGTGAAAGAATTTTACAAAAATACAAATCTTTCCTCTTTATAATATTAGTATAGAAAATCGGTTATACACAACGAAAGTACGAAGGCAATTACTTTTTATATTAATAAGTATACTACTTAATTGGGGTGTATGAGGAATTGCGCTTATTCTGTTACGCGTTGTATATATGTAAACGGAAAAGTATGTAATCTGTGTGTATAAAACATAATCACATCACATATTATAAAGAGGAAAGATTTGTATTTTTGTATGTTTGTTACGAATAAACTCAAAAAGAAAAATAAACTCATTACTTTTTCGATCAACTCTTTAAATATTAGTATACGAGTAGTTAATTTAAAATGACCATGTATATTTTTCTAAATAGGGTTCGAATATGTATTACGTTCGGAATGCCAGTGGGTAGGTACAGCGAGTATAACGGAGGTGAACATTAAAAAAAACTTTATGTTACATTATGTTATTATTTTAATCATTTTCCCCCGCCGCTATAAAGTCAATCCTGATACATGCACAACTATGAAGTTTCTGATCAAAGGAGAAAATACGAACGAATAAGGAATTCCTTATTCGTAGGTGATAAAGGTACCTACTATTGACATTAGACATGATGACAAATCAACATTCGGCTAATAGGGTTTCCAAATCAAGTAGGGAACCCGTATATAAATTGAATAATAAACCTATAAAACGACTTTAAGAAATAGCACCTAAAGGCTAAACTACTTACATAAAAATATATTAAATTTGAGACACGAAAGTTACATTTCATCCTATAGAACTTACTTCAATATTACGAGTATATACGTTTATGTTGTAGTATTGTTGTAATAGCTTGGCACCGACTCTACGAACTAGAATAATATTTGCTTGCCTAGATATTTAAGTCAGTATGTAAGTTAAATAATTTTGTGATATTTCTTGAAGTCGGTTTGTTTTGCTTATAAATTCAGTATTAATTAGGTACAGACACTAAAGCTATAGGTACATTTTCATTTTCAAAGCTACACGTTTTCTATGTCCGAAATTATTTATCAGATCTTCACAAAACTTACATGGAATCATCCCGGAAGTGTATTCATTAAAACAGAATTGACGGAATCATGGATTACTAACCATAATAAAACCGTTATAACAAAACAAAAATTACCCAGGGTAATTTACACGAAAATTAAAAGAAAACTAAGAAAAGCTAAGTTTTCGTTTTATTTTAATTGTTTCAACCTCGAGGTATACATTTATCCAAAAAATAACAAAGAACTCTAAAAAGAAAAAAACACTTCAACTTATAATATGATTTTCTCAAGGATGCCATTGTCCGAACTGGACCCAATTGAAATGGGACCACACAGAAAGGACCAGCTTTCAAATAAGAAAAGAATCATCAAAATCGGTTCACAAAAAAATACAGTCGAATTGATAATATCCTCGGTTGAAAACCCCATCAAAATAAGACCACTCTGTAAAAACTAAAAAGCTAAGTAAGTGTCGACTTGAGAACCTCCTAATTTTTCGAACTTTTTGTTCGAACAATAGAAATGTCACTTCGACTGCCACGCATATAAAAGTTGACAATCTGCCTGGGTTTGAAGAGTATTCACACTTCAAAAAATAATTATTTTTAATACAGTTGCTCAAAAAGTGGCATATTGCAGGGACGTATAGCGTTCGGGATGTGGGCTATTACGCACTCGAGCTTTTTCTTTACCTTTTCCGCACTCGTGCGTTTTCTTTCCCAACTGTCAAAATAATGTCTATTAAAAAGAAAAAACTAACCACGAAGTTTTTACTAAAAAAATTCATAGAAGTTAGAGTTAGGTTAGGTTTCATTTCATAACATCTCATTAAGTTTCATTTTCGTTTCATATCAATAAAAATATTCAAGTAAACAAAAAAAATTCTCTGCTTATATTTTTTTACGGTTGGCGCCATTTTCCAAACATGATAGTTGAGTTTATTGTTTTTATTATTTTATAAATTTGCTTAATTTTTTAGCAACTGTATTAAAAATAGTTGTTCAGTACACGTGCGGAACCGTCATTGCAACTTGTCCCGACTGTCAACCCTCACCTTCGGCTGTGCCTCGGCTCGGGTAGACATTTGTCGGAACTCGTTGCAATGAACGCTTTCGGCACTTGTAATGAAATATACTATTTTTTCTACGACATACCTAAACGGTTGAGATTTCAGCCGATCCACTCTGTATGTATATTGTCGAGCGTCGTCAGTGTCCTACACTATGGTCCTACACCGTTCCTCTAAGCGGTACTATCCTGCTGTCGCTCGACTGCACTTCCGGTTACCAAGTAGCGATCTGACATCTTGGTGATCCCAATCCCAAAAATCGCTCTAAATACGAAACACCTTAAACAATTTGGTATCTCCTCACGCTTGAATGGGATCGATAAAGGGTGGGATGCAGGGGCTCGCCCGCAGAGTCGCGCGGTCAACGACCCCGCTCTTCGCTTAACCGCCTCTTACAGCTGTTGCTCGTCGAGGCTTTTATTGGTCTTTATGTCAGTGAGCAATTAACGTTGGGAACATTGGGGGTCAAGGTTCACTACCACCGACGAGCTGCGCGCCAAGCTGGCTCGTCTGAGCAAGGCAACTTTGTATAGTCTTGCCTAGCGAAGCGTCTACGCTGTGACTTGATAAACTGTTTTAATTTTATGAAACTGTGCAAATGACTCCTTACAGAATTGTGCTGTAAATACGAGTGACCATTAATTGTAACAGCACAGTAACTTCTATTTTACAACAAAATTAATTACAAAGAGATTCAAAAATATGGACAGCTTTACAATAAGAAGTCTAACAAATTCTTGATATCTTCTAAAGAACTGTAGGTTGGATGGTATGTACCATCGATATCTAATATGTCTTAATATTAAATACTAGCGGTTCTGCGCGGTTTCACTCGTGTTCCCAATGCCGTGGGAATACGGAGATAAAATATAGCCTATGTTACTCAGGGATATTGTAGCTTTCCATCGATGAAAGAATTTTTAATATCGGTCCAGGAGGTTTTTCGTTTTTTCGTTACAAACATACAAATCTTTCCTCTTTATAATATTAGTGAAGATGTACGAGTAGACTAGCTGACCCGACAGACGTCCTGTACAACTGTAAATTATGTCAAATGCCATAAGGTGAAATTTCATAACTTAAATAATATAGTCGTTAATTTTTCCAAAATTTTCTTACAACTCGGAACACCGAGCCACTTTCTAAAAGGTTTTTTTTTTTTTTCAAAAGAACTTTCTCTTAACAATAACAAACAGAATTTGCAAAATTGGTCCAGCCGTTCACGCGTGATGCCGTGACCAAGGGAAATAGGTATTGAATTTTATATACGAGTATATAGATAGATAGATATAGATTGTCTTGTAAAGTTGTCTAAGCCAACTTTTAGTTGCCAGAAACTAAGAAATGGAGTTTCTTGCGCTTTTTCCTGTATATTCCGAGTGTAATCTAAAGCATAAATATCAACCCATGTGGGAATTCCAAATTCCTACAGAGTTTTAAAGCTGTTTGAAAAATACCATTGATATCTTTATGGCCAAAATAAATAAATAATAAATACAAATACCACCCGCCGCTGGAGATTCCTTCATGAAAACACACGTAATCACTTGTTACTATAAAAACCCTGTAATTGTGATGTAAAGACGCTTTTTTTCTTCATCACACCGTAAGTGCTGTTTTATAACATTGTACCTACTCGAACATAATAACCGGGCCATAATAACACTAAATCAGTTAATTAGGCATTTTGTTATTTATGTTTTTTTTTTCTTGTAATTAGTTGTAGGTATATTATGTCCTCACCATACTTGAATTGATCAATTTTGAATAAGATAGCTGATGTATCTAAACTATAAGATACAACTTCACCTATCTACTGTTTAGAGTATTTACATGGACGAACCCTTGTCTACATAATGGGGATAACTAAATCAAAGTTGATGAGTTCCTTAAGTACCTACTAAACAGTACAATTTATCTACACTATCTATTATATTATAAAGATAAAAGATATGTATTTTTGTATGTTGTAACGAATAAACTCAAAAACTGCTGAACCGATTTTAAAAATTCTTTCACCAATGGAAAGCTACATTATGACTGAGGAACAAAGGCTATATTTTAATCCCGTATTCCCACGGGAACGGTAACTACAAACCGCTGGGTGATGCTAGTTCAGCATAATATATTTTGGCGAGATGTATAAAATTTTCGCTTTATATTGCTAAATGTACCTACTTATGTTGCTACATCATACCGCAATATACCGAAGTCTACAATTGCTTTATTTTAACTTAGATAGTCTAAATCTACACTAATATTGTAAAGAGGATAGATTTGTATTTTTGTATGTTTGTAACGAAAAAAGTCAAAAACGACTGGACCAATTTCAAAAAACCTTTCACCAAGAGAATGCTACATTATCCATGAGTAACATAGGCTATATTTATTATATTATTATTACTAAAAAATATTAGGGATCCTATACTAAAACTCCAATAATGTAACCAAGGTGTAAAAAAATCAGCTATAAAATGTCTTTGATCGCATGCGCTGCGGCAACTATTGATTATAGAACAAAAAAATGGTCTACAATATTAAAGAACATATCTACAAAAAACTTCGCGATAGCATATGTCTAACTATTTTAGGTATGTCACTTTAACTACTTTATTACATTTTAAAAGTTGATAGAAATGCCGACCAAAATCAGATCATTATATCTCCTCCTTTACCTGATCCTTTATACTTATCCAAATAAATAATTTCATATTCAATACTGTTTCAATACCTATAGATTACTTTTTGAATTATAGAAATCGGAAATTCCATTTAAAAGATAATATTACGAATTTAAAATCTTAACTTAATATTAATAATGCGAATTTATTTGTTAGGTACGCTTTGAAGCCTAAACCACTACACTAATTTTAAACTAAAAAAAAAAATCTTTAACCAACGGAAAGCTACATTATCAGGGAGTAATTTAGGCTATAGTTTATCCCCATATTCTCACAGCAACGGGAATTAGGAGGGTGAATCCGCGCGGAACAGCTAGTCTAATAATTAAGCTGAAAGTTAATTGTTGTGTACCTGATTCCGGGTTTTGTCCGAAGGAGTGTAGATCCTGCTGAGAGCGGCGCCGCTGCCGGTAGTCGGCACGGTAGTCAGGCCAGCGCCCATAGTTAGCAGGCGCGTTGAGGTACTCCTGCGAGGAGAAGCGTGCCGCGCGCGGAATCACAGGCCCATAGCACTCTTGTCGCAATGCCACTTCAGCATGCATCATGCCACCCGCCGCAACCTGACTTCCGAAGTGGGCGCGCTGAGGCAAGTATTCGCCGTGCAGCGGCGCGTCGGTTAGCTCGTGCCCATGCACGGAGCTCGAACGCTGCGGCGCATGTTCGCGCAGTCTGTTTGACAACTCTATCCCCATACGATGCGGAGAGTAATCAAGTCCACGTGGACCCATTTCGAAGTAGCCGTGTGGTCTGCTGCTACGATACATCTGCGGCGAGAACGGGTTCTTGCATTCATGCATGTGTCGGGCCGGGCTGAACGGGTTTTCCAGTTTCGGTTTTTCTTCGGCTTTAACTTGTTCACCGCTTCCCGGAATTGGCTGTTCACTGCCCGGAGCTGGTTCTTTTCTAGGTAGGCTATCCTGTACGCGTTGCGGGCGCTGGTTGGACGACGTGTCTACCATTGACATGTCTTGGGACATCCTTCGGCTCAACTCCTGAACCTTCTCCCTCATTGAGATTGATTGTGGTATTTGAGACATTTTAACAAGAATGTTATGTAAAACACTTCTAAATAGTTTAAGTAGGTAGGTATAGGTAATAATTGACTACACAAACTGTTCGTATACGAGTATCAAAAGTTTGAAATACGTATTTTCAAAGTCTTCTACAGTATACCTATATACTTATTTAAACACTAGTTCGTTAACACGAATTAGTTCAATGTAGGTACTTAATTAAAAAAATCACAACCTAACACCAGCTTAAAACAATTATTGTCGTACGAGCATATCAGTACTAAAAAGTAGCCACAATTAGTGATAAAAATGCAACTTGTTGCCTACCCAAGAATATTACGTAGGTATAGCTTTATATTTAGTTATTAGGACTAGCGCATTAACGATTCTTCTAATTAATTATAAAAACACTCGAGAGCAATGAATCCGGGTCACTTAAAGAAACCTAAAAATCTCGGAAACTAAGAATGCTAGCTTAATACAAAACCCCATAAATGAAAGTAATAAAATTTATAAGCGACTACATTCTATTTACAAAAAAATTACATAAAGAAAAAAACAGCTGCTCTCGCCCTAAAACAAACATACGAAACACGACATTTTTGAACAACATTACGATTTCATTAAACTTTACGTATTGCCTCCTCGTGCTTCTATTACTGCGTTTACGTGGTTTGGCATGCTGTACATGAAGTTCCTTGTACGATTTTGGGGAATATTCTCCCATTTACTATCCACACTACATTCTGTGCAGTATTTTTATTTTGTGGGGTTTGATTTGGTAAAATTATTAATCTCAAATTCTGGAGGGGCCACTGTCTAGTTTTTGCCCCGGCTCGGAAAAATCAAGGCTGCATTACATAAACACAAAAACCGACTGCTTGTAAAAGGCACTAAAGTTTTAAACACATAAAATTCATTTTGTTGAAACTGAGTAAAGAGCCTCTGACACTTCTGGACGGATACGAGTCTAACGGCACCACATAACAATTTTAGAAATTCATAAGTATAGATTATAATAACGCATGTTACTTGATAATGATAATTTAAGCAATCGACTAGCCAAAATATCGTACAAGTAGATTCTTAATTTATATTTTAACAGACTAAAAATAAAGTTACTTCCTCGTGTGGAAGGAAAGACCTAGCCAGTGGGCTGATACGAGTTGATGATGTGAAAAGATGAAGCATTGCCAAGCGCAATTACTCACTGGATTAGGATAACGGTGAAGACTTAGTAACACAAGCCTCGACAGATTAATGTTATAAAAAAAATACAATACATAAAAAAAAATGATCTCTGACCAAACGGTGGAGCGCTCATTTGGGAGGTTATAGCCCGTTTTCCACGTGTATTAGGAACAAACCATCTACCGGAACGACGGTGCCCGAATAAACAAGTCTAAATCGAAATATCTTGACACATCAAACAAAACGCCAACAGCTAACCAACATTTTGTCAATTAATTAGTACGGAATGGCGTACTATATAATACTACTCAAATTGCCCGATCGAATCACTTAGATAATAGTTATTTTACTACGGACGAACACCGCGGTGCGGCGATTTAATCCGCCACTCGTATAGCGTTGAAGCAATCATTAGAAATAAGCTTACTCACCGGTTCTTTTTAATAAATATTGCCTACATTTTTTAATGCAATTTGATTAGTAAGCTTTTTGTCACTGAGAAGACCAACTATATCCAGTATTTGTAAACTACCTTTATTTGCAACCATGTAACTCCGAATTCTCAGGTAGAACGAGACGAAAGTTGTAACCGAAATCGAATTTTCAATTTAACGAAATCAGAGGTCCTAATGAAATCACTGATTGTGGCTACGGGAGGCGATGATGGATCTCGTACACACCTTAAATCTACGAGCAATGATATGTTTGATTAGAGGCCTCGGTAGGAGTCGCAGCGCGAGGCGGGTGCCGGCAACATCGCGGCTGTCGAGTGCGAGCGGGCGCGGCCGGCCGTGAGGGCGCGAGGGCGGGCGGCGACTGGCGCCCAGCACGCGTGCCGCCGCCCGCCCTCACCCGCCGCCTCGGCTGCCTTGCCTCGCCACCTCGCTCGCGCCGCTCTGCCCAGCGCTCTCATCGCCGAGACACCACTTCCACGAGGAAGGCCGTGCCACTTATACTTCCGACTTTTCTACCACCCAACTTTCAATCGCACTATTCTTAATTTAGCTACCCGTTTTTCACATTATAGTATGTTATGTTGTAGGAAGCAGTATTAGCATTACAACAGCAAATATAATTAAATGATCTGTTTCAAAGACACTGAGTTGTAATAAAGATGTTGTAAAACCTATAAAAATCCATTAAATTATAAAACAAAGACTACGCGGTGACTGTTGGGTCATGGCGGAAAGGAATAGGTAAAAAACTTTGCCGCACGAAATAGGTTAACGACCACGCGTCTTTAAAGATACGGTAATTTGGGCTTGATTTGTGCCGATCGTGGTAAGCCCAAGCCGCGTCGCTGCTTCTGAAGCCTTCAACGAAAAAAATCTATCTTTTATTATTTGTTTATCCAACGAAATGCGGGGACGTGTTTACTTATCTTTTATTTATTGATTTATACCCTAGCTAGCTGAGGGTCAGCAAGCTCAACAGAGTAAATAATGGATAATAATTGGCTCTGGAGATTTCTTGCGAGTTCCACACAAATACATCACGAGTATAAATAGAATTACGTGTAAACTTTTCAATCAGTTGACGATTAAATAATCAACAGGCATCAATATCTTTATTCTTAATTATGTTTGTTTTTATTTGAGGATAAACCTGGAGATACTGAACTGATTTAAAAAAACTTGTAATAATAAGCTAAATATATGGCAAAAGCTACACAGTATGAAAAAAAATTTGTTGCGAAAAGTCAACCCTCGGCGGCACGCTCCTAGTCAACTGCCTCGCCTCGCTACTGTTACGATTACTCGCCGCCTACGCGCTACGAGGCATGGTTTGTAGAGCATCGGTACCAATGACTGCAGCCCTGCCGCGCCCAGCGTACCCCTCCCCCTTTCGGCGTCCCCTACGCTACGAGCCTCGCGTTCTCTTTTGAATGAAAACAAAACACACACTCACACACCCCTGCATCTACGAAATTCATTATATATGTCACGCGAGCCCACCGCCGATTGGAAGATGGTGTTAGGCTATTAAGTGGATGATACGTAATGTTTTAATTTCATAATTTATAAAGCAAGAGACCCTGATGAAATCAGTGGTTTTGTACGGAATCTAAATTAATACAACTTTAAATGCATCGTCAAGATTCATTTCCAAGCTTTTTTTTCTTTATGAGCTGTTTGCACTAATAAATGGCTTGACAGCTTTCACCAGACTGGAGGTCTGTGTACGTAAGGCACTTTACCCTGCGGCTTACAAGCTTCTTGATAGCTTCAAGTGGAACGACGGTGTGGTGGTTGGAGAGAGTTGGCCCCACAACCCCATGTCGCGGTAGCGTTCATAAGTTCCAGAAACGGGTAGTGTCATAATAATATGTCCTATCTGGCGGGGACTGTCTGTTGACTTGACTCAATTATTTATACCTACTGCTCAGCGATCACGAGAGTTAGTGGGATTTTTAAATAATTTTATAAGACGTTGTCCACCTTTTCTAAACCTTTTCCTTGACCTCAGGCACTACATAACTATAGCACATTACATATCTAGGGAAGTAAAATAAGAAATGTCTCAGATCCCATGTAATTGTCGACCGAGGCGAAGCCGAGCTCTACAAAATGTTATCTGAGGCTTTCTTATTTACTTTCCGAGGTGTGTATACTTTTTTTCACCTCGACGGAGGCGGAAAGCGGCAACTTCGTTTTAGCGCAGCGGGCCGAAACTTGCCGCTTCTCACCCGGAGAAATGAAAACTAAATTATTGTTCTACACTGCGACCGGGCTACGATTTGCCTCTGGACTCGACATTCACAAGGGCACTGCCACGCTTCCAGATTTGTATTTTAGGCTGAATACCTTTTTCATAACCAGTGATCGGAATAGGCAGAGTATATTTACCTAAACTTCGAGGAATAGAGACATAAATTGGAGACTTACGACAAAAAAATTTTGAGGGACATTTTCCGGGACACTTGCTTAAAAACGCTAAAAACAATGTAATACAGTGAAAAAAATAGAATCAATCCCTGGTTTTATTCAACACGAAATAAGTATTTATATAATAAATAAATATTTTTTTATTGTAAAATTTCTATATAAAGCAATAGCCAATATGTACATAATATATATTGTGTATACATTTTTGATTACTCAAACGTCCTTAAGTAATGTCCCGGAAAATGTCCCGCAAAAAAATGTAGTCGTAAGGAAATCTCCATTTTATGTCTCTATTCCTCGAAGTTTAGGTAAATATACTCTGCCTATTCCGATCACTGGTCATAACTGTAGAAAAACTTCGATAGCCAACGGCGGCATACCGTCTTCCAATAAAATCTCTATTATGAAGTTACAGCAAACTAAACTTTCATATTAAAATTTCGGCGTACAAACAATTTAGTCGCCTAAATCTTTCGTTCGGGTATAGTTTGTATTAATAACAAACCTATCTCTCAATAAACATTTCTTTAAATATTGCACCGATATACAATATAACGGGAAGCTAATTGACAACTGCAAGGTAAATTTGCGTGGCTTGACTCACATACTTGCATTGTGTCTCTATACATCGCGATAGTACTAGAGCTAACATAATCTCCCATAGTTTTCGCAAGGATCTACGTGGTGTGCACTGCGCTTAATGCTTCATAACACAGCTTTAATGATGTAGTCTTAAGATCTGACAGGAGTACCTAAGGAAGGGACCTGAGGCAGCAAAACAGTTATAAATACAGTAGGATTTCAAACAGTCTGTAAATTAATGTTACACTCAAGAAAAGTGTATTACACAAGATAGTACGTGGTGCTCACGAGTAAAAATTTGCGACAGTATATGACCTATGACGGCGACCTACATCTAAAAAAGTGGAGGAATCTATCACCTGAAATAATTTAATAATTTTTAAGGAAAATTAAACTCGACATATTGACTGTAAGAACTTGCGATAGACCTTATGAAAACAAGATTAATTAGAGTAGAGACTGAATCAAATCTTAAAGATGGTCGGAATATTTATTTATTTTAATATATAATTTTGCCAATTTTGCTACACATGGGTACAAAGGAGCACAAATACGCACACACTTTAAATAGTAGATTGTGTCATAAGGGAGCAAAACGATATTTTTACGGCGAGGGCGTTTCTTTAAATCACGAACATAGTGAATGTTTCTAGGATAGAATCCCGAACGTAGTGAGGGATTCTAATGTAGAATCATGAACGAAGTGAGGGGTTTAAAGTACGTAGCCCAAGGTAAAAATAATTTTGCGACCGAATGATACACTCTGCTTTTCATACCTCTCTATGAGAAAAAAATATTGATGGCATTGTTTGCTTCTTTTTTCAATATTTTCCGGTGTTTAACTATCACTGCTACTTGAATTCAGTTTAAAATATAAAAGACACAAACAATTTGATGTTGGAATTCGAAAATTTGGCGTAAAATAAAATGTAAATTGTGAAAAATAACTACGAGAGCGCGCGCATTGCCACAGCAATTTTTCTGACAGTGTGGCACGACCATCGAACGCTATTCAGCCTTGTCAACCTAATGCGGCGAAAAATGGAACTAATTTTTTGTTATAGTACTTAAGCTACAGTGGCGCCAACCTAAAATGCAAACTCATTTTGCTAATCTCTTTGGCTAAGAATGTTGACGAATATTTTTAATTCTAAATTCAAAACACTTTTATTCGCACTTATAAAAACCCTATCAGAAAAGACTTACTTTGCTCCCTTTTTTTGAGGACCAAAACGTCACTTTTCGAATAGAAGGTATGAAAATAATATTTACAATACTGGAAACATTTTTTGATAATGTATCCACTGGTAAATTTGGTCTAAGGAGGTCCCGATTCGTCCCCATTACGTTATTAAACTACATTATGGAGATCAGTGTTTGAAGAAGCAGTTAATGAAAATATTTTTATAGGTAATGTATGCAGGGTCGGATCGCAAACTTGACTAATTTCTGTAGAACTTACTATTACTATTACTTAATATTTTCTCATAACAGCAAATACCCACAGCTTTATTTTCTACCCGGCTTCAGTCCACGGTTACTACTCGTAAAATATAGCACTAACCTTTTCCGTGTAGCTGCTGGCGGTTCTCTGTTCCTTTGAGGCTTTCGGCGGTGTGCAGCAACTCGTCCAACTGCGGTTTCTTCTGCTCCAGCTCGCGAAGTACGCCCTGTGACAAAATACACAACTTCTTATTTTCTAGATGCACGTAGACGAAACTATTAACTTAAAAATGTTTTAAACTAAATATAATTTTATGAAATAGGTACTTCGTTTTGATATTATCTCTATTTTAATCAAATCTAAAATCAAGCTTATCAAAAATATGCGAAGGGTAGCATGGCAGCAAGTGGGCATAACGAAGTATGGAGTTATATGTAAGCTTTTCGTGTACGAGTATATATGTATCTAGTTACGTGTGATAAACGCGTCACGGCCAGGCCAAACACTAGTAACTAGTTCTCTCGATAACAGATTTTTATACTAACACGCGAATATACCTCCGACAAATACAATATCGAAAATACGCGAAGCTAAACCGTCCACCAGTTATTAAATAAGTACTAGCAGCGCCCCGCGGTTTCACCCGCTTAGTTCCCGTTCTCGTGAAAATACGGGAATAAAATGTAGCCTATGTTACTCCCTGATAACGTAGCTTTCTATTGGTGAAATAATTTTTAAAATTGGTTCCGTGGTTGAGGCCTGTTACAGTGGGAAAATTATAGCCCATGTTACTCCCAGAAAAGTAAGCTTTCCATTGGCAATAGAATTGTTAGAATGAGTCTGGTAGTATCGGAGCCTATTCTTGTCATATAAGTATATAAAATCAATTCCTGTTCTTTGGTCTGGCTAAAACTTGAAAATAGCTGGACCTATTTTGTTTTTGACGTGACAACGTCTTATAAATTGATGGAGGCGGCGGCATTCCCGAAAAAGTGTGACGTATGCGTCGTTCCAGTGCAAGCGAGAGCGCGCAACGAGCAACAAAGAGGCACAATCCATTCCATCAGTATTTTCTTATGACGTTGTCACGTTCAACTATCGTCAGTAAACCGACTTGACAGAGAACCGATTTTTTTTGTGTGGGTTCGAGTGGGTCGAGTGGGTGGGTTTATACGATGACAGAACAATCAACCAAACTATTCTTCTACACTACCTTATATTATAGAGGAAAGTTTTGTATTTTGTATGTTGGTAACTAATAAACTCAAAAACTACTGGACCGATTTAAAAAATTCTTTCACCAATGGAAAGATACAATATCCCTGAGTAACATAGGCTATATTTTATTCCCGTATTGTGATAAAGGGGGCACAGTTTGTATGGGACAACGGGATTCCTTGGTCCAATTTACTTCAAATTTTACATAAACATTCTTTAACAGAATTAATGGAAGATTTTCGAATTTTAACGGGTTTAAAAAGCGGTAAATAGTTATTTGGGGGTGATTTGCTTCGAGGAAGATATCCGAACCTACCAATTCCTTAGTGCTATTGACTTAAATTTAATTTTATATATAAAGCTTGGTGCAATATGCAACTACGCTTCAAAAATTCTATACATACTTATAATAAAAATGTAATGAGACCGTGTCTGCACATGAAATATTTTCTGAATTTTTTGTGGAATGTAGATTGTTGTCTATGTGGATATCAAAACACCTATTTTTGACATTTTTGTCTGCCTGTCTGTGCATGCATCACGCAAAATACTACTGCACGAATTTTGATGAAATTTGGTGTGGTGATAGCTGAGTAACCGAGTCAACATCTAGGGTAGGTATTTTTTATTGCAGAAATAAATAAATAAATAATAATAAATAATAATCTCACGTTTTCATCCCCGAGGGGGTAGGCAGAGGTATTCCATTACTGGATATACCCACATTTCACGAGATACATTGGACCCCTAAACGTGATAGGTGGTGAGCCCATCGCCGGACCGGGTCTGTTTACACATGTTTCAGAATTAATTCTGAGACCTGCGATATGAGATATTGCAGAAAAATATTTTAATTTTACATTATTTATCAGGGAGTAACATCGGCTATATTTTATTATTATTTTTCTACGGGAACTGCGGGGGTGAAACCGCGGGGCGCTGCTAGTATAATATAAATTCTCATGACAATAGGACACGAATGTTTATTTTATTGATTGAAACTCGATTTCATTAGTTTACTTCGCAAAATAACGTTACAATTGTGACGTTCAGCCCCCAGGACGTAGGTATATATCAATATACAGGATGTCCCAGAAGTCAACGATAAGCCGGAAACCAGCGATAGGCCTAGTCATGAGGGTAATCAGAAAAATATAAAAAAAAATCTATGTTCTTTTTTCAAAATGTTATGAAGGTTTAAAAAAAATCCTAAAAAACAGACACCCTGTAATGAACTTTCTTGTACCGTGACTGTAAATATTTACTTTTTGAATATTTTTTTTCTGTAATGCTATAATGAATAGCCGTGCTACAATTTACAATAAAAAAAAATACATAACTGCCTCACTTTTAAGTAAAAAGTTAAATTTGTTTCCAACATTGAATTCTAAATAATTTCATCAACCAACTTAAACCAGCTGTACTGTAAAAAAATGTATGGCTACTATTTTGGCAAGTAAACTTAAAAGTTGACGCATTTAGTCTAAATTCTAAAATGGTATAACACATGCTAGGTTTTGTTATAGTTGAGGCATGAAAATTTTTTTTCTCGATGAATCCGGATTCTATGCCAATCTAATTTAATGAGGTGAAATGTTGGTAACGCAACCTTAAGTCTGCAGCTGACCTGAACTAAGCCTTTTTATCCTCTTTCTTAACCCTCCTTTAAAGTAATGATACTTAAAATAAGTTTGTGTAATATTTTTATAAATCGGGTAGTTGATTTTGTAGGAAATCTAAATAAACATGTCCATTTATGGTCTCTGGCAGCTCAATCGGACCAATAACTGTACCGTTTAAAATGCCTGTCCACATGTTTACTTTAAAACGGTACTGTGAATGATCTTCACGTATTAGGTGAGGATTTTCCACGTGCCATTCGTGTAAATTGTGTAAGTTCATGTAACCGTCCTTTTTAAACGTTGCTTCGTCGGACCATAGAATCGTTTCAAAAAACTGGGGATCTTCAGTGTGTTTTTGCAAAATCGTTTGACAAAATCGCACTCTCTCTGGGTAGTCTCGGGGAAGTAAAGATTGTACTCGTTGTACAGTCAACAAAGTTGTTAGGGTTACATGGCCAGTAACTAAGAATTCATTTTTCTGGGGAAGTCTTATAAATAAATATTATTGATTAATGTTTACTTCGAAAGGTATCTTTGATCCCTATAAAAACCAAAAAAAAAATTACCAAAAAAATATTATAAATACATTTAAGGCTTTAAGAGAAAAGTGAATCTTAATTTTTGGCCATGTAACACTAACAACTTTGTTGACTGTACATGGAATGGATGCAGACGGTTTTTTTTTTCAGAATACGATGTGCACTGCTTTTAGGTACTCCAAGGCTTTCCTCAATTCCACGTACGGATATACTTGGATCTTCTTCCACAGCTTGCATGACTTCGTCCTCGTAGGGCAAGAGGGGCATTCCTTCACCAGCCATATGATCAGGGAATCGACCTTCGGATAATGATCTATGCAGATTAATAAAAACTCGGTAATCAGGATGACGCTCTAAGTTTGGGTATCTCTCGCGATACACCCTAGCTGCAGCATTGGCGTTACATAAGCATTCTCCGTAAATAAGATGCATGTTGGCGTACTCCTGTACGGTATATCTATTTGGCATTATAACTTCACGTTACGAACTCGTAATTACACGCAAATACAATCTAAGCAACAGACTCCAGAATCTTTACTTCTGGGACAGATGGATTTAAATCAAAGCCATCAAACAAATGACATAAACAAAAGATGTACGAATAAAAAATCCCTGTTAGGTTCTCTTTTCAAAATTATGAGTCCGTCTCCATTCAAAAAGAATTTAACCTGGATTTACCTAAGAAGGTTGCGTTACCAACATTTCACCTCATTAAATTAGATTGGCATAGAATCCGGATTCATCGAGAAAAAAAATTTTCATGCCTCAACTATAACAAAACCTAGCATGTGTTATACCATTTTAGAATTTAGACTAAATGCGTCAACTTTTAAGTTTACTTGCCAAAATAGTAGCCATACATTTTTTTTTACAGTACAGCTGGTTTGGTTGATGAAATTATTTAGAATTCAATGTTGGAAACAAATTTAACTTTTTACTTAAAAGTGAGGCAGTTATGTATTTTTTTTTATTGTAAATTGTAGCACGGCTATTCATTATAGCATTACAGAAAAAAAATATTCAAAAAGTAAATATTTACAGTCACGGTACAAGAAAGTTCATTACAGGGTGTCCGTTTTTTAGGATTTTTTTTAAACCTTCATAACATTTTGAAAAAAGAACATAGATTTTTTTTTATATTTTTCTGATTACCCTCATGACTAGGCCTATCGCTGGTTTCCGGCTTATCGTTGACTTCTGGGACATCCTGTATATTATGAAAGATAAATAGGGTCGTAGGTGTACAGGCGAAATCTGGTTTTGCCGTCGCATTACGGTACTCCCCTGATGGAGGCAAAGGTGGCTGCTATGGGCAGCGGAGAGGAGTACCAGACAGGGGGCCAATTCCACTAAATGTCAACGGTTATAGTTGGATTACAATGATATCTCAATGGTCAGTCAATGGTGTTATTTTGGCACTTTTCAGAGCAAATAACACCATCGACTGACTATTGACATGTCATTGTCATCCAACTGTAGCCGTTGACATTCAGTGGAATTGGCCCCCAGGTCAGAGGACGCCGGTAGTAGTGCAGATCTTGTCAGGGCCTTTTCTATCTTTCCAAATTAAAGGGTAAAAGTGACACCCCTATTGGGGTGCGAGATATCACTTTGTATTATTAATTCGGTGTTTTATGTTATTTTTTATTATAAACTATAATATTTTAATAATTATGCCAGCGCGTGAGACGACACGAAGCGGATCCCGTAAACGCACCGACATAAGTTCGCAGCAGTCAATCACAAAATATCCGAAAATGACCGTTGCGCAGACGCATCTCGAAGCTTTTATATGAACAAAGGATCAACCCATGACCAATAAGAGACGCGATACGCGGCGACCGCGGCGGGCAGTACCATCGCGCAACACAAGTGTTAACTTGATTATTTACTTTTAATTATTACTTTTATATTTTGTATTTTCTATATTATTATTTATTGTTTTTAATTAATTTTGTTAGTATAAGAAGTCAGTTTTAAGTATTTTTTATTGTTTTAGTTGTAATTTTAAGTTAAATAATGTTACTTACTTAAACATGTAAGTCAACGTTACAAAATATAAGAATAACAGAGTATCTAAAAATTGCTTAGATTTTTTCAAATTGCTCGAATCCGCTAACTTCTATTGAACATCTACTAGTATGAAGTCTTATTTTCTTTTACTGTGTTAAATAGTATAAATGTACCATCAATCCAATCCAAATGGAAGTGGAAATTACATTAACCGATGCTATCTACCTACAAGAATAGACATGCCGGCACGAATCATTATTCGTTCTTTCCTTGTTTCAATTGAGTTGAGCAATAACTTCCCAGAAGCCTCAATAATTATAAAACTTTATCTTTTAATAAATCAAAGAGGGACCGCTCGGTGGCCGGGACTACGTAAATATTACATTCTACATGAGGATATTCTTTTAGTAGGTATGCCCAACCTATTGAGGCAAAAGGAATGTTTTAGAGTGGTAATCTTCACATTTCCCGCGCCTGTGGGCCCGAGTCACGCATACTTTCTTCACCTGCCTGCGCTGCCGCCGCCCGTCAACCCCGCGTCGTCCCCTCTGTCTCCCTTATCGATCCCCACCCCACCTCTCTCCGCTCTTAACAAGCTACAAACATAACAGGGACTCCGAGTAACCTGGTTGAAGATCGTGTAAAACACCTTCGTAGTAAGTACTTGAATTAGGACGTCCATATAATCCGGCTTTTCAAATTCAACAATTCTCAGTTTCAACAGCAACAGCTCTCAGAAAACATGCTTTTTTGTCACCTACCAGGGTAATACTTTTAAAATTTGTTCATAGTATAAACTGCATACTAAGTTCACATTTTAGTAAAGTTCATTAATGATATTACCAAAAAACTCTAAAACTCTGATAGGATATAAGACGTCTCTGAACCCGAGAATATTTTATAAGAATGTTTATATGCTTGGAAATCTACTGGACGGATTTTGATAGCGTATTTCATTTGTCATCTTTGTAACGTACAAGTTCGGTTATGTTAACTGTGGTGTGGGCAGAAGCTTATCGAAATTATCACGGAACAGGAAAAACTGGATTCAAGTTGACAAAACCGGATGATGATATAAAATCCTTTGTCCTGAATGACTGACTGACGTATCAACGCGCAGCCTAAACCGCAGTTCGTCGAGACCTGAGATTTGGAGGGTGTGTTCTTTGTATGACATATCCGATAAGAAGGGATTTTCCGAAATATCTACCCCTAAGGGGTGAAAGAGAAGGACAAAGTTTGTATGGGACAACGTGATTCCTTGGTGCAACCAATCTACTTCAAATTTTGTATAAATTTTCGTTAACAGAATTGATGTAAAATGTATTTAGTATTTTATTGAAATTCATCTCCTAACGGGGTTAAAAAGTGGCAGAAAGTTATTTTGGGGGTGATTTCCTTCGAAGTTGATATCAATAGCTACTCCTTAGAGCTTTCGATTTAAATAATATTTTACTTTGACACATGTCTGAAAACTCTATCCGATTTTATTCAAAAAAGGTTGAACTCCCAAATAAGCTTGCTGCAATTAAAAAATCTATATAAAACTGTAACGAGACCGTGAAATATGAAATATTATTTGAAAATTTCAGCGGTAGAGTAAATACATAGTTACCTATCGATGTAGATATCAAAACACCGTATCGTAATGTACCTAAATTTAATTTTTCTACGGTTGTGTCTGCATAACGATTGTTTTTTTAAATTTTGGAATTAAGTCGATTATTATTATTTTATTAAAAAAAAAATACCATTTTTAGTGCACTTGTGAAACTTGTGAAAGTATGAGTGTGGACTCATACTTTCACAAGTGCACTATTATTGGCATACTCAGCATCCCATACATACTGTGACTAAACCTTTTACACTGATAGTGAACATTTCGGCACCCTTCGTCCATTTCCCCGTTCGTCCACTGAATTTCTGATGTACATTGAGGAGTTACGTTCATCATCAGACTTTCACACAACTTATATGGAAAAAAATCTGAAGGAACCGGTTCAGATTTCACGGAAATATAAATTTAAAAAAAACATAGGCGTCGAATTCAAAACCCCTCCTTTTTTGAAGTAGCATAAAAATGCAAACTAAAACGTAGGTATGCATTTGTACTTTTATTACCATTATGTATACTCGTAGGGCACTATTGTTATGTTATTTTTATATTATAGTTGGCAGGAAAAGTGTTAAGATATACAAGAATACTTTATTAAAGTAGAATAATAGGAGTAAGGTATATTATTCCATAATGGACATCTGGTGTGTACACTCGCGCCTTATCTGCAAGGCTGTTGGCAGAGGTAATAGATTTTTCACTAATGTATTTCTAGGACCCTACAATATAACGTGACATGCGAGACCATCTGGGGCGGGTTTCCTTCGTGTAGACGAGGTTCTTAAATAAAGATAATATCTACACATGGGTACATACGGGTACAACTGCATGCCCTCCTTCCGGAGAGCTTATAATCATAATACAACATAGGTGTTATTCGTAAGGGTAAGTAATTGACTATCAGTAAATTGAAAGTAATTATTCGTAAAAAAGATTATCTGAAGTCGTCTAAAATTTTTATTCTAGTTTCAATTTAGGTATGCTTGAGTATTACGTATAGCAAATTACTATATACTAATTCAGTCCGAATTCAGTAGATTCAGTACCTAGTTGAAATTTTTTAAAAGTGTCGCCTTTGAATAACATACAACGAAAAACCTCAACTACCGTTTTATCTATGTGATGACAAATATCATTAATCAATCATCTATTTGTTTTAAATTTATATTCTGCCACTGCCATAGGTTCTTTTCCTGCGAGATTTAATTATACCTACATACAAATTTTATAATAACTTTTGCATATTGTTACGTTTAACACTAATATATTTTACTTTGTATTATACATATTATATTAACCTTCATAATATAATCGAAAGTTTCCGTATATATAAGTTACTCTATGATCGAAAGCCTTGCGTGGTTTGCTTACTGGATGGCGTTGCCTAGCAACATCCACCCGACACAACCACAAACAGCGCATGCGTAATATACAAAGAGTTGTGCCAAACTCGATAAGCGGAATATCGATAGAAAAAAAAACGAACTTCTTAAGTAATTTATTGAAAAATATGAAACACCATAAGAAGAAAATATTTTATAGGTAGTGTAGATAGTTATATAATATGTAGATTATAATATTATATTATACTTGGATAAAAAAAAACTATTATTGAAATTTGTGTCTGTCTTGTTGTGTACGCATCACGCCAAAACTACTGTTCGAATTATGATGAAAGTTGATTTGGAGTGGAGTATTAACCAGGTCAAAATCTAGAGTACTTTTTACAGCGGAAGAATGTCTCATTCACCCGGGACAAATATAGAATTGGTTAAAAAGATAAATACGTTAGGTACTACTCCGAAACTATTAAACCTAGAAACTTGAAATATTGTAATGTAGGTGTCTTATATGTCGTAGCCTAGTCCTAGGCAACCTATACGCCGTAGGCAACCACTATGAAGGGATTTTTGGAAACGGGAACGGTATCCGAGTGGGCAACGCCGCTGGGCATCCGCGAGTGTAAGTTTATATTTCATAGAATAAAATAGTGGGAGAATATGAACCAACAAGTAAATAGCAGAAGTCAAATATATATTTCTGCCGAACTTCATCAAGACAAAAATCTCACAAAAAGAGTTTTCGCGTTTATGCTATTAGTAAAGAAATGAGGGCCGATATGGATAAATTTAAGAACAATCATATACACCGGATAAATAATATGAAATCATTTCCTATTATTATGAACGAATGCAGCAAACAATGAATATGTCGATAGCTTCGGCCGTCACTAGGCCTAAGGCGCATGCGTAATGCGTTAAACTCACTCCATAATATGGCGCTTGTCCTGGCGAGCGACAGGCGCAAGTGCTTTGTGGACAGGAGTGTGTTCACTTCACCAAATAACCAGCACACCATGTGACAGTAATGTCTGAGAAAAGGTTCTTTGCCTATTCACTATCCAGTTAGTGCTAGTCTATAGATGTAATAAAACTCTAACGGCACCGTGTCTGTACATGAAATATTTTTTGTAAATTTTAGTGGTAGTGTACGAGTAGATAGTTATCGATTTAGATACCAACACACATTTTTTTGGAATTTTCGTCTGTCGGTGTACGCATCACGCAAAAACGACTGGACGGATTTTTATGAAATTTGGTATAGAGGCAAGTGAGAACCTGGGTCAACATCTAGGGTACTTTTTATTTTAGAAAATTATGTTATTCCCACGGGAAAATATAAAAAACTGGTTGAAAAGAGAATGTAGTTACTATTCCGAAACGATTAGGTACAACTCAGAAATTCGAAATATTTATTTGTTATTATGTGAAACGACGAGGCGCTGCTATTTGAAATATGTTATGTAGGTGTCTTATATGTCATAGGTAGGCAACCGTTATGATGGGATTTTTAGAAATTCCCACAGGAACGGGAATAATCTGGATAAATGCGGACAACGCCCGCTATTTGAAATACGGTATGTAGGTAGGCCTCATAAACTAGGTATGTCAGAGACAACCGCTACAAAGGATTTTTTGGAAATTTCTACGGGAACTAACTGAATCCGGGCAACGCCGCTCGACACCCGTCGAAATTCCACATGTGGTCTTAAACATTATTTGACCAATGGAAAGCTTACTTTTGTGGGAGTAACATAATTAGGCTATTATTTTTCTGGGACTGACGCGGGTAAAACCGTGGGGCGCTGCTATCTTAAATACGACTAGGAATACAAGTCTTTTTAAACAACCATTTTCAAGTGCCAAATAATAAGATTGTAACAGTTAACAAAGAACCTGATTAGATTAATATGCTCACTTCCAAATGCATTCTACCCTTTGAGTATTAAACCAACAGGAGACGTCACGTTGACGAGACGTTGCAAAAAAGTCTGCCAATTTCTGGAGGGGGGACGAGGAAACAAACACAAATAATGTTAAAACAAACGCATTTTTTGACAAAACAATTAAACGCTAGCTTGAACTAGATGCACACAAATACATTCATCAATCCAAGCACTCCGTGAACTCAAAAATACTAGTTGTATTTAACAGGTGTGCGCGTTGACCGACACTTTTTTTTGGCAGAGGGGAACGCCTGTCAGTGGCGTCTCCGGTTGGTTTAATACTCAAAGATTCTACCGCTCGATTTTCCAACTGTCCTTAAGCACTTCAAAAATCCACGCCTCGCTGCGCCCTTTGTTTTCACAAGGAAACGTCTTAACACTGTAAGTAAGTAGCTTGGTTCAAATCCCTTATCTATACCTAACTAGCGACCCGCCCCGGCTTCGCACGGGTGCAATGCTAAATTTTCTTTGCTATAAACCATCCCTGGACCCACTCGAACCCACACAAAAAGTTTCATCAAAATCGGTCCGGCCGTTCTCGAGTTAAATCGTCAGGAAGGAAAAGCCGACTTATTTTTATATAGTAGATAATATAATAAAACTCTAACGGGGGTAATATTTTAAGGAAAGTTTAGCGGTAGTGTGTATAATTATCGATGTAAAAGAGATTAAAATATAATAAGGCATAGAGGGGACAAAGCCAGGAAAATTTTATGCCAAAAGTTATTACAAATGGAAAAAATCTAGTACGATTTCGACTATATGACAGCTACTGACATGACGCTTGAGCCAATGCCCCCCTTTGTCGTATTATATTTTTATCTCTGATCAATGTAGATACCAGAGAACAATTTTTTTATATTTTTGTCTGTCCGTCTGGTTGGGCACGCGCCACGCAAAAACCACTGGACGGATTTTGATGAAATTTGGTATGGAGATTACTGAGTAACAGTAGATCTAGAGTACTTTTCAAGGCGGGAGAATGTCTAATTCAAAAGAGAAATACGTAGTAGGTACCTACTCCGTAACGATAACACCTAGAAACTTGAAATATGATATGCAGGTGTATTATATATCGTAGGGACCTGCTATGAAAGGATTTTTGGAAATTTCCACGAGAACGAGAATAAACTGGATCTGCACGGGCAACGCCGCCGGGCACCCGCTATTTGAAATATGGTAATGTAGGCGTCTTATATTATTTCGTAGGCAACCACTATACAGGGATTTTTGGAAATCCCACGGGAACGGGAATAAACTGTAATGCAGTTTGGCGATATCTAATTATAATGTTATTTTTTGTACCTACTCTGTAGAAATAAATAAATAAATAAATAAAATAAATATTATTGTTAAGTTTGAGCTTCATATCGGCGTTAATAATAATAAGTGAAAACTGCGCTTAGCGTGGGTACATAAACAGATTGTACCTATACTCAAACGAAATTTTATAAAACAGTGTGTTATTATTATTATTAATAATAATAATACACTAGCAGCACTTAGTGCTGATACGTGTAGTGTGTTGCCATAAAATTCTGCTAAATATACTTAACGCGATAGTTTGTAAAAATGGATAGATGTTTTTTGCTCTTTCACGCAACCTACTACTAACCGCATTTTTGTAAAACTTTACTGTGATATATAAGGTACCTATATATCTCGGAAATAAATAAATTGAGGCATCCAAGCTAAACTTATCAGAATTTGTAGGTAAAATGTTACTTTTACCTAACCTACCTGGTGGACTTTTGTTATCAAAATAAATATTTTCATTATTTTACCTAATTGACTAGATTTTACCCAAATTTCGATATCAGAGATAGTCTTAATCTCCCTTCAAGATACAGGCTATCTCCATGTCAATCCTGAAAAGTCAGACATAGTCAAAGCTACTTTTACTATTCAGATTACGAGCTTAAAAACAGTTTGAGCTCCTTATAACATTGTGTAATGCAGATGATAAAAGTAGTGTATGTACCTATATCAATAACGATGATACGACAAAATTTTGTATGGTCGTTTCCAGATTTTATTTATTTGATACTATCTGTGCCGCGCAGTGTCACTGCCGTGTATTCCTAAAATATGGCCGCATCCTTCTTAGCAGAGACACTTACAGACACTTTTATAAGGAATCTAAAGAGAATCTACGTACCAAATTTCAAGTTTCAACTTTCTGAGATTTCGTGATATGATTTATCTGATATATATATATATATATATATATATATATATATGTATATATTATCAACCCGTAACAGCCCACTGCTGAGCTAAGGGTCTTTCCTCACACATGAGGAAGTATGGGCTTTAATCTCCCACGCGAGCCCACCGCGGATTGGGAGATGGTGTTAAAAGCTAGTGGCCACTGAACAGTCAGAATTTTAAGATTCATATTCATAATTGCGTACTCGAAACCCCTCTAATTACTATACACCTGTATATTATAGGTCTCAACTCTAAAGACTTTTTTATTTTGTTAGGTTTCTAGAGTAGAGCCTAATCTCCCAGGTACTTAGGGTTGACTTACTTTCTTGACTAAGAGGAATGGGCGGAGCGTACTGCCAGAATAACTCTGAACTTCTGCACTCACCTTCTGCTTATCGAGCTGATGCAAGATGTCGTCCACCTCGCCCACCACAACCGGTTGCGCTCGCAGCATGGCCTCCTCCGCCGCCACCCAGTCGCGAATCTGCAACACGCACGAAATAGTAGATTATACAACAAGGGAATAAAGCACTGTTTTATGTCACGGGCGCGACATTGAATCCTGAACGTAACGAAGGACTCCCAGTTTTACTCCCGAGCGCAGCGAGGGAGTTATGATTTAATTCCCGAGCTAAGCGAGGGAATTAAGACGGAGTCCTGAGTTTAGGGAGGGATTTAAGCGCCCAAGACAAAAACAGTTTTATTCCCGAGTTATATACTCTACTTTTCTCACCTTATCCGAGACCATAAAATGCAATTGCATGGTAGTAGATTATTGACAATGCCTATGGCATCTAGTATAATAGACTCTGAAGTCAAAGTACTTTCATCACTCGACATTTTCGATACCTATTCTTTTTGAAATGTTAAGGATACAGCAACTTGTTTCTGCCGGCGTGACCTAGGTACTTGATTTAACAATTGAAGATCGTATGAATCTAGTTGGTCGCGGCTTCGGTTTTCGAAAATCGAGTTGGCCCCGACTGCACCACATTTTGCTTAACGAAATTAGACTTTATCGTCATAGCAATAAGGATTATGAAAAGTGAAAATTACATTATTGACCTAGGGTTATAATGAAATTCCATACAACATTATAACCCGGTTAAAGCCAAGGGATATAATGTCTTGCTTTCGGTGACGTTTATATGATATATAATCCGGCTTTGTCGAGCAGGTGGTGTGAAAAACTCTTTATATAGGTTCCTAGAGCCGGATTATCCATTACTAGCGGTTCTGCGCGGTTTCACCCGCGTAGTTCCCGTTCCCGTGGGAATACGGTAATAAAATATAGCCTATGTTACTCAGGGATCTTCTATCTTTCCATTGGTGAAATATTTTTTTAAATCGGTCTAGTAGTTTTCGACTTTATTCGTACCAACATACAAAAATACAAGAATACAAAGCTTTCCTCTTTATAATATTAGTAAAGATATAGGCAACTGCCTAGGGGCCCCGAATCGGCTAGGGACCCCGTACACAAATATTTTTTTAAATGTTTGTACTAGTGAAAATTCAATATTAAGATTTATGATACAAACCCAGTATTATTGCCTTGTTTTTTTATAGTAACTACATCGTCATTAGTCAGTTCATTTCAGCACATATTTTTTATAGCTTTATTAACAAAACGCTCTCCGGAATCTTGGAATTGTGTGGTGAACGCATACTTTCTAGTACAACATTAATTAGCGAAATCGATACATATAATAAAACTCTAGCGAGACTCGTGTCTGTGAACGAAATATTATACACTAGATATAGCAATAAATATTATTATTATTTTGATAATTTCGTCAGTGTTGTAGTTTACTTCGCGATTTATATACACCAAAACACATTTTTTTGAAATTTTTGTCTGTCTGTTGTTGTTGTTGGTGTTGTGGTGCACGCATCACTCAAAAACTACTGGTCGGATTTTTATGATATTTGGTGTGGAGGTAACTGAGTAGCCGGGTCAAAATCTAGGATACTTATCCGGTACGTGTGGGTCGAGTCACCTATGAAAAAAAACTGAGGGGTCAACTTAGCCCGCGGGCTAAGTGGTCTGTGGGCTCATTTGACCACAAAGCCTTTTTATTACAGGAAAATATTTCATTCCCACGGTAAACTAAAAAAAGAAATACTACACTGAGAAAAAATTTGGCTCACAAAGCACAATATTAGCAATGTCGATTTTTTATTGTTAACGAAACAAATCACTTTGTCAATACATTTAAGTTCATTTTTTATTGTGCTTAATGTTGAGCCACACACAACTTGAATTTTGCCAAATTCAAATTAGCAAAGTTTTATTTATTAATACTATGATAACAATACTTTGCCAATTCATCAAAGTATAACATTGTACGAAGTTCAATGTAAAGAATACTAGTACTTCAAGAATTTTTTTAAATTAATGTTGTTAGAATTTCAATAAGAACCTTAACTCAAAGACAACGTTCCTATGTGTGTTAAAGTTTTATTGTTAGATTGACAATATTTTTTACTCAGTGTAGAAACTTAAAATATGGTATGTATAGGTATCTTATATGTCGCAGGCAACCGCTATAAAGAGATTTTAGAAAAAAAAAGTGCGATTTCCATATTAGGAAAAAAAAAGGGAATAAACAGGATCCGCCGCCGCACCCGTTATTTTATAATATTGAGGATAGCTGGTACCCAGCTGCCTTGCCCGCGTGGATCCAGTTTAGTCCCGTTCCCGAGGGAATTTTCGTAAATATCTTCATAGTAGTTGCCTACGACATATAAACACCTATACGTTAAGTTTCTAGGTGTTATCGTTGAGGAGTAGTACGTAACTTTCTTTTTAACTAAACTGTTTTTATATTTTTTCGTGGGAATGGGATATTTTCCTGTAGTAAGAAGAGTACTTTTTAGAGTACTAGACCTTGACCCGCCTACTAAGTTACCTCCACACCAAATTTCATCAAAATCCGTCCAGTAATTTTTGCGTGATTCGTGCACGTGTACCTACTATTTTTTAACGGCCCACTGCTCTTAGCTTACATACAAGAAAATATGAGCCATTATCTCGCAGGCGAGTCCGCCGTGGATTGGTAGATGGTGATATTGTCACCTGTCAGAACTATCCAAACCACCAACAAGGGTTTCTAACATGGCTCAGGAAAAGACTTCAATTGAGAATAACCACAAAAACCGGGACCAACGGTTTAACGAGCCTTTCGAAACACGGTGACATGAATGTACAAAATGGGCTAAAGTTCTGTTTAACCATATTTTAAACCCTAATAAGGAATTACAAGAACAAAACTGTACCTACTTAGTATTTTTAAGGTACTGTCACAAATCCAGCAATCAACCGAATAAAATTATACTGACTTCAACTGAAGCAGACAATATGCCATAAGTTCCCCACCGTACCGAAACGATGCGCATAACATTTTTTGAAAAGGTTTCCTAAAGAGCAGAAGGGCGTCGCGACGGAAAGCCGGCGAAAAGCCATAATGCCGCTATTCCAATACTGATTTACTTAGCATTGTATAGCAAAGGGAGGAGTGGAGAATACGAAGCACCTCGTGCCCCTTCACCTTAAAGACCTTAGATAAACTTACTCGATATGTTCCAAATATTGTTGCCGCTGTAATTCTATTCAACCGTAAAGCCAAAAGGGCTGAGTTGAACACGATATATGTTTTACTATACGAGTACACGGTCCTTTAAAAATAAGTGCAAATATTTACAGGGTAGATCAAATAATGAACAAGAAACGATTTTGTGCATTAATTTTTATTTTTCATACGCTACTTTTACTAGATAACATTGTATCATCAATGTTGTGTGAGTGCGTCGTTTTTAGTATGGTAGTAGGGTTTGTGCAAAGCATATTTACAAAATAATATTTTAATTTTGATAAAAAAGATCAAGAAAAAAAGTAACGTAAGTATATTTAGTTTTCTTTATATGTTTATTCTATATCTCTTACATATTTGCACCTATTACCCTTAAAATATTTGCACTTGATTTAAAATGGCTTTATATAGGTAGGTTTGTTTACAGTTTGCTAAATTTTGTTGTTGTTTAGTGAATAATTGTTAGAACTCGAGCTCCAACACGTTTGCAAACAGTATGGGTCTTAATTCCATGGTGTGAGATGACTGTGTATTCTCCCTACAACGTATTCTGCCAGAGCGCTGCAAGTTAATGAAATTTCTGCAGTTTCCGTGTCCATAATTTCTTTGCGCTGCGACAGTAATTGTACCTAGACCGGAGCGACGGGGCGAGGGCAGGTAAGCGAGGGCCCCACATTGAATTAGTTCCACTCATTAGCACGCACTGAGCTCCTGAAAAGCGACAGAAACTCCTAATTTTTTGAAATAATGTATTTGGCCGATTGTTTCCTTACTGTTTACACCCCAAAATGTATTATTATCATACATTAATTTATATTATTAAAAAACATGGCATTTACTTCGTCAAGATAATAACAAGTATTAGTTAAATGCGTGAGTAGATGCTAATAGCATTATGGACTAAGAGCCGGCGATGATCAGACCTTCGTCATTTTGTAAAGCTTCACAGTTTCTTTAGTGTATGTATATAAAATTCAGCTTTTACAAAATTATTCACCATGATTTAAGGGTGTCGGACAAGGGGTTTCCATTGTACTATTAATTCAAATGAAATTTATAAAAAGTGGGCTTTACAACTTTACGAATTTGAGAAACAATTTTATACACCTTGGCTGCCTAGTACCTTTCAAAGCCACCGTTATCCAAACTTGGAAGCTTTACAAAATGACGAGTATCTGATCATCGCCAGCTCTCTCTCTATTAGTAGTTCGAAACAAAAGCTGAAATTTCAGTCAATCTAATTACCTTATTATACAGTAGCATATACAACGGGGAGGAATTTATCTATTTGATTCGCAACATTTAAGAAATGTTTTCTTTTTCACCCATAGCTGCACACAGCATACTGAATACATGATATATTTTTATATCAATATCATGGAATTTAATTCAATAACCAATACGCCCAGAATAGAGGTGCGATGTAATTACTGTAATATTCCCGCATTGAATGGTCCAACGTCAGTAGACAGGCAATGTTGGTTCTCTAAATAAAAGTTTACGTTAAAAAGAAATATTTTTTACCAAATTGCGCGGAAGAGATAAACGCCCGGGAACCAAAACACTGGGGATGATTCATGGCATTAAAAATCTTGTATTTTCGTTTAGTCATTCACATCGCCATATAAGACTGGCTGACTTCTAGCTAGGTACTCCATACTAGTCAATTTGAAGAATTGATTGGGTCAGCAGATACATTATTTAGCTGCAACTTTCGATTATTTGGTATAGGTACTTAATTTGTTTATTCTAAAAGATATATTTTTAATAGTATTTTTCTTACTGTTATTAACAAACTAGCTGCGCCTTGCTTTCACCCGCGCAGTTCCCGTCCCCGTGAAAATAAGGGAATAAATTATAGCCTATGTTACTCTTTGATAATGTAGCTTTTCTATCGCAAAAAAAAACGGCCCCGCAGTATCAGAGCCTATTCAATATTTCCTCCATCGAGTTTATTTCCGTTCCCGTGGGAATTTCGAAAAACCCCTTCATAGTGGTTGCTTACGTTAATTATAATATAAGACACCCAAATACCTACCATATTTCAAAAAATAAATTACGGACATCAAATGGTTACCTGACTGCATTAGATAGGCAATGTTTTTATGTATTTAGCATATTTCGTCGTAAGCTCCTTAATGTTTTGCAGGTTTTAACTTTTGTACAGGCGATGACGGGGACGTTAATGGCTCACCTGTAGCACGCTGGCGTCGAAGTGCGCGAGCAGCGCCGCTGGCGACTGCTGCGCTGGGCGGCGCCGCGCAGACGCGCGCGCACCTCTCTCTGTAATTAACAAAACATTTGTAGGTATATTTTATTATTTACATTTTACTGGATACGGTAACCATAGACAGAAAAGGCTTTGGAAAGTGAAGTCGAGTCACTGAAGTGAGCTCATGCTAACAATGATGTTACGTAATATTTTTGAGTATACGTTATATTTTTTAGATTTTGTTCCAACCTCTTTGCCGTTGCCTTTTCCAAAGATAGTATCTACGAAATTTGTGCCCATAAAATAATAGTACATTATGATATAAGTGCGGTAAGTTGAAAATTACAGCCGAGGCGATATCGCTAGCCCGAGCCGTAGGCGAGGGTTACAAGTAAGCAGAGGCTGTAATTATCAAAGCGCACGTATGTCATACGACATTTTATAACACATTTGCGAGGAAATAAAATAAAACTCGGACTATGGTAAACTAATAAAAACAATACAGCAATACATTGTTTACAAATTAGCGCTGCGCGCGCATCAGCATTTTTTTTAGGCAAAGGCACAAAAAACAGCCAGTATTATTAGGTACTAATAAAGTAAATTAATATTTTTGTGTTTTTGTTACAGATTAATTGGTTGTAATTTACTGTCAAAATTAATTAAATAAAATAATTATGTACATAAATGTTTCTTTATTGTATTTTGTCTCCCAAAGTTAATTTTAATCATAAAATGTTGACAACTTTTTTGACATAAAAACTTTTTGCTAAGATTTTAAAAGGTACCGTTCGTTTTTAGACGGAGCATCTTGATAAACCGTGCGTTTTACATTACATTACCGCACTTGGGCGTAATAAGATACAATACGATATTGAAATTGGTGAAATAAGACACCTTTTACGAGCAAATGTGTTATAAATATCTTAACATATTTTATTTTAAGAATCTATTAAATAATAAAGTAAAACAAAGATTTGTCACTTAGGTACTTCCTTAGAAAGACCATGAAAAGATTAAAATATTATATAACTAGCGGGTGCACCAGTTTATTCCCGTTCCAGTAAGAATTTCCGAAAATCCCTTCATAGTGGGTGCCTACGACATATAAGACACCTTCATAACATATTTTTCAACACACTTGCTCAAAACGACGTTTTTATTCCACTGATTTTTGGCTCATAATCCTAGATATTAAACACGCGTGCTTTTTCAGTATATTATTGCACTAGTGCCTTTAGTTTATTAACCCGACCAATTTACATTTGTACCCTAGTACCAAGTCGTAAGTAAGAAGAAGAAGAAGCGATATAATTTAGTCGGGTTATAACTTTTTATTTTAGCAACAAACAGTATTTATGCGAAAAATAATAGTAAATGGTAAATCCAGCTTTATTATTAAAAAATAACTTAAATTCATTTAAAATTGTCTGTTATTTCTGTTTTAAACATAACATTTAAATTTAATTATATTTTTAATCTTGGCTGTTGGCCGATCTAGTTCGCACCTTAGCCTTGCGCGCGCATCGGTATCGCGGCAAGAAAAAAAAACAACGCGCCATTTTTCGTAAATAATTGTCGGCTGTGACGAAGTTTAGATTAAATTGTGAAGTTTAATATTAACGAAAATGTCTACTTCAAGTGAAGAAAATGAAGAAAACCTATTATTAACTCCGCCGGATATACGTAACGCGTGTGATAGTCTTTTGCCGAATGTAAGTATGAAAATTTTTTAAAATGGAAAACCGGCAAGAACGCTCATTCTTTCTCAGAAAAACGTCGTTTTAAGCAAGTGTGTTGAAAAACGTCGTATGAAACACGTGTGCCTGTGACCACTCGTGCGCACGCTTTCGCTCGTGCGCACACAATATCGCCTTGTATATTATGGTCAACTTAGCACACTTGTATCATAATGTACTATTAAATAGCGGGTGCTGTGGCGTTTCCGTTTCGTGGTGTGCGTTTCTAGGTGTTATCGTTTTGGAGTAGGGCGATTTTCTGTTTATAACCAGTTTTGACAGAATGGAAATTTTCCCGCGGTAAAAAGTACCCTAGATGTTGACCCGGCTACTCAGCTATCACCATACCAAATTTCACCAAAATCCGTCCAGTACTTTTTGCGTAATGTGTGCACAACCAGGCAGACAGACGGACAGAAAGACAAATAATTCAAAAAAATATGTTTTAATATCTAAACTATCTCTACAACCGCTAAAAAATTCCAAAAATATTTAATGTACAGACACGGCCTCGTTAGAGTTTTATTATATTTATAGATATAATTTTTACATATTGAGTACCTACATATTTGCATTGCACTCAATGTGAGTTCAACCTTTTTTTAAATAAAATCGGATTGAGTTTTCAAACATGTGTTCAAGTTAAATGTAATTTAAATCATGGGCACCTTTGCACCGGGAACGAACGAACGAACGAACGGGCGGGTTATTTAATTAACTTTATTCTAATTATTATTGTATTGAGTATTATATGAATGTAAGAAGTATTAAATTAAATAATATAAAAAAAATACAAATCACTAAGGAGTAGTTATTGATATCAACTTCGAAGCAAATCGCCCCCAAAATAACTTTCTACCCCTTTTTAATTCCGTTATGGGATAAATTTCAATACAATACGAAAATCTTCCATCAATTCTGTTAAATAATGTTTATGCAAAATTTTAACTCATGCAAACTTTGCCCCCATTTTTTTCACCCCTTGCATATCGGATGCTTACGTCATACAAAGAACACACCCTCCAAGTTTCAGGTCTCTACGATCAGCGGTTTAGGCTGTGCGTTTATTCGTCAGTCAGTCATTCAGGACAAAGCATTTTCTATGTATCGAACTAGCTTTTAGCCGCGACTTCGCTCGCGCACGTTTATTTCACCTCCTTACGGGTTGAATTTTACAAAACCCTTTCTTAGTGGATGCCTACACTGTACCTATAAGCTATCTATGTGTAAAATTTCAAGTCTCGAGAAGTCTAGACCCAGCCGTTTAGGCTGTGCGTTGATACATCACCAATCAGTCAGTCAGTTTATCATTTATATATATAGATGTATTTATACTAATATTATAAAGAAAAAAGATTTATATTTTTGGATTTTTGTATGTTTGTTACGAATAAACTCAAAAACTACTGAACCAATTTTAAAAATTATTTCGCCAATGGAAAGCTAGAAGATTCCTGAGTAGGTAACACATGCTATATTTTATTTCCCGTATTGCCACGGGAACTACACGGGTGAAACCGCGCAGAACCGCTAGTAGATTATAAAGAGAAAAGATTTGATTTTTTGTCTGTTTGTATTGAATAGGCTCCGAAATTACTAAATCGATTTTAAAAATTCTTTCACCAATAGAATTCCAACCATGGCATATTTTCCACTGTGTATATTCTAGAGGAATATGAAGTCATTAGCCATAATTTAATAAGCCATAAGTTAGCGTAAATACTAGTAAGCACTCGTATATTGAAAATAAAAGTACCTGCATTTTTTTAAATAGGTACTACTAGCTTTATCATCATAACTAACTCTGTAAATGGGTGTTTAATATCATATTCCCTATAGTAGGTATGTATGTTTAGCAGTTTTTTAGTAATAATTAGGTAATAATAGTATCTACCTACAGGCTCTGTCCAGTTTGGGACTGAATGACTTTGTGTGAATTGTTTCCAACAATTTATTTATTTATTAATTATTATCCGCTTGTGCTATCCGAATGTTAATTTAAAGCTAAAAGGGTTTAAATGAAATAAATTGTTCTCCATGTCTAATAGTTTAATACTTACTTACTTATAAGTACCTTCTGCATACTACCTAAAACTACTACTTAGGTAGGTAAACAAAAATGTAGTTTACGAAATGTTGATATAGGTGTTCAATGTGTTTGATAATAGCAGTGCCCCGCGGTTTCACCCGCGTAGTTCCCGTTCCCGTGGGAATACGGGAATAAAATATAGCCTATGTGTTATTCTGATGTATAAGCTATATAACTATTAAGTTTCATCAAAATCCGTTCAGTAGTTTTTGCGTGAAAGTGGAACAAACATCCATCCATACATCCATCCATACAAACTTTCTCATTTATAATATTAGTAGGATGTATTTATAAGTACCTATTAATCATATGATATATTCAGAGTGCCTTGTTATCAGACTTTTGAAATTTCTAAGTGTCCTTTTTGTACCTACAGGAAATAAATTATTTTTGATATGTTTAATTATATTTGTTGCAGGGTTAACTCCTTGCTTTTTCTCGCTCATAGTCTCATAGCTTATTCTTACTGCTTTAAATAATAATTGAATTAATCTTTTCAGCACTCTAACCATGTATTTTTATGCGTTGCGCTGCGCATAATATCAGTGTGAGGTCTGTAAAAAATAAATAATTTCAAGAAAGTGTTGTGTCATCTACCTACATGACCTTCAACTCTATGCTTCAATAGCAATTCGCGGCGATAAACCAATAACCGAACATTCGCAATACATATTTGAATAAAGATGATAAAGTTGAGTAAAATACAAATAAATATATTTTCAATATTTTAAAAAAGTGTCTTTGATTACAAGCGAGTACCTATTATGAGAAATGAGGAAGCATGGGTTGTAGTTGCAACTTTACTTAACTGTCAACACTCTATGTTATGTCACATGTCTCAAGGAGTCTTAGCGTGTTCCATTGTGGTTTACACAATAACAAATCTGCATGATTTACTAAAAACGAGCAGAATAATAATAATTACGTAAGTATATGAGTAAATATAAACAGAAGGTGTGAGACGTTAGCCCCCGCTGCCGACCTTGACCTTGAGGATCTTAGCCAGCACCCGTACCCTCCACAACACTTGCTTACTTACAACACTCACGAGACTTATTCATAAAGTAAAGCCCAGTACTTGCTGACTGCACAGAACATAAATTGCAGTCATCCAACGAATACAGGTATACGAGGTATACAAATATTACAGATATTTGTCGTAGATGTCACCTCCAACAAATTCTTACAAGAAGCACGAAATCTGATTGCTAATTACCCTCTCAACTTGGCTAATGAAAATATATAGCATCTAACATGAATGCAAATGACAGTGGACTACACTAGCATAGAGCAATATAGCACCTATTACCGTACAAATAAGCTAAACGCTCAGACATCACATTCACCAATATCGTATCAATAACACGAGTCTCTAACATCTGCATACCTTCACAATTACTGGTTCTTCTTGTCTGCTAACAAACCACACCGTCACTTCATATCACCATTAAATATAATACTCGGTTTTTTTTCATTTAAAACTGTAATTAATTACGCACGTGATAGCACGTAGATATAACAAAATCGCGACTATGCCGCCCGCCCCCACGTGCGTATTCTTTAGCCGCCTAAGTCACACTGTCGTTTGGGCTCCCACCCACCCAAACGAGAGGGAAATCTTCCCCTATTTCCCCGTCCTTTTCCCTCCTGTGCACCAAATCGTATCACTGTCTCAGGCTGACTTTTCCTGGCACGAATGTTTTCAATGTCCCGACGTTTCATTGACGCCTCTCCCTAATAACGGTGGAGTTATAGGGGTATTTTGTTCGCGGTTGCAATGTATACCCATTTTTTTGGAGCGGTGAAGTCACCACTGTAGTATTTTTATATTTATATATTTAATTAAGGTACTCTTATTACAAACTAACTTTAAAAAATATAATAAATATATTTGGGGTCCTCTGACACAGACTTAATTAAGTTTAAAAGAGGACCTCAACAAGTTGCTAAATCCAATGTTCTGTTGTATGAAATACATTTATTATAATATACAGGATGTCCCAGAAGTCAACGATAAGCCGGAAACCAGCGATAGGCCTAGTCATGAGGGTAATCAGAAAAATAAGTACAAGAAAGTTCATTACAAGGTGTCTGTTTTTTAGGATTTTTTTTAAACCTTCATAACATTTTGAAAAAAGAACATAGAATTTTTTTTATATTTTTCTGATTACCCTCATGACTAGGCCTATCGCTGGTTTCCGGCTTATCGTTGACTTCTAGGACACCCTGTATACCTATAGTACTTAAAAACATGTATATATTCAAATATAAATTTTACCCCTCGAGAAGAAGCTGTTTTAAGTGTGGGTGTCTTTTATTATTTTTTATTAATTCGGAAATTTCATGCTAATATTTTTTTTTTAAAAGACACCTATATACCTACTTAAAAGACCTATAAACTTAAGAAGCAAAACATTACACCTACAATTTATTCCAAATATTTAGAGCTGTTTCGGCGATAGGTACACGAAATATAAGTATATACAATAATTATTGTTATTTTAATAAATAGGTAATATTAGATTATTGGAATTTATGTTTTGGAAAGATATCGTTGTCGGACGAAATTCGGTGAGTAATTAAGCTAGTACCAACTGTCGTCGGTCACACGTGCAGAAAATATTATTATTGTCTAGCGACTTTTAGCGTTATAATGTCCTATTTAGTAGGTCTTATAGAGTTCGTAAAAAATACTAATAGTTACCTATATGTGTGACGGGTCTGTTGGTTCAGTTTGTAGTGACCCTGCCTTCTGAGTCTCGGGCCTCGGGTTCAATCCCCGCTCGGGGCCAACATTTGTTTGAATGAACATGTCTGTTGGCTTCGTGTCTGGTCTTTTAATATTTTTTTAAGTATGTTTATTAGTTGTTTAGTACCCATAGTACAGGCCCTGCCTAGTTTGGGACTAAATAACCGTGTGAATTGAGTCTTACAACTTATTTATTTTATTGTATTGTGCCTACAAAAAATAGTTAGACAATAGTTCAATTACACAAATTAAAAAAAGACGTGTGGCACTCGGGGACTGCCGCGGTAAAGCTATTGCATATCATTTTTTATCAACAAGACTGCCGAAAACAAACGACGTTAGACAATGCACGCCCTCGCTCGATAGAAGCTATGCAATATCCATCCATCCATCCGTCCGTCCGTCCGTCCGTTCGCCCGTCGGTCTGTCGGTCGGTCGGTCGGTCGGTCGGTCTGTCGGTCGGTCGGTCGGTCGGTCGGTCCGTCCGTCGGTCGGTCGGTCGGTCGGTCGGTCGGTCCGTCCATCCGTCCGTCTGTCCGTCGGTCTGTCGGTCGGTCGGTCGGTCGGTCTGTCGGTCGGTCGGTCGGTCGGTCGGTCCGTCCGTCCGTCGGTCAGTCGGTCGGTCGGTCGGTCGGTCGGTCGGTCGGTCGGTCGGTCGGTCCGTCCGTCCGTCCGTCCGTCCGTCCATCTACTATCATAACTTGGCTTTGGATTATGCCCAATAAACAAGCCACGCCTCCGTGCCCGTCGGAGTGGGGAGCGTGAGGTTTTTTCGTTACGGAATTTCTGGATTCGGTCCCCGCGCTCAAGGCCCGCGATAGAAGCTATGCAATAGCTTAAAAAGTTTTGTGGTGTCAATAAAATCGACCCCACACCAGCACCCCACCCCTAGATTGTTTCAGTGAGACGCAGGTAGGTAACGTTCAAAACCCCAAGAATGACGCTATTGTTTGTTGTCAGTTTTTGCTAGTTTCAAAATACAAGGTAAGTAGGGCGCACTCGCGTCTGCCAGCGTCCCATTTCCAATGCTCTGCACTGCAGTGATGCCTGGAGCGGTGCAGTGTGGAAAACATGGAGCAATAAGGAATAGGAGTTTGTGTATGAATTGAGCCACGTTACGATCAATTGAGCCATGACGTCTATTCTTATACACGCAATAAAAGTAAGTAACTATGAAGTGCTGTATTCCCACTTGTAATAATTGCTCTGTTAGACAAGAAGAATTTCAAGAAAAGGTATATTTTCATCTGTAAGCAATGGCGGCTTTAGGGAGGGGTCGACCGGGGCGGTTGCCCGGGGCGCTAGTTACTACAGGGCGCCAGCGCGCCAACTCAACTTAACCACTTAATCTGAATACATATTTTTATAGATTTAAAGGAAAACTAGACTCAGCGTATTCACTTTCAGACTTATCTCGTAAGAGTATTAATCTATGTCTAAGAAACAGAACCTGTCATTTTGTTGTCTATTGTATCTGTCACTAAATAATGTAGAACGAAATAGAGGCAATAGGCGAGAAATGGCAACTTGTATTAGGCCCCTGCATTATACATACTTTTATTTATTTGCTCTTTACATACTCGTAAGTTCACAAGCATGTTTCTTATTGTTGTGAAATAAATATACCTAAAAGGGCGCTAAAGGCATGGCTCGTTCGGGGCGCCTAGATGGCTAAGGCCGGCCCTGCCTGTAAGGCACTTTTTAGATATTTCTATAATTTTTTTTTAACTTTAATATTTTAGCTATTTGCTGATAGGTGTCTGTAAGTATTTAACGAAACGTACTTAAATTTACTAAGTTACTTATTTATTCAAAATCGTTATAATAATATTATGTATATTCAAAAAGCATTTATATTTAACTAGCGACCCGCCCGGCTTCGCACGGGTGCAATGCTAACACTAAAACCTTCCTCTTGAGTCACTCTATCTATTAAAAAAACCGCATCAAAATCCGTTGCGTAGTTTTAAAGATTTAAGCATACAAAGGGACATAGGGACATAGGGATAAAGGGACAGAGAAAGCGATTTTGTTTTATACTATGTAGTGATGATGACATTAAGAATAAACTTGTTATTATATTGTAAAATTTGTACACTAGCAGCGCCCCGCGTTTTCACTTACTTAGTTCCCGTTACCGTGGGAATACGGGGTTAAAATATGGCCTATGTGTTATTCTGATGTATAAGCTATATAACTGTAAAGTTTCATCAAAATCCGTACAGTAGGTAGTTTTTGTGAAACAAGCATCCATACATACGATCTTTCTTATAAATTTAGTAGGAAGTAAGTAGGATTTACGTATTTGAAGTATAAGATCGGCAAAAGTCAATGTGTTTGGGTTGGTAGGTACCACACTTAAAACTGCATAGGTACAGAAGACGAAACCGTGCAAAAGCAATAAGTTTTTGGACAGATTACCTATAATAATATTAATTAATTATACCACATTTTAATAACTTGGGGTTTAAAAGATCTAGATTGCCGGTACCGCAAAACAGAAAACAGCGCTGCAAATCACAGGCCATATCAGTCAAAGAGATTAAAATATAATAGGGCATAGAGGGGGCATTGGGAATATTTTCAAACAAAACTTTGAAGCATGTTTGAAGCTCAAGCGTCATGTCAGTTAGTATGAACGCGAGCTGTCATTCGGTCGAAATTGTACTAGACTTATTAAAGGATTAGGCGCATAATGTCACATTCGCAAAATGACACATTCGATTTTCGCAAAATGCCACAATCTCAAAATGCCACATTCTCAAAACGCCACATCGCAAAATGTCACATTATCAAAACGTCACATTATCAAAATGCCATTTTCGCATAATGCCACACTCTCGAATGTTTTTGTTTTATTTAATCTTTTTACGAATTACGCCACCTAGCGAAAACCTTAAGAACTACTTTATTACAAGCAATTTGTAGAATCAATAATGCAAAAATGAATGGAAATCTATACTTACATATAATATAATAAGGGGGGGTCGAAAGTCTGTACATGGAAGATATTCCAAAAAAAGTTAGTTGGGGATACCTACTTAGAATCAATAACAGTACATGTTCCAATAGTTTAAAAAAAATTGACTGTTTGTCTGTTTATTTAATCGCGCAACAGTCCGCATCACGTGTAACGTCACGTCATAATTTCAGTTTACATTTTCAATTTATTTTGTGTTAAAATAAATGTAAATTAATAAATGTGATTAAATACATACATACTAAAATTATTAAATTAGTTTTATTTTCTAATTTATAAATCATCGGCCTACATACTGCAAGAAAGGGAGTTGGACAAGTATGGCACTTTGTTAGTGTAGCATTTTGCTGTGGCATTCTGCTAATGTGGCATTTTGCGAATGTGGCATTTTGCGAATGTGGCATTTTGCGAATGTGGCATTTTGCGAATGTGGCGTTTTGCGTCATGTGGCATTTTGCGAATGTGGCATTGTGCGCCTAATCCTTATTAAACTTGGAATAAGTTTTCGGATTTTCTTCGGACTTCAAATTTTCCTCGCTTTGTCCCCTCTATGCCCTATTATATTTTAATGTCTTTGATATCAGTGTATTAAATTACATTGTTGACGATGCCGTGACGGACGTCACGAACGATCAATGTTGCCACAACATTATCAAAAAAGATGCTGTATTAATCGTTTCTTATTTGATCGAGAGTATTAAAAATCAGATAGGTACAACAAAAATACGAGGGTTCGCAAACATCAAAGGAAATACCCGAGTTTTTTCTTTGATGTATATTTATTTACTTATATAACACAATACAAGCTTGTTGAATTGAGAAATCATAACATAATCGATTCGTGCTCTTGATGCATTGTAAACTTCATTCGTGTCCCTTAATTGAAAATATTCTCTTTCTCAATATTCCCAACAGCTACAAAATTACGAAAATATGGTCAGTTTCCATTTGTTCAGTATTAATAAAACAAGCACAGTTTGAAATCCCGTGAGTAGGTATCTATGTCAGTGGGTACCTACTTTGAAATAGTAGATTGTGTTAGTGAGGGATTCTAATGTAGAATCATGAACGAAGAGAGGGGTTTAAAGTACATAGCCCAAGGTAAAAATAATTTTGCGACCGAATGATACACTCTGCTTTTCATACCTCTCTATGAGAATAAATATTGATGGCATTGTTTGCTTCTTCTTTTTGGTGTTTAACTATCACTGCAGTCACTGCTACTTGAATTCATGTGAAAATATAAAATACACCAACCATTCGATGTTGGAATTTGAATTTTTTTCTAAAAATAAAATGTGAATTGTGAAAACTAACTACGAGAGCGCGCGCATTTTTACAGCAATTTTTCTGACAGTGTTGCACGACCACCGAATGCCATTCAGCCTTGCCAACCTAATACGGCTAAAAATGGAACTAATATTTTGTTATACAAATGTTTGATGTAAACTACAGTGGCGCCACCCTTAGATGCAAAACTTATTTTACTAATCTCTTTGGCTAAGAATGTTGAAGAATATTTTTAATTCCAAATTCAAAACACTTTTATTCGCACTTATTAAAATCCTATCGGAAAAGACTTACTTTGATCCCTCTTTTTGAGGACCAAAACGTCACTTTTCGAATAGATGGTATGAAAAAACATTTGGTTTCCTAGATTTTTTATCTGATGAATCCCTGAGGTAAAGCTGGGAGAATGCCATAAAGTAATATCTAGGCTGAATTCCCAACAAATATAAAAGGATTTGAACCTTTTTATTTTGAAGAAAATGTTATTTAAGTACAAAACTTAACTATAGGATGTAAAAAAATTAGACTTAACTTTTACTATAAGACCAACTCTTCAAAACAGCAGGTATTGAACTTGTGTATGGAACAGAAGATTTTTTCGCAATTTCAGTTGGTCCCACCGTAAAAATCTTTCATATTCATGAGTAGATTCACCTCACCTCCAATAATTTATCGGATTTTCAAAATGTTAAGGGGTACACTTAATATCGAATGCTTACCGGTAACTTTAGCGATCTATTTGATGATTGAGTAAAAAAAACCTATTAAAATAACCTAAAGCACTACGATACTATAATCTTTAACGTACCTATGCGCGTACGCATAGTTCTAGTTTTAGAAATTAACTAACTCTCTCGTCCCTGTTTTATTATAATATTACGGTATATGTCAGCGACTAAAACGCTTCTAGGTTTACTGTGCATGTAGGTGACGTTTTTTGAGTAATTTTGAAGCGCTTTTAAGATAACATAAAAATGTGAAAAAAAGCCTACCTATCTAATAAATTTTTCTCTCTTTTTTAAGGAATGTTGTTTTTCTTCTAATATTTATTGACAGTGTGTTGATCTTCAATATATCGTTAGCACAAAAAGACTAAAATATTTTTTTGTACCACTTGTTCAAAAAAGTGACATTCTATGCCACAAAAAGCGAAAATAACGATAGTCATTTTTAATCTGTTAAAAACAGGGAAAGAAAATTGTACTGAATTTCATTCATCCTCTAGGGGGAGAATGTGATTTAAATTTGGAATACTTACCGAAATTTATACTGAACTACATCTGTGTTTACACCATTGAGTTTGTATATTAAGCATTATACATCTTTTTGAAAAAGGAATACGCATTTATTATGCAGATAAGATTATTTATAATATATAAAGCTAGACTACCACTCACTCACTCACTCACTCACTGACTCATTGACATAATTGTTCTCCCAGAAGGAGTCGTTTTGGAGACAAGTCATATATGAGAAAAGTGTTCAAGATGGCGGGGTGACCCCGGGAAAATTCCGACTTTTCAAAAAAACAAAATGGCGGCCAGGCTTGCCTATCGTATCTCTTTTGTTTTCCGGCCGATCCGGTTGAAATTTTTGAAATCTGTAGAAATGTTTAGATGAATTACGAAAATAATTAAAAAAGTTGAAAAAACAAAATGGCGGCCGCGTAGTAGTGTTTCAAAGTTGGAGTGGTTTTAGACCCCACTTGACCCGAATTGATCTCCCAGATGCCAATATGCTAAAGGGATGTGTTTGGTGTCATCGCACAGGGCATATCCTGTAGTTTACCAGAAAATCCCGAAAATCTGAAAAACCAAGATGGCCGACCGGTGATTTGCTCCCAAAGAATAGTATTAATTTTACCACATTTTGATTGTCGATTTTCGGCAAGATGGCAACACCTGAGCGAATTGATCTGTATAGCGGGGTTGGAGGTCTTGCTACGTAGTGTTGCCGTGTTTAAGAATTTTCCCGGAATTTGGAATATTTTTTTACTTTTAACGCAAAATGTCAAAAGTCTAAATTTTACCATTTTGCAAAAACAAGTGACAGTCAGTGAAACATTTTATCCCTCCCTATGACCTTTTGTAGGTTTTTTGATTTTCGCCTGGCAACACCGAAAGTTATGGTTGATTTAATTTTTAGGGTAGACCTCAAAAGACCCGAATTGATCTCCCAGATGCCGATATGCTACAGGGATGTGTTTGGTGTCATCGCATAGGGTATATCCTGTAGTTTACTAGAAAATCCCGAAAAACAGAAAAAACAAGATGGCCGCCCCGTTATTTTTGTTTTACTGAAAAATTTAAATTTTCTTAATAATAATCGGCTTTTTTAGCCAGTTGGCAATACTTTGGAAAGTTGACTTGTATGGAGCGATTGTGGGTCTCAGTAAACAGTGTTGCCATGAAAAAAAATATTTAACAAAATTTTATTATTTTTCGATTTAAAATGGCTAAAACAAGATGGGCGCCCAAAATTTGACTCTTATTTTTCTGTCAAAATAAGACCCCACAGAGACACGCGTGGCCGCTTGCGGCCTCGCGCACCGCGCGACATCTAGTTTATGATATAGGTATAAAGCTCGACTACCACTCACTCACTCACTCACTGATTGACATAATTGTTCTCCCAGAAGGAGTCGTTTTGGAGTCAAGTCATGTAAGGGAAAAGTGTGCAAAGTGGCGGGGTGACCCCAGGAAAATTCCGACTTTTCAAAAACATAAAATGGCGGCCGTGCTTGCCTATCGTATCTCTTTTGTTTTCCGGCCGATTCGGTTGAAATTTTTGGTATCTGTAGTATTGCTTAGATGATTTACAAATATTACTCAAAAATTTAGAAAAACAAAATGGCGGCCTCGTAATAGTGTATCAAAGTTTGAGTGGTTTTAGACCCCACTTGACCCGAATTAGACACATGGTTGCCGAAATCGTACAGTTACAAGTGGCATGTCAGCTTTTTAGGCACATCCCGTAGTTTACCAGAAAAATCCGAAAAACTGAAAATCCAAGATGGCCGCCCTGTGATTGGCTCCCAAAGAAAAAGATTAATTTTACCAGATTTTGAATGTCAATTTTCGGCAAGATGGCGACACCTGAGCGAGTTGGCGTGTACGGCGGGGTTCGAGGTCTCATTACGTTGTGTTGCCATGTTTAACAATTTTCCCAAAATTTGGGGTATTTTTTCACTTTTTATGCAAAAAGTCAAAACTCAAAATTTTACCATTTTGCAAAAACGAGTAACAGTCAACGGTACATTTTATCTCTCCTTATGACCTTTTGTAGGTTTTTTGATTTTCGCCTGGCAACACTGAAAGTTATGGTTGATTTAATTTTTTCGGGTAGACCTCAAAAGACCCGAATTGATCTCCCAGATGCCGATATGCTACAGGGATGTGTTTGGTGTCATCGCATAGGGTATATCCTGTAGTTTACTAGAAAATCCCGAAAAATAGAAAAAACAAGATGGCGGCCCCGTAATTTTTGTTTTACTGAAAAATTTCAATTTTCTTAATCTGAATCGGCATTTTTTAGCCAGTTGGCAACACTTTGGAAAGTTGACTTGTATGGAGCGATTGTGGGTCTCAGTAAACAGTGTTGCCATGAAAAGTAATATTTAATAAAATTTTATTATTTTTTGACTTGTACTAAAAAATGGCTAAAACAAGATGGGCGCCCAAAGTTAGACTTTATTTTTCTGTCAAAATACGACCCCACAGAGACACGCGTGGCCACTTGCGGCCTCGCGCACCGCGCGACATCTAGTTAAGTAAATAAAATTACGAAAACCGACGAGGCCGTATGAGCTTGATGCCTTTGCTTTTCCGACAAAATAATATTAGTCTAGGAATTTGCCGCGTTTTTGTTTTCTTCAAATACATAAACGTTAAGTTTATTTTAATTTATTTTTATAAATAAGTTAATGTTCTAAAAATACGTTACGATGTTAACTCAAAGTGACAGTGACAGTGAATTGTCGGATTCCATCATTTGCTTTCAACAAAATCCAAGAAAAAATATTCAAAAACTTATGAAGAAGTTTCAACGTGGAGAAGTGCGAAAGGCCTATCAATATCAGAATCAGTACATCTTGTCTATTAACTTTAACTTTAAATGGTCATTATTTTTAATAAATGCTTATCTCATTTTATTATTGTGTTAATTTTTTCGCAAATGGTACGAAAAGTAGAGTATTTTCCTCGGTGATAAAGCTCTGTCTTAGTCTTCGTCTTAAATACCTCGCTTCGCTCGTGATTTAAGTTTTTAACACCCTCGCTACGCTCGGGAGTAAACCTCGAGTCCTTCGTTACGCTCGCGATTTATCGTATTAATCGTCACCCGCGACAGAAGACACTGCTTTATCCCTTGGTTAATAATCTACTATTAATCTCTTTGTGTTAGCATATGTGAAAAAAAATATAATTTTGCTGAAATTCATCGAGTAATCTGTAAAAGTTAAAAGCGAAAAAAATATTATTTCAAAATAATGGCGTAAATACAGTGTAGCTTTAGCCCGCAGGTTACACTCCCAAACTTCTTTGCTGGTTAAAGCGCTAAAAGTATTATTTAGTAATATTTAGTAACTTTCTGGAACTTTAGCCTGCACGAAAGTAATTATTACTTCTCCCTCAGTTACAAAAAAAGGATCCCATCCCGTAAGTAGCTTTCAGTAGCCAAATGCCCTTTGCATTGTAACTATCTGCTACAGATGTATCTAATAAGTAATAAATGGGCTCTAGAATGAACTATTATTAAGACGAAGAAGAGTATTATTAGATTTTTAGTTACTTTTGTAGCTACAGACGTTAGCGGCCCAATATGCAACCTAAAACTAGTACTTGAACCCTTAAGCCACTACTGTGCAACTTATAGTTATGAAATATGCTGCAATTTCCACGTGTTGGTTGGGATATCTACACTTCACACTAAAATTTTCAAAAAATATTTCATGTACTTACAGACACGGTCGAGTTACAGTTTTATTATATGTATAGAATAACAGTACCCCACTCTTCACTTAAACTTATCTCGTTAAATTAATTATAATGAATCAACTGTGGCCTAGGAACTATTTGTTTTTCTGGGATAAGTTGAGTTATTAAAAGTGGCCCATGTATAATATAATGCAGCAATTTCTTAGGGGTATCATTTTGTGATCGCGAGCGCGGGTGTTTCGCGCCGCGCCGCCTCCGTCCGTCATCCGACTTACAGCTCACTGTACCAAACATTTTCCTTGGCTTTGTGCGTCTCTAATATTAAACCGACAACGACACCAAGTACTTCGTCGAAAATCGTGCTGCGCGTCCTTTGGGACGCGTTGTACTGTAGTTGGATTTGTGCTTTGGTACATGGTTTTTTTCTGCGATTGTAATTTTGTGTCCGTTGTTTTTTATAATGCGTTAAAATTAAAATGAATTCATAATTATCTATTAGCCTAGTGCATAAGGTAGAAACAGCTGATATCGACAATAGGTAAAACACTGCGTACAAAAATAACGGTCAGCGGGTTTATTTAAAGTGAACGTTGACGCCAAGAGAAACGCTTATACATATTAGCATACATTATCGGACAATTAATATACCTACATATATATAAATATATATTATTTTTCTTTCGTTTAATGGCAAGTCTATTTGATAGTTTCTTCTTCACGGCATGCCCCAGAATAACTTAAAAGATATCTTAACACTTTTCACTGCTACTTCTTAGCTTAGTCTTCGTAAACGAAATGCCGTTACTAGAATTCGTAGCTGAGTTTCTAATCCAATTTATATTTCATATAAAAGGTCAACAAGAACCATTAACAAACCCAACGTGACAGCCTGGCAGTGAGATAAAGCAAGGCGCAATGCAGATATACAATTCACCCGGCAATAAAACTAGACGACACGTGCTCACCAATGTAAAGTTGGGCGCCGCTGTCGAGCTTTCCGAGATGTGATCGAATCTGCGTTACTGTTATCTTTTGGAGATCGTGCAAGTACCTACCAGGAGGAGTGCGTTACTCCAGCGGAAATTTGTCGAATATCGGCATTTGAGGGATACAGATAATTAGTTGTCCGGCTTCTGTAAATGTTGTGCAGATTTAAAAATTTGTATTGCTTAAAGTTTTTGAGTAATTCAAGAAAAACAGTTTCCGCTGGAGTAACGTTACCCCAGCGGCAATTTTTTTTTTCTAATGGGAATATTGAAATAATTTTTATCTACATAATCAGTTGTGATGACGGAGTAAATGTTGCGACTTAATTTGAATTTGTATCGTTAATGGTTCCGAAGATATTCAAAAATTTCAAAATGACGCATTTTTGATGTTTGCGTTTTTCGCTGAATTTCGTAAATGGTTAAGCGCACTATCATAATTTTTTGTACATGACTTCTTATGTCTTATTCCTAATTAGTTGTGAAATAAAAAATTAAAAATAATTTATCGTTTAGGAGTTATGTAAGCAAATAGAAAAACCCTCTAATACGTCCTAGCACTTCGAATAAGAGGTCTAGAGACTTGTTTGAAACGTTATTTTGTAGCTTGCAACTGCCTTCAGATATTTGTGAAGTTTCATTAGTATCCTATAAGTAATTAATAAATTATATTGAAATTTAGCTCGGTTTGGGCCTCGACGCGCAGACCGTTATTTAACCCCCTATTAATGGACTTTTTTGTGGGATTTTTTTACCGAATAATACGTAAATAATTAGTTATATAGTTCAATTTTATACTTGTGAAATTTCAGCATCGTACAATCAATAATTAAGGAGATAATCAAAAAATACTCATTTTAAGTTATTTATCGTGGTAACCCGACCGAGTTTAGATGGTCACAGAAAAGCGGCCGTTTAGTACATTATGCTAACCTTTTTAAATATATAGGATAGTTTTATAAGGTTTTTTACAATTGCGTACACAAGTGTTAAAAAAACTTATTAACAGGTATTGACAGGTTTCTATAAAACCTTTTAATAAAAAATACGAAAAATAAAAAGTCATTGAACTTAGGTATATTTATTCTGCGAGCATCTTTTTATACAACATAAATATAAATCAACTTCAAAAACTAAATCAGATAATTATTACTGGACTAAATTATTGTGGTAGTATAGAAAGTTATCAATTTAGGTATTATTATCGATTTTTGAAATTCTCCCGGGAACGGGAATAAACTGGATTCGCGCGGGCAACGCCGTTGGACACCCGCTATCAATAATAGCATCACTATTCAGAAAAATTAAAATATATAGTTTTTTAAAAACAAGCTTTTATTATGTTCTTGTTAATATAAAAAGAACCTAAAAATTACAAAATAATAATTTAATATCAGGTTTAAAATACAGAAAAATATCATTATAATATAATCAACACTTTTTTAATAAATAAAAGCGTGTTACATTAAGATTGCAAAAAGAAACATATTGAAGGTGTAACTGTGCTTAATGTTCTTTAATGTTCCATCGCAATGAAACTTGATTTTATTTATTGGAAAAGTATTGATTATACAATTATATTTTTATGACTTGCAAATAAAAAGCTGTTAATTGAAAAAATAAAACAAATAACACTTCAACGTGGGAATAGTAGTTTGTGTCATGAGGGAGCAAAACTATATTTTTACGGCGAGGGCGTTTTTTTAAATCACGAATATAGTGAATGATTCTAGGATAGAATCCCGAACGTAGTGAGTTTTCCGGTGTTTAACTATCACTGCAGTCACTGCTACTTGAATACATTTTAAAATATAAAATACACAAACAATTCGATGTCGGAATTGTGTGGCACACCCATCGAACCCCATTCAGCCTTGTCAGCATATAAGTTACTCTATGCTTGTCAACCTAATGCGGCGAAAAATGGAACTAATGTTTTGATAAAGTACTTAAGCTACAGTGGCGCCAACCTTAGATGCAAACTTATTTTGTTAATCTCTTTGGTTAAGAATGTTGCGGGATATTTTTGATTCCAAATTCAAAACACTTTTATTCGCACTTATTAAGATCCTATCGGAAAAGACTTACTTTGATCCCTGTTATTGAGGACCAAAACGTCACTTTTCGAATAGATGGTATAAAAAAAATATTGTTGTTTTTCATTGCTTTTGTTAAGTTATGTACTAATTTTCAAAAACGATGTTTTGTCTCTGCCATACCTACCTATATAAATTTCGAAAAAGAATGTTTGATGAAATAGAATTAAATGTTGACTTGTCATCGTCGAGTCGAGAGGTTGCCTTTGCCGATCGATCACAGCCTCATCCTGATCTTTCAGTGTTTCGACGAGTTAACGGTTTCATTTCCGTTCCCGTGGGAAAATTCTAATCTATAATATAATACTCCCAGAAAAGTAAGCTTTCAATTGGTGAAAGATTTTTTAAATCTCGCGTGTAAAATTTTACTACATAGCGGGTGTCCAGCGGCTTTTCCCACCCGGATCCAGTTTATTCCCATTCCCGTGGGAATTTCCTATAATTCCTTCATAGTGGTTTCCTAAGACATATAAGACCATGATATTTTGAACAGTGGGTGCAGTGGATCCAGTTTATTCTCGTTCCCGTGGGAATTTCCTATAATTCCTTCATAGTGGTTTCCTAAGGCATGTAAGACCATGATATTTTAAACAGCGGGTGCCGTGGATCCAGTTTATTCTCATTCCCGTAGGAATTTCCTATAATTCCTTCATAGTGGTTTCCTAAGACATATAAGACCATAATATTTTAAATAGTGGGAGCTGTGGATCCAGTTTATTCCTGTTCCCGTGGGAATTTCCTATAATTCCTTCATAGTGGTTTCCTAAGGCATGTAAGACCATGATATTTTAAACAGCGGGTGCCGTGGCTCCAGTTTATTCTCATTCCCGTAGGAATTTCCTATAATTCCTTCATAGTGGTTTCCTAAGACATATAAGACCATGATATTTTAAACAGCGGGTGCCGTGGATCCAGTTTATTCCTGTTCCTGTGGCAAGTTCTGAAATTCCCTTTATAGTGGTTGCCTACGACATAAGACACCTATACATACGATATTTCAAACAACGGGTTGCGCGCGCAGATCCTGTTTTTCCCGTTCCCGTGAGAATTAAAAAAAAAAACCTTCATAGCGGTTGCCTACTACACTAAGACACCTACATACCATATTTCATGTTTCGAGGTGAATAGTACGTATTTGTCTTTTGTAACCAGTTTTTATATTTTCCCGTGGAAATGAGATATTTTTCAGAACTAAAAAGTAATCTAGACGTTGACCCGGGTACTCAGTTATCTCCATACCAAATTTCATCAAAATCCGTTCAAAATTTCTGAGACATGTGTAAACAGACCCGGTCCGGCGATGGGCTCACCACCTATCACGTTTAGGGGTCTCTAATATATCTCGTGAAATGTGGGTATATCCAGTAATGGAATACCTCTGCCTACCCCCTCGGGGATAAAAAAAAGGCGTGAGATTAGATTATTATATTATTTTCATGATGCGAATGTATAAGTATAATATACAATTATAAACAATAATAATAATATTGTATATTTATACATTATAGCCTACCTTGTTTACCAACTAATGTCCTTCTTGGTGGAACAAGTAACCCACAGAAAAAGAAGAAAAGTTAAGAAGCACTACACATTAATAATAACTGTTAATAGGTACGAAGATTTAGCTCGATTTAAGTATAGCAGACTGCTAGGATAATGGCATCACTATCACTACATAGTATAAAACAAAGTCGCTTTCTCTGTCCCTATATCCCTATGTCCTTTTGTATGCTTAAATCTTTAAAACTACGCAACGCATTTTGATGCGGTTTTTTTAATAGATAGAGTGATTCAAGAGGAAGGTTTAAGTATTAGCATTGCACCCGTGCGAAGCCGGGGCAGGTCGCTAGTAATATATAAAATGTTCATGTGAAACTCCAAAAAAAATTAAATTAAATCAATAGGTACTCAAAAGATAATGTACGCGTCTGTACCGAACTTGAAAGACTATTAAACTACGTGTTTTAGAATGTTAGCATAATGTACTAAACGGCCGCTTTTCTGTGACCATCTAAACGCGGTCGGGTTACCACGGTAAATAACTTAAAATGTGTATTTTTTTATTATCTCCTTAATTATTGATTGTACGATGCTGAAATTTCACAAGTATAAAATTGAACTATATAACTAATTATTAACGTATTATTCGGTAAAAAAATCCCACAAAAAAGTCCATTAATAGGGGGTTAAATAACGGTCTGCGCGTCGAGGCCCAAACCGAGCTAAATTTCATTATAATTTATTAATTACTTATAGGATACTAATGAAACTTCACAAATATCTAAAGGCAGTTGCAAGCTACAAAATAACGTTTCAAACAAGTCTCTAGACCTCTTATTCGAAGTGCTAGGACGTATTAGAGGGTTTTTCTATTTGCTTACATAACTCCTAAACGATAAATTATTTTTAATTTTTTATTTCACAACTAATTAGGAATAAGACATAAGAAGTCATGTACAAAAAATTATGATAGTGCGCTTAACCATTTACGAAATTCAGCGAAAAACGCAAACATCAAAAATGCGTCATTTTGAAATTTTTGAATATCTTCGGAACCATTAACGATACAAATTCAAATTAAGTCGCAACATTTACTCCGTCATCACAACTGATTATGTAGATAAAAATTATTTCAATATTCCCATTAGAAAAAAAAAATTGCCGCTGGGGTAACGTTACTCCAGCGGAAACTGTTTTTCTTGAATTACTCAAAAACTTTAAGCAATACAAATTTTTAAATCTGCACAACATTTACAGAAGCCGGACAACTAATTATCTGTATTCCTCAAATGCCGATATTCGACAAATTTCCGCTGGAGTAACGCACTCTACCAGGAGATTGTAAATCACATTCTAAGAAATATCATATTGGAGATATTTGCGACCGTAGTACGAATAAAACATGTATTTTAATAAATAAAATATGATACTTATAAGCTAATACTACAGGTTGTCTAGAAAAATGGAGCAGTCTATGAAGAATCTTTGTTTGCCTGCTAATTTTTTAAGTAATTTTTGGGCTTAAGTTATTGTAAATTCACAAGAAAGGATTTTTCTTTTCTTTGACAATCTGTATATTAGGTACCTACAATATATTACAGTAATAGTATAAATTTGAAAACCTGTGGAATGCGAAGAGTATTTCAGAAATTTAAGGAATTCATATAGGGCCAGATTCGTCCAACGCAGAGTAGGTAAGCCTCATCTTTAAACAATATGTAACAGAAATAAACAAAATTCCTTCGACGGGCCTGTTGGCTCAGTTGGTAGTGACCCTGCCTTCTGAGTCGGAGGTCGCGGGTTCGATCCCCGCGCGGGGCCAACATTTGTGTGCATGAACATGTCTGTTGGCTTCGTGTCTGGTCGTTTAATATTTATTTAAGTATGTCTATCAGTTGTTTAGTACCCATAGTACAGGCTCTGCCTAGTTTGGGACTGAATAACCGTGTGTAAATTGTGTACTACGATTTATTTATTTATTTTATTTATTTATTAGCTAATACTACAGGTTGTCTAGAAAAATGGAGCAGTCTATGAAGAATCTTTGTTTGCCTGCTAATTTTTTAAGGAATTTTTAGGCTTAAGTTTTTGTAAATTCACAAGAAAGGATTTTTCTTTTCTTTGACAATCTGTATATTAGGTACCTACAATATATTACAGTAATAGTATAAATTTGAAAACCTGTGGAATGCGAAGAGTATTTCAGAAATTTAAGGAATTCATATAGGGCCAGATTCGTCCAACGCCGAGTAGGTAAGCCTCATCTTTAAACAATATGTAACAGAAATAAACAAAATTCCTGAAATTAGTTTATATAGTATCGACTACTTAATCGATTTCAGCTATTTTTAACATATTGTGTTAATTTTTTCCGAAAAATGAATTAGTATAACTGAATTTAGGGCTATCTATGGAAACAGTAATACGAGTATTATTGCTATTTAAGAAATTTGGTTAGACAAAACTTAAGTACGAATTAATGAAAGTGTATGTACTTATAGAATTTTACGATTTAATCTCGTAAGCCTTTTTCTGTTCGTTGGACAAATCCAGACTAATCAAATTAATTGTATTGGCCAGATAAATACATATTATGTTGACTGTACATATCGTTGAAATTTTGATTCTGCAACTTGATCTGGCAAATAATAATTAAACTATCTTGTTAGTGAATGAAACAAGCTGTTAGTATTTAAGTATCTATTGTTATTTATTATTTTTTTACTATTTTTAGTAGCTTAAACATTACCAAGCTATTTGTAAAAAATATTGTACACAATTTTAATGTTACTGTTACAGTCAAAGATGCGACCACGGAGGTCTTATACCCAAGTGTAAATTGCGTATTACAACAATCGTATCTTTCACTGTTGTTAGTGTAGTAAGTGCTTGCAAGTCCAAAGCTGCCGAGTCACGCAATTCCCACAACCAACAAGCCCCAGTGCTAAGCTTGAGTGCAGTCAACTCACCACCACTCGACTGGCTCTCTACAGAGCTTCTGCGGGACTCGTTGCTAGAAGATCGGCGCATTTGTTCTTCACTCTCCATGGTAGATGCGCGAATATACGCCCAATCGTCGCGAAGTCGCACTAAGCGAGCACGTAGTTCGGGCGACACGGCGTGTGCGGCGGCTGCGCATTCTCGTTCCAGATTGTTATAGTTCTCCAGCGCTTCACGCACTTCCGTCTCGTGTTCTGTCACGTGGACCTGTCGGCAAGTTGGAAACTTATCTATTCGACTCGCCGATATAATCAATTTATTTTTAGGAAGTTACATACCGCTATATCTGCTAGAATTGACGTTCGCTGAGCGGGTAGCAACGAAGTAGCTTTGCCAATTTGCGCGCGAATCTCCGTAGCCCAGCTACCGGCAGCGTCAAGTCGAGCTTCAAACTTGCTTAGTGCCGCCAACTTGCTGCTGACATAGTCACGATGTGCGCGTAGTTTTGCTTGCGCCTGTCAAGTACAAATTGTGATACACGAATAGTCATTCTAGATCTATCCCTCACATATCAACGTTCTGTAGTTATATAAAGCGAACAGTACAAAATTATTTTATCTACTTAGACTGGGTTAAATGTTTCGACCACGTAGAATACACAAATAATTCAAGCGGATGTTATTGGTGTCAGCTTGATAGAGCTGCTAATGCAATAATGTCACATATGATTCTGACTCAGTAGCGCTAAATAATGTTGTTAATTGATTGATTTTATAGATTGTTAAATGTTTAATGAATTTATCATACCTAATTTTCCTTCGGGAAATTAATGTTGGATTTTTATAATTATTATCATACAGCATATTATCTCTCCGTCAGCTTTGCGGTGCCCTTACAGGGTGTCACATATAAATGTAAATTATTTGTAATATCTTTTAAGTACCATGTGATAGGCAAATAAATGAAATTGATTAAAATTCTTCAAATATCTTGATAGAGTTTTTACCTGTTCCAGGTCGGGCTTCAAACGCTGCGTTCCCGTGTCGCGCAAATCTCGTACTTCGCGCAACCGCTGCGATAGCTCCTCTTCACGCGCCTGATGCGAAACAACATCAATTATCACAAAGATGCGGTCGAAAACTTTAGGCTACTTTTAATTTTTATTTAAATATATGAAACACTGAACAACTTTATTTACGGCAACAACTCTAAAATAAGCTTTTAAATAATTAACAGATTTTCTTTTCGTTATATATCTCTTCACTAATATTATTAAGAGGAAAGATTTGGATTTTTGTATGTTTGTAACGAATAAACTCAATCACTGCTAAATCGATTTCAAAAATTCTTTTACCATTGGCATGCTACATTATCCCTGAGTAACAAAGGCTATGCCTATTACAAAAAAAAATAGGGATCCTTACTAAAATTTCAATATTGTAACCCAAGCCATAAAATACATACATACATACATACATAATCTCACGCCTATTTCCCATTGGGGTAGGCTGAGACAACAGACCGCCACTTGCTACGAACCTGGCAGATCTCTCGCGCTTTCTCCACATCCATCAAACGACTCATGCATGCTCGTCGGTTTCGGGTACTTTTTATCTACCATAAAATGTATTTCATCTCATACGAAAACTATTGATGATAGAACAAAAAATGTTCTACAATATTAAAGAACATAATTATCAATATCTACAATAATCTTCGCGATACCGTATGTCTAACTATTGTATTTATGTCACTATAACTACTTTTTTACAATTTAAAACTTGATAGATATGCTAAACAGGATCAGACGATGATATCCATACCTGTATTTGTATTAATCCTTTCCTGAATAAATCTCATGCAAGGCCCTTTCAAAACCTGTAGATTACTTATTGAATTATTCAAATCGGACGTTCCATTCAAAAGATATTAAGAATTTTTTCATCTTAGCTTCCGCTTAGCTAGCTAGCTATTTTAGATCCGAATTTGTTTGTTAAACCACTAAACCGATTTTAAAAATCTAATCTATTCGGAATAGTGCGTATTTCTCTCTTTAACCAGTTTATATATTTTCCCGTGGGAACTAGACATCTTCCTGGAAATAAAAGTACCCTAGATGTTGACCCAGGTACTCAGTTATCTCCATAGTAAATTTCATCAAAATTCAAATTCAACAGCGATTCCTTTTCTCTTTAAGTTTCTTGAACCCAATAAGGTTGGTACATTTTAGTTCCCTTCATTTATTATTTATGTGAATAGGTGTATAGGTCCTTTTAGTGGTAATCCTTGATGACGGTAAGTTTTTTTATATTAACATTTCGATATCGGCTTAGTTTTGACGGAAATATGAATTAACAAAAAAAACATACACGACTGATTGAGAACTTCCTCTTTTTTTAAGTCGGTTAAAAAATATAATAACTACGATTTTATATTTGATATTAGGTTTCTGTTGCGCTTGTAAACATTCTGCAGTAAGCTTCTGCTTCGTTTAACGTAAGGTATTTTAATTTGAAATCTTGAAAAGTGATGTATTTACTTATTGAACAAGCAGTAAAACTTATTCTACAAGTATTATGCTCTACTGCTTTCTATGTACCATTTCGAAGAGCTTGAAACCAATTATTATGCCGTTTTGTAATCTGCAAGTTTTAGTAAAAGTAAATTACTTATATCTTATTATATGTATCTATACATATTACTTATTGGTACCATATTGTGTTGTTTTTGGTGTACAATAAAGAGGTATTGTATTGTATTGTACTTATAATAACTCTAACGGGACCGTGTCTGTACATTAAATATTTTTTGTAAATTTTAGTGGTAGTGTAGATACGAGTAGTTATGGATTTTGATATTAAAACACAAATTTTTGTCTGTCACTGTCTGTCTGTTCACGCATCAGGCAAAAACTACTGGACGGATTTTAATGAAATTTGGTGATGAAATAACTGAGTAACTAAATCAACATTTAAGGTACTTCATACTATAGGAAAATATCTCATTCCCAAGAGAAAATATAAAATCTGTTTAAAAATAGAAATACATAGGTACTACTCCGAAACGATGACATTTAGAAACTTAGAATATTTATCGTAGACAATCGCGATTTTTGGAAATTCTTACGGTCACGGTAATAAACTGAATCCACGTGGGCAACGCCGCTGGGCACCCGCTAGTAACTAGAATATACCTGAGTAACATAGGCTATATTTTATTCCCGTATTCCCACGGGAATGGGAACTACGCGGGTGAAACCGCTTCACCCGCACAGAACCGATAGTCATAAATAAATAAGTAACTGACTTATGTAAAAAACTATATAAGTTATTCAGCCGTATAACACTTTGCCGGTACGACGGCAACCAAGCAAGTACAGTGAGCGGGTACTAGATCTGACTCTTAGATAACACAGTTAATATAGTGCCTTGAAGACTTCTCGAAGCTACTCTATTACCTTTATCATACTGAAAGTAAACACTATTCAGCGCTATCGATGGTAACTGTAACAGGGGACGCGCGATTCACGCCATGCGGAACACACACGGAGGTACAATGCGAGAGGACATGCTCGGCGGATACTGACTGCGCTCTCTCGCGCGCGCCGCACAAGCACATTTACTTAGCACGCTATAAACCAGTGCGCCGCCTACCGTCTCCCGCGCACCGATCCAGCGCAGCCCGACGGCGCAGAATCGCGCGCTTGTAGCACTCATGCGACAGGAATATTTTCATAGATTCAGAAATAGACACGCCGCTACCCAGTGCTATAGACGCACATCGACAATTTGGTTTGATGGTTTGTTTCTTTTTATGTACAATTTCCAAAATTAGATCCCTTTCGCGGTATTTGTGAATGTGTTACTTTAAGAACGTGATATAACAAGCGCTGGGAATGAGTATGGAAAATCCTGAATAAAGTTAAAGCCTGTTGAAAGATCGCAGAAAGGCCGAATAAAGTTATATAGAAAGGTTATACCTATACACTGAGCGTTACGATAGTTAAATTCAAAGTGCTTTAGTGTAAAGGGCTTAGATTTTTATTAGTAGTAACTATTAATTCCAAACCAAAACTGGATTAGATTAGTTTATATCATTTTAGCGTAAAAAAAATTAATTTATTATGGTATGTAGCAACTTCACATACTATGAACATAGCAAAAACTTTATATTCTTACATAAGTTTAATTTTATTCCTTATTTAACAGTAAATAAGGCGTTTTTAAAAAAAAAACTAGTTCGTTCACTAAAGTTAGATGGCGGTGTCATCGAATGATGTTTTTTTTGTTCTAATGAATGCAAGATGACAATTTTATTTATTTATTTATTTAATAATTACATTGAAATATACAGCGAAGCCGCGGGTAAAAGCTATCACTAATAAACATCACCGTTTATTAGTGATAGCTTTTACCCGCGGCTTCGCTCGCGCACGTTTATTTCACCCCCTTAGGGATAGAATTTAGCAAAATCCTTTCTTAGTGGATGCCAACACTGTAAAAAGTATCTATGTGCAAAATTTCAAGTCGAGACCCAGCGAGTTTGCGTTGATGTATCAAAATATATATCAGTGTTAAGAAATGAAAGTATGATTGTATTATTTAATAATTATTAGGTTCGACATTTGACTGTACATTGTAATATCAGACACGACACTGAAGACATACACAAACACTAACTATACTACACTATACTCGTGATTATCTCAGGGCAAAAGCAGAATACAGTGTTTTGCTCACCCGAGCAAAACAATTAAACTGAGCTTTGGCCCTTTTCTGCTGCTGTTGCACACGCGCATATAACTGCTTGATTCAGCAGTATTTAATGTTTTTTTTAAACTATATGTATAACTTGTCTTATTTTTTTGTTTTGTTTTAAATACCTTGTTTGTGTTAATATTTGTTACTGCTTTATACGTGTGTATGTAAAAATAATTTTCTTTCTTTCTTTCTATATCACCTATCAGTCAGTTAATCATTCTATATATATATAAGATATCTAATTTGCGTTGTGGTTGGTGTGTTTTCTCCTACTTTACATTTATGTACTCCGGTTTTGCAGTCGCGACAGTGGGCTTTTATTTAGATTAATTTGTTAATTGTGTAATGTATATCTGGTTCACATGCCAATCAGAAGCCGTGGCTCTACTAGGATGATACATACAGTGCAGTGAATTCAAACTGTTAATATGTCCTAGGACTATGGCTTGTGGTCGTTAGCCGACTTATAGGTGGAATTACAAAAACGGAACACCAAACTTTCTGGTAGAAAAGCAACCTTGGTTCAAAGATAACAAATGGATAGATTGTGTTGAAACTTTTGTAGCAATAAAAAATTATCAGTGTTAATATTTACTAAAAACATGTTAACTTAAATTTTTTTATGTGGTTACTGTACTAGTTTTTGACAGCTCCATGAAAGTTCTGTAGCACCATCTATAGACACTTTTGAATACTCAAGTGAAAGCTGTCACCGAAAACGCCTCATTATAAACAAGTGTAATAGTTAACACTAATCAAGTAATCACTGTTTAAAAATCTAATCCCTACACACTTGTAATATTTTTATTTATTTCAAATTTAAACCACAATAGTATAGCAATATGATTGTTAAAATTATATACTTCACCCTCTACAAAGGTATTAGGTATGTATTTGATAAAATAAGTTTTAAAAATCACTATCAAGATTTTGTATCCGGACGGTTACTAAACATCGACATGATATCTATGTAAAGGCACAACAGCAAGCACAAGAACACTAGGAACAGCCTAAAACCGCATTCAAGTAGAACTTACTTTTTGGCACTGGTTTTAAACGACCTCCAGATGATCAACTGCCAATAGTAATTCCCGTGTAAAGTAAACGTAGCCATTAATATGGACTAAATATATTGAATTATTTCCCGGCTGAGGGAATCCTTACCTTGACGAGGCTCAGCCGAATAGAGAGACTGGTGCGGTCTGAAGGGTTAGCGCTGGTGGTGTCGAGTAGTTCGCGGACGCTGTGAAGGGCTGCCTTTGCCCTGTCTGTGGCATCAGGCATTGCGGCATCCTGTGTGACACTACTACGCAGCTCTTGAAGAGCCCGCGTGGCGCTATGCCAGCGCTCGTTGAGCGCGTCCAGTTGTTCTTGCACGTCATGCGCCAGAGGCTCCCCGCACGCAGCGAGGACCGCGCGCCCAGAATCTCGCGCCACAGCCACCACGCGCCTTTGCGAAGTCATCTACACGAAAGAAATGACGAAGGCATCAAATAATGTATCTTGGTTGTGGGTTGTAGGGATCAAATATGCCATTAGATGTGGTTCAGTTAAAATGACGTTTATAAATAAAAATAAATTATGTCAATCATTTTATCCCCGAGGGGTAACCAGAAGTATTCCATTTCCAGAATTATCCATGTTTCACCAGTATAATATTCTTTAGACCCCTTAACGTAATAGGTGATATTTATTTACACTTCTGCACTAATATTAAAAAGAGGAAAGATTTGTATTTTCGTATGTTTGTAGTTCTGTATGTTTGTAACGAATAAACTTAAAAACTACTGGACCGAATTTATAAATTCTTTTATTAATGGAAAGCTAATTATCAGAGAGTCACAAAAGTTATATTTTAATCCCGTATTCCGTCGGGAACGGGAATCACGAGGGTGAAAAAGCGCGAAACAGCTTGTAAGTTACTTCCTCATGTCCGAGAAAAGACCCTCAACACAGCAGTGGCTTTATACGGGTTGATGATGATAATATTTATATGTATAGCTTTAGAAATAAAATTTACCAGTTGGTAGTGACCCTGCTTTCCGAGTCAAAGGTAGCAGGTTAGATTCGCGAACAGGCAACCATTTGTGTGCATGAAAATGTCTTCTTAACTTCGTATCGGGGGGTTTATATTTTTACTTAGGTATGTTTATCAATTGTTTAATGCCCATGGTACAGGCTCTGCCTAGTATCGATTTAAATAACAGTGTGTAAATAGTGTCTCATAATTTATTGTTATTATCCTTTATCAGACCATTATCTAAATCACAATGTTTTTCTCTCAAAGAATACATTATTTAAATTTTTTACCATACTTAGTGTCTCCACTTTAAATAAATATAATATAAGCAGAAATCCTTAAAAATAAATACTAAATTGATAGTAGGCTCCACCTGTTGTTCAAGGTCGCGCAGTTGTGCTACGGACGGAGAAGACTGCAGCGTGCGCTCGGCCGAGTCTAGCCATTCGCCACATGCCTCCAGTGCGCCATACAGCGCCGCCCAGTGTGCCTGGCAGCGGGTCCACCTGAACAAACAACACTTGCACTACTTCTCCCTATTTAACCAACAAGTCAACACCTACACTAACTACTTACTTGCTGTGTCGCTCAGAGTATGCAGTATTCAGAGAACTGCCCTCTGCTAATAGTTTGTCGCAAACGCGTTGCGCCCTCGCAAGAGCCGCCGCTGAGGAAGTGTTGCCTCCGACACGTTTTGTCAATCGTGCAAGTTCTTGCTCCGCTTCGTCTGCGCTTGCTTGCACTTCTGCTAACGAGGACTTCACTCTCTATGGGACATAAGATGAAAACTTTATACAAAAAGGTCACTAAATAAAAAAAACAGAGACTAATAGGTCGGAAGTACACACCGCAAGCGCGTCCTCTTGAAGCGGGAACTCATCATAGTCCCGTCCGCCCAGTGGTGCAGCGCGCAAAACTGTCCGCACTGCTGCGGCTGCCTCTCGCGCGCGGTTTACACGCGTCACATACTCGCCACAAAGAGCATCTACTCCGTCCTGCTAGAAAAAAAATCGTCAATATCTTGCTCGTAAATGATATAATTAAATCTGTAAGGTTTGTGAGCATCTTACAACTTTGGTTTTGTTATCAGAGAGTGCAGAGCGCGCTCTCGTCCAGGCTGTGCATACGTCAGTTGCTGCGCGTTCTGGGTAAGCGACGCGTGCAGTACGCAGCTCACGGCACAGCTCTTGCACGCGCTCTATGTCGCCCTCGGTCTCCGCCAGCTCTACGGCATCAACTTCACTTAGTTTTTCCACTGGCCCAAGTCGCTCCAAGAGGCTTTGCAGCTCTTTCACATGGTCTTCGGCTTGAATAGCTACATTGCGCTTGGCCTCAATCTCGGCTAGCACGGCAGCCCACTTTGCACGTAATCGGTCTTGAACACGTGCTTGCAGGAAGTCAGCCAGCAAAGGGCTACGGGCGTGCCGTGCATACACGAGGCTATCGCCACGGGATATCAAAGCTGCTGCTTTTTCGGCGAGTGCGCCTAACTGATGTTTCAGAATCTGTACCATAAAAAATACTTAAGTAAAATTGAATGAACTTGAATTAGTGAACACGAAGATCCAAATGCTTACCTCCAAACGCTTAGCAGGATCGCGCTCACTGCTGACGCCTCCTACAGTGAGTAACATTACATCCATTCTACGCGCCATTTGCGTAGCCGTAGCTTCAAACTGCTCCAACTCTTCGTCGCATTCATCGCCAAAACGCGTTTGTAACTCCGAAGGACCGGTTGGGACGGGTCCTGGCGGCGCACTCGGTTGGCTCTGCTATCGGATATTTTTACTCAATGATTAGTCTCCTTAATGCAAGCGGTATTTTAGATTTCTTAAGCTCGGGCCGATCAGATGGCGACGCTGGGGGATGTTCTAGTCGGCGCGGCCGTTTGATTGTATCGGTCACGCTCTCATACTCCACTGAAGTAACTTAAATTCTTAAACATTTTTGTCCAGTATTTAGCTTGGGAAAACATATAGTGAACAATATCATCTTCCAGTAACAAATTAAAGGGATAATAGATCTGTGGATAATAATAATAAAATATGGGACACAATTCACACACGGGATAATACAAAGTACTAATAATAGACAAACCTACTAGCACTCGACTCTATTCTTGTCTCTACTCGTACGTGTCTTTACAATTAAGTCGTATTAAAATAATTTGGGGACACGGTAAGCCCCCGAGAAGTTGTCAAATATTAAAATATTACATCTAGGGAAGTAAAATAAGAAATGTGGCAGATCACATGTAATTGTCGACCGAGGCGAAGCCGGTAATCTTAGGCTTTCTTATTTGCTTCCCGAGGTATGTATCTTTTTTTTTATCGACGGAGGCGGAAAGCGGCAACTTCGTTTTAGCGCAGAGGGCTGAAATTTGCCGCTTTCCGCCCGGAGATATAAAAATAACTATTACCTCACTGTAATCTTCAGTCTTTTGATATCTGTCAGAGCGCGGCGTGCGTGAGGTGTCGTCTGAAACAGCACCCAGTTTGGGTGACACGGCTACCACCTGCGCGGGTGCCGCCTTCAGTGGTGTAGAAGTCGACAGTGGCTGCATAGCTTTTTGTTCGCTAACCTCGTCCCCTCGTTCGTTCGCTGACTCGCGTGGCTATACATAATTACACATTTATCGAGTGTTCCAAGAAGAATGCGGTACCTACAAATTCCACAGCTACTATATAGATAAGAACCTAGATTTTAATTTAATACAAGTACCTATTACTACGAACGGATACTGCTCCTATACCTACCGATTTGTAATTTTTTTTGCCTAGTTTTTCAAAACACCCTCAAGTAAAAGAAGACAGAAGTAGAAGATAATAAACTCAAGCCCGATTATACTAAGTTTTTATAATAATTTTAAGAAAGGCCTTAGATATATTATTATTTCCGTAAGAAACGGCAAGTCGTAAGTGCCATTACCTGCGTTGCATCTTCAACCTCCGAGTATATGACTTCGGTGGAGGGAGTCTCTTCATCCAAAATGAGGTACTCATCGCGATCGGCAGCACGCTCTTCACCAGTGCCACTTCTACGCGTCACGACTCCTAATGTTGGCTGCATTCGCTCGAGCCTTCGCACCTCCACTACGAATGTCTTCGGTTCCGTACCCAGATGAAGTGCAGGCGATGTGTGAGTTCTTTCGTATAGCGCATTGGGCGCACAATCCACCACAATAGACTCAGTGGTGCCACTGGTACCTACACTTGATTTAATAATCTCATGTTGCGTAATCTCGACAACTCGGCACTCAGATGAATCGGACTCGTCGCTCTTATCGAATGACTCTGCTTCCGACTGCATGTTCTCGTCAGCATTGGCGTCAGCATCAGCTTCAGCAAGTTGCGACAGCAGAGTGCTTTCCGTAAGCAGGTCCATCGTGCTGGCATCGTTTCGGGGCTCCGGTGGCTCCACACGAGCCCGAGCACCGCCTTCCTTCACCTCTCGTCTGATTGGTACAGGACTCCTTAATGCAAGCGGTATTTTAGATTTCTTAAGCTCGGGCCGATCAGATGGCGACGCTGGGGGATGTTCTGGTCGGCGCGGCCGTTTGATTGTATCGGTCACGCTCTCATACTCCACTGAAGTATCGTCCGTGCCTTCCGCCTGCAAGCGGAAACCTTCCACTATAGTGGCGCGTGTTATTGTGTTACGCGGCAGCTATTTACACAGGTTAGTCGGCGACGAGCGGATGGATAGCAGGGCGGCGGTTTGGATCCGGAACAATGGCAATGATTCTATGATGGCCGTGAAATAAAGCAACCACTCACACCACACAATGTACACCAACACCAATACCAATGCTCATTTATTTACATTCTGTGTATGTACAACATTATTTCGAATTATTATCATGATTGCAGGATCCCCTCGTGTCATGGGAAATTTATGTTCTTAGTTTCTGTTACTTGTTAAGTTGCACGAAAGTCTTTGTAAGCAGATCCATTTAAGAACTCATCATAAAAAAACAACACGCAAAAATCCACTGAACACCAGGTGAGGTATGAACACAGTGACGGTATCACATAATATAATGTCAAAGGCGATGAATAGGAGTGCTATGTATGATCTAAACTCAACCAAAACAAAGCGCAACACCAAAATTAAGAGCATCTGTTTCTAATATAATAACTGTGCAAAATAAGATAGAATTACGTTTGAATTTATTTTACCTGACAAGCTACAGATTCCACACACAATAGACTTTCAATTGTATTTGATTCTGATGTGACTCACTGACGCTTGACAGGTGGAACCAATAAAACATATTATCTCTGAACAAATTGCTCTTACATAGGAAAAACAGACTCACCGTAAGCTCGGTATCAGCGTCGGAATCAGCTTCATCATTGCGGGTGAATGGAGTTGGTTGAGTAGAAGATGCAGGCGGCGCTGAGGGACCGTGTCGTCGTAACAGCTCCCAGCGCGAGTTCACAGCTTCAACGCGTTCGCGCAGTCCTGCTAATTGTGCAGCATCGCATTGTTCGACGAACTGTGAGTAGTTGGTGTTAAGTTTATCACGCACCGCCTCCATGCGTGACATTTCTAATTCAAGAGTCTGCTTGCCGACGTTGGCAGCGAGTCCGTCAAGCCACGTGGCGAGAGCATGCAGGTCTGCATGTAGTTCTCGGGCAGCTAGGAGCGCACTTTCAAGTCGTGACTTGGAGTCGGTCACTTGCGCGCCCAGACGATTGTACAGCTCTTTTAGAGCATCCAGTTCGGCTCCTAAAGCACCGCCTGCGCCGCCTGCGGCCTGCCGCCCGCTGCGGATCACGCTCTCTACTTCGGCTTTCATCTCGGACAACGCGCGGTACAGTTTCTGCAACAAACACGCGTGATTGTTAACGTAAGTATCTAGTGAAAAAATATAACTACTGAAGTTTGAACCACACTTAAATTTATGTGAGTGATTCGCGGTTTCAGTCTTTCAAAAATATTTTACCGAATATTGTTATTGAATGACTATAATGACAAGCAGATAATTTTTATTCTGATAGAGAATGTAACGGAAGATACTTACGAGCCATTTATATACAACTACAATCGCAACTGTCACTAAGTACATGGAATCCCAATTCATGGTGAGGAGGAGCGGAACGAAAATCTAATTATTTTCCAGTGGACAGCAAGGCACGTAAATGAGCCTTGATAAATGTATGAATTACTACACATGTGTGTCACTCCTAGTAAATTATGCGCTTAAGTCACCTTCTAGAGTGTCAGAGAGTATACGATATACAACGTATATAATTATCCAGACAATAATATGGAAATAAGTAAGAATATTTTCACATATACACTTAATAATCCCTATACCAATCATATTTTTCCACTTTTTCATTTTACTCGTACAGCCGATAGCACCTCGAGTTGATCAATCCGAATCCACCTTATTCTCACAACAATATTCTCAATACACGACAATAGTGCAAGTGCTTGATATGCTGTCTACTGCCGTTCTTTAGTTATTATTTGTAAACGTGTGCCATGTAACCAACGTCACGAATTTCTGCTGCTGGCTATGGTCTAGTAGGAATGCATAATACGCAGGAGCGCCCTTCAACTATGTATTGTGCGAATTGTGTCCATACAATAAAGTTTTGATCCAATTAAATCTAAAACGATCAAAAAGCAGCACTCGTAACAAAATGAAGATTTATTCATTCCGGTATTCACTCATATATATTATTATTAGGACTTAAGTTCACGATCAAAACTATGTATGACTAGCAACCCGCCCCGGCTTCGCACAGATGCAATACTAAATGGAAGAGATTCCCTAAATAATACTAAAAACCGTATCAAAATACGTAGCTTATTTTGGAATAACTAAGGATATAAATAAATAGACACAGATTCCATTTTTTTAAACTAGCTTTTACCCTCGGCTTCGATCGCGCACGTTTATTTCACCCCCTTAAGGGTTGAATTTTGCAAAATCCTTTCTTAGTGGATGCCTACAATGTATAAGCTATCGATGTGCAAAATTTCAAGTCTCTAGACCCAGCGGTTTAGGCTGTGCGTTGATATTTAGAAATAGAGATTCTGAAAATAAAGTCAGCGCCTTCTCCAGAAATTACGTGCACAGTCGTATTCGCACTTTTTGTTCTTTTAATATTATCATAGAATCCTTTCAATATCGCTGATGAGACAGGGATGACCACGTCACGCGAACGAAGCCATCAGAGACGCACATAGACGGGTACAGGTACACAGGGTTTATTTTCTGTTGAAATGAATTGTAAAGCTTCACCGTTGCTGAGCGTACGCCACTTATTGCATAGTTGGAAAACAAGAGTATTTTTTTGTAACAAATCTACAATTTTCATTTTTGGCTTTGACTTTTTTGCAATAGTGGTACATTCAAGCATTTAATAAAATTTTAATCTCAATTTATAAACGGGAGTTGGTGGTGAGTTTTCAATGGAATCATTGATGAAAATTAAGTGTGATCAAAGAAACTTACTTATGGTTAGGTGACCACTAACTTAACAAAAAACACTATCTACCAAACCGTAGTGGGCTCTCATAGAAATTATAGTCTGTTCTTCTCTACAATGTGGAGAAAAGTAACACTGGTTGATCACAAAATAACGTATACTATACTATACTAACAACACTTCTTTTCAGCGGTTCCAATATCGCTTTTTTTTTGTAAATATAAATAATTATTTACAAATTAAAAAAAAGATACACTTTGGTTTGAGACTTGATTCAATCGTAGCGCAAATTACTATTGCACATATTTCACTACGCAGCCCGTCGTGAGGCACGCTCTAATGGACGAGCACTTGACCACGACGCGAGATCAAGTGTCGAGATCGGGACCAACCTTTCACTTAGCTATTGAAAAACCCTTCTTCACCACACTTCATGTAAAATCACTAGTTTAAATGTGAATTCAATCAAAATATTTTTTTGCTTCTACTAATTATATGTAAAGTATTCATTCATGTTTAAAAAAAAAAATTATCTCTACTTCGTACTTACTGGTAACAATTCCTCTTTATTGTTTATTCCTTTGTAAAAATTATAAAAACTTTAAATAATACACGGTCATAAAGAATGCAAAATTACGTTTTAGCTGATTTAAGTTACAAAAAATATTTTGCAAAAACTTACAAGACATCTTCGAAGCTGTGTGCGTACAGCTTCAGGCTCGGCCCCCGAAAGTGGTAGCGCCTGAGCCGCACCTCTTTGCAGCTCGCGCAAAGTGCTCACAGCACGTGCAAGCCTTGCCTCCAGCGTTTCGCCTTCTTGTGCGCTACCTGTTTCCGCTTGGTTACCAATCAGTGCTGTCAGCCGTTCTTCCGCCACTGAGAACTTGCGCTGTGAAAACAAATCTCATATCGATACACCGATCATAACATAACATGTCAAGGAAAGTATGCCAATATAAGGAATCCCTATTAATAACCACATCGTATCTATATCCAATTGGTTGGACGGACACCAAACGAAAATGCCGCTGTAATATTATTCACATCTACTTTCACGTCTATAACTAGATACTTTAATGTGCAAATGAGGACAAAGTTTCGAATCATCAGATGCTATTCTACTGATCTAACGAAGAAGTGATCAGAGACAACTATACTCACGTGCACCAAAGCGAGTTGGTCGCGGAGTCGCGCAGCAGCCTCGCGCTGATTAGCTGCCTCGTAGGCGGCTGCCTGCGCTTCCACGTCACGAAGAACCATTCGCTGCGCTACTAGCTGCTCTGCCAGTACTGCGCCCTGCATTAACCCATAACCCTTGCGTGAAAAGCAATAGCATTTGCTTTACTATTAATACTGTATCACTATACTATGAATCCTGTCATCGTCATTTTCATGGCAGTTTCAAATTATTTGGGATTAGCGCAGTATTCCTAGTTTGACTGCTAGTTCCTTCTATCAAATGTGATGCCATATTGATATTATACTTGCATATGTTACCTACCTCTTCGGGAAATAAGGCGTGAGCACATATGTTTGTATGTCGCAGTGTTATTGTACAACCCATGAAATTATAATTGCACGGACTTTGGTCAAACGGTCACTGATGGTCAGTATGGCACGCATGGCATGATTGTCAGAGAATCGACAAATCAATGCTAACCGTGTTGCTAGTTTTGATAATTTAACTAGGGTAATTACAATGTCACTGAATCTACTTATATCACGGCTTTTACAATAACACTTCGACACATATCAATCCTAATACTATGTCATGTACACCACACCACACCTTCATTATATGAGACCACACAACACCACTGAAAAAGTCCGATATCCTCAAGTCCAAAATTTATAGAACAGTAGAGCATATTTATAGAGCAGTACCTGGGTGTTTGAGGTTGACATCGCAGCGACCTCGTCAAGCCATTGTTGTAGTCGGTCGAGCGCTGCTTCGGAACGCGCCGCTTCTCGCGCCGCGCTCTCCAGATGTTCCGTCCGCGCCGTCGCCTAAATCGACAAATTTTAGTCACAAAATGTGAACATTATATTCAAATTAAATTATAAACATCATTCAATTTTCTGGACTTTTTCCCATTATTTCAGAAATCCTGATTAAAAAGGTATCGTTGTCGTAGTAAATATATGTGAGATATCCATTGCACAGGACGCAGTACATCTTGGATTATTTATTATATGTATGTGTATGGTATGTTAGTCTGTTTCGTTGGTTGTAGTCTAGATGGTTTGACGGATTTCGAATTCCGAGGTTTTATTAGATTTGTCTTCATCTCTGGATTGTTATAGGCCAAAGGTTTATCCGATTGCACCAGAACTTTCATTTTCAGTGCATTTTACACACAGTCGGGTTTTTCGATGTTTTAATAATTTATTTACTTCACAACCAAATCTGAAGCTGCGTTTTCACGGAGCGAGTGCGATCGGTGAAAACGCGGCTTAAAAGTAACTGTACCTGTGCACGTAATGTATCTGCCCGTTGGGCAAGGGCGTCTAATTGTTCGTGTATCCAGTCGGGCATGATGTGTGCATCCGCGAGCTGCCTTCCTACAGCTTGGATGCGAGCTAAGCGATCCGAACTATGGTTGCGCACGTAGCTCTCCAAATCCTGCATCAGACAATCGAAATGCACCCTTTATTTCTAGAATAAATTACGACCCGACCAATCAAGATTCAGAGGCCCTCCGGCGAGTAAGAACAGATATTAGTAGTGTCTCATCTACTATATAAAAATAAGTCGGGTTTTCCTTCCTGACGCTATAACTCCAGAACGCACGAACCGATTTCCACGGTTTTGCATTCGTTGGAAAGGTCTCGGGCTCCATGAGGTTTATAGCAAATAAAATTCTTATAAGCATTGCACCCGTGCGAAGCCGGAGCGAGTCGCTAGTTTTTTAAATAAATTCCACTATGATATTTTTCTTAACTTCGATTAACATTGTCAAATATTTCTGTTAAGCACTCTTTCAAGGAAAGACATCAAATTTTCATTGCCATTTATAATCCTCGTGTCACAAGAAAAAAGTTTATTTTTAAATAAATAATAGACTCGATTCTGGCTGACTAGCTAAAATTCCTAATTTTAAGTTAGCCCTATTCTTTTTCCACCGCTTTGGAAAGGAAAGGGACAGAAATAAGTAAATAAGTGCCATATTTGTTTAAAATTCAAAATAACAAAATTGAACCTTATGAACGCATTCACATCTTATTCAAATACACGTGTTTAGCAATTTTAGCGACGATTTAAATAGGTCATGGATAAAAGTGACAGACAAGCACGTTCATAAGGTACAAATTAGTTGGTTTTTACATGTTTGACAATACTCTTCAATCTATGGTTTGTTTTTCTTCGGTATTCTATAGAGAAGGATAGGCTAACTTTAAATTAGGAATTTTAGCTGGTTAGCCAGAATCTAGTCCAATAACACCCTATTCTTTAATTACAGCAAAAAATATTCATGGTACATATCTACCAAAGTTATAAGACATGCAATATGCCTAGTTTTTTTTTTCGGATATCTCACATATAGCTCCGCGGCGATCTCTTCGGCGTCGGCTGGCGCGCGCTCCTCGCCCGCAGAGGGATCGCGACGCGGCCGAAGCCGCCTTTCCAGTCCATCAAGCCAAGCGCTCTCCTGTGCCAGCCATGAACGCAACTCACCAGACTCATGCCACGCCTCTGCCAGAACCCTATATAACGGTATTTTATTAAACTCAAGCTGTTCTGCGCGATTTCACCCGCGTAAGATTCGTTTACGTTGGAATATTATAGTCCATGTTGCTCCCAGAAAAGTAATATTTCCATTGGTAAAACAATTTTTAAAATTGGTTGTGTAGTATTTGAGTTTATTCGTTACAAACACACTAATCTATCCTCTTTATAATACATATTAGTGTAAAAGTGTAGATAAAGTACGCGAGCGCTGTGGCAAAGTTTGTTGAGGCTTATCTCGTGCATTTGTCTTGCTTTTGCACTTTCGCAAAATTTTGACGTGGCGCTTATTTTAGATGCACATATTAAAAATACTTAATTCTACGGTCCCTTGCAAGCTTTATACAAATATAGCTTCAAGCCAATATACTACAAATTTTACAATAAAAAAAATATTTTACTATTTTGGCACTGACAAATAAATCTAAACCTATATGGTACTTACTTCGTGATAAACTACAATCATGAATAAATAAATTTGGCAATAACCGTGGTCAACCGTACATATTCGGTGCTTCTATACTAATGTAGATTAACAAATGGGTAAATTTTCAAAGCGGGCTTTTTTTCGTCATTGCGGTGGCGAATTTTTTTTCTCATATTTCACCTAAACTAAATGCTTTAGATTATAGATTAAGATGCTGTGAATCTAATAATTTGTGAGGCGCCCTTGGAAACACAGTACTTTCGGAGAAATATATTTTTTAAATTTTTGCGCCACCGTAATGACATTTTCTTAAATATTTCAAATAAAAATGCGATATTATGTAACAACATGTTTTATTTTTTAGTATTCAACTTTTTTGGTGCCAAAAACATTACTAATATTGTTTATTTCTTTAATGTATGTAGCCTTATAGGGTTACAACTAAATAAACTAAACTAAACTAAACTAAATTTTACTAAATGCTATTATCACGGTAAAATACTTACACCACAGTAATAATATATAAAAAAAACAAGTACTATGTCTTAATATATTATTAGTAATAGTATGGATTATACAGGCATTCATCATTACGGTGGCTCATTCGTCATTCTGGTGGTCCACTGCGCCACTGCAATGACGCCACCGAAATGACGACCAAATGGGTTTTTTCATGATAATTACCCAACTACCTAATTAACTTGGAAGATATTGGCAGGTCGTAATATCGAGGTAATTATCCACAACATACTAAGTTGACGATACAATACATCACTCTGACCATTATCTAAAACATGCCACCGAACTGGCCGCTCACGGTGACCAAAACACATTTCAGGAAAAACTTACCTCGGGAACATGTAAAAACTTGCGTATACGCCATCCTCTCTACACACAAGTTGGGGTCCGACAAACGCTTGGGTGGTCCGATACAAAAATTTGGCGTGAAATCGCTTGACTAATATGACACAAGTAGTCAAATGCGAGCATCAAAAGAGTAGTTTCACGCGGGACAAAAACATATGGGCTTCTCAGTATTTCTATTCAATAGTTAGTAAAGTTTTTGTGATTTTTAATATGAAATGGAGTAAATATCTTTAAAATGAGATATTTTGATAAAATATACGTTAAAATTTCGTGTTATAGTGAGTCGTTTTCTGAGCGCAATTTGAAGTGGGACAAGCCTCCCAGGGGTAGGCCGCCATACAAGTCGGATTATTCAACGTGGAATATCTTTTAAGTTTTTAATATTAATTCTAATTGGTTTATATATATGGTTAAGCTACGAGGTATATTTTCAAAAAAAGCATGTTTAGTCTGTTTTGAATTATAGTTTCTTTATAAAGGGCATAGGACGCCTAAAAAAGTACGCTTGAAAATTTACCCAAATATTAATGAAAATTCTGGTGATGCATGACAATTAACTGCACTCACTTGTACCGCTCATAAACACCGTGAGTCACTTGCGTCCAGCGCGCGTTCAACGCTGTTAGTCGTCGAGCCAGCGCGCCCGCTGTGGATCTGACTTCACCCTCCGCTGCATCCTCCACTCCTCCTTCAGCTGCCGCGGCCAGCAACAAATCGTTGCCTATCGCCATAAGCAATAAAATTGTACAATAAACATTTACACACAGAATATACAAATTAAATAATAAACACAACACCTGAAATTTGGATGTTCTGAATGAGGAGTGGAATCAATTCAACAAATAAAATATTCGTAATGTACATAGAACTATAATAAGAAGGTTTTATAGAAATTAACCTTATTGCATGCATATAGAGCTTCATTTCGAATGTATCAATGTTTAAATGAATCGTCATTGTAATGAAAATATCTAAGCTTAAGTTTATAAAAAAAATGTATGTGTTATATTATAAATTTATGATAGAGTTAATGAGACATATTTTATGCTTTTTATTGATGATTTGATGAGCAGTGATAGCCTTACAGTTAAAGAGCCTGCCTCACATGGTGAAAATCAGTGAGGCTCGGATTCAAAACGTCGCATGTACCAATGACTTTTTCAAAAACTTACGTACATATTTATCACTAGCTCGACGGTGAAGGAAAACATCGTGAGGAAACACGCAGGTCCCAGAATTAATTCTGAGACATGTGTAAATAGACCTGGTCCAGCGATGGGCAAAGTACAGAGCGACACATTTTTATTTTTCTTAACACGAAGAATTAATATAAGCAAAAAGTAGCTATTTACGATTTAATTAAAATAAATACCTATTAAATATTTACCACCTATCACGTTTAGGGGTCCAATATATCTCGTGAAAAAGTGGGTTTATCTAGTAATAGAATACCTCTGCCTACCCCCTCCGGGATAAAAGGCGTGATATTTTTTTTTATTGATAATTTCTATTAAGCTAAAACATTAATACAAACAATTACGCGTACCATCTTCATTGAGTGCACGGAACTCGTCGGTGCGCTGATCGCACTGCTCCTTGAGTGCTTGAAAGCGAGCCTTGACCTGATAGAGTTCAGCAGAATCGGCTATCCGGCACTCGTGCTCGAGAGGCACGGCCGCAGCCATGTCGCGCAGCCATCGCTGCACCCGCTTCACCCGCAATAGAACCGCGCGCACGCGAGCGCGTCTCACACCAGCCGAGACTCGCATATAACGCTGAGCCAACGCCATGCCATCTGCCCGGTCTTTTTCCGCGCTTTCTAATTTCGCGTGATAAGCATCCTTTTCTTCGTCCAATTTCTACAAAAAAGCAATGTTGACAATTGAACACAACAAGATTTTTTAATAATTACTTTAGCCTTATTAGAATACATGCAATACAGATAAAAATGGACAAAATTATCAGCCAAGATCATTACCGTATTTAACGCGGTAACTGTAAACGACTCTTGTAATAGTCTTCTACTATGTATTTTGTGACTTGAATCCATGGATTAAGAAAAACATCACCAAATTCCCATCGTTAACAGCGATCACTGGCAAGATAGCACTGATAAGTTTGCATGCCGTGCCATAATACAGCGTGCCACGTGTGTGTTTTTCTTAATTGAACTAATTATTATGATTCATTATACAGCGGCATGTAGAAATATACATCATGAGTGGGAGGTATAGCATACGATTGTAACTGTTTTAGCAACTGTTTTCCAGTATATTCGCACAACGCAGTAATACTCACGATAATAGCGTCAAGCCGTGCGATGAACGGTGCATCTTCCTCGTCCGAATCACCTTCCTCGTCGTCGTCGTCTTCGATAACGGGCTCTCTGTCGAGGGCTCCGGCGGCCGCGAGCAGCGATTCAGCTCGCGCTAACCATTCACTTAGTGAAGCACTATCCTTCGCAGCCTTCGCACTTTCTTCTTCAGCTTTCGCTTTCTCCTCCGCAACGCGTTTCTCTTCTCTCAATCGTTTAATATTCTGGCTCATGTCTTGCGCCCCTCGCTCTATATTATGCCATTTTCTCAAGAGATCCTCGGTTTTTCTGGTGTACGTTTCTGTTTCCTCTGTAAAAGACAACGAATAATTAGACTGCATAGATATATGTTATATGCTGACAGTCTATAGAATGTAGTTTGCCGTACAATTCTAACTAATGTTATAAATTCAAAAGTGAGTTTTTTTGTTTGTTACACTTTCACGCCTAAACCACTAAACCGATTTTAACAATACTTTCACCATTTGTAAGCTACGCTATCAGAGAGTAACATAGGCTATATATTATCCCCGTAATCCCGGGGGCAAGAAACCAAGGGGCGCTGCTAGTTATAAATACGATAGTTTGTTTGTTTCGCTTCCACTAACCGAAACTTTTAACCACCCGATTTAACCGATTTTAAAAATTATTTTACCTTTGGAAAGCTATATGATCAGCGAGTAACATAGGCTAAATTCTATCCCCGTATTCCTACGGGAACGAGAACTACGATGTAATTTAAAAGTACATAGTACACTGTACATTAAACAAGAAAAACTGATAAACTGAACCTCTACTTTATGGATACTAACCATTCTGCCGTGGAGCGGAGTCGAGCAAGCGCTGCAACTCGTGCAACTTACAAGTTCGTTCGTTTTGATCTTTTCTAATGCGTTCTACGATAGTGGACGCCTCGTCGTCATTATCGCCTGGCATCTGTGCAAAAATGATTTCTTTTATAAAAAATCGAAAGGAGGTTAAAGTTCAAAATGGCCGGACCAGGAGAATTCTAAGGTTTATCTTATGAATACATAATATTAACAGATTTATTATAAGTCGTACTCTTTAGCCGGCGTTTATCCACTTATAAAACGTTATCACGTTAAAAAATAATAAATAAATATTAGAAAAATCATACATTAGTGAGTGTATTCTCAGCCGTCTCAGCCCACGCTTGCAGTTCTGAGAGATATGATTCCAGCTCAGCGAAGACAGTCATGTCAACTGTTTCTCTTGGCTCGGGCGCTGCGACAGGCGTGCCCGGAGTAGATTCTGATGAGAGGCGCGGTTTTTTGCGAGAGCTATCCGTTTCGGTGTCAGCGTCTGCGTCACCTCGCCCAACGGTTGGCACGGCGTCAGAGGCTTCGGTCTCCATGGGTGACGGCTCGGGACTCGACTCTTGTCGCGATTCTATGTCGACTTCAAATCCAAGGTCTTTTATCTGAAATGCGGTGATTAAAATTTTAAACTACGAGTAGATACTTAATCATAGACAATAAATATAGAAATCTTTTTTAAAAGTACATCGTCCAAGATAAATCGTATCAAATCAATTACACTTTCAAAACGCACATCTGCCATTTTAAACGAAGTACGAACACATACATGATCATTGATATAGTAAGAAAATAAAAATACAAATGATAGCCTTGCTGGAAGTGAGTGAGCCACTAGCTCGGAGGGCGGCGGAGGAAGATATAACCCAGGTCATGCGATTGGCTCATCACTTGTTACGTTGAGGAGTCCAAACAGTACACAGTTTATAAGTCGGCACTTCCAGGAATGGAATAAGTCATCAACACCGTTAGTGATAAGGCGTGAGAATAATATTCTATCTACATCTACACTAATATTATGAAGAGGAAAGACTTGTATTTTTGTATGTTTTTAAAGAATTAACTCAACTACTGCACCGATTTTAAAAATTCTTTCATTTATAGAAAGCTACAATATCCCTGAGTATTTATATAACATACTCGTACTAATTTGCAGTAATTTTTGAGTTTATTCGTTACAAACATACAAAAATGTAAATATTTCCTAGTAGCTGTTTCTCGCGATTAAACTCGCGTAAATCGCGTTCCCGTGGGAATATACCGATAAAATAAAGCCACTATTACTCGCAAAAAAGTAAGCTTTCAATAGATAAAAGAATTACAATTACAAACGCACAAAAATACAACTCTGTCCTCTTTATACTATACTATTAAGTGTAGATTAGTATAGACACGTATTTATAAGCTCTTACCCTGCGCGCCTGTACGTCCAAAATCATGAGCAGAGCGTCGAGTCGGTCGTGTAACGCCTCAGCTCGCTCGAGGAGCTCGCTGGCCGCGGTACTGTCCGCGTCCGCGTGTAGCGCTTGAGCTGCGTCCAGGTGACGCGCGGCGGCTCGCTGCTGGCGAGACAGCGCTCGCTGCACTCGCTGCAGCTGACCCACGCGAGCTAATACTTCTCCGACCGCACCCGCTGGCACCGCTTCCATCTTCAGAACAGAGTGGTCGTTCTTAAGGACATACAAGTGGCTACGCAAAATAACCTAATCATGTATTATGATTTGATTATACCATGTGGGAGGCAGTTTTAGTTGAAGACTGTCCAATGCAGTAGACTGACACGAGGTCATTATTGGATTGGTTCTGTGGAATGTCCTCGATTTACTCGAGCTTTAAGCCCCCTACAACATATCCAAAAATCAGCTTTCTCGGTTCATTTGCAATTTTCAGCCTAGGTTTTGTATATAATGGCTGGACTACATTATCTTCACATAAGCCAATAAACGCTAACAAACCTGCTTAAGCTGCGCCTCTAGAGCGTCTGCAGCGGCATGGTGTGTGGTAAGTTGCTCCCGCAGTCGATGAGCGCGCTCCTGCTCGTCCTCGAGCCTATGCAGTTGCTGTAGCGTCCACTGGCAGGTGTGCGACCAGCGCTCCCCTAGCGCCCTTAACTGGTCCTCGATCTCGGCAACACCAGCGTCTGCGTCGCCATCCGCCTCCACCACCACGACGCAGTCGGCTAATGCGTCCACCAATGGCTGCTGCCGGCGAAGCTCAGCGTGCAGTGCGCGTACCGCCGTCAATGCGCTGCTCCCTCCACCCGGGCCCATTCGGGACATGCGATCTTCGGTTGCCGTTAGCCATCGTCTGAAAGAACATTATTTATTTAAAAAAATACTGCGTGTATACAACAGTCAATGTTTTATGTTTTTTCAGTAAATAAAGTTATGGATGTCTTATTTCTATCATCATCAACCTATCACTTGAGGCCATACCTATTATATTTTCCATGAAATGTCACTTTGTCAACTAATGAAACAGGCAATATGAACTATTGAGTGTGCGTCAAGGTTTATTTTAAACTAATTAGATTTGTTATTAATTATTAAAACACCAAAAAAGACTACTCTTACAACTCGTAAAATATATATTTTTTTCTAAATTACTCTACATCTAATGCAGTCACACAAAAACATAAATGAAGTGTTCCTGCTAGAAATAAAATCTATATTTACACGATCACTCACCGGAAACGGTCAAGACTAGATTGCTGTCGCTGCATAAGAGCAGCGTGCACTAGGGCCTGCCGCTCCATTGCACGCAGTCGCAGCTGCTCCCAGCGCTGGTTCAGCAGCCGCATCTGAAGCCGCACCTACAGAGCCATATAATGTACTAGCGACCCGCCCCGACTTCGCACGGGTGAAATGCTTATACTAAAACCTTCCTCTTGAATAACTCTATCTATTAAAAAAAACGCATCAAAATCCGTTGCGTAGTTTTAAAGATTTAAGCATACATAAGGACATAGGGATATAGGGACAGAGAAAGCGACTTTGTTTTATACTATGTAGTGATAGTGATTAGACCAAGGAATTATACCAGGTTATACAGAGGAAATCGCACATCCGTTGAGAATTTTTGATTTAATCTCATTAACGTCATTATTTGTTTGTTCGGCAGACCGGATTCGTTATTTGATTCCGTACAAGTTTATTTGATTCCTATAAGTATTAGTTTTTGTTTAAGTAATGTGTGATAATACGTTTACATGCCTCTAATTAATATATAATTAAATTACATTAATTTATTAATAATATAATATCATGCCTTTTATCCCCGAGGGGGTAGGCAAAAGTATTCCATTACTGGATATACCCACATTTCACGAGATATATTGGACCCCTAAACGTGATAGTTGGTGAGCCCATCGCCGGAGCGGGTCTGTTTACACATGTCTCAGAATTAATTCTGAGACCTGCGGGTTTCCTCACGATGTTTTCCTTCACCGTCGAGCTAATGATAAATATGTACGTAAGTTTTGAAAAACTCATTGGTACATGCCAGGATTCGAACCCGAGCCTCACTGATTTTCGGCCGGCTCTTTAACCGTTCGGGCTATCACTGCTCTTTAATTATTAATTTTTAATTAATTTATTGTAGTCTTTTAAGCGATATTCGTTGCAGATAGCTCGTATTTTTCCTTATTTTTTATATTATAGTTGCGTTTGTTTACAAACGACTTCAAAAAGGGAACTTATGTCGTCTGTATTTTTTTGTTGATTAACACTGTCGTTCGGTACCTAGTATTAGGTGATAAATAAAAAAAATATTTAGGGAGTAATAATTAAATTTTTATACCTCATGAATCTCGTCTCGCGAGAGCCCTCCGTCGCCCACGAGCCGCGCACCTTGCTCCAACACAGCACCCACGCGCGCTTGCTGCTCCGCTAGTTCTAATAAGAACCGCTGTAAAAGGCAATCATGTAGGTAGCAATTAACGACGGCTGGTGACCCAAAACCCTACCACACATTACATTGATCATTATGTCACAATGCAATATATGGAAAGTATCGAAACTCTAGTACAAAGAACATCATCATCAACTCGCTTAACGTCCCATAGCCAAGCTATGGATCTTTTCAAAAATAAATGACGGACTCGTCAGGCCTAACGTCAGGCCTTCCGAAACACGGAGAACTTTATAATATTATGTTACGAACACGCCTGTACGTAATCGTAATTGAATAAGATTTCAGACAAAATCAGTACCCAGAACACTGGGTGCATTCCTCCTAAATTCACACTTGTCATCAAATAAAAGAATATTGGATCCCTAGGATGTATGACAAAAAATTGCATAATTAACACTGTCCCTCTGAGACACCGGGAGGAATTTGTTTATTATTCCAATTTCATTTCGGAAAAGGAATAAACTGGACTATCGCGGTCAAAGCCGCTGGGTACCCGCTATTTTTATTACAATTCCACACACGAGTCTTAAAAATTATTTCACCAATGGAAAGCTTACTTTTCTTGGAGTTGCATGGGCTATAATTTTCCCACGGGAACGGGACTAACGCAGGTGACACCTCGGGGAGCTGCTGGCGAAGATATAAAAGTTGAATTGTTCTTAGATCTAACCTCATGCGTGTGAAATTGCTCTTTGAGTGCGTGCAAATGCGCTGTATCCCCGGCGGGCGAGTCGCCGGAAGCCGAGTCCCCAGTGCCGGTGGCGGGCAAAGGCGGCTGCGCGGCTAGTCGCTCCTCCGCTTCTAGCAGCCACGCTAACACGTCTTCTAAAGCGGCGCCATACCCGCCCAGCTCTGCTGAAGCTGTGGTAGCACCTGACACAGGTCTGCTACCTGCGCCGCTTGCCGATACCTGCAGTAAAATGTAAATCAATAGATATAAATTCTGAAACCTGACTGTAATGTTGCTGACTAACTGGTGCTGTGGGGGAGATTTTTACTTATTTTTTTTTTTTTATGATAAAAAAGGGGACAACCGAGCAGACGGGTCTCCTGATGGTAAGTGACGTCCGTCGCCCATGGACACCTGCAACTCAAGAGTCACAACTGCGTCGCCGTCCTTAGGAGGTGGGAGTGGGAGGGGGGAGGGGAGGGGGAGGGAGGATTGGGGCCTCCGGTTACCTCACTCACTCAACGAAACGCAATGCATTGCTTTACGCTGGTTTTCTGTGAGGCCGTGGTATCACTCCGGTCGAGCCGGCCCAAGCGTGCCGAAGCATGGCTCTCCCACGTTAGATATAGAATTTGTAATAAGTAGTTGGTGATGATTATACATCATTAAAATAATCAAGGCTCCAGGCATACAACGAGCCAGCCTTATATACTAAAACAGCCTTGGGATTAAGATAGCCTTAATCAGTTAAGAACCGCTCGGTTCCAATTGGAACCGAGACACAATTAAAAATCTATTGTGTCTGTGATTCGTGGTTTGAGAGGTTAAATTGACTAATGATTGTTTTAATATAGGTGACAGATAAAATAGAAAAGCTTTTTAAGGTAAATCTAGTCATAAAATTGAACAACATTATGTCACAACAAATTTTGAAATTCCTTTTTTCATACATCTGAAAATGCTGCTTTATTTTATTGGAGCCCACTCTGGTACTGTTTAGTGTTAAAAACTTATATGTTGTTAATGCTAATTGTCAGAGTATACGACATATATCCAATTATGGAATTTTTCACGTAAGGCGTAAATAACATTGCTTGCATTTACGTCAGCAAACACAGGTTGAGCGTCGCGTTCATCCTCGGCAGCATGAGCATCTGTTGCAGCCACGTCTTCGCCAGCGTGTGGTAGAGCTTGGAACAGACACATCACGTACATCATGATGGACTTCTTATCGGGCTGCGGCGTATGAACATCTGGAAAACAAACAGCGTTGCCTTATGATTAAATGTATGTATCTTATCAGTCCATAAAAAGTATTACGTACATGTTGTCGCCCAAACATTTAAATTAAGTTTATTTATTGTAAATTAGTACGGTAGCTAAAATGTCTAGAGCCGCAAATTGTGATTAGGTAGTGTAGGGGTAAAAATGGTGGGGTGACAACATGGCGGACGAGGCTTGAAAAGGGCGAGCGGTCGGCAAGCGAGTCAGTTGGTCTCAAGTCGTCGCGCGCGTAACTTATCTAAGTCGAAACGCTGTCGGTTTAAAGTATAAGTGTACAAGTGATTTGTGTGTAATTAAAATAAGTATTTGTATCGGGGCCACTTCTTTTATTTTATAATATACAGAGCAGTGATAGTCCTATTGGAAGTGAACCCGCCTCTTATGGGTGAAGCTCACGTTCGAATGCAAGTGATGTACCAATAGGTTAAAAAAAGCTACGTGCATATTTATCACTAGTTCAGCGGTGAAGGAAAATATTGTGAGTGACACAAAACCTGCAGGCCCCAGATGTCGTTCTGAGCCATCCGAACAGCTGTAATCGCGGTAGTATGTTCACTACCTGTCACGATCAGTTGGTTCGAAAAATACACTGGTGAAATGAGGGTGTTTTCAAGAATGGATGACTCGGGTATAGGGTATGAGCGTATTTTTTTATAAATCGTTATATATTTTTAGTCAGTTCATTTACGAAAAAAGTACAATAAAGCAGCTTGGAGATGCGATCCTCATGACCGACAGAGATTCTTACCCTCAGGGTCGAGTAAGCGAGCGATACCGAGGTGTCGCTGCGCTGTACTGAAGGCATGTTCTAGTCTTTGAAGTGGCGCTCGAACTAACACCGACGCATAGTCAAACAGCTGCGGCCGCCAGCGGTGCAGTAACGCGTTAAACGCCAATCCGTCAGCCCACGACGTTGTAAAGTCGCGTATGTCTACTCCGCTGTAGTCCTGTAAAAGAATAATTAAAATAGGTATACAGTGACATCACACCGGTTAATGTCGGGCGCAATTAGGCTTTGAATGGGTGACCGCCTAGTGGCATTATATCATAAACTCCTTCGTGTTCCGTCTCATTGTGATCACGCTTAATGAAGCCACATCATACATGGGATGGGATTGAAAAAAAATCAGACAATTGCATGGCCATTTGCTAACACCCTAACACCATCGCCAAATCCGTGGCGGATTCTCATGGGCGTTTATGGCCCATACTTTCTCATAGTTATGAGAGATAAGACCCATAGATCAGCAACGGGCTGGACGAGTTGATGATGGTGATGACGTATTCCACGTATTATTTGATTTAGAAAAAACAAAGCACTGACACTGGTCCTTTCAACGTACCTGAGTGTTTGCTCGGCACCAGGCCAGCAAAGCACGCTCCAGATTGGAATGCTGCAATTCTGACATAAGTTCCCGTAAATGGTAATGCACTTGCCAGTGCAAAATCACACTCCACACCAAACCTGTAAAGCACAACACGTCATCATTTGATTAACTTACATTATACGTACGAATCTGATTGGCAACCGCATCCGGCATTATTATTACTGTACTAAAATATGTAACTAAGACTGGATTCGTCCAACGTAAGTCCTAATCCCATGAATAAATGTAAACTGCACAGCATTTTCGATGTAATCTCCTTGTAAGCCTTACTCTTCGTTTAAATCCGGAAGCAAGATAGCATCACTGATCTGTTGCGCAGTCTCAAAAGTGTCAAATTGTAATGAATATCAAAACTTTTTGGAGCATAACTATATTTGGCAGATAAAGGGAGAGAAAGAGAGAAAGGTAAGTGATGAAAGATGATGGGTGTTTGACAAACCTTACCAAGAATTAGCTTTGGGTTTCCATCGACTACGTCAGCTGCACTTATGTTTACAAGTCGCACGCCGCTGCTCTCTAACGCCGTTAATGCCGTGCTCACGTTGTTGATATGATGTACTCGCATTCGCCCGCGTTCCCTCTTCTGCAAATAAAAATTCCGCATATATGAAATAACAATCACAACAAATATTAAATAAAGAATAATAGTAAATTCATACAATTTACAAGGGAGCAAAATAACATTTTTACGGCGAGGGCGCTATTTTGAATCCAGAGCAAAGCGAAGTATTCTAGAATAGATCAAATCGTCATCAAATTACATCGCCTGAGGGAAAAATATTTTTGCACTCGAGTCATAATAATCTACTCTACTTTTCATCTGCTTTTATGAGAAAATAAATAAGAGACACTTTCAAGTAATTAACAATCCGTTTAATTTAAAAAAATGCCAAGGATGTAAAAAATTCAGTTACAAATTTATTTCCGAAAATTGTCAATATTTCCTTTAATTAGTCATTCACCGCGCGGTTCCAATGCGCACCGTAACAATTAAAAATCAATTGTGTCTATGATTCTTGGTTAAATATTTCTCCCTGGATTTCGTAGGTATTAAGTTTTGTATGACGTTGTTAGGCTCTTTTATTTTTATTGTTTCAGGAGTTCATGCACTATCACTTTCAGAACTCGACGTAGAACTATTTTTTTTTTTGCATAATACAATAAAGTCTGTACCGATTACAAGAATCTTGCGCAATTTCAATGAACGATTAATGATCCAAAATAAAATCTCATTACTAATTATTACTCATCTCTAAAAAGTCTAGTGGAGAAAAGAGATACTTTGCTCCCGCTTATATAGAGGAACAAAACGTTTTAAATGAGGGCCTGTTGGCTCTGTTGGTAGTGACCCTGCCTTCTGGTTCGGAGGTCACGGTTTCAATCCTGAGTGAACCCAACATTTATGTATATGAACACGTTAGTTGGTTTTCGTGTGTCGGTGTTTCTATGTATTTAAGTACATTTATCAATTCGAGTACTGGTACGTACTAGCCTTGTTTAAAGCTATATGGTCGAGTGTAAATTGTTTATGAAAATATTTATGACGACATTTTAGTCGCGCACAAGATACCTACAGATAGATAAGATACTTACGTATTGCTGAGCAGTGAGAATTTCGAGTAGAGCCAGCAACACCTCTCCATCGCGAAGATCTTGGAATAGGTCTTGCACCGGCGGTTTGTCGTTCTGCGTCATGCAAACATATATTACTTTAAACAGCCCTTGACACCAATACCACCAGTAAAACCCTTCTACTTACTTATATGAATATTATGAAGAAGTAAAATTGTTTGATTACTTGTTGGTATATCTTGTCTGTATAACTGTATAACGAGTGATTTGTGTTTTGTTTTTGGTCACACTTCTTATATTTTTGTATCCTATAAATTAACCCACTTACTTGTTTATTTGTCGAAAGGTTAAAATCAAGTACCTATATAAATTTTCTCACTGTATGTATCGCTAAACTTAAATTGAAATTCGGCACTCCAGGTCTTTTATTAATTAAGAATTTGTAAATATTGCTATTGACATAACTATCCGTTGCCAGAATAAGTAAAATAAAATCTAGACACGCGGTAGCGTGTCAAGCCGAGTTCAAGTAGCAGAACCAGGAGACGGACAAAGGATACTTTTTATTCCGATATTCCCACGGGAACGGGAACTACGCGGGTGAAACCGCGGGGCACTGCTAGTTTTAGTATAGTTATAATAGTTATAAGTAGGTATGTACACTTAACTCTGAATGTGTTTGAGAATAGAAAATAACACAAAAAAGACGATTATACCCCCTAAACGTAGGAAAATACAGTAGTTTATCAAAAAACATTTGGTATCAATTTTGTTATAAAGAGGAGTAAGTACCTACCAATAATTTATGTACAAAAAGTAGTGATATTCCATAAAAAACATAAATGTGAAATGAGAGCCAAGTTCAATAGGTATTTTGCCTTGGTTGTTGACTTCAACGACAAAAGAAGTGAGATCTAAATGGGTGCCAAGTTCAATGATCAGTCCTGAAATTTATTTATAACAACATAAAATATCAATTCTTCGTATAACTTAGGATAATATATTGTAGCCTAAGGTCTGACTTGGCTAGTTTTCATATACGAATTATTGCTTATTGCTGGTAGAAACTAGCCATCGAACATAATAATTCTAAACCTGTTACTCGTCGTGTCTTATTTTATTATTCCAAAAATTTGGCTTGCTGGTAGAAACCAGCCATCGAACATAATAATTGGTATGTAAAAACTAGCCACGTCAGACCTTAGGCTACAATATATTATCCTAAGTTATAAGAAGAATTGATATTTTATGTTGTTATATAAATATATTATAAATAAATATATTATACTAAGTTATAAGAAGAATTGATATTTTATGTAGTTATAAATAAATTTCAGGACTGATCATTGAACTTGGCACCCATTTAGATCTCACTTCTTTTGTCGTTGAAGTCAACAACCAAGGCATAATACCTATTGAACTGGGCTCTCATTTCACATTTATGTTTTTGATGGGATATCTTATGCTCTACTGAACTGATATAATAAATTCTCTTACTAATTTTACGTACATTATCCCTGATTAATAGAGATTGTATTTCATTATAACTAAATAAGTTTCCAGTCTAAAGCTCAATATTTATTTCAAGTCGCACTAAACAATATCTATCTTATATAAATAAAAATGAATTGATGTTCGTTAGTCTGATTAAAACTCCAGAACGGCTGGACAGATTTTGATGAAACTTTTTGTGTGGGTTAGAGTGGGTCCAGGGATGGTTTATACGGTGGCAAAACGACGTCTGCCCGGGCCACTAGTAATTTAATAGAATGTACCTAGAATAGAAATAGAATATAGAAAAAAATATGTATTAGATACTTGTGATATACATTGTTTATTGTTATATACATCGTTAAATAATTTATACTTATTAAGTCGTGTAGAAATTATTTATTGACTATCTGACTCAACATACGTTGCCTTGTTTAAGTTCCACAGATAAAAGACTTTTAAGTTTTCCCGAATTTTCTAGTTTTTGGGGTAGCTTTTCGAATTTTAACTATGCCAAGAATTTCAGACTCCTCCGTTGGCTCAATTTTCATAAAAAGGGGCACAAAGTTTGTGCGTCACGTATTAATATATAGGTTTCAGGAATCAAGTCTCGATGATTAATTACGTACCTACTTTAAATAAACACTATTTATTTTTCAGATTTTTCCCCGTACTTGTAGTATAAGACGATATTACTTGGTAAATTTCATAGCTCTAGGTCAAATCCCTATGTTCCCTAGGTTGATTTTCTAGAGATTATCGAAATATATGTTTTTTAAGGCATAAACGGCCGTCTCTTTTTTTTAAGTAAACTTAGAAGTTTGATCCTATTCACAGCTTCAAGGGACTGTACAGGTACATACCCGAGTATATGATTATAATTTCAACTTGATACCTCCACGCGCTCTCGAGATAAAGGGTCTTGACAGACAGACAGAAGGCCAAAAAAGTTATCCTATAAGGGTTCTGTTTTTTTCCTTTTGAGGTACGGAATCCTAGAAATCGGACGTTCAGTAAATAAGTAGTATGTACTGTGCAACATTTACTTTTATTATAAGAGTATAATTTAGTGAAATAAATTTTCGAGTTTTTCTTTAAATAAGTAATGTCGTGGATTATCTACTGAACGGGCGCCTCGCACGGTGCACTGTCTTCTCTCAAGAGTCATGCGAAGAGCGGACCAAGTGGCGGCGACATAATCTCACAACGCAATACATTACATAATCTTAACTTGTCAACCGTGACCCTTATACACAAAGAGTCACCGACGCAAATTTTCGCCTTCAACGATTAACGTTAGTATGGAGGCGTTAATGTTGTTCTAGACAAGACAATCTTTAAACACTCGTGTATACATGGTGTACTCCTACGGAAGCTGTAATCTTACGTACATTTACTATCGTACTCACTACTAGTTTAAAGGTAACGTGAACAAAAGGTATCATTTGTGTTTTGATATCTACATTGATAACTAATACAAGTATCTTCAGTACCGCTAAAATTTTCAAAAAATATTTCTTGTACAGACACGGTCTCGTTACAGTTGTAATATATATTGTATAGATTTAATTTGGTGATCTTTATTTCTACAGGCTAACCTATAAGAATTTGGTATCATGTGTGGAGCCACCAACAAAGCACACATCAGCACCACTTCGCGAAGACCCATAACTCGGAGTTATGTATCGTTTTCGTAAGATAACGCTGCATAGCAATTACTCGTACTCACCTTGACGAGTTGTGAATTGATCCATTTGGCAAAGGTCTTCTTTTGTACGTCTTCTCGGTCATCTGTAAAAAACAATCTATATATATAAAAATGAATCTGGTATTTTCTTTGGTTTGGTTTCTTTGAACGGGTGAACCAATTTCTCTAATTCTTTTTTTGTTGTGTTTGTTAGGAGAAGCAAAGATATTATATATAGAAAGACGTAGATATGTTACTAGAGCGCGGAAAATGAGGCCGACAAATGTAGTTAATTAACCACATTTTATTTAGTCGCATTGTATTTCAAGTCGTATTTCAAGCGCAACTCTTGACAGATAGCTGTCTCTTTCTTGATTATTCGTTCCGTATCATCTTTCCCCGTCATTGTTGTATGCTATAAGTACGCTAAGATGTAACTATGTAAATATTGTAGCCACTCGTAGCGGATCAATTTTCAAACGCGCGCATAGTATGAATATAACTCATCCTTACTTTAATATCTTTGAGGAGAAAGTTCTTATGAAAGAAAAAATCAGGAAGTTGAGCAGAACGTCAGACAATTTGAGAAAACTTAACGACCATATTGACTTTTCGACATAAATGTCAGGACGTCTCTGGGGTCAGCTAGTTTTAGGAAATATTAGGTCTACCAATGGCAAAAATAGACGCCCAGTAAATAAGTTCCGGGATTATTTGATATTATATTACATGGAATAGCTTCAATTCTTTACATCAAAGAGATTAAAATTATGTCCTATTATATTTTAATCTCTTTGCTTTACATGAAACAGTTTGGTAACTTATAAAACAGTCATCATGTTAGACAGTTAGAAAAAAGTTCAGTAACCGCACCTTCGATTTTTCCAAACACCAACTATCCGACTACGTGTAAACTTACGACGCCAAACTTTCAAAGCATCGCTTGCACTTCAAAACGGTTGGAGGCCCCCAATAAATAGAAATAGACTCATATCATAACCCAAAAAACATTGATGACTGCTCTAGGAGGATGGTATTTTTTTTTATTCTACATCTGTAACTACCTTTTTGAGTCTTAATAGTTTGACTGCTTTGTAAGTGCGCATTGTCCTCGATTCAGCTTCCATCTCCTAGTCGGGGAAATAGTAGGAATGAACTTTTTGTATAGAAAGACGCCGCTTGGCATGATTGATCCTTGGGTTGACCTATGCTGATTTAGACAGCATTGCATCTGCCGCGGTGCAGTCTGCACTCGATTACTACGTACATACATATCTTTTTTTGCCAGTTTGGTGTCGTTTTCATATAAATCGAGGACGAGTAATTAATTTCTGGAATAAACTTTTTGTCAGTCCATAGAAAAAAACCAGAGTTACTAAGCAAAACCTAAAATTTTATAAACAACATTTTCTAAATTTCGTTGCTCAGAAGTAGGTATACAATGACGAATTCAATTCAATAAAATATATGATACTAGCGGGTGCCTACCGGCGTTGCCCGCGAGGATCCAGTTTGTTCCCGTTCCTGTGGGAATTTCCAAAAAATCCTTCTCTACGACATATAAGACACATACATACCATATTTCAAATTTCTAGGTATTATCGTTTCGATATACGATAAGTAGCACGTATTTCTCTTTTTACCTAGTTTTTTTATTTTCTCGTGAGAATGAGACATTCTCCCGCTGTAAAAAATATTTTAGATGTTGACTCGGTTATTCAGTTATCTCCACACCAAATTTCATCAAAATCCGTCCAGTAGTTTTTGCGTGATGCGTGCACAACCAGACAGACAGACTGAAATTTCTAAAATCGGTGATTTGATATCTACATAGATAACTATATACGCTACCGCTAAAATTTTCCAAAAATATTTCACGTACAGACACTGCCCTATTGCAGTTTTATTATATTATGTACCTACAGTCAAGAGCACATGAAGCTTTACACTTGTAGTACGAATCTGACCTCTAATGCGATGGTAATAAGAATGTTACAAAGTCGAATGTGTCAAGCTCCACGTGCTCTTGACTGTACTAGCTTTCACCCAGGGCTTCGCTCGCGCTCATTTTCTTTAGAACTTCTTTAACCTGTCATTACGGGTACTTTATTAAAAAATCTTTACTAAGTCGAGCGAGCTGCTTTTAAAAAATCCTTTCTTAGAGGATGGACGCCTACGTCATAAGAGGTATACGTGTGCGAAATTTTAAGTTTTTAGCCCTAAAGGTTTGGCCTGTGCGTTGATACATCAGTCAATAACTTTTGCCTGTTATATATATAGATAGATCATAGCCCCTTTATCGAACTATATTAGAAAGTGGCTAAGAGAACAAATTGCAAAAAAGATGTTTAATTTTGAATATCGAAATCGCAAACAGCCAACGGGCATGGCTTTCTTTCCTCTTGTACGAGTCAAGTACAGTATTCGTTACAAATATACAAAATAAAAATTACAAATATACAAAAGTACATAAGTACCTACAAAGTCACAAAATTACAAAAGTACAAAAATCCTGACATAAATATTAATTATGCTCTCCTGCAGCCCATACGTATTGTCGATAAAATATGTAATAAATTACCCTCTACGCTTGAAAACAAAGAAAAAAGTTACAAATGAGTTCAAGCATATACCTACTAATAAACAAAAGCTACTAGTGTTAAAGAATATTTCGATGATAAATTTTATGTCACCAATATTAAACCTAAATAAAAACTTTATACTTACACCTAATTTTAAATTTATCAACATAATTTTACATAAATCATAAAAGCAGTCCTCTCTTCTACTATTGCGGTGCATAGTGTGTACAGGGTCCATAAATTGATCTCACTTAGTTTAGAACACCATATTATTATGTAAACATTTATGGGATGCAATAAATGAGTGAGTATTATTTAATTTCCAGAGAGATTTGATTTTTAGTATTACGTATACCCTATTACTAAGACTCCACTGTCCGTCCGTCCGACCGTCTGTCTGTCTGTCCGTCTGTCACCACACCAGGCTGTATCTCATGAACCGTGATAGTTAGACAGTTGATGTTTTCACAGATGATGTATTATGCTGCCCTATAAAAACATATACTAATAACATAGAACTCTAAAGAATAAAAAACCGACTTCAACGAATAATATTTAAAAAATACAGTCGAATTGAGAACCTCTCCTTTTATTGAAGTCGGTTAAAAAACCATCTAAATCGGTTGGCGTGATATTGATTGAGTGATTGAGTTATTCGTCCATTTGTCGCGCACATACTTAATGCAAATTTAAAACATAATATGGTTTTCTCATGAATGCCATTGTCAGAACTGAACGAAATTAACAAAAAATGGGACCACACTGGAAGCACCAGCTTTCAAATAAAAAAAGAATCATCAAAATCGGTTCACCCAGTCGAAAGTTCGGAGGTAACAAATATTTTTTTTAAATACATAGTCAAATTGATAACCCCTCTTTTTTTTAAATCTATTAAAAAACAGAATAAAATAAATATATTTAAGGTGGCTCCCATAGAACAACAGTGATTTTTTTGCCGTTTTTACAGATAATGGTACGGAACCTTTCGTGCGCGAGTCCGACTCGCACTCGGCCGGTTTTTTCATTCTCTTATTTGGTATGTTCTCATAGCTGAGGTGAAAAGTTGTGTGTGCTACACGAGAGCAAAGGTATTTCACGGTATTTGCATCTCGTACCTTACGAGTCCCTTGCTGCCCTCAGGATTCTAACATAGAATAACTCGCTAAATATTTGACTCCGTTCATCAAATGCTATCACAGCAAGTATAATTACGCGACATCTGAAACTCTATTTCCACTCACTCCACTTTTCATCAGCATCATTCTCAATTGGGTTCACAAACGCCTCCAGGATCTTCATTAGCGCAATCATTGCACCTTCACCACACTTAGGACAACTATCAAGTGGACAAACTATCAGAATAGTCACACTCAGCAGAAATAATTTCTTACACCATGGAAAAGAAATAAAATAAAATTATGAAATAGACTGAGATTATAAACAGATTTGCAAGGAATTAGTAGGATGCTTAGAACTAATAGAGCAGATCAGAGAAGCGCGCGACAAGCGGAGTGAAGCGAGAGCAGGCGCGGCCCGCCATGCGATGCGCACCAACAATCTTTTGACGACGATGAGGTGTGGCGAGTGGCGACCTTCACAATAATCAGGGTACCTACTAAGTAGAGGAGTTCTTCACATTTCGATATTGAACAGCTGATGATTTTATACCTCCATTTTTAAGAACGGATTTTTATCGGATTCACATTGCAACGCTGTCTATAGATTCCAATTTATTTTAACACTAGTTGACTTATAAACGATCCTCCTTAAAACATATTCATTTCAAAATATTATGTAATTTTATATCACATTATAAAAGGAGGCTTTAAGCATAAGGTTTGTCAAAGGAATACATATAGTTAGGGAGGCGAATAGGGGAATTTTCGGTAATACTCGAGCGTGGCAGTTTAAGATATGAGAGATACCTTAGACCTAATAGAACAACCTTGTAAAGTTCTCTAGCTCTATATGTAGTGACGCGCGCCTAGGATAGACGATCATATTAGTAAAAAAAAATCGATAGTCTGAAATACTCGAGCGCATCAGATTAAGATATTGGGGGTTTTTAGTGTTTTAAGACTAAATTTAACTAATCTGGCGATAAGTCCTTGACGCCGCCAAGTTATAGGGTCGTGAACTTGTAAAAAAAAAAAGTTAATCCGGCATTCTCGAGCGCGATTTTTATTTCTTTTATTTTGAAGAATATAATCTAAAACTTACTAAAAATACAAAATCTGCCGGTTTCCGAATGACCGGAAGTGTGGAGGAGCCATTTCGTCTTCCGAAAAACGCGTTGCGGCATCTATGTCGCGAACGATACATTTTACAAAAAAAAAAGTTTAAATAAACAAAAAAGGGAATTTTATTTTACAAAAAAAAGGTCTCTTTACATTTTTGTCCAAAGTTAAAACTTTTTGACTTGAAGCATCATAAAAACTCAAACTCCCGGTTTTTTGAGTATATCTCGAAAACTGAGGGTGTTAAAAAAAATTTATATGAAATAACGATGATTAAACTATGTGACTTTTATTATATCTCAATTTTTTTTTTTTTAAAAAAGCTTCTCGACAATTTTCGTGGACTCAGAAAAAGTTACGCGTATCTGTATACAAAAGTATTATTAACATGTACAGTTTCATGTATGTATATTATTCAATAGCCTGTTGATCCTCAAATTGTTTTTTGGACGTATCGTAAGCAAAACGAAGTGAAGAATTGAAGCAAAAAAGAGGAATTTGCCATAAACATGTCATACAGACTGAGTGTGAGTGTAATACAGCTTCGCGGAAATATGCCGTCCTATACCAGTATTTTTCCTTTATTTCGCAACATTGATGGTGGGGAAAGAAGCGGTAGAAGGGAATTTTCGGTAATTAATAAATATAAATCCCCGTTTTATCAAGGAGAAAGAAAAAGAAAAAGAATCCAAAAAACCTTTTTCGGACAGATTAAGAGAACCCACCAACATTTTTGTCAGATTAAGAAAATATACTTTCAGGATACCGAGATAAACCTCCCCTATGAAAATCTGACGCGCTCGAGTATTTCAAAATAACTATTTTTTTTGCATTTTCAAAAATTCATCGTAACTTATCGTCACGCCGAAATCGTCAGTTTTTTTAAAGGGAGCTTCCTTGGGGCCTACTTAACACCCCTTCCAAAAATCTGACACGCTCGAGAAAAAAATTTTTTTTTTGCATTTTTGACTGCTTTATATGCCTACCCCCACCACGCAAACCGGCAGATTAGTATACCGTTGTTATCAGAGGCACTTGGGGCATACGTAGTATGAATATCTGACGCGCTCGAGAATGCCCAAGTAACTGTTTTTTTTAACATTTTTGAAAAACCGTACACGCCAAACCCACCGCTAAAATGGTTTTTACCATACGAGCTTTTCTTTTCGAAATTATTTTATCTTTCGATTTTGATAGGTCTCGACGGCGCCGTTGAATTACGCCATTTAGCTACCTCGCCTCCCTAACTAATACGAGTAGGTAGTAGTCAACTTAATGAACCATAGTAGTTCATGATCAAATTCAAAGAAATGTATAAAAAGCAAATAAGTGTTTTAAAATAATTTAGTCATCTTACAGACAGAAAATCATACAATTATTTAAGCATTCTTTTATAGTAACAGCTAACAGTCCCCATTGTGATGAGTTAGAAACCACTTAACACCATTATCAACTAGATTAATTCTATCGTGACTGTGCTGGCACCACATGTTTCAATTAATGTCGTTAATAGATAACTACGAAAACGAAGGCAAGTATTTATTATTTAACATGTTTATAGAATAAAATACTATTTTACACGAAATTACTTATTCAACCATGGCTTATAAGTATCTACGGGCATTGTCATCTGCCAGAGTTCGGACTTTATCAAATAGACAGACTATCGATTGGATATACCTATAGACGCCAGTCAAAGCCTCTTGACCAACTCGGACACCACAGCCTCTCTTGCGCACTAAGCGCCGCCTGGCCGCCTGCAACGTCATACGTCTCAACGATATCATCAGCAGGGCTCTCAAGTATGTCTTCTGGGTAAGATTATTTGATTTTTTGGAAATTCTTACGGGAACGGGAATAAACTGGATCCACGCGGGCACCCGCTATTTGTAATATGGTATGTAGGTGTCATCTACAATAGTTCTGCTGCATAAAAAAGGCGACATGAGTAAGATCGATAACTATAGACCTATAAGTTTGATGTCGAATGTCTATAAAGTATTTTCGAAAGTAATACTAGGAAGACTTACCCAAATTCTCGATGAACAACAGCCGAGAGAACAAGCAGGTTTTCGAAGTAACTTTTCCACTGTTGATCATAATATGCATGTAGTGAAACAACTTCTAGAAAATTACCATGAATATGACAAACCATACTACATTGCATTCGTCAACTATGCAAAGGCATTTGACTCACTACGACACTACTACATATACAGGGCTCTTCGTAATCAAGGTATAGCGGAAAAATATATAAGAATTGTTCAACAAATATACAGCAGAAGTACCTACAAAGTTCAGCTGGAGTATAAGGGCGAAGAATTTAAAATTTTAAGAGGAGTTAGACAGGGTGACCAACTCTCCCCAAAACTTTTTATAGCAGTACTGGAAGAGATCTTCAGAAACCTAAACTGGGACAACTGGGGAATCAACATTAATGGAAGAAAGTTGACACATCTTCGCTTCGCAGACGACCTTGTGCTGTTCGAAGAAGACCCGGAGGTATTGCAAAAATTGTTGCAACAGCTGGTGCAGGAAAGCGAGACGGCGGGATTAAAAATGAATATATCAAAGACCAAAGCTATGACGAACAGAAACCGAACAAAGATAGAGGTAAATAACCAAGAGATAGACTATGTCGATGAATATATTTACCTAGGGCAACTTATCTCACCCGAACTACAACGACGAAGTATGACGAAGGAGATACAGAGGCGGATTACAAATAGCTGGTCTAGATACTGGTCTCTCAAGGAAATCATGAAGAACAATTCCATACCAATGGCAGAAAAAAGTAAAGTATTCAACACATGTATTATTCCGGTAATGACATACGGTTGCCAAACATGGTCTCTTACAAAGTCTAATCAACAAAAATTAAAAACCTGTCAGCACAGAATGGAGAGAAGCATGTTGAGCATAAAACTAAGAGACAAATGGAGACTTACAAAAATAAGAAAAGTAACTAAAGTAGTAGATGTAACGCGAAAGATCAAACAATTGAAGTGGCGCTGGAGTGGACATATGATAAGATCAAAAAGGGACAAGTGGACCAAAGACATAACAGAATGTTACCCTCGAGATAAAAAGAGAAGGAGAGGAAAACCAGTAAAAAGGTGGGAAGGTGATCTGCCTACTGGCTGGTTAAGATCTGCCTATGATCGATTGCAGTGGCATAATTTAGAGGAGGCCTATGTCCAAGAGGACATCCTGACCAAATTGTTGGTGCCGCAACCGGGAACTGGTTGCATATTATAATGTAGAGATAAGAAATACTAAGTCAGTGAATAAAGGCTATTTTATTTTTTTATGTAGGTGTCAACCAATTGTAGTAACTTATATTATAATGTATATTTAACCAAAAGTAAGATTGTTAATAAAGGCTATTATTATTATTATGTAGGTGTCTTATATTATGTATGTCGTAGGCAACTACTATAAAGGGATTTTCGGAAATTCCCACGGGAACGGGAATAAACTGGATATGCGCGGGCAATGCCGCTGGGCACCCTCTAGTTACTAAATAAAAGCATTAAACAAATAATAATTTATCTATGATATCATAATATATTTGGATGCCTTTTAGTTCTCTCGCAGTATGTTTTCGATTTGGCTTTTATATCCGCCTTTATGGTCGGTATATCAAGGTCATGATGCAAATGATTGTTTATGACATACCTGTGTGCATTTGTTATCTTAACTTATACTCAAGATTTTAGACTGGAAGTGCTGTAGTATTTCGATATTCGAGATTGTATCGGCTTGATAATGCTTGAATAAAGGAGGAGTTTATTTTCCAGGTTCATTTGTGATTTGCGGTTGCGGTAGCTAATATTATTTTCTGACCAGTTGGAATGAGAGATTTACATTTAGTAAATATAAGGAATAGAGAAAAATTTAATGGCAAAAATTATTACAAGTGGAATAAATCTGGTACGATTTCGACCGAATGACAGCTCGCATTCATACTAACTGACATGACGCTTGAGCTTCAAAGGTTTGTATGAAAATATTCCCAATCTCTTTGGTGCCAGGTAGGCTCAGCTTTAGATTATGCAACTTCGCTTTTGGTATTGATATTTTTTTTGTGGATAGAGGTATATATAAGGGATTATTTACCAAAATATTAAAGCGCGGAGCGCAACGGTTTTCGAGATATAATTTTTTGAAATTACTTGAAAATAACCTCAAACTGTACAAATTATAATCGATCACATATGTCAAACGTCAATGCGTTTTGTTTCACCTATGTTAAACGTCAATGCGTTTTGTTTCGTCAATTCCAAATGTCAAATTTGTTCATGAATGTGTCATAGTCTATGGTGTTTTTGATAAATAAAGAGAAAAAGTTGTGAAAACTGTTGGAACGTAATTTGTGGTAGATGTTATTCGCCCGCCATTTGTAGGTCATTGACAGCTCGGACCTTGGCCGGCGAAGTGCCAGAACCGAAATGACCCCTATTTACTTGTCTAAGGCAGAATACTGCAGTCCAAACAACGCTGGGTTAGGTTAGGTTTATCTTGTGACCACAACGCACGAGCCGAGCGAGCGTAGCGAGCGTGCCGCGGCAGCGGCCGGCGAAGTGCCAGAACCGAAATTGCCCCTGGTCACTTGTCTAAGGCAGAATACGAAAAATTGATACTAAGTTATGATGACATAACCTCACTTTTTTGATTTTTTTATTTCTCCAAAACTATAAGTCTCCGCGCTCTGGGATTTGGTGGGGGGGATTACCTCTCCCCCCCCCCCCTTTCCCCTCCCCTCCCCCTCCCCCCCAAAATCGAAGTTGCATAATCTAAAGTCCTTCCGCCAGGTAAGTCTTCTATCCAAATAGATTCCAAAATATCTGACTTCTTCAGACTGTGGTATTGTATTTCATATAATAATAAATTAAAAAACAATTCCATTTTCTTTGCTAATTTACTCAATATTTTTAAATAATATTTGGATTACATTAGGGCACACCACTTCAATACTCAAGAGTAAACTGTCACCGAACTAAAGCTACTTGAAAAAGACTATAGCTCAACCATGAAGGAAATATCATAAGGTTACTTGAAGGTCCTACAATTGGTTTTGAGGTATGCAGACAGCACACGAATAAAGGTATGGGCTAACCACTCTTTACATATTATTATGTATAGAAATGTACAAAAAATATACTGGTGAAACATGGGCATTTTCAGGAATAGAATACCTCTGCTAAACCCCTTGAGGATAATTATTGAGGATATACAACATTTATGTACAATTCATAAAAACTGTAATTTTGAATCATTGATTTAAGTTTATATAGTCAGTGTCAAACATAGACGTAAAAAATCAGTACCTTACCACTGTCATATTGGATAATCTTTATTCTTTACTCCCATTTTATCTCTACAGTGTACCTACCTGTATGTTTACTGATAAGATAAAAGAGCAACCTACAAAATTAGCTTTAGTGGTTGATAAAAGTCCTTCAGCATACATTTTAGTATAAAAGTACATAGTAGTAAACAATATAAACCCACTCAGCTCTGGGTTCGTAGCGTCACAAGACAGCGGCTCGCTCGAGCGGCGCGAGAGTGCACCTAGCTAGCTGCAGTGCAGTGCGCGGGCGTCAATTGACCACCTGTCAGTCAATGCTAAGTTACTCACCAACATAACTCTGCTCCATATTCCTAGAGCTTTGCTATTCGCTAATGATCCGGTGTTAACCCAAGGTAATAGGTTCGAAGAAAGTCAATATCAGTTCAGACATGACAACACAAACCGCCACTCCCAAATAGAAACTTAGTTCCAACTTTATAAAAGTATATATCACAAGAGTTCACTAAGTTTTGCCTTGCCGCTTTCACTCGTTTTCGACACTTTTTGTACAGTCTCTCACACAAAATTTCGAACACATAAACTATTCTATAAATTCATCATGAAAAAACATTACGAAAACCCAGCAACGAAAAGCAAGTTTATTACATTACAAATATTACAATACAAAGTAGGTACACACTGCTCCTTCCCGAGTTGCCAACTCTTCTGAGTTACTCCGGAGCGGAGCAGTGCTGCCAACTAGTTTTAGCGAAAACGCGCTGTCAGCTCTGTAAAAAAGCGCTAGAAAGCGCTAAATGCCATTTTTTTCAAAAGCACTATATTTCGCGCCAACCCCAAATGGTTTTACAGAATCAGAATCAGAAAAAATTATGTTATTATGAAATGAAACAAAAAGATACATATAATCCATTTTTTTTTATAATTAATAATGACATACCTACTTAAGAAACAATATTTTTGATTAAGAATCAAGCCGGGTTAGGTAAATCTTCCTCATTGTTGGATTCTTGGATTTCTTCTTCTTTTATATTTATTCCAGCCAGAAACGATCTTAGTAGTTCGCTACTGACATACCTACATAAGAAACAATATTTTTGATTAAGAATCAAGCCGGGTTAGGTAAATCTTCCTCATTGTCGGATTCTTGGATTTCTTCTTCTTTTATATTTATTCCAGCCAGAAACGATCTTAGTAAAGTTCGCTACGGAGGAATACAAAATAATACGCGGGGAATCCCTGAGACATAATCGTTCTCATAGCATACATGATGACTCTATGTTGAAAACATAGACTTCGTTTTTTAGTTTTTCAATGTTGTTAGTGGGTAGTAGTACATAATTTTTTTTAGAACTAGTACGTTATTATGTTTTACGAGTATTAAGTAATATAGTTTCATATTCAAAAAAGCGCTAGATTTAGCGCTAGGCGCTAAAACCCGCTTCGAGACAAAAAAAGCGCTAGATCTGGCGCGGAACGCGCTAAGTTGGCAGCACTGCTCCGGAGTTAGTAGAGAAAACGCGTGGCCAGTGTTGCCAAGTTTAGACCACTCCGAATCGCCAAACCTATTTTTTTCTTTCTTATTTTAACAGAAGTAACTAAATGGGCAGCAATTAAAAAATTTGGTTAGCCACAATAAAACAGCATTTAAATCATTTGGTCGGCATACAAAGATTTTGTTCGCAAATAAAAAAATCAGGCAGCAATCCTTGTTCGGCAAATAATTTTGATAATGGTCTAAAATTAAATCAGAAATAGGCAGCTTACAATAACATGGGTTTGCATAATAAACATTCAGTCCGCAAAATAGTTAGTTGGTCCGCAAAATAAGTACTTGGTCAGCAAGACTTCATGATTGAACAGCAGAGAAAACATGTCGTAAAAATTATACCACTCCCACTCCCACTCCCGCTCCCAAGCTCCCACACGCTCCCACTCCCACGCTCCCACACTCTCCCACAAGCTTCCACACGCTTCCACACGCTTCCACACGCTCCCACACGCTCCCACACGCTCCCACACGCTCTCACACGCCCCAGCACGCTCCCACATGCCCCAATACGCTCCCACACGCTCCCAAACGCGCCCACACTTACAGCACGCTCCCATACGCCCCCACACGCTCCCAAGTGCTCCCACACGCTCCCTAGCGCTCCCACACGCTCCCATAAGCTCCCACAGGCTCCCACACGCTCCCACACGCTCCCACACACTCCCACAGGCTCCCACACGCTTACACACGCTCCCACACGCTCTCACACGCCCCAGCACGCTCCCACACGCCCCAGCACGCTGCCACACGCTCCCAAACGCTCCCACACACCCCAGCACGCTCCCACACGCCCCCACACGCTTCCAAGTGTTCCCACACGCTCCCACAGGCTCCCATAAGCTCCTACACGCTCCCACACGCCCCAGCACGCTCCCACATGCCCCCACATGCTCCCAAGCGCTCCTACACGCTCTCACGCGCTCCCACACGCTCCCACACGCCCTAGCACGCTCCCACACGCTCCCAAACGCTCCCACACACCCCAGCACGCTCTCACACGCCCCCACAAGCTCCCATAAGCTCCCACACGCCCCAGCACGCTCCCACACGCTCCCAAGCGCTCCCACACGCCCCAGACGCTGGGTGGGTGTGGGAGTGTGTGGGAGGGTGTGGGTGTGTGTGGGAGGATGTGGGAGTGTTTGGGAGGATTTGGGGGGGTTTGGGAGGGTGTGGGAGGTTGTGGGAGCTTGCTGGGGCGTGTGGGAGGTTGCTGGGGCGTGTGGGAGCGTGCTGGGGCGTGTGGGAGCGTGTGGGAGCGTGTGGGAGCCTGTTGGAGCGTGTGGGAGCGTGTAGGAGCGTGTGGGAGCCTGTGGGAGCGTGTGGGAGCTTATGGGAGCGTGTGGGAGCACTTGGGAGCGTGTGGGGGCGTGTGGGGGCGTGTGAGAGCGTGTGGGAGCCTGTGGGAGCGTGTAGGAGCCTGTGGGAGCGTGTAGGAGCGCTTGGAAGCGTGTGGCGCGACCCTCCCACACCCTCATACCCCCCACTCCTACCACCCACCCCTACCCCCCACTATTACCCCCCTCCTACCCCCACTTCTAACCCCCACTCCTACCCCCCACTCCTTACTCCCACTCCTACCTCCACTGCTATCCCCACTCCTACCCCTACTCCTACCCCCAGTCCTACCCCCAGTCCTACCCCTACTCCTACCCCCACTCCTACCCCCACTCCTACCCACCACTCCTACCCCCACTCCTACCCCCCACTCCTACCCGCACTCTACCACGCTCACACCACTACCACCAACACCACCACAACCACCAACACTACTTGTAAACGTAATAATATCATAATCATTAATCATAAATGTTGCATAATCCAAAGTCCTTCCTAATCTATGTAAGAAATGCGCCCATTTTGCGCATGACAAGTTTGCTGAGATTATTTTTGCTACTTATATATGAAGCTCAAAAAATTTTTTTTTGGCTTCCCCTCTGAGTGCTTACCAAAATTTTATTAAACAGTAGCAGCTCATTGCAGCTCAAAAATAATTACAGCCATCCAGAATGACATAAATTGCTGATAGGTTTTGTTATGTTTGCTGGCCATGAGTTGCTGACCAATTAGCTATTTCTGCTTACAGATTATATTTTTCTGCTTACAAAAATACGAATACTCTGCTAACCATTTAAATAACACCCTTATTTTAATGATCGTCCATGAAAGGCTCAAGATAAAAAATAAATAACCTACCTATTTCGTTAATTTTTGTTTTGTTTGAATGTATATTTTGAATTGTAGCCCATATTGAGTACCTATGTAGCAAAAGAAAGTACGATAAAACTTTATTTACCTCCCTAACAATAAAACCAATCGTTTGAAATACGACCTATCTAGTCTCCTTGACATTTATTTGCATATTTTTCTTAATAATCAAAGATATTTTTGTACCAAGAGGGTACGTTACACATACAAAAAGTCAGAAGTTATTGAAAGTCATTCTTACTCCACGGCTTCGCTACGAGTTCAACCTATACAAGATTGTTTCAGCCTACAAACAATTCACCCACATTTTTTTCCCAAATAGCATAAATGGCGAATGGATGGCGGCGCCGCCCTTGTGTGCGTAGTGCACAGACCACAGCGGCGTACACAGGCGCTAGGGCAGTACTAGGAGTATAGTGTTCTGTGGTACTCAAGTGACAGCTGTCACCGAAAACGCCTCATTATATCCAACAGTGGGTCTAAAATGGCCACTTTGATAAATTCCTCTGAGCAATTCCTCCTTTTATGAATTCCCAGCAAATCCTAAGCAATTCCTCTAAATGTCGTAAAATGGTCCCTCATTTTAGTTATTCACTGACAATTCAATTCATTAGCAGAATCGTATTTGGTGAAAATTTCGAATATGAATCGAAATAGGATCCTATTATGATTCACCCGAAACGGCCTCTTTAGACCCCCTGATGGATGAGACCGATAACAGTGGATTAGAGCTGCCAGGATAGATGTGCAACTCAATATCGGGTGGAGTCTGACTAAATATTCCTGTGTTTGTTCGAGCCACTTAGTGTAAAGCAAGAGAAAACACACCAACCACAACACAAATTAGATATCACTATTTGAACTGGTCTGTGATATCACTAATAAACAACACGTCTGTCGGCCTGCTTCAAAAGCTGTATATTTGCATGATCCTTGCATTCATTGGAACAAAAAAAAAGCAATCATTCGATGACATCGCCATCTATCTATAGTAAATGAACTAGTGTTTCTTTTTTAAAAAACGTCTCAATCTTCAGAGTCCATGCCATGGAGATATTTTAACACAATATGCAGTGTCTTCAACACTTTCCTATCCCCCTTCGGTCATCGACAGTACAATGATAGTACATACTTTTACTGATAGTCATAGTAATTATGGCGACTTTTGATGGAAAAGGTGAAAAGGTGCACTTTGTGATGGGACTAAAATAAGTGATTTTACCCTCAGCAGCGAAACTTTCGTCCCTTAGGAACACAGAGGGCGCCACTTAAATAAATTACTTCAAAAAATCATGTAAACTTATATTTATTAAATATTTTATTGCTACTTGTATATTAAAATATTTTTGTTGTATTTTTTTTTATAATCTACTATATAAAAATAAGTCGGGTTTTCCTTCCTGACGATTTAACTCGAGAACGGCCGGACCGATTTTCATGAAACTTTTTGTGTGGGTTCGAGTGGGTCCAGGGATGGTTTATAGCAAAGAAAATTCAGCATTGCACCCGTGCGAAGCCAGGGTCGGGTCGGGTTTTCCTTCCTGACGCTATAACTCCAGAACGCACGAACCGATTTCCACGGTTTTGCATTCGTTGGAAAGGTCTCGGGCTCCGTGAGGCTTATAGCAAAGAAAATTCAGGAAAAATTTCAACAGAAAAGCGGGAAAATCTTATTAGCATTGCACTCGTGCGAAGCCGGGGCGGGTCGCTAGTAAAACATAAAAAGACAAACCGTTTCATACCCAAATCATTAAAATCGGTGCAGACGTTCAGTTTGTATGATTTTTTTGAAGTGTTTTTATTTAGGTGGCCCTTTCTTTTCCTAAGGGACGAGAGTTTCGCTGCTGCGGGTAAAATTGTTTATTTTGGTCGATACTATCGTTGTGCAAAGCGCTTCCATCATAAAATGTAGTTTGAAATTCATAATTACTATGATTATGAAGACTTTTGACGCAATCCAAAAATGCCCATCGAATTCGATTATTCTGCTCCGGAGCAATGATTTCAGCATCAAGGAGTTAGCGCCAGCGAGTGTCGTAATACAGGCGGCTGCTCATAGATGGCCCTCGCATAAATATGCGAAATTGCCTGTCTATTTTTCATATTATCGGAAAATCAACTAATGGGGAAACACTGCATATCACAATCACAGATACTGAACAAAGTGATTTACTTTTATAATCAATGTGTATTGTTTTAAAACTTTTACTAAGTAAATGAACGGCATTTTTTCTTTTATTTTGAGAAGGGTGCTCACTCAATTCACACACACAGTCATGTTCTTCTGTGTACAGTACCTACAGGCGATAAAACAATACGAAATAAAACATACAAGCAGCGCCTCGCGGTTTCACCCGCGTAGTTCCCGTTCCCGTAGAAATATGGGGATAAAATACCTATAGCCTTTATGTTATTCTGATGTAGGTATAAGCTATACAACTAGTTTCATCAAAATCCGTTCAGTAGTTTTTGCGTGAAAGAGGAACAAACATCCATCCATACCTACATACCTACCTACTAATTTTCGCGTTTATATTAAGTAGGATCCTTGGGTAGGATTAGTAGGAAGTAGGATGGAATATGAAAGTAAGATTCTTCCTGTTAAAGCCAAAGCCCAGTCGGTAGGTAGGTACTTAATAATTGTTGAGAACTATCGTAACGACAATTTCCGAAAGTTTTAATAATAGATAGGTACAACGCTAGGTAGGCAGGTTAGATTTAAAAAATGTTTGCTTCATAAAGTTAATAGTAGATTATACACCAAGGGAATAAAGCACTGTTGTATGTCACGGGCGCGACATTGAATCCTGAACTTATCGAAGGACTCGCGAGGGAGTTATGATTTTAAGTAAGTAAGAATTAAGACTGAGTCCTGAGGTTAGTGAGGGAAAAACAGTTTTACTCCCGAGTTATATACTCTACTTTTCTCACCCTATAGAGAGACAATAAAATGCAATTGCATGGTAGTAGATTATTGACAATGCCTATGGCATCTAGTTTAATAGACTCTGGAGTCAAAGTACCTACTTTCATCACTCGACATTTTCGATATTCTTTTTGAAATGTTATAGCTATAAAATGGATACAGCAACCTGTTGCTGCCGGCGTGACCTACTTGATTTAACAAATGAAGATCGTGCAAATCTAGTTGGCCGCGGCTTCGGTTTTCGAAAATCGAGTTGGCCACGACCGTGGCCGCAGGCGGGTGCACCACATTTTGCTTAACGAAATTTGACTTTATCGTAGCAATAAGGATTATGAAAAGTGAAAATTACGTTATTGACCTAGGGTTATAATGAAATTCCATACAACATTATAACCCGGCTAAAGCCAAGGTTATAATGTCTTGCTTTCGGTGATGTTTATCTATATATATATATATATATATATATATATAAAGAGAGAAGTCCTGACTGACTGACTCATCAACGCCCAGCCTAAACCCTTACACTTAGAAAGCTGTTTTTTTTTACAGCTATTGTTTTTAAGACGTAAGCTAGCACTAAGAAAGGATTTTTCGAAATTCAACCCTTAAGGGGGTGAAAAAGGGGTTGAACGTTTGTATGGAAAACCTTCATTTTTGAGTGTATCAATTCAAAACTTTTTAAAAATACTCTATAAAATAAACGACAAGTAACGTATTACTTAATTTTTCAAAAAACTTCCCATAAGGGCGTGAAAGAGGGGGACGGAGTTTGTATGGAGACGTGTTGTTTTTTACGTCTATCAACTTGAAACTTGGTACAAATACTTTTAAAAATAAATGAGTAGATACGTGTTTTTGGATTTTCCGAAAATCGTCCCCTAACGGGGTGAAAGTAGGGGTTGAGTTTGGAATGTATGGAAAACCTTCATTTTTAGGTGTATCAATTCGAATCTTTCAAGAAATACTCCTCAAAACAAACAACAAGACACGTATTTCTGGGTTTTGTAAAAAACACCCCCTAGGGGGCCGAAACAGGGGGTGGGATTTTGTATGGAGACGTGTTGTTTTTTACGTCTATTAACTTGAAACTTGGCACAAATACTTTTAAAAATAAATGAGTAGATACGTGTTTTTTGATTTTCCGAAAGTCGTCCCCTAACGGGGTGAAAGTAGGGGTTGAGTTTAGAATGTATGGAAAACCTTCATATTTGGGTGTATCAATTCGAATCTTTCTACAAATACTCCTCAAAACAAACAACAAGACACGTATTTCTGGGTTTTGTAAAAAACACCCCCTAGGGTGCCGAAACAAGGGGTGGGATTTTGTATGGAGATGTGTTGTTTTTGACGTGTATCGACTTGAATCTTAGCACAAATACTTTTAGAAAAAAATTAAAAGATACATGTTTTTGGATTTTCCAAAAATCGTCCCTTAACGGGGTGAAAGTAGGGGTTGAGTTTGTAATGTATGGAAAACCTTCATTTTTGGGTGTATCAATTCGAAACTTTGTACAAATACTCCTCAAAACAAACCACAAGACACGTACTTCGGGATTTGCAAAAAACACCCCCTAAAGTCGTGAAACAGGGGGTTCGAGTTTGTATGGAGACGTGTTGTTTTTTACGTCTATCAACTTGAAACTTGGTACAAATACTTTTGAAAATAAATGAGTAGACACGTGTTTTTGGATTTTTCGAAAATCGTACCCAAAAGGGGTGAAAGTAGGGGGTTAAACTTGGTATTTTTTTTATGATAAAAAAGGGGGCAAACAGGCAAACGGGTCACGTGATGGTAAAGGACGTCCGTCGCCCATGGACATATGCAACTCAAGAGTCACAACTGCGTTGCCGACCTTTGAGGTGGGAGTAGGGGGAGGGGAGGGGAGAGGAGGGGAGGGGGGATTGGGGCCTCCGGTTACCTCACTCACTCAACAAAACGCAATGCATTGCTTTACGCTGGTTTTCTGTGAGGCCGTGGTATCACTCCGGTCGAAGCATGGCTCTCCCACGTTCATGTATGTATGGAAAACCCTCATTTTTTGGTGTATCAATTCGAAACTTTGTACAAATACTCCTTAAAACAAATAACAAGACACGTATTTCTGGATTGTCTAAAAAACCCCCCCTGAGGGGGTGAAACAGGGCGTTGGAGTTTGTATGGAGACGTGTTGTTTTTTACGTCTCTTAACTTCAAACTTTTCACAAATACTTTTACAAATAAATGATGAGACACGTGTTTTTTGATTTTTAGAAAACTATTCCCTAAAGGAGTGAAAGTAGGGGTTGAAGTTGGTATGAAAAAGTGTTGTTTTTATCTACTATCAACTTGAAACTTGGCACAAATACTCTTCAAAAGTCTCCATACAAAGTCCTCTACTTTTTTTGAGAATTCGCTATGGGTTCTTTGAGGAAATTTGTTTGTTATAATGAGCACATGCATAGCCTTTGGTATCAAGAACTAATTCAAAAATCATAAACCAGAGAGTGTCTTAGGCTATACAATACGTAATCAGTATTATTTTTAGTATGTGTAAATTTTGTTCAGAAAAACGAATTAGCATAAAACTGAATTTAGTTAGGGCTACCTGTGGAAACCGTACTGTTATCGCTCTTTATATAAGAAATTTTGTTAGACAAAACTAAAGTACGAATGCATTACCATATTTTTATATTAGTATACTAATTGGGATGTATGAGGAATTGCGCTTATTCTGGGACGCGTTGTATATAAAGTGTTTTAAATAATAAAAATATAAATAAATAGCAACGATAGCCCATTGGCTAAAGAGCCCGCCTCTCATTCGTGAGGCTCGGGTTCCAATCCTGGCATGTACAGTCAAGTTTTAGTAAGGATCCCTAATTCTTTTTCGTCATAGATATAGCCTATGTTACTCAGGAATAATGTAGCATTCTAATGGTGAAAGATTTTTTTTAATCGGTCCAGTAGTTTTTGAGTTTATTCGTTATTAACATAGGTACAAAACTACAAATCTTTCCTCTTTATAATATTAGTGTTGATAGATAGATAGTGTAGATTATCCTTCTTGATATATTTTTGAAACGCAAAGGAATAACAAATTCTACGCGGACGAAGTCGCGGGCATCAGCTAGTCTATAATATAAAGAGAGAAGTCCTGACTCACTGACTCATCAACGCCCAGCCTAAAACCCTTAGACCTAGAAAGCTAGGTTTTTTTTTCAGCTATTGTTTTTAAGACGCAGGCTAGCACTAAGAAAGGATTTTTCGAAATTCAACCCTTAAGGGGGTGAAAAAGGGGTTGAACGTTTGCATGGAAAACCTTCATTTTTGGGTGTATCAATACAAAACTTTGTAAAAATACTCTATAAAATTTCTTAATTTTTCAAAAAACACTCCATAAGGGGGCGAAACAGGGGGTGGGATTTTGTGTGGAGATGTGTTGTTTTTTACGTCTATCAACTTAAAACTTGGCACAAATACTTTTAGAAATAAATGAGTAGGTAGATACGTGTTTTTGTATTTTGCGAAAATCGTCCCCTAACAGGGTGAAAGTAGGTGTTGAGTTTGTAATGTATGGAAAACCTTAATTTTTGGGTGTATCAATTCAAATCTTTCTAGAAATACTCCTCAAAACAAACCACAAGACACGTATTTCTGGATTTTGTAAAAAACACCCCCTGAGGGGTCGAAACAGGGGGTGGGATTTTGTAAAATGGGAATGTGAAATGGGAATCCAAAAACACGTGTCTCATCATTTAATTTTATTTCTAAAAGTATTTGTACAAAGTTTCAAGTTAAGAGACGTAAAAAACAACACGTCTCCATACAAACTCCATCCCCCCGTTTCAACCCCTTAAGGGTTTTTCTTGGAAAATCCAGAAACACGTATCTTGTTTTTTGTTCACTTGTTGTAATGACGGTAAAACCATCATGAGGGTTTTGTTTTCGTCACAACTCGGATTCACGTCAGCCCTTGACGATTAACCTGACAAACTACGCGAGTTTGTATAAAGCGGTCCGCGTCGCTCGCTTGCGGGGGCAAGGCCCCCTCCGTTGCTCTGCACAAGTACCTACATTCGTGAGCCAACTGTATGATTGTTAAACTGTGCTATGGGTTCCTTGAAGAAATTTGTTTGTTATTATGAGCACATGCATAGCCTTTGGTATCAAGAACTAATTCAAAAATCATAAACCAGAGAGTGTCCTAGGCTATACAATACGTAATCAGTATCGACTACATAATTGATTTCAGCTATTTTTCGTATGTGTAATTTTTTTTTAGAAGAACGAATTAGCATAGAACTGAATTTAGTTAGGGCTACCTGTGGAAACCGTTATCGCTCTTTATTTAAAAAAAATTGTTAGACAAAACTAAACGAGGTACGAATGCATTAGCATATTTTTATATTAGTATACTAATTGGGGTGTATGACGAATTGCGCTTATTCTGGGACGCGTTGTATATAGGGTGTTTTGAATAACAAAAATATAAATAAATAGCAATGATAGCCCACTGGCTAAGGAGCCCGCCTCTCATTCGTGAGGCTCGGGTTCCAATCCTGGCATGTATAGTCAAGTCTTAGTAAGGATCCCTAATTCTTTTTCGTCATAGATATAGCCTATGTTACTCAGGAATAATGTAGCATTCTAATGGTGAAAGAGTTTTATTCGTTATAAACATAGGTACAAAACTACAAATCTTTCCTCTTTATAATATTAGTGTTGATAGGTAGATAGTGTAGATTATTATTCTTCTTGATATATTTTCGAAACGCAAAGGAATAACAAATTCTACGCGGACGAAGTCGCGGGCATCAGCTAGTATTATACATATACATGATATTGTGTGTAATGTTTTTTTTTTGAAGTAGGTAAGTAACTAGGTAATGTATTTTGTATGCATAATATTTAAAAAATATTAGCATTATGCACTCCTTCTCAAAGTGTTTAAACATACTCCTCCGTCCGCGCAATTTTCTTAAAAAGGAGTAGGTAGGTAGTACCTACAAAGTTCTTGCTTCAAGTAGGTACCTACCTACTTACAAAGTTTTTGATTCACTTATAGATAACTAGCTGTTCCCGGCGATTTAGATTGTGGGAAAATTACCTACTTCCCATGTTACTCCCAGAAAAGTAGGCTTTCCTCAATGGATGAATGCTAGAATTTTATAAATTGCTCCAGTAGGTAGGTAGGTACCTATAGTTTCGGAGCCTATCCATAACAAACTACAATAATTATAGTCGAGTAATAACAAAAGTACCTACTTGGTGTAGATTTTTATACTACTGAAGAACCGTGAATTATGTAGGTAGGTAAGTACAAAAAGTAAAATTACTCTTTAAATGATATAGGTACCTACTTACTTTATGATAAGTATTGTCCTAGATTTTCGCCGTCTCCCTGTATTCCCACTTTGTTAAACGGGGTTCGGTTCGTGACGTGCCTGTAGTTATAAAGCTACTGTTATTATTACGTATTAGTCCGGGTATTGGGGCGGCGTGCCTGGTACCCGCCTCGCCGCCCAACTACGACGACGCCGCCGCCGTCGCTGCTTCGGCGTCGACCGCGCTTGCTACACGCCTACGGCAAAGTGTGGGTAAAGCGTGGTGCGCGCTCTGACGAGCGGCGATGGGTTACCATCCGTAGACGTTATTTAAACAATTATTATTTTCCTTTAATTTAATTGTTAGTAAGTAGGTACCTACCCAGCTAAGGTATACGTTGACAGTCCAAACTAAGTACCTATAGTCCAAGTGCAGAACATGACTCCAGTGTTTTTGTTTTTTTATATTGGAAATACAACTCGTCTCATTACATAAAAAGAAATTTTGGTTTAAGATGAGTGGCACAAAATCTGATGCTTCGACTTCCACTGAAGATATAAAGGTAGGTAGCTTGTAATTGTTAAAAATAGATTTAGGTAGGTACCTACGACTTTTCTTTTGTTTGCCTCTAGGTAGATAGAGTGTCTAGGTATCTATCTACATATAAGTTTGGTGTTAAGTAGGTACAATACCCTATTCTGAGTAAATAGGTACTATTACATTAAAACGACCTAAGTGAAAGGGTGATGGTTAACTGGGTATAATAAATAAATTCTATTTTAAGTACTTATGTAGATAATCTTGAAATGATCTAATCTGCTTACTGACAAGCCAATTTATTTATTGCGATTACAGCTTGTTTATTGCGTAGGGCCGGCCACTCTGCGTATTTTACTTCACACACCCATTCGCCGTGCTATCGCCTGAGCCACCCACAGTGCTCTTCGGCCCGCCTGGCCCCGCACCGACGACGCAGCATCCGTACTCCGACAATATGCGGCCGGCCCGCGTGCGCCGTGCCTGCCCCGTCTCTCCCCCGACTGGACCACTCTATACTGTAGGATATCCATGGCCTTGCACATCGGCCGCTGGTAAGGTGGCATCGCGCAACCGCACCCTACCACCTTTACAGTTGCCAACGCATAGAGATTTATATCCTTTAGATAGTTCCGATGGTGTCTGGTCGATCAAATGTGCAAACCCTGAAAAGTTTTCTCTTCCACCTATTGAAATGCCAACTGTAAAAATTAATTCGATAAAAGATAAGAAGAACAGTGACACTAGCGGAAGACGCTCAGCACACGATTCTTTGCGAGATTCTAATCGTAGCCGGCGACAAAGGGCCTGCGGCAGGCGATGTGGCGCCGGCGGCGGGGTCCGTAAAGAAGCTGCAAGGGCTGCTCTCGCGCGCCTTCTACGACGAGCTGTTACGGTCACCGGTAAGCTTAATAATATTTTTTCTCAAATAATATACGTAGTAGGTAGGTATATAATAATTACTCCACTGCAATGCCGCCCGATATCAGAATAAAAAGTTTTGCTGTTCTGTGAGAATTTGTCAAAATATACGAGTAGGTAGAAACATAATAATCAAATAAACCATGCCAACAATATAAGGCACGAAATAAATATAGGTAAGTTTAAAATTGAATATTGAACACTAGCGACACGCCCTCGCTTCGCTTCGGTTTATTTCTGTTCCCGTGGGAATTTCAGGAAATCCCTTTTATTTTTTTGAGATTTTGATTAAATTTGGTGTAAAGATAACTGAGTAGGCAACTGGGTCAACATCTAGAGTAATTTATACAGCGCGAGAATGTCTCATTCCCACGTGAATAAGTATTAAAAAACTGGGTAAAAAGAGAAATACGTAGGTACTAGGTACTCCGAAACGATAACACCTAGAAACTTACAATATGGTAGCCAAAGATTTTTTCACTTCTCATGCTCTAAAAGTACGCCAACATTATAGCCCTACGAAGCGGGACTAAAGTGACCACTTTAGTCCCTAGGGAGTGTAAGTAAGTATTTTTTTTTTTTAATTTCCTTAATTAGAAAAAGACAACCTCAAACAGCCAGTAAAAATCTGTAGAGTGTGGACCATCTTCATTGCGAAAATGTGAAGAGTTTTAGTTCCATGGTTTTTCCGCGAAGAAGGTGGCGCCATGTGTTTTAAATTGTTTACCTGCAAAGAGATTTAAATCTCTTTGTTAATCTGTGACAGCCTGACAGGTTTAGAAGAAAAAACTGACCGCGAAAATTTCTGAATTTTTGTCGAGTGTAAATTTGTTAGGTTTTAAATAAATTTGTACTAAATTGACAATTTTTCTCGCACTCAAAGTGAAAAGTACAGTTTGCACCTCGAGACTAAACGCCAACTTAATATACCCTCGGTTTCATGACCACCACCACCTCTGGTATATAATGGCTTCGTTTAGTCACTCGATATAAAATATATCTACTATTATATTTAACATCATTGATGGTAGGTGTCTTATATGTCGTAGGCAACTGATATATGAAGGGATTTTTGGAAATCCCCACGAAAACAAGAATAAACTGGACCCGCGCGGGCAACGCCGCATGGCACTCGGTAGTTTTACATAAACCAACACATTTTTACTCTCCATGTTAAATTAAAAACAATTAAGTTTTATTAAATATGCGTTCTAAAATTACGATAAGTACCTATTACTTACTATTACACAGTGTTTATTCTGTGGTTTATTCGAAAATTGAACTGGCCGCTGTAGGCAGAACCCAAAAATAAAAAAATAACATACCTACGCATCGAATTAAGAATCTCCTCCTTTTTCAAAGTTGTTATAAAAAAGATCGATTGCATAAAATGTGAAACAAAAGTCGGTATTTAGTGTTATTTTAAAGTTTTTTACACAAAATTTATCGACCGATAGTGATTTGACTCCGGAATTTATTAAATCAGCTTACAGATACTCGTATGTATCTCTCTTCCAATTATACATATACCGACTTATCTATATAAATCTGATTATAAAAGTAGTGTACCTATTCACCTCTGGGATATACAGCCTGTCGTCGTCTTGGGCGGTTGAACCTCACGCTTCACTCAGAACTCTCATATTATGTTTAAATTCCCTCGGGAAACTGTAAAATCGCGATCCTAACGGGCCACGCCTACTGGACATCCGCTACTGTAGATAATGACTAATCTAGCCGAACTTTACAACCAACCACGTTGGACAATCCTATATAGAGTGTCTGCAAAATGTTTGCTTTTTCTAGAAATAGGTACCTACCTACCTAAACGATTTATAACACACCGACTCTTTATTATGTGTACATACATCAGTAGGGAAGTAGAGGCCAGTTACCTCCTGCCATTACAAACCGACCACCCCCTGCCACCATCAGGCTTTATGCATATTGAACGCAAGTTTGGTGGGTGGCTGCTGGCTGGTGGGTTTATGCGGCCCCGTTTGTATTAGTAAGGCGTCGACCTCACGTCGGCCGTCGGGTGGGTGGTGCGGGCGCCGCGTCCGACGCGGCGTCCAGCGGTGTCCGGTCGACAGAATACACACACTTTAGTAGGTAAAGAACACGTGAGTCGGCCGCAGTGCGGGGCGGGAGGTGCAGTGAAACGCACGATGCATCAAAACCTCAACCACTTTTCATGCGCACTTCAGGACTTCAGCTGCAAATGCCACAACAGAAGTAGGCTAACTGAGTGTTAAACCTAAACTTAGTTACCCGCTTGTTCCTGACCAGTATCGTGGAAAAAACAAGAATCAGTTGCTGGCAAACTGAGTGAGTATAGTTGAGACATTAGGCTCTTAGAGGGTTGTATTAAATAAAGTTGTGTTGTTAAATAAAAATAAAATAATGTTGGATTTATCTGGCCAAAACTTGACTTTATAAGTAAGTAACTACGCTTTCCCATAACATTAGACAATAAAAATACCTACTGTCAATGAACAGGTCATTACTACTCGTACATACAATATATTACAAGGATTGTTCAACAAAGAATTATAGGTATGTAGAAAAGTGTAGATTTAACATTTTCTGTGTTACAGATACAGAACATTGGTTATGATTTACTGTAATGATCTTTGGTTTTGTAAACTAAAGTGCTGTCAATATTTTCAACCGTGAACATAGGTACTGCGCGTGGAGGTTTTTTTAATTATTTTGAAAATATTATGGTTGAGTTAGTAAAAACAAGAAGGCCGTTGTGGTGTTTGGCGATTTACTTGAAGACAGTTTGTACAGGACAAGAATATTAAGCTTATATAATGCATTAAATTTATTTAATATCTTTATGATGCCCACTCAAGTCACGGCGACTACAGCCACTGTATTGATAAATAATAAGTACTGCAATAGCGATTTCACCAGTAAAAAAATAATAAATTGCCCAAAATCTGATCACAGAGGACAATGTATTGTTTTTCCTATAGCGAAACGGGAAATCGCGGTTGAATTTCAGACTAGGCCTGTCACAGAGACTAGAATAGAGAAGTACAAGCAGGTTAGTATATAAACTTCCTATACCAGAATGTGTAGAAATTAATTATAATAACAAATAGCTTTTATTCATAGACTTTTTCACTATACTTAGTAGGAGTTTGATAATATTTTTTTAGAGAAAAAAAAAACATTTAAAAGAATTTATTAAAATTTAATGACTTCGCAACTCCTGGTATCCGTAAAAGTAGGGATAAATGATTAGAATTGTATACCTAATAGAAAAACATATACCGATGATGACGATTTTTTAGAATACTTACTATCTGCTCCACGCGGTTTCACGCGGAAATAAAATATAGCCTATGTTACTCCCTGATAATGTTAATAACTCTAGCCGTTTCATCCACATTATGAACTTACTTTAATTTAGTTTAGTCTAGAAGTTGCGTTGTGTTGATCAAAAAAACATATTATTTATTTAATTATTCTATTGGCGAAATAATTTTTAAAATCCGTCCAGTAGTTTGGGAGACTTTCAATAAGTGGAATCATAAGCCCCTCATTAAATAAAAACCTTTTGACTTTGACTATGTGGAAAATATCTTACAGGGCCTGAAAATTAGGTTTGTTTTAAATTGATTTCTGAGGTTCCCCTTTTTCCGTTCCGATAACATGACCGCTGCCTCACCGGCCAGATCGCGTGACGAGCGCCACCACTGGCCGCCCAAGCACCTATTCGCCTAACCGTGAGGTCACTAGGGCCGATACAAGACATCAACTTTTTTACAATTGGATCGCCCCTTGTGCAGCGTTGTGTTCATTGCTGTATTCAGGCAAACATGTTTCTAGTGAAAAAGACACAATGCCCTCAATTTGACCCTGGAATCATCAGCAGGAATTAAACCCGCAATCTTTGTATTCTCGTATGCTAATTTAAAAGGGAACTGTTTCCACTTGATTTGTTGACTGTAAGTAAATTTAACCCCAAATTAAGATAGTAGGGGTGGGGGTAGCCAGAGTTAGGTACGTTTCCAGTATACCAGTAGGTATTATTCTTTGAACCCCTAAATGCCGGAATTCGAACCGTAGGGTTATCATTGCTGTAACCCCCCTTTAATCCCAAAAATTACGACATCATATTGATGGCTGATATAGTTACAAGAAATAGGTAAGCTACGAATCGAAACACTTTTTGACCGCCATTGAACTGTCGAAGTGTCGACAGTTCAATGTCGACAGTTCAGTTCACTCTACACGTATCGATCGCATTCCGCAACGCAACCTCTCTGCTGTTTGCAGCTTGACCTTTTTGACTTTTTAAAAGGTGAAGGGGGTGCTAGAGGCAACCCTGAGTCTATGTGGTTCCAACACCTACAGCGGCAGCACACCACCCTGTGGCCCCATATCGATCACACCTATACCCTCCCGGCTCCCCTTACTCCCCGAGACGCTCCCTAGATTAAAAGAATCTTATAAATAAAATAAATTGTCAGAAAGCCTTTGTCTCAATTCTAGGAAATACTAACGCGAAGTTAAAGAATCTGACGTACCTAACGACCCAAAATTTTGATTTACTGCATATTTAGATTTACTACGAAACACCATTCTGAAATGATTTTAAATATATCGATAATAAACATGCATTATTTAGTAGGTACGAAGAACAAGTAGGTACATATGTGGTTCTAATCGCAATAAGGACTGGTTGTGCAAGTTAGACGTCGAGAGTTTCGTTTTTCAGAAACAGTCGCGCTTCTTAGGTTACTCGTGTTGTGGGCGCGACCGTGACGTAAAGGACTGTCGCGTCGTCCGCATCATGTCCTCCATGCCGACGGCGAATTGTGTTGTTTTCGTTTTTAGGGAGTGCAGGTGGAACGTGCAACAATTCGCTACAGGCGGCTCTAGCTACTGTGCGAGCTGCGTGGGCTACGCCAAACGTGCTGCGCGCGTCTAGCTCTACTACCTCGATCTCTTCAATCTACAATGGGTGGGTAAATACAAATAAACGAATCTTAGGTGATTAGATACTTAGTTGATTGCCTATGTGTTTATTCGATCGACAATCGTCTTTAATTTTTAACCGACGGGTTAGGGTGTTTAGCAGGCTATCTATATGTAACTAATTGACGTAAGTTTCACCGTATGAACCGTAGGCGTAGATATCCCCTAAATAACTTATAATTTTGATAGATTCGTTACTTATTATGGTCGGAGTGACGTTACCTACATTTAGGACTAGGTTTTGCTTGCGGCGTCGCTCGAGCTTGTTTGAGGAATGAGGTGTGAATTGATTCGTTAGTTTCACCTATTTACTTACACTTGCTTAGTAAATACATGTTTTGTTTACCCAAGTTTCATACTGGTTTTTTTACTTAATATTATGCAAATTATATTAGATGTTTGAAGTTTAGTGACTGTACTTCATATTCCACCACCCCCAAGCCCAGCCGGGTGACTTTTTTGGTAGATCCCATAAACTTTATTCATTACGATTTATATTTACCAGAATACATTAAGCGATAAGTATCGATAGACTTCAAAATCACCAAAAGTGTTCATATTGCGAATATGTCCCGGCACAGGGGCGTTTTACTCAATAGTCATAGTAATACCGAGTGTGCCAATTAGTTACATAGTTAGTGACGGTTTTCAGTAAGCGATTTCATTTTGGTAAAGGCTTGAAACATAATTGTGTAAGTATTTTCGTATTATCTTTCAGTTATCTAAAGCTGTCAGCTGTGGATTCAGCTGCACAGATCAAACCAGCGGATGGCGCTCCTACTGATTCCGCTTCCTTCATCGAACACACGTTAGTAATATGTAGTAGTTATAAATTGAAACTATTGAAGTTAATACTAAGTCTCTACTTTCTATTTGCAAATACCTATCTAATTTACGTGATCAAGTAGATACGGACGTTAATATATAACATACGTATATTATTAGAGCGAAACATGCATAATATGCTTACTCGAAGATACGCACAGGGTGACTTTTATTTACTCGCCTGATAATAGCGTCTGACACTATAACGAAATTACAACTACGTAAATACCACAGACCTAAATCTCTTAATAAATACTTACTTACATAGTGTATCTACAAAACCAAGGCATTGTTGGATTAAAAATTTTGTTTTACAATTCTTAAATTAGGATAGGTACCGACTTACGTACCTACTCAATCTTAGCAAGTAGCAAGAACCCACAAAAAACCATGAACTTGTTTTCCTATAGGTACTTTAATATGTTCGTTCGTCCTGATATGCTGCTCATTTGATGACTCACAAGCTGAGATTACTTCCCTGTGATATCAACCGCGAACATGTGCGTATTGATATGCACACACTTGTGCATTCGCAGTGTCCGAAGACGATGCGAGCGCGCCCGCGGCGCATTTATTATCTCTCCAACAAACATGCAGTGTGCAATGTGCGTTAGCACAGAGTGAACAACGAGAAGACGTCTAAAGAGTGCATACCTACTAATTCTCGTGCGCTTTAAATATTGTGATTGATTCATAATCATTAGCCTCGATTCGTTGTCGATTTAAGTAATTTTACATAAATAAACAGCTGGAAAGAGTGATTTCACATATTTTATCAAATTTTAAACAGTTGTAAGCAATTCTTTTTAATGATTTGGAAAGGTATTGCTAATACACATTCCGGTGTAGCAATACCCATTCCACATGGTTTTTGACCAAGACTTTTTTTTTTATCCTATTGCAATTTCTCGTATTAATTAAGTTATTTTAGACTTGGAAAATTGTCTAAAGAGGCCGCCATTTTGCATTTCTCGAAATGGAAATAACGTTTCTATTCCTGGAACGCACCGGCTGAATCACATACAGCGATTCGCTTTATGACAGCGGGGCGCGGATAAGTCAAGTGAGTAGTGGTCATTGCAATGGTAGCGGAGGCGGGTGTGATTTTGGGCGGACGGACACAGTATGTTGGAGTGAAATCATAGTCCTGTAAATACACCGTTCTTTAGAAGAAACTTACAGATCAACGCGACCGAGTCACGGTCCACATGGCGGACGGCACGCGGCACGCTCCGCTATCTTCGCAAATAAAAAAGTTGAGCGTTCGCGCGCTTGGAGCATGTGGCGCAAGCGTGTGCCGTCCACATTTGTAGGGAAGTACGAGCTGAAGAACGCTGAGCAGTTATCTTACTACTTCGTTGGGTAGAGCTATTTATTTGTTAATAACGATTTCGATATAACAAAGGTACAAAGGTAATCGCAAGACAAGAGTAAGGTAGCGTTTGTTGGCAGCTGTCCAATATAAAATTATCCTTCAATATTAATATCGGATTATTTGACTCAGGTGCACCGGGGTGAAAGATCACACTGAAGAAGCTCTCGAGTGTGGTATTGGAGGTGGTGCAGAGTTTAGCACCAGGGCTGGCAGTGGTCGAGATACGATGCGACGCCCACCCTCCTCGCCAGGCCTGCCGCGGCGTCGGTACTCCGTGCCTGAGACTGTCATGAGGAGGTGAGTGTAATCGTGGCGTTTGTACAGCAAAGTTCTATTTCATTGCAGTTGCCAGGCAGTTATTTACAATTTTTGTAAAATTATTAACAATAAAAATATTTGTGCAAGTGCCTTTTGGATTCTTAAGTTATGGTTCCGAAGCTTTGCCAACATGAAACGCCATAAAATAAGCTAAAGCAAGGAATGGAATTGCAAAAAATTGTTTATGCTATTTAAAAATAATGGCAAGCGCAGATTGTAGCGTCATAAAGTAAAAAAAATATTAAAGTCTTCACCATCAACTCCTGAATCTAAATAAAATAGAAATAATTCGCTTTGAATTTTTGTAGAATACTAAAGCCCAGGTCATAGCGAATGCGACTGCGACACTTCTCTGTCACGTCTGCATCAAAAAGGATTTGTATTGTTTGAGAATGTATCGGAGATGTCACACCAACACGCGTAGCACGTTTCCCGGTGTGCCATTCAGTACTAGTCACAGAACACTTTTACTCCTAGCGGAGAAGAATGCCAACCTCATACAAAAATATGACGACAAAACTCGACCTACAGCGCGATCTCTTTATTGACCCTAAAAACCACTGACGTATCACCGTATGGCGGGATATTTGAATTTTATAGTGGAATGTTTAAATGTATATTCAGAACCTATTCATATACTTCTCCCGGGGTACTATTCATATTATATTCTATTGAAGTTTTACTAAATAACTTCTCAGAATATGATATGAATAATACCCCGGAGAAGTATATGGACAGGCTCTGAATATACATTTAAACACAAGATTAAAAAACTTAATTTAGCTAAAAAAAAAAACTTTCTTAGGTATTGTTTTACTAAAATATAACATTTATTTACCAAGAAAATATACATTCATTTACAAAAATATACGTATTCAATTACAGTAATTATAGATAAAAAAATGACCTCTAAAGTCAAAGGCGTTTATTGTCAGTAGGTGGTATTGAATTTACACTAAGAAAAGTCAATAGTTTATAATAACAAGGCACTCTGAACTCTTCCATGAAGACTGGCTAAATGTAAACAGCAGCCCATCTCCACCGACGAGTTGCTGGTTCCAAATGCAGTACCCCGAGAAGAGCCAGCAAGCAATTCAAGGGCAGCTCTTTTTAATCTCATGTCTTACTAATAAATATGGTTTACAATAATAATTATAATTAATAGCCTTACATAGCGTCGAGTCGGTTAATCCCATGCATGTTGGTCAAGGATTTGGTAACTTTAGATAATCGAAATCTAAAGAGGAACCATGTAGGACAGTGCCCAGAAGACTGGCTGCATTCCCTCTCTGGATATATAGGTTGATCCTTTGGCAGAGATAGCTGCCAGCCCTCTGGTCATCTGAAGGCCCCCACGGTCCCATGGGGTTATGTCATTTAATTACCGAGTTCTCATGGCCATTTTCCAGCTTCATCATCAGACCCTGGTTACAATCTAGCACCAAAGTATTTGTCAAGACGAATCATACGAGCCCAAACTCGAATGGTTTACGAGTAGTCATTGAGGAGTTGCGATATCCACCTCCTTAAACCATCATCAGATCAGCTTAATGGTACCATAATATTGCATTGTGACCAAACTTACATAAGTATACCAAATTTCAGCTCAATCGGTTGAAAATATCTGCTTCAAAATTGAGTTGCAAGATTCCACTTGAACATCTAATTTTGTAATCCTATACAATTATTATGGGATTACAAAGTTATTTATGCAGTTAGTGTATCTAGAAACCTAGACCGAAATTTCAAATTATTTGAGTTTTTCCTTGATTTATACACTAAACCCTAATTGTATTCTAAATTTGAAGCTTCTACGACTGCTAGAAGTGCCTTAGAGTTTTGATGATCGGTCAGTGAGTCAGTCAGTCAGTCAGTGAGTGACAAAATTAGGAAACTTTGAATATTTATAATTTGAAAACTACTGGTTCAAATTGGATGAATTTTGAAATATACTGTGTTTATACAATGCATGCTTGGTTACTGAAAATTCAGGCTTCTAGGTTTATCCACAACGAAGTTATAGGGGATCGAAAAGTGCGTGAATTGCTTCGAGAAAAGGATGGTACGGCCGTGCCGCTTTTTGCTCGACTTGGCGGGGGCACTGCCGTGCCCCCAGATCCGGGAAAAAAACTTGGCCCAAGATTCATAGCTGAAAACAAATTAAAATCATTCTTACAAACATTTTACGACAAAATTGACATAAGAATAATGTATGTATCATCCTAGCAGCGCCACACTACTCTGGGTACGAAATAGTCTTGAATTTCGTACCCTCGCCGTTTAGCAGATGTAGAGTTTGGTGGCGATGCCAAAATGATATATAGCATATTTCTGCATTTAGGCTACACGACGATTTCGTACTATTTTGTACTTTTAGGAAGGGAGTAGAACTCACACAAAATTCTTCGTGGACTTAAATATATACATCTTTTAAAGTAGGTACATCATATTTCTAAAATATGTTTGCAACATATTAAGATACCCGGGTACGAAATAGTTTCAAAGAAAATTATCCACTAGATATCGCTTCTAGCATATTATAATACAATCATAATTTATCTATCGATAAAATGTCATTGGCTTCAATAAATCAAAGAAGGTACATACTAAAGTAGTTAAGCAATGTTGGGCACGGTCAGTCAGTGAATGGGTGACCGCCTAGTGGCATTTATATCACGAGCGCTTCCGTGTTTCGGAAGGCACGTTAAAGGTCCCGGTTTTCGTTGTTTAAGAACAATGGAAGTCGTTAAGCCATGTTGGATACCTTTGGGTGGCTTGAAAAATTTCGGCAGTTAGGTGACCACTAGCCTAACAAAATCTCCCAATCCGCGGTGGGCTCGCGTGGGAGATTATAGCCCATACACTTCCTCAGTGTGAGGAAAGACCCTTAGCTCAGCAGTGGGCTGTTACGGGTTGTCGATGATGTCGATGACATACTAAAAACTTATTTTTAAATTACTTCATCAACTTACAGCAAATGCCAGTACAGTTTTAAATTCTTCCACAGTATTCTTGTTCATTATTGTTCCAGTCACAGTTATATAGAATTGCTCAATATCAGGGGTCCTAGAAAAATAATTATGATTAAAATAATAATTACAGATCTATATGCAGTGGTTTTGAGAAAAATGAGGGCTACATTCAGGCAAATGGTTATTTTCATCCAAAAGTATAGGCTGAGACTGTACTATGGTTACTAGAAATGTCATCTGATTTAGTAAAGTAAAATGAAATGAAAATGTTTTTATTTCTGTAGGTAATTAAAATTACACTTAGAAATGCCAAAAGCCTAATAACAAGGCATAATAAACTCGTCCATGAAGATTGAAACATTACGTACTAACGTCCTCACGAGTACTAAATGTTGGTGAAGTTATATACTATGAAAAAAAAATGACCTTTATTTACGGATACAGGTTTTGGTGCTGCTGTAAAGACGTCATTTTGGCAAAACCACCAACCCCCCCCCCCCCCCCCCATATCTGCTAAACCGCGAGGGTACCAAATTCAAGACTACTTCGTACCCAGAGTAGTGTGGCGCTGCTAGGATGATACATACAAAAATAATGTGTAAATATTGTTACTTACCTCAATATATTTGTTGCTCCGGGGTTAGGAAATCTGTAAGCTTTGATGTCCGAATCTTCCTTCGGCTTTAGCCAAAGAGATTTAAATTATTTAAATCTCTCTGGCTCACATTTCAAACATTTTCTTCAGATGTTATCAGCCATAACGACAAACAAAACACAAACACCTTTTCTATCTCCTCGAGTCTCTATCTCACAAATACTTCGCTAGCACTATAGCAAGCACGTTAACAATAATGCGGAGGAACAAAGACTCAACCACGGCTCAACTCAATGCAATAATGAAGAAAAGAAAACTGTAAATTGTAATTTTAAAAACCACAGACATGACAGACGAGACATCATGATGACAGTATGCCATGGGGCTGCCAATGTTTAATAATGTTCTCTTACATAAATACTTTTTTATGTATTTTTTAATTAATTTTTTTAACATATTTTAGAAAACAATACATATAATTAAATTATATATTATTATATATAAAACAATTTTTTAAATACTCCCTTTATAGAATATTGAGTTAACTTGTCACACAGAAGTTTCCCCATTAGGCATGACACACAAGTCCCATACCCACTTGACGCCGCCTGGTACTAGTGTTGCAGACGGAGCGCGATGACGCGCAGCATTTAAATATTTCTAATAGTGTTTTTGAGAAACTTTTGAGTATTTTTGTTATCTGTTATCCGTCGTTGTGTAGGTACCTACGTGTGTGTAGTTTATGAAGTAAATATAATATTCTCAATGGTAAAAATTTTTTACCAAAAATTCATTTTTATTTTATTTGATTCATTTTTACTAAAAATGAATCACATTAAAACTCAGTAACAAATCTACTTAATAGAAATTGTACAGTACAGAATATTTTATACAAGAAATAGTAAATTATTTTTTGAATGAAAAGTATTTTTATGTGGCTTTTACAAATATTAGTGAAACATTAAAAAACCATTAGTCATACGACATTTATAGTCGCTACAACTTTTTTGAAATAATATCTCCCATTTTTTTTTATATTCCAATCAGCGTTGCCAGTAGGGCATGCATTATTCGTTCGAAAAAGGTATTCGGATATTTCGAATAAGAAAAAAAGTGGTATTCGAATACTTCGAATAATACGAATATTTCGAATACTAGTTTATTCTCTCTTCTATCTCTTTCGTTACTCTTCTACCAAACATGCTAAATATACCCTTTTCTATCCTTGTCACTACATCTTCTTTCAAACCACACTTCTCTCGTAATCGTATATCCGCATTCCTTACTCTATCACACAATTTCACTCCACACATTTTCCTCAAAACTCTCATTTCCACGGCGTTCCCTTTGCTTTCATGCTTCTTCTGCCACACCCAACATTCACTAACATACATCAGCGTCAGGACCAGAACCGGGTTATGCATAGCCATCCCTGCCTTGTTGGACACGACTCACAAGGCTATTCAGAGACTCATTCACTGCATTTCCTTTCAATACTCTTCTTTTAATAACATTCTCAAACTTGGCATCCCTTGTAAACACGCTACTCAAATACATGAACTCTTTCACTTGCTCAAATTTCTCACCATCGATATCACACTCTGTCATACAATCTTGTCTTTCGAAATTCATCACTTTAGTTTTTGCAACATTCACTTTCATGCTCTTCTTCTCAAATCCTGCATTCATTATATCCACCATATTATGCAGCTCGGAAGCCGACTATGCAAGGATGACTTTGTCGTCGACGTACAAGAGGCATTTGATGGTGGTCACACTCATTTTTAATTCACAATCACGCTCACGTAAATCATCCAAACAGCTGTCCGTGAATAAGTTTAAGAGCCACGGCGATGCTACACAGCCCTGTCTTACACCCCTTGAGATGTTAAACCAGTCTGTGCCATATAATCTGACACATCAACCGGCTCCCCAACCCAAACTTGGGCTGCACATCCCACGTTTCCTTCCTCCTCACTTTGTCGTAAACCTTCTCCAGGTCTATGAACGCGGAAAACACCTTCTGATGTTTGGCGAAGTGTTTTTCTGTTAGGCATCTTAAGGAGAAAAATTGATTCATACACCCCATTCCCTTTCTAAATCCCGCTTGTACATCCCATATTTTCTCATCTGTCTCTCTCATCACTCTTTCAATCAATTTACCGACAATACTGAGAAGGCTGATTCCGCGGTATTTTATGGCTTCTTGTTGCGACCCTTTGCCTTTGAAAAAGAGGCACTATTACGGCTTTTTGCCAATCTTGCGACACTTTACCTCTCGCCCGACATTTCTTAAAAATGAAGAACAACCCAGAAGCTACCACCCCTTTTCTAGCTCTCAGTATTTCGACACATATTCTGTCATCCCCTGCAGCCTCCCAATATCATGCATACTAATCTCGTTTTCATCTCTATTCTCCTCAAGCAGATCTACAGGTGCAGGTACAGATGCAAGATCTGCTTGAGGTAGGGAATCATCACATTCAAATAATCCCTCGAAATATTGCATCCATCGCCTCAGCACTCTATCCTCTTCCGTTATTAGCTCCCCATTCTCATCTCTAGTCACCTTCGTTCATGTATTTTGCGACACTCCCAGGGACACCCGAACTTGCTTCCAGAACAATTTCTGGTTTTCCCGGAAGTTGTCGAAAAAATTTCTTTCATTCTTTTCATCCATGTTCTACTTCATTTGCTCAACATTATCTTTCACTTCACATTTTATCTTTCTATATTCATTCTCTACCATTTTCACTTCATATTCAGTCACCTTGGCATCTACTGGTTTTCTGGTCCTCATCGCCAATACATCCATTGCTTTCTTCTTTCACTCAACAATCTCTCTAACTTTTTTGTTCCACCAGTGTTAATTCAATGTCTTTGCTGTCTCTTCTTTTCATCTTCGGAAATTTTTACCAAACAAAATTAGATTCGTAAGTATTCGGATTGTTCAAAAAATCCGAATAATTATATAGATACTATTCGAATAGTAAATGTGGCGAATATCCGAATAATACGGATATCCGGATATCCGAATTGCATGCCCTAGTTGCCAGACGTCCCGATTTTCGCGGGACGTCCCGATTTTTAATCAAAATTTTATGTCCCGCGCGGGACAGGCTCAGTCCCGCTTTTCGGGTATAAGATGAATTTAAAATGGTCAAATGCTAGAAATAAATGCTCCGTAAATTTAATGAGATCAGAATTAGTCATCCAGTTTAATCTACAGCTTTCCTGTGAAGAGTTCTTTTTTTTTATTAAAGAGCAAAAAGAAACTTTAAAAGAAGTTAAATCTTCTCAGAAATATCATGAATTAGTAATTCTTATAAAATTAAATAATTATTCTCTTATTGTAAGTTGCAATTTGTAATTGTAAGAGCAGTGATAGCCCTTACGGTTAAAGAGCCGGCCGAAAATCAGTGAGGCTCGAGTTCGAATCCTGGCATGTACCAATGAGTTTTAAAAAAACTTACGTCTTTACATATTTATCACTAGCTCGACGGTGAAGGAAAACTTCGTGAGGAAACCCGCAGGTCTCAGAATTAATTCTGAGACATGTGTAAATACCGGTCACCACCTATCACGTTTAGGGGTCCAATGTATCTCGTGAAATGTGGGTATATCCAGTAAAGGAATACCTCTGCCTACCCCCTCGGGGATGAAAGGCGTGAGATTATATTATTATATTTATATATTATTATATATATTAAGTTGCAATTTGTAACACTCACTCCTCAGACAACTGTTTGAATATCCATATTTTTTTTAATGAATAAAACTTGATTTCTCTTTTTTTATTTTTATAAAAAAAATATTTCAAGTAAAAAGATACTTATATATCTAAAAACTTCTGATTAAATACGTTTTTTTACTATGTCCCGCTTTTTTCCAAAATCCCGACTTGGCTAAAAAAAAATCTGGCTACGCTGATTCCAATATACCTATAGTTTGTTGACCGTCGTGATAATTTTCAAAGTACCTTAGACCTACATACATACCTTCTTACGGTGTACAGTCAAGCACATGAAGCTTTACACTTCTAGTGCGAGTCTGACCTCTAAGGCGATTGTAATAAAAACTTTACAAAGTCCAATGTGTCAAGCTCCACCTGCTCTTGACTGTAGGTACAACCCTCTAACAACAAGCCCAGTCAATAAAAACATTGAAAATCGCAAACGAGCAATTACTCGTATACGAACTTTTGATACAAATACAAATTAATTTATTGGTCATATATACGTAAAATTGCTTCTAGTGTTACACCTAAGACAGTCCCTTATTCTATCTAATTGTTAGGTGTACAGTCAAGATTGACACTACCAGTTTAAGCTGAAGCTTAAGCTGAGCTCTGGCTTATACAGCGCGCCATAGAATACAGGGCCGCACAATGGGCCAGAAGCGTGCGTAGCGTCTCAAAAATAGGTTTTGGGAAAGTCAGATTTGAATATATTGAGGAATGGGACTGTGTAGCAGGATACCTAGGCCACATGATACAACAAATAAAGTTCACATAATTCACATTTATCTCGGCATAATATGCGTTTGAAGTATACCATCGAAAACATGTCGTCTGGGTATTGTATGAAACTAAATGTTCAAACTAGTCGTTCTAAAGAATTTTGTTTTAAAGTATATAAGTGTTATATATTATTGGAAAGGTTATACATTTGTCCTTTCTGTCATATTTAAAAACTAATAATAGGTTTGGAAAATTAATTTATATAAATAATTTTCCGAAACCCCAAAAAATTTCGAAATTTGAATTTTCAATCGACTTTTGATAGTTACCGCTGTCTACCGCTGTCCTTATATTTATACCATTATATTCCTTAGGCTATGAGGAAATGGGGCAAAGTAATTTTTTTTGCCCGAATCTGCCCCTCTTCAGTCTGGAATCAAAAATGTGATAAGAGGTAAATGTGGCGAATTAAAAAAAAATCTACAATCATCTAATTTTGGAGTTATTTGATAAACTATTTATGAATATGATTAGAAAAGACTAATTTTGTAATAATAAACATAATACGTAATAAATTATCTTTATCCTTTTCTTGTGGTTCCCAATATAATAGATTATATATTGTAGAGTAACTTGTGGTTTCATGACCTGATTTACTTGATATCATTCGTCCCATCACATATCGATTGTCAAAAACTGGTTACTGACAGGTGGTGGTCAGTTTACCTATTTTTAATAGATAGAACATTATCTATTTTCCACAGGTACCTACCTCAAAAATGGTAAACTACAGGTATACCTAAAAGGGTTCAAATTTCTTGTCATGTCATCAGTTTTTATGAATTTCTTTAAATATTTGTTTCCTTTTTACGACTGCAAATACAAACCCAACAATGTCTGAATTTGAATTATTTTCATAACTGTTCGCCTGCTTTTGATAAATTATAACATAGAACTCTAATGAGTAAAAAAACCGACTTCAACTTATATGGATTTCTCAAGGTTGCCATTGGTTCAAAACTGGACCAAATTGAAATGAAACCACATGGGAAGCACCAGCTTTTAAATAAAAATAGAATCATCTAAATCGGTTCACCCAGTCGAAAGTTCTGAGCTAACAAACATAAAAAAAACATACAGTCGAATTGAGTAGGTACCTCCTCCTTTTTTGAAGTCGGTTGAAAATTGAATAATAATAATAAATAATAAAGGATCAATTATCACATCAGACTCATATATTTTGAGTTTGAGGAAACTATATCAAAAGATCTGATCTGATCTCGTGGGAAGAGGCAAATGGGCTTTTAGAAAAAAATTAAAACGTCTAAGGATATCACATGTAGTACTCACGAAGAACCGCAGCCCCTAAGTTAAAGATTTTTGTTCAAATTATATTTTAGAACATGTTATTCATATATAAAAAGTAGTTATCATAAAAATAAAAAATGTTTTTGATTTTTTAAAGTAAAATAACAAACTGAAAGTTTTACAATTTTCAAGCAAATATATTCGAGATAATGTGTGCAAAATTTAATTCGTTTATATCAAGAAACAAAAAAGTTACAGATTTTTGAGACGCTACGCACCCCTCTGGCCCATAGTGGGCCGGGTCAAAGTCCAAAGTGTCAAGCTTAGCGTGCTCTTGACTGTACAAATATTACTAGCAGCGCCCCGCGGTTTCATCTGCGTAGTTACCGTTCCCGAGGGAATACGGGGATAAAATATAGGATATCAGTTATTGTGATGTATAAGCTATATAACTGTAAAGTTTGTAGACCGCTACTGCATATTATATAGACGTGACCGTGACTATGCTTTCACTGGTCAAGCTTAGAGGAGGCGGCGGGCGTGGGCACATTATGCGGTGAAACGCGAACTTACTGCTGCCTGTGAAACTAGCTGGCAGACCTCAGCCGAGGACCTGTGGGTGACGCTGTCACTTCCAATCCTCAATAATAAACCCATTAATAAAATACATATTTGTTCACTCTAGCTTGGTCAACAAAATAGATGGATATTAATTTTACAACCAATTAAAAAATCTCAGACAATCTGATTCAACTCGGTTCAATTCAATCATGTCGTAAATAACTCTGATAAAATATTAGGTCTATCTTTGTCAAATGAAGAAGTTTCTGTTTCCCCATGTTTAGATCCATTTAGTTCCTGAAGATCCCTACCTTGTCTTTGATCATTAACGTTGATTATTAATGATTATTAACGTTGAGGTGAAATCCCTGACTTATTTACCGCGCAACATGTTCAAATATGTATTTCAAAGCGGAATTTAATAGTATTCGTAAACATCTGCTGAATTACAGCTGGGAACACAGATAGAAAAGATTACTTAGACCAAGAGTCAAAAATCTCTTGGAATAATTGCTCCAAGCAAGTAATATATATCTTGGTATAAAATACTTTACTTGAGTTGAATGGGTCCCAAATATTGCCTCAAAAATTATATTTATTTAGTTTGATTCCGAGAAATTTTTGTTTGAAGAACCCCCGTTTTGATGTAAGAGTTACCTATTCCAATCAAAAGTTTCCCATTCTTAGCGTTAAAGTGAAAACTCTTATCAATTCTTATTTAACCCAAGATTATTACCATTTGCGTTAAATATCGCCATTTTCCATTCAAGAACTATCAAAAGTCTTCCTTTAAAATCGCTCGCCACTTTGAACGAAAACAGAGCTTTTAGAATAAGATTAACTCTATCTTCATTCAAGAGTTTTTAAATCTTGAAACCAGTACTGGGGCCAAGAACGTTTCATTCTTGTCTCAAATATTTTTGTTAGGTATTTCATTAAAATTCATTCTTCGACCAAAATCTAGAACCAAAATTCTTACTCGCACCAAGAGCGTAAGCTTTCTTAGCACAAGAACTAGACATTCTTGACTCAAAACTTTTTTAGTATTTATTGTTTCGATTAAAATTTCTTTTCTTTTCTTTCTTCGACCAAGAAAGTTTCACTCTTGGACGGAAAATTTTGTAGATTAATAATATTAGTGCCTTTTTGGTGTTGCTACTATATAAATTTTCCCTGGATCTATTGTAAATTGGACGACCGTCGAAATTGGGCTCATTTGATTCGTCTCGTTGAGAAATTTCGACCTGGGTGATTCCAAGGGTCTGACGACGGAGCCGGGAGGTGGACATGGGAACTATTAGATGAAACCACCCAACTACGTTGAACTTGGGCTCATTTGATTCGTATCGATGAGAAATTCCGACTTGGAACATAGTGATTTCAAGAGTCTGATGATGGAGCCAGAAGGTGGCCATGGGCACTCTAAGATGGAACCACCCAACTACGTCGAACTTGCTCTCGTACGATTCATCTCGGTGAGAAATTTAGACCTGGGTGATTCCAAAGGTCTGATGATGGAGCCGGAAGGTGGCCACGGGAACTCCAAGATGGAACCACCCAATTACGTTGACTGGTGCTCATTTGATTAGTATCGGTAAGAAATTCCGACCTGAAACTTGGTGATTTAGAGGGTCTGATGATGGAGCCCGAAGGTGGCTATGGGAGTTCCATCTTCGAGTTCCCATGACCACCTTCCGGCTCCATCATCAGACCCTTGAAATCACCCAGGTCGGAATTTCTCACGGAGACCAATCAAATTTCAATTACTTGACTGGTTGTCGGTCAGTAAGGTACGATAGTCAGTTAGTACTCAGTTAGGTACGATAACTAGTGAAGCTAAAAAACCATAGCCACAACAAAAAGAAAATAGCGGCCCATACTTCGGCATTTTCAGTCTCGCGTATATCGGACTGCCGTACATTCGGTCAAACGTACGTCGGTCTTTTGACATTCGATATTTCGTACTTCGGTCAACCTCAGCTGAGTCGATGAGCCCAAATTCGACGTAGTTGGGTGGTTCCATCTTAGGGTTCCCATGGCCAAGTTCCGGCTCCATCATTAGATGACCCTTGGAATCTATCAGGTCACAATTTCTGATTGAGGGGAATCGAATGGGCGTAAATTCGATGTAGTAGGTTCAATAGTAAACATAGGTAGGTATACTAGGGAAAAGTTAATAGGTGACTTGACAGCTCTGCAAAATACATATCATAGACAAAAAGATGTAAATTGTATGTATTTGACAGAGCTGTCAAGTCACCTATTAACTTTTCCTTAGTATAATATTATTTGTTATGAAGATGTATAAGTATCTTAGTGTAGATACTCTATGGTCTTATTATTGTCTATGGTGTTGCTATGATAGATTTTGTCAAAAACAATATATCGATTCTATCCATTTCCTACAAGTGTTTATTTTATTTTTCAACACAAATCCTAAACTTAATATTTGTTTATGCGAGTTCATATTATGCGTATTCATGTTTATGCGCATTTATTTAAACGAATTTAAAAAATCGGCAAATGTTAATTAGTTTGGCGGAATCTGAACAATCATATCTGGCCACCCCGAGGGTGTCACTGGCAAGTTGGCAACTGGCAATTCAAATTTTAAGAGTGCACGTCTATTTCTTGTGTCGTAACGGAAAAAACCAGCAAACAGCAAATTTTTGTGAAAATTAACTCCTGAAGTCCTGGACATACTGTTACTGCTTTGAGCCTGAAGTGAAAGCAATGGAATCAGAGGAGGCCACGCTATACTTACTTTCCTCTTTAGTCTAGGCAATAAAGGTTAATTCCTAACATAAATTCCTCAGTCGATGAAACTTTGCAGGATTGTAGTATAGTATGAGACAATACCTGCATAAAAAAATCCAAAAAAGAAACCTAACTGAAGTTGAATCCAGCGGACACTGAAGAAATACAAGGTAAGTTCTCTTCTCCGTGATAGTTAAGCAGTTGAATATGTGTAAAGTAATTAAATTATCATTGCCTATCATCACTACAAAATATAAATTGAAGCCTCATGTTTGTTGTTATCTGTTATCTGCTAACTCCTCCTAAACCACAGAGACTTCAATGTGGTTTTCACTGTTAGGGTTCATTTAATTCATCTTGACCAGCACTTTATACAGTGGATGTCATGATGGAGCTAGGAGTTGCCATAGCATAAGTAGTTGATAATGTTTTTTTTTAAGTTTTTATGAGTACCTATTAGTCTCTAAGGTTATTATTGAGAAGTAATTAAACGGGCAGCAATTATAAAATTTGGTTAGCCACAAAAAATAAGCATTTAAATCATTTGGTCGGCATACAAAGATATTGTTCGCAAATAAAAAAATCAGGCAGCAATCCTTGTTCGGCAAATAATTTTGATAATGGTCAAAAATTTAATCGGAAATATTCAACTTACAATAACATGGGTTTGTATATGTTCTATGTTAGGGGGTTTGGTTTCCGCACTTAGTCCTGAAGATGGGTTTGTATAATAAACATTCAGTCCGCAAAATAGTTATTTGGTCCGCAAAATAACTACTTAGTCAGCAAGATTTCATGATTGAGCAGAGAAAACATGTCGTAAAAAAAATTATACTATAACTACTACTACATTATTACCACTACTACCACCACCACCACTACTGCCACTACCACTACCACTACTACTTGTAATCGTAATAATAATCATACATCATAATCATAAAAGTTGCAACAATAATAATTTTTGCTACTTTTATATGCAGCTCAAAAAAATTTTTTTGGCTTCCCCTCTGAGTGCTTACCAAAATTTTATTAAACAGTAGCAGCTCATTGTAGCTCAAAAATAATTACAGCCATCCAGAATGACATAAATTGCTGATTGGTTTTGTAATGTTTGCTGGCCATGAGTTGCTGACCAATTAGCTATTTCTGCTTACAGATTAAATTTTTCTGCTCACAAAAATACGAATACTCTGCTAACCATTTAAATAACACCCGTTATTATTATGGTTAGGTTAGGTTATATTCCATTCTTCAGTTATCATCACCTAGCCTAACACTAGACTATTTGCAGCCATAATATTTTTGTGTGTTTAAATTAATGCAAGTACTCTTTTATTTTAGGAACATCTGATGATGCACTATGGCTTATGCAAAATGATGAGCCGTGGGACGAGCTTTAGAGAAGTGGGAAAACACATAATATGTGGAGCGACAGAATTCTAAAACCTTGACGGTGTATGAGTACATAGAAAAGTTTCCAATACTCAAAAGCTCCAAAGCTCAAACGCTGGTAAGTAACCACGATGTAGCATCCTTGAGAAATATTTGACCAAGTGTCCTGTTTTTTATACTTAGTATTTTTCTGATAAATCATGACAGAGTAACGTAACACATGTTTTGTTGTTTCAGATATCCTGGGACTTTGAACAAGAGTACCTACAAGAATATAGATAGTGACTTATTAATATACTTTTGATTATTCCTAACAAAATTCAGACTCAACTTTTTCCAAGCCTTGCCACGTGTATGCTTGGATGCGGAGATTTTTTTAGTTTTTTAACCCATAGGTACCCTTCGCCTGCATCCGGGCGTCGCATGGGGCAATTAAGTCTCGGACTACATTGACTCAGAATTCTGTAACGAAATTTTTACCGAAATATTATATTATGTGCAAAAAAAATTTAGGTATGTCGCTTACTCGACGGACTATTCATATTTTCGATATTTTACCGACGATCGAAATACTACATACATTCGTATTTCAGTAGGTATAATCAGTGAAATCGACAGTAGTTTGTTTACTTTAAATGCACAGTAGTTTGTTTACTTTACAAATAAATAAAATTGAATATAAAATAACTTGCATACAGCTTTTTCAATTAATAATTAAGTACCTTACTTTAATATAATAGTTTTAGGACTTAATTTATGAAAGATTCTGATTGTATAGATATTGATTATGCTTTGCTTTTCCATATTTTATTGTTACCTATTGGAACGTTTTTTTTTCTTTCCTATTTCCTATATTCTGTGACGGTTCTTCAGTTTTGCGATATGACTGAATTCAATACCTATGGTTTTCGTTTGTAATTGTACCCGATGTTGATTTGGTTGTTCTTAGTATATAACCAAGAACGACCAAAACAAAATCGTGTACTTTTTCTCCTAAATTAATAATTGCACTCTTTTAGACCAAACTTTTATAAAGTTTAATATAATTAACAGAATCTTTCATATCAAGTAATAGGCTCTTTTCACCCAAACTAACATAAAGTTTAATTGAAGTATCAGAAACTTTCATATTGAACAATAGGTTCTTTTCGCCCAAATTAATATAATGTTTAATTGAAATATGCGAATCTTTTATAAAAAGCATTCGTCTCTTTCATACTAAAGATTCACAATTTTAGGATAAATATTTATCGTATTTCCTGGAAGCAATGCGCAATCTCACAACAAAGCAGAAATATATTTAATTTAAAAGCGCAGTTGTTAGTGTCAAGCATATTAAATACTTCACGTCAAATTTTTTAAATCTTAAACTAAGCTTTAAACCTTAAGGCAAGACACACCAATTATTAAATAAAGAGTCGATAACTCTTCATTCAAGCATTTCTCGTTCTTGCTTTGTTGTTTGAAATGAAGAACGACACAAATTAAATCTAAAATTTTTATTTATTCGGTCCAAGAGCGTAAAAATTTTAGATAAAAGTTTCATGCGCTTTTGTAGAGAGTAATTTATTGTTTGATTTAAATAATAAACTCTGAAATCTTTTCACTCTTGATCCAAGAGATTTACGACTTTCCTCATATACGAATATGAAAAACTCTTGGATCAAGTAATATTACTTGAATTAAGTAATCTTTTCTATCTGTGAAGATATTCATGGTTTGTTGATGATGCTTTCGAATGTTTTTACTCCATACTAAAGGATTTTAGGTCTCAGTTAGTCCCAACTTTTAAAATGAGTAATATTAAATACCCTCCATGGTATATGCCTGCTCTTATAAAAATTATGAAAGAAATACACAAACACTTAAAAAATTCCAAATATCTACAAAAATACATCTGATGAAATGACATTTAAATTACTTTGTCCAAGTCGAAAAGGATTGTTATAAAAATAGTCCAGCTTTATAGAATAGTAGATTATTAACCAAGGGGATAAAGCAGTGTCTTCTGTCGCGGGTGACGATGTAAATCGCGAGCGTAACGAAGGACTCGAGGTTTACTCCCGAGCGTAGCGAGGGTGTTAAAAACTTTAATCACGAACGAAGCGAGGGATTTAAGACGAGTCCTGAGTGTAGCGAGGGATTTAAGTTTACCCAAGACTAAGACAGCTTTATCACCGAGGAAAATACTCTACTTTTCGTACCATTTCCGAAAAAATTAACACAATAATAATATGAGATAAGCATTTATTAAAAATAATGACAATTAAAAGTAAAAGTTAATAGACAAGAAGTACTGATTCCGAAATTGATAGGCTTTTCGTACTTCTCCACGTTGAAAATTCTTCATAAGTTTTTATAGTATATTTTGTATCGAGGGACTAAACGAAGCCATTATATACCAGAGTTAGTTCTTTTTATTTGGATAACAAAATGTAAGGTAAATTTTATATGTTTTCAGATACAATCTTTCGCGGTTGCGGTTAGAGACCGAAGAGGGTGACACAGGGCTCGCCACAAGCCCCTCTGTAGCCCCAGCTTCGCAGACACGCACGCCCTGTTGCGCCGTCGCAGCTTCGCGGCATCCTCGGGAATTAATGCGTCGCTCTGCACTCCTCAGACGCCTGTGGGGTCGCCAACCGGCCAGTTCCTCGTGCGACGTTTGCGAATCGAAAGAGTGCCGATCTCTCGACAGCTCCCATTCGGAACTGCGTCCTCCATGGAGCAGTGTCTCGGCTACTCCAGATCGCTCGCGGTTCATCCCCGATCCACAACTACCACGCGTTGACAATATTCCCACCGAAAGAATGAGAGGAACGCCACACGAACTACTTGAAATCGTAGTATCAGCGAGCTCTCCCCCAATCGTGATGGCCCCAGCATCTCACAGAGAAACTGTTGCCGCAAAACGTAGGCTCGGTCCAGCCGTGGATATTGACCGATACGTGTCCGATGTCCTTGTCGAGAGTTTGAATTCATTGACTGGCCTGCTCGAGAATATGAATGCTTCAATTGGCGATGGTCAGATAAGTATAGTAGAGAAGGAAATAAAAGTAAGGTTGCGGAATACGGGTGTAAACACAATAGTTCATCTTAGCCCGACGTCTAATAACCAAATAATATTTGGAAACGAAGAGCTATATGAACGCGAAACCCGTCCCGTAGCTGAACCGTCATTGTCACCCAAGGCTGTTTTTGAAACTGCGCCTCCAGCTGCATTGCAAAGAATACAGCGACTTTTCAATGATGAAGCGATTAGTTGTGAACCGGAGGAACCACCCCTTATGCACGATGATTTATGTGCAGACGAAGGAGGCGGTAGTGCTGTTGACTCTTGGCGTGCAATTGAATCGCGTTCTGCGGAGGGCAGCGCGCGCTGGGACGGCACAGGCGGTGGTTCACCTAGCACCAGCTTGGTTGACAGTCTTGACGACCCCGACTCGCCTCGCCCGCAGTTTATACGTAAAGCTCCTGTACCGCTTCAACCACCCCTTCCTCCTCCATCTCACCGAGAGAAGAGTGAAGCATTTTTCATACGTATTAAAGACGACAACTGCGAGTGTGAGAAAGACGTTGCTGGCGTAGCGGATAGAATGCCAGATAAAATCAAACGGCGTTTATATCGACGTCACCGTAGGAGGGAGTTGCGCATGGAGAGCGCCAGACGCGCTCGTAGCCGTACTCAGCCTCATGTAGTTCCTGAAATGCGAGCAGAGTGCGCCGCTTTAGTAGAATCATTAGTTGATGAAGCGTTAGTCGGAGCAGCATGTCGTCGTCCAGACTATACTAACGATTCTCTAACGTCCCAATCGACTCATGAGATTTCTAGTAACAGCGAACAATTAGGTGCATCGGGCACTGATTTACCACGAACGGAGCGGGAAAAACGCCGTGTACCGGTAATATTTGCTGCGCAACGCCAACCACAGCTACCGGTGCAGTCTCACGGTATAGATCGGACTCCGCGGCGACTCTATCACAAATCGGAAATACACGACGGTGGAAAGTGTATCGAAATACTGGAAATAGTTGAATATGCCAGTGGTTCCCATGGCTCTTCAGAGACTGCCTCAGATGAAAACGCTGCTACATCTCGTAGTCGCCGCTCACGTATTCCTGTGCCGGTGCCAGGCCGGCGTCCCCGTCGACCAGGCCTGTCACTCCCTGCGCCATCCATCGCACCTGCTGTTACGTCAGCCGCACCTTCTGCCGCGCATCCCACAATTCCTTCAGTGACATCATCAACAGTGCCTCCAAGTGTGCCTCCAGCTTCATCTCCTGTCATCCTACCTCCTGAGCCACGTACCCGCTCTGATTCTCTGCGATTTGAGCGAGTGTTCGAGGCAATTCCAGAAGAGCGGAGCAGCTTAAGCGTGGAGTCCCCTGGCGAAGAAGTTCAGCCCTCTCCAGCTCCCAGTCTCCGCCGACACTCTGCAGCCTCCGGATCGTGGCCAAACGCACCTCGAGTGCCGCCGCCAGGTATCGCGCTCGCCTGTGCACCGTCGCCGCCGCCACACCGCGCAGTGCGCGCTGCCTCCGTATTTGTAGAATAACGCCTGCACGCCTGCTGCACGTCGCGTCCTCTCCTGTTTGGAACGGGGACTTCGTTCGTAGTTTAGCGCATCCTATTCTGTCCAAAAATTATAAAAGCGCACAAATGAATTATTTTTCTAGCATATAATTTATGTTGTACAGGTAACCTTTTTGAGTATGACATCAAATATAATTTTTAGTAAGAAGCAAGCTTTGAAATAAAATTTTAATAATTTGATGTCGTTTCTTTTTATTTACTTACCCAAACTTGAATTCAAAAGGAGGTTCGAGAGAAAAGGGCAGTGAGTGCAAGAGCGGACAGGAAGCGTGCCGCTCCGTCACTACGCAATGCGAGCTTGGCGCTGTGTCCACTCCTAACTCGTCCAGCATTAAATGTAGCACCGAGCCCCTGCAGCGGCGACGTGCCCTTCAACCTGGAGGACCCTCGTTGGCTTTTCGAGAAGCATTGGAGCGACGACTGCATGTGATATCTCCAGTAAAGAGAGAAGATGGTACTGCACGGTTGTTGGGCGGGGGTGATGGCGATGGCAGCTCCTGTGACAGTGAATCAGGTGGCGGACTCCTGTGCGCCTTGGCGCCGCGCTGCTTAGCTGGCGCGCCACCTTTGCGCCGTCGAACGCGTCGTGTTCGCCGGGCTAAGGCACACAAGGCCCAAGCTGTGCCTCCAGTCAATCGCGCAGGTATTCATTTTCATTTTATATTTTATATTATAAAGCTCTATATAAATTAAATAAACTAAAAATTAATAAATACTTGATTTATCTCGATTGGAATAATAAAAAGGGCCATGATACCTAGCTACCTAATATTTTATTTGTTAGAATGCTCTTCTGTTGGTGCAGATGCAAGCACAAGCGCGGCCACTGATGAAGGCGGCTGGTCCTTGACAGTGGCTGGGTCGTGTCGCGCAGCGTTGCCCGCTCGCCTTCATATGCGTCTTCACTTCCCATCAGCACAGTCTTCCCAATCTTCCAATCGTACTACCGCCGATGCCGAAGTCCGCAGTGGGCAAGACACACGTTCTCAGGTAACTCTCCTTATTGGAATGTGAATCTACACGCTGTTTGTGACGCTTGTTACAGATAAATACATATTATAGATTTTCTTTTATAGTATGGTATGCGAATGGATCTGTTGCAGGATTCCGAATGCTCTTGCACGCGCTGCTGGCGTCGTGCCGCCCACCCTTCCCATTCTACTCACCGATCTACGGCTGAACAGGCTCCAGGTACGATTGGCCTCGACTAGTTTCCGTATGATTCGGATATATCAATAAAACACTTACTTCGCTACTCATGGTCTATTTCAGGCTCATCGCAAGCCACATCTCGAGCGTCATTAACAACGCAAGCCGCACTGCCGGCACTCACAGAAACAACTGTACGGCGCCCCGCTTTTACACGCGCTGTATCGTGCGTTTCTACCTGTCCCGTCCCACGGCCACGCCGCATGCGCAAGGTAGAAGAAGAACTTTTGTGGTGGACATAAATTTTTATCCTCAGGCACGTAGTATAATGAGTGTATGTTGTTGTGTTGAGAGGCAGAAGGCGGCGGTTGGGGACTCCCGATCGCTGGTCGACTGCCCGCGTTGCCGCCCCCGGCAGTCGTTACCACGGTCGCCGCCACGTCCATCTCGCACCGGGCCGTCCCCCCGCGACGGTTTCCACGTCGTTTGCGGCACGACCGCGCGCCGATCGCACGTTGATCGAACATATGCACCCACGCCTCTTCCGCTGCCGATGTACGTACTTTTTGAATTTAAATGTTTTATTGCCTACGGAACGATCTCAATGCATATATCTCTTTAAACGGCATATATTTCTACCTTTTTGCTGTCATTCCCTCAGCATGGGAGACGACGGGCTGACAGTGCTCGGGAGTGCTATTATCCCGGAGCGAAAACCGCGCGTGATTTCTATGAGCGAGCGCGACCCGACGCGTCGGTGTCGGTGTGGGCCACGGTGACAACTTTATCACCTAGTAGTCTCAACTCAAGCACTGAGTAATTAATAAATAAACGAAAGTTTTATTAATGAACATCTGGTTCCATAATTAATACCCCTTGTTAGTATCTAGATTTCTTAATAATTTATCTTAAGATTTGTTATTTTGGACTTGACATCTCATATCAAACTGTCCAGGTACAACACACCATTTCGTAACACAGGTCTTGTAACTTAGTACGGTCTCAAGACTCTCACCTATGATTAAAAACCACATTCAAAACCTATTGTAAATAGCTGTAAGTCCTATTGAGAGTAAATAAACACAAAGACAAAAAAAAAAAACCGTGCTGCCAAAATATCCCCCAAAAATCCGGGACATAATAATTGGCACTAACGGATCTTTGTCCCAAAGCTTCAAATTCATAGGTCCGTCCGTGAACAGAAGTTATATATGTCGTAAAAGTGCCTAATAAATAAATAATAGTTGTACTTATAACGATGAAATGATGAAATTAGGTAATCAAAGCGAGACTAGCACTATGTACTTACCGAAATTATAGAGTCCCAAATGGGTCTTAAACAGTTAAGGTACCTAAGTAATGCATCGTAGATGTTACATTCACAAAGACATTCCGATCGTTTTCTTTAGCGAAGATTTACGTTTTACGTTTTTACAAACATCGTGTTTATTTTATGTTAACACCAACAAATACTAACAAAATTGGTAAACATAACATAGGTACTACAACTGATTAAATTAATAGAATCATTTATGAGTCTCAATAAATCTATAGGAGTCATCATAACTGTTCGATTTATGTTAATCACATTTTAGTTCGCTTACAGTCCTTGAAAACATCCTACTACATACTCGTAATATTGTATAACACGAAAGTTTGTGAGTATGTTGATCTTTCACGCAAAAACTACTGAACGGATTTTTTATGAAACTTTACAATTATATAACACATCTATATATATATAAAAATCAATGCCACTTTTCGTTGTTATTTTATAACTCAAGAAAGGGCTCACCTATCCAAACCAAAGGAGACGTTTCATTTTGGGCCTGCACATTGTACACCAGCTTGAAAAATAGAGAAAAATCTAGTAATTATCAGAAAAATATATAAAAAAATCATTTCCATCTATTTTACTTGCACAAAAGTAATTAAACTTCAATGGATCCGCATGATAATTAAAAAAATTAAAAAATAATTTCTATTTTTAATTTCTTAAAACCAATTTCCATGTTATTGTGAATGAGTCCGACAAACATCAAAATAATGTCATTTGTCATTTTACCGGTCAGGTCGCAATTTTTTTTTCGGTCGCCGCGATGCTAGTTTAATGAAAATTAAAGTTAATTGTACAACGACACTAGACAAATATGATCAAAATCATGAATAAAACTATAGTTATTTTATTTATATTTATCTAAAAAACTAGTGTACATGGTGCAGGCCCAGTCTCCATACATTCATTCATGAAACGTCTCCTTTTTAGGCTTTATTTGGACTATTTAGCAGATGATGGTTTATGTGAAGTTTGCTTAAAATCTGTCGAGTGGTTCTTCATTTATCACATTTTTACAGGACAGCGTCTGTCGGGTCAGCTAGTAGGCTATATTTTAATTCCGTATTCCTACGGTAAGGGGAACTACGCGGGTGAAACCGCGGTGCGCTGCTCGTACCTACTCAATAAGATGACCACTTGAACGGCTGAGTCATTCCGATAGAGCATTTCTACTTTCAGAGGTAGATATTTTTGATACTCGTACGTTTTATCTTACGCTTATCGGGAGCGTTGCAAAATACGGTATAGAAAAATCTCACGGGCCCGGGCAGTGCATTATGATGTCAAAAAATAAAAGCAGTGTGAAAATAGAGCGCACTGTATAAATGTGAAGTGTTAGAAGAAGATTTGAATAATGTTCAATTCCTGGAATTTAAAGGTAAGTTTTATCTATAAGAAATTAATTCAGTACTTAGTTACTTTTGAGATGCGGTAGCAAATAGGTAGGTAGTAGGTAGGTACTTATAGTTTTGTGATTGCAGCTAAGGCTTTTGACATCCCAATAACATCTTTGCTTCTTTATAGAGACAATAATATAATGTATTTTTTATTTTGTAGGAATGCTCCTAGTAGCCTTAAGATCCGGCTGCAAATTAGTGTAGGGATCGCGTATATGCTACAAACCAAAATTTTACGCATATTTATGATTAGAAGAATACATACAAATATATATAATATATATTACCAGGGTGCCCTACCGAAATATGGCCGGTAGTATTTTTAATAAAAAAAAATATTGATTTTTGGGACGAAATTTCAATCACTTGTTTTTTTTACTTATAATATCGTCCACTTCACGGCAATATACATAAAGACTCTGAAAAATCAGCAGATTTTTCAGTCTTTATACATAAAGGGGCAATATACATAAAGATATACGCGATCCCTACACTAATTTGCAGCCGGATCTCGTACTATAGGCTCTGCGCTCACTTTGCAAATTACCCGTGAAGTGATTATAACACTGTGTTTGAAGGATGGACTGATGCCGGTGATCCGGGCGCAAGCAAGTACAGTGGGGGTGGCAATGGGACTGAGCAGCTCGTGGCGTGTGCCGCGTGACGCCGTCCAGTACGGAGGCCTGCAGTACGGGCTAGTACTCACTGTGGCCATGATTCTGGTGGCTCTGCCTGTGACGCTGCTCCACCTTACCGTGGGTCAGCTCAGTCAACAGGATGCTGTTGGGATTTGGAGAGCAGTTCCTTTCTTTAAAGGTATTTAACCTTTTTTTTTATATGCAGGTACTACCGGTAACATTTGTTGTTTAGTACGGTCCAAGTATTCCTAGCCTCGCAAAAATAAAAGTCAGAATTACAAAATATATTTTTTCCTCCTTCTATTTAATTCAGGTATCTATTGGCTGGGTGCGAAGTAGGTGGTGGGGGAACCACGAATCGATCGCAGCGCCCATGGTGGCTAAAAAAGGAACTAGGGACGGACGAACTGTCACTTTTTACTAGAGAAACTTACGTATTCGTGCATTCTTAGTGAAAATTAATACTTGAACATGGGTAACGAAACCTGCTGCGTAATCAACTGCAAGAATAATGGCAAAAATAGTGATCGGAAATTCTATAAATTTCCAAGAGCAAGTTGAAAACAAGATCAACGACTTCAATGATCTTTTGTATGGCGTTGATGTCATTGAAGTTTCTCTAATTACACTAGCTTCAATGGTGTGGCTCATTTGATTTTCACATTGTATTTCTTTTACAACTTGCACATGTTGAGCCAAAACTAACTGTTTGCCTTTTGTGGTGGTTTGTGGCTGAAAAACTATATTTTGCGTTATTGTCCGGAATCCAGTTTTTATAATCAATTTGGCAATGTTGAACTGAAAATACACAACAGTCTGCATTATTATCGACAGTACTGCTATAAATAATGGTCTACAAGATACATGAAACGCTCTAGTCGATAAATTTCGTCCATTTCTTTACTTATTTCCCGTGAAGCCATGAGAAAGTCCGTGTAGGCATACTGCCTGAAATTTACTGATTGTAGCATTTTTGATGAATAAAAAGGTCAACATTATTATCGACGCTATAGACTTGCAATATCCAACAGGACCTAAGTAAATAACGTTGTTTCACTGAAATTATTTTTGTGTTTAGGTACTTACTTTTCGTAATGACAGCCAGCCATTTGACATTTCAAAGTCCGCCCTAATTGTCACCAGTAGTTGGCGCTTTAATCGCGCACCCAGCCAATAATAACGTATATAAGTCTAAATGGTGTGGGGTTATTGAAGTATCAGGACCACACTCCCTATAAGCATAAAAAAGTGTTGTCGTGAAGCAACTATATCCAGACACCTAAAGGATTCGAGCGCCTTGACTTTCACAAACACTTATAAAACGTTATTGTGCTATAAACTTTGAAGAATAATATATAATCAATATTAATCACTCTCAATATATCAAACCCATAAAAAGTAAGATGGATCCGGTCTTACTGGGAAGTGCATTTAGGATCCTTTTTTTTTCTTGTTCACAGGAATTGGTTATTTACGACTTTTAATAACATATTCAGGTGCCATTTATACGATGATCTACGTTGCAATGACAGCTATGTATTTTTTTTATACCATGAACAACTCAATACCCCATTGGGAATGTACAGAATTAGAAACAACAACTGTAAGTACCTACTTAATCTGGTAGCAGGTCGTCCGCCATTAATATCCTATTCTATTAATATTATAAAGGCGAAACTTTCTGAGGATCACTGGATGATTGACTCATTCCAGTAAGAAATACTGAACAGATTTTGATTAAATGTTACAGTACAATATCAGAATAACATAGGCAATCGTACAAAAATGTCGCGGGTACAAGATGGGACTACCAGAGAAACATTTGGGTCCTTATGAATTTTCCTTATTATAATATATTATTAAAAATATAGGAATACAAAGGTGTTAATAAAACTCACTCAATTATAACTAAGCAAAACAATAAATCAAAACGATTTCATATTGACGATCAGAAGGTACCTACCTACCTATCTCTCATTTCAGTGATCGCTGTAGTATCTAATAATATCAAGTTATTATTATTTCAGGAATATGACCAAGATTACTTTATTAATACGCCGTTATGCGTGAAGTAAGTTTTTCGTTTACTTTTTTTAATTTTTAAGTAGATTGTGATTAGGTACTTACTTAATTTACAATTATTGTTTTAGTGAAACATTGCTGGGCCCTGTTTCCGAGCAACCGGAGTATTATTTGTCTATGACACTTATTATAGCAGCGTTATGGATTCTATTTCCTTTTGTGTAAGTAGTTAACTAACTACCTACCCTTTTGACTGCAGAGGGTAATGTGTTTATTAGCCTAAGTATACATGTAGGTATGCTGTTCCTTTGTGGAGCACTAGACAAGAAACGCATCAGCCGATATTGATAATTCTTACGTCAATCAATTCGTCTTAATCTTGCGAGTGTCAATAACGACAACACAGTAACCAAATTTCAATATAGCGACCACCGCAGACGCTATATTGTCAAAAAGAAAAATATGAAAGTCGTGGGGTATCATTTAATAGATTTTTGAAAATCATCTGAAGGTTTATCTTACAATATACTAGCGACCCGCCCCGACTTCACACGGGTGCAATGCTTATAAAACCTTCCTCTTGAATCACTCGATCTATTAAAAAAAACCGCATCAAAATCCGTTACGTAGTTTTAAAGATTTAAGCATACAAAGAGACATAAGGACATAAGGACATAGGGATATAGGGACAGTGAAAGCGACTTTGTTTTATACTATCTTATAATATATATAGTAAAGTTACAAAATACCCACTGCTTGCTGCGAGTAAGTAGAGTAGGAATTAAAGACTATCTGATGCACAATCTTACAACAATTTCGTGCAGTCGGAGGCAATATTTAGGTACTTCCTACTTTACTAATAGGTTATGTTACCATATTTTTAAGCATTCAGGTTTTTTATTTTTTTATTGACATTTTTAATGAAATTTATTTATATTATATTATTTACATTAAATATATTTATATTATATATTAATGACTTAATATTAATTAAAGTTTAATTCAATGAACAACTTTACTGTGGTATAACTATTTGGGCTACGAGGAATGTTAACATTAACACAATTTATTTTCAGACTCTATTATCCTGTAAAAATGATGAAACGAATGTTATATGTCTTTGGTCCATTGGTCATAGTTTTTGCTACTGTAATTTTATCTTCCTTTGGCGATAAGAAAGCTCTACGGTTAATCAACAACGGTAGTGACTGGCAAAATTTCTTGGAGCCCTATATTTGGCACATAGCCATAACGCAAGCATTGTGGTCGTCTCAAATAGCGGGAGGATACCTTGTATCCAGTGCTGGCACAATCTACTCAAACACCGATGTTCAACGGTAGGTTAGCTTGAGTTTATTTATGTAGATATTTATTTGTACCAACTGATTAGAAAACCTTAAAATTCTACGAGTACGCATTAAAAAAACTCGAAATTACATAATTTTCTGGGGTTGAATCTTATAATTGTGTTAACAAATTATTAAAATATAATTAAAAATATGTTAGACAGTGAAAGAATATACAATAAAAAAAATAAAAAAATAATCTCAGGCGTTTTATCCCCGAAGGCGTAGGCAGAGGTATTCCATTTCTAGAAATACACTTTTCACGAGTAGGTATATTCGAGGAGTGATAGCTTTTGAAGCCGTTTTGGAATATTTAAAATTGTCGAAATCTGCTTGCTACATCTTTCCTCAATAACTTTATTAACCATTACAGGACCGCCCTGGCATTTGTTGGAACAAATATTGTATCAAATTGGGTTGGCTTGTTGTTCTGGTTCGCCATTAGCGGGGACGGTGAAATGGGCGCAGTGGCTGTCCTGGTGCAGATACGCCAGAACACCGGCGAAATAAACCTCAATACTGCGTGGCCGTTAGTCGCGTTTGCTCTTTTATTTTTCTCAGGAATTCTATCCATGGTATGTAACGAACTGTCAATTTTTAACAGGGCACTTAACTCCTAGTCAAACCATTACTTTTTTATCATCCGTCAAAAAATTATTATACTAGTGGTCCGGGCAGACGGTATCATGCCATAGTATAAACCATCCATGGACCCAATAGAACCTACACATTTTTTTATCAAAATCGGTCCAGCCATTTTCAAGTTTTTGCGAGACCAACGAACGGCAATAGATTTTTATATATAACTGAAAATAATATTAAATTAAAAGTTTATAAAACCCCCGACACAGGTAATACATATAAACACAAACGGATAGACAGATTTTCATGAAACATGGTTGGTTGGGATAAAATTATCCATGACACAAAAAAACGAAACGAAAATCGGTTCATCCGTTTGGGATACCACAGACAGATATACGCAGACAGACACGTTAAACTTAGAGGGGTGTTAAAAAATATAGGTTTATGACGTCATCATTTTTAGTATATAATTGATTGACTTTATTAATTAGAAATTAGCTGTACTAAGTATATCATCTATACTACAGACCAGTATAAATAAAACTGGTCTGTGTTGTGTCTATACATATAATAAAACTCTAACTGAACCGTGTCTGTGGGTAAATAAAATATTTTTCGAAAATTTTAATGGTAGAGTCGATATTTTTAGCATACCTATGTAGAGAATCCTCTAACCTAACCTACTTATTTTTAGCTTACTTTACTATATCCACTTTTCGTCCGTTTCGAACGCGTGGGAGGACAAAAATGGAGAATCTTTTCAGTGGTCAGCTCATTGGTGGGCGCTGCATTGAGTGTGACCGTGTTAATGGGCTCATTACCAGCACTTCACTTGTTAGAAGATATCATGGTGCCATTCCTGGTCAGTGTAACGACTGGCCTCGAAATGACCGCTTTTGTTTTTATATACGGCGAGTACATTATTTTTATCTATACATAAGTATTTCATATTTATTAGGTATTATATAACAAACAGAATGAAGTATTTTTTGGGTTGTCATTATCATGCTGCCCAAACCGCTGAAGTCAGTACTATAAGATTTGACCGTTTATGGTTTGTTATCATTATAATATGACGGGCGCAACCACCAAGAAGGGATTTTTGGTAAAATAGAAAACATGCTGTATGGAAATTAGAGATGTCTGAAGTTCTAATTCGTCTAAAATAAAAAAAATAAACTCATATTAAAAATCCTTTTTAAACTTTTGGTATTAAATTATTAAAAAGGATGGTTCCGTTCTTCAATATTGATTAAAATAATGTTTTATTATATGTTTAGTACGCACGAGTAATACAATTTATTCCCATTTCTATTAAAAATAGTTTATTTATACGGCAACTAATAACAATAACTAAGTTGTATTTAAGCAACGATGTACCTACTGAAAATAATATTGATGTTTTCTTAGGATGGAAGGCACTCATGAAAGACTTGAAATTCTTAACGGGACGCGATCTGGAAAAGTACTGGGTGATGGGATGGAGTGCCATTCCGGGTATTATGGTGGCGTTCTCGGCCTGGTGGGTGGTTATCATCATCATTAACGATTCAGAGGGGACGAGGATACCGTGGGAAGCTATGGCCTTAGCGGTCGTAGCAGGACTGGGGTGCCTTGTCTTCGTAACATTTGCATCAGTGGCCGTAGCAAAGCAAGTCCAGTATGATTTGTTTGGGGTAAGACATCCAAATACCTTCTAGTAAGGATATACCTTAGTAAGAGACGATAGCAAATGCTGATCTTCGAAAATTGTGTGCAATGCGAATTACAGATAATAAAAATGTATTGAGCTACTTTTTACATGCTATGAGCGACCTGCGAATAAAATTTACCTGCATATTTATTACATACCTATTTTTTAGTTATTTTTAAAGATGCGACCTTGTACCTATATCGTTTTGTCGAAACTTGTATACGTGCAGAATTTATGTGATATAGTAATGCTATAGCGATTTGTTTCCTGTTATTCGACTTCCCGGAAGCTAAATCCCCATTGCCTTCCACAGAAAATGAAATCATCATTCAAGCCTTCGCGACACTGGGGACCTCGCGACCCTATTACTCACTACTACTGGCTCACACGGCGTGATGACGAAGCCGGTGGATGCCACTTGCCACGCAATGGGTACTACAGACGCCAGTTGGGACAGTTTTTGGGAGGAGTTACTTCCTCAAATACGAGTATTATGTCTTATGATATTCCGAGAAAAGAGGGGAGCAGTTCACAAGTCAAAATTCGAAACAATTCCGACGACTGGATTTATACAGTGTGTAGAAGGAATTATTTGGAAGAGTTAAATCACAGCTACTTTAAGCAAAAACTTCGTGCCAAATCACTAGATTAGCCAATTAGGTACTCAAACTTAGGTCAAAAGTGCAAAGAGGAAATTATTACGCTAGATAGGTATGTATACTTAGTTTACTTCCAATGGTAAGTACCTACCTGAAAAAAATAAGCATTGAAAAATCAGCAATCGTGACATAAAAATATACTAAGTTTATGACAAATTATACATTTATAAGAAAAAGTTTATTGCGCATTTTTATTTAATAGAAAATATAGTGTTCCCTACTGAGGAGGACCTGCGTCGAAAGAAAATAATGAGGTCTTAGTTGAATTTTCGTGAAAGTTTATGAAAAAGTGACATTTATTTTCTTTAGAGGGGTGTAATATATACCTATATAATATAACCTCCTTGCTGATTTCGGCTATATATACAGTAACCGCAACCGTAACAGATAATCCCCATTATCATGTGCCCTAAGGTGGCTGCAACAGCCAATCTTATTGGTAAACGTGCGCGAACACTGGCGAAACGTGAGGACACCTTCAATATAATTGTAAATTGAGGCCGCCGTATATATTTTATATTTTTTACTATCAAATTACAGAAACAACTGCACACGCATCTAAAATGAGAAATTCGTAATCAAGAACGTAAAAAAGCCGGACATAGTTAGGCTTTTTGATTGCATGTCCGGCCAAAATAAACGGTGTCCATCCTGTCCGGCTTTTGTTAGGCTTTTCACATTTTGCAAGCTAGTAGGTAAAATTTTGACTGATGACTTTATTTAACTCATTAATAATAAAGTACTTTTCACACCACATGCTCGACAAAGCCGGATTATATATCATATAAACGTCACCGAAAGCAAGACATTATATTCCTTGGCTTTAACCGGGCTATAATGTTGTATGGAATTTCATTATAACCCTAAGTCAATAATGTAATTTTCACTTTTCATAATCCTTATTGCTATGACGATAAAGTCTAATTTCGTTTAGCAAAATATAATGCAGTGGTGCAGTCGTGGCCAACTCGATTTTCGAAAACCGAAGCCGCGACCAACTAGATTCGCACGATCTTCAATTGTTAAATCAAGTAGGTACCTAGGTCACGCCGGCAGAAACAAGTTGCTGTATCCATTTTATAGCTTTAACATTTCAAAAAGAATATCGAAAATGTCGAGTGATGAAAGTACTTTGACTCCAGAGTCTATTAAACTAGATGCCATAGGCATTGTCAATAATCTACTACCATGCAATTGCATTTTATTATCTAGCATAAGGTGAGAAAAGTAGAGTATATAACTCGGGAATAAAACTGTTTTTTGTCTTGGGCGCTTAAATCCCTCACTAAACTCAGGACTCAAATCATAACTCCCTCGCTGCGCTCGGGAGTAAAACTGGGAGTCCTTCGTTACGTTCAGGATTCAATGTCGCGCCCGTGACATAAAACAGTGCTTTATTCCCTTGTTGTATAATCTACTATAAACTGATTTATCTTTCGATTTCATTAGAATTTAACAAGATTTATGGTAATAATAAAAAAAGCTAGATTTTACATATATTTTTTTGGTCGTCCCTATTAATACTGAGACACAAAATCCTCAATAACGTAGGTAGGGTGTCCGGGATTTTGACCCAAATGTTTGGCTAAACTGGCTGGTCTGTCCGGCTATTAGGTTTGGCGACCTGGCAACCCTAGTCACATCCAATCTTTCTTTAAAATTTTTAAATAACTGTACCTACATCTGCTGAGGAGAAATCAAACCTCCGTTACAAAATACAACTTGTCATTAGGTATATTCTCTGTAGCAGATATTTACAAGTAATTAAACCTTTTAGTACGTACCTACTAACAGGAATAATTTATGGCGCAATATCGTCAAAACATAATTGGATATGTTCTCATCTCAAAGACAATGGACGAAGGATTTGTAGTGAAACAAAGTACGCTGGTTGGACGTTACGCTACTCTACACTCCTGCCTACGTGACTTATGTTCTTGTTTATTGACCTTCCTTTAGGAAAATGGCACCGGACCGCCTTAACTCCGTTAAGGCTCATCCTTTGTTAGCGCAGATAGATGATAACGTATTCCTATCACATAGGTATGGCGTCACTCCTTAATGGATGTGAAGAAAAGAATTGGTCATACATCACACCACCCATAACATCATAAATAATCGCGTCCCTGGACTGTAGTGATGGGACTCGAATCACATTTGATTCGAATGATGAAGGTGAAAAGTTGATTCGAATGAGATTCAAAGTTGATTCGAATTGCCGAGTTGATTCGAATCATCTCTACAATTCGAATCACATCGATGATTCGAATTAACATTTATGATTAGAATCTTATATTGCGCGGTAAGCTTACCTTAGGTATACCTAGATGAGACCATAGATTTAGATTTTTTTTTGCTACGGATGAGACGGTTAAAATTCGTTCAAGTTTTTTTTGCATTTCTATCAAGATTTTTTCGTTTAAATATATAGGTAATAATTATCCTTTAAAAGTACCTGTAGTGAAAACTAAAAAGTGATGTTAAGTAAGTAAGTAAGTATATTATATTTTTTCGAACTCCGTCCTTAGGTTTTCTTACAAAGTGGTTAATAGAGGTATGTTATTTAATTTTTCAGAAGTAATTTGAACACGTTGACTAGTATATTTTTATCTATTTAACGATTTTATTGATTCGAATCAACGTATAAATTCGTATTGATTCGAATGTATCAATCGATTCGAATCCAAGGTTTATTCGAATCATGATTCGAATTTTTCGCCAAGTTATTCGAATTGATTCGAATCTTAATTTTCGATTCGAGTCCCATCACTACTGGACATGCAGAAAATATACCCTCTCTTAGTTTTAAATTTTTTGTATTTATTCATAAAGTTTATTATGTATTGAAGATCATATTAAAACTCTTAAGCCCAGAAAATGAGACACAATTGATTTTTAACTGTTCTGTTGTGCATTGGAACCGCACGGTGCTTGACTGATTTAATAAAATGATTGAGTTGTTTATGGAATTTCATAATATGCACTTGGGTAGGCAATAGAAAGTTTCGATTTAAATTGCTAATACCTATAATAAAACTGTGTAGGAGTACTACCTATAGTCCTTTAATTTTTTAAATACGTTGGCCATGATAAGATTATTCATAATGCCCGGTCATCGTGAATAGTATTATTATGTTTATTATTAATTAATGACTTTCTAATCTACTTATAATTAGCGATGTTAGAAATTGTTGCAACCATGTCTTAGTAAATAGGGTCGACAGTCTTAGAATGGAATATAAAGCCCCGCGATGTTGGTGATCGCAGTGAAAATTTGTATGCCTTAAGGCCAGAGTGCCAATTAGTGTAACGGCAGGGTGACCCTAGCTCTCAAGGCATTGTCATCTTTTCGAACCTAGGCTATCATGTAAAACCATGCTAAAGGTCACGAAATACTGATTATTTCGATGCCCTTCCCAGATGTGTCACCAGGTAGGTATTCTTAAAAACCGAGAATTAATACCTACCTAATGGTCTTTTAATCATTTGGTCCATGACTCCTTTAAGTTGGTGCGTTTTTCTTAACTTCTTAAAGTAGGTATAGCTTTTAAAACGTAAACGCCTCTTTCCCCTAGATTTAATGAGTAGATTCATCTGTTACTGCTAAACATAGACCTCTACCTATACTTATAAGGACATTGCCATAATCACTACGGGTCGGTGATCGCGATATCAGATACTTATTCAATTCTTAGATGGATATGAGGCTACTGGTGCCTACATATTTGTAATTCTCTCTCTGATACGTAAACGACACCTCGGGTGGCTTTATTAACTCATAATATAATAAAAAAATATATATGGCCGTTTCAAGTCTGAGCATCGAAAGTTCTGAACATCCGATATAAAATTTACCTCGAATAGTTTAAAATGAAATTAATATCAAATCTTTAGAATATTTAGCACAGTCTGCTGTGTGCATATAACATAATGTAAAAGTATGGAATAAAGATAACTGGATTCAAAAACTGGCCATATAACTCTCCGAAGAACAATGCGATATAAGAGAACTTACCTAATACGTCATTATGCAAACCAGATATTCTGATGCGACTGATCACTTAGCGCTACTTGACTTCTGTCACAGCAGCGTACTGTGGACGCGCATTCGAGTTCTACACTGCGTGCGAAGCGGATCGCTCTGCGGTTGTCGGTCGTGCGAGAGTGCACCAGCAGATAAATTTACAATTTAAATAAACGATCCTGGAGCTTAACCGGTGATGTCGAAAGATAGCACCAGGTTGAGCAGGTTAGGCGTATTGGCTCCGGCGGCTTTGTCGGCGTGCATGGATGCGTCAGTCCTAGCGGTCCCAGCAGCCGGTGCTATTGTCTCCACAGTCCTGAGAGAGCTCAGCAAAGCTTTTATGCTGAAGAAGTGAGTATATTCTGTGCAGTTCGCTATGTTATATATTATATATGCAGCTGCGATTGGCAAATTAGGTAGTTTTTATTAAATTTAGGTATCTATTATTATAAAAAACATGTATCTATGTAATGTAAACAATATATGAGTCTTACCCAGAACTGAAAGACAGATTCCATGCGTTTTACAAATATTTTATAACTTTTACTAAACATTGCTACAAAACAACATGGTAACTCAGTCCACACAAACATTTAATAACTAGCTGTTCGGCGCGGTTCCCTTTCCCGTGGTAATACGGGGATGAAGTATAGCTTATATTAAGTTACTCAGGGATATTGTAGCATTCTAGGGGTGTTTTTTTTTAAATTGAACAATTTGTTTTTGAGTTTATTCGACAAATACAAAAATACGAATAGTTCCTTTTTATAATATTAGTGTAGATAATAAAAAAAAGAGAGCAGATTCGTATCTATAGATATTTCTACTTACTTTTTATTATGATCTTAGGTACTGTAAACAAGCGATTACGGACTATTGGCTATTCAAAACGAATCTATAATAATGTTGTGTTTGTTTACCAGCCATTGTATAAAAGTGATAAATTCAAAATATCACCTGAAATAACAGGAGCATGACTACTTACTTGTACACTGCCTGTGTTTCAGTATCGAAAATGCTAATAATTTAAGAAAAATATATTTATACAATATTATTGTAGTTGATACCAGCTGTGGCTTAACCTTGACTTTGTGGCTTTACGAAGTGGTCATAAATGCCTTAGGTATAACGTGATATGACTATAATATTGACCCTAAACAAACAAACAAAATTTTTTCGTCTGTATCTTTGAAACGGTTACGAATCAAAATAACTTCATATTTATTGTAGTGGTGAAGAAATCGTATCTACTGATTATAAAACTTCATTAATTTATTTGGTTAAAATAAAACAGCAATTAGAAAATTTTCCAGAATATAATTCTATATTTAAGTTATTATTTTAAATCAGCTTTATTTACGTATGTTAGGCGGTGTCTAAATATATGTAATTAGCATAGTGCGTGCTTACTACCATACAAATAATAACTAGCCTACCTAATATACATTTTTGGAACATTTCTTTAAAACATTTAGTATGTTTCCATAAAATTAAGATGCAAAGTGGACTATACCCTCAAACTGTGTAAATAGTAGAGTGGGTGATTTCAGAACTAGCATGTGAAAAATCATATGACATAAATTTTCAGAATACGTCACGCCTGCTAATGTCCTTCACTTAGCCTGCAACTGCTACCAGCAAATTACAATATAAAAAACATTCATATTTTTCACATTTCATTTAAGTACGTGTATCCAATAAAGAACACGTAAGAAACGAGAATACCAGCGAATTAAATTTAATTACGAAAATCATGTGATCAGTTTCTATAGCAACCGAGCTCACAAATAAAACTATAACTTCCTAATCGGAAGGCAGTGATAAGTGGGCAGTGGAGGCTGTACGAAACTGTCACAAACACTACGGGCGAGGCCACTGCTCCGAGGGTCACGGCATCTCCACTGCGGAGGTCAATCGAAATAATTTCAGTACAAAATGTACAATAAACTGATAAAAAACTATTCTTACTTCCTAAACCTAAGTCAGATGCTGTCGTTTCACTTGTTCTAGAATTGTAGGAGCTAAGATAAACCTGTGAATCTACGGAGATTTGTTTTATATTTCTGTTTATCCGAATTGCAGTACTTATTCATATAAATTATCTCATTGTTAATATGCAAACATATCGCGTAAACTAGCAATAAATTATTCAGTGCGTTGCCGCTAATTTGCAGTTATATGACCCATTGTTTTCCAATGATGTGCTGTATTTGGCCCAGCTTCATTAAAATTTTAAATCAATGTAGGTATTCACCTGCACAGTATTTTACAAGCTTTTATTTAACTTGCAATGTAGTTATGTATGTAACTATGTATGTTCGTTTTATATGAGTCCGTAAATCTCGCGACGAGTTTTTATTACATAATAAATTGTGTAATGACGTTTTAAGATAATAAAAGTATTAAAGGAAAATTTTATTTTATTTTTAATCGCATTAAAATAAAAGTTTGATTTAAAATTTATTTTTTACTCTTAATTTAAGTATTTGTTTATTGCAGCTAACAAATAAAGCCTAACAAATAACTTGTGTAGGTATTTAGCTTTGTATTGTTATCCATACATTTCATTATATTGAATCAAAACAAGTCTATTTTGATAGTCTATAATATCTAATACACAACATGAAGATAATGTATGATTATGTCGATTCTAATTAATATAACAAATTGGGTAGTTGACAGCATCGAAATTAAATTGCGAGTAGTCATAAATTAAAAAGATTATCCCAAAACACCTCAAATGTATGATTATGTCGATTCTTATTAATATAACAAATTGGGTAGTTGACAGCATCGAAATTAAATTGCGAGTAGTCATAAATTAAAAAGATTATCCCAAAACACCTCAAAATATGTATTTCGATTTTCAATTTACAATTATAGCAAATTTAAAAATAATAAAACAAACAAAAAAAGTACTGCAATTGAGTACTACAAACTATGACGTCACGGTTTGCTATTTCAGTACATTTTCCATAGTAAAATTTCGTTTTGACAGATCGTAAAAAGTAACTGATTTGACTAGGTAGGACACAACCCTATTGCATGCCTCAAATGGCTAAATATAATATAATCAACATTGTTAACAAATTGAAGATAAGTACTTATATTTTTGGCAAATAAATATTTCATTTCATTTCATTTTCAAAACCTTTAATTTTGTGCGACGTTCACGATTTTCTGAGCGACAGAATGTTAATGCATTTATAAATTAATAATATTTTTAACAAGAAGTTAGTAGGTATGCACACTGCATTCCAACCGAAAGTTAAATATGTGAATGTCATGCAGGTTATTACCATATAACCCCGGTTTTATTTTTATGATTCGCCATGATGGTGCATTATCCTAAGTAGTAGAATATACAATAGATAGCTAACTATATAAGTTTGGATATGAATGATCCTAGAAAATAAATAATTTACTCGAGTCAGTAGTTTTTCTTTCTAACACGAGTTAGATAGTGGAAACGAAGCTAAGTAAAAGAAATTTACAAAGTTTTAGTACATTTTATTAAACAGATTAAAATGTATTTCATAGATTAACTAGCTTTTTCGAGCGTCTTTGCCCGCGTTTCGAAATAAAAAGTTGCCTGTGTGTTATTCTGATAGATACTACGAGTAAGTATATAGCTATGTGTACTAAGTACCTATGTATAATTTATTCCACAGAGATGCGCACACCTCTTCTGAAGTATACAGATCCTATTTATATTTTATATCAATCGATCCTTCCCACAGTGCTAAGCCATAGCACACTCTTGTTTGAAAGAAGGTATAGTATGCTTGTAGTACAACTTGTTTGGATGATATTTACATAGGGTTTTTAGAGCAAAGCAGAAGTTGCTAAGTTGTTGCTGAGACATGTTCATGATCTTTCCAATTCATGAACATGTCTGTGGTCAAACTAAGCAACTTTGAACCTAAGACCAGGTCCACGTTATTTCCATCCATCGCAAACTTTCGCGTTTATAATATTAGTAGGATTAATAAGTAACGATCGACACTAATTGTATAGGTACGTAGTTTGGTATTAGTTCTGTTACAGTTCTCTTTATACCACTACAATACGAATCATTTCCAATATTTTATGTACTCAAACGTACTCTCTACTCGTAAGTCTTGATAATAATCAGGACACTGTATTTAAAGCTAATGTTTAGATTAGCCCTAGAACCAAGTTTATTCGTAAGATTCTATCAATCAATTCTAAATGAGAACCCGATGATGACTTGATGACGAAAGAAAATGTAGAAACTGGTTAATGGTCTGTCAGTGAAGTGAGTTTAGTATGCGAACGAAGTCGTGGGCGTTCGCTTCACAATAAAATCATTAAACCAAAATCAATGTACTAATATCTCATTGTTATTGTCTTAAGAAGTAGTCAGTGTCAGATTAACCAGTTAGCCTGAGTAGCAAATGCTACTGGCTCTGTGAATTTAGGAGTTAGCTACGCCCTGGGCGTAAAAGATCAGTCAAGTTGTGGTCAAGGTGGTATCAGGGTATAATATACGCTGTATTATATAGCTATCTTCCAATGAAAATACAGTGGTGTAAAATCAAACAGTTTAATAAAAAAAAAAACTCACGCCTTTTATCCCCAAGGGGGTAGGCAGAGGTATTCCATTACTGGATATATCCACATTTCACGAGATAGATAGACCCCTAAACGTGATAGGTGGTGAGCCCATCGCCGGACCGGGTCTATTTACACATGTCTCCGAATTACTCGTAATTCTGGGACCTGCGGGTTTCCTTACGATGTTTTCCTTCACCGTCGAGCTAGTGATAAATATGTACGTAAGTTTTTAAAAAACACATTGGTACATGTCAGGATTCGAACCCGAGCCTCACTGATTTTCGGCCGGCTCTTTAACCGTAAAGCTATCACTGCTCAAATAATTTTAGCACATATAGCATTATACTGTGGGGGAATGCTGCTGATGTCCAGAGAATATTTATTTTGCAGAAACGAGCCATTCGTGCAATTTATAAAATGGGGTCTAGGATGTCTCTAAAGGAAAAATTCAAGGAAATTAATATACTGACACTGGCGTCACAGTATATTTACGAAAACGTATTGTATGTTAAAAAGAATATATCACTTTACAAAAAAAAATGTGACAGACATTGTATAAACACTAGAAATAAGAATGAACTGGCTGCTTGTGTTAGTCGATTACCTATCTAAAGTTACCAAATCCTTTAAGGGTCAATGTATACGTTTTTACAATAAGATTCCCATTGAGTTACAAAATTTGCCTCTTGACAAATTTAAAATAAAAGTTAAGCAAAAATTACATAAAAAAGGCTACTATAAAATTACAGACTACTTAGTAGACCAACATGCATGGGATTAACCGACTCGACGCTATGTAAGGCTATTAATTATAATTATTATTGTAAACGATATTTATTAGTAAAACATGAGATTAAAAAGAGCTGCCCTTGAGTTTCTTGCTGGCTCTTCTCGGGGTACTGCATTCGGAACCAGCAGCTCGTTGGTGGAGATGGGCTGCTGTTTGCATTTCGCCGTTGTACTGCGAAAACCAATTAAATCAAAAAAAGTAGTTTTGAGAAAAAGGATTTTGAAGTTTCATCAGTAACTAATACACAGTAAAACACGAATCTTAAGACTGACTCCTAGCAATTATAACTCCTTAATTCATCTTTTTTCAGAATCTTCATCCATAACTTGAAAATAGTAGTAATTTGATCAGAAAACTAGGATTAAATCCAAAAGGGGGCCTATTTAATTGGTTTTACCTGAGAAGTCATAATTTGTCATTTTAAGGGGAACTAAGTACTCTGTATAGCCAGAATTATTATTAAAGGCAAGGTTTTTATATAATATAAAACGATATAATATAATACGAGATAAAAATAAAAATGTATTTATATACTTGGTTTTACCTGAAGGTTTAATTGTAAACCTGTTGAATTTAACTTTAATTGGTTAAGAAGATTTTGTTTTTTTATTCAGTAGGGGTTAAATTGAATTAAAGCGAGAAGATTCCGTAGAAATTATGTATCAAATGTCTTTTATGACATGAAAACTCAAAAATAAGTGCAAAAAAATCAAAAAACCCAGACTAAAACCATCAAAATGAAATTAATACATACATAATCTCACGCCATTTTCCTATTGGGGTAGGTAGAGACAATAGACTGCCACTTGCTACGAACCTGGCAGATCTCTCATGCTTCATCCACATCCATCAAACGACTCATGGATCGTCGGTTTCGGGTACTCTTTATTTGGCTTTTCTTCAATACATCGCCGATCTGGTCGATGTAAGTACGCCTAGGTCGCCCTCTACTGACTCACCTATTCACAACACCCTTGTATATTTGTCTCGTTAAGCGCCTTTTATTCATCCTCTCAATATGACCAAACCACCTCAGCATTCCTTTTTCAATCCTTGTCACTATATCGTCTTTCAGGCCGGAACGCTTTCGAATCACACTATTCTTCACTCTATCTGTCAATCGCAATTAATTAATAATAGATGCAATATAATAAGTAATATATAATTGCAAAGAATATCATTATTATAAATTCAATTATTCTTCCTCTGAGGTAGAACTTTCTTCATCAGAAATGGTGTAATCGGGTAAACGATCATTACATGCGTCACCTGTGAACCAGGCATGATACTCATCTAGAATAACACCTTTACAAGTAGGTATCACAAAGCTGTAAGAAATCATTTTTATACGGCTTTGAATTTTTAAATTCAAATTCTTATCCACCTGGTGGTCTGGTTTTTTAGGATCCAAACAAAGGATCTGGTTCACTTTCACTTATTTTGATCAACTAAAATACTAATTTTTAAGGCTAAAATAATGAAACAATCGTTAGAGAGCCTGGGTTAGAATTAATGGAGCCTACACAGACTGATTTAACATCTCCATGGGTGAGACAGAGATGTGTAGCAACCTTCAACCTTTTCATGGATAATCGTTTGATAGATTTGAAAGAGCGAGATTGTGGAGTACGAATGGGAGGGGTAATGGTCAAATGCCTATGTACGCTGATAATCAAGTTATAATTGAACCATCAACGCATGAGTTACAGGACACGGTAACTATCGTGAACAAGGCATTCAAGAGAAAAGGTTCTAAAGTAAAATAATGTAAGCAAGACAAAGTTTATGGTTGTGGAGAAAAATATGGACATTTCTGAGTGAGAAAGTAGAACAGGCGTCAGAGTTTGTGTATTCAGGAAGTAAGTTTAGTAGAGACGGTAATTGTGATAGTGATATTGAAAGGAGGGTGCATGCAAGTAATATGCTAAACGGTGCATTACACGCCTTCATGAAGACCCCGAAAGTGACTAAAAAAGCACACCTTGATTGTTCATGGTGGTGTGTTGGTTCATGTATGTTAGCGAGAGTTAAGTATGGCAGAAGAAGCATGAGAGTCGAATAAATGCAGTAGAAATGCGCTCGCTAAGAAGCATGAGTACGATTGATTGATAGAATGAGGAATAATGTCATCCGAGAGCGTTGTGGATTGAACGAAGATGTAGTGACTAAGATGACAGACAAGCTTAGTGATAAGATTGAAAAAGGATGCTTAGGTGGTTTGGACATATCGCGCGGATGAATGAAAGGCGTCTAACTAGACAAATATGTAAGGGGATTGTGAGTGGCCGAGTCGGCAGAGGGCGACCTAGGCTTACATCGATCAGATCGGCGATGTATTAAAGAAAAGCCAGATAAAAAAAAAGTACCTACCCGAAACCGACGAGCATTTATGAACTGAATGATGGATGTGGATGAGGCGCGAGAGGTGTACCAGGATCGTAGCAGGTGGCGGTTTATTGTCTCTACATACCCCTTCGGGAAAAAGGCGTGAGCATATGTATGTATAAGTATGTAATCGTTAGAAAAAACAGTTCAATAACGACACCATGCGGCACTCATCAGTACGAATGCGTTACGCGGATATAATCGTTTTTCCCTGTAGGCATTTTAAACGACTTCACTTTATTAACCCTCAGTGAAAACCAAGTATCGTGATGTACAGGTTTTTAATACTGGAGAATACTTTCGTTTGCATGACTTATCTTGTCAAGGAAAACAGTTTATGTCTTTGTAATTGTTTGTACCTGGATAAATTATCACATTTAGATGGCTTAAATGTTAAAAAGTGATTCTTTCTGAGGAAATTCCCTGTCATCTAGAATTCTATTTATCGTAGTAAAACAGATTACCTCGTTTTAATGTTAATTCCTTGCCTAAAAGTTATTTAAGTGCAAAATTAAACCAGCATATTCTTGTTTACCAGAAGCAAAATGTCTAAGAGTTAGATTTAATTGTTTTTCCCATTCTCGAACTCGGAAACTATACTACTTAGCAGATATCCGGTTTAACCAGAAGACAGAACTCGAAAAATTGAATAGGTATGTGCAAAAATCTCATTTTTACATTAAATCGATTTAATTGGTTTTCGCAGTATAACGGCGATTTAGCCAATCTTCATGGACGAGTTTCGAGTGCCTTGTTATTATAAAATATTGACGTTTCTAAGTGTATATTTTAATACCAATAGAAAATAAACGATTTTGAATTTTTTTTTTTAATATAGCTAAAAGTGAGCTCGGGTTATAGGTACCACTCTACATTATGTGTCCCAAGTTAAAACACCACGAACCATACAGAGGAATCATCAAATTTGCTCACCTTTTTGGATTTCGTTCCCAAAGAGTGAAAGAAAACCGCCTAATCCTCCGCTGTCGGTCCGTCAGTGGGCAGTATTTCATGAATCTTAATAGGTAAACAGTTAAATTTCACAAAATATGTCAAAAATAAAATAAAAAAAATAACAAATTAAAGGGGGACCATAACAATAGATGTGTTTTTTCATTGTACGGAGGCACAGAACCATGTGTATGCGAGTCCAGCTAACTAACTAGCACTTGGCCGATTTTATTATTGCAAGTGTTAAATTAATGAACTAATGTCGGTAGTTGAAATCGTCCCTACGGTTAAATGTTATGTTACTGTTTTTCCAGATGGTTCCACGGCATGATGTCTGCGAAAGAGGCGGAAAACCTCATGATGGAGAAAGGCAAGAGTGGCTCGTTTCTTGTGCGGGAGTCGCAGACGCGGCCTGGCGAGTACGTTCTGTCGGTGCGCGTGCGCAGCCGTGTCAGTCACGTCATGATTCACCGTCAAGTAAGAATTTTCTACAAGACTAGCTTTTACCCGCTGCTTCGTTGCGTCGTGCTCGCGTACGTTTATTTCACCTCCTTAGGGGTTAAATTTTGCAAGATCCTTTCTTAGTGAATGCCTACACTGTACCTATAAGCTATCTACAAAATTTGTATGTGCAAAATTTCAAGTCTCTAGACCCAGCGGTTTAGGCTGTGCGTTGTATATAACCAATCAGTCAGTCACTATCATTTTATATATATGTTACCGGCAATTTGTATAATCCGGTATTATATATAATCCCTAGGGAATATATATAATGCCTAAAATGTGCAGATAATGTATGAAATATTATTTATTTCATACTCTCCCTAGGTATTATATATAATACCCAGTGCGCAGCCGGTAATGTATCGAATGAGTTCATGTTTTCAATGTTTTAATATTTCCCTGCACAGGAAAGAATAAATAAATATTTTTGAGTACTAAATTTTGAGTACCTACTCAACTTTGCAATAAACATTCTTATTTTTTTAATTAATTATTGAATTAATTAATTACCCACTTCTTATTTATGACATTATTTTTAACAATTTAAAGAGCAGTGATAGCCTTACGGTTAAAGAGCCTGCTTTACATGATGATAATCAGTGAGGCTCGGTTTCACATCCTGGCATGTACCAATGATAGTTATTCAAAACTAACGTACATATTCATCACTAGCTCAACGGTGAAGGAATTACTTTGTGAGGAAACCCGCAGATCTCTGAATTAATTCTGAGGCATGTGTAACAGACCGGCGCGCGGCGTATTCACGGATATTCGACTAATCTGTCGAAAGGTTTCGAGATGGGCTATTCACAGATGTCATATTTGACATAAAGATTCGACACATTTTTCGCTTCCGAGTCGAATATCGAATCTCCGTTAATACGCCCGCCGGTCACGTTTAGGGTTCAAATATTCTCGTAAAAAGTGGGTTTTTCCAGAGACGGAATACCAGATGTATTCCATCTCTGGAAAAACCCACTTTTTATATCTATCCCATCTATCTAGAGATAAAAAGCGTGAGATTATTTATTAATTTATTATTTTATTTTTGAACAACTTTCACTATGCCCCCGACAGACCAAATTTATTTTTCACTTTACCATACAAATCAGCTGAGCGCTGGGAACAAAATGTACTGAGATGAGAAAAATAAAGTTCCTCTTATCAAGTTGGTCCTATAGTGAATGTTGTTCCGAATAATGTTTCTAACAACCCACTTTCGGCTTGTAAACCTCTTTTTGTTACCCACTACAGTTACAAAGATGTAGGTACTCTACTTTTTTGAGGATTATTTTAAAGAATAATTTATTGATTAAATAAAGGCTCATTAATTTACTCATCGAGACTTAATCATCCTGCAAAAAATGCCAACCCATTACTAAGGATTATTTTTGAGGAGCAGCATAATAGGTAATTTAAGTCAATTTTGAGCAAACCAATGAACGATGTGCTTTCATTAGTCCGTCATTTCATACGTAGGTAGGTACTTACATAACATTGATAAATAATACAGACCAAAATCTATTTATTTTATACATTGCCGGTGGCCAAGTAGGTATTCTATAGGTATAATCCCGGGGCAATATATTACCTAGGTAGAGTATGTAATCTACATTAATATTAATAATATTTCATATATTGCCTGAACGCCCCAGGTATTACATATATTGCCTAGGGATTATATATAATACCTGCATTATACAGATTGCCGGTAACATATATACCTATAAAATTATTTATAAGATTTATACTTCATCAAAGTTTTGCAAAAGGCTGATGACCGGTGTCAGTAGCATGGTTGGGTAGATGCAAGAGCGAATTCCATACTATAAACTATTTACGAAGTACCTACATAAACACATAGGTATTACATTAATATGTAAAGCTATTCCACAACTCATTCCACTTATGTGCTCAGGAATATTTTCTCGACTAGTGGATAAGAATCACTGCGAGCATGATGTTAAATTCGTTTCGCAAAGACGAAAATCAAATATTATCAAGTATTTTGGTAGCTCTACGTAATATTGAGTATTATGACTGTAATGTTCTTGTTTCAAGTGTAGAGTCGAGCTGTACGTAGATTTAAGTAGGCCTTTTCATAATGTTTAATTAAATAGTCTTACACTTGCTCATAAAGAGGCACTATTGGCACATAATGACACCTGTAATCAAAATGTGACTTTTTTATTGCTATTAGTTTTAGATTTTTTTTTCAATTTTGTTGGTTGAATCGCTTTGTTCTTAAAACAGTTTCGATACAAAAAAGATCGTGTTCAATAGTAAAAATAAACTAATGTAGGTACCTATTGCTTGCTCATTTCATGCAACTTCGTATGTAAATAGATAATTTCAACTTGTACGTGTCTAATAAACAAAACTTTTACTCAAATATAACTTTGGTTTTCTCTGTAAAAACTAGGTAAAAAATTTTATAACACATTTGCTCGTAAAAGGTGTCTTATTTCACCAATTTTAATATCGTTACCTATCTCATTACGCCCAAGTGCGGTAAGTGGAAAGTAAAACGCACGGTTTATCGAGATGCTCCGTCTTAAAACGAACGGTACTTTTTAAAATCTCAGCAAAGAGTTTTTATGTCAAAAAAGTTGTCAACATTTTATGATTAAAATTAACTTTGGGAGATAAAATATAATAAAGAAATATTTATGTACATGATTATTTTATTTTATTAATTTTGACAGTAAATTACAACCAATTAATCTGTAACAAAAACACAAAAATATTAATTTACTTTATTTTATTAGTTATACTGGCTGTTTTTGGTGCCTTTGCCTAAAAAAAAATGCTGATGCGCGCCGCGCGTTTTTTCTTAACGCTGTATTGTTTTTATTCGTTTACCATAGTCGGAGTTTTATTTTATTTCCTCTCAAATGTGTTATAAAACGTCGTATGACATACGTGCGCTTTGACAATTACAGCCTCTGCTTACTTGTAGCCCTCGCCTACGGCTCGGGCTAGCAATATCGCCTCGGCTGTAATTTTCAACCTACCGCACTTATATCATAATGTACTATTAATTCCCCATTTTGTACGTGGCTAAAACGCTATCGGGGACAAAAAAAAAAGAAACCTCATTCTTTTATATATTATATTCTATGGCCGATTGCCATTGTTAGATGCGCGCGCATAGGAAAACTAATTAATTTTTCCGCCTTTGCGAAAAATAATTTTGAAATGATTTTTTGGTATTATTTTCTTCACAAGTGTGTTGAAAAACGTCGTATGCTACACGAGTGTATTGATGATTACCGTCCTCGGCTCTCTTAATTCCCGAGCTGGTAATCACCAACATTACACACTTATACCATAATGTCATTGTTTTAGTTGTAGTATCTGGGTACCTAATTTATTAAAATGTGCTTGACCTAGAGCAAACTAAGCTCATAAGAGGTTTTTCTTAAAAAAACTTTACCTATACCTATTCTTAGATAATAGATAAGTTACTAGTATTGTTTGACGGGCCTGTTGGGTCAGTTGGTAGTGACCCTGCCTTCTGAGTCGAAGGTCGCGGGTTCGATCCCCGCTCGGGGCCGACATTTGTGTGCATGAACATGTCTGTTGGCTTCGTGTCTGGTCGTTTAATATTTATTTAAGTATGTTTATCAATTGTTTAATACCCATAGAACAGGGTCTTCCTAGTTTGTGACTAAATAACCGTGTTTGAATTGTGTCCCACAATTTATTATTATTATTGTACTTACTAACTAGTATAATAAACAAACCTTTTCGTTTTTTACGAAGAAATATGGGAATCTGAACATTACAGCATAATCTTGGGAAATTGTATGACTAATCAATGTAATAAATACTATGTATTTATTATTATACGAATAAAATACGAATAACGAAGTACCGCAACATTGATATTTAATTAGGAATTTTTTGTTAATTAGAATGTCACACTTTATGAGTCTGACATAATACCTTGTAATAAAAGCCTTAATAAAAAGCTGATTGGAAAAAAAGTAAAAATACTTTTATAGGATAACGATACAAATGTAGTCATCATCATCAACCCGTAGGTAGATACCTAATAGCCCTCTACTAAGCTTTGGATCTTTCCTCACGCATGCGCATGAGAAAATGTTTTCTTTTAATATGTGTTACGACTAGAGGATTCGATCCCGGTCGATTTTTCTAATCCCGGGATTTCGGGATTATCTAAAGTTAATCCCGGGATCCCGGGATAGTCCCGGGATTGTATTGGTAATGGAAAGTGGTAATAAAAAGACAGTAAAACATATAAAAATAAATTTTTCATATCTCCGGGCGGAAAGCATGCAAAGCATGAGAGCAGTGATAGCCCGGACGGTTAAAGAGCCGGCCGAAAATCAGTGAGGCTCGGGTTCAAATCCTGGCATGTACCAATGAGTTTTTCAAAACTTACGTACATATTTATCACTAGCTCGACGGTGAAGGAAAACATCGTGAGGAAACCCACAGGTCTCAGAATTAATTCTGAGACATGTGTAAACAGACCCGGTCCGGCGATGGGCTCACCACCTATCACGTTTAGGGGTCCAATATATCTCGTGAATTGTGGGTATATCCAGTAATGGAATACCTCTGCCTACCCCCTCGGGGATAAAAAAGGCGTGAGATTATATTATTATTATTATATCCGGGCGGAAAGCGTCAACATTCGGCCTTAACGAAATTGCCGCTTTTCGCTTCTGTCAATAAGAAAGCCTTGTGAGGACATAGAATATTTAAGTTTTAAATCTTTAAAAAGGCGGTTAAACAAAATTATACTTTTTTCTTATAAAATAAACAAACTGAGCCTAGTTTGTTTTGTAAATAATTTATGAAACTAAAAATAAACTTCAAAAAATCTACTGCTTTAGACTTATTTAGATAAACTATAAAAAATATGCTAAGGAGATCAATGTTTATAGGTACTGTAATGTAAATGTATCAATCCCGAAAATCCCGGGATTCATTAAATTTGATCCCGAAATTTTCGGGACTAAAATATGACCGGGATCCCGAGATCCAGGATCCCGGGATCGAATCCTCTAGTTACGACGTATCAGAGTAGGTCGTTAAGTATTTTTCCTCCTCTTACTTAAATGTTAGAACAACATTGGCCGGGTCTGCGAGATTTGATTATATAAGAAAGTGCACTGCACTATGACTACATAATAAAATATGCAGCCTCAAGGAAATAACCGATCAGCTGCAATTTGGCATAAGTACTTATGAAAATAAAAATAAACTCAAGCCTTTTATCCCGAAGGGGGTAGGCAGAGATATTCCATTTCTGGAAATACCCACTTTTCACGAGTATATTCGACTCTGGTACCTAGGTACGTATGTACTCGTAAGTTCGGTGACAATGCAATATTATGGTAAGCTGATCTGACGATGGAGCCAGGAGGTGGGTATTGCAACTCCTCAATGGCTACTCGTAAACCCCTCGAGTTTGGGCTCAGTTGATTCTTTATGACGCGTGCCAAACATGCAAAAACTTGTTTGTTTTCATGAACTAAGACAATTATATCTACATTACTTATTTCATTTCACTTTTCTAGTGGCTTTTAAATTATCTAGAAAGGAGCGGTATAGTTGTGGGTAGATAGGACTATATACCTACATACTCGTAGGCTGATAATTATGAGATTCACTTAAAAATGTTGTCGGCTTTGGTTTGCTTCCCTTCTTTTATTTTTGGTTTTAACTTAAGAGCTGTAATTTGTCATGATGTAGGTATGCATATGTTTTGGTTTAGTGGCTTGATACATAGATTTCGAATTTTTATCCTAAGTATATCTGTGGCTTAATCTACCAATGTCTATTTTATATTGAACTTTATTGTCACTTTCTATTTTGTGCATCTTATTATCCTTATAAATAAAAATAAAATTTAAATAAATAAAATATTTGTAATTCCTTGTAAACGTCAATAACCTATAATAACCAAGATACCTAAGAATAGTTTTAAACAAGTGATTGCCGCGGTTACATATACCTATGACAGGTAGGTATATTAATCTTTTAGGTACGGTTTAGGTACTTATTAAAGACCACTTCCCAATATGTCAGTTTCCCAGAAGGTCCGTTTACAAAACGACCGTTTAAATTCCTACCTACTTGCTACTACTACTAGTACTACTCGAACTTTGTATAATAATAACAATGAATACCTACAAAGCACTTAGTCTTATTAAGTTCACGAGGAATGGAGATCGCCCCATATATGGCATGGCTGGTCGTCATGTTGTTCTTACACAAATGTTTTACTTGCAAAAAACGATACAAAACGCGATAGGTACATACTTAATCAATTCACCGCCCGCAGAGGTTTAAAATTGTTTTTGCCAGACCAATGTGCTCATTAACTATAATAAATAGTGTCCTTCACCATCCCATCATCCCACGCCATGTAGGTATTTTATACTTAGTTTACTTCAGAATCTAAACTCGGGGAATAGTTTGTACCTACCTAAATGCTAAGTCTAGATAAGCTAAGCAAATTGAGATTAGTCGCTAAGCAAATTGAATTCCCCAACAATATATTTATATACATAATATATGTAGTATGACATACTAACTAACCTGGCAGCGGCGTTGCCCGCCTGATCTATTACTCTCGTTTGTTTAGGTTTTATATTTAGGGTTTCGTACCTTAAAAGAAAAGGGAACCCTAATAGGATCAAGTTGATGTCTATCTGTCCAGACTTAGTAGCAATACGAAAGGAAAAAATCCAAGATTCGTTTTGTAGTTATAAAGTAGGTAAGTATTACCACAAAAATAAATTGCTGTTACAAACTTCAATTTGCAGTTGGTGGTGGTTATGTCGATATTTGGGGACAAGACTATTCCAACGGCAAAGTGAAAATATGTTTGTCACTCAATCCAGTTTATCTTTTCATTTAGCAGTGTTTTCATCAGGGCCGTCCTTAACCTATGGTACGGTCCTGGGCACATTATGATATTGGCCTAGCCTGGCTATGACCTCCTATGGCCATGTTAATTGTATTTATAACAGTAAATGATGTAAGAAATGACTGTGTTTGTAAGCTAAATGAAAGATTTAGTGATTTCGATGAAAAATTTTAATGAGTCAAAATAAATGTTTAAGGGTATGGATTACGGAACCCTTCGTGCGCGAGTCCGACTTGCACTTGGCCGGTTTTATTTATATGTAGATATCCTGGGTGTCATCTATGTACCTAAACCTACTAAGCTTACGTAATTATTACGATACAATACCACATAAAAAATTGTTTGACAATACTGAATCAGTCTATAGCTTCGTACCTAGATTGTGATATCGACTCCTACCTTCATTGTGAGATGACATTTATGATGTCGATGGTCCGCTTCGGCCACACTAATTTCGGTGTTCAATTATAGTATTTAAGTAGGTACGTGGTATTTACACCGGTCTCGTGGAGGTCGGAAACAGCCTCGGTAGAGGTCATCAACATTATTCACTACCGACTGACCCACTTTCGGTAATCTTATCGATTCTTCTACGGCAGTAAACTATTTAATTTTATCAGCTTTATCTTCACTGACTGACACTTGTCCTATGCTGGCATTGCGCAAGTAATGGAAAGTATCTACCTACCCAGATTAAAATACGCTCTCTACGCACAATGACCAGTTGATCTTAGGTAGGTATACAAAGACGCTTGAAGAAAATGTATGGGTTTTTTTAACCTCTTTGTTAGGTTTGTTATACAGTCAAGAGCACGTGGAGCTTGAAACATTGGACTTTGTAACGTTCATAATACGATATTAATAAGGCGATTGCCTTAAAGGTCAGACTCACACTACAAGCTTCATGTGCTCTTGACTGTACCTATTAGACAAGCCAATATTTTTAGTAAAGACAATCTCATAATTTTACTCATTCAAACGCATCCGAAAGACTCATCTAATTCGGATGCCTCATTTAATATGCAAAAGTTTTATAGTTCGAAGAAAATATGGTGATTTACTTGAACTCTGTATTTTATAGCCTTATAAAGCGATGCGAAGCGATGTTCGTCAACATAGTGAACAATCAATATAAGAAAAATATAACCGAAGAAAATATTTAAATTTCTCGCAAAAGTCAAATTAAACGTTAAGTTAAATGGTAACCAAATGCACTTTGACGCTTTCGGATATTCAAAGATTGTCTTACATAGTAGGATTGCTGTCCATCTCAGTTACTACAACCTACCTAAGCCTAACTCTTCGTTAGAATCCAGCAGAGACTATTATAGATTATTCTGAATTACTTACTTAGATAGTAGGTACTCAAATTCCCAAAACAGGTGTCGTCGGCTGAATGAAAGGCAAGCAAAATACCTGTGCCAGTATTGCTTTAAAGGCACGCGCGTGACGCCGCTGCATGTATCTATCTATAGGTATAGGTACTAACTCTGGGAAAATGTAAATAACCTTTGGAAGTCAATAGGGATTGCGTGACTACTTACTTCTGTGTGAATTTTTAGCTTTAAAACAATTTAGTGTTTAATATGAGTAAAATATATAGATCCAAAAACCAACATTCGGTAATTTTTTTACACTTTTTATTTAAAGGTTAATTTAAAGCTGAAGGCAATTTTATTTTGTTATGTTCTCCTCAACACATTATTCCATTCACTAAATATACTTTACAGGATAACAAGTATGACGTGGGCAGTGGCGAGCAATTCGACGATCTGGTGGGGCTGATAGAGCACTGCAGGTCTTACCCGATGGTGGAGAACTCGGGAGACGTACTGCGTTTATTGCAACCCGTTAGCGGCACCCGACTACGCGCGCACGACATCAACAAAAAAGTGCAGCAACTGCAGGTCTGATTCAACTTTATCACCATCGACCTACCGACCACTTTTGTAGATAACATGTTAAAATGACAGCTTCATAAGGTGTTGGCATTATTGGCAAACAGGGGTGTCCGCGTTGATTTTCGGGTATTCTTCAACAAACCCTAGGTACCCCTTTTTCAATACAGGGTACAAAAGCGGAACAAAAAATACTGCTATTATTTAGTTACTAAGTTAATTATGCTGGACGGAGGTCCGCCATCCTTAGCATACACAAGTCTACGTGATGTTATTTGACAGGTAGAATGACATGGTGTCGCCTGTGTTGAAGAAAAAACAATTTGTATCATTAAATGAATAATAAGTTTCTAGGCTCGTGCCCCTTGTGTTTGCTAGGATCACTAGCAGACATTCCTTGGTTGAAACAATACTACTCACTTGCTTTCAATAAGAAAAAAATGTTTTTTAAGTTTTTTTCCACTTAGCTTATTCCAAATATTGAAAAATATCTAGTTATGTAGGTAAATATATTAACTTATTTTGTAAACAGTAAATTAACTTCATTACAGGAAATGGAAGACAAATTAGAAAATCAGACTGGTTTCGACGGTGAGTTCCAAACCTTAAAGATGCTGGAAGACAGATGCGGTTTCTCCACGAACGAAGGAACAAGACCAGAAAACGCAAACAAGAATCGATATCGGAACATATTACCTTGTGAGTGTATACCTACTTACTTATTAATGTTTGTTGTTAGTAATGTAGGTTCATAATCCATGATACTCGTAGCATAGGTAGGTACCTACTTACTACCGCAATTCCGCGTCGGTATGGTGGTTAAATCATCATCATCATCAACCCGTAACAGCCCAACAATTTAACGTGCCTTCCGAAGCGCTCATGATATAAATGCCACTAGGCGGTCACCCATTTACTGACTGACCACACCCAACTTTGCTTAACCAGTGTGATCGTTACAAACACACTGGTACCACAGAGCTACGAGCGCTGTTGGTTAAATGATTGCTTCATATTTACCTACAATAACGTCGTGTCGTGTGTAACACCATTCCATTTCATCCGAGCCATTCATTCATTCATAGTCGCATCAAAAGTATACGAAGTCATCCGGAAGGGTTTGTAAGTTACTTTCAAGCGAGTTTATCTCCTTCTGAGTTCTGGACATAAATAATAAAGGACAAGTTTTTATTGGTACTTTCGGGCCGAGCTGGGCGAGCCGTTCATAGAAAATACCGGGTATGACCAGAATGTATGGGCATAGGCTCTAAACTTGACAGCTCTGAAGTTACGCAAATGCATATTTTAGCGACCATTTAGCGGTATAGGGCGGTTTGCGCAGGCGGAGCCTATGTTCAAAGTTAAAACGGTCGTACAGTACTTGCTCGAAGATTTTTTGTTTTTAAAGCGGGCCTGTCATCTTGACGCTCACCTTTATACTCGCAGATGTGAATTGTAGAGTGTTGTCTGGTCTAAATCCTGTCTTCGTCTTAGACGGCTTGACCCCCTCGCTTCACTCAGGACTCCAAAACCCCTTTTAAAGCTTAGGGTCCCATATGCTGCCTGTGATGTAAGGAACTGCTTTAGCCCCATAGTGCGGAATTTACAATTAGAAAATATTATGATAAAATTATTTCAGACGATCAGACCCGCGTGGTGCTGCGCAGGCGCGGCGATCGGCCCTCCAGCGACTATATCAACGCAAATTACATCCGGTCGTCACTCCTGTGCGACTCGAACAGCTCCGTACAGTCGTCAAACGAAAGCCTTAACAGCATACATTGTAAGAAGTATACCTACCTACACCTAGGTATTAATCTACATTTCCAATCCAATCTGTTGAATCCTGACATCGTCTTAAGTGTTTTTTAAAAATTCGTCCCTTACAAAGGCTATATTGAACAACTCCTTGGTGTTGTAGTGTTTTGAAAATTACTTAATACGTAAGTAGATAAATAACGGGAATGCCGTCGCGATATGGGGCGGGTGCTTTTTTATGTTTGAGTTTGTACGCAACCTGTGCCACAGAAAGCGACCTCTTTCCTTTCTTTCACGCCTCAGTAGGTTTACCTATTGAGTTATTTTTCCGTGATCCTTCTTCCTAGATAGACCTCTAGTAGGTAGTATCTACTTACATTGGATAGGTACCTACTCTATCAGCATTCACGGAACATTCTTTAAAGAAATAGTTCCTGTTTCAAAAAAATATTAAGTTTGATATCACCTGTTTAACCCTTATAAAATCCCCGTTCTGAATCGTAATTTAAGGTATTTTTTACCATAGCCATTTTTTTATTATAAACCAAATAACAACAAACAAGCATATTTGTGTTTATTAGGCAAAACAAAGGAAAAGCTGTCATGGTGTTCCTACTACATTTTTGATTTTCCAATTTCAGCTTTAATTCTACGTAATGAACCTAAAAAAGTCCCAGTCGTATCTAAATCATTGTCTGACGATGCACTCACTGAAGTCAAAAGGTATATGGATCTGGAGAAACTTAACGGAAATTTGTGTCACGATTCAGGTACCTACACAATATTTAATTAGGAGGATTCTTCTGTTACGTGTTCATTTAGAAAAAAATTATGTACCTACATAAAAAAATACAAGCTTTTATTTAGCTTGCAATGTATGGTAGGTACGGGTGGAATATTACAACTCAATTTTGAAGCAGATGTCTTCAACCGATTGAGCTAAAATTTGGCATACTTATGTAAGTTCGGTGACCGTGCAATATTAATGGTACCACCGAGCTGATCTGATGATAGAACCAGGAGGTGGATATCGCAACTACTCAATGGATAGGTACTCGTTAAAACTAAGCGTGCCATACCTACATACATACAAAAGCTTGTTTTTGTTTGTTTTCATAAACTATATTTTTTTACTTATTATTAATTTTTTATAGTAAAACACAAAGTATACATCGCTACTCAAGGTTGCCTTTCAAATACAACAGATGACTTTTGGCGGATGATATGGCAGGAGGACGTGAGAGTTATAGCTATGATAACCAACGAAGTTGAAAAAGGAAAGGTGCTTATTGTTTTCTACTTAAATATAAACAAACCTAACTATATTATCTGGAGGCACGCGGCTTATCAAAGAGCGTGTGATCACAGACGGATCGTTCCATGTATGGGCGTCAATTTTGTTGCGACGGATCGTACAGACGGATCTCACAGACGGATCGTTCCGTGTATGTGGCCCTTTAGACAATGACTAAGATGACCAAAGCACGGGCAGTTATCTCTGTCAAAGGATCAGCCTAGCTAATCAGAGATTGCGGCCAGTGTTCTAGGCACATCCATGTATGTGCCTAGAACACTGGCCGCATATTCTCTTAGGAGGATAAATTCTATTTGTAAATAATAGTACATTATGGTACAAGTGAGTAAAGTTGGTGATTACCGCTGAGGCGCCATTGAGACCCGAGCCGTAGGCGAGGGTCATAAGAGAGCCGAGGACGGTAATCATCAATACACACGTGTATCATACGACGTTTTTCAACACACTTGTGAATAAATAATACTAAAAAATCATTTTAAAATAATCATTCGCAATGGCGGGGAAAATTAATTGGTTTTCCAATTTTTTATTTATATAATTTGGAAAAGGCAAAAGGATCTAGGCCCATACAGCCTCGTTTTCCTATGCGCTCGCATCTTACAATGGCGATCGGCCATGGACTAAAAAAATTAGGTTTCTTTTTCTTTGGTTTGTCGTGGATAGCGTTTTAGCCACGTACAAAATGGGGTATTTAAAGTTTTTACAGAGAAAACCAAAGTTATATTTGAGTGAAAGTTTTGTTTATTAAACACGTACAAGTTGAAATGATCTATTTAAATACGAAGTTGCATGAAATGAGCAAGCCATATTTGTGTATTAATTTATTAGTACGATTGAATACGATCTTTTTTGTATCGAAACTTTTTTAAGAACAAAGCAACTCTAGCAACAAAATTGAAAAAAAAAATCTATAACTCACTAGTGAATAATAGCAAACAAAAAGTCTCAGTTTGATTATAGGTGTCATTATGTGCCTAATTGCAGTGAAATTAGAGCCACTTTATGAGCAAGTGTGTTGAAATAGTACATTATGGTACAAGTGAGTAAAGTTGGTGATTACCGCTGAGGCGCCATTGAGACCCGAGCCGTAGGCGAGGGTCATAAGAGAGCCGAGGACGGTAATCATCAATACACACGTGTATCATACGACGTTTTTCAACACACTTGTGAATAAATAATACTAAAAAATCATTTTAAAATAATCATTCGCAATGGCGGGGAAAATTAATTGGTTTTCCAATTTTTTATTTATATAATTTGGAAAAGGCAAAAGGATCTAGGCCCATACAGCCTCGTTTTCCTATGCGCTCGCATCTTACAATGGCGATCGGCCATGGACTAAAAAAATTAGGTTTCTTTTTCTTTGGTTTGTCGTGGATAGCGTTTTAGCCACGTACAAAATGGGGTATTTAAAGTTTTTACAGAGAAAACCAAAGTTATATTTGAGTGAAAGTTTTGTTTATTAAACACGTACAAGTTGAAATGATCTATTTAAATACGAAGTTGCATGAAATGAGCAAGCCATATTTGTGTATTAATTTATTAGTACGATTGAATACGATCTTTTTTGTATCGAAACTTTTTTAAGAACAAAGCAACTCTAGCAACAAAATTGAAAAAAAAAATCTATAACTCACTAGTGAATAATAGCAAACAAAAAGTCTCAGTTTGATTATAGGTGTCATTATGTGCCTAATTGCAGTGAAATTAGAGCCACTTTATGAGCAAGTGTGTTGAAAATGTATTTTTTCTTTGTAAATAAATATAACATCTACGAAAAAAAACTATATTATATATGTATTGTAAGCACTATTTAACACTAAACTATTATTTGTTCCATTTGTAGCAAAAATGTCAGCGCTACTGGCCTCTTCCTGGCAATGAGGTTAGGCACGATCAGCTACTAATAAAGGCTGTAAGCGAGTTAAGTTACGAGGATTATCTGATTCGCGAGTTTGATGTTTGTGATGGCAAAACTTGCAGGATTGTATATCAGTATCAATTTATGGTGAGTACTTAACTACCTATCTTCTACTCGGTATGAACTGAATACTTTTTACTTAAGTACTTGTAAAACGTTTACTGTATAGGCAGTTACAAGTCACATTTCTTTTAATTTCCAGACGTGGCCAGATCATGGCACGCCCGAAGATTCCAATGCAGTGCTTGCTTTTATACAAGACGTTAACAAAAAACTTTATCAAATCAGCCAGAGCAAAGATGCTCCTGAACAGGTACTGATAAAGGACTGCATACTTAATATCTAGGTACTACACAGAATGTAACGCTTAGCCTTAGTTTAATACTCAAAGCGCTTAGCTGTCATCTATGGTCGTGCTACAGTTTGACTGTTATTCTCTAACTATTATATTATATATGTTCACTATAACATGTATGTACTCGCATTTTTGTAAGCTCTAAATTGTCATATCAACTCACTTATCCCACTGTTCAAACATTATTATTAAAAGGTACAACAACGTTATTTTTGCTCAATGGTAGGTATAATCAGTATACTTACTAGCCTCTCTATTATTTTTCATTACCTACCTTTTCCCTCGTGTATATTTCTCACCACAGAATAATAAAAACTGCATCTACCTACCTATGTGCACTTTATGGAGACTCACACTGTATACTATCAATCATCCTATTTGTCTCGCTTAAAGAGAACCAAGAAAATTTTTTCTTCAAACGTCTTTGGAAATGGCGCTACCAGGGGGCCAATTCCACTAAATGTCAACGGTTATACCTAGTTGGATGACAATGTCATGCCTATGGTCAGTCAATGGTGGTATTTGCTTTGAAAAGTGCCAAATAACATTATTGACTGACCATATTGACTTGTCATTGTCACCCAACTATAATTAGATATAACCGTTGACATTTAGTGGAATTGCCCCCCTGTTAAGCTTCGTTAAAGAGATACAAAAAACCTGAATAGGTACTAAGTTACGTAAAGAGCGACAACTATTAAGTCGTAATATTTTTTTTAATAACTATTCGAATTTATCGGAAGGAGGGGGTAATGTTAACATGAGTTTTATTTTTCAGAACATAATTTGCGTTCATTGCTCGGCCGGCGTTGGCAGAACTGGGACATTCATAGCTCTGGACATGCTAATTGATCAAATAACATTTTCAGGTAGGTATACTACTGTTTGACTAGATAAAAGATGGTAAATGATAATAAAAATGCTAACATAATTCACATCATACATCTTATTCGTAACTAACAAATTTTATAGGTATGTAATCCAATACATTATACCTAATTTGATGTTTATGTTTTGCAGGACTCAGTTGTGATATAGACGTTCATAGCACAGTAAAACTAGTGAGATCTCAACGGATCGGCATGGTGCAAAATAAAGCACAATACAAATTCATATACCTAGCGCTACAAGACTACATGGAAAAGAAAAATATAATACTACGGAAAAAGGTAGACCCCACTAAGCATCGAAGTTACCAAATGTGAAAAGTGATATGATGTGTCATTTTAATCTACCCACGACATCAACTGCGCGAAATATCGTTAGTCGGATATTCAACGTAGGTACATACTGTCCAGATACCTACCTATGTAGGCTATGTAATTTTATTGATGTCTTAGGTCCAAGTTCACTAACAGTAAAAGACCGTTATAAGAATTATAATCAGTTGCCCAAAACCATACCCAACCCCATCTGCTCATACCCATAGGTGTTAACGGTGTCAACTTATATCACCCCCTCAACTAGCCAAGTAGCAAACGAAAGATTCATTCGCCTTCCTGGCGTTCGCCTAATTGTAACAGGTCAGAAGCTTCATTGGTGTTGCGTCAATTTTACTTGCTAGTGCTATAAAGGCAAGTGCATGTCGAGTCGAAGGCTTATGTCAAGCTCATACCCTTTTCATGCCATAATTCCACCGACGTTCACGGTTTACATAGCCACTTGACTAGGCCCACATGTGTTTAGCATTATACTCGAACCTATACTACTGCTCATGATCTATAAGTGTCAATTTAAAGTCATAAGCAGTGGCATCGTTTCTGACCACAGATCTAAATCCCTCGTGTTTCGGATACCTGGCCCCGTACTACCACCTCTTAAAACAAGCTTAAAAAAGAGATGGTCCATATAAAATCATAAATAAAATAGGATCAATCAATCATTTATGAAGTTGCAGATCCAAACAATCAAAACCAATCTATTGGAAGATACCTACTATAGGTACATCAGCAATAACAAAATTTTAGTCTCGAAATAAGAACGAACCAATTCCTGTGCCTGTCAAACCTATACGATGCAGAGGAAGACCAAGAAAAAACATGTAATTAATACTGGTACTTTTATCAGGTCGATTTTTAAGTACCAGAGGGGGAGAATCTTCTATTAAGTATATAAAATGATAAGCCGACTGACTGATTGGTGATATATCAACGCACAGCCTAAACTGCTGTGTCTAGAGACTTGAAATTTTGCATATAGATAGCTTAAATCTACAGTGTAGGCATCCACTAAGAAAGGATTTTGCAAAATTCAACCCCTGAGGGGGTGAAATAAACATGCGCGAGCGAAGCCGAGGGTAAAAGCTAGTATAACATAATATTGATAATATCTTTGTACCATGACGTCCTTATGTAGTAAGTTTGTTTTAACATTGTTTTGTTTCTAATCAAATAACTTGCATTATTTATTTAAGCTGGTTTAGAAACACTGTGCAAAAGTGATTATGTTATTTAAAAATGGGCTGCATCTGGATATGAAATAAACATTTATGAGACTTGTATTCGTTTTTTTACATTATTATGCAGGAATAAAACAATATTGTTATAGGAGACCGTGGTACATACGAATCTGAATTACTTAGGTAAGATATTGTTTTAAGCTCAAAACAAATCGTTCTTGAAGTATGATAGTTTCTTAATAATAACTACGAGATCCGGCAAAAAAATGTAGGGATCGAGTTTATGCTACAAAGCAAATTTTTACGCATATTTATGATCAGGAGAATATAATATAGTAAGGGTGCCCCTATCGAAATATGGCCGCAAGTATTTTAAATAAAAAAAAAATCTTGATTTTTGGGACGAAATGTCATTCACTTGTTTTTTTGCATAAAATACCGTCCACTTCACAGCAATATGCATAAAGATTCTGAAAAATTTTGCCCCTTTATGTATATTGCCGATTTATGTTATATTATTATATTTATTATATTACTAGCGACCCGCCCCGGCTTCGCACGGGTGCAATGCTTATAAGAATTTCCCGCCTTTCTGTTGAATTTTTTCCTGAATTTTCTTTGCTATAAACCTCACGGAGCCCGAGACCTTTCCAACGAATGCAAAACCGTGGAAATCGGTTCGTGCGTTCTGGAGTTATATCGTCAGGAAGGAAAACCCGACTTATTTTTATATAGTAGAAGATATTTTCCTGATCATAAATATGCGTAAAAATTTGGTTTGTAGCTTATACTCGATCCCTACACTTTTTTGCGGCTGGATCTTAGGCTATAAGAGGTGGTGTTAGGGCCCCTGATTATAGTTTTCAGGGTCGTTTAGTGTTGGTGATCTCGGACTTCGACTCGAATTAGTTATATAAGTAACCAAAGTGATAAACTTAGAGTACGTATGAGCTGGTAGTGTTTTAAACAAATTGCACCTAATATAAAGAAAGGGATCTGTGAATCCATGTATTTTGAACAATATTAAATGTTTAGTTTTTAAGAAAATTATTAGGCTGTTTTTCAAATACACTATTTATTTTCAAAATTACTTTTCTTTAGAATACTGGACCTTCCTTGTGTAAATGATGCAACGACAAGCAAAAAAAGATAATTCACGTGTATACATTTAATTACACATATTACAATGTGGTTTTACTATTTAATTAACATGAATTTCTATTTTAAATTATTGATAATAAAATACATGTTGCTTCAATATTTAAATAATAACAACTCATAACATGTTATACAAAGCTTTAAGCTAGTAGTAACGTAGGTACTTTCTTTCTTATATAAAATTATATCCAATTGCAAAACAATCACACGTACAAACTTAATTATGAAGAGATATTATTACTTAAGTGTTTTTGTTCATCTTTTAAACTTTCTAAGTTGTTAACATACTTACTTGCGGTAGTTAGTTAAGTCGCATAATTAAAGAAGGTAGGTACTTAAGTAGTGCAAAAGTTTTTAACTGAAAGTATTGTTACATGAATAAGTAGGTAATGTATCGTAAGTATTTTACATAATATTATATAAATTTTGGCACAATTTTCTATTGCAAGCAGCAAAAAATCCTTATGCAGCTTATGTAAAATATTTTTATGTACGACAGTAGATACTACAGACGTAAGTACCTACAAGTTAGCTAGGTTGTTTTATTTCATCTTATTTTTTTCAAATACTAGGGAGAGGCAATAATTAATAAACGTGCGTCAATTGTTTTGGATAAACTAATTCCGTTATTTTTTCGCTTTTGAAGCGCTTTTTATAATACGTTACTTCTAAGTGCGTTAAAATGTGAACAATAAATCTTAAATGACTTGCGTGAGGCAACATAATAATATATTCTAAAAGCATGAACATTTATTAATATGCTACTTTTTACTAAAGATTTCGATTGTGTACAATTAGTGTCTAAAAATACGTTTTTACATCAATATATTTAATACTCGCTATTAATATAATATTTAATCCAATTTAAGTAAATTTATACTAACGTTTTAATAATAGTATGTTTATGATACTAACATTAATAATGACGGTTTTGGAATGCGAGTACCGATGAAAAATGTATTAAATTGTATAATGTAAAAATGTATTTATTTTGCTGGTTTTTTTTATAATTCTGAATAAGTACTAAGCTGACTATTTAAAGCATAATATGTCAGCACGAAATTTCTGTAAGACCATGCTTTATTAAACAATTTCAAAATATCTATGAATTCAATTCTTATGCACTTCTATGTAGGTAATTTTTATCACAGTCAATTTATATTACAACAAAATCTATTTTAAAGCCGTCAAAAATATTAAATAGTTTGTAACATCTGCTGTTTCGTAAGTTTGAGTAATTAATACACATGAACGAATTATTAATTTTCTATATTTCGTTATAAATATGTTGATGAAACTACGGTAATTTGACAACAGGATAGGTATGTTTCAAACGTTTTGGCACTTCATTATATGGATACTAAAATGGGGAATAATTATTTCATGTGTAAGTAGGTAAGTAGTCGTAATTAGTACTTATGCAGGAATATGTTTTATTTTTTCTTAAAAGTGCAAAATCATAGACTGTTTAGAATATAAATTCTAGTTTGCTTTCTTTAGCAATAGACTAACTAAAGGAATGTATGCGCGAATGACTTTTGTGAGGATCTGATAATTTATCATAATTACAGTTCACTAATCTACTACACACAATTATGTTATAACATAACAATTATCGTACTTACCAGGTTGCCGTATACTATGGCACTCGCATTTTTTTCTGATTCGCTCCCAAAGTGCAGAACATAGTTAAGTTTACTTAGTCTGAATTCACCCAACATAGAGTAGGCTATTTCTTAAAGATACATCGTGAAATCCTGTGGTTGAAGGCCAATACCCACAGAGGCGGGAAAAGCAGGAAAGCGGTCGCGGTCTTTTACTTCGAATTAAGAAAATTTGTCCTTTTTATCGGTAAGCTCTATTCTTTGTTAGGTGTACCCACTTTTAGTACTCTATAAAAATATAAACATTCCAAACTATACTAGGCATAAGCCTTAATAAATATTAAAGTTGTTTTGTTATTGGAATTTCTTTAATAGGATATTAAAAGAAGTTTGTGGTTGGTAAGTATGTAGACCTATTGGTGATGAGTCGTAGATAATATTTGTATTGTTCATACATAGGGTTCAGGCTGAGCTTAATTGCCATTTATTATAGCACTAGGTACAAATCATAACTATTGTCAGTTTCCATTAGTTAGTGCTATTACTACTGTATTGATTTGTTTTTGTAGTGTAGAAGTAGTAGTGTTAATAACTTTGCGAGCCTTTCATCAGATTTAGCTTTTTTGCTATAATAACGTGAAATTAAAATAATTATTGGAATACAATCCTGAAATAAGAAGGTAGGTGTGCTCACGTATAAGAAAATAAATTTGGTAACTCCCTTAAAAACTAAATCAGTCAAGTGCAAAAATAATCTTTAAATAGTATAAAATAAAGTCACTTCCCGCGTCTGTGCGTAATTGATGCGGTTTTCACTAACAAAATACTAATATTATAGCTCGACTAGCGCTTCTGCGCGGTTTCACCCGCGTAGTTCCCGATCCCGTGGGAATACGGGGATAAAATATAGCCTATGTTACTCAGGGATAGTGTAGCATTCTAATGGTGAAGTAATTTTTGAAGTCGGTCCAGTAGATCGTTTATGTTTAAAGAGGAATTTAAAGATTTGTATTTTTGTATGTTTGTAACGAATAAACTCCAGAACTACTGGAACAATTTTAAAAATTGTTTCTCCTATGAAAAGTTATCATATCCTTGAGTAACATAGGCTATATTCTATTCCCGTATTCCTACGAAAACGGGAACTACGGAGGTGAAACCACCCAAAACCGCTAGTATCATATACCTAAACCGAAGCAGCGAGGGCGTGTGGCTAGTAAACAAATAAGTACTGGAAAGGTAAAATAAAAAGGACAGTTTTTATCTACTGTCCAATCATTTCCTGTTTGTTTCCCATTTTTGCTAATGGCATAACTTGCTTACCTTGCACAGCACAACAGCCGTCTGAAAAGTTAGTAAGACGTGTCACTAGTAGATCTAGTTTTACCATGAAATATAATTATTATTAAATACTTATATCGGACAACATAATAAAATCCTTTGAATGAGTTATAAATATTGTGATTAATTACATAATTATTGTATATTAGCAAAAATTATAAAATGTATTATTTAGTTGTTTACTTAGTGAAATAAACGATAACAAATATAATGTGCGTGATTTTGGTAATAATATCTCACATTAAATTTTGGGTCAAACGTAAAAAAAATAAATCAGTTGTATCATGCATGTACCTATTGGAAATACATAGTGATTTAAAAGTAGGTATACTTATTACACCGATACAACAAAGCAACGACTACAAGGTCACAGAATGTCAGTCTCGTAAACTTTATTTGTGGTAGCTACTGATTCGGACGTTTTTGATTGCGCTTGAGAGGTGGTTTTGTCGGGGCCTGCAACAGCTGAGGTGTCAGAACCTGCATGTCGGTCGCCCTCGCCGGCTAAGTGAGTCATACTTCCCGATATCGCGGCAGGTGCAAGGTTCAAGTTCATTTTCGTTAGTAAGTTGGATTCACTGCCGGTTTTTTTTAATTCACGCTGTGCGTTTGGTGGCAAAGTCGGTCCACTCCTTTGGATCATTTGTAGTCGAGCGTACTGCTCTTGCAGCGCTTTCTGTTTTTTCAGTAGCTCTTGATGTCGCTGCTCGAGTAGAGCCTGGCGCGAGCCGGACTTGTCATCAGTAGAACTAGAGTCGCAGGGGGGCATAGGGTGGTCTGGATCAGGTTCAGCGCGGGGGGGCGATGTCGGTGAGGTGGGAGAGGCAAGCGGGGAGCGCGAGGTGGTGCGCGGCGGTGGCGGCGGTGGTGCGCGCCGAGCGGCCATGGCGAGCAGTTCTGGGTGGCGCTCCGGCACCGGCGGCTTGGGAGGGTGCTGGCCGCGCGCGCGCACCGGTGGCGAGGCGTCCGTGTCGCTGCCGCTGGGGTACGAGTGTAGGCGCCGCAGCCCGTCGCCGCGGCCGCCCCGCTCACGCTCGTGTTCCGACGGCTTAGCGAAGGTCTGCAGCTCGTCTAGTAGCGCATCGAGGGCGTTCTCTGGCCGCACATCCGCTGCTCCCCGGCCCGCAGAGGCTCGCCCGACGCAGTTCCCGCTGGTGCCCTGTGCACCATTCCATGCACTTCTAGCAGTGCCCGGAAATCTCCAACAGACATTATAAAAGCGAGGTTGCAAATAAAATGGGGCCTGGATTGTTGTAGATACAAAATATTATCTAAATTTGGCTATTTGAAATTTTGTAACCACGCTTTTAAAATTTAAATAAACATTAAATATGAGAAAGAACATTTAACAGACAACATCCAGTAATAAAATCCATTAATAACACCCAATATTCACAATGATATATCCATATAAGTCTATGATAATGTCGTAATGCGATTACACTCATTCAAACAAAATAGACTCTAAACACAAGGCTATTTGTCGTCGAATGAATTCTAGCGATCTCAGGGGTAATGATTTTGGTGATTAGGTATATTATGAACCAATACAATATTTATTTGATATATTGACTGAATAATATTCAGTCATTATATCATATAAATATTTTATTGTATTTATATCCATTCGTCGACAATATTGAAAATAAAGTATCATAGCGACCTATTCTGTGGTAAGTAAAGAAAGAGGTCATTATCGGAGAGGGATTACAGGCGAAGATGTTGAAAAGGAGATAAGTACGTAGTGTTTTATTTAACCAAGCCACTTTGGGACTTTTAAGATGTTTAAGAAATACCCTTTAACAACTTCAGTCTTCCTTGACGATCAAATAATTAAATTTTTTCTAATAAATATTTATTTATAACTTTCCTATTAAAAACGCTTTAGAGAAACTCCACGTAGGTATAACATCATTAAATAAAACACGCCGTAGTTTTACTCTTGACAGAAAGTGATAATAAAATAATTTCGACAATTTAAACTTTGGTGACCATAATTTGTATATGATGTGGAATGCATAAAAATATTATATTGAAAGTTTTAAAGAGGTCTCTTCACACTTAACAATTGTGATGATTTTGCCATTAGCCAAAATTTTTAAATAATATGTGTAGGTATAAACTTACTTGAATAAGATCTTAATTTTAAAACTGACTACCGAACAAAGCTTAAGTAAAATATTATATTATATATTATAATATAAATTAACATATCTAATCTAAGAAAAGCTAATGTGGGGCAGTAACTACTTATAATTTAAATACTTTATTTTATGTCCATGTGCTGGTTTAAAAGTGGCTTTAAAACAATTTAATAAGCGAATATATATAAAATTTTATAATAATTACCTGTGCTCTGGATGCATTGGATTAGTTCATTAACACCTACTTGAATTGGTTAGGTAGCTATTTTAAGGTACAGCCAAATTAGTCGTTGCATATGTGTGTGTTCATGAACTGATGGAACAGGATAATTAAAATTATGTTTGGGAATGGTGAGGAAGATGACTTGTGAAAGTTATTTAAAAAATTTAAGGGTTCTAGGTAATGTAACTTAGGGAAGAGGGAGGGAAGTTGTTAGGGCATTTCATTCAATCCCAGAAGTTCTAGGTTGTGAGCTGCTCCTGCTATCGAGAACGCACTGCAACAGAAACAAAAACAGCAAGATGCACAAACTTATAAAGCCACTATGAAAGTACTTCATGCATTAACTAATAATTGTATTCACAAACAATGACGTAGCCCCCATATTATAAATATGACCTACGCAGTTTCCTTTAAAATCGAATTACAAAAAAAACTGCGAAGGTAAAGAGTACTTTAACCCTTAAACGGGCATAGGCATAAAATTTTCATTGGTTTGGAATCTTATTTCAATTACATAGAGTTTAATATTCGATGGTAGCTATTTGCCCTCTGCCCGTTAAAGTGCTTACTACGTTGTGCGTATTTTCATAAAAAAATTCTTTAGAAGTATAGGTACATCTTAGTTCAGTAGGTACCTAATAATATGTTGGAAACAATATGGAAGCTAACCATTTATATTTATATTATTAATAAAATCAATAAATAAATTAAGATAGGAGAATAGAGTTGGTCACACATGAATTTAGTTTAGTTAAAGATTTCGCACTATTCACATAGTGGATCTTGAACTCATATTTGGAAGAATTGCATAATTCAAGCAATACTTACATTAGGTTCTTTACTTAACCAACTTATTTACGTAGATAACTATATTAACGATGTGTTTTATCGTTCTTTTATTATTTAATTATACATAACCTATGTATGTCATGTATATTTATAATACTGAACAAGATGGTGAATATATAATAATAAAATAGTAAACAAAAAGGTGCATAAAAAACTATGTAGGGTAAAACACCCGATTGTTGACACCCCACCAATTAATTGACACCCCCACAGCTTTATTCAAAATTAACGAAATCACGATACACAATTATATTTAGAACTAGCAGCGCCCCGCGGTTTCACCCGCGTAGTTCCCGTTCCCGTGGGAATATCGGAATAAAAAGTATTCTATGTCCGTCTCCTGGTTCTAAGCTACCTCCCCGTCAACTTTCAGCCAAATCGGTTCAGCCATTCACTCGTGATGCCGTGACCAAGGGAAAAAGGGATTCATTTTTATATGTATACATAATGAAATAAACACGGTGGTTTTTATCTAATTAAAACAAATATTATTGTATATCATAATTTCATTAATTTGGAAATAAAACTGTTGACGTGTTAATTAATTGGTAGGGTGAACTGGGGTGTCAATAATTAGGTGTTTTACCCTACTTATTATGAAACGGTCTAAATCTGCTCGTATCTAGGTGTCTATAAAAACGGCACAAGTTCTAAAAAATAAATCCTTGGCGTTTAAAATAAGCATAAGTATTACTTATATACCTACTGATAGGTACAAAAAAAAGTATGAATGCATTATTTCATCACTTGCTTATAAGATGTACTTAGATATTTATAGCCGTTATCAAGTCACGCATACTAATTGTAGGGGAAGACTGGGACACATGAACCACTTTTGACATAAAAGTCGATATAACTCTAGTATTTTTTTTAGCGAAACTGTGAACCATTCACACTGAGTGCCTGCCTACCTACGTAAGTATTATATAACTTATATATATATAAAAAAAATATAAATACCTAACACAATTGCTACAGTTTGTATGTGGATCATTGGGAAGAATCGACCATAATCATTTGGTCAATTACATGTCAATTACCTATTAATGATATATATTTAATTTATTTTAAAGATTTAAGGATTACATAAGAATACCAAAATCGGAAAAAATATAATATGCACAAATAATTAATTTAATAATTTTATTGCAAATCTAAAATTTACATTTCAAAGTTTGCGCGTCAACGTTCACCAGCTTGACGTGACGTCACCCTCTACTAAACGTACCTAAAGTTATCATGGTGCTTGCATTTTTATTTTTCATAACTAATAAATCACACTTCTGTGCGACAATAACCCTTCTACAAGTAAAGATAAATCTCACAAAAAAGTGTGCACATGTGTTCTTCCAATTCTATCAAGTTTCCTGATAACTATTTTATTTATACTGGAAACTACTTTGTTTTTCACTACTTTACTGATAACATCAAATTATAAAAAATAAACACGGTGTAGATAAACAATACACGCGCAGTACAAATCAAAAATTGCGACAAAATTGCAAAATAAATAAATAACAGCCGACAAAAGTGACGTTTTAGTGCGGGTAGTGGTAGGTACGAGTATCAGGGTTTATGCAAAACATGTTTACAAAATAATATTTTTTTGTTAAAAAGAACAAGAAAGAACTAAGGTTTTTTTTCTATATGCACTACTAGCGGTTCTTTTCACTCGCGTATTCCCCGTTCCCGTGGGAATACGGGGTTAAAATATAGGTAACCTATGTTACTCGGGAATAGTGTAGCTATAGGTACATTGGTGAAAGATTTTTTTTAAATCCAGTAGTTTTTGAGTTTATTCGTTACACAACATACAAAAATACAAATATTTCTTCTTTATAATATTAGTGTAGATTTATCTTGCATATTTATAGCTACCTTTAAAATATTTGCACTTGATTTAAAAGGACCTTATATGTGTACAGTACCTAATTTAATAAATCCAGAAATTATTAAATTAAATTTTAAAAAATTCACATGCCTTTTATCCCCGAAGGAGTAGGCAGAGGTTAGGTATTATATTTCAGGAAATACCCACATTTCACCAGTATAACCTTTGGACCCCTAGCGGTTCTGCGCGGTTTCACCTGCGTAGTTCCTGTTCCCGTGGGATTACGGGAATAGAACATAGCCATAACATAGCCTATGTTACTCAGTGATAATGTAGTTTTGCATTGGCGAAATAATTTTTAAAATCGGTTTAGTAGTTTTTGAGTTTATTCGTTACAAACATACAGAAATACAAATCTTTCCTTTTTCTAATATTAGTGTAGATTCGGTTTATATGATATTATCAGTGTTTCTCTACTATATTATGCATGTACTATATACATATAAACATTCCTCTTGAATTACTGTATCTATTAAAAAAAACGCATCAAAATCCGTTGCGTAGTCTTAAAGATCTAAGCATACACAGGGACAGACAGACGGGAAGCGACTTTGTTAAGTGTGAGAAACGGGGTACAAAGCTTTTACTTCAAGTATTAATATATAGACAAGGAAATGGAAAAAACCTTATTTTGAAATTTCACTCGTTTATAGGAAATACTTTTAGGGCCGATTTTTCCAAATTTTCGCAAAAGCATAGGGCTGCTTCTGACGCCTGTCGCGTTCCATATATTTTTAATGGAAATGCCACCAGCTTAATTTTACAAAACAACAGTGTTTTAAAAATAAATATCATAATAGCTTTTCAATTGTTTTTTTCTCATAAATTAGGAATCAGCGATAGTCTCTGTAAATTTAGTTTGAGCATTACGTTATCGGCTACACACCTAGTTTTGAAAAATAAATTATTTCCTACACCTATATCCAACCACCCGCAATCGGCTACATTTAGTTTTAGCTGGATACGCGCAGGGTTTTAACTATAATAAGTATGTATAATACACTAAAGCGACAATACACCGATATCTTTCAAAATACACAAAAATACATTCGCATGCGTACCGGTTTTTTCAATGCCGTCTTGTTAAAAGATTAATATTAAGAAATTATAAAACTATTTAAATAAGTATTGCATAAGCTTTGTTCACCAGTGAATGCTATTATTAGCATGCGTAGAAAAAATAACAAAGCAAGTGAATTAACATACCTACCATAAAATAGATAATGGATAGATATTAAAAGAAATAATGGTACTAAAGTAAACAAATAATGTGGAATAAAATAGAATAAAATTATTTGAATGTAATAATTAATATCGTAATAATGGATAATTAATAATAATAGTAATGTAATATTACGAAGATATTTATTACTCGTTAATAACAATAGCTTCTTTGAAGTATTGGCTCTGTCTCCAGGCGAACTGATGAGGGTAAACATCACCGAAAAAACATCAATGTTAAAATTACACAATGTAAGAAGATATTACATAACAACGTTAAAGCAGTTTTCGAATTGCTCTGTGAACAGTTTTAGAGTCTTACGGATTTCGTCACGCACGCGTGTTTGCTCCGCATGCGTGAAATTACAAGGAAATTACACGCTCCGGGAGATACTAAGTCCGGGAGACTCGCTAGTTACCAGTGATAGATTAAGACGTAAAGACTCTTTGGTGAACCAGCAATAAAACCTAAACTGAGACAAATATGTACCCAAAGACGTTTAAAGAAAAAGTTTCTCTCAGAATGATTTTCTTCCAACCTCTTTGTATGTACAGTCAAGAGCAAGTCAAGCTTTACACTACCAGTTTAAGCTGAGCTCTGATTTATACTGCGCGCCATAGAATACACGGCCGGGTCAAAGTCCAAAGTGTCAAGCTTAGCGTGCTCTTGACTGTACTATGTACCTATTGCTCACATATTTTATAATAGATGGAACATAAGGACAAGTCGTTAAACTTCTTCGTTGAAAATTGGTACTTATCATGTTTTTTTTGTTCTAATTTTTTTTTGTTCTAATCTTTATTGCAATTAAGTACCTACCTACTAATTCTTTGCGTCTTTAGCAGCCGTGCATTTGCGTTATTTTGTAAAATTTCACTCTCAGTAGCGCCCACGCGTGCGTCCCGTGTGCGTAATACACGAATCATAATAAATACAATTGTACGAAAACGCACGGTGCGACTAGGGTTTGCAATCCAAATATTTGAATATCCGCCAAAAACTATATCCAAATTATTCGGATAAATAATATCGACTTATTCGAATATTTTGGATAAAAAACAAAATACACTAATCTTTACATAGTATTAAAAATACGTAATAAAATAAAATAAAAGAGTAAAACAGGTTAAAATATTGTATTCCCTGACAATAATAATAAGACGAGTGGGGGTGGGTGGTATATCATTGAAAACAATAGGTACAATAGCAAAAAAATATAATGAAATATTCATAACACAACTCTGTATAATATGATCATACTACTGTTTATGTGTTTTGATCTTATACATAGTTGTGTTGTGATTATTTCATCATATTTTTTTCACAGTTATTACTGTAATATAAATATAACATACTACTGTATTAATGATTAAAGACAAGACAATAGCAAAAATATAATTATAATAAAATAATTACAACAAAACTCTGTATTAGATCAAAACACAGTATAAATTAACATCTGGAAAAAAAGTATCTAAATCAACATCTAAAAAGTTAACAAAAGTAATTTTCAAAATTATTAAAGACAAGAAGAAGACTAGCAAAAATTTTGATAAAACACATACATAGTAGAAGTAGTATATGTTATATTACAATAATATAACATACTACTGTTTATGTGTTTTGATCTTTTACAGAGTTTTGTTGCGATTATTTCATTATATTTTTTTGATATTGTCTTGTCTTTAAAGATTTTGAAAATAACTTTTGTCACCTTTTTAAATGTTGATTTAGATAGATACTAATTTTATTCCAGATGTTGATTTATACTGATTTTTTTTACTTAGTATATGCAAAAATATGATTTGCAATTGTCATTTTGCATTACTTTTATTATTATTCAAATTATCCAAAATATCCGAATATTCGAATTTTAGGAATTTGACTATTCATATTATCCGAATACTAAAACTGGACGGATATTGCAAACCCTGGGTGCGACCATGCCATGCTATGCTATACGCATGAAGAATAATTTCGCGTACGAGAGGAAATCCGTGCGACTTTAAAATCGCTCTTAATTATCCTATGCACATGCTACCTCACCGATAAAAATGAATGGGATACGATACGTCTCTTACACGCATAAGAAATTTGAAGTCTTCGAAACAGACTTATGAATATGTTACGGACCAAGGGCACATGTAGATTTTTTTCTGGGAGAGCCTGCCAGTTTACGATACATAAAAATCAGACCATCCGGATCCCGGGACTGATTGAAATTGTTTGTGATAAATATAATTTTAATTATTATGTATATTAACCGGGCATTATGAATATATATGGCCGCTGTTGGAAAATATAAAATTTCCTTTATTTTTAGGAGGAAGCAGCTAAAGCGTTCTCAGACATTTGGTGGACCCCGATTTGGACTTCGGGAGTCACCGTCAGCGAGACAAGAAAGCCTTTCCTATGATGGCTCGTATTTTATTTTGACCATTTATATAAACATGGAAATATAGAGAGCAACGGAAGGACGTAATTACTTAAATAGTGATAAATATTTGGAGGACGGGAAATCACATAGACATTTTTAATTACGCAACGCGAAAAAAGTCGCGTGCAAATTCCTATAGATGAGGCAGAGGGCATAAAGTTGGTTCTACACAATAATGCTCTCATCTTCCACTTGGTCCATAACATACCTATACACACTATATTATTATTGTTGAATCATTAAATATATACATATAAAGACGTCATTTGATTTTATGGATCGTAGTCAGTTTTCATACAGTTTACTGGTATATACAATGAGTCACAGAATAAGCGCAATTCCTCATACACCCCAATTAGTATATTAATAAAAAAAAAAAAAAAAAGAAACAATTTCTTAAATCAAGTGCAATAATAGTACGGTTTCCATAAGTAGCCCTAAATTCAGTTAGGCTTATTAATTTTTCGGAAAAAATTAACACATATAAAAAATAGCTGAATCGATTAAATAGTTGATACTGAACAAACTAATTTCAGGAATTGCGGTTATAATGTTACATATTGTATACTGCAGACTGACAAAACCTAGGTATACTATACAATATTGTAGTAAATTGTATAAAATATATTTTCTCAATGATACTGTAATTTCTGGAAGAGACTCTTTTTTCTTTATCTTTAGACATAGCCCACTTAATAAGTTTCCAACTGTAAATTTTTTTTATGACTTGAATCTAAGAGGTTTTGCATGAGCAAAGCTTCTTGTGATTCATCCTGCTCACGTATTATTCTGGTTATAATTGGATGGGACCTTTCTTTAGTCTTCTTCCATTGAGTTACTTCAACATTTTAAGCACTAAATGTTTAAATAGTTATTTAACATGGTCAGTCATAAAAACAATGAAGCCCCAAAGTCAGTCCATTAAAATTAAGAAACGATGATGAAACTGGGTAAATTATGTTCGAATATGTATAGTGAATGCAGTTAAACTATCTAAACGAGATGCAATTTGCTAGATAGATAGACGACAAGTATTCATTCTTAGTTTCTTGTCAACTGGATGTCACTTATTGCCTCAAAACTTGGAACCAGCTACGTCGTACAATGCAATCAAATTCGAAAGTCTACGGTTGTACGGAATTTATTAAAATTAGCATTGTTTTCCTTAAGCAACGAATAAAATGCAACGTTTACGGAGAGTGCATTGGTTGCAGGGATATGTGCAAAAAAATCAAACTTCGTTGTATTCTGATTGCAGCAGTTATCATCACACTCTGTCAGATATAACCATTATAAATATTTAGTAATATTTTGCAAATAAGTGTGCGTCAATTTTAGAATTAATTTGATGTTGTATCTACTATAGCTGTTCCGCGCGATTTCACCCGCGTAAGCCCCGTTCCCGTTGAAAAAATATAGGTAGCTCATGTAAGAAAAGTAAGATTTCCATTTGTGTAAGATTTTTTTTAAATCTGTTAAGAAGTTTTTGAGTTTATTTGTTTATTATTACAAAAATACAAATCATTGCTCTTTATAATAATATTATTTATTCCACGCGGTTTCACCAGCGTAGTTCCTGTTCCCGTGGGAATACGGGAAATAGAATATATATGTTACTCCCTGATAAGGTAGCTTTACATTGGTAAAATAATTTTTAAAACCGGTTTATTAGTTTCAAACAAATCTTTTCTCTTTATAATATTAAGTAAGAGTAAGTATACATTATTATAGGTACTAAACGCTGATGTGTTGACGTATTAACAAAAACAATCGCAACTTTAGGATATTTAAATATTTTTGTTGTGAGATCAGATAGAAAATACATTATTGATTATAATTGTTGAATTTCAAAGGCAAGCCTCCAAGCATGTTAACTTAAAATTATGACTGTATTTAAGTAATTTGGACAGAGCGTGATGTATGATTCTTAAAATGCGATGATAACAAAATTTTGTACGCCAATTGTTTTAAGGATAGTTGTGTAAGTATATCTACCAATTCGTCTTAGTATCCAGAATACAGAGTGTAATGAATAGATAGTCCAAGATCCAGCCACGTGATTTGTCTGCTTCTCAATTTTGGCTTCTTTTAAGCCAGTACATTTTTTGTTGGTCAACAATAATTAGGTCTTTTCGAAACATCTTTCTGCAGTTTCCATACTACCTACTTCAAAGTGGGTTTCTTTTGTATGTTACATTTATATTCTTACTTATTATTAGGTTTACATTCTGAATATAAAATTGTATTCTGTAGATACAAAACGCGCAGCCGAATCTCCTAAAAATTTACACCGAAGTCATACCTAAGCACCATATCGTATAACATTACAAGTAGGTCCAGAGTTCTGTAGGTAAATAAGTTCGATTAAAAGAAAAGTAAAATAAGCTCTACAGCTAAAGGATATGAATTAATTGTAGACTAACTAAACTACTAATTGTAGAAACGACATGCAATCAGTGGAGCACTGGAATAGAACCAAACGGGGTGGCATGCGTTTTTAAAAGAAGCACTCTAGCTTCGTGATATACAATTCAATTACCAATAGGTAACAGCGTGGTAAAAATATTTTTGGTTTTTATGTGAAAAAGTTTCCCCCTATATCTCACGTTACATTGCATATTATTACGCTTGAATTCGACTAACAAATAAGGCTTTTACTCCAGAATTTGGCCAACGTATTGCAAACTTGATTTACTCTAATAATAAGCCTTATTTGCGAAAAATAATTGTGCGGTCCCAACAAGTAGGTCCGTTGGGAATAGTAGGTAAGTAGGTAGACGATAAATTTTTGCTCCGCCTTCGCTTCGCAGACGCGGCGCGGCGCTCAGGTTTGGTCGATGCATAAGTAATTTGAAAATTATTTTGTTTTGTGTAAAAAGTTGCAATCGTCATTGTAAGATATAGGGTAAGATATACTTTTCTTTTTTCATTAAATCTGTGACCGGTGATTGTATTGTATTAAACTGCTGCTGTCTGGGGTTTATACTTTCTGCTAGTCTCGTTATTGAAAGTTACATTTTAGGCAACTAAAAAGCAATGTCAGTGTTTTGACTTTAATTACCAGCACAAAGTGCTAATTGGGTTGTACCCAATTAATAAAAAATTGTTTTTCATCGTGTTAATGTGAAAGGGGTGAGACTTGACTAAACTAACATTTAGCAAATAAATGGTAATGATGGAAAAAAATGCAAATTTTAAACTTTTGGCAAACCTGCAATTGTTAAGCGAATACTTGGTTTTTATGAAATAAACATTTAATATTTTAGTATAACCCTATGAGCGCATCTGCATAATCGTTCTGTAAATAAATGGTACAACAATGACAGTATCAATAACTTATAATATGATTTTCAAGACAATTTATTTCGTACAAAGTGGGTGTGATCTTCATTAAATTTTATGTTGCTCGACTTGGCGGGGGCACTGCCGTGCCCCCAGAATCTTAAATGAAAAATATGTAGATGATAATTTTATTATATTAAAACTGATTGCATATATTTTAAAAATTGATTGATGATTCAATTAATTTATTCATAAATCGTATTCTAGAACCAACAATTTTCTGGGCATGGTCCTCTTGGGATAATGTTAATTATTTGTCTATGAACATACATAATTATATTATGTTCCATGAATAAAATTAATGTGATTTTAAAAATAACTGAGAGCAATTTTAGTATAATCACCCCCAAATTGTAAGAAATAATTCGTAGATATTATTTTGTAATTTTCAATTCCTTTATATTATAATCGAAATGTAGTGGATACAGATGCCAGAAACGGTGATGGTTACCTTGTTGTGCTGCTGAGCATTGGGGCAGGTGCTGTCGGAGGTGAAATCTTCGGAGGAGGGTCCGCCAGTGAACGTGGAGCTGGAGGACCCTGGCGAGATGCGCCCGTCAGCAAGAGGCAGTCGCTGCTCTTGCACGCACGCCAAACTGAAACATTTTAAAACAATTTTTTTCGAATACATTTCATACTCGGTTATTAAGTCTTAAACTAGGCAGAGCTATAGGTACCTACCATGTACCTACTAAACATACTTAAATAAATATTAAACACCCAGCCAAGAAGCCAATAGATATGTTCCAGCTCAAAGATGGAGGTCCAGAGCGAAAATCCAACCCTCTCGGCGTATAGGTACGGTCACAACTACCAACTGCGCTAACAGATAAATTATTTTCGTTCCTAGTTTTCATTGGGTTCATGCGTGATGGGTGTCGTTAAGCCGTGTCAGACACCTTTAGGTGGCTTGAGATAATTTTGATAGTTAAGTGATCGTAGCCTAACACCATCTCCTTATCTGAGGTGGCTCCCCCGGGTTTTGCTTCCTCATATGTAAGGAAAGACTCGTACCTCAGCAGTGGGCTGTTACCGGTTGATAATCATGATGAAATTGTTTCCAACAATTTATACTTTCACGAAAGTAATAAATACCAGGCCTACTTGTCGGTTTATAAAAACAATTTAAGTAGTATTTACTTGAATTAAAGGTCAGAGGACATGATGATTTGATATCACGTAGTAATATCTTACTATCTTGTAGTTTCATAAGTTGGTAAGATGGTCACCTGATAGTTTTCACTATTTAAACTATTAATGTACCGTTTGAGTGTGACCAATGTTCCGGTTAGTTTTTTGCAGCGACGGAGAGCCAATTCCAGGCGTTCTGGTTCTTCTTCCAGCATCTTTTCTTTGCGGACCACCTGACACAATGAAAAACAGTAGGTGCATAACGGTGTATGACGTGACATCCATAAGACATTAATAAAATGGGGAAAACAAAAATATTTTACCAAAATGATAAAGCTTACCTTTTCCATCTCTGATGAAAGCTTAACTTTCATAGTGTCCTGCAGAATTGGAAATTTTAATTTCCAATCGGCAACGGTCTTACTGCTTTTGGAGAGCACCATGGCAATGCGCTCAATGTCCGCCATGTTGACACGAGTCTCCCTGAAACAGATGAATAAATAATATATATCACAGTTTTTTCTCTGTGTTTACAGTGTTGATATGCTATTGTGATCACCTATTAGCAGCTTGTCCGCGCAGACGCTCCACAGTAGCCTCGAGCTCATAGAGATCGTTTTCAAGAAGAAGCATGTCTTGCCTATAGATTTCTTCCTCGCGTGTCAGTTGCTAAGTAAAGAAAAAAAATATATATTTATCTTTACACTACAACATTTATAACTTAACATACGCCACACTTACCGACTCGGAGTTTTGTTCACAGAAGTTAGCTGCCAGATCACCTATTTTCACGATGGTATCAGCCATAAGCTGCCTCATTTGTATGGCGTGCAATAATGTGGAACGTCTTAAATTCCGAGTCTGCGAACGAAACCAAAAAATATTTACAAAAATACTGTTAAATAAAAGATTAATACAAGCCGATATATATTTTCGCAGATGCCGTCATTCGCATATAGCACAGGTTGCAATATCATATCACCGTGGTTTGTATGAAGTTGATAAAAATTAGAATAAACAGAATTACACATTTCGGTAAAAGTAAACTAACTTACTTCAATCCTTAAATCGCGGCTTTGATTTTGCAGAACCCGTAGCTGGTTAAAAAAATCCGGTGACACGTTCAAAGTGTAAGTCCTCTGAGGGACCAATCCCAATTGCTGTCCTACCAGGCCCACCGGTTTTGGCGGCGGCGCTGGCTTTAAGCGGTCGCGTTCTGAAATACAATTAAAATTTTTAATTAAAAAAATCGAAACACTTAGGCAACCTGTCCAAGCCAGTTATGTAAGCGTGGTTAAATGATTTAAAAACATTACTTCAGCAATGAGGAAATGTTAAAATTTATCGAAAATCAAGCTGTTGCCATAAGTACAATTAAGTCTGTTCCGGTAATTATCATTGTTTATTTGAATTTTCAATAATGTCCAACATTTTAAAGCCTATATTAAGTATAGTAGGTATTAATCCTTTTGTTGGTACCTACTTTGTATAAAACAATAATTTATTTTCTTTCACAATGGCATGGCCGATATAATAATATCTACCAGTTGACTTTTTTAGCATCAGTAAAACTTTTAACTCTAAATTGTGAGTACTTCGGAAATACCGAATGGGTGATTTATTCTGTAGCTTTCTAAAATTCCACTGGCAACAGCGAAGGCAATGAGCAATAATTTCAAATTTTTAGGGAAGACTTAAAAGATCCAGAAATGATCGACCAAGTGCCCGGTTGTGACTATAGTTTTGTGGTTCGCGTGGGAAATATCTTGCAGCTTACTAGGTAGGTAGGTACATAATAATAATAATTAAGGATGGCACTCCATAACTATGTAAGTGAGGGATGAAAAAATCCAGTGCATAAGCGTGTGGGGTACCGTTTGATAGATCAAAATGATATAAGTAGGTAGATAACAGGTGTAATGTATCTAAATGCCTTTTTTATTTAAGGCAGTAGCTGGTGAGAATGCGTTTCTAATGTGTGTTTGGGGCTTTAACTTTTGAACTAGAGATAAAAGAGGACGTAGAAACTAAAATAACGTTTTATTGGGTTGAATAACAGAAATCAAAGACCGACACAACTTCAAACTTGACGAAATTGATTTTATTACCAAAAAATCCGCTATATTTTTCTCTTGCGACTGGTAAAACTCGTATAAATTTACGTGAATTTTAGTCAATTTTACATACTTAGAAGTCTGTTTTGACTTGCCGAGGTTTGCACTGCGCCGAAAGGGAAGACAAGTTGACTCGCTCCCGCCGCGCCGCGCTGTCCCGAGCGCGCACACGGCACACCCGCAGAAGCGCAATACGAAATAAGTAACGCGCAAGCGACGGAATTGGAGAACAGTAAGAAAGTCAAAAGTTTTATTTTGAATTATGCCTGTCTAGATTAATTCAATGTTTACGATGTACGCAATTATTTTGAGTTACGTATGACTATCTTAACTTTTCGTACTTGCTGAATTCTGATATATATATATATATACTGCGCATTATTTTTATTTGTGGCTTTATAATTAAGTACTAAAAATTTGTGTGTTATGCCCTTTTTAACTTTTTAGTACTTACTTATTCGGTGTTTAGAATTTTTTATTTTGACATGTGTCTTTTTTTGTCATCAAAGTTAGTAGGTACCTACTTATAGTATTTATAAATAGAATATTAATTCGAAGATTAATCATCCTTAATATTCATAGTAATTGTGAAAATGAAACTCCATTTTATGATGAAAGCAAACCGCTTTATTAGAGACCTAAAGAAGCGATTTTACGCGCAGCATCGAAACTTTCGTCCCTTAGAACCTAAGCGAGCGTCACTTAAATAAAAATACTTCTAAAAATCATAAAAACTGAACATCTACACTAATTACCTGTTTCCTATGAAGCTTTAATAACGATCCGCCAGAGGCAGCACTAGTGCGGGGTACATTATTTTTGCATTTTAAATTTATAAGTTATTTTTAAATTCCCTACTTATTGAAAGTAGTCGTAACATACACATTTTGAATTAATACACATTGTTTTTAATTAAATCAGGTATCTTTTTAAAAATTTTCTAAATACCTAATCATATTTTGAGTTATGTAGTAGGTACATCTCCTTTTGAATTTCTTGAATTACATATGAAGGCTAAAAAGAGACTGCAAAATATATTTTACTAGCGACCCGCCCCGGCTTCGCACGGGTGCAATGCTAACACTAAAACCTTCCTCTTGAATCACTCTATCTATTAAAAAAACAGCATCAAAATCCGTTGCGTAGTTTTAAAGATTTAAGCCTACATAGGGACATAGGGATATAGGGACAGAGAAAGCGACTTTGTTTTATACTATGTAGTGATAACTCAGAGCAATATACTTGTAGACTAATAGAAAATTAGACACAAGTCTAAATACTAATCATAACTAACACACTAACTAACTAACATATTATAACTTTATATCTTTGTTAATTCTCTACCATTTAAATTATTTTATTCGGAAATAGATACTATATATTTCAACCTAAATTTTAAAATAAAAATAATACGGAACTTAAAACAGAAATTGGTCAATAAGGACGACCAAAACGAGTTTTCTCGAAACTCACTTTTTTTAGTTGTATCAATCAGTCTTTAATTATAGGTGCGACTATTCTGTAGTCTTTAATATATGGGATATTTTCGGTTATACGATCTTTGGAGTATTTTTTTATATTTTATTCTGCTAATGGAATTCTACTATGCGTTGTCCGACATTATATTTTTTGTTTTGTTTTTGTAGTTGCCTATAAAACAGTATTCCGCTTCCATACCCTCTTATCATCATCATGCCAAAGTATCCACTACGAAATGTTTGTTAATTATTGTGGCATCTATGGCAAGGAATATCTTTTATTTCTTTCTTTATATTTACAGACTATATTAGGCAGTGATAAAGTAGCTTCATATTACTGAAAGAATTTTAGCGCTAATATACGACATTCCGTGTATACGCGCTCGAACTTCGTAAATAAGTCCATTAGTTAGTATAATATTTTAAATTGCCTCTTATCAATATGGATTTTTTCAAATTGATTTTATTTCTTATCACTAAAATTTCCTAATCCACTAGATTTATAGGCATATATGTACATAATATACTATTCCTACGTAAGTACTACTTTTTTATTAAACCCTGTTTAATAAATAAAGATTACTAAAAAGTTTATTTTACTGTGCATTCTTTGAACAGTGTTTGACTGTGCAGAGTGAAGTCCGTTGTCGAATCAAAGTTACTGGATTGCTAAAAAAGTCAGCGGTCAGATGGTTTACCCTCAACATTTTAGAAGCTCTTTCACCTACCTTGAGAGGACGTCCTCGGCAAAGTTGAAGATTTGATTGCCGGTTTTGTTGGCTTTGTATCAGCTTGTTATGGCAAAGAAGTAAGCGGAAAGAAATCAAATACAAGAATTATGATCATTGTTATGATATTAACTACAAGAATGATAAGAGAGATAGAGTTGTAGCGTGGTCTGTTCTGAGAATGAAGTTATAAAATAATTTATTTCTTATTGACATTTGCAATTAAATATTATGTAGTATGGCAACATAAAATATCGTTAAGTATATTAGATATCTCTTTTACTTCATTCTCAGTATTGAAACCTAAAGATTGTTGAAATTTTGGATAACCTATTTTCGATGGCCGTAATGCCTTGTCATCTTTATGAGTCAAGATGATTTAAAATAAAGAATGACCAACGATGAACAAAGGAATCTACGGGTGTCGGATATGTTCAGAAGCCGGCATTTCTATTACTTAAAAAACGTAACGTTCCCAAATACCTACTTACCTATCTATAGTACGGGTAGGTACATTATTAGTAATTACATTATTAATATAAAGAAGGAAGTACTTGAAATTTGTGCTTTATATATTTTGTACGAGTAGGTAAGTAATACAATCTTTGAATACACTCAACCTACTTTAAAAAAATCTGAGAACTTCAGAATGTGAATTTAAGAATGAAAGGGCAATAAAAATACTAGCAACAAACATTCGACAAAATCAGATCAAATAAATTAATATATAAGTCATGAAATTATCTCCAAAACAACGCAATAATTAATAAAATATATAAAGTATACTGAAATAAACAGCTCTGCACATTCATGTTTACGGATATTTCCCTGCAAAAATCAAATATCGTTTTACACGGATTGTGCATGCGGGCAAATTTAGATAACAATTGTTCAGATTCAACACAGACCCAAACCCGCCACCTAAGACTAGTCATTTGTATATCAATTTTAATTATTATTTGCTTAACACTAAACTGCTACTGTCATTTGTCTTGAAACATACTTTATTCCATTACCTATATTATGGCAATTTGTATGCATACCTGAGTGTTGAGGCGAATGTTGTTTGGGAGAGTTCATGTCTGGAGGGTCATCGCTAAAAGATACCGATTTCTCGAATGAAACGGATTTCTCTGAAATCACAAATTTTATAATAATCATTAAAAATAATGTGCTACTCCAGTTATCATTTCTTTGGATTGATTACCATTTAAAATTTACTGGCAACAAACTAACAGAACGTCACAAATCACAATAGTTGAAACACTAAAATTATTTCTGTTGTACTGTTGGATTACTTTTGAATTGTAAACATAATATGGCTGGTGCCTGTGGTACCTAGGCAATAAAAGTGCAAACATCTTTTGTGAGAGACATCAGATAAGACATCTTAGTGGCTTAAAAATCTGATTGAAACATATGTGAAGCATACCTAAGATATATACGTGTCACGAGCATTTCCTTAAAATACTTAAATAAAAAGGTCTAACAATACAAAAGATCAATAAAGAATTATATAGATAATAATTTAATTGTTTTTTGAAACAAAGAAGTTAAATTGTGCAAATTCAAATAGAAAAAGCTTGAAAGGCTATTTGTGGATAGACCAACAATAGAAAGAAACATATACATATACAACGCGCAACAGAAAAAGCGCAATTCCTCATACACCCCAATTAGTATTATGATGCCTTCGTAATTTAGTTGTGTCTACCCAATTTGCTTAAATCAAGAGCAATAATAGTAGGTACAATTTCCATAGGTAGCACTAAATTCAGCTATGCTAATTAATTTTTTGGAAAATCGATTAAGTAGTCGATACTGAACACACTAATTTCAGGAATTGCGCTTATTCTGTAACATGTATTGTATATATGTACACAGGGTGATTTTTTCAAGTGGGCGTGGTAGGCTAAATCAGAAACTATGAGGAATAGCGAAAAGTACTCAAACGAGTCTCGGGCTCGATTTTGGTGAAAACTAAACCTGCGTCTTTGGATTTTGAAAAATCAATATTCCTAGCCAGGAATCGAACACGTTAATTTTGAAAAAAAACACACACTGTGTTATTACATCATTCGGTAGTGTCGCTAATAAGGATCGAATTCTGAGAACAAATGACATACGGCAAAATTAAGGAAAAGGTTGGATTTTAATAAACTGATTCATATTTTAAAGTAATGCTTTAATTTATACCTGCAGTACCTGCATCTTGTCCGAAATGATGCTCAATATTTTTCTTAACACAGACCCACAGCGCGGTCATCTTCACAACATTAACCGCGAAGAGATAATAAAAAAAACCAGCCAAGTGCGAGTCGGACTCGCGTACGAAGGGTTCTGTACCATTATCTATAAAAAAGGCAAAAAAATCACTTTGGTTGCAGGGGATCCCCTTAAATATTTATTTTATTCTGTTTCTTAATGTTGTGAAGATGACTGCCCTGCGGGTTTGCGTGAGAAAAATATTGAGCATCATTTCGGACAAGGTACAGGTAATGCAGGTATGAATTTAAGCATTACTTTCAAATACTGATCAGTTTATTAAAATCCATCATTTTCTTTAAGTTTGCCGTATGTCATTTCTTCCCAGAATTCGATCCTTATTAGCGACACTATCGAATGGTGTAATAATACAGGTTGTGTTTTTTTCCAAAATCAACGTGTTTGATTCCGAGCTAGCAATATTGATTTAAAAAAATCCAAAGACGCAGTTTTAGTTTTCAGCAAAATCGGGCCCGAGACTCCTTTGAGTATCTACTTTTCGCTATTCCTCATAGTTTCTGATTTAGCCACCTACGCCCACTTGAAAAATTCACCCTGAACATAATATGTTTCTCGGGTGAGTTAGACGACTGTATGAATTCCTGAAATTAATAAACAGAAAAATGTTTTATAAATGAATACGAATTAACATATACCGAGTAAATTTTTTCTTCCTTTAAAAAAATATAGCGACATAGTAACTTATATAATGTTTCAGGGGATGATAAATAATCTTATTATTCGTACAAGTACTTCAATTCTAATAATTTAAGTATAAATACTGACTAAATATATGTTTTTACGGCAAAGGCATTTGATACATTTACTATATGCTGCATTAGACACTCTGCCGTAATGATTAAGATTTACCTACACATGTACTCTACTATGAATTTAATGCGAGCGATGTTTAAAGTATAATAAGGCTATGTGCTTCATTAATTATGGCGAAATAGATAAAATTTAATTGAAACATTTTTCCATAACAAAACAAAGCTGAAAGGAAGAAAATACCACACGACTCAGCAAGCAAGCGTTTGGCGTTATTAATGTATGGAGAGTGCGTGATGCATTGCGAATGTTGTCAGAGCCCGCAGTAAACAGCGTTAATACGTTCATTTACAGTTTGCAGTACCTACCTGTGAAAGCGGCGCTTTCCCCGTTCAACTTACCAACATGCGCGGAAGCGCATCTCTAAAGACTTTTGCCGCAACTTGCGTGGAAAAGTGGTAAAAGGCAACTTCGTAACCTGCGGTTTTATTTTCTTGTTCTACTACCGAAGTGTTAATACTTTAATTAAGTATTATTTTTTCTTACACAATGGCAAATGCCACATACATACTACAAGCACTGAACACAAAATTTAGGAATTGGTATGATTTGGTAGGTAGAACCTACTATACATGCCATAGTTTGTGCGTATGAAATTGGTTGTTGGTTTCGTTGGGTTACTAAGGTATATTTATCAGTTATTTATTATTTAAACTAATCACCCATATTTTTTTTATCATTATGTGATTAGTGATAGAATGTCATGTAAATTTCCGATTCTCGGTACAAAGTTTATGTTTTGTCACGAGTCATTGTGTTTGTATATTCAATCAACGTTGTTTCTGCGTAGTGCAGGAAATCCTAGTTTACGACTATAACAATAAATGTGAATGAATTTATAAATTAGATGGAGTTATTAATTTAGGTAACATTGTCCTTGAATACCATACCAATCTAATCTCCATTTAAGTAATTCACCAATCACATCCTTCAATATGTACTACCTAAATACGACAAGATTTAAGGATAGGACAACACTGCAAAAAAGTAGTTCCCATTAGCAATGCATCAGCAAAATAATTTCGTTCCGCGTCCAATCACACTTACGAAATCGGTCCCGCCCTAATTTAGGGGGTCTCTCGTTTCCGGCAAATCGAACGGCATCTGAGTGCAGGAAAACGCAAGCTACATTAACCATACAAGCTAAGTTATCTTTATGAGCTTATAAATTTCAGAAAATATATCTAAGGTACCAACTGAATTAAGAAGTTTATGAATGTATAAGTCGCGTATTTAGACTAATCTTTTATGTTGTAGCTGACTGGTTAATGCTGCCAGCTGTTTATTAGCCAGTTGCCATTCTAGAGATGCAAATGTTTTAAGAGAGCTAAACACAACAAACCTTGAGAGAGCGGTGTGCGGCTTGTATACGTTTGGAAGTCCTGGCGCGGCGCGGCGGCCGGCGCTTGCCCCGAGGGGCCTGGAGCCTGCAGAGCTTTCTGCACTAGACCCGTCAAATTCGCCAGTTGGCGTTCCATTTTCTCGACACGAAGCCTCTGTATGTCTTCAACTTGAGGAGCACTCCTGGAAAATAGTACACTCAAGCTTCTATTCTTAGGTGCAATCTTGGCAAAAACTTAACAATTCGCAATAAGCTGATAAGTGTCGCTAGCTTTCATTAGTATAATGTCAACTTTGCCTTACAAGTTATTGTGGCCACAATATCGCGCAGCATATTTATTCACTAAGGGTCAGTTCACACCGAGACCCGACGCGACGATGCTTGTAGAGGCCAGTGGTTTCGCACAGTCAATGACAGCGCAGCCTTTTGGCGAAGCACCTCTGCATCGCGATGTGTCGCGCTGGGCCACGAGAGTCCTCGCGTAGCGCGACGCCGCGGGGCAATTTCGAATTCTTTAAATTAATTGTGTATCTTTTTGTGTAGTAAATAAATTTAAATTTTGTATCGCAATTTTAAACTGACCCTAAAAGTGAAATGTAAATTTACAATATTTTTTTATTATTTTCTGGTAAAGAACACTAATTTATGATACTCGTAGTAGTTAGTATTTTTGACTCGATGCGAACTCAACTTGACACCATAATTATCCAAATAGGTACCTGGCATCGTACGAAGGGCGTGGCATAGCCCTTGGAGCTGCCGGGTTGATTCCGTACATCTGATACGAATCCTCTATAATAACACCATCGCTGAAATTAGAGATTTTTTCAAATTACTAGTAACATAAACCTAACAATATTAATTATTTATTTTATTTTATTAAGCAGTGATATCTCTATTAGTTAACCCACCTTTAATGCGTGCGTCATTTCAATAAGTATTACAACTGGCAGTTTCCGGTTATGTAGATAGTAGAAATTTAAAAATATTGTCAGTGGCTACTTAACAGATTGCCAATGTACCTGGCTTCCTCGTCAATTACAGGTGTAATAGTCGGCCTGCCAGCAGCTGGTCCCAGGAACTGCGTGTAGTAGGGATCCTCATAGGATGCCCGTGTAGCCGCCGCTCGCTCTGGCGACGACATGTATCCGTCGCCACTGTGACCTATAATACCATATTATTACCTATGTGAGAGTCACATTATAATAACATACATGTACGCAACATTAAAGTATTATAAGTTATAAGTTTATTAAAAGTAAAATGTGACTGAGATTAATATTTGTAAGTAAGAGAATTGAAGTAAAAGCCAGGATTGGTAACGATTTGAAAAAGCATGCGAAATGCCAAAGAAAATTCACATTTAAAACTCGACTGAAGGCTCACTATCTTGCAAGCATTGAGGTGAATTAATTTTCTGCTCTATTTATGTTATAATTATGCATTATTATTATTATTTATTTTTATCCTCAAGTATTTGTGAATGTGTTTAAGTATTTTCAATACTTGTTTAATTTATTGAATATATATTATATATTATGTATATATTTATACCTACGTATTTATTTATGTAATAGTATGTTCAATAATATATAGTGCACCGTCTACCCTAGTTCTAGATCTCTCAGTTTCATCCATCCTAAGCTTGTCTGGAAGAGATCGCTAAAAGCGATAAGACCACCCATTGTGCTTTAGTTAATGTAGGTATCCATATTGTGTTGTTTTTGGTGTGCAATAAATTGTTGTATTGTATTGTTTTGTAAAATTTTACCCGTAGATATACAGAATCATAGTTTTAAAAATATTTTTGAACTGTGGTAAAATCTGATGTGAATACTGAATTCGGAGTGAATATCCAATTTATTTCAGTATACCTGTACCAAATTTCTACGCAAACTATACTCCAAAGACTTGTAAGAAAATCGCTAAAGAGAATCTCTATCTTTCCTAAATCGTCTTTAGTAAAAAAGTCAACATTTTTTACTTCTAAGTACTAATCCTTGTATGTAGTTCATTACATCAAATGGTTTACACCTTAAATAAAACGTTTAAAAAAGAGGACTTTCTGTGTTGTTAATTAGTATTCATGCTTAACTCTATTAAACAAAAAATTACCGATTTGGACCATTATTTTTTCCTTCATTCAATAGAGTAGGTACACATTCGAAATGGTCCGATTAATTTTTACTAATAGAATGAACGCAAACCGAAGAAACACCATAAGTATTTGTCTGGGACTTGCAAGGGTAGGTACCTACTCGTAGAATGGAATATTGAAAAACCGACTAGCCGGTTTCAGCATATTTCATAAATAATTATTAATTAATTGTGAACAGCAGTTGTTAACATGACGGCCTTATTCTCAAAGTAGTTCGGATTAAAAAGTACTAACAGATTTTCGTGGGTTTAGCCGCAGCATTTTTGTATCACCGAACATTCGTTTCGTAACAAGTCGATATCTAATCTAGATAAACAAATCTAAGTCTCCGTATTTTTGTAAATACAGATAAGAATTGCAAACTTTCATTTTTAGCACAACATTAAATATTTAGTAAGATACTAAACAAGCTTAAGCAAATAAGTGGAAAGCGAAAGTAATTGTGGCTCAGCTCAGGCGCACGGTTACCGATGGTGTACAGTTGTTCGGGTCCGCGAGGGCAATCAGACGATGTGAACGGGAAACACCGTTCGGAGCCACTGCCTGGGATGTACATACGCACGGGCTTGCTCGGTGCCGTGAGACCTACGCACACACCTGTCTTAACGCACGCAGTCTTGCTTGACCCCCTCTTCGTGGTGTCATTTGTTTATTATCTTATACCTACTAAGAAACGATCAAAATTTTCGATTTCTCGTCTTATCTATAAATTTCGGTGATATTTGTACAATTTTAAGCAAAAAAATATCTAGCTAAGTCTAAACTCTGGGAAAATTCATTTGCTGTGAGTTTTACGAGTACACCTATGTCACCCAGGTACCTACTTTCAATTATTCTTGAAGTAAAAGTATAAGTGCTGAAGTAAAAAAACAAACTTATTTATGGAAAAGCCGATTTTATTATGAGCAACAGGGCTGTAAGTTCAGACAAACTGCCTTCTTTTGAAACGATGGGTTGGGCCTGAACTCTATGTAGATTTTTTTGTGTTCTTACCTGCCCCTGGAAGCGTCTTGACGCGATCGGCGGGCACGGGTGGCGCCGAGGGCGAAAACGCGCGCAACATGGAGCCCCCGCGCGGCAGAGTGCTCGGAGCAGATGTCCCCATGTAATAGGCTGGTGCCTTCACCTGGAAAAAAAGATTCACCTGGATTCAATGGATGACTTAAAATCGCATCTTTCGGTTATATCCGAATACCTTTTAATTATGTTCATTACAGCATAAACAAAGCAGATAAGGCTGCCATCTAACCGCTTTGGCATGGCGATCAATGTATTTTTTTAAAACTAATTCTGTCCTAAATTATACCTAGTCCTTGACATTTTATAGATAGACATTTAGTAATAGTTGAAATTTTACTGGTTGTATTCGAAATTACTTATGTTAGTTTAATTTCTGTTATTATAACTGTTTGTTGAACACAAATAAACCATAAATAATAAAATAATAATAATATATAAATAATAAAAACAAGTATATATATAATAATAATGTAATTGTATAATATTAAGTTAAATGTAAGAATAAGCACTAAATCAGTCTTAAATGAACTAGGATATAATAAACCATAAATAAATAAATGGCGACAATACCAAGTTTACACTTTGTTAGTATGAGTACCTACTAGTAGGTACGCCTCTTAAGTGTATCGAAAGGAAGACAATACCTGCACGATCGTTAACTTTGGTTTACATTTCAATCAGTCTCGTAATAAAATTTAATTTAGATTCCTTTCCCGACGTAAGTTCGAAGTAACGTTCATAATGCAGCCAAAGCAATTTCCCAAGAAGACACCACAAACTGGCAGGCACAGATTAAGACGTCAGTCAAAATACTTTTCGTGATTTAATGTAAGAAAATATAGAAATATCACTCGTCATACCAATATTTCTAATGAAATCGTTTTCTTTATTCATTATTTTGGGTAGGTTTATACAAACAGCTCTAATCGATAATAATTTGTGGTTTTGCCCTGTCAGTTTTGTGGTGTTGATAATTTGTAGTATAATATAATAACGTAACCTACAGTAACACTATTATAATGCACACACCTATAGATGGCCAGCGCTCTCTGTGAGAAAAACTAGGTAGTTTTTTTGAAACAGGCACATAATAAATAATAGTATTGGCGTGGGGCCTCTACATAGCACTCTATAGGAAAGAGAATGATTTTCTTCCAACCTCTTTGCCCGTAGCGTTTGCTCCTGCTAAATTGTATGGCCAATCCGGCACTGATGATGACTCAAGTGATGTCATACTATACTGAGTAATTATACACGTTGGTTTATCACCTAGTTATCGAGTAAACATAAAAGAGAGATCCATGCTATCATCGGGAAGTATACATTATTTTATACAGTCATAATGCAACAATGTATTGTAAGGAATATCTTCGCGGTTTACAAACAATACCAAGCAATGACTGTTGTTGGAACCGAGGAAAGCAATCGTCAGTTGGTTGTTAGTTTTACTAGGGAAAGCACTCTCTTCTGAAATCTTCAGTGAATTTGAGTCACTTGTTATTAGTTGGTTAGTTGGTTGGTATTTTATTAATTAAGTATATTTATAATTCAACACTCCGTAAAAAATGTTACTTTACTTTCTACTGCATGTTAAAATTTCCGTTTTTTTAACACCTATACACTTCCACGATTCCGTGACCTGTGCTACTACCTACTCTTTAAATCTTTTTATATACCTACCTAATATATAATTATGAGCTACAAGTTATACGAACATTATGGCCCGTAATTGACCTTAAACTTAAGAAATATTTTTATGGAATAGGTTGCAACATTGCTCGCGTTCCTTTAGTCAAATCCTCGGTCAATTCATTATGTTATGTTTGTCAAGTACTTATTCTGAGCTAGTTATGGATGACAAACTGACAAAGTGGTTTACCTAAGCTAAAATATTCATTACTAACAGGTGCTCACCTGCGCGTTCACCGTTCCCGTGGGAAATTTGAACATTGTTTTCTATGCGGATGTATATGCAATTCAAAATTCTGGTTGCACACACCATACCCCTTAATGTTGTCAGTATTATAATGTAACGTAATCTTGTTTTAGATCAAACCAATAATGCAGTGGTCAACGTTGGTGGCGATCTTGAGCGTGGTGACAAGCATCGCAGCTATAAACAGACCTGTGTATAAAATTGTCCTTACTCAGAAAGGTTTTGCGCAGGTATATTTTATGTATTATTTACAAATAAACGGTCAGAGAGACAAATCTAAATGTTGTAAAAAAGTGTAAAGTGTTTCGCAAGGAAAACACCATTTTATAATTAATATTCGGGTGCCCAGCGGCGCTGCCGCGGAAGCAAATTTTTGTTGTTCGATGTTTTAATAGTTATTCTGCTATTGGGAGCTGAGACAAATCCAACCAATCAAAGACCATAAAAATCGGTCCACCTGTTTTCAAGTTATAAATGGTGTACCTAACAAACCCGACATGTTTTATATATAAGAAATATAGATAGATAGCATAGGTTATCATTTGTATGTGTAAAAAGCTCATTACAATATCAATATCGCTTGCTTCCAAAAACTAAAACTAAATTGTTGTAAGTACCTACATCAAATTCATCAACACAAGCGACCTGTGCATAAAATTGTACTTACACGTGAGAATACGGGGATAAAATAGCCTATGCTACTTCCTGATAACGTAGCTTTCCATTGGTGAAAGAATTTTTAAAATCGGTTTAGTAGTTTCGGAGCCTATTCACTGCAATCAAAGAAATTAATCTTACCTCTTCATAATATTAGTGTATATATTCTATTTTCTTATAATGTAATTTTTTTATGCGAGCCATTTTTTATTTACAGTTTTTACAATATGATGTGGAAATCCCTCCAATAAGAGAATTTACATTTTGTGCTTGGATCCGAGTGTTTGAGCTAAATGGTGACCAAACCGTTTTCACTTACGTCAGTAAGTATTATTATATACCTACAATATTACTCTGGACTAGCTTTTACCCGCAGCTTTGCTCGCGCACGTTTATTTCACCCCCTCGGGGATTGAATTATGCAAAATCCTTTCTTAGTTGATGCCTACACTGTATAACCTATCTATGTGCAAAATTTCGAGTCTCTAGACCCAGTGGTTTAGGCTGTGCGTTGATATATCACCAATCATCAGTCAGTCAGTTTATCGTTTTATATATATATATATATAGATTTTTAAAGTTCTTGGTAAAAGTAGGTTAGTTAGTAGGTAGATATCAAATGTGGCTCATCGTTACCTACCTACAATCCAAGCGGTAACCACTTACAACAATAAATAAAAGTAAAAGTATGTAAAATATTGGGCAAATGAGATTGCGATATCATAATTAATCTGACCCCCTTGAATAAGGACACGTCCGATGCAGGTCCGATGTTGCGTAAAATATTTTTGATTTTGGCCTTAATTTCGAAGTAGGTAGTTGTGATAGCCGAAATGCAGGTACGAATAAGTGCAAGCACTACCTACATGCTTTAACTTTCACTATCAAATAAGCCGTATTCAGCATCTGTGGGTCAAATCTGTGTCAAAGACAATTTAAAACGTACGTATTGTGCCTGGAATCTGTTGCTTAACAGGATTATTATTTTAGCTATGTATTCCAACTAATAGAAGTGAAGCTTGAAAATATTTCCAAAGTGTTTACTTTTGTCGTCGGCAAATAAATGTCTAATTATGCTTTTCCGTTAACGTTCAAGTTGTATGGTATACCGACGTTCCGCGCGACACGTTGCACGTCTCTCTGAGCCAAATACTTACTCGTACTATGTTAACTTTATATTGATTAGAATCAGTCCCACATGACCTTACATCACCGAGATGTCAAACGCATTGTGCTAGATATTGGTTTCTGTGGCGCGGACGGTGTTACGTAAATATTTAAACCAGTTAAGGTATTCTGTGGACTAAAGCCAATGCTTACTGGATATTCATAATATATAATATTACCGCAAATGAGGCGTTTTAATAATGTATGACCACCCTATACCTAAGTGGTGAGTTGGTGGCCTAATAAGTATTTATGTAAGCTAGAAATTTTAAATGACTGTTTTTTATTAGTACCTACTTAGCTAATGATATTTAAATACGAGTATATTTCCCTTTTTTTTCACAGCACATGGCAACAATCGAGTAATAAGATTATGGCTGGAATCAGGAGGACGTTACATAAAAATGTCTATAAATGAGAAGGTGTTTTCAATCATTCCAGTGGAGATTACGAAAGATGTTTGGCGCCATTTGTGTCTATCCTATCAGTCCGATTTTGGGGCATGGGCTCTGTATGTAGATGCTCACCTTGTATCTTGCGAGGCAGCGCAAAGCGTAAGTATCTAAATTTTCCAATTTTGTAGTTATACTTAGACATCTCTGATAGATTGAAAAACAATGTCATAGAAATAAAATAATTACAATAAAGTATAAATCGAATATACACTTATTTGTTTATGTGGACTCGAATGTCAATACAATATCTACCACCGCCAACTCTAATTATTGCGAATCCGAATCTAAAATCCGCCATTTACAGGTAATATGTATTATGACCGGTAAATAAAATTCGATTTATCCATGAACCTTTAAAAACAGGTACTCAACAGTAGAATAGTAAATATAAGTTTAACTTTTTTTTCTGTATAAATTCACAGCTATTAAACCAGCTTAAATTACAGAATATATCAAAATAAATTAATAAAATAACTATATAATTCCATTCAACCCAAGGAGGTCGTTGTATTCATGACTTTGAATACAGTGATTATCACGTCATAAATTACTTAAAGCAGCTCTTATGAAAGAAGATTTCCGGAGAAGGCTAGCGCATATAATATGTAAGTCTAATAAAAAAGAGAGAGACAAAGAGTGCTGAAAAGTGTCAAAACCACCTCCGGCTACTAGCTGCCTTAACAAATTATCCATAGACAAACAACTTTACACACTACAGTTGAGTTAATATATAACCCTGCGACGGCATGAAAATAGTTAATTGAAATATTTCAGTTAAAACCCATTGGGTTTTTTACTTTGTTAAATAGTTCAAACCTTCAGTACGTAATATGTTTTTGTTTTATAAACCACTAGCGACCCGCCCCGGCTTCGCACGGGTGCAATGCTAATACTAAAACCTTCCTCTTGAATCACTCTATCTATTAAAAAACCGCATCAAAATCAGTTGCGTTAGTTTTAAAGATTTAAGCATACATAGGGATATAGGGACAGAGAAAGCGACTCTGTTTTATACTATGTAGTGATTTGACATCTCCTCTGCTAAGGAAACTGCTCAAAATTTGAATAACTTTACAGCATGTGAGTATTTTCGCGGTTGTAGTGTTCTGCTTCATGCTGAGGCATTGACTATGCTCTCTTTATTTATTTTTCGGACGTACAACGAATGGGGCAATCAAATAAGCCCGAGCTGCCATAATGGTACTCGAGACAAAACTCTGTGATTGCCAAATCCGTAAAATATTTTTATATTTAGAGGATTGGTTTAGTGAGAAGTATCGAGTAGGTAGTTTGCTAAATAGCGAGTCAATGAACGCCATTGCCATGCCAACACAGATAAAAAGCCAGACTTGGTGCACATAACATCTCAGAACTTATTACGGCTAAAGTGTCGAGATTACCTACATACTTATCACTACATAAGTAGTATAAAACAAAGTCGCTTTCTCTGTCCCTATGTCCCTATGTATGCTTAAATCTTTAAAACTACACAACGGATTTTGTTGCGGTTTTTTTTTAATAAATACAGTGATTCAAGAGGAAGGTTTTAGTGTTAGCATTGCACCCGTGTGAAGCCGGGGCGGGTCGCTAGTTACATAATATTATACTAAAATCCTTAGAAGCTACATATTAAAATACCAAATAATATGTTTAATAATGTTTAAGGTAAGACTTTTTAAATTCTTTTGTGAACTAATTTATATTTTTTTCAGTTACATGGGTTTGTCATTCCGGGAGGCGGAAGTGTTATTATTGGATATGGAACTACAGATTCAGGTATATACGATCTGAAAATGGTGTGTTAAGCTCATTGGGTCAAAGACCTGGAGTAAGGTATTTTTCTGTGTTTAGTGTTTTTGGTTTTATATTTGTTTTCCATTCACAGGTTTACAAAATGGTTTAGAAGGAGAGATATTCGGGGCAAACATGGTGCTTACTTCAACAATAGAAAGAAACAACACAATGAAAAATGATCCTAAATATGGACAAAAATCTTTTCAGAGAAATAGAGTCAAAGAAACAAATAACGTAGAGTACATAATACTCAATAATTTTAATACTAACACAACACTTAATAAATTTAATAGATCTACGCGACGACCAATCAAAACTTCAACAAAAAGTCATATAAAAAACCAAACACCAAGTAGTTTTATTGAACATGATGAAGGACTGGATTTAGTAACAAAAAAACTAAAACAAATGGATTCTTCAAACGAAATCTTGGATATTATTAACTTTAATGAAAATCATACTCCACGATCGATAAATGAAAAAGATAATGTCAATTTGTGGAACCTGGTAAATGAAGCAGGTCACGGAAGAAGATTTAGAGGGCAACATAAAGTTAAAGATCCATCGGGATCTGGGACAAATGATTTACCAACAATATCTGAATACGAAACACCTCCACCTCCTAAATATACAACTCAGAATTATTTCGAAAACAAAGTAGAAAACAAAAAAGAACAGCCAGTATCTGAATCTTTTTATAAAATTACTGATGAAATATCTACATCTACTTTTAGTAAGTCACCTGTTAATGAAATATCTGATATTGAGTTACCTCCACCACCTAACAAAGATAATAAAGTATATGGCCAATGGACCAGTTCAAAATTTGCTGGTAGTGTCTTAAATTACCTCAAAAGTATAAATTTTCATACTGAGAAAAAAGTACCACCCACCATACCTTTGAATAAACTATCTGATTCACACCCATATCCCTCAGATTTAAAACTTAATATACTTCGACCGCCAGTACAATTACAGCGAAGAAATTTTGTTATAGAAAAACGATTTCCTTCTCAAAATGCGTATACGTATCAAAACCCAATCAAAAGCGTCCATATGAGCAAAAGAGCTGCCAACACACGGCAAATAAACGTACAAATACTAGAAAATAATTTTAGAAATGATATATTAAAATCTCACGCACAAACGCAACCAACAAACGTTCATGTTACCACTAGAGGTCATGGAAAGATTATTAAGAATCACCGATTCTATAGAAATGTTGACAGTCAATCTGCTGAAGATGTAAATAGTGATAATGTCTTTAAACCAAGCTCTTTCTCCTCAAATGGCAATAAAGATTCTCAATTTTCTTACTTTGACGCAAACAAGAGTAACAGTCTGCTCAGTGTTTTACCTTTTTTGAAATCAGTTGAATATTTTACAGGTGATTATGATATGAAAATAGAACAAATAGTAAATAATAACGACATGTACTCAAAAAGTTTATCCTCTGGGAATAAATGGCATAATGTCATGTCATATAACAATGACTATACACCAAGACGAGTAGACATGAAACCAGAAGATGGAAAAACCGATTTAGATTATAAAATTGATGAAGCAAATAAAAGACATCCATCAATACGTTTGAAATATAAAGCAGAAAGTAATAAGGTAATTCATGATATGGAGGACGCTAGACTTCTCAAAGGCAGACAAATGGCTGTAGAAGTATCAAATCAGTCAGACTATAACAAAGATTCTATTTCAATACTTAAGTATAACCATGGTTTCTTACCCGGTCATATAGAAAAAAAAACAACCAAAGGAAATCCTTTTAAACATCCACGGATTAATGAAAAAACCAATAGTTTCAATAAACAAGTCAAATTAGGCAACGCGTTGAATGAACAAACTGTTATTGGAGTAAATGAAGAACAAAAAAGGAGAAATTTTGTTGGAGGTAATGAAAAGATTCCTGATATTCATAGATACAGATCTGATATAGATAACGAAACAGAAAATGTGCCGTCATCTCTCAGCCCGAGGATATGTAAAAATGTAGAATTATACGATCACCTTTTATACGTCCAACCAGACGAGAGTATTGATATGACTCATATATTGTCTCCGGTAAAATCAAAAAATATGGGCATCGAATTTGTTATACAAAATTATAAAAAATGCTCTTTAGAAGAATCTTCAATAGAAAAGAGTCATTTATTATTGATTAACTGGAACATGACTCCGGTTAGACTTTTTGGTGGAGCCCATACCCTGAAGACGACGGATCTTTGTGGATTCTTCTAAATGATTTACTTAATTAAAATGTTATAGACTTTTTAATAAAATTATAATATTGTATAAAATATCAAACAAGTTTTATAAAAACAGTTTTCGAAAAAACAACTATGGATTTTAGACATTTAGCCCGCAAAACCAAATGTGAAATTAAAGGAGCAACATTTGCTTACGGTGTACAGTTTTTAATTGGGGCATCCTATCTACAGATCTTATAATGAGATGAGTCTTACCTCATTATTAGTTCGTTCTGCCTGACACATTGACCTCAAAAGTCGATACGAGACGCACCGACAACGCCACGCCCAAGTCACATCGAAGGGGATGCCCTATGCCAAATCTAATAAATCGATCGTCATCTCCTCTCCTAAGATGATTTTGACTATTGATTCATAATTATATTTTTTGTTCATATAAAGAAGACAAAGACCACAAATGAATTATGGAAAAACTGCTTTCTTTGTTCGATGATTCAGGATTTTCGCAGATTTTGCTTCGTCATCTAATTTCTATAAGATTAGAAAATTGAGAGAATATGAGGAATTATGTGACAGAAATACGTTTGAGTGGTACAGGCTTTACAAATTAACGATGAATGCAATGGGTCGGTTCATTGTGGCTAGCCGGGCGATGATTGATCAGAATCATAATCAGAAATTATTTATTGCGTACTACATTACAATTATTGGAAGATTTCGAACAGAGTACCTAATTTTGGTATTACAATACTTGAGTCATGAATTTAACATCTTAGTAACAATTTTAATAAAATAACATTTATATTTAAGTTAATTAGTGTTAACTATCAAAAATATGTTTATATAAAATGTCAATATGATATGGCTGATTATGGCTATAGAATCGGCTACCTAACGGAATTTAGTACTATTTTTTTATTCATGCCCTCCCTAGGGAGGGAAGCAATTACTATGAGTGTTTCCCGTCCAAGGGCGGGAATCACAGACCTGAATCTCTCTGTGGTAGGAATCATCGTTTTCGACACGGTACTCAAATCAATCAAACACTAGGTACTTTCCGAGTATGAATAAATGATAGATTTTTGTACAATGACTATTCCATTGTGACTGTTCTAAACTCACAGTCACAATGGGACAGCCATTGTACGGAAACTATCATTTTTTCATTTTTCAAACTCGGAAAGTCCCTAATGTGTTATAAATTTGCTTAAAATTGATTTTTTTTGAATTTTGAAATTGGAAACGTGCTAAAACGCCAAAAACCTAACTTAGGTTTACTAATCCATCAAATGTTATCTTGGTGCTTAGGGCATTCAGTTCAAGGCTTATGCTAAAATTTGTATTGGTGTAAGTAGGTAATATCTGTGTCATTGGCTATCTAACCAGTTTATCGCCAAACTTTGTGCAACGAGAGGCGTGTTACGTAACTCATAACGATATGGGTCTCTTTCACCTCAACCAGTTATCAATATCAAGAGTACAAGGCACGTATTTCCATTTTAATTAACAATTTGTGTTGGCACAATGTGTAATTTTACTCCTCAGTCTGATTGACGTCTGAAGCAACAGGTTGCGATGCTGAGTTCAATTGAACATCGCTTACAAGCGGCGTTTAAGAAAGAGCGTGCAATGTTATTTTGTAGTGTAAATCTTAGTAATTTTGCTGTGCTCGAGTTATTTAGGACACCATTACAGAGCGCAACTCAGTAAACGCATCCTAGTAATAAATCTACACCTCACGGTAAGGCCATAGTGATGGTAAGGAGTTTGTCATGTTCTAGAATACCTTATGCTGCAATATAATTAGAAATGTTGTTCCTGCATTATTGTGTTACGAATATGTTCTTACCTGTTTTTAAATTTTATTTTTGTTTAATAATTGCAATTTTTCAATTGATTGCAGGCGCATCTTTTGAGATATAAAAGAAGAATGAACATTTATAAAAACAATACCTTAATTATAGTATATTTTATATCGAGGGACTAAACGAAGCCATAATATACCAGATGACGTTTACTTTTGAGGTGCACACTGTACTTTTCACTTTGAGTGCGAGGATAATAGACAATTTAGTACAAATTTATTTAAACCGAACAAATTTACACTCGTCAACTTTTTACTCCCTAGAGACTAAAGTGGTCACTTTAGTCCCTCGTCGTAGGGCGTACTTTTGGAGCATGAGAAATGAAATAATTAATTAATTAATAATCGCACGCCTTTTATCCCCGAGGAGGTAGGCATGCCGTGATAGTAGTAGTGAGGCATGTGTAACACATGCCTCAGAATTAATTCTGAAAATTGTGGGTTTCATCACGATGTTGTCCTTTACCGTCGAGCTAGTGATAAATATAAACGTAAGTTTTTGAAAAACTCATTGCTATTGATTCGAACCCGAGACCTCAGGCATGAGAGACGGGCTCGCGAGGGCGGGCGACGAGGTGTGCTCTCCTTCTTTTTTGAAGTCAATTAAAAAGGAGCCAACATTAGAGTCAACAACGTGAGAGATTGTGAGCTTGGTCAACAAAACAATTAGGTAACGCCGTGCCAAAAAAAAAACCAATTAGGTATGAATGTAATAAAACGGCTTCAAAGTTCTGCAGAATGAGACTTAACTTAAATTTAAATAAATGCGCTAAGTTTTTTCAATTCTGAATGTCTATACAAAATACACCACACATGTACCTATCTTCAATTAAGTATAAAATATAAATAATTGGTACCTAACTTTAATTTTAACTACTTGCCGATCTAATCTAGTTATATGTTTATTATATAAATAGGTAATTATGACTGCTGGAACTGATAAACAGGAAGTAGATTTTTTTTGTAATAGGTACTTGTTATACAAAACTGTAACATAATCAACGAGCTTTGATTAACGTTAGGCCACCATTTTTAACGGATAGGTAAACATTTGTGTCACTAAGGATGTGCGATAAAACGACTGGTTTTAATTATAGGAGTATGTATAATTAAATCTTGATTGTTTGAGAAACCATGTCACAAGCAGGAAAAAGGACGTAAGACAAGCGTCTGAGTTAGCAAACTGGATTAAGTATTAAATTAACTAACTTCATTTCACAATACCGTCTTTAATCAAAGAAAATTTATTTGTAGGTATAAGTATAAAATTAAATCACCCTCAATCTGTTTTTATGCGAAAATTAGTAAATCTGTACTTATACCTGTTAGGTATAAGAACTGTAATGGGACCGTGTCTGTAAAAACTAGTAGACGGATTTCAATGAAATTTGGTGTGGAGATAAAAATTGGGTCAACATTTAGAGTACTTTTTACTAAGGAAAAATATCTCAATCCCACGGAAAAATATAAAAACTTGTACAAAACAGAATTACGTACTTAATTCTACTCAGAAACGATAACACCTAATAAGAACAGCCCAGCGGTTAAAGAGCCTGCCTCTCACGCGTATAGTCTCGGGTTCGAATGCTGGCATGTATCAATGAGTTTTTTAAAAACTTACGTACATATTTATCACTAGGTCGACAGTGAAGGAAAACATCGTGAGGAAACCCACAATTTCCAGAATTAATTCTGAGGCATGTGCAACAGTCCAGTCCGGCCATGGGATGTCACCTATCACGTCAAGGGATCCAAAGATTATATTGGTGTAATGTGCGTATTTCCTAAAATGGAATACCTCTGCCTACCCCATCGAGGATAAAAGGCGAGAGATTATTAATTTTTATTTTTTATAGTTTCGTTTTTAATACTTATCTGAAAAAACTTTGGCTTAGGTACTTGTGTTATATTCTTTTTTTCTCGAAAGCAGCTTATAGAACATTTTGAAAACGAAATAGGCATGGTGTATATCTGTAATGTTAAGACAGTAGGTAATTATAAAATCGCAAGTTGAACTAGAATAAAGGCGAAAACCACATCGAAGCGGAAGAGAAAGCGTATAATGTTTACTTTTTTTTTTCATTTTAAATATACGTCAGTCCGTGCGAATATGTACTTATATACTAGCACAAGTATGACATAATGTCTAATTGCAACAGTACCTAAATATTACTTAAGAGTTATTTTATTTATTAGCCGTCGCTACAGGTCTGTCCTTATTACTATTTAGTAGGTACTATTTAGACTATTTAGTAGGTATTTGTAGGTAAAAAGGTGCCTTTACATAATTAATATGTAATGACACAAGTGAAATAATCAAAGAGACGTTGGCAGAACCGGCTGAAGATAATAGTATACTATTAAGACAATTTTAGCACACGAGTTGTGTAATTACAATCATCTCCTATAGGTATGTCATTTTGGAAAGCAAGTAATACTCTGATTTACTTCATACATCTTACTTTTTTATCTGGGTAGTTTTGCAAGCGGGAGTTGGTGATCTAAATCTTTAGTTACCTAGATAGGCATATACAATTTAGGTAAGGTCGAAACTAGTTGGTAGAATTATTATTCATAAGATAAACTGAAAATATATCCTGAAATTGACTGTCCTTCAACGTGTTTCAAAAGTACAAGAAAAAAGAAAGAGAAATTAAAAACCTTCGATAACTCTTTTAACCTACTCCAAAAAGGAGTAGGTTCTCAGGTCGTCACGTATGTTTATGTATTCATATTTAAACTGATTGCGAAATTTTTTTGTTTGTTGAACTGGAATAACTCAAGGTTGGTCCTATGTAAGTTTTGTAAAAATCTGATGAAGAATGGAACTCCTCGACGTAGGTACATCAGCAAATCACACTCGATCAGTGTTATAGGTTTAGTAACAGAAGGTAACGGATGCTGAGTATTTAAATAATAGTAGACTCGTACTTTCATAGGTTCACTAAATATGGTTAATTTTTTCTTGTAACTAATCGACTTCAAGGAATAGCACTAAAACACTACAATAATTAACTTAGACTTGAATCCAATATTTATTCGGGCACGTAAGTATTATCATAGCATTTTTGGGAGAAGTTGTCGTGAAGTCGGTTAGTATTTCTGTAAAGTTTAATCAAAATCCGTTCAGTAGTTTTTGCGTGAAAGAGGAACAAACATCCATACATACAAACTTTCGCGTTTATTATATTAGTAGGATAATTAGGACTAGCAGCGCCCCGCGGTTTCGCAAGCGTAGTTCCCGTTCCCGTGGGAATATGGGGATAAAATATAGCCTATCTGTTATTCTGATGTATAAGCTATATAACTGTAAAGTTTCATTAAAATCCGTTCAGTAGTTTTTGCGTGAAAGAGGAACAAACATCCATACATACAAACTTTCGCGATTATAATATTAGTAGGATTAGTAGGATAATTGTTAGGATCGTGGGAAAATTAGCCTATGTTACTCCCAGAAAAGTAAGCTTTCCATTGGTAAAATAATTTTATAAATCGGTCCAGTAGTTTTTGAGTTTATTCGACACATACATACAAATCTTTACTTTTTACAATATTAGTGTAGATGTAGACTAGCTGTTCCGTACGGTTTCAACCGCGGTTTCCTGTTCCCATGGGAATACGGGAAAAAATATGGCCTATGTTACTCAGGGATATTGTAGCATTCTAATGGTGTAAGAATTTTAAAAATCGGTCCTGTAGTTTTTGAGTTTATTCGTTACAAACATACAAAAATACAAATCTTTCCTATTTATATCATTAGTGTAGATGTAGATAGTGTAGATTTAGATAATTAATCATAGGCTTTGCCGAAAATAGATTACTGTAGGCCTCTGAAAACTTTATCTATCTATATATATAAAAATGAATCCCTTTTTCCCTTGGTCACGGCATCACGCGTGAATGGCTGAACCGATTTGGCTGAAAGTTGGTGGGGAGGTAGCTTAGAACCAGGAGACGGACATAGGACTTTTTATTCCGATATTCCCACGGGAACGGGAATTACGCGGGTGAAACCGCGGGGCGCTGCTAGTAGTTAAAATAAAAGGACATTTTGGTAAATTTTTCAATAATTGTTTCGATGATTTTTGTATGTAATCGAATTTTATTCAAATGTACTTTTACTTATTAAATATATTTTTTTCAAAGATCACGATTTTATTATTTTAAAGTTTCTGAGTAATAGTGAACAATTTTTTTTTAACGAAGATTTTAGTTTCCTACTTTTCATTTCATCCTTTTTTTAGTTGGAGCATCTTTTTCTAAAGCTATACCTGCCTACGTCAATACAACCTCTGATTTCATTAAACAATCACTGTGATAGACAGATAAGCGTGGTCATGACTCAAATGTCTCGATTTTTTCCAATTTTGTACCCATCGCGAAAAACAGTATCCATTCGAATGCGTGTACTTTATTGGTTTGGAAGAAAGCTTACGATCGGTGGGGAACTAAATGGTGCTCACTCCGCTACTTCTAGTCAGTGTGTGTATTGCTCGTGATAGCGTGCGCGCGCGCGTTCCAGATTTTCGATTTCGAGAACATAGCTCGTAAGTGATCGTGTGTGTTTTATTGCTACCTATTAATTTAACTTTATTAATAATATTTGTAAGTATCGTAAATTTCAGGTTACATAATTGTAAGTCCAATAATAAAATTGCAACAGCGACTTTTTATGAAAAGCGTACAAATGCCTCGCGAATTCGGGCAAATTAATGCATTAGGTATTTTATTAAAATTATATTTGATGTATGTACACACATCGTCTGCGTATATGTATATTATTGTATGCTTATAGCTTATTCCACACTTGAATTTAAACTCAACGTGTATAATTTAAACAAAATAACCGTGAATAAGTACAACAGAAAAAGTAAACTAATGTAAACTTATACTTCTTATAAGAATATTCGGTGTTATCAAACCGTTAAGTTTCCTAACAGAATCTTGCTTCCAACAGAAAAGATAAGAAGAAAACCCGTTTTTTACGTAAATCGTGATCGATTTATTCGCTTTGTTTTTTGATCAATTTTCGCATTTATACATACTTCATGACATAACCATTTTAATTATTATATATCTTGTTAATAGGTATCAATTCCAAATGGATCCTAACCTAAAGAAAGATTATCCTTTTAACAATTGGAAACATATTTTCGAAACGGATGCACCACATACAGGTACATTGCTGATGTATGGTTACACTTTAATAATAATTAATAATTATCTCACGCCTTATATCCCCGAGGGCAGAAGGCAGAGGTATTACATTTCTGGATATACTTAGCCACTTTTCACGAGATATTCTTTGGACCCCTAAACTTGATAGGTGGTGAGCCCATCGCCGAACCGATCCACTTTGACAGACTTTAATTATCTTAATTTAGAGTAGGAATAGCAATCTAAAATAACATCACGTAGTACGTAAATTCAAACCCGTACGTACATGGTTTTACAATCAATAGAATGACTTTATTTCATCAAATTCAAACTATGCCATACTTTGTCAATATACTTTCTTAAATTTTACGGGATGTCATATAAAAAAAACTATACAAAATTATTTATCACTAGCGGTTCTGCGCGGCTTCACCAGCGTAGTTCCCGTTCCCGTGGGAATACGGAAATAAAATATAGCCAATGTTACTAAGGGATCTTTAAGATTTCCATTACCGAAAGAATTTTTAAAATCGGTCCAGTAGTTTTTGAGTTTATTCGTAACAAACATACAAAAATATAAATCTTTCCTCTTTATAATATTAAGTATAGATAGTGCTTAAATTAATAGCTTTTTGATTTTTATGTTACCTTCATTAACTTTAATGGCCATGTACAATCTCAAGGGTTTCAAAACAAAACTGTAAAAAAGGAACCATTTCTTTTGACGCCCCTCTGTCTGTCACAGTTACGTATTTCAGTCATAACTAAAGGTATCGACTTGAAATTTTGAGTTGGTATACATAACAAAACTGTAACGAGGCCGTGTCTGTACATGAAATATGAAATGTACGGGAATATTAAAAAACTGGTTAGAGAGAGAAATACGTAGATACTACTCCGAAACGATAACACCTGGAATCTTGAAATATTGTATGTAGGTCTTTTATATGACGTAGGCACACTTTACGCACGCAAAGAGGAAGTTTGGGAGTGGCACCTGCGGGCTAAAGCTGCACTGTATTGACGCTACTATTTTTAAATAATTTCGTCTTTGTACTTGCAACATTTAGAGATTGCTCGATGTATTTCAGCATAGTTATCTATTTTTTTTTCACATATACTAACGACATAATATGTGTCTGTCTGTCTGTCAATAAATATAATAGAAGAAAAACAAAATTCATTTAAAAAGATGACAAAAACTTATTGTATATTTTTCCACATTTTAATGTTATCTTAAAATCGCTTAAAAATTACCTACTCTAAAAACGTCACCTACAAGCACAGTGAACTTGGAAGCCGCTGACATATAATATATTAGTGCTATAATGTATGTAATTTAAACTTTACAAATAATATTTTGGTAATGGCGCTGATGGTTGATGACAGCTACAATAAAAACGCTCATTTTGTTACGAACATTGTCAAATACAGAATTGGAATAATAAGTACATTCATCGTTCACAAAAGTAGCAGCATATGAGCGTTAGTGTGGAGTTAATAATTCGTTGCAGCTCTTGTGGCACACTTGTGTCACTCATGTGCAGTATAAATGGAACTATAGCCTTCATCAAATTGTGCCCTAAATGGCGCTACAGTTGCTGCTGTAGGCCTGCGGAGCACGCTCTAGCGCATGGGCTAGCACCTTAGGGAATAATCGGGTTTCTAAAGCTTTTATGCAGAAAATTTGTGTTACTTGGGTATCTTAGTATCTATACAAAAATACTAGTTAACTTAAATCTATTATTTCAGCATCCTAGAACCCAAAATAAAAACGTAATGAAATCTTTACCATTTTACAGAAACTAAGAGTGACTGTCCTAAAGCTCTAACTGATCGTAGCTAATTATTTCTGAGAAGAGGAGTTGTTTATGTACTGTTTTAGCTTATATTTACTGGACCTAGGTGTAGACGTGCGTGTCTTTTAACGGTAGGTATTCTACCCACCCTCATCTAGGCGCGCGGCGCTGTAAAAAGTACCTAAACGATTTGCGTCGTATTAGTATGCGATTCCCCTATCGCAACTAGCAGCGCTCAATGTCCGGAAGCGGAATCATGCGTTATGTAAGCTGCCGCGAGCCAGCAGAATTTCACTTTACAAACTAACTCGACGTAGTCATCGCACTGATGTAGTAGTATCTTGTGGTCACGGCATCTTTTTTATGTGTTTCGTAATGTATTATAGTTGACCCCAAAACAAATCACCTTAGCTACAAAGCGTAATTTTTCACATGCAATGTAAGAGATGAATGAACATAAAATAAGATATTATAATATAGGTTCGTCACAGAACTATCATGTGGCCTCTGCCTTATAAAACGTAACGATTCTAATGACCACTGCCCACTGCGTAACGAGGTATCACCCCGGTGCACATAATTAACTTACAGAGTCAATTACATAACATACTATACGCTAGTTAAGAACACTCTGCTACAAACCCAACGTAATAAACTAGTTAATCAATATTAAGTAATCAATGTAATGCAGATTTGGTGTTTTTGAAGTCGGTCAGCCACTGGTTTCGGCGAAGAGTACCTTACAATTAAACACAAACTGGAAGAATTTCTTACGTAATGATTCGCTTTTTCAGAGAAAGTGAAGTAAATAAATTTTATAAACGCCATAATGTAAGAACCATTGCAAACATAATTGACAACAAAGAGCTCTTAAAAAATTGCGCTTTTACAAACAACACTAAAAGATGATACACTCATCGTAATTTAGTAAGTGTAAGAGTATTTTATACCTCAAAGAGAGGGTTTGAGGAATCAAAAAAAATAGTTCATTCTTGTGAGTTACGAGTTAAGATACATTCTAGTAATTTATCATTATAATATATACATAGGTAGACACCAACTTTTTTAATTGTATTTTTGACGTCTTTTAATAGGGTTAATGGTGGCTACCGCACCTCATCGAATAATTGTAAATAAATTGAATTGAAAAGCGTAATTGAAAAGCGTTATAATCACTTTCTCAGTCCGGTGCAATAGGTGTATGTTTATAATATATTCATCAATTATAATAAATTCTTTTTAAATCACTCCAGCCCCCCTAGCCAAGTGGCATTGCACAATCTAATCGAATGTTCTTTTAGATTGACATATTATATGGGATTGACATTAGCGCCACAGAGTTCGTTGGCAAATGCTTATGTCAATCCCACACATGTCAATCTAAAAGAACATTGAATTAGATTGTGCAATGTCACTTGGCTAGGGGGGCTGATCTATCATTACTTAAGAATCTGTAAATATTGTTATAAATGACTGTCTGTTGCCAAAATAAAATAAATAAATAAATAAATTACTTCGAAAGCATTTATACTTACTACTTCAGTGTTGATATCTTTTTTTAAATGTAATTTAAAAAAACCATTACCAACTTTTGTCACGAAATATTACTGAATCATAGCTTTGTCAACGAAACATTTTAATACCTACAATATTCAAAGTTTGGAAAGCATAACCGACACCTCATAAAGTAATTAAATAACTATGTAATAACTTTTAATTCTGAAGTTGTGTGGTTAACTAGTTAAATGTTTGTGAATCGCTTAACTAGTAGCAATTTATAATTCGTAATGAATTAAAAAGTTATAATATTATGCTACAAAATCAGTACCGTAATGTTTATTTTTTATTTTTTTTGTTTGTGTGTCATCATTGTAATGGTCATTCTTATGTGTCAAATTTTGGAATCGTAATTCGAATATTACGATATGAGTGTAGATAATAGTAGTTTAACAGTAGTAACAGCAACTGTCATATAATAAGGGTTATTAAAACATGAGTTTGGGTATAATAGTATCAAACGATTGTTTTAATACCATATACCTACCATATGCAAATAAATACAATGCAGTTACTTTATCTTCACTACCTAATGCAAAGATGTACCTAGGTACATATAAATAAAACAAGTAAGCAACGAAGTAAATCACTAATAGAAAAATCTGTTAAATTTACGCATGTCTGCGTGCGCTTGCATGCGCGCAGGCGGTCTTAACGTAAAATAACATAGAACTCGAAGGCCCAGCGCACAGCGCTGGAAGCGCGGCAGAGCGCATTTGAAGACAACAATTTAATATAAGCCTAATCAACTTAGAAATACGGTCAATAATTGCATGAAACGAATAAATACGGGGCGCTCCGATAGCCGCACGCGTATTTATTATTTTACACGGGTAGCACCAGTTTTCTAAAAAAAAAAATCATGAAAATCGGTTAACCCAGTCGTAAGATCTGAGGTAACAAACATAAAAAAACATACAGTCGAATTAAGAAAATCAATTTTTTTTAATCGGTTGAAAATAATAAATATACTTAATATCAAGCCTTTTATCCCCGACGGGGTAAAGCAGAGGTATTCCATTTATGGATATACCCACTTTTCACGAGATATTCTTTGGACCCCTAAACGTGATAGGTTTGAGCCCATCGCCGGACCGAGTCTGCTAGACATGTCTCAGAATTAATTCTGGGACCTGCTGGTTTCCTCACGATGTTTTCCTTCACCGTCGAGCTATTAATAAATATGTACAGTCAAAAGCAAGTCAAGCTTGACACTACCAGTTTAAGCTGAGCTCTGATTTGTACTGCGCGCCATAGAATACAGGGCCGGATCAAAGTCCAAAGTGTCAAGCTTAGCGTGCTCTTGACTGTACATAAGATTATGAAAAACCCATTGGTTCACATGCCAGAATTCGAACCCGAGCCTCACTGATTTTCATCATGTGAATGTTGTCACCCCCCGGACCACGAACAAAGAAGGGGTTGCAACGCTCGATTTTTTCCCCTTGTCGCATGATTTTTGTACGGCGTTGCGGAATAATGGATTAGAAGCTGTATTGAAACAGTATGAAACTGATGCCGAACAGAATGAAATGACCAAATTTACCCTGGAAATTGTCAGAAAATAAAAATAAATACCGACTTTGTGGATCACCATTTTTGTACGGCACTGCGCGCTTTCTTATTATTTTTCATGGATCTATCAATGGTAAAAATGCCGTACAAAAATATATGACCAAAATGTACTCACTCTACCTGCACTTTTGAATTCTCACCAGCACTCAGTTGGACAGCTTACAAGTGACGGCATAGTGCTGAATCTTATTATTTTATGCTCTTATATCGTCCTATATACGTCACCTGTATGACCCATAATTTTTTTGGACATGGGCCAGTAGTATATTATAAACCCGAAAGTTTGTGAGTATGGATGTATGGATGTTTGTTGCTCTTTCACGAAAAAACTACTGAACGCATTTTGATGAAACCTTACAGTTAGGTATATAGTTTATACATCAGAATAACACATAGGCTATATTTTATCCCCGTATTCATACGGGAAGTACGCGGGTAAAACCGCGGAGAGCTGTTAGTAACAAATAATGAATTACAACGACGACACAGCAAATAGTCCTCTTTATAATAATTATTTTTCCTGTCTGTTGTTATCAAAGAGAATAAAATATAATAGGACATAGAGGGGGCATTGGGAATATTTTCATATAAAACTTTGAAGCATGTTTGAAGCTCAAGCGTCATGTCAGTTAGTATGAACGCGAACTGTCATTCGCTCGAAATTGTACTAGACTTATTCCACTTGGAATAACTTTTGGCTTCAAATTATCCTCGTTTTGTCCCCTCTATGCCCTATTGTATTTTAATCTCTTTGGTTGTTATACTGTAACGAGTAGGTGCCAAAGTTGACACCCACTTGCTATAGATAATTATAATCATAAGCAAAGGAGTTTCACTCTTGTTTCACTTGTTTGGTTTCGTAAATAGAAACTCTCGTGTGGAAGTCAGTGTTGCAATGAATAACAATTGTGAACGTATTGATTTCTTCTAACCAGCCATTTACTTATACCATAGAGTAACTTATATATACGGACCTATACCTTCTTCGTTATAAAAAGTCGGACTAGCTTCGGCCTAGCTTTCAGCGCCTATCAACATCGCCACTTTCCTCTCCGCACCCACTACTCACCATCACAGGTTTATCAAGTTTAAAATTAATCATGACTCATAATATAAAAGCCCCGTAAGTAATTTTAAGTTTTGTCCAATTTTAACTCTGCAGTAACAATTTAACAGGCTAGGTACCGGCTTTGCCTGTATCTTTAATGTATAATATCTAATAATAATGTTCCCGGGAAGACTGCGTCTAAATCTTTAACGAGCCATTTACACGAGGGCAATCCACTAAGACTGCATACAAAAAAAACGTGAGGACAATGGAATGGATTGTCCTCGATCCGAATCTTCATGAAATGTATCCCCTACAAATTTTCATCATCTATTTCACCACCACAGGATGTTTAGGTAGTGTTTCTGCATGACATCAGTCTCCTTTACTTTCTGTGTCGTAAAGTACGAAATACGAATATCTACTTATTTCTAACTTGGGAGGACTGTTTCCAAAACATTGTTTTTGCCTATTTAAGTACCCACGTTATAAACTGTATTATCTGTGTAAATATCTGGCTTCAACAGGTTGGGGTGAGGGAAGGAAACCCCGCCCGCTTTTAAAATTTCACTGTCAGATTTTAGAAAACATTGCCCTCCTTATCCCGGTCTGGTCCGGCCCGGTCACGATCTAACAAATCACCCAAGATCCATCGTAATTGAATGAAAGTTATAAAAACGCAAAGAAGATGTCCAAATTAAAACCGATGCGGAGCCCAAGCCTCCTTCCACTTATTTCTATTATAAGTACAACTATATCATCCGGTCTACAAGAAATTGAACTCTGAAGAAATTGTACTGTATAAGCAAAGAATAAATAATATTTACGGTTCGACTGAAGGGTCACTGTACCCACGACTTCATCATTGGAGCCACTGCTAATTCTCCCAAAAAACAGCAATGGCATTCAAATGTAGATTACGTTTAGACTTCATAAACATGATCAACAGCTCATATATTTTACGTGATTAGTTGCTCCCTAGTTGCTTCCGCAGATACGGACTATGTGTTTTTCCTGAATTAAAAGTAGTCTATGTTTTCATTCAACGTCGAACTGGTGATAAATATGTAGGTACCTACGTAAGTTTTGGAAGAACTCAGTGGTACATGCCCTCGCTAACCACAGGGCTATCTGTGGGCGTATTCACGGAGATTTGATAGTCGATATTCGACTCGGAATCGGAAAATCTGACGAATCCTTATGTCAAATATGACATCGAGGAATCCCCCATCTCGAAAACTTTCGACAGATTTTCCGATTCCGAGTCGAATATCGAATGTCGAATCTCCGTGAATACGCCCGCTGATCTGATCATTAATTGAGATGTTTTATATGCGATATTGATGCAAAGTTATATAACGGCTGTACGAGTAAATCCACGTTAAGCACATAAATATTCCCGTATTTTATTTACAAAAATGTCATTTTGTTTTAGAGAATGCGGCTACTTTTAATTTTCGCTCTAGCTAGAATTGCTTTTGGCCGAGAAGATGATTGGCAGCCGATTTTGCCCGCGGCTTCGCTGTCGTACCCTAGTTACGTCCGATCGCCGGATAGATCCCTGGAATCTAGGTAAGTTTCAAAATGGAATAAACAATGGAAATACATCTAATAAAATCTCTGGCCTAAGATGAAATAATAATAACAAAATATGCACCGGCCATTATGCCCGAACGATACCAACATCGTTGATCGAAGCTCGAGGGGGTCGGAAAATCGTAATCCAAAAGTTATTACCTAGTGGTCATACGTCTAGTGTGATATAAGAACTGGCGCTTTGTATCAAAGTTTTTATATGAAAATATTCGGTTTGGCTTATTCCACGTGAATAGCCTATACAATGCCTCAATCTCAAACCGCCGTTATATTACGTAGAGGTTATATCATACGAAAGATTGTGCCATTACTTTGTTTTTTAGTTCTCAACTCAAGATAGTCAACCGTCGGCCTGTCTCGCACGCTTCGTATACAAACAAGGGGTCATCCTCAAACTACGCTTCGGCTCCCGTCTCGGACTCCTGCAGTGTGTATAAGGTCTCCATGAACCAAGAATTGTTCTACCAATATGTGGAGTACGAGAACGACATACCAGATTTGAAGGAGTTCACTCTTTGCATGTGGAGCAAGTTTCACAACCACTCCGAAGACCACCCTTTGTTCTCGTACGCTGGTTAGTATCACTATTATAGCACATTTTATTAAAATCTAAATTTCTAATAAACTAGCGACCCGCCCCGACTTCGCACGGGTGCAATGCTTATACTAAAACCTTTCTCTTGAATCACTCTATCTATTAAAAAAAACCGCATCAAAATCCGTTGCGTAGTTTTAAAGATTTAAGCATACATAAGGACATAGGGATATAGGGATAGAGAAAGCGACTTTGTTTTATACTATGTAGTGAAGATTCGATGGTTCCGTTTTTACAAAGAAAACAAAAGTTATATTTGAGTGAAAAATTGTTTATTAAGCACCTACAAGTTGAAATTATCTATTTAAATACGAAGTTGCATGAAGTTGTACTATTAACACGATCTTTTTTGTATCGAAACTTTTTTTAAGAACAAAGCAACTCTAGCAATAAAATTTAAAAAAAAAGCTATAACTCACTTGTGAATAATAGCAATGCAAAAGTCACAGTTTGATTACAGGTGTCATTATGTGCCTAATTGCAGTGAAATTAGAGCCACTTTTTGAGCAAGTGTGTTGAAAAGACCATTATTTGCAAATTCAAAATCAATTACCTACTGTTACTTAAACCTATTACACTGAGAGCGAGTGATTTGTTGATGTCCGCTTGAGGAGTACCGTTCGCTATCTGAAGTTCTTCATCAGTATTTCACAAAAAGTATATGGGACCACCCTTGAAGTTTACCTACCAGTTCAAACAAAAAAAATCGAATTCGGTTGCAATTTTACGAAAATATGGATTTGTATGTCAATGATATAATATGTTACTATCGTGTATGTTAACAAAAAAACATAGGTACGTGAAGAATTGAGCACCTCCTTGTTTTTGCTTTTTTGAAGTTGGATAAAAAGAGGCTACACTACTGAGTCCACTGAAATTATAAATGAAGAGTTCTTTGTTAACATGAGACAGTGTAAATCGCAAGTGACCAAAATAGAGATTAAAATTCATCCAAAATACATAAAATGCTATTTGGAATTTACATGTTTGGATTTCTATGTTTTCATATTAGGGAAATGACCAAAAAACTTATTAAATTATTTTTCTATATTTTTGCAGTAAAAGACAGCCCTAAAGAGATATCAGCGTGGATCTCTAACACTAACGAAGCAAGCTATTTCAGCATGGCTGTCCATGGCCAAACATTCTTTCGGCTTAACTACCCCCTCAAACTGAACTCGTAAGTATTGTCTGTATTTTTTATCTACTTAATTTACTTATCTTTAGGTCCACATAACAAAACTCTTACGGGACCGTGTGTGTACACGTACTTTACGTGTAAAATATTTTTTGAAAATTTTCGTGGTAGATTGGTGTTTTGCCCAATTTTTAAAACTTTCTCTGTCTGTCTGTGCACGCATCACGCAAAAACTACTTAACGGATTTTTTATGAAATTTGGTATGAAGATAACTGAGTGCCCGGGTCAATAACTAGGGTACCTTTTATTCCTGAAAAATATCACATTCCCACGGGAAAAAAATAAAACTGGTTAAAAAGACAATTGCACCTAAGAAACTTGAAATATGGTATGTAGATGTCTTATAATGTCGTAGGAAAACGCCATGAAAGGATTTTTGGAAATTCCTGGAACGGGAATAAACTAGAGCTGCACGGGCAACGCCGCTGAGCATCCGCTATTTATAATACAATTCCACTTCCGAGTCTTATAAAATCTTTCATCGATTTAAACCTTACTTTTCTGGGAGTAACATGGGGTATAATTTTCCCACAAGATCGGGACTTACGCGGGTGACCCTGCTATTTGAAATATATGGTATGTAGATGTCTTCTATGTCGTAGGCAACCGCTATGAAGAGATTTTTGGGAATTCCCAAGGGAACGGGAATAAACACCACGGGCAACGCCGCTGGGCACCCGCTAATAATATAATAAAACTATAACTAGGCCTTTGTCGGTATATATACAAGATTTATTGGAATTTTTTGCGATAGTGTATTAGATGGATTTTGATGAAATTTGGTATGGAGATAACTGAGTATATGGATTTCAAACTATCTCATTCGAGCGAAAAAATATGAAAACCGGTAAAAAGAGAAATACGTGCATACTAGATACTCCAAAATGATAATACATAGAAACTTGAAATATGGTGTCTTAGGTATGCAACCGCTATGAACGCTTTTTAAAGTCCCACGGGAACACATTGGATCTTAGCGGGCAACGCCGCTGTACACCCACTAGTTTATACTACTCCTTGACACGAGCTTTTCTTCTTTGTATTTATTAATGTATGTACTTATTTATATTTCAATTATCTCGGAAACGGTTTTGAAGATTTTGATGATATTTTGTGTACAGATACAGTTTTACATTATTGTTCAACTCCATAGATGTATTTCCTGTAAAAACGCAATTTTACACAAAAACTAAAACCTGGGAGAAAAGTAATTTAGACATCCTTCTTACATACTATTTAATTCATCAATTATGAAACAAATATAATATGACTGCAAAAATATGATTAAGTGTGTACCTACCTAATGTTCATTAGAACATGTTGAAATCATTGTGATAGAACAAGTTTACATTTAGGTTAATACGCAACAATAACTACTACGCATTTGTAGTCGGGACAGTGGATAAATATTCAATGAACATTAAAGACAAAAAAAGATCTACCTGATATTACTAATCCAAATTAGAAATGGACAAAGTCTAAGCTTCATATTATGGCTGTACTGCAATGTAATCTCGTTTCCAGTGTCACGCAACAAAACTATAAATTTCGAAGTGTTTTTCGTTATCATCTGTTTTTGAAAATACGAGTAAGTAGATGTTAAGTTTTCATGTAGGTCAATACCTCAAAATTACAGGGTATACTGTTGTGTCAGTATTGTTATAAATAGTACCTTACGTACGTACATACTTACAATTAAATATACCTATGTATACATCACATTCAAAATGAAATTGAAATATTTTAAGGGCTAGTCCTTGAAATTGGTATTTATTCATCCAACGTTACAATACTTCTCGAACTTTGTATTTGTAGACGTCATTTCGATTTAGGATTTCGAAGTTGATTTTTTAGAGGTTATCACAACAGCACAATAATTTCTATATTGAAATCTTTTTTGTATTTCTGACACACTCAGCTGGGTTTCATAACTTCGTCTCGGTTAGCTCAAGGTCTCGTTGGAGATGTACGTGATGCACATATACGGTCACTTGACTATGAAAATGTTATGCCATAAAAACGGTGAAGCTGTAAGCGCAACAGTTTTTTTGTTGTGTAGATTCTTTTGAAGTTTATCTATTCAAACAATGTGCATCTTATCTACAGTATCTACTGCATAATAAAGCATTAGCAACACTGATATAAGTAGGTATGTATGAAGCTATACTTTCGAATGATTAAGAAGCGGACTCTGTCACGCTGACTTACATTCCCAAAACGTACATGCCAATGTGAAAGCGTATTAATGTTCTTTTCAAAATCTGTTTAATGAAAGGTTTAATGCCACAAGTGTCCAGTAAATAAATGCGTACGTAATATGTCTCTTAAAAATGCTAATATAGTAAGAGAAGTAATTAATTGATCAGCAATTATAAAATTTGGTGAGCCACAAAAAACAGCATTTAAATCATTTGGTCAGCATACAAATATTTTGTTTGCAATTTAAAAAATCAGGCAGCAATCCTTGTTCCGCAAACTAACTACTTGGTCAGCAAGATTTCATGATTAAACAGCAGAGAAAACATGTCTATAAGCCGTGTATTTGATTGGTATGCATATTTAAAACATGGCGAGCAAAATAACTAATTGGATTGCGTTTTGTTGAAAAATCAGCAATTTACGTTATGAGGATGATGAGGATGATGATGATGAGATGATGATGATGATGGACCCATTTTGCGCATGACAAGTAAAGTATTTTTGCTACTTTTATATGCAGCTCAAAATGAATTGTTTTGCTTACCCTCTGAGTGCTTACCAAAATTTTATTAAACAGGAGCAGCTCATTGCAGCTTATACAATTAATATGCTGTACAAAAATAATTACAGCCATCCAGAATGACATAAATTGCTAATTGATTTTGGAATGTTTGCTGGCTATGCGTTGCTGACCAATTAGCTATTTCTGCTTACAGATTATATTTTTCTGCTCACAAAAATACGAATACTATGCTAACCATTTAAATAACACCCATTTAGTAATACTGCCCAAACATTTTGTATGAAGTAGTACATTCGGCATGAAGTTTTATTATAAACTAGCAGCGCCCCGCGGTTTCACCCGCGTAGTTCCCGTTCCCGTGGGAATATCGGAATAAAAAGTATCCTATGTCCGTCTCCTGGTTCTAAGCTACCTCCCCACCAACTTTCAGCCAAATCGGTTCAGCCATTAACGCGTGATGCCGTGACCAAGGGAAAAAGGGATTCATTTTTATATATATAGATTATATCTCTTTATTTTTTTATATTACACCAATTCAAAAAAAGATATTCAAACATATACATTTTGGGAACTAAGATTTGTCATCAACTTTTAATCCCATAAAATAATTTTAGATGGTACCACTCTTGTCAGTCATGGAATGGCAAAACTGGAGAATGGCAAATTTGGGTGAATGCAGAGCGTGTCGGCAGAGGCTTTCACAATAGAGTAAGTATTTCAAAATTAAATAAATCATAAATATTAAAAATACACCAAAACAGGTTTTTACGTAGCAGTAACTTAGTACTCGCTTAAGTTTATTGTTGTTCTAAAATTGTTCATATTTTATGATTAAATTAATTATTGGTAAGTAATGTGGGAGAAAAGTTTATTTGGGAGAACAAAGTAGGGATAGAGTATTAGAAATAAAGCAGTGATAGCTATCACGTTTAGGGGTCGAATACTTATTCTCTTGAAATGTGGGTATTTCCAGAAATGCAGTTCCTCTGCCTATCCCCTCGGGAATAAAAGGCGTGAGATTATTATTATTATAAGTATTGGAAAATACCCATGAAGAACGGGAAGAAACAGGATCCTTCCGGACAAAGCCGACGTACTTCTAGCTCTCAACCAATGAAAAGTCTGTAAACTTCTTACTTCTCTGTTTATATACATGTTATCTTTTAATAACAGTTGGTTGGCCACGTCATCAAGGGAGGCGGTGTTGCCATCAGCGGTCAAGAACAGTCTTTACTATTCCCTAAAGACGGTCAAGAACCTGTGCTAAGTATGTTTTTTAAAAAGTGAAACTTATCTTTTTAACTATTAATAACATAACCAATGATGGAAACTAACAATTCTATTACAGAACAATCTGGACTAATTGGGGAAATAACGATGCTTCAATTATACCACGTTGCTCTAACAGCAGGCAAAGCTCACAAAGACCATAAACATCACCACGCCCACCACTTCAAACACGACGGAACTCCCTTAGAGTCTTCCACTGAAGCCGTAACTGAACCGCCCGCTCAAGAAGCCCAACCCCTTGGAAATGGTAACTTTTTAATCGGAGGTCAGCTGCAGAGAGCACCAAACTTGAACCTGGCTGGAGGCCAGCAACAAATGATTCCTGTTCAGCTGCCGAACGGTCTGCAATTGCAACAGGAGTATATGAACGGACAGTTGGGTAATCGCATAGTTTCCGAGCAACTTCTCAACAGCATTCAACAGATTCAGAGTAACCAAATATCTCATGTAGTGGGTGTACCAGTATCCTCCACCTTTAGCCAGAGCCAGACTTATACATCTAGTCAGCCTTTGGGACCCTCTAAGGGTACTACTGTAGTGTTGTCCGGCTCGTTACTCAACCCAGCCAATGTGCAATACATCGATGACACCGTGGCGCATAATTTATATAAAAGGGATTCTAAGAAACGGGACAAGAGAGATAATCCAGAGAAAGAATTAAAGGAAGAAACTACTTCAGGTATTCATAAATGTTCCTAAATATAATAGAAGATTTCATACGATATGATTAGGTAAATGGTAACTTTCATATTACAGGAAAGAAAGACAAGCGCGGCCTGGTGATGCTAACAGACGGTTCCGTGGTTGATGAGGCTCTGTTGAGTCCAACCCTTGCAGATGACATGGAAGATGATATCATGTTCCAGCAATCTCTTTTAAATGGCCTCGCTGGTGTGGTTGGAAACATTCCCGTACAAAACTTACAAAAACAAACTGTAAGTTGACTAAAGGTTTTTTGACAAAAGATTTAAAAACTCATTTTTTCTTTGTAAGTTTTCGATGTATTATATCAGATTTTTTATCATAACATTATTTTTATATCCTATCTTAGACGATTCTTTTGTTAAAATCATCAAAAACTGCTTCTATGCACAGTAACTGTGCTTTGTCTGTTAATCAGTCAATGTTAGAGTTTGATTAGGTAGATTCTTCGAATCCATATTAAAAAAAAAGTATATAAGCTGATCTATGGAGAAAAATGGAATTAGTAGGTAGGTATATACAAATATATAGAGCCATTGTAGTAGAAAAAGAAAAACACATTGGATTCGATGAAAAAATATATTAGGCTTTAGACTTCTTTGTTGATAACTTTTAGAAGCATTATCGAATTTGCTAACGGAATAGGATTAATAGAATAGGACCATGTAGACAGATTAATAAAAACTTAATTTTATATTATATTTTTTTACTTCTCATGCTCTAAAAGTACGCCAAGAGCCCTACGAAGCGGGACTAAAGTGACCACTAGGGAGTAAAAAGTAATTAGTTTTTTTAATTTCCGACAAACTCAAACAGCCAGTAAATATGTGTGGAGTGTAGACCATCTTTATTGCAAAAATGTTGAGGGTTTTAGTTTCATGGTTTTTCTGCATAGAAGGTGGCGCCATGTGTTTTAATAGTATATTTTATATCGAGGGACTAAACGAAGCCATTATATACCAGAGGTGGTTTGACGAGGGTATATTAAGTTGGCGTTTAGTCTCGAGGTGGAAACTGTACTTTTCACTTTGAGTACGAGAAAAATTGTCAATTTAGTACAAATTTATTTAAAACCCAACAAATTTACACTCGACAAAAATTCAGAAATTTTCGCGGTCAGTTTTTTCTTCTAAACCTGTCAGGCTGTCACAGATTAACAAAGAGATTTAAATCTCTTTGCAGGTAAACAATTTAAAACACATGGCGCCACCTTCTTCGCGGAAAAACCATGGAACTAAAACTCTTTACATTTTCGCAATGAAGATGGTCCACACTCTACAGATATTTACTGGCTGTTTGAGGTTGTCTTTTTCTCATTAAGGAAATAAAAAAAAAATTACTTTATACTCCCTAGGGACTAAAGTGGTCACTTTAGTCCCGCTTCGTAGGGCTATATTGGCGTACTTTTAGAGCATGAGAAGTGAAAAAGAGATTTAAATCTCTTTGTTAATCTGTGACAGGTTTAGAAGAAAAAACTGCTTGCGAAAATTTCAGAATTTTTGTTAAGTGTATTTGTTCGGTTTTAAATAAATTTGTACTAAATTGACTATTTTTCTCACACTCAAAGTCAAAAGTAGGTACAGTTTGCACCTCGAGACTAAACACCAACTTAATATACCCTCTGGTATATAATGGCTTCGTTTAGTCCCTCGATACAAAATATACTATTATAGAATGTTATGTTTTAGGGAGATGAAAGAGAGCCCGCGGAAGCGGAAGTTAAAGCTGTGATGCAAGTGTGCAGCGGTTGTGTCCCTGAACCCTTCAAGAAGGCTCTCATCGTATCGTGGAGGACCACGCCGAAGAAGCTCTACAGTGGAGCCCACTACTATAAGGGTTTGCCCATTTGTCGAGCATTCTGAGATACAGCCACTACAAAAACTAATAATTATAAAACTACTCGTCTACTTGTTTTTGTTAATGTTATTTAATAACATTTATAGAAACTGAAACATATCATCATATTTGTCAAAATATTTGTTTTACTAGATATTTAAGAATTTTCTGCATTATTCTATTAGTTACCTACCTTATACGTTAAAATACTTTTTCATATCAGATCTAAAGGCAGCTACTGTTGTGATCTATCTACTCCACAATTTCACATATCCAAAGTTCTTACTTACCTATTTTCGAAGACAAATTTCACAAAAGACAGAAGACATAGATTTAGGGCTTTTAAACCTAGAGCAATAATAAAATAAGTCTCTTTGAATGTTACTTCAATAGTTTCTTACAAGCTCAACGAGGCAAAGTGACTGTTTCGTAAACTGGTCGAAATAATGAGCTGATGGTACACTATCGTAGTGAACATAATATGCCTGTTGATTTGTCCAAACTACCATTATGCTGCCATTATCTCAAAATCACATCAGATACCTAAGTATTGGACCTGTATTTGTATATGTTTACCGTGACATGTACCTTTGTTCTTACTTTAAAGACATTTTCTTTCAGTAATTCCATCAAAACTTGCCATTGTGACTTATTTATTATAGACTTAAGTGTAAACCTAATTATTAAATGGTTACATGAATTGTGTTTAATAATAGATATAAGAACTTTTTACCAACTTTGTTACCATTTTTTTTTAATAAGTAATATATAATATCCTATTTATTTAGTTTTATTCATTAAAGTAGGTACGTATATGGCTCACCCGTAAAATATCATATCATTATCAGTGAATAAACGCCAGGCATCTATAATTATGAGAATCAATATTACGGAGACAAACTGTCAAACAAAACAAATGCATGCGGAGTTCGCTCCGAGTGCATAAAAATTAACTATCGAACGACGCCTGATAGAATGCGGTTTCTGTTCAAATTACGTTGACTTTAAGATACCTTTTAGAACACCGCTCTTCCCACCCCAACCCGGTTGGAAAAAAGAATTATAAGAATAAAAAGAGTAAAAAACCGACTTTAATCTTCAACTTAAAACATGATTTTCTCATGGATGCCGTTGTCAGAAGTGGACGAAATTAAAATGGGACCAATCTGGAAGCACCAGCTTTCAAATAAAAAAGAATCATCCAAATCGGTTCACCCAGTCGAAAGTTCTGAGGTAACAAACATAAAAAAAAACCGGACGAATTGATAACCTCCTCCTTTTTTAAGTCGGTTAAAAAGTTATTTTTTTTAATAACCTAGAAAAGAGTTAGCGTTACGCGTTGTCCGATTCAATGCTCATATTCGTTCTACTATATACAGCTCTTTTGTCTCAATTTTCAAAACTAATATTGCTGATTAAACTTATTAAAACATATTATACAAAAAAATTGCGGGATTTGAATGTTGCAATAAAAAAATCTACAAAATGTTGGTATATTTTTTTTTATTCTGCCATTTTGTACCTACTTTAAACCTTAATATAAGGAATGACTTACCTTAGACTTGTGTACATGTTGGTGATGATACTCCGAGTCAATTTCTGGCTCGCTGAAGTAGTTCTGATCCTATAAATAAAAACAATAGTTAAGCTTTGCTGGTCTTGGTACATGATTTCGCAGGTGAATGCGAAACCGAATCAACAGGTAGGTATTGTAGTAGGTACCTACTATAAATGAACATTTCTGGTTTGTACTCGTATTAAAAGAAAATCACAAAATACTTACTTATATAGGATTAAGAATAAAAATCTATTCAACTGTTTGTCAATGAAATTGTGAGCCCGCCTTTCATGCTTCAGGCTCTAAGAATACTGGTGTGGGCATGCACTAATGAGTTTATCAAAAAGCTAGGTACATATACATACACAAGCTGGACTGTAAAGAAAAATATCGTGAAAAAACCTGCATGCATATCCCGTAATTGATTCTGAGGCATGTGTAACAGCAACTTAGTCCGGCTATGGCCCGTTTAGGAGTCCAAAGAATTGCTGCCAACCCCCTCGGGGATGGAGGCGTGAGCATATTTTTTTTAGTTTTATATTATACTAGCGGTTCTGCGCGGTTTCACCCGCGTAGTTGCCGTTCCCGTGGGAATACGGGAATAAAATATAGACTATGGTACTCAGGGATATTCTAGCTTTCCATTGGTGAAAGAATTTTTAAAAACAGTCCATTACCAGTAGTTTTTGAGTTTATTCGTAACAAAGATACAAACATACAAAAATTCAAATATTTCCTCTTTATAATATTAAGTATAGAAGTATGGATATAGCTAATTAGCGCATTATAGACGGTAAAGTAATTTACTATACGAGTAAGTAGTTACGTTCAAGAATGATTATGTCTGCAAAAGCAGATGGAAAGAAAGGCGGAGGAAAAATACTGTAGGTTCATATTTTGTTCGGAAAGTTTTTGCTGAATCCGTATTAATAGCTACTAATGGACCATCATTGTAAGAGATAGAAGATTTATTAATCCTATCTTTTAAAAACTTAGAATAATTCAAGAACTTTTTGTTTCAAGCCTAAAACAATATTACTCAGATGTTTTATTCCTGCATGTATAGTATAAATGAACGAATGATTGTTTTATTATTGTCTAATCTCTGCTGTAGAGAAAAAAAGATGCAGCGTCATTTTCCTATAGTGTAATACATTTATAACATGTTCCGAAACATAAAAAAAACGTTTTTTTACAGCTCCAATCGACCGTAGACATAACTAGGTACTTATATTGTTTTAATTTCAACTCGATACCTCCAAGCGTTCCCGAGATAAAGGGTCTTGATAGACAGACAGACGGACAACAAAGTGATCCTATTAGGGTTTAGTTTTTTCTTCTTAGGTACGGAACCCTAATAAAAACAAGTTAATTGATTTGACACTAGACTATATTACAGCAAGCTTAGGTACCTACGTTATATGGTCGTCATGGTACGAAAATAATATTAAAACAATACTGTTTCAAGCTTGTTTTAAGAGATGGTGGTAGAGCCTCCGGATTACACTTACTTGACGAATAAACCTAGGTACCTACAATGAGAATGAATTCCAAAACGGGGTTGAAGGTTAAACAGTGTCTAAAATAGATGTCACTTTTTGAAATTCATTTTAATGAATATGCGTCAGCATCTGTTTTTAAAAGTATCTAACTTTATACTACGTTTTGTAATAAGATTTTGTACAGAGCCCTTAGCAAATAGATATTGAGCCAACAGCACTACGTTCTCTGTGTGAGTGAGATCGTTTTTAGGGTTCCGTACCCAAAGGGTAAAACGGGACGGTATTACTAAGACTCCGCGGTCCGTCCGTCCGTCTGTCTGTCTGTCTATCACCAGGTCATATAAATCATGAACCGTGATAGTTAGACAGTTGAAATGTTCACTGATGATGTATTTCTGTTGCCGCTATAACATCAAATAGGTAGGTATTAAAAAACAGAATAGATAAAATAAATACCTATTTAAGGTGGCTCCCATACAACAACAAACCGTCGCCTTAGAGTGAAAACCTCGTATTTGAAATTTCATGTTTTTTTTTATTACATATTTGGAAAGAAAACCTCGTAACGGACGTTCTAGTTTTACTCAAGTAAACATCATAGACATGGTGCACCATCTATGACCTATAATGAGAACCTCGTAAAAGCACTCGTATGTCAGTCTGCTGTGAAAACCTCGTAAGAAAGTGCATGCGTGGCTGTCAATTCAATAGTTCAAAGTAGTTTTTTCAGTATAGTTATACTGTTTTCTGAAGGAAGTAAGTGCTTTTGATGTTATAAATAATTTGGTAAATTGTATTAATTAATATTTCAGAAGTTATTGCAATTTTTGTTTCTCGTTTGAAAGAAAAACTCGTTTAATTATCTCTTGTTTGAAAACTTCGCGAATTCACTTACGAGGATTTTTTCTTACACAGAATAGCTGGAAAATAAACCACGTATGTGTGGTTACTAGGTATTAATGATTAAATATTTGTTGATAAAGACTCAGAAAATTATCAAACTTGACTACCTACGAGGTTTTCTTGAAGTTATATTGAACCTAATTAGGAGATTTTGGATTAGAGTGGAGAAAAGGGCGCAAAAACACGAAAGAACGTCCAATTATTCTTAATAACTTTATGAAAGAGAATGAGATTCAGATATTTAGCCACGCAAGGTCATGTAGGTAATTCTTATTCATTACGGAAATGTCAAACTGTACTTACACAATTTAGAAGGTCCGCATCCAAAATCCCTTAATTACTTACTTACTTGTTTTATAACCAGCATAAAATATTTAAAAAGGCATGCAGAGAGTACAAAATTTTCTTTTAAAATAAAATGACGGCAAAATTTGAAAGCGCTGCTGTATGTTAGAAAAGTCCAAAATATCAGAGACTGCTTTATCTTTCTGAGTTGTGTCGAAGGATGGCAATAGTCAGCAGTCCAAACCAAAATTTATGTGAAACCAAGAAAACGAAAGGTCAAGATAGTTCAGCATCTTACGATTCATAGTTATTCGACTTTTTATAAATTTTTTGACTACCTACTTTAAACTTTTTTTACTAAGAATTTTCCTAAAACAAGAAGAATTTGTAATCACAAATATAATTTTATTTAAAATTATATGTATTTTAATGTAAATAACTATTTTTAATTTTACCCGGTTTCATTGATTAACTTGTAACTGCAGTCCAAATAGTGAGTTTTTTGTTAGAAAACCTCGTAAGCGACATTTAACATGTTTAGGCTAATAATGTGTAACATATCACTCTATTATTAAAAAAGTAGTATAATTACATACTAAAACAGGAATAATCCAATAAGCTTTGGTAACAAAAAATTTCAGGGCGCGGTTTTTTCTTCCTCCTGTAAAGTTGCTCTTTTTCTTATACGAGGTTTTCACTCTAAGGCGACGAAACGTAACTTTTTTCCCGTTTATATAGATGGTAGGGAACCCTTCGTGCGCGATTCCAACTCGCACTTGAGCGGTTTTTTTTATTAACAGTTAAGTGTAAGTATAAAGACATAATTTGTTTTTATCTACCGCGGGGAGCTAGATACCGCCGCCGCCGTAGACCGATTTACGATATTTCGGATGTTACTTCGCCATAGTAAAAGTGACAACACGCAAGGGAGTTAGGTATGATTATCGTAAATCGGAGAGCCGCGGTAGCCGCCAAGTTTCCAAACGATCTAGTTTGCAAAATAAGTTAAGTAAAGAATCATAGATTTGGTAACACTTTAAAGTACTTACTTGCTCCCAGCTGGAAGGGCCGGAACAAGTGGCGGCGCCGGCCGGCATGGCGAGGGAACCGACGCCCACCGCGCCCGGAAAAACCCCCCCACCCATGTCGGTGGCTTCAAACAGCCGCAGCACCGACCTATCGCGGATGTCCCTCAAGTGAGCCCTGGCAAACGAAACCATGTTTGAACATACGCAGTAAAAACATAATAACCTAGACGGAAGTTTTATTCACAGGCTCGGCAGGGTAACATTCAATTATCGACTCATAGCTGTTCCGCGCGATTTCACCTGCGTAAGTCCCGTTCCCGTCGGAAATTAATTATAGCCCATGTTACTCCAAGAAAAGAAAGCTTTCCATTGGTGAAAAATTTTTTTAAATCGGTCTTGTAGTTCCAGAGCCTATATTCAATACAAACAAATAAACAAAAATCTAATCTTTCAACTTTATAATATTAGTGTAGAGTATCGTACTTTATCTTTGTACATATGTGTTTTAAATACCTACTAGTTGTACTAAATGAAGACTTAACCAGCTAAGCCTTGCCGCAAACGATAATTGACCTAGAATTATAATGCTAAAATAACCTAAAATCAACAGCACTGCCTGACATTTGGGAGTAAAATTAGCTCTGTAAGCTTATTGGGAAATTCATAGGCGCGTCGATAGGGTGGAGCGAGCGCTTCTGCGGCGCAGTGCACGTGGTAGACTGAATGCACATAAAATCACGTTTTACCCGTGGTCCCGGTGAGTTGACCCATTACCGGGTCCACGGGGAATTTTAATTACCCGTGGTTCCATGGCACTAGGGATTCCTCAAAATACTTACCAAATTTATTACTTTACTGTCTATAAACTCTTTGTGCGTTATAAAATTCAATTATTGGCGCCTTATCGAAACTTTTGGTGAAAATATTTATAAGAAGAGTTATATGGAAAATGACATTTATTTAAAATATATATTTTCAATATTTACAGATAAAAAACCCTTCTAAAAGAAGTCCAGATAATTTGTGTTATTTCCTCGACATTTTATATTGGTTTTTTTAAATAACTGGTTCACAAATTAATGCTTTTAGTGCGTGTTATGGTTTGTTGCTATACTCAGAATGTGTTTTTTAGTATTATTCGTTGAAGTCGGTTTTTTAATCTTTAGAGTTCTATGTTATTAACATTTTGGTAAGGAACCCTAAATTTACAATCCTCTGAGAGCTGAGGACGGTAATCAAATCATCAATATACACGTGTATCATACGACGTTTTTCAACACACTTGTAAAGAAAATAACACTAAAAAATCATTTGATAATAATCATTTTTCTCAATGGCGGGGAAACTAATTATTTTTCATATGAGCGCGCATCTAACAATGGCGATCGGCCATAGACTAAAAGAATGAGGTTTCTTTTTTTTTTGGTTTGTCGCGGAAAGCGTTTAAGTCACGTACGTACCTACCTACAAAATGAGGAATTTAAAGTTTTTACAGAGAAAATAAAAATTATCTTTTAGTGAAAGTTTTGTTTATTAAACACGTCAAGTTGAAATTATCTATTTAAATACGAAGTTGCATGAAATGAGCAAGCAATATGTATATTAATTTATTTTTACTATTGTTGAACACGATCTTTTTTGTATCGAAACTTTTTTAAGAACAAAGCAACTCAAACAAAATTGCTAAAAACAAAATCTATAACTCACTTTTGAATAAGTCACAGTTTGATTACAGGTGTGAACACAGAACAATTTTAGTCCTAGCGGAGGGTGTGAATATGTGCCTAATTGCCGTGAAATTAGAGCCACTTTATGAGCAAGTGTGTTGAAAATGTTATTTATTAATCTATAATTAAAAATACTTACGCCCACCGGTAATCGTGCACGTGAATGAAACTATTGCTTTTCCTCATGGCGAATTTACTAAAAACTAGATAACTGCCGATAAAAATTTAAGATGTGGCTATCAAAAGTAGTGTATGAATCTGACAACGTCGGAAAATGTACTGCTTATGCTGAAGCACACCCGAGCGACGAGCCGAGAGGGGCAGGGCAGAACTCGCGCATGCAGGGAATCGTTCCAGCCAGCCACGTGTCGAGAAAACAACACCCCTCTCAAAACAATGGGTTACTTGATACGAGAACTTATTTCATCTGCTGGATTGCTTGCTTGACCCTTACAAACATTTCTCATAATGATAAAATTTTATTTCATAAGTGTATCTAGTGTCTGCTGTAAAAGCTGATGCCAAGGGCACAAATTATAATCTAAATTACATACATTACAATATGTCAAAATGATGAGATGCCTTGAAGAGCCTGCCCATTTAATTGGTTAATAACCACAAATACGAAAGGTAAAATTTCTGGTTAATTTGTTTTTAAACTGTCGCAACGTTTATTAGCCATATTTTACTGGCGGGCCTGTTGGCGCAGTTGCTAGTGACCCTACCTTCTGAGTCGGAGGTCGCGGGTTCGATCCCTGCTCCGGGCCAAAATTTGTGTTCAGTGTTGGCTTCGTGTCTGGTCGTTTAATATTTATTTAAGTATATTTATCAGTTGTTTAGTACCCATAGTACAGGCCCTGCCTATTTTGGGACTAAATCACCATGTTTGAATTGTGTCACAATTTGTCTCAACAATCACAATTTTAATTATAATATAGTTGCATATAAATTTATTGATATTTATGAGCACAAATCAGACGCAGGGCGCACGCTTGAGCGATTTTCAGACGTACTTAATTGGCGCGTAGGTAATCGTACCTACCTAGATAGAGTTGTCCGTCGTCAAACCCTCGACTAAAACATTATTAAATCGACAATATGAAATTCTGTTTACATCTGACTACACAACATAACGCGTGGGATGTTTATTTGAATACATTATATTAAGATCATTATTAAAATAGTTACAGGGTTGTATTAGGTCTGGAAATAATTATATTTTAATAAAAACTTACCTTAAATCTTCAAGTTCGTAAAACATGTCTTTAGATGAATCATGGATGTAAATCTTCACCAATGGGCTGTCCATATACTGCATGGAAAGCTGCTTAGGGAAGCTTCGAACAAATAGCGCCTTCACCGTGTCAATGGAAGTTATTTCATTTGGCAAGAGCGCACGTTTAGTTTCATTTCTGTATTGCAAGAATACCAGACCTGAAAATTCATGTTACATGAGGTTTTCGAATTTCAATTGCTATTTTTTAGCCCCATAACTTTCTATCTTATACCTAAAGGCCTCTCAAGAGTTTTGCTGGGCGTCCTCACGACAGGCAAGGACGAGCGTTGCTTGCCACCTCGGCGAAAGCCCGTGGAAGCAGTTTCCACCTCGGACATGATCCCAGGATCATCGTCAAAAAGCAGATTGTTGGTAGGTGGCGGGTACCGAGGAAGGGGCGGCTGGATAGAAAAATGTGTTCTTAGTATCTTACAAAATTTCAATATTAGGTTATTACAACATGATTTGTTATATAATAAATAATAAAAATTGTGAACAATTTGTCTTGAAAAGTAAAACAAATAACATACATTCTTAATGTTAAATAATTTTATAGTGAAAAGAGTGTTAGTGTTGTTGTGGAGTGCATAGGTATACATATTATGAGTTTGAGTTAGATGCATAGGTGTTTAAAAAAATCTACGAACTAGTTGCTTTTAATTCATCTTTAACCTTTTAAATTGTAAATTCCAAAGCGAGTCTAGAAATTTTGCGCAAATACAAAAGGGTTAGTAGATATTAGCTATACCGAGTTAGTAGCTATTTAGCACAAAAACACTCGCTTCTAAGTTTCCAGCAACAGTTTCGACCTATTGAAAAGTTTGTGCCCAACCCAAAGGATTGTTAGCTGCCCATACGGGATAAGCTGCCAGCATTTTGGGTGCCTTGCCTCAATATAGTGCGCTGGAGGACATATTTTATGTTTAATTTGTAAATAAATGTATACCCAACTCGATAAAATTAGTTTTCGATAATCCTGTAACCTTTGTTAATATGTACCGGTACCGTATATTATTACGACTAAGCATTTAGATTGCAATACAAATCCCAAACCTTTCTCATGCGTGGGTCTAAGGATCGATTCTGCTTCATATCGCGATATTTGGTCACAGTCGCATATTCCGGCATGATCAATGACGCCTGTTGCCTATTCTGTCGGGATACAAATTATAAAGGGCATTAATATGTAATTTTACTTTAAATATGTGAGATAATAATTCATCTGAGTTAGCCTTTTCTCCAAAAAATCCTCGTCAACCCCAAATGTTATGGTTTCTTTTATTTTGATATTTGACTTCTCATTGAGTTTATTTTGCCCCAACGCTTCCCACCTTGCGCTCTGGTTCCCGAATGGTGGTAAATTAACCACCAGGGATCACACCCCAAGGATTATTGCCTTCCGGCAGAGGGCTGACAAAAAGTTAAGCAATTATTATAATAAACTTGACCTCAAATTATGACAAAAAGGCGAAACAATGATGATGATTTACATGTTTTTATTATTTAATATTATTTGTCCTGTATGCCTACCTCTGATATAACATACCTACCTATATACTTAAGTCATACATTTTACCCAAAAAATGTGATTTAAACGGTGCCATATTTTACTGTGGACGAACAAAAAGCGTCATTTTTAGCAATACATACTGTCACAGACTATTAGTAACACAATCTCACATAACGATGAACAAATAATGCGCGTCGTGCCGTGCGTGACACGATTAACTCGCAAATGAAACAAATATGACCTCCTACAAGCCCGCGCTGGTGGTGCAACCGCACCCCCAACATAATGTTTATGAAAACATTAAGTACCTATGTATTTACGGAAAAACATATAACTTTTTACTAAAAACTGTGATTGGCATTAGAAATAAAAATTAATTAGAGCAACCTCAGTCACGATTAAGTAAAATTAATAATTACTTTACGGTCTTTGCTTACACTTTTATAATAAAAAAATACCAGAAGAAATTTTGAAATTGCCTGAAACTGTGTTCAAATTTAATCGTAAACAAGTACTAGGTACGTAAGAACGTAGATGACAATGTAAATGGCAATAATAATTGCAACAGATTTCCTCCAGCACAGCGCAATACGACAACTAAAACTAACCAGATTATGTAACCCAATTAAGTATTAGTAAACACTTTTAAGTCCTCGTAGACAATTCTACCATCCGTAAGCAACACGGATCGTTTCTCAAATATAGGAACCGGGCATAAAAGAATACTATGTTGAAGAGTAAATGCTAAAGCGGTTGACATGAAATGACGTTCGATAAATGGACTTGTAACTCCCTACTTTGAATAAAACATTTTGACTTTGACGCAACTACAAATGGTAGGTAATCGGCGCTTCGGCTAAGAGTGTGGCCCGCTAATCGGTATTCGGCCAAATCGCGATTCGGGGCTTTACTATCTTTCCCCAAGTAAATTGTTTGAGCAATACGTTCACAATCGTGAATGAACTTGCTGACGGCTTCCAAAAGCGAGCGAGCGCTCTTCGAAACACAAAGGCAGGTAGTTTTTTATTTTATTTTAATTTAATATAGGTACTGCACCTAATGTACATCCTGAAAACAAAATATGACGTCACCGGCCGCGGCAGTTGGAAGTCACTAAGTATTATAATACAAAAGACTACCGGGAACCTCAAAACAAATTTAATAAGTTTTCTACTATAATGAAACACTTTGTAATTTGAACCTTCAGAACTAAAGTTTCAAAGGTAATTTTGAAAGGTGTGTTTTTTCTTTTATTTAGTGACGTCATACTGCAATGTTACATAAATGTTTTGTATGTTTTTATCATAAATCATAATATACCTACATACATATTTCATACTTAGTAGAATTCGCGGAAGATAGGGAGTTTACCTCCATGTCGAAGGAGTTGGTCTGGCCAGCGTGGTGGGAGTGCACGTACAGGTGGTTGCCGGCCAACGTGTGCCGGCGTGGATCATCGCGCCGCGACGTGCGTCCACGCGTCGGCCCGCGGCCCGCTTCTCCGTCGGACAAACCGCCTAGCAAACAAAAACAACTTCATAAATAACCTACAATATCCTGGACCCCCCTGAAACAATTTACAATAATTGTGTTTCAGAACCGTGTGGCCTATACCAACAATAAAAATCGCTCACACCTTATCCTCCCTTTCGAGTAAGTTTTGTGTTTAAAGGAAATGGAATCGATTTTATACTTTATTGATAGAATGATTTTTCAAAATAACTTTTTATTGAATATGATTAAATTTCAAAGGATATAGGTATTTACGGGAAAAACAGAAAATTTTTGTTGTCATCGACTTTTTAATACGAAATTCAATACGAAAATATCATACATATTTATGGAATCTACCAACCACTGCACACTTTCAAAAACCCCTGCCCCATAATACACTATTATAAACTCAAAATGTACAAAGAAAATAAAAATTTACAAAAATCATAACATTTCTTTTCGGATTCCCGCCAAAAAGCTAATACGATTCATCGATTTAATTTAGATTCAGTAGGTAGTGTCAATCTCTGAGTAAAAGTTCCGTTCCACGCAATACCTATTTTTAGGATATATCTGTTTTTATGAGTTGTTTTTTATATTTGTCTTGATTTATAGTCTGAGATTTTGATTAACAATTTTAGAGGCGACAATTATTGTATTTTTGCAATGACATAATAATAAAATGACATAATAATAAAATATTCATTATTTTTAGGACAATCATTTTTTCTTACTAGAAAGTTGTATGCGTAAAACGGAAAAATGTGACCTGTGACCGAACCCATTTGGTGTGAAATAGACTTATAATAACTACTACTACTAATAAAACAAACAACTGGCCGAAGGGCTCGGCTTAGGTGGTATGGTGCGGGTCGGAGTAAAGCGGCCCAGCATGTCGCGGTAGCGTTGATAAGCTCTAGGAGCTGGTAGTGTGGGATGTCCTCACCGGCGGGGACGGTGTCTTGTATTTGTTGAAGTGTTTTGATTTGGTTGCGGGGCCATAAAATTTTGCTCCGTAGAGATTTGATCATCGGGTTCCTTTAAAACATGTCGCGGACGACGTTTTTGTGCGCTTATGTCGCTCAAGGCGTGATAAGTCCCTGCCTTAATAGGTCCAAACAATGCATACAAACAAATAAATCACAACTACATTAAATTTTATGAACGATTCTACTGGCCTATAGCAACTACATCGTCTGCTAATTTGTGATCCTATCTTCTCTTATTACACAACTTTCAAAATATCTAGATACTGTACGCCCTCCTTAGCGTGTAGTGACGCCCTAGGGGAGACGCCTCCCCGCTTAGAATTTCAATTGAGAGATGATACCCATAATTGGCCCGTGAACAAACAAACCTAATGAACCTTATTATAGAAATATTTTTGTAATAGTTGGTAAAGTCTATCCGCTCACATGAGTGCAGTGGCCCGGGGCTTGGTCACTGGGATTGGAAAAATAATCCTCGGTGAGACGTATACGTGAAGGGTGGGGAGATGGGAGTACATACAAAATGAACGCACCAATATGTTGCGGTATGCGGTATGTGGTAAAAAGTACTCTCCTATTTTAGCACGCCGAGAAGAGTTTGGTGAATTTCATACGCTATACAACCAAATGCGAGAAGATGAAAAAGAATTCGCAGATTATTTCCGAATAAATGTTAAAACATTTGATAAACTACATAACTTCATACATTGCCGCGCGGCGGTTAACGTTGTGTTTTTTCACGACATATGCAGCAGAACTGAGCTTTTTACAAGTATCAAATTGCGATCTCACATAATTATTAAGGGATCCAAAGATTATACTATTGAAATGTAGGTATTTCGTGAAATGGAACCTTTTTTGTCATGACAAACGGATAATAAACAATTATTTAAAAAATATAGAGCTATGCCGTGGGATATTAGGTAAAATATTCGAAACAATATTGTACCTACCTACTTAGAACAGATTTTAACTAAACCTTTTTTTTTAACGAATCGTAAAGATCTATCATTTAAATCAATCCAAATAAACTTATTGAATACTATTTTTTAAAATTTAAGTAAAATATATAATTTATAAATATATCGCAAGTTTAGCAAAGGTAAGATTAATTATAATTTCGCAGATGCTATATCAATATTATGTTCACAATTTGAGATTTCACACCCGATTACAATTTTATGCACCTTACTCGTACATTCGCCATGGAATTTAAAAACTTACCGCATATGTCAGAATCAGCTCTTGACGATTTTGGTGATGGTGACGACTCGTCAAAATGTACGCAAATCACATCTTCAGAAATAAAATAAAACGGGATTTTAATTTTACTGTTACGAAATCTTGTCCCGTAGTTTTATTTACGTGGCAACAATAACAATAGTGATTTTCGAAAAAAAAACAAAAAGTGTGAAGTTTTTTACGGAAATATTTCCCTAATTAACGCACTATTAAAAATAGTCAGACATGCGGTCACATGTAAATGAATGTAATTTAAAAATCAAACAAATATCTGATAAATATAACTGCAAACTTACACTAAAACGGGCACAAAAAAATTCCAAAGTGCTAATTAGGCAATCCATCTTGAAAATCTACAAAAATCAAAACATAAAGATAAATGTTTGTAATGGAAATGACTTAGAGTAATTGGTGTGTCGCTGGAGCCCTCCGGCCGGGCACAACGTCTGTAGTGATCACTGTAAACGCGGACTGTGTGCGTCAACATTATATAGTTCCTGAAATAAAACGCGCACACTAACGCACACATATCCCTACAATATTGTGGAGATCCTGAGGAAATATCCATCTCTCTCTTCTTACGTCGTAACCATCGTTGAAGTAAGTAAAAGACAGATATAATCGTAAACTTGGTATTTGCAATAATTGTACGATTTTAATTTTTTATAGTTCAGGCTCCGTTTAATCAATTAGACAAATTAAATGAGTTAGCTCTCTCTACAAGATACTGAAAAACTATCCTTTGTAGATAATCCAAGGACACAAATAATATTTGAATGTTCTATATTTCTGGGTAACTAAATATCGGTGTCAGGCAAAGAGATTAAGATATAATAGGGCATAGAGGGGACAAAGCGAGGAAAATTTGAAGCCGAAAAGTTATTGCAAGTGGAATAAAGTCTAGTACAATTTCGACCGAATGACAGCTCGCGTTCATACTAACTGACATGACGCTTGAGCTTCAAACTTGCTTCAAAGTTTTGTACGAAAGTATTCCCAATGCCCCCTCTATGTCCTATTATATTTTAATCTCTTTGGTGTCAGGTCTGTAATTAGTCCAATCCAATATAATTATGAAGAAAATCATTAATAATTTTTATAAGGTAGGTATTTAATTTAAAAAAAACATTTAAACCTACGTTCGGATACTATTAGAGGTCTAATGTACTATCGACAAACGCTAAGCCTGATACACTTGGAAGAATTGTCGCTTGAAATCTACAGTTTACCTCGACCCTAATTAGAGTTAAACAATCAGAAGCCAATAACACCGTCTTTTTTTCCATTCCGATCTATTCATCGTCACTAAATGGTCATACACATGAAAGAAACACTTTTTGTAATTGTCATTTTTACTATAAGAGAGGGCTTTGTCACCACAGGGTTGAAAAAGATAGCGGCTCGCAAAAATGTCACTTAGGTGTATCAGGCAGAACTTTTACTGTACAATACAGCTTATATGACTGTATTACCTTATTCAAAAGAAATGGCTGGGTAGGTATAATATCTACGATACTTACAACCCACCGCTTGAATGTGGCCCCGTTCTTTAAATAAGTATAGGCATATTTATACCACTGATACAAACTCGAGTGAATATACTTCAATTTTAAGTTCACATTTGATATTTACTAATGCGAATATGTTTTTAATTTTTTTGAACTATAATATTCTATTTTATGTTCCGTTTTCATAAATAAATAAAAACATCAAATTACAGAATTTATTTATTTATTTATTTATAACTAGCGACCCGCCCCGACTTCGCACGGGTGCAATGGTTATACTAAAACCTTCCTCTTGAATCACGCTATCTATTAAAAAAAACCGCATCAAAATCCGTTGCGTAGCTTTAAAGATTTAAGCATACTTAGGGACATAGGGATATAGGGACATAGGGATATAGGGACAGAGAAAGCGACTTTGATTTATACTATGTAGTGATTTGGCTGACTGTAACCGAAGTATTTTTGTACAACGTATTACCAGTTAAACTGGTCTCTGGTATTACTAAATAAAAAAGTAAATTCCTGGGTCATATTCATGACTTCCAATAATGTATATTAAATTATTTAACTGTAAATAGTTTTATATCTTTAGCATTAAGATATACAGGGTCATGCCAGACGGAGGGAAAGTACCTACATTAAATATTGAAGATAGGATATTTTACTGAAAGAAGACATCATTTTATTTTTAACAATAAGTAGAAATAAATTCACATATTTTTTTAAAAAGGAATCGTACCCGCCAAATGTGAAAAAAATAACATATTATGTAGGTATTTTATGATAACGGTCAGAAGAGTTAATCATAAGGGTAGTTATTTTTTCCTTATTAACATAGCGTCTTAATTGAAAGGAAGATCATAATATTGACAATTTATATAAAATATTGTTCAGGAAAATTTCCAGTGCCTGAAATAAAATGATTTTGAATGCAGTTCCACTTATTATTAAAAATAAAATGATGTCTTCTTTCAATAAAATATCCTATCTTCAATATTTAATATACTTTCCCTCCGTGTGGCATGGCAGTGGAACGCCCTGTATAGATAGGTAAAATATATTTCAATGAATTCTGGAGCACGTCTTAAGCAAACACTCGGGATCTAGATTCTATGGCCCCAAGCCGAATCATATCACTACAATACAACCACTTCAAGGACAGTCTCCGTTGAAGATAACGCCCGACGCTGCCATTGCGTTCTTCGCCTATCAATTGACCGAGGTTTATTTACCGATATATGTAGAACAATACCAACGACTTCCTAAGCCGAAAACCGTGCCCCCTAGTCTAGTCGACTTTAGGCCAATACTTTTTGAATAATTATAAGTTATATTATATGTTATTATAATTATAAGACACTAGCGGTTCTGCGCGGTTTTACCTGCCTAGTTGTTCCCGTAGTAATACGGGAATACAATAATATAGACTATGTTTAATGTTACTGAGGAATATTCTAGCTTTCAGTGAAAGAATTTTTTAAATCTGTCTAGTAGATTTTGAGTTTATCCGTAACAAAGATACAAACATACAAATCTTACCTCTTTATAATATTAGGTAGATATAGATGTAAGCACTCGCTTTCCCAGTTTAGGCAAAAATACTAATTATGTAGTTATACCTAGAACCGAACCTGAACTTACATAGTATACTACGTAAGTTCAAGGTTCGGTTCGGTTCTCCATTGAGCCCTTAAATTTATGGAATCCTTAGCAATTTTTGACCCGTGACCCGTGCACCCACTGGGTTCACCCACCGGTGGGTGTAGGGGTAATTCCTGTTTACCCGTGTACCCACTGCGTCAAGGTTGGAATTAATAAATAAAATATCGATTCATTTTGTCGATAATGTTAAAATGAAAAAAAAATACGAAAAGTCACTTGTTTATTAAAACTAAAAAAAAAATACGATAAGTCACTTGTTTATTAAAAATAAATTTATGCTATTAGATAATAATTAACGTAATTTGTCTAAAAAATGTCCAATGCTTATCTCATTCGTTATTAGTTGCATCTGTGCATTAATTATCTGATTATCTCTCAATTGATATATTTCATCGCGTCTATCACTTAACTTATTATTTGGTGCAAGTATTTTGGATAATAACTTTGCAACTGTCACATAATTTTTATTAATTTTCTTATTAATTCCAGAATTCCAGCTTTCGCTGACATTGTTTGTTCTGTGACGTTTGTTATAAACGCACCATTCGTCGATGAACTTTTCTTTTAGATAATATCTTTCAAAGTAAGAAACAAACTTTTTAATTTTTTTATCATTAATATCTTTACATTCGTTAGTTATGTAATTCCAGCCCTCCAAAATTTAAATACTTTACAAATTTAATTGGTACTTCAACTTCATCGAGTTTATTATAAACAGTTTTCCGTACTTGATAATGTTGATTTCTACTATTACATAACGAATGTTTAGCGTTGTTAAATGATGGGACAGGAGTTAAAAGTGCATGACCTTTGTCTTTTAAAGGCTCAATGTGTTTTTTGTAAATATCTGTAACAGGTTCGCACGTGGTTGCAGCATCCATTCTCGCATTATCCATGGCCACCGCTACTTCATTTTTATAATCATCATGTTTACATTCATTAATATGAGATACAGTTTTGATGTTCTCATTATTCTTAAAATAATAAAAATAGAATGATTAGAATCGTTAGTGTCAGAAAGTAGGCAGACATTCTGATCAGTGTGTCAAATTTCATCCAAATCCATCCGAATATGTTTGCGTGTTTGAAAAAAACACAAATCTGCACTGGTGAGTTCAGCGGATTGCTCCGAGACTGTACTTACTTGATACCACTAGAATTACTAATTAGTGGTTCTCCTCCCTCAGAAACATGTTTGCGTTTCGGGAAAAAAGTATCTTGTAGTAATCACAGTCATGATATTTATGTTTTCCAAATTTCATCTAAATCGGTTCAGTAGTTACGGATTGATTGAATAACAAACATCCAAACTTTCGCACTTATAACACACTAGCAGCGCCTCGCGGTTTCACTCGCGTAGTTCCTGTTCCCGTGGGAATATGGGGATTAAATATGGCCTATGTGTTATTCTGATGTATAAGCTATATAACTGTAAAGTTTCTTTAAAATCCGTTCAGTAGTTTTTGCGTGAAAGAAGAACAAACATATCCATACATACAAACTTTCGCGTTTATAATATTAGAAGGATATTTTTAGGATTAGTATAAACAATTTACTCACTTCATTAATAGTAATAGATCCTTTGCATTTAAGCTTCTGTTTTAGAGTACAATTCCAAATTGACGACTTGTTAGCATAAACTTTCTGTTCCACATATTGATGTCCTCTAAAACATAGTATTTTGCCGCGTTTGCGATATATAAATTTTATTTCCGTACTCATTATGCACTTTAAATACAAAATATTGCACACGAACTACCAGTCCAGTTGCAGCAAAGAAATTTGAAAAATAGGTGACATCCTATTTTATCGCAGTTTTATTTTATGGCGTGAAAGTGGCAAATGAAATATTATATAAATAGGTTTTATAGTATGTAAAGAGGTTGAATCTGTTGGAATGTAATCCCAGTGTCCCTTAGTCAGTACACGTTAGTTTTAATCGTATTTTTTTTCCATTTTAACATTATCGACAAAATGAATCGATATTTTATTTATTAATTCCAACCTTGACGCAGTGGGTACACGGGTAAACAGGAATTACCCCTACACCCACCGGTGGGTGAACCCAGTGGGTGCACGGGTCACGAACCCAATTTTTAAGGAATACCTAATTAGGAATTAAGTTTTACCAACGCTTAAGTGTCACCAAAATCCTGTAATAGTTTAAGGTAAGTATTCGTTTTAGGGAAACCCTTAATATAAGGAACACTTACGTAGAAGTGCTTTAGGGGTTTGTTGGGGAAAATGGGCAAAAGTATCTGAAATAAAAATGTAACGCGTCTGTGATGGAATGACTGTGATGTGATCAATATAACTTACCATCCATCCGCGCGCCATCTCCGTGCCAGTCTTCTTCTGAAACAAAAATGCCTAAGTAATAGGAGTCATACCGTATACTCTCGTGAGTGAGTGCAACAAAAATAAATAGTAAATTTTAAGTATATTTTATAGTAAGGTAGGCTAATTTTAGTATTAAGTATTTACCTAGTATGTGTCTTGGTTAGATTTGATTCTGCCAAAATATTGTGAGTAAATACCTATAGCTTAGCACTGATTCACAAGAAATACTATGATGTGGCCCGAATTAATGTATTCAAGTCAAATTAACTTAGGTTTGTGGCCTTTATAGTGCTATTCCTTCAAGGAAGTCTGTGCATATTGTTAGGTACCCGTATTTTTGAAGTCGACTGTACAGAAACAAATACTTATACACCTATTTTCTATTGCCGAATGCAATGAATCGCCGTATCGAATTACGTACCCCGAATTAATTCATTCAAGTCAAATTTACTGAATTATTGTAGTATTCGAAGCCCCTTTTCACACGTACCGGTTTCCGCCGGGCCGGCGGGGCTACCCAGCGGCGAAATGTATGGCCGATTGCCCGGTTGCCCGCCGCCGGTGTGTATATGAAAGCGAACGTACATGGCCTACTTCGCCGCCCGCCGGCTACCCGGCAACCGGTACGTGTGAAAAGGGGCTTAGTGTTATTCCTTGAAATCTATTTGTATGTAATTATTATTTGTATATTTTTTATTTTCATAATAATCACTTTTTAAATAAAAAAAAACGCTTAGAAATTACTTTGCCCTAATTAAACTGTATTTAAAAAGTTTGGTCAGGAAATTCGATAATAGTACATTATGGTACAAGTGAGTAAAGTTGGTGATTACCGCTGAGGCGCCATTGAGACCCGAGCCGTAGGCGAGGGTCATAAGAGAGCCGAGGACGGTAATCATCAATACACACGTGTATCATACGACGTTTTTCAACACACTTGTGAATAAATAATACTAAAAAATCATTTTAAAATAATCATTCGCAATGGCGGGGAAAATTAATTGGTTTTCCAATTTTTTATTTATATAATTTGGAAAAGGCAAAAGGATCTAGGCCCATACAGCCTCGTTTTCCTATGCGCTCGCATCTTACAATGGCGATCGGCCATGGACTAAAAAAATTAGGTTTCTTTTTCTTTGGTTTGTCGTGGATAGCGTTTTAGCCACGTACAAAATGGGGTATTTAAAGTTTTTACAGAGAAAACCAAAGTTATATTTGAGTGAAAGTTTTGTTTATTAAACACGTACAAGTTGAAATGATCTATTTAAATACGAAGTTGCATGAAATGAGCAAGCCATATTTGTGTATTAATTTATTAGTACGATTGAATACGATCTTTTTTGTATCGAAACTTTTTTAAGAACAAAGCAACTCTAGCAACAAAATTGAAAAAAAAAATCTATAACTCACTAGTGAATAATAGCAAACAAAAAGTCTCAGTTTGATTATAGGTGTCATTATGTGCCTAATTGCAGTGAAATTAGAGCCACTTTATGAGCAAGTGTGTTGAAAACATAATTTAAGGGATTCAATTCATAAACAACTGATATAGGTAAATGCTATATACAAAATCCACTATTATGTATGTTCATACACACAAATATTGGCCCCAGAGAATGAACTTCAGAACGCTGGCTTTAATAATAAGTGCAAAAGCATTAACCGTAACATTAGCATTAGGTACAATAATTTACATACGATGTATGATAATGAATTTCAATATACTTAGTTAGAATAGAATAGAATAATTTAGTACTATCTGTTTTCAGGATTGTTACATACCTACATTATATTTAAAGCTTGTCATAAACTTATAGCTACATACAGCTTAATGCCTATACATACAGTAAGCCCCTTTTCACACGTTCCGGTTTCCGCTGGTCCGGCGGGCGGCGAAGTATATGGCCATGTAGTACGTTCGCTTTCATACGTACCGGGCGGCGGGCAACCGGGCAATCGGCCATACATTTCGCCGCCGGACCGGCGGAAACCGGTACGTGTGAAAAGGGGCGTACACTTAAAACAGCGGACTCTGCACTAAGCGCAGCTTGTATCGCAGGGCCCTGATAATCAATTGCCTACTACATAAAACATTGCTGACAAGGACGACAAAAAACCAGATAAAAACAAAAAACAATAAGAATATAGAATAAGAATATAAATTAAATCAACATGAACTATAAGAGTGGTGTTTGTGGGGGTGTGGGGGGGTGTCTGTGTGAAGGTGTGTGGTGTGTGGATGAAATCACGTCTATGACAAGTCTATTATTTCCTCCGTCTGGCAATAGTCCATGTTTAATAGCTATTTTTCAATTTCAGACTTTGCTTCGCCGTTTGACACAATTTTCAATTTTGGCAGCTTGACATACTTTATTAAATAAATATGAGAACAAAAATTTTGGCAAACGCTTCGCAAAGGTAGTGTAGGTAGTTGGAACTACAACATTAAACCTCCTTCGGCTGAGCAAGTTCTCATACTCTGACGAATTACATACTAACTTATGCATTGCGAGTACTGCTCTAAGTATGTATAGTTGGCGAACCCTCACCAAACCTTGACCTCATTATAAAGGCAGTCCGTACTGAATCGAAACGGTTTTTTTAACATTACTTTGAGTATAGCCCTTTGGGCTCGCTCAAGCTTAATTATTACGGTTTTGGCTACGCCTCCCCAAACACGAATACAATAGAGAAGAAGAGTTTGACATAGGGCTTTATAAAGCATGAGTAGCACTTCTTTTGAAGCAGAGTTTCTAAGGGACCTCATGACAAAAATTTGCTTTCTAGTGCGAGAAGATAACACAGAAATAAGCTCTTTGAAAGACAAATTCTCGTCCACGAAGATGCCAAGGTATTTTAAGTCAGCTGCCCGCGCGATGACACTACAGTTGCAAACAGCCGTAGTCTGACATGAGATTCGATCCGACCCACAAGTGTGAGAGTGGAACTTAAGTATACCATGTGGTAGTGGCCGTGAAGCTCGGGTCTTATGAAAAGCAATGTACTTAGATTTGGATACATTTAATGTTAACAGATTTCTATCCAGCCACTGCGCCACATGCTTAAGACCGTTTTCGGCAGTCTCGTAAACCTCTCCTCACGAAGAACCGTGAAACACTATTGCCGTGTCGTCGGCATAGCACATGACATTTGAGTTTCGTAGAGTCAGATCCAGGAGATCGTTAATGTATATTATAAAAAGCGTAGGACCGAGGACACTGCCCTGTGGAACGCCAAAGCGTCTTCATCTTCTGGCTTTTGGTTTGACCCACTCTTACACTTCGTTGACGATCAAGAAGGTAGCTTTTAAACCAGTCAAGTACGGTACCTCTGATGCAAGCAATATTTGTAGTAAAGTCAGGATTGACACCGTATCAAACGCCTTGGCAAGATCTAGAAATACACCCAAACAGTTTTTATTCTCATCCAAGGCAGATGATACCCCGTCTACCAAAATTAAATAGTTAAATATGCAATTAGCTCAGATTTGAGGAGCGATTGCTAAATAATAAAACACTACACAGATGTCTTCAACCTTACAACAGATCGATTCATCAAGTCATCGGGATCTTTAGATACGCGTTGTTCTTGAAAATCATTCTACTAGTGTTTGCAGTAAAATTAATTTATGTCATTTTGATAAAAAGAGATAAGTATAACATTTATTTACAAAGAAAATATAGAGATAAGTTATAATTAAACTGCAATGCGTTGTCATCCTAAGCAAGGCATATTCGTTTGTTCTCACTAGTTCGATTAATTAGTTCGATCGTCGAACTAGTGAGATTTTTTTTTCATTTGTTCTACCATGGAACTACTGAGATTTTTTTTTCATTTGTGCGACCGTCGGATTTATTTAAATCTACTATACACACATCAAAAAAGTTTGCGATCAGTTTGAAAAATCAAAATATTTTTGACTATATTAGACTTAACTACTCTCTAACTCTTAGAATATAAAACAAAAAACAAATTCAATAGTTTTTTCATAATATAAACACAAATTCAATTCAGAAATCTGAGTTACCTAGTCAATTGTAACGGATTTATAATATTTTTTTCAGGATAGTTGTTATTGCTAAAAAGTCCAAACTCAAAAGGATTATGAAAAGTTTAACGAGCAAGAATTGTAACTTTGAGGGAAGAAGCATATTCCACGAGAGAAATAGTACACAGATTTGCTGTATCCCAATACTGTGTCCACGTTGCGGAGGCAGAGGTACCACGACATTATTTAGCTGACCGAACCCCGCAGTGGTTGGCCAACTGTTCTGACTCCTCCTCACAAACGCTATATCAGATTGCTAGCAGCCCATGACCCAACAATCAATGCCATCTTGGTGAGCACCTCTGAATTCACGGCAACGTCAGCGACGTTCATTGCAGTCGGCTAGGCTTCGGCATAATGAAGAAAATGAGGAGGAATGCATTTGGCAAAACTGTCTCTTTGTTGACGAATCGCGAATCAGTAGGTACTTATCCAGAAGACCTGGAGATTCTAAAAGGCAAAGAACTACCACTGGAATCGTTCAGCAAGGAAGGAAATCGGAGTCCTTTTGGGGTGGAATGATGATTGGAGGTAAAACGCTTCTGATCCCGTATCGAGGCTACATGACGGCAGATAGGTCATGGAATTGTCAGACCATTCCGAGTAAACTATGGTCACCAATTCGTACTAGTCGATGCTAATGCGCCCGCACATCGAGCTCAACGAGACAATGCTGCTCTCCGAGAATACGACATCACAAGGTTAGACTGGCCTGCCAAGTGCCAACTCGCCAGACTGGATTCGACAAAATTTAGGTTAAGCCGATTCCATGGAGGAAGAATCGCAAAAATTATCTTAATTGAATCTCGGAAAAAGCCTTTTATATTCTTTTCAACACACTTGCTCATAAAGTGGCTCTAATTTCACTGCAATTAGGCACATAATGACACCTATAATCAAACTGAGACTTTTTGTTTGCTATTATTCACTAGTGAGTTATAGATTTTTTTTTTCAATTTTGTTGCTAGAGTTGCTTTGTTCTTAAAAAAGTTTCGATACAAAAAAGATCGTATTCAATCGTACTAATAAATTAATACACAAATATGGCTTGCTCATTTCATGCAACTTCGTATTTAAATAGATCATTTCAACTTGTACGTGTTTAATAAACAAAACTTTCACTCAAATATAACTTTGGTTTTCTCTGTAAAAACTTTAAATACCCCATTTTGTACGTGGCTAAAACGCTATCCACGACAAACCAAAGAAAAAGAAACCTAATTTTTTTAGTCCATGGCCGATCGCCATTGTAAGATGCGAGCGCATAGGAAAACGAGGCTGTATGGGCCTAGATCCTTTTGCCTTTTCCAAATTATATAAATAAAAAATTGGAAAACCAATTAATTTTCCCCGCCATTGCGAATGATTATTTTAAAATGATTTTTTAGTATTATTTATTCACAAGTGTGTTGAAAAACGTCGTATGATACACGTGTGTATTGATGATTACCGTCCTCGGCTCTCTTATGACCCTCGCCTACGGCTCGGGTCTCAATGGCGCCTCAGCGGTAATCACCAACTTTACTCACTTGTACCATAATGTACTATTGTAAGTAGTTCAAATGATTCTAGAGACGATAGGTAATTTTTAAACTTTCGTTTCGTTGATGGAAAAATGTAGTCTTCAAAAGCGTTATACTGAATACATACCATTTTCTCTCCCCTTTCTTTTCTTCTTGCCGCTGGAACCAGACGACTTACTGGTCTTTTCTGATTTGTCTTTACTCTTCCAACGACTTAACATTTTGAATTGAATTTTCACTCCACAATCACTGATATTAACCACATTGTCTCAAAAAAGGTGTTTGTTCTTTTAAAAGAAATACCACTAGCATAAGTCCAAAAAAACATTCTTGGATTTATTGAATCCAAAAGTCCTCATTTTAATTTCGTACTATTTTTATTTATAATTGCCATTGTTCTGATGTCTAGTTACAGTTTTACTAAATTTTAATCACTAACTAGGTATCATTGTATTTCCGAGATATGCACAATTCCGACTTTTATGGTGAGTAGGTAACGTTTTATCTAATTATGTTAATAAAGTCGAAGTTAGGTAGGTAACTGAAAGTATTTGATCAATTACAAAATTGGTGTCACTTTTTGTATTGCAATGATTATTTCAAAACTTTTCCTTTGTAAATAAAATGTCCACACATGAAATAGGTAATATTTCGAGTTTCATCCCGTAATAACGCTGCGCCTCCTTCAGTCCGCCCGCTGCGCTCTGGGAGAACCTGCTACTAGCCCAGTCGCAAAATGAAGACGAGTACTATCAGCAAACGCTAAGCCAGATACATTTGGAAAAAAATTCGCTTGTAAGCTCCAATTTTATTACCCCGACCCTAATTAGAGTTACACAATGAGAAGCAAGTAAAACCGTATTTTTTTTACTCCGATCCATTCATCGACACTAAATGGTCATAAACATGAAAAGAACCACTTTTTTGTAATTGTCATTGTCGCTATAAGTGAGGGCTTTCTCGCCACGGGGTGGAAAAATATAGCTGCTCGCTAAAATGACACTTACGTTTATCAGGCACAACTTTTTTAGATAGTACATACATATTATAAATTTGTTCAAACTACTACGCATTGATTTTTTTTTCTATTACCTATCAGATTTAAAAATGGATAATTAGTTACACATACACTAAAGTATGTATTTAAAGTAGTAGGTGGGCGTTTTTCAAAAAAGACTAGTAATACATACCTGTATGTATTACTAGTTAGGTAGGTATGCATAAAACACGTGTCTGGCCGTTATTTACGTTTGTTTTGTAATATTACTCGTATAGTGGGCCTAGTCTGCAGGTAATAAAAAACCGGCCAAGTGCGAGTCGGACTCGCGCACTAAGGGTTCCTTACCGTTATCTATAAAAAGCGAATGAAAGGTAAATTGCGGTTTACGATTTATGACGTATTAAAAAAAACTACTTACTAGATCTCGTTCAAACCAATTTTCGGTGAAAGTTTGCATGGTAGGTAATGTAAATCATATACAGGATGTCCCAAAAGTCAACGATAAGCCGGAAACCAGCGATAAGCCTAGTCATGAGGGTAATTAGAAAAATATAAAAAAAAATCTATGTTCTTTTTTCAAAATGTTATGAAGGTTTAAAAAAAATCCTAAAAAACGGACACCCTGTAATGAACTTTCTTGTACCGTGACTGTAAATATTTACTTTTTGAATTTTTTTCTGTAATGCTATAATGAATAGCCGTGCTACAATTTACAATAAAAAAAATACATAACTGCCTCACTTTTAAGTAAAAAGTTAAATTTGTTTCCAACATTGAATTCTAAATAATTTCATCAACCAACTTAAACCAGCTGTACTGTAAAAAAAATGTATGGCTACTATTTTGGCAAGTATACTTAAAAGTTGACGCATTTAGTCTAAATTCTAAAATGGTATAACACATGCTAGGTTTTGTTATAGTTGAGGCATGAACATTTTTTTTCTCGATGAATCCGGATTCTATGCCAATCTTATTTAATGAGGTGAAATGTTGGTAACGCAACCTTAAGTCTGCAGCTGACCTGAACTAATCCTTTTTATCCTCTTTCTTAACCCTCCTTTAAAGTAATGATACTTAAAATAAGTTTGTGTAATATTTTTATAAATCGGGTAGTTGATTTTGTAGGAAATCTAAATAAACATGTCCATTTATGGTCTCTGGCAGCTCAATCGGACCAATAACTGTACCGTTTAAAATGCCTGTCCACATGTTTACTTTAAAACGGTACTGTGAATGATCTTCACGTATTAGGTGAGGATTTTCCACGTGCCATTCGTGTAAATTGTGTAAGTTCATGTAACCGTCCTTTTTAAACGTTGCTTCGTTGGACCATAGAATCGTCTCAAAAAACTGGGGATCTTCAGTGTGTTTTTGCAAAATCGTTTTACAAAATCGCACTCTCTCTGGGTAGTCTAGGGGAAGTAAAGATTGTACTCGTTGTACAGTCAAAAAGTTGTTAGGGTTACATGGCCAGTAACAAAGAATTCATTTTTCTAGGGAAGTCTTATAAATAAATATTATTGATTAATGTTTATTTCGAAAGGTATCTTTGATCCCTATAAAAACCAAAAAAAAATTTACCAAAGAAATACTATACATACATTTAAGGCTTTAAGAGAAAAGTGAATCTTAATTTTTGGCCATGTAACACTAACAACTTTGTTGACTGTACATGGAATGGATGCAGACGATTTTTTTTTTCAGAATACGATGTGCACTGCTTTTAGGTACTCCAAGGCTTTCCTCAATTCCACGTACGGATATACTTGGATCTTCTTCCACAGCTTGCATGACTTCGTCTTCCTCGTAGGGCAAGAGGGGCCTTCCTTCACCAGCCATATGATCAGGGAATCGACCTTCGGATAATGATCGATGCAGATTAATAAAAACTCGGTAATCAGGATGACGCTCTAAGTTTGGGTATCTCTCGCGATACACCCTAGCTGCAGCATTGGCGTTACATAAGCATTCTCCGTAAATAAGATGCATGTTGGCGTACTCCTGTACGGTATAACTATTTGGCATGATAACTTCACTTTACGAACTCGTAATTACACGCAAATACAATCTAAGCAACAGACTCCAGAATCTTTACTTCTGGGACAGATGGATTTAAATCAAAGCCATCAAACAAATGACATAAACAAAAGAAGTACGAATAAAAATCCCTGTTAGGTTCTCTATTCAAAATTATGAGTCCGTCTCCATTCAAAAAGATTTTAACCTGAATTTACCTAAGAAGGTTGCGTTACCAACATTTCACCTCATTAAATTAGATTGGCATAGAATCCGGATTCATCGAGAAAAAAAATGTTCATGCCTCAACTATAACAAAACCTAGCATGTGTTATACCATTTTAGAATTTAGACTAAATGCGTCAACTTTTAAGTATACTTGCCAAAATAGTAGCCATACATTTTTTTTACAGTACAGCTGGTTTAAGTTGGTTGATGAAATTATTTAGAATTCAATGTTGGAAACAAATTTAACTTTTTACTTAAAAATGAGGCAGTTATGTCATTTTTTTTATTGTAAATCGTAGCACGGCTATTCGTTATAGCATTACAGAAAAAAAATATTCAAAAAGTTAATATTATTTACAGTCACGGTAAAAGAAAGTTCATTACAGGGTGTCCGTTTTTTAGGATTTTTTTTAAACCTTCATAACATTTTGAAAAAAGAACATAGATTTTTTTTTATATTTTTCTGATTACCCTCATGACTAGGCTTATCGCTGGTTTTCGGCTTATCGTTGACTTCTGGGACATTCTGTATATATTTTTAGTTTTATCATTCTCTTATTTTAGAAGTTACAGGGGGGGGGGGCACACATTTTACCACTTCGGGAGTGTATCTCGCGCAAACTATTCAGTTTAGAAAAAAATGATATTAGAAACCTCAATATCATTTTTGGAGACCTATCCATAGATACCCCACACGTACCTACGGGTTTTATGAAAAAACATTTTTGATCCAGTTCTAAGTATGGGGAACCCCCAAAATGTTTTTTTTTTCTATTTTTGTGTGAAAATCTTAATGCGGTTCACAGAATAGGTACTATCTACTTACCAAGTTTCAACAGTCTAGTTCTTATATAGTTTCGGAAAAAAGTGACTGTGACATACGGACGGACAGACAGACATAACGAATCCATAAGGGTTCCGTTTTTTGCCATTTGGCTACGGAACCCTAAAAATGACAATAGAATCGAATAGAAGAATTATAGAGACAATATAAAACAATATTGCAATGATGAATATTATTAGAATATTTCCTGAAATGGTGTACCTCTCGGCTCTGCCTTGCTTACCCACTTAGGGATAAAAAGCATGAGATTATTTATTTCATTGTTAAAACTAGCAGCGTCCCGCAGTTTCACCAGCGTCAGTCAAGTTCCCTCGGGAAAATTATAGCCCATGTTACTCCCAGAAAAGTAAGCTTTCCATTAATGAAGGAATTTTTAAGACTCGCGCATGTGGAATTTTATTACAAATAGCGGTTGCACAGTGGCTTTGGTCCTTCGGGTCTAGTTTATTCCCCTTCCCGCAGGAATTTCCAAATATCCCTTCACAGCTGTTTCCCACGATATTTCTTTACATAGGTACCATATTTCAAGTTTCTTAGGTGTAATCGTTTCGGAATAGTAGATACGTATTTCTCTTTTTAACCAGTTTTTATATATTCCCGTGGGAATGAGATATTTTTCTGAAATAAAAAGTACCCTAGATGTTGACCCAGGCACTCGGTTATCTCCATACCAAATTTCATCAAAATCTCTCCAATCGTTTTTGCGTGATACGTTGTGTGACAGACAGACAGACAAACATTTTAAAAAATTGGTGTTTTGGTGTATAAATCGATAATATACTACCAATAAAATTTTAAAAAAAAAAGTAGTTACAGACACGGTCCCGTTAGAGTTTTATTATGTTTATGTATATAGATGAAAAATATTTCAATCAAGATTAAGATGAAGAAGAAAATAAAACTATCACAAAAGTGCTATGGCTATTCGATGGGTGCCTGTGTCATCACTGATGCAAAGGATGACTGATCAGCAAAGGTAAGTTAAATAGATAAAATATATAAAATGTTTAGATGCTATTTAAAAGTAAGTTTTAACTTAGAAATACCGATAAGAAGCCATAAATCTCTCAACAATCTTTTAAATCACATCATTCCGTCGGTTATTAAAAAAGTATTATTAATATATAGGTAGGTACAATAATGTAAATATTTTATGTAATCATAATACAATATCGTGAAATAGTCCTATGTTTAGTTGAAAGTATATATCGTCAAACGGTCTCTATTGTATGTAAGGCTATTAATTATTATTGTACACCATATTTACTAGTAAGACACGAGATTAAAAAGAGCTCCCCTTGAGTTTCTTGCTGATGATTCGGGGTACTGCATTTGGAACATGTTACTCGTCGGTGGAGATATATTTGTGTAATTTTGTACATATTTTGTGCATTTACGAGCTATTAAGAAATCATACCACTATATTAATAGAGTTTCTTAGTTACGCTTTGACATGTAACATGCCAGACAAAAAAATAAAATGAGGCACAAGCAATAACATATTAGATGTTAATACAGTCCCATAATTAAAATTAAATTAATATACTGTATATAAATAAATAAAAAATATTGTGCAAGTTCCCCATTAGAAGTAAGTAGATTAAATTCTACTTATAGAAGACTTGTTTACATAAATAGTTAGTTACGAGTAGTACAAATAAGAGGATGAAAACTATGAAATTGCTATAATATGGTATTAGTTGAAATATGTACGAGTAGGCACGGGAAGAGGCTAAACCACGAACCCATTTGAAAAATTCTTTAACGGATGGAAAGCTACATTATAAGGGAGAGACTAACCTAATCTATATTTTATTCCCATATTTCCGCGGGAACGGGAACTACGCGGAGAACCCGTAGGGCGTTGCTAGTGTACATCTCCATATTGTGTAAGTCACAGTCGCCATATTTGTTTATATTTTGGGCATAAATGAAACAAACACACCACGGTTTGTTACCTTGCAAGTAAGTACCTACCTACTTGTTTTCAACCGACTTCAAGAAAGGAGGAGGTTCTATGTTTTTTTTGGTATTTGTACTGTTACTGTTTGTTCAGTTGTTCAGAGTTGCTAGTTCAGTATTTGTCCGAGTTGCTAGTTTTGCTTATCAAATCCAAAACAAGTAGGTATAATTAAAGATTGAAACTAAGTTATATTCTCACTAATTACGTTCTTGATGTAGGACGGTCGGTACCCTGTCGTGTTGCTTTATGTGTGCAGAGCTTCAGGCGCGATGCTTACCAAGAGACGCGACACAACACAACTGAAACTACATGTTCGTTACAGAGATGCAAATATCTTCTATTCCTTACACTCATTACATTCTTGGTGTAACGCATGGGTGTAGTATATGTATTATATAGTATATGTAGTATATGTATTATATAGTATATGTAGTATATGTATTATATATCGCGTCGCTTTTCGTGTGCATTAAGATTCAATCGCAGTGTTCACCGAGAGAGCATAGACATATTGAGTTTCTGTCTATGCAAGAGAGGCAACATTATATAACAGATAAAGAGTAAAAAACCGACTTCAACGAATAGCACTAAAGTATATCGTGGTATAAAATTATTAGACTTTTATTGATTTTTTAAAAACCGCTCGACTTGTGTTGATGAAATATAAATGGGACCTGTGAAGCGTGTCCGAATATACCAAACAAAATAGTAGATTATACAACAAGGGAATAAAGCACTGTTTTATGTCACGGGCGCGACATTGAATCCTGAACGTAACGAAGGACTCCCAGTTTTACTCCCGAGCGCAGCGAGGGAGTTATTATTTAATTCCCGAGCAAAGCGAGGGAATTAAGACTGAGTCCTGAGTTTAGTGAGGGATTTAAGCGCCTAAGACAAAAACAGTTTTATTCCCGAGTTATATACTCTACTTTTCTCACCTTATGCGAGACCATAAAATGCAATTGCATGGTAGTAGATTATTGACAATGCCTATGGCATCTAGTATAATAGACTCTGAAGTCAAAGTACTTTCATCACTCGACATTTTCGATATTCTTTTTGAAATGTTAAAGCTATAAAATGGATACAGCAACTTGTTTCTGCCGCGGCGTGACCTAGGTACTTGATTTAACAATTGAAGATCGTGCGAATCTAGTTGGTCGCGGCTTCGGTTTTCGAAAATCGAGTTGGCCACGACTGCACCACATTTTGCTTAACGAAATTAGACTTTATCGTCATAGCAATAAGGATTATGAAAAGTGAAAATTACATTATTGACCTAGGGTTATAATGAAATTCCATACAACATTATAACCCGGTTAAAGCCAAGGGATATAATGTCTTGCTTTCGGTGACGTTTATATGATATATAATCCGGCTTTGTCGAGCATGTGGTGTGAAAAAATAATTATCAAAATTGGTTCATTATTGGTGGAGTAATCGCGTAACATACCTACATACAGTGGAATTGAGAACCTCCTCCTTTTTTTAAGTCGGTTGAAAATATATTGCAAATAAGTGCATATTTTCGCGTAGGTATAACTCACAATCATTGCATTCTTGTTTTGTCGTGTAGCGTCGTTGCTGATTTGCGATGTAAATTCAGTTAGGGGAAGGAGGCATATTAATGAAAATTGATGAGAACCAATAGTTCTACAGCCCAAATGTATTACGCAGACCAGCCGATGAAGGTATATTTCTAGTTAATATCCCTTACTTACAATCAAAACTGTTGAAATTAATGCCTGCGGGCGGACTCGGTCCAAATGCATACATAACGTACAGACGGCGCGGCATCCAAAATATAGGCGAAACCTACATACATATTATGTGATCATAGTTCATCCCTCTTACATTCAGGAGGCAAGCTTGTTTTGAAGTGACTTTCATATTAATCAAAACCTTTGTGTCGTCTCCAAAAGAAATAGCTCCCTGCACCACCTAATATTTTTTTCTTTATACTTAATTAGATATTAATATGAGATTAAGTTGGTAACTATCGAAGTTTTTTGTGCCCAAAACAATTTGGTTCAATTCTATTCGAATTAAATAGATAGAACTTTTAAAATAAATGAATTACACAATCGTACTGATAAAGTGAATTTTGGAAAGAAACACGTGGAAAAGGATACCCCCTCACTTAAACCGTACTCCGCGCAGAATCGGGGAATTGCAGAGACTTCAGGGGGTGGGCAACGGTAGAGTAATACATCACGTGGCGACCCCACCCCGCCATCGCCAGCTACCGGCAACCGGCACGGTCGCGTAAATGCCATTGAACCACACCCTTGGCCAACCGCAAAGTAAACAACGTGCTTTTAGATGTAAGTGAACGTAACGATTTGCCAGAACTGCCCCCTCGAAGTTTGTACCTAATCTAGAGTTTGGTGTTTGTTATCACAGCTGGAAGTAGATAAGCGGGTGGTATTCGCGATCGGCGCTGCTCGGTACTGTTGCGGTGACCGCGACGGCTCGGGGCGCCGGCTGCGCCCTTGGACGCCCACTTTAAGACTGCCTGACAAAGTTGTATTTACTATACACAGTGGCGGTTAGATGGAGCCTGTTGCGCTGTGTGTGCGGTGCCGCACAGGCGCCGTGTCAAAGCCGGCGATCGATGCGGTTGATGACCTTGCGCGGTGAGCAAGCATGCACTTAGAGCTGCTGCGGGCGCACCAACTCGAAGACCGGTGCGCGCCCCAAAAGTAAACTGCCGTACGCACACCGGAACAAGCACACTCGCGAGGCGGTTTCGGCTATCGAGCGGTTATAAATATAGTTTCCCACGTCCCACGTCTCACCGTCTGCTTCCACAAGTTAGACAACCGTCAAAAAGCAGACAGCTTCAGATCTCCTCAACCGAAACTGTCTAATATTCAAATATGTATTGTATTTACTAACTGTAATTTAATTCTGTGATTTCGGCCTCCATTGGAGCCGAAAAATTCGTAAATCTTTGGAAGTACCAACAATATATATAATAAAACTGTAACGAGGCCGTGTCTGTACATGAAATATTTTTTGAAAACTTTGGCGTTAGTGTAGATAATATGTAGTTATCGATGTAGATAACAAAACGCCAATTTTTAAAATTTTTATCTGTCTGTCTGTCTGGTTTTAAACAAAAACTAAGTGGACGGATGTTGATGTAATTTGTTTTGGAGATATCTGAGTAGCTAGGAAAACATCTTGACTCCTTTTTACAGCGGGAGAAAGTCTCATTCTAACGGGAAAATTAAATAACTGGGTAAAAAGAGAAATACGTACTTCTGCGAAACGATAACACATAGAAACTTGAAATACTTATTGTATGTGTGTCGTCGGCAAACGTTATGAAGGGATTTTTGGAAATTCCTAATAAGTGACCGGGAAATACTAAATTTTTGCGCGGGCAAACGCCGCTGGGCACCCGATAAATATTATGGTATGTAGGTGTCTTATGTGTCATAGTCAACTACGGGAACGGGAATAAACTGGATCCACGCGGGCAACGCCGCGCCGCGGGGCACCTACTAGTAATTCATAAAATTTAAGTGACTTTCTGTGATTTCAAAATAAATGTCAAAATTTAGAGTGCGTTACTCCAGCGGAAATTTGTCGAATATCGGCATTTGAGGGATACAGATAATTAGAAGTCCGGCTTCTGCAAATGTACGCACGTACGCACTCCAAAATTTAAGTGTAAACTGATTATCTGTGGCGCCACGGAAGACCAGCGCTGCAGCAGTACCTGTACTGCTAAAGCCTTTGAGTATTAAACCAACAGGAGACGTCACGCGCACTAGTTTCTTTGCACAAAAGTCTGCCAATTTCTGCGGGGGGGACGAGGAAACAAACACAAATAATGTTAAAACAAACGCATTTTTTGACAAAACAATTAAATACTAGCTTGAACTAGATGCACACAAATACATTCACCAATCCGAGCACTCCGTGAACTCAAAAAAACTAGTTGTATATAACAGGTATGATCGTTGACCGACACTTTTTCAGAGTTTTTTTTTTTTTGGCAGAGGGGAACGCCTGTCAGTGGCGTCTCCGGTTGGTTTAATACTCAAAGGCTAAAGCACATGCTGAGTGATGACCATTTTTGGTGTATTTTTAGAATAAGATTTTTAGTTGTACTTTTTTTGTTGTTGTTTATTTACGCCAAAATAAACTTTTCTTTCTTTCTTTCTTTATTATAAGTATTCGATGCCTAATCATAAATAACCGTGTTTAGATTTTTGTCTGTACGTATGTCTTTCTAAAACTTTGTATCAAATAGGCTTGTCGGTATCGTGATGTAATTTATTAATGTTTTTTACGGTTGTGTGTGCATAATGATAGTTCATGTACCTCTACGCACCCGGAGTCCCGGACGGAAACGATCTAAACGGAAAAAAATACAAAACGGCTTTTCATTGCCAATCCAGGGAATTAGAACTTCCTCTTGATTTTATATAAAAACTATATGTCTTAGATGAAAAGTAATTGTTATTTTGAAAAGGGGTCTTAATACACACACCGGCACAATTAGCGGAACAGAAAAAAAAAGGAGAAAAAAGAGGGAATTTAGAACAATGAATGTAATTTTTAAACAATATATTATTTAAAATGAAACAACAATTAAATTAACATGTTTTGACATTCATTTGTAACACCATACTTAAAATTTTATAAAAATAAAAATTAAATTAAACAAAATGCATTTTTCTTCGATTTTTAATTATAGAGAAACAGCAGAAAATTCAAGATTTTCCAAAGTTTAACAACAATTTCAATGACTGTTCAATATCGAGTGTTTCCTCCTCGTGCTCTGATGAGGGTTTCCATCCGTCTGGGCATGCTGCGGATGATGTTATCAATGGTTTCTTGGGGCAACCTCTGCCATTCTTCAAGTAATGCGTTTCGCAACTCGTTGAGATTATTGGGAGGGGGCATTCTTGACTTTACACTCCTCTTTAGCAAGTCCCAGACGTGTTCTATAGGGTTCATATCGGGGGACCGTGCTGGCCACTCCATCACCGTTATACCAAAATGGTTTAGGTATGTCTGTACTGTGCGAGCACTGTGAGCCCGAGCATTATCCTGCATTCGAATGAAGTTGTTACCAATAAAGGGGGCAAATGGCACAACATGTTCTTCTAAAATCTCCCTGATATACCGATCAGCATTCAGATTCCCGCCATCGACCACTACTAACTCCGTACGAGCTCCTAAACATATTCCTCCCCAGACCATAATTGAACCGCCGCCATATGCAACTGTATTTTCAAAATTAGACTGGATATAGCGTTCTCCTTTGCGTCTCCATACTCGCTGCCTTCCATCAATTTGATTTAACATAACTCTGCATTCATCAGTAAAAAGAACCTGTCCCCAGTCGTCGAAGTCCCAATCACGATGTTCACGACCAAAGTGTAGACGGTTTGTGCAATGATGTCTCTCAAGTTTTGGGGCTTTGACGGGCACATACGAGCCTATACCCACTTCTTCGAATCTTCTACGAACTGTCCGCTCACTCATCCTTACTGCTCGTACCTCTTCCAGTAAATTTCGAGCCTGCACCGCCGTTAGTCTCGTGTTCCGTCGGACTTGAAGTTGGAGAAAACGGTCATCCCTCCTTGAAGTACACCTTTTCCGGCCTTGTCCTCTCCTTCTCACTAGAGCATTCGTCAATCTGTATCGTTGGATGCTACGATAAATCGTTGATAACGATCGACGAAGGCTTCTGGCAATCGATCTGTAGGTTTGACCATTTCTCCTCATTTGATCTGCCCTAATGATTTCTGATGGCGTTAAATCAGGCATAATTAGATGCTCGTAAATTATCAATATGCGAAAAAACTCAAAAGCCTCAAAAACTGCAATTCAAAGCTTTTCAAATGGAATTCACGAACCTTCTAAAAACGGATAAGCGGTGGAAAAAATGAATCAATGAAAATTAAAACAAAAGAATGAAAAAAAGGGCAGTCGCTTAGTATTCCATTTTTAAATTAAAACCCAAATTTAAAAAAAGCTTGTTTAGCCGGCCAGTAACACGCAAAAATGCGTAAATACTCCCTTTTTTTTCTGTTCCGCTAATTGTGCCGGTGTGTGTATACTTATATGCAATTGAAAAAAACAATCGAATGCATACTACGGAGGGCCCCGTGGATCGAGACATTCATGTTTTTTTATTTACTCTAAAACCATCGGGGTACAAATTATTTCAACACACGTTCAGAAAGTTTGGGTGAGGGTACTAGAGGTATATACCAACCATATCTCTCTAGGGCCGAGGGTCCCGCTGCGTAGAGGTATGTTGATAGTTCTTATGTGTCTAATTTTGGAATCCTAATTCGAATATTACGATATGAGAGTACATAAAGACTATTATTTGCATATTCAACATCCATTACCTACTCTATTAATTTAATGTATTGATGTAGATGAAGCGCGAGAGGTGTGCTAGGATCGTAGCATGTGCATGGCGGTCTATTGTCTCAGGCTTCCCCCTCGTAAAAAAGGGGTGAGCATGTGTTTGTATTATGTATCTATTACTTAGCAGATGGTTCAAGTATTTATTATGTTCTATTCATGCATATTTATAGTAATGTTATAATAATGAATAAATCTATTACTTACTACATATGTATTACTAAACCTATTACGATGATAGTGAATCATTTGCTGATGTCCGCTGAGGAGTTCTGTTCTCCACCTGAAGTTTTTTAACTGATTTTCACAAAACTTAGATACTATAGTAAGTATATGGGAACACCCTTGAGGTATACAAGTTCAAACAAAAAAAAAGGTGCGAGATCGGTTCAAAGACAGAAATATATGAATTAACATAGATACAAAAAAATACGTGATAAATTGAGAACCCCCCCCCCCCTCCTTTATTGAATTGAATTCCGTTAAAAATAGTTTAATATCCAGCTTGACTGTTCTTTATTAATGCGGTTGAAATGAATACCAACAGTGCACCGGTTTTAGAACGCACCTTCAAACAGTGAAAGGAATTCAAATATTGTCGCATGAAAAAAGTTTTTATATTTTTCAATGTTGTATTGTTTTATTCTTTAGGTATTTGTTATGTTCTTATCGCTGAGGTTAAAAGGTGTGTGTGTGCCACACGAGAGCAAAGTTATTTGATGATGATTATTTGATTATAAAAAAAGTAAATTATTACGCCGACACTTGAGCTACTTTTTTGTTGGATAGCTATGGAACCTATACTCATGCGTTGCATGTACGCTCTTAGCCGATGTTTTTTTAATCAGCCATTATCCTGTTAGTAAATAAGGGAAAAGGTTCTTCCGGTCTCCTTCAGACATAGGAAGAAGAATTCCGAAGTCAGTAATGTGTTGTACAAGGATAAGGAGGTAAAAAATATGCAATTTAACTTTACCCTGCTCGGTGTCTCCAGAAGACATTGCGGGTAAGTATATGAAATTTAACAACTAACATTCTAACAACTTACATTATCATACCAGAAGATTATTATTTATCAGTGCCGGATTAATGCCTTGATGCCCTAACTAAGCAATCTTCCCCTGTGGCCCTGTGGGCCCCTCTAGCCTTATGTAAACTACAAATAATTTTAAAAAAAAGTTAATACGTATCGGAGGTAGAATATGTACGTGTTGTTCCTCCTACCTTTATCCCATGCTATAGGTGGGGTCAGCACAACATGATTTAGCATGACTGTTAAGATGCGACCGAACTGAACGTCAACGATTGTTTTTTGACTCGTTTTTTTTCTCGGTCGTTTGTGGTGCCCCCCTAGACGGGATGCCCTAAGCAATTACTTAAATAGCTTAGGCTAATCCAGGACTGGATATTTTGTGTGTATGTAAGATTAACTGCGTGCGTGTCTTAATATTTAACCGAAATGAGTTTAGAACTACTATAGCCAAAAAGAAATTTTATTCTACAGACATGGTATGATAGAAGTCACAACGCGCACAAATTATAATAAAATAAAATAAATAAATAGTACTAAATTACTACAAGTATTAGTACTAAATAAACAAGTGCGAGTCGGACTCGCGGTCCAAGGGTTCCGTACATTACACAATTTAAACAATGTATTTTTTATGTGAAACGTGAGTAAAATGTCTTTAAAAAAGCCGGCCAAGTGCGAGTCGGACTCTCGCACCGAGGGTTCCGTACAAAAAAATATATATAAAAGAGAAAAACTTAAAATATTTTTCAATTTCAGTAAAGTTTTCTAGATACATTCATAATTTTGTAATCCCATATACATACATATATACGATTACCAAGTTAAATTTACGGTTTACGATTTATGACGTATTATAAAAAAAAACACTTACTAGATCTCGTTCAAACCAATTTTCGGTGGAAGTTTGCTTGGTAATGTACATCATATATTTTTTTTTGTTTTATCGTTCCCTTATTTTAGAAGTTACAGGGCGGGGACACATTTTACCACTGTTTAGTTTAAAAATTAGAAACCTCAATATCATTTTTGCAGACCTATCCATAGATACCCCGTACACGTATGGGTTTGATGATTTTTTTTTTATTTCAGTTCTTAGTATGGAGACCCCCCAGAAATTATTGTTTTTTTTTTTGTGTGTGTGAAAATCTTAATGCGGTTCACAGAATATATCTACTTACCAAGTTTCAACAGTAGGTATAGCTCTTATAGTTTCGGAAAAAAGTGGCTGTGACATACGGACGAACAGACAGACAGACATGACGAATCTATAAGGGTTCCATTCTTTGCCATTTGGCAACGGAACCCTAAAAACCCGTAGAGGTCGGATCAAAAACTAAGTAATTAAGTCCGACTCACGGTTGACTGCAATTTCTAATAGGTTTTCCTGTAATCTATAGGTAAAGATCTATTTTGTGTATTTCCGTCTGTCTGTCTGTCACCAGGCTGTATCTCATAATCCGTGATAGCTAGACAGTTGAAATTTTCACAGATGATGTATTTTTGTTGCCACTATAACAAAAAATACTAAATAATTGTGTGGGAGGTACCCTAAAAAATATTGACAACATTTATTTTCTTTTAGAATTGCACAGGAAAGACACAGAATGGCTAAGGAACAACAGAGAACCCTGGCCGGAGGTTATCCAAAAGTGGAAGTCAACCGCAGAGACACGCCAAGCGAAAGACTATAATAATATAAACGACATGATTGAAGAATGGAGTATTCTTAATAGCCCCAACGCAGTGGAACTGGTAAGAACCTAATTTTAAAAATTAATCCTATAATAGGTAATAATTATAGTTGCGAAGGACTTTTAGTCCCTGGTGTTCACTTAATTATACGGAAATGGTGATGATGGAATCTCCTTTTGACCCACATATTTGAGGAAAGTCGGGTTAGTAAGACGCCGCGTTAGTTTTGCGAGCAACACAAAAACAAAGTAGCTAAAAAAATGTATACCTTACCTTACCTACCTACCTATTTCCGTTTTTTCTTTACTAACACAACACCTAAATAAATTCGCATGCGTTAATTCTGTTTTATATTGATATTCTGTCTCTGACGCTAACGTCTGTTTTTTTTTTAGATTGAAGAGGATTTTAAATTTTTGTATCCGGACAAGAACGAAAATTTCGCCAAAAAATCGGTTGTCCGTAAAGTCGGTTTACTGACGATAGTTGAACGTGACAACATCATAAGAAAATACTGATGGATTGGATTGTGCCTCTTTGTCGCTCGTTGCGCGCTCTCGCTTGCACTGGAACGACGCATACGTCACACGTTTTCGGGAATGCCGCCGGCTCCATCAATTCATAAGACGTTGTCACGTCAAAATGGGCACACTTTTTTTGATAAACTAACAAACCTCAAAAAAAGTGAGATAAATAGTGATGTCGGCAGAGAAACATTATTTGCCTCATTAAATTACATAGACGTGCAAGGTAAGGTATCACTTGTCTAGATATACAGGTCAGCTGCAGACTTAAGGTTGCGTTACCAACATTTCACCTCATTAAATTAGATTGGCATAGAATCCGGATTCATCGAGAAAAAAATTTTTCATGCCTCAACTATAACAAAACCTAGCATGTGTTATACCATTTTAGAATCTAGACTAAATGCGTAGACTTTTAAGTATACTTGCCAAAATAGTAGCCATACATTTTTTTTACAGTACAGCTAGTTTAAGTTGGTTGATGAAATTATTTAGAATTCAATGTTGGAAACAAATTTAACTTTTTACTTAAAAGTGAGGCAGTTATGTATTTTTTTTTATTGTTAATTGTAGCACGGCTATTCATTATAGCATTACAGAAAAAAAATATTCAAAAAGTAAATATTTACAGTCACGGTACAAGAAAGTTCATTACAAGGTGTCCGTTTTTTAGGATTTTTTTAAAACCTTCATAACATTTTGAAAAAAGAACATAGATTTTTTTTTATATTTTTCTGATTACCCTCATGACTAGGCCTATCGCTGGTTTCCGGCTTATCGTTGACTTTTGGGACATCCTGTATATGTTGAAATATACAAGAGTATTCATTGATTTTTTTCTCTCTCTGCTCCAATTGTAAGTGTCTCTGTTTGGCCCTATAGTTGACTGGTAGAGAATGCCATTTGGCATTTAGTCCGCCATTTGTACATTGTTGTATATATTTTGTGCAATAAAGTTTATTTAAACTAACTTAACTTTTAAATAATTATATGTATTTTTGTTTTGTTTGTTCTAAAATTACAAGGCTTTATGGTCTGTGGCTTTATTTTTATTTTTCAGACGAAAAAATCCCATCGCAACTTACGCTTCTAGTGCAGTTAGTGCCACCTAAAGGCAGATACAGTAAAAAAGACAAAATATCCATTCAGGAATGCCTGAACAGTATAATGATAATAGTTGAGGTGGGTAAAATTTTTCGAGAATATATTTCTGTTTAATCGTAATTAGATGGTATTGGTCCCCCTTCAGATGAAGAATGCGTTACGCGTTCATTACGTTTTATCATAATTTCACATCACAAGTTTCCTGTAAAACGAGCAATAACACCGGTTAAATGCTTCATCCTGAGCTAGGATAGGATAGACCGAGGTGAATCAGATCAAAGCTAATTGGATGTAGAAGGAATAGAGTAGTATACTTGTAGTTTTCATGTCTGTATTACGCATTGGATATCGGTAGGTAGCAGCTTTTTTATTTTTTACAGCAATACGCACAGTGATCCAACTCGCCCTGTGATCCGATTTGCCTCGGCGTACCCTAATTCAAATCTACAATGTTTGAAAATAAATTAATATTAACGTATTTTGTATTGTTTTACAAACCAGGAGATATAAACACGACTGTGACCGCACAAAAAGAAAAAGCCCGTGAGAGGAAACAGCCTGTGCAGCCGTATTTAATAGTTTTAGGTACTATACAAAATATAAGTCAGTTATACCTTTAATAATTTCTTTTGATGACTTAGAAACCGGTAACCCTCTTGGGAGTCATGCAGGTCATAATAAACTTGGAGCTGTGCTGTCTATGCATCAATAGCGTCCGTTCCGCCAGAGTACCTATTCAAGTCGACTTCAAAAAATTTTTTTGGTAATGCTTTTCTACAGTGCCGATCGCGTTAGATTTGGTAATGAAGCATTGTTTAGTACCCTGATAGAAGAATTGAATTTTCTCAGTGAACATGGTATTTGTATTACTAATGTTAATAATGGTATATTACGAGTAAAATTCTCATTAGCTGTTGTTGCAGGGGATAACTTGGGAATTCAGTTTATTAGGATTTAATGAAAGTTTTTCGTCAACCAACTACTGTAGATTTTGTTTGTCAACTAAGCTACAATGTCAGTTCCAAGTTTGTTGTTATGAGAGCACAATACGAGTGGTAAATAATTATGATGACTTGCTTAATATTATGGGAATAAAAGAAAAATGCATTTGGAATAATGTTAAAGATTATCATGTCTATAATTACTTATATTGTGATGTAATGCATGACGTGACTGAGGGCGTTCATCGGTATGGCATGGCTTTAGTCATAAGTAACTTAATAAGAGGTGACTTTTTCACTCTTGAGCATCTGAATGAAAGAATCAAGTACTTTGATTTTAAGTCTAGTAACACTCCACCTTATGTAACAAAGAATCACTTATTACAAGGATCAATAATCTTTTCTGCATCGGAAATGTTGTGTTTCGTTAGAAGTTTTCAATTTCTTGTAGGTGATCTCGTAGCACGTGAAAATGAAACATGGTGTTATTATTTGTGTATGCTTGAGTTAACAAATATAGTGTTATCCCAAACCTTTACTAAAGAATTGGTAATGCACTTAAATAGCCTTCTAGTTGAGCATCATGAAATGTATCTGAGATTGTCCGGAAACCATCTTAAACCCAAGCATCATTTTCTGGTTCATTACCCTCAAGTAATTGAGAAAATTGGCCCTTTGATATTAGTTAGTGCCTTTAAATATGAAGCCAAACACTTAGATTTGAAACGTGTCTCTGACGCTATAAATACACAACGAAATCTACCCTTATCGATAGCAATCAAGTGTCAGTTGCAATTTTGTAATAGACTTCTAACTAATGAAGGACTGTCTGATTGTATTGAACATGGTAAAGTCAAACAAAAGCATACCATTCCTGAATTAGAAGGAAATTTACCATGTGTTAATGTGAAATGGATATGCATCAATGGTATAAAATATTCAGTCGGGGACTGTCTTATGTCTGATTATGAGGACGCTATACCTAAATTTTGTAAGATTAACAAAATACATAATATGGCAATAGACGATATTTCTCAATTCTATTTTTATTGTGAGAGTTTCAAAACAGAATCATTTGATCAACACTTCAAGTCATAAGTATATAGTCAATGAAGGAAGTACATTAAGACTATTTAGTATTGTCCCAAAACATGTTAGGGTCATTGCGGGGCGCAATTATATCTTTTGTACCGAATAGGATGGTTTTTATATCTAAAATGGATCAGGATGATATTAGAATTTATTTGTACTTATACATGAAAAAAAATGTACCTGTATGATTTGGGGATGTAATTCGTTGCTCTATATAGTTTGCACACCTATTTCTGGTAGGTATGAGAAGCAGTATTTTTATGGGTTTAGTGAAATAACTTTCAGTGGTTTTCATAGGAAACTATCATATTTTTCCAGCTATTATATTATATTCCTCATAGGTCAACTTGCTGCTGTTGAGCATCTCTCCCAGTAACCCCTACTGAATTCCAACATATTAGGCTTCAACTTTTTCAGCAAACAAGAGGCTGTAAACTTTAGTACTCATGACGATTGATTTTATTCCCTTTCCTTATTAGGAATGAATGAAATCGTAAGTATTATTTTTTCAGCCTCTTGTTTGCTAAAATAGTTGTATCCTATTGTTGGAATAGGCAGAGAGGTTGCTGGAGAGTTGCTCAACAGCAACCCCAACTTCATTAGGCTTATAGATACGCCCAAACTATAGAGGTACATTTTTTTACAGTAAGTACTCGCACAAAGTCAGTACCAATTGGGTACCTACTATCCTAATAAGGTTCGAAATTTTTCATGTGGTTGACTTTTGGAAGAAGATAAACCTTAGAATTGTTAAGTAGGTACCTATTTGCTTTCTTTTATCACACGATTCTTTTTTTAAATAGAGGTAAGTATAATATTTAGTTATAAGCTAAAATAGTGTTAACAACTGGGAATTTTTCCCCAGTAGTTACCACTAATATATTCGAGGTTAAATATTTCCGTAAAAATGGCCTAAAATAGAACCATTTTAATATGTTGATATTAAACTAGTCTCAATCTAAACTTCTTCAATAAATAAATTCTGTTACACAGTAAATTAGCCAAAAAATATATATTTAAATTGTTGAGCGACATGCCTCTTTAAAACTGAGTACGCAGTTCTTTTTCAGAAATTTCAGCCAGTATGTATCAAATTATTTTTTCACACCACATGCTCGACAAAGCCGGATTATATATCATATAAACGTCACCGAAAGCAAGACATTATACCCCTTGGCTTTAACCGGGTTATAATGTTGTATGGAATTTCATTATAACCCTAGGTCAATAATGTAATTTTCACTATTCATAATCCTTATTGCTATGACGATAAAGTCTAATTTCGTTAAGCAAAATGTGGTGCAGTCGTGGCCAACTCGATTTTCGAAAACCGAAGCCGCGAGCAACTAGACTCGCACGATCTTCAATTGTTAAATCAAGTACCTAGGTCACGCCGGCAGAAACAAGTTGCTGTATCCATTTTATAGCTTTAACATTTCAAAAAGAATATCGAAAATGTCGAGTGATGAAAGTACTTTGACTTCAGAGTCTATTATACTAGATGCCATAGGCATTGTCAATAATCTACTACCATGCAATTGCATTTTATGGTCTCGCATAAGGTGAGAAAAGTCGAGTATATAACTCGGGAATAAAACTGTTTTTGTCTTGGGCGCTTAAATCCCTTACTAAACTCAGGACTCAGTCTTAATTCCCTCGCTTTGATCGGGAATTAAATCATAACTCCCTCGCTGCGCTCGGGAGTAAAACTGGGAGTCCTTCGTTACGTTCAGGATTCAATGTCGCGCCCGTGACATAAAACAGTGCTTTATTCCCTTGTTGTATAATCTACTATTATATGTCACGTAGGACAGGCGCTGTGCCTTAGATACAAAACAAACTTAAAATGTTTGGTGGTAACTACTGGGAAACAGAATTCCCAGTTGTTACCACCAAATGTTTTGGTGGTAACAACTTGGAATAAGCCACTTTTTTGAGAGCTGTCAGTTCAAAAACAAGTGTGACTGTGAATAGGAAGTTATACTTATGTGTTTCAATAAAAAATACTTGAGTAAATAGTTTTTGTATTATTTATTATTAGGTACTATGTTGTTTCCTGATAAGTATATCCAATAATGTGTAAATACCTAAGTGAGTTATGTATTTTACTCATATCAACTCTATATATTAAAAGTATTAATCTCCCTTGTTATGAAGAGTTGTTTGGTAGTTGCACTCCCCTATAGTAACAGTCACACTGAGTGTGAAAATAAATATAGACATAATTTAAATATGACATTACATACTTTGACATGTCGTCATACTCATAAATTTAATTTTATTGACACTAATAATTTTATTAGTAAACATTTTTATTTGACCAAAGATAAATACTATCTCCCTAAATATTATACGCGACAGTTAGCAGATATGCTATCTTATTTTATTACTAATTCAGTCAATTCGTTGACTAACCCGACGGCTGACCCTATTGGGCAATCGATTAATTTGACATTAAATTGTAACAGCTTGGAATTTGTTCCAAATAATAATTTAAATTAGAAATAGAGACAACAGAGATTAACTCTGGCTATACGTCATGTCCTATTAATAAAAATGTTACTAGTAAAAGTAAAAAATTAAATTGCAATACCCTAAATAAAATAAACCTGGTGCATCAAAATATTCAAGGTATGTTAAGTAAAGAGCTAGAAATTGAACTATTTATGAACTGTAATAATATTGATATAAAGTGCATTACAGAACACTGGCTAAAAAAACACCAGTTCATTTTTGGTTTTACCCACCACCAGGTTGGCAGCTCATTCAGCAGGGAGGCCTCGATACGCGGTGGCTCTCTAATACTTGTACGTAACGGTTTGAAGTGTAAAGAGCGCGCGGACATTGTTGGGCTCTCTGTTGAGCGATCTGTGGAGATAGCCTGCACAGAGCTTTAGCGGCTTATTGTAATGAGCGTGTACAGACCCCCCAGTTCTTGTTATGAACACTTTGAGAAAATCATGGATGAAGCCATATGTAAAATTAGCAATAAAAATAAATACATTGTTGTTTGTGGAGATTTTAACATTAACCTTTTAGATACTTCATCCAGTATTGGTAGTAGGCTTGTATCATTTTTCAAATGCCATAATCTTGTAAATCTTTTTTCAGTGCCTACCAGAATTACTGCGACCACAGCAACATGCATCGATAATGTTTTTACAAACCTCGTGCCTGATGATACAGCCGTAATTAATAAATTATCCTCAGATCATTGTGGCCTGATGGTAACTTATCAGATGTGTACTGAAAAGGCACTAAAGAAAGATAATAAATACAGACCAGTAACGTGTACTCGCCTTCAGCAATTTAGAAATAATATAGAAAATAAACTTTTAGATTTTTCATACTGTGATGACCCTAATGATTTGTACAAGTCAGTATTAACACTAGCTAAGAACGAATGTAATAATGTTTTTAAAACAAAAAGTGTAAAAATCAATAACAACCTAATGTTCAGTGATTGGGCGACGGTGGGAATTCATAAAAGCAGACAAAGATTATATGAACTATACGAGGAAAGGACGTATAACACTAGTGATGCCTTTTGCAATTATGTTCGTCAATATTCAAAAGTCTTTAAGCGTATTTGTACCGCGGCTAAAGCTAACCATGTAAGTAATAAAATCAAAAATAGCACAGACATTGTAAAAACTACATGGAAAATTATAAATAGCGAGACTGGAAAATTAAAATCTCAACATTTTGACTTTCAGTTGAAACTTAACAATAGAATTTTAAGAAATGATAAAGATATATCTGAAGTGTTTGTAAATTTTTTCTCTGATATTCCAGTCTCGACGACCAAGTCACTTAACTCGTCACCCGCACTCGCTGAATCGCTACTACAAGAACATACCGCTGCATGTAATACACGCAATTTCGTATTTGATCATGTAAATCCTTGGGACATCCTAAAAGCATTCAAATCAATACAAATGAAAAATACTGCCGATCTCGACGGCTTATCTGTAAAAATCATATCATCCATAATAGACTTAATTGCCTCACCTCTAGCTTGTTTATATAATAAATGCGTTGATGATGGCGTGTTTCCTGATCTGATGAAACATAGTAAAATTATTCCATTATTCAAAGCCGGTAGTAGATTAGACCCTTCTAACTTCAGACCAATATCAATTCTACCGACTCTTAGTAAAATTTTTGAGAAAATTATTCTATATCAGTTGAGTGCACATTTTTCTATCAACAGTATAATGTCTGTAAAGCAATTTGGATTTACTAGGGGTCGCTCGACAACCGATGCCGGTGTTGAGCTAGTAAATCATGTGTTTGATGCCTGGGAGGAGTCGCAGGATGCTGTTGGGGTTTTCTGTGATTTATCTAAGGCATTCGATTGTGTCCATCATGAAATTCTCATCAGAAAACTACGTCATTACGGAGTACAAGGCCGCGCTCTTGATTTAATAAAGTCCTACTTGAAAAGCCGGATACAGTGTGTTGATGTAAACGGTTCAAGATCGTCTGGATCGGCGGTTTGTATTGGTGTACCGCAGGGCTCCATTTTAGGCCCCTTTCTATTTCTGGTCTATATAAATGACCTACCCAACCGAGTGCAACATGATATTGTACTGTTCGCAGATGATACATCTCTACTTTTTAAAATTAAACGACCTATTAAGTCTTATGACGAAGTGAACAGTGCAATTAATGATGTTGTCAGTTGGTTTAACGTTAATAATTTACTTCTCAATCAGAAAAAAACTAAATGTGTACATTTTTCTTTATCAAATGTTAAACGAACTTTAAACTCAGTTACAGTTAAAAACGAAAAATTAGAATGTGTAAACACTACAGTATTTTTAGGAATAACTCTAGACTCTAAGTTACAGTGGGGACCGCACATTGATACGTTGGCGAAAAGGCTCAGTTCTGCTGCATATGCCGTAAAAAAATACGTAATATGTCAAGCGTAGAAACAGCTAGACTTGTCTATTTCAGCTACTTCCACAGCTTAATGTCATATGGCATTCTACTGTGGGGGAATGCTGCTGATGTCCAGAGAATATTTATTTTGCAGAAACGAGCCATTCGTGCAATTTATAAAATGGGGTCTAGGATGTCTCTAAAGGAAAAATTCAAGGAAATTAATATACTGACACTGGCGTCACAGTATATTTACGAAAACGTATTGTATGTTAAAAAGAATATATCACTTTACAAAAAAAATTGTGACAGACATTGTATAAACACTAGAAATAAGAATGAACTGGCTGCTTGTGTTAGTCGATTATCTAAAGTTACCAAATCATATAAGGGTCAATGTATACGCTTTTACAATAAGATTCCCATTGGATTACAAAATTTGCCTCTTGACAAATTTAAAATAATAGTTAAGCAAAAATTACATAAAAAAAGCTACTATAAAATTACAGACTACTTAGTAGACCAACATGCATGGGATTAACCGACTCGACGCTATGTAAGGCTATTAATTATAATTATTATTGTAAACGATATTTATTAGTAAGACATGAGATTAAAAAGAGCTGCCCTTGAGTTTCTTGCTGGCTCTTCTCGGGGTACTGCATTCGGAACCAGCAGCTCGTCGGTGGAGATGGGCTGCTGTTTGCATTTAGCCAATCTTCATGGACGAGTTTAGAGTGCCTTGTTATTATAAAATATTGACGTTTCTAAGTGTATATTTTAATACCAATAGAAAATAAACGATTTTTGAATTTTGAATTTTGAGTGGGCACTAATCATAAATATTTGCTTTGAAATAATGTGTAACTTTAGCCTAAGAAACAGATTATATATAAAAATGAGACACTCAAGTATCTGAATTTCAAGAAATCCTATCTTGGTTCTGGTGCCATTATCTTCATTTGGGAGTCACAATTATTTTTATTTAAATATATGTATCGTCTTAACCGTGCATGTGTTCCTTTAGATAATGTAATGTTATATTCAAGAAAATGTAATATTTTAGGCCGCGGACTGGATGCAAGCGGCGGACTTGGATTTCAGTCCGCGGCCTAGAATATTACGTTTTCTTGGATATAACATTACATTCTCTAAAGGAACACACGGTTCTCACTTTATGACAATATATTTTAAATAAAAATAAATGAGACTCTCAAATAAAGATAATGGCACCAGAACCAAGATAGGATTTCTTCACTGAAAAAAATGACATTTCGGCGTAATCATAAAATAACGTGACGTTCGTCTAAAACAGGTGCATTATCGTAAAATAAGGAAATAATAAGTTAATACTATGCTATAATCGAAATATATTAGTTGGAATCGAATTGTTTGAGTAAGTAATGCGATATTATGATTCTTAGCATCGTAAAAATTTGTCACACAATATAATATTCTCTTCTTCAAATAATAACTCACTGTACTATAAATTTGTATGATATTGATAAAGTAAGATTATAATTATAAAACACAATGACACCGTCGCCGTATTTTGATAGATTTCCTAGTTGAATATGAAGAAGTATCACCGAAAATACGATGAAGTCCTAGCACCACATTTAATTTTATAGAATAATGTGAATCCTACTAAAATTGATTACAGAATCTTATTTTTAGAGTAAGCATCATATTAATATAGTGATGATTACTAAAATACGACTACAGAATCTCATCTATGAGTATGCATAACATTCTGTGTGATTCCTTAAAAATAATATGATGACAGCACTTTCGGCGCTAGCTCCAATCGCTCCATCCCACTCACATAATTATAACAAAGACATGATATTTTTTAATTTTTCGTAATCATAAAATAACGTGACGTGTGTCTAAAACTGGAGCATTGTCGTACAATAAAGAAAAAATAGGTTAATATTACGCTATAATCGAATTAATAAGTTAAGTTGGAATAGGTAATGCGATATTATAATACTTAGCATCGTAAAAATTGGTCACACAATATAATATTCTATTTTTAAATAATATCTCACTGTACTATAAATTTGTATGATATTTATAAGTAAGATTATAAACATAAAACACAATGACACCGTCACCGTACTTATATAGATTTCCTAGTTGAATATGAAGAAGTATCACCGAAAATACGATGAAATCCCAGCATCATATTATTTAATATTACAGTCATATTATTTTATGCGCTAAGCATATTAATATAAGTGACACTACATAGAACGCGCCAATAGACGGCCGAGTTCTAAACCGCGCTATCGAAGTTTTCTAATGAGTTTGTATAAATACAACTGTCCAACATCAACCGTTGGACCCGCTGTCCCCAGGCACGATCACTTCGCCTGGCGGAAGATCTTCCCTTTTCACGGTGGAGATTCCACCTCCACTCCTCCATACCTCCTCTGACCCTCGACACCTGGACTAGACCTAACTGGATATATGATCATCGGCAAATAGTAGAAAAATAATAGTGGAACACACTAGTGTTAACGCACACGTAACGCAAACAAGTGTTGTCATACGTTCTCGATAGATGGCGCCATGGTCGAATTAAAACGCACTATCGTTTGAATCAGGGTTTAGATATAAGTAGTTAAGATGCATTTGACATTGTATCCACTCCAACATTGAGTGCAAGGTTTCATTAGTAGAGAGAGAGAGGTTCCCCGGCTCTTTTGGACACCTTTGCAATATCTGGATCAGGGAATTTCGGGCACTATTTAGGAAGAGTTGTTTGACATTATCAGAACAGCTGAATTCCATGGTGAGGCTTCTAACTTGACAGTCTCCCCGACCGAGCCTAGCGTGTTACAATTTTACAAAACTGGAAATATGAGGAAGTCCTCGATAAATAGTAAGAAATATAATAGTACGTAACTCGATATATTATGATGAAAGCAAACATAAATAATAGTAAACATAATCACATTATGTATGCTCGTCCGACTAAAGCCATGGTGACACGTCATCTTAAATGCAGTTATCATCATCAGACGTGTTATCATCTTTCTTTTTGGTGATATCAGTATTCTCCGTCCTTGAGGTGAATTCATCTTACTTATCCTGATTTCACGTCTTTTATGATTACCAGTTTTCTCAGTGTTGTAATTAATATACTTGAGTATCTCATTTGTATATAATCTGTTTCTTAGGCTAAAGTAACACATTATTTCAATTAGAGAGAACCTTTTCTAAGGCTAAAGTAACACATTATTTCGATTTGAGAGAAACTTTTCTTAGACAAAGTTACACATTATTTTAGTTTGAGAGAACGAGATCTCTTGAATCAAAAGAACGGTATTGTTAGGGTGATAATTTTCATTCTCTTGGATATAGAGAAACGTTTTTTCAGACGGATTTGACGTGATTCTCACTTAAAACCAATATTTCATTGACTTAAAAGCATGATTCTCTTGAATAGAAATAAACGCTGCTTACAACTACGACGTTACAATTATCAATAAAAGATAATGGATTATTTTACGTGGAAACTGTACAATTATTGATTAAAGAAAAGCGTGATCTTGTATTGATACAATTGTTTTTGGTCTCAGACCGCTTTCATTTGCCGAAACTATTCTGAAGTCTTAACTTAACATAACATTTCTCAAAGTGACAAAATAATATTTTGAAATGAGCAAAAATGCTGTTTTACATCAAATGCATTCGAAGTTTCTATTTTAGGTGACAACTTATTTTCAGCCGTTAGGTACCTCGACCATCGATTGGCTAAACAGGGAGAGAAATACAGGTCCGTGGGATATATATATATATATATATATATGAGAGAATAGAATGTCTTTACTTAATAGAAACACTGCGTATTAAAACAAGAGTAAATTGTTCTTCAATGAAACCAGTATTATCTTAGGTAGAGAAAAACTAGAAAATCTCTGTAGGTTGGCCTCAAATGCATTCGAAGTTTCTATTTTAGGTGACAACTTATTTTCAGCCGTTAGGTACCTCGACCATCGATTGGCTAAACAGGGAGAGAAATACAGGTCCGTGGGCTAATAGTCCAGTAAAATTATAAGACATCAGAGCTTGCGTCAAATCCGGTAGTTTTGATTTTTTGCAGACTTGTATATGATGTTGGAACAATGAATAATTGAAGTTCGTGATCTCGAGCGCCGAACGCAACTTTGTCAAAAATCTAAAAAAGCGAGAAAATTTTCGGCTTTTATTTCAGATTTTGGTGATTATCGCTTTGAAAGCTTTGAGTATTAAAACAAAATAGGTACTCAAACTTTGAAAGTTTGTATGGAAGATTGAGATTTTTTCATTTGGAGAAGTAGGCACTCAGCCTACTTCTAAAATATATGCCTACGTCGTTTTCTTACTGAGGAAGGTTTTAAAAAAAATTTCACACCACATGCTCGACAAAGCCGGATTATATATCATATCAACCTCACCGAAAGCAAGACATTATATCCCTTGGCTTTAGCCGGGTTATAATGTTGTATGGAATTTTATTATAACCCTAGGTCAATAATGTAATTTTCACTATTCATAATCCTTATTGTTATGACGATAAAGTCTAATTTCGTTAGGCAAAATGTAGTGCACCTGCCGTGGCCAACGCGATTTTCGAAAACCGAAGCCGCGACCAACTAGATTCGCACGATCTTCATTTGTTAAATCAAGTAGGTCACGCCGGCAGAAACAAGTTGCTGTATCCATTTTATAGCTTTAACATTTCAAAAAGAATATCGAAAATGTCGAGTGATGAAAGTACTTTGACTCCAGAGTCTACTAAACTAGATGCCATAGGCATTGTCAATAATCTATACTACCATGCAATTGCATTTTATTGTCTCGCATAAGGTGAGAAAAGTAGAGTATATAACTCGGGAATAAAACTGTTTTTGTCTTGGGCGCTTAAATCCCTCACTAAACTCAGGACTCAGTCTTAATTCCCTCGCGGGAGTAAAACTGGGAGTCCTTCGTTACGTTCAGGATTCAATGTCACGCCCGTGACATAAACAGTGCTTGATTCCCTTGTTGTATAATCTACTATTATATTACCGAGGTGACGTTCGCCGCTGCGGCAGCGCAACCGTAACTAATCTAACAGGGTAAAACAGTTTCGGATAACACAATAGCATGACTATATTGAACCAATAAGATTCAATATAGTCATGCTATTTATGATGTTTATATTTATATGTATATTTTTATGTGTATATTTATATATTATGATTAGTAGAATCTAGATTAGTATACCGATTTGGTAAAAGTAGGTACAGTCAAGAGCACGTAGAGTTTGACACGTTGGAGTTTGTAACGTTCTTATTACAATCGCTTTAAAGGTCAGACCTGGACTCGAAAAAGGAGGTTTCTGAATTCGACCTTTTTTTAATGTGTGTTCGCGGATAACTTCGTCGTTTATGAACCGATTTTGATTATTATTGTTTTGTTGGAAAGGTGATATCCCAACGGTGGTACCACGATAATGAAATCAGGATCTGATGATAACATCCCAGAGAAATCGACGGGAACCTTCGAAAATCTAAGTGGCGACTAGTGCTTTAATTTTACTTTTTTAGTTTCCTGTTTAAAGTAGTTTTTTTTGTTTAAACTTTTTATATGATTAAAAGTTTATGCTAATAGAAATGATTTACGAGCTCTGTCTATTTAAAAAAACTTTGTAGGTGAGTACTCTATTTATATCCCACAAGGTAAATGATCTAGACGAAGTCTCGCAAATACGCTTTCAATGTCCCATGTAAAAAGGTTGAAAAATAAGCACTCTTTCTTTATACGTATTTGGTCCCATCGAATTCATATATTGTACCCAAACGTAGTTGCATGTGCTTAGTAATACCTAATTTAAAAATATTTTCTATGTAACACTGCGCATAGACAGTAGATACTAAAATCATGAAAGTCATGTCTTGTAATATCATGAAGACCGACTACATACCTACATAGTTTACGATATTTCAATAGAGAACTTTGTGACAGGTGGCAATGAATACCTACTGTCGAATATTCCTATTCCACGAATAACAGCTAATTGAAATTGATAGAATCATATTCGTATCGGTACTCTAAGTATAGGTACGTACCTACTGTAGGTACCACTAATGTAAAAAAATATGTTTGTTTGCTTACCTTTGAGCAAGTCGTTGCTGTGAAGTATTCTTCGTATCTCACCAGCTTCTGAACCGCTTTCGGACTCCGAGTAGATATTACATCGATCGTTTCTTTTAGTCAATACTTGGTACTTCTCAGTACTAGCCACACTTGTAGTCCGTACGGGCGGCCGTGGCAATACTCTCAAATTGTTGTTCTTTATGTCAGCTCTCATTACAATGATATTTGAAGCACAGTCATTCATTGGAAGTGATTTGATAGAGTTATTATTTGATATTAATTTTTCACAATTGCCACTTCTAGAATTACCATTCTGCTCCTCAACATTCATTTTCCTAGATTTATTCCTAATATCTTGTTTCAAATACCCACTTAGCACTGTTGATGTTTGTATAGTATTATTCAAAGCAAGTGGTATTTTTGTTCTTGAAACATGTTTTTCTGGACACCTGCTTATTATTTCTGAATTCCCAAAAGAATTACGATTTATAACAAAGGTATCAGTGTGCCTTTCAGGTGCTCCTCTAACGAATCGCGGATTATTGTAGGTGGGTGTGCTAAAATGGTAATCTTTTATTTTTTTCCCAGGTGGCAAACTATGACTTCTACATTCCAAATAATTTGAATTTGAGCTGTTACAATTTGATTTTGAATATAATGTACATCCTGCAGTATTTTCCAAAGTTGTGTTCATTGATTGCTTAAAAAAATATTCGTCTTCTTTCAGCTTAAGTTCACTTAATTTCCGCCAATAAAAAGCTTCTACTTTTTGACGAGTTTTCTCTTTGTAGCCTTCTTGATTACGATACTCTATATGTGTTCCATCTGAATATGCTTCCGAATTATCTTTTGACACAGGCGATAACGGCGATTTATTATAGGGTCTATTATGCGAATTCTTTTTCTCTTCAGCCTCAATCAAATTTCTTCTCACGTGACCATAAGGTGATACAGTTTTGGGCCTATTTGGAATTTTATTATTTATAGGAACTGGCGATGTCGGGGCTGAATAGTTATATGATTTCTTATTGTTTACTATGGGTAAATCAGAAATATGTATAGTTGTGGTTAAAGGTTTTTCGTTATTGTCATCAAAAGAAAAACTACGGGCTCTAGTTGGCTGTATTGTCCGCACTTCTGCTTCTTTCTTCGGTGATATTAAAAATTTTGTGCATACTTTTTTTATTTCTGCACCTACAGATGTCGGATGTGATTGGAATTTATATTCTTTTAAAATTTCAATATCATCTAGTTCCGGTTTTTTATCTGATATTTTTTCTACTGAGTGGTAATAAACATCTGGATATTGTTGGTTTTTAGAATCAGAAATTCGACCAAGATTTTTATATATCTGATAATGACCGACATCATTTTGGGGCTTCGGTGGAACTTGAGGCTTAGCTGCATAATTTGTGTAGTCACAAATAATTTTTGTGCTAGTAGTTGACAGAACATTTCTTTCATTTCTTCTAATGCTTTCTGATACTAGTGTACTGCTTGAAGAATGAATGCTTTGTACGTCACTACTACTCAAAGTTTCGATGTCATCTAAAGGACGATGAGAAACAGACAGATTTTCATAGATACGTTCTTCAAAATCTGGTTTATGTACTGTACGTGAACTTTGATAATAATTATTTTTCGTAGAACAAGCAGCTGTATTTTGTAAATAAGTCTTGTCTTTGTTTTTATCTTTAGTTTTAAAGGCGAAAAAGATTTTGGGAAATAATTTACGAAAGCTATTTGACCGCTTTTTACTATTGTCACCCATTTCCTCAGGATGCAATCTTGAACACCATTAGTAATCAGGTAGATACCTGCAATAAAACAAAAAATGTAAAACAACAAATCTTATTGTGCTGAACTTATGCTCCTGCGACTTTAATGTAACTAACTAATGATATTATATAACTATTGATATGTAAAAAAAATTAAAAAAATGTTAGTTAAGCGTTTTAAAATTTATTAAACTCATTAAATGTATGACAACATATTGTAAAAAAAACTGATATTTAATAAAAATAGGTACCTAGGTACTTGTTTCTGCCCGCGACTACATCCGCGTTTAAAAAAACAAATTCAATTCACAGTCCTGTAAACAGAGATCACTGAAATCCTTAAAATTCACAAACATGAACACTTGATTAGGTTTGGTTATTATTATTTATTTAATACATTAGCAGCTCTTGAGCTGATGCGTGTATATCACTTCACTTGTGTTTATTGTTTAAAATGTTTGACAAGTCTATTTTTAAAACAATTCCCATCCCATAATTTTAAAAACCCATTTTAAGTCCCAATTTGTCCTAAGTTTCTATAAGGGTAGGTAACTATCAACTTCAAGGTCTAAACACAAACACGCTGATTAATAATATACCTACCTACTTTAGTAATTATAGTTGAAAAAAAAACAAGCTTCTGTAGGTATGCCACGCATCATAAAAAATCAAACGAGCCCAAACTCGAAGGGCTTACAAGTTGCCATTGAGGAGTTAAGATATTATCCACGCTCCATCATCAGATCATCTCGGTGGTACTATAATATTGCATTGTCACCAAACATACGTATATGAAACATTTCAGCTCAATCGGTTTAAGATAACCTATCTGCTTCAAAATTTTGTTGCAAAATTTCACCCGAACAAACATAGGTAGGTACATTTCAAGTAAAAGCTTGTAAAAAAGCTACTCTTATCTCATTTTCTGTCTGACCGACGGTCAGACAGACGCACCCTCTTCAAATCATCCTTATCTCTGCATAGCATAAAATAAAGTCGCTTCCTTCCTGCCGTCTGTGCCTACGCTTTGATCTTTTAAATCAAGCTACGGATTTTGATGCAGTTTTCACTAATATAAAAGAGCAATGAACGAGGAAGGTTTTTGTATACTATAGGTGTAGTAGGAGTAAACCGGAGCCAAGCGAGAGCGGGTCAGCAGTTGGAGATCAAATTAAGTATTTAAAGAAGACGTAGGTCGTTATAAATTATTTAGTTTTCGGGTTTAATCAAAATTAGGTATAAGGTTTATTTTTTAAAGAGCTCTTTTATGCACACATAATATATTATTATATATACAAGTGCCTACCTATAATATAAGTATCAGTTTCTTTTATGCCTCATAGTTACAATTATCCTGCTCTCTTATCTCGAAAGTTTGAAACGTCTGAAATAATTAAGTAGGAATAATAGGTACTTAAATATTGAAATGGTAGAGAACCGTTTTATTCTCTTGCACGGTCTACCGCGCACCGACGACGACGGACGCGTCACCAAACGACGACGCGGTCACGAAATCAAAAGTGTAGGTATTATAAGACTAACATAGTTGTTTATAAGTGCCACCTAATAGTGTCCGATGTAAAAGGAAAGTAAAGAACCGGGGCGCTGTTATTTTTATTGAAATTTTTGTATTGTTGAAGAAACAAAAGCATTATAATATCCTTCTTTAGAAGCAGTCGTGACTTTACTCTAACTGAGGTAGCATAAGTCACATTATCGCAGAAATATTCGTGTCGTCGCGTCGTTCGTGTTCTGGATTCGACGAACCCTTCATACTACCGAAGTTAGGGCAAATGTTCGCGCGATAATTTGAACGTCCTCATCCTCTTGAAATAAGTATTGGGTTAACTCTCACGTATGTACGTAATGCGGCGAATCTAGGTATCTAATAATAATAGTAATAATAAACTACATTATCTAACTGACATACGCTATTCTAGTAGTATCCTATATTGATGTATTGTAGGTATTGGTCTACATCCTAAATTAGAATTTTCTGTGAGATGGATACGTTTGACGCGCTCGAAGTCTGCAGTGTACCTACCTAAGTTGGAACTCAGTTGATTGATAGTGTGGCCATCTAGGCGGGCGAGCATTGTGACAACGAAATCTTTTGATTTGAAATTACAAACAGCTCTGAAAACTACATTAATATTCTCCCGATCTCATCGCCATAGCACGGATTGTTCGACCACCCACACAACCGGAATATTCGCTGAATCCCGTTAGTTTGGATTAGAGATGGGTTCTACGTACATTTTATTCTATTATTCAGTTTCCATTTCTTAAGCAACTACTAACATAGAGACACCCTGTATTAGGTACTGCATCTCATCACTCAGCAAAATTTTAACCGATTTTGATGATTGCTACTTAAATATATTTTTAAAGACTTTTATACCCACCTTCTACGTGTTTTTGCAATATTGTAGGTAAATAGCTTCGGAACGAGATAATGTTGTGCATGACTTATGATGATACCTAATACTTACGTAGTACCTACATATTTATATATAAGTTAAAATCCGAGAATTTTAAAGCTGACGAATGACATTGAGCTCTTTCTACAGTTGTTCATTGCACTTTGTTTATTTTAAGAAACGTCAAAATTATTATAGAGTGAGTAAACCGATCGCAAAACATGACCTCCATTGAACGTCAATGCGTATTGTACATGTAGTAGATAAGTAAGCGTAATCTTTAGTACATAATTTTGTTTGGTATGTGAGATCATCAGTGACAATCTCAGGGCCTTCGCTGCGTTAACCGGGGGGCGGGCGTAGAGCGCGGTGCGGCCGCGACTTTTCACACGTACCGGCTTCCGCCCGCGCCGGGCCGGCGGGCGGCGAAGTAGGTATATGGCCATGTACGTTCGCTTTCATACGTACCGGTGGGAGACCGGGCAATCGGCCATATATTCACCGCCGGGTAGCCGGCGCAGGCCCGGCGGAAACCGGTAAGTACGTGTGAAAAGGGGCTAAATCTCATTGTTATATAAATAAATAAATTATATAACTGTAATCCGGTTTGCCAACTGTATTATAATATGTATATAGTATCTATTGTACTTATTGTATTTCGGGTTTGGCTAATATATAGGTAGGTAACTACTGTTGAAGAACTTGAAGAAATATAAATATTGAATAAATAAGATACTAAGAATATTATCAAAACAGAAACGTAACAAACAAATTCATTGTTTTAAAAATTTATGAACGCCTCTTCACTTAGTAATAATTGAGCTTTCGATTTAGATTAATTTTAAAATGAAATGTGATAAAACATAATAATGATTATTTTTAATTAATGACTAGCGACCCGCCCCGGCTTCGCACGGGTGCAATGCTTATGAATTTTCTTTGCTATAAACTTCACGGAGCCCGAGACCATTCCAATCCAACGAATGCAAAACCGTGGAAATCGGTTCGTGCGTTCTGGAGTTATAGCGTCAGGAAGGAAAACCCGACTTATTCTAATATAGTAGATAATAATTATTTAAGACAAAAAAAATAATAAAAAAAACATGCATAAAGTCCAAAAAAAAGTAAAAAAAAGTGACACCTAGTGTAGTATCACTACATAGTATAAAACAAAGTCGCTTTCTCTGTCCCTATATCCCTATGTCCCTATATCTCTATGTCCCTTTGTATGCTTAAATCTTTAAAACTACGTAACGGATTTTGATGTGGTTTTTTAATAGATCTCTATCTATTAAAAAAAACCACATCAAAATCCGGTGGTGCCTCTCAATGGGACCGGCCGCTTTCTTATGAGCACTTGGTCCCTTTATGTAATACTAGCGACCCGCCCTGGCGTCGCACGGGTGCAATGCTAATACTAAAACCTTCCTCTTGAATCACTCTTGATTCAACTCATAAAGAGTTGTGTCACTTTCTAGTATTGACATCATCGCTGTTCCAAATTCCCCCTTACATTTTCTTACTTAATAACTTTTTTACTTAATAGTAGATTGTTATACAAGGGTCGGAAGGAATCAATTCCCATACGAGGTATTTAGACGCCCGAGCGTAGCGAGGGCGGATATAGTCTGAGTAGGAATTGATAACTTCCACCCGCGTTAAACACTCTACTTTTCATTTCGAATTCAAGGAAAGTAAACAAAAAAAAATACTATTTTACAAAAATTCAAACACGCAAAAACGCAATAACACCTACAAAAAAAAAACAAAATTGTCAACAATACAACCAAAGAGGTTGGAAGAAAGAGAAACTTTTTCTTTTAAACGTCTTTGAATACTACATCATAGAGTACCTAACCTAAATAACATTACAAAAATAATAAGTAAGTACCTTTTTTAAGCCGAGTAATAGTGTTCTGTGCTTATTAATGTCGATGAAAAACAAGATTTTGAATTTCGTAACAGCTTACCAAATTATTAATCTTTTTTTAATTTTAAATATGGAACGCGTACCGCCCCGCGCGCGGGCTATTTTCTGTTGTTTATACCTACACTCACAAGGCTGCACTTTTTGATGTAAAAAGTTTCGTATCCCTACTAAGTACTCAAAGAGATCGGAAGAAAGTCATTCTCTTTCCTGGAGAAACTTTTTTTTTAAACGTCTTTGCCAAATGTAGTACAATTTTTTTTAATTCATTCCCTCCCTAAGGCCGGAAGCAATTACTATGAGTCTTTTCCGACCGAGGGCGGGAATCACAGCCCTGAATCTCTATGTGGTGGGAATCATCGCTTCCGACCCGGTACTCAGATCAAAGATACACTACTTTCCGAGTATGAGATATGAAAAATTTCTTACTTACTTACCCAACATAAAATCTATAAAATAAATGTACTTTCTATAACGAATAAGAAGTGTTTTTTCTAAAATATGTTTCGTGATAAAAAAACTGTGTTCAATATGAAACTGCAAACTGTTAAAGTTAAAGTACATTTAGCATACCAAAAATTTTACCAAAAGGGTTACGATATTTTACCTACGATGGCAATATCAACCATTGACATTTGTTCAATGTAAATGGGTGACCATATTAACAATGATATTTGTAGACATTTTTTACAACATAGTTAGGGTAGGTTTTTAGGTAGGACAGACATAATGTCCGACTTATAACTTAACTATATAATATGATAACTAACTATATAAATAACTTTCACCCGCGTTAAACACTCTACTTTTGATTTCGAATACAAGGAAAGTAAACGATACAAAAAAAAAAGAATACAGAAGTACAAAAGAACATAAAGTACAAAGTACAATAAGTACTAGTAGTAAATCAATCCGGGAGGGATTGATTTAAATTAATTTAGGGAGGGAAGCGATTACCACGAGTCTTTCCCTCCCTCGAGCAGGAATCACATAGTAGCAGTCTCACTAAAATGTCAACCCTTCTTAGCTTCGAAATTGTACTAATACTATAAACGCGAAAGTTTGTGAGTATAGATGTATGGATGTTTGTTCCTCTTCCATACAAAAACTACAGAACGGATTTTGATTAAACTTACAGATACATAGCTTACACATCAGTATAACACATAGGCTATATTTTATTCCCGTATTCACATGGGAACATGAACTACGCGGGTGAAACTGGGGGGTGCTGCTAGTAAATAATATTTTTAAAATTCTTTAAATTATTTAAACAATCTTTCCACAGTCAATGTAAAATGCAAAATGGTCCATGTTTTAAAGAAAATTGTGGTTGCACTATTAGAAAGGGACACAATACTATTCGAGTTCCCTCTCAATAGGAATGGCAGCTTTCTTAGAGCACTTGGTCCCTTTATGTAATATACTACGTTCATGCCTACATCTTTGTATATTTTTGCTTTTTCCATAAAGTACCATATTTTTGGAGTGTAGTACTATATTTTTATAGCTTATTTGGAGAAGTACTATAATGGGGAAAAGGCATAATACATTTTTATTATTAAGTATATCTTAAAGATTTCAGGATTACAGAAAGAAACCAAAAACTAAAAATTTAAAATATGCACAAATAATGTTTTTATTGCAAAAAAAATTTACATTTCAAAGTTCGCTTGTTACCGCCCACCAACTTGACGTGACGTCACTCCTCATCTTATGAATAATTTTTTTAGGCGCGTGAATATATTATTATTACAGAAATAATATATTTTCAGTTTTTGTAGGTGTTAGTATTTATAGGTGGTGGAGCCCATCGCCGGACCGGGGTGCTGTTACACGTGTCAGAATAAATTTTGGGACATGCGAATTCCCTTACGATGTTATCCTTGTATTTTTTTAAATATGTATTTAAGAAAAAAAATTAAAAAAAAACTCACGTCTTTCATCCACAAGAGGGTAGGCAGGGGTATTCCATTACTGGATATACCCACATTTCACGAGATACATTGGACCCCTAAACGTGATAGGTAGTGAGCCCATCGCCGGACCGGGTTACACATGTCTCAGAATTAACCTGCGGGTTTCCTCACGATGTTTTCCTACACCGTCGAGCTTGTGATAAATATGTACTATCAGCAAACGCTAAGCCTGATACATTTGGAAAAATTGTCGCTTGCAAGCTCAAATTTTATTACCCCGACCCTAATTAGAGTTACACAATGAGAAGCCAGTAACACCGTCTTTTTTTTCTATTGCGATCCATTCATCGACACTGAATGGTCATAAACATGAAAGAAACACTTTTTTGTAATTGTCATTGTTACTATAAGTGAGGGCTTTATCGAAAAGGGGTGGGAAAAGATAGCTGCTCGCTATAATGACACTTAGGTGTATCAGGCAGAACTTTTTTCGATAGTACGTAGTTTTTGAAAAACTCATTGGTACATGCCAGGATTCGAACCCGAGCCTCACTGATTTTCGATCGGCTCTTTAACCGTAGGTAAATGCTATCACTGCTCTGATTTTAGTCGGCATTTTTTTTAACTTTTTAAATGTAAAAAAGTAGTTATTACTTTTTATTTTTGTAGTGACATAACTACAATTATTATAGTTGGACATATGGCATCCCGAAGTTTTTTCTACATAATATTGATAATATTATGTTCTTTAATATTGTAGAACATTCTTTTGTTCTATCATCAATTATTTTCGCAGCGTATGCGAGGAAAAATATTTTATGGTTAAATTGTTTACACCTTGCCTTACATTATTGAAGTTTTAGTAAGGCTCCCTTATTTTTTTTCGTCGTAGATAGAGCCTATGTTACTCAGGGTTAATGTACCATTCTATTATGCAAAAAAATTTTGAAATCGATTCAGTAGTTTTCGAGTTACTATTTGTTTTAAACATACAAATATTTCCTTTCCTCTTTTTCGCTTTGTGATGGAGTGAGGTCACTTGTCGCTGATTGGTGTTTCAAATTACGTCTCAATTAGCGTAACTTATAATTATAATACCTATTACGTAAAAAACCGTAATTTTAGATTTTTTTAAGCAATGCACTTTTAACTAGGTACTATCAATATTGAATTATTAAGATAATTTATGAATATAATTTTAGTGCAAATTGCCCATTCGCCCGCCGCGCCGGTAAAATTTTGGAAACCCTTATCGTACCCAACCAACACACTTGTGGAAATTGCAGCATATTTTATAACTTTAAGTGGTCCAGTAATGGCTTAAGAGTTCAAGAAGCAGTTTTAGTTTGCATATTTCATGCTGCTAACACTGCAGCTACATAAGTAACTAAGAGTGTCAACGTGGAATCTAATAATACCTTAGACTGTATAATAGTTCGTTTTAGATCCCGCATATTACATTTTTTCACATGTAAGTACTATCGACATATTGAAGATGAACACCCTCTCAATAAATAATAGAAGAAAAACATTTGCAATTGCAACATTTAGAGATTACTCGATGTATTTCAGCAAAGTTATATATTTTTTCACATGTAAGTACTAACGACATATTGAAGATGAACACCCTCTCAATAAATAATAGAAGAAAAACAACATTCATTAAAAAAATATAATAAAATTTATTAGATACCTACCTACTTTTTTTTTACATTTTGATATCTTAAAAACGCTTCAAAATTACTCCAAAAACGTCATCTACATGCACAGTAACTTGGAAGCGGTTTAGCCGCTCACATATACCACAAGCACTACATAATGTATGTAATTTAAATTTACCAAATAATATTTTAGTAATGGTGCTGATGGTTAATGACAGCTATTTTAAACGCTCATTTTTCACGAACACTGTCAAATAATATGATCGTTAGTGAGGAGTTAATAATTCGTTGCAGCTCTTGTGCCACTCTTGTGCAGTTGAAATGGAACTATAGCCTGCGTCAAATTGTGCCAAGTTGCTGCTGTAGGCCTGCGGAGCACGCTACAGCGCTTGGGCTTAGCACCTTAGGGAATAATCGGGTTGGCTCTTAAGCTTTTATGCAGTAAGGAGACGTTCCATTTTGGGCCTGCACACTGTACACCAGCGCGAAAAATAGAAAAAAATCTAGTGATTATCAGAAAAATATTTGAAAAAATCATTTCCATCTATTTAACTTGGATTCGCATGAAATCATATTGAAATAGTACTATTTCTAACTTTTTAAGCCCAATTTCCATGTTATTGTGAATTAGTCCGACAAACATCAAAATAAGGTCAATTGTCATTTTAGCGGTAAGGTAGCAATTTTTTTTTCATACCATCTATTCGAAAAGTGACGTTTTGGTCCTCAATAACAGGGATCAAAGTAAGTCTTTTCCGATAGGATTTTAATAAGTGCGAATAAAAGTGTTTGAATTTGGAATTAAAAATATCCCGCAACATTCTTAGCAAAAAAGATTAACAATCTAAGGATTAACAATAAAGATATAATAAAGATTAACAATCTAAAAATGCATCTAAGGTTGGCGCCACTGTAGCTTAAGTACTAAAACAAAACATTAGTTCCATTTTTCGCCGCATTAGGCTGACAAGCATAGAGTAACTTATATGCTGACAAGGCTGAATGGGGTTCGATGGTTGTGCCACACTGTCAGAAAAATTGCTGTGGCAATGCGCGCGCTTTCATACTTATTTTTCACAATTTGCATTTTGTTTTACTCCAAATTTTCGAATTCCGACATCGAATTGTTTGTGTATTTTATATTTTAAAATGTATTCAAGTAGAATAGCAGTGACTGCAGTGATAGTTAAACACCGGAAAATATTTTAAAAAGAAGCAAACAATGTCGTCAACAATTTTTCTCATAGAGAGGTATGAAAAGCAGAGTGTATCATTCGGTCGCAAAATTATTTTTACCTTGGGCTACGTACTTTAAACCCCTCACTTCGTTCATGATTCTACATTAGAATCCCTCACTACGTTCGGGATTCTATCCTAGAATCATTCACTATGTTCGTGATTTAAAAAAACACCCTCGCCGTAAAAATATAGTTTTGCTCCCTTATGACACAATCTACTATTTCTGTCGCCGCGATGCTAGTATATGAAAATTAAAGTTTATTGTACAACTAAACTAGACAAATATGAGCAAAATCATGAATAAAACTATAGTTATTCTATTTATATTTATCTAAAAAACTGGTGTACCTACCTACATGGCAGGCCCAGTCTCCATACATTCATGAAACGTCTCATTTGTGTTACTCGGGTAATGGGTTATTTAATGATTTACTACCCGGACCTAGCCAGTGTTTCGTCGTGCGGACGCAGCAGCATGCCGCCTAGCGCAGCGCCTGTTCTATTCAATTCATCAATTTACGACGGCGGGCGACTGCGCCCTTCACCCACAGAGGTGGGATAGGCGGGAAAGCGGTTGCGATCCGGGATTTTTTGTAGTCAGCAGGACATAAAGAGGAATAAGAATGGATGGACCCGATGCAATTACAAATGTTCCGTTTATTGTCAATTGTCTACGAAATCTTAAAAATCGATTCGAATCATGGAGTAGGAAGTAGTATAAGGTACGTCTCAGAAAATGTGATTTTGAAGTCCCGATATAATATCTGGGCTGGGCTACTATCTATACTTACATATAAAATGCTTTGTCCTAAATGACTGACTGACTGATTGACGGATCAACTTACAGCCTAAACCGCTGGTCGTTGAGACCTGAAACTCGGAGGGTGTGTTCTTTGGATGGAGTAGGCAACCGATAAGAAATGATTTTCCGAAATTCTACACCTAAGGAGGGCAAAGTTTTTATGGGACAACGTGATTTCTTGGTCCAATCTATTCCAAATTTTGCATTAACATTCTATTACAGAATTGATGGAAGATGTGTTTCGTATTTTATTGAAACGCGACGGGGTTAAAAAGGGGTAGACAGTTATTTTGGGGTGATTTGCTTCGAAGTTGATGTCAATACTCGTTTATTAGTGTTTTTGATTTAAATTATATTTAATTTTGTGTTTTTTAAACACGCGATATTCTTTGTCGAAGTGCAAAAAAAGATCAGTTTATGCTATTACATTATTATTAGGTGAATTACAACGAAATTAAAATATAAATAGTCTCTTTGCATGGTTTACTTCATTGTGACATTTTCTTTTTCAGCTCAACTATTACATTTGAAAACGAAGAAGACGTACTAATTTTTTTTTGTATAAAAAAGTACTTACTTTAAAGAGGAAAGATTAGAGTTTTTGTGTCTTTGTGTTGAATAGGCTCTGAAACTACTGGACCGATTTTAAAAAGCTGCGTTATCAGGGAGAACATAGGCTATATTTTATCCCCGTATTCGCACGGGAACAGGAACTACGCGCGCGGGTGACAACGCGTGGAACAGCTAGTATTGCAAATTTTTTTACTTATGATTATTAACATTAGTAATAAAGTTACCTGAGTACTTAAAGTAGGAAGAGTCATTTGGGCTCTATACCTAAAATTGCATTTTTTTATTTAAAAACAATAAAATCTTTATGAAAATTAAATTTACCAACTACCTCAACCAATATCTCAAAAACTACAGAACCGATTTCGATGCGGTTTTTAATTTTAAATTCAAAATATATTTACTTAACCTACTAATATTATAAACGCAAAAGTTTGTATGTATGGACATATAGATGTATGGATGTTTGTTCCTCTTTCACGCAAAAACTACAGAACGGATTTTGATGAAACTTTACAGTTATATAGCTTATACATCAGAATAACACATAGGCTATATTTTATCCCCGTATTCCCACGGTAACGGGAACTACGCGGGTGAAACCGCGGGGCGCTGCTAGTAAAAAATAAAAAGAAACCGTTTGATACCTCCCTCAATAATTGAAATCGGTGCAGCAGTTCAGTTTGTATAATTTTTTGAAGTATTTTTATTTAAGTGGCGCCCTCTGTGTTCGTGAGGGACGAAAGTTTCGCTGCTGGTAAAACAGCTTATTTTGGTCCCTCCCCCAACCTACTCTCACTGTGCAAAGCGGGTTGCTTCCATCACAAAGTGCAGCTTTTCGATAAAAAGTCTCCATAATTACTATGGCTTACGGGAACAGAAACAACGCGAGTGAAACCAAGCGGAAAAGATTGTAAATAATATTAACAGGCCTTCCGTAAGCTTAAATTTTAAACTTTCATGTACAAATTCAGGAGTTCATGATTAATATTAAAATATTTAAAAGCAGCAATCATACCTACCCATCCCTAGTTACCTACGACCCGACGATCACTAAATTATTACCTTTGTCTAGTCTAAGTTTGACATGAGTCATAATTAATTTTAGCTACAAAGCCAAAACCCTATACTATCTAGTTACGGTACATACCTACCTATGTAGGTACTCTAGTAGCTACTATTTTTTTTATGTTTGGCCTAGGTTCCCTAAACTTCATAACTCAATTATTTTTTATAGGTTAGGTAATTATTAATGTGTAAAATTTACATTTACCTTTACGTTCAAGTTAACAACACTACGTTTTATGAATTGAACATAGAAGCAAGTCAAACACAAAACCATATGTAACACAAGTAAATCACAAGTTTCAATGTACAACAGTAACTATATAAATGTTTCTTACAAGCCTTGCAATATTCAGGGGCAAGCCTCTTTATCAAATTATCACATATAACGGAAATTGTAAGTCGAAAAATGTAAAGTAGGTATGTACCTAATAGCTAACAACATAAAATAGGTAACCTTTGTAGCGTAGCGTGGTGGATATTTGCAACATACACATTTTTTATACGTTTGAAGGCCAGCCACTGTAAGAGTGAGCCTGTGAAGTGTATGAGTCGTAATTTCTAAAGAATAGAGTTGAATTTAGAATAGATATTTATTGTGACGTTCCGTTTAACGTCTCGCTCCGAGGTATGGTTTTTACGCATTTTGAGTGCAGCGCTTTTTGTAAAAAGAAAAAATAACAAAATGGAAAACCGTCTGCAATAAATAAAAATAGGTCTAAAAAGACTATGTATATGTACCTACATTAATTTCATAAAGGCTACCTAATAATATTATAATGGTGTCGGTGACAGGTTATTTCGATATTTCGTACTGGAAACGGTAACTTTACTCTTATAACGGTAAACAGTGCTGCCAACAGTTGACTTAGCTCTCCACCACATTCAACATCTTTTCTAGTTACTGGGGGTCGATTTTTGAATCTCACCAAGTGACTAATTCTCACCGATGTGAGTGATTTCCGAAAATTCGTATTTTTGAAACTCATCGGTGACTTACATTTGTCATACCTATGATATCGATTTACGAGTGCCCCTACCCACTCGTAATGAGGCGTTTTCGGTGACAGCTGTCACTTGAGTATTCAAAGCTGTCAATAGATGGTGCTGAACTGAACTTTATATTAGCTGTCATAAACTAGTAAAGTAACAACCATGCCACGTTAAAAAACGAGAAGTTGACATGTTGATAGTAAATAAATATACACATCGAGAATTTTTTATTGCTACAAAGGTTAAACACAATCTATCTATAGACTCGATTAGCGATTAGCCTATCCTTCTCCATAGAATACGGAAGAAAAAGGATAGAAATAAACCATAGATTATACAGTAATGTCAAACATGTAAAAACCAACTATAACCAACAACCAACCAACTAAATTTGAACCTTATGAAGGTGCTTATCTGTCACTTTTATCCATGACCTTGTTACATTGCTAAACAAGTGTATTTGATTAAGATGTGAATGCGTTCTTAAGGTTTAATTTTGTTGTTTTGACATTTGTGACATTGCAAATAGATATAGAACTTATTTCTGTTCCTTTAGTTTCCAAAGCGGTGGAAAAGAATAGAGCTAACTTAAAAATAGGAATTTTAGCTGGTTTGCAGAATCGAGTCCTATATTAAATTATGTTGTTATTTTCAACATGCGAACATGTTCCATCGTTATCTGTAGAAATAGAGGCGTTTATACATATCCAACTCATGAGACCTTAATACAACAGTGGATAAGAGCTACCAGTATAGATGTTCAAAGCAATGTCGGATGGAATCAGAGTCAATATTTATGTGTTTGTTCTAACCACTTTAAACCTAGTGTAAATCAGGAGAAAACACACCAACCACAACACAAATTAGATATCACTAATATTATCAACACGTCTCTCGGCATTAATAGCTGTATATTTTCATGACCCTTGCATTCATGAGAACAAAAAAAGCCATCATTCGATGCTAGATTCGATGACAGGTTATTGGTATGTGGACATATCGCCATGTATCTTTAGTGAATGAACTAGTTTTTCTTTTTAAAAAACGCCTCATTGAAATCACCATGCGATTTTTTTTACAGTTGGCGTAGTGCCATCTGCCAAAAGTGCCAAAGTATGTTTTTTGGAAGAATTAGTAGCGGGGCTCGATTGTGATATTTTGTGATTGCGACGATTTATTGAAAACAGCGTGTGACTTTCAAAAATACGGCTTTTGGAAATGGTGACATAAAAGTAATCGGTGATAATTTTAGTCACCGGTGATTTTGATATCACCAGTGAGATTCAAAAATCGCACTCCCGGTCTGTGATCTTAAACCACCAGAAAACCACTAACGAAAAACTAACGACCCTACTCTCATAGTCAAATATAATTTTTGTCTCAATTTAAATAATTTCTTCGTGGGAAAAATAGTCGCTTTTGGTTTCCTCTTCCAGATGGTCTATTTAAAGTCATCAGACGCGAATCGGGGGGCTGTTCCACGCAGGAAATAAAAAAAATATCTATACTTATATATAAATAAAGCGCTATAGTTACCTTTTCGAAAGAGAAGAGGTGTTTCGGAAGTAGGTACCTACTCGTTTCTAGGAATTTTCCACTATTTCATCGACTAAAGGGGTAGATAGTGGACTTTACTTTAATGAGGACGAAGTTGGCTAGAAGTACAGCACCTTTCCACTTGGCGTTAGAGAAATATGATTACATTTAGGTGACAAACCTCGCAAATTGCCATCAGAGACAGTGTAAAAATTTTTTGCATATACGGGTTAAAAACGGAATTCTACCACTAAAAAAACCACTAGCCACTAAAGGCAATATTTCACCACTAAAAAGGGGGTCGAAAGTGTCGAAACCACCAATTTTAGCAGAAATTCCACTAGGCTGGCAACACTGACGGTAAATAAATCTGTAGTACCTGGAAGACCGAGCTCCCTTCCACAGATATCTTCCTTTTCTCTCGTTCTAACACCAGTGCAGCAGTGTTACTAACTCCATCGGCCGGTGAAGGGGCATTTGGAAGGGGCGTATTATTTAAAAAAAATCGTGTACAAAATAAAATGCAAGTTGAAATTTCAAATGGACTGTATTATTTATAATTTTAATTTACAACGAACTGCTCATAGCGCAGACAAGAAGAAAAAACATAGACAGTAGAAAAGACAGTGTTGCATGTTTAAAAAGATACAAAAAGTGTTACCCACTAAATAACACAAGAAAAGTATTTTATTTTATGTTTAGATTCTTAAACAAATCGTTAGGAACTTAAAATGCAAGACTGTATTTATCAAATAAGTTGGAAGAAAAACATTCCTTTTCCTATAGAGTGCTACTGTAGGGAAGCACGGCCTAGTCAGTAAGGCGCTTTGCAACTTTAGTTTAGCAACCGGCAACTTCCGAAAAAGTTTCCTATGTTGCCAGTTGCTATAACTTATAGCCCGGTTTACGGTTGCCGCAATTTTATGGCAATCTGTGAGCACTTTTGACAGCTGAGTTTCTATCTACAGTGGACTCGATTCTGCAAACCACTTGGTGACAGCTGTCACTTGAGTATTCAAAGGTTTCAATAGATGGTGCTGAACTTAACTTTATATTAGCTGTCATAAACTAGTACAGTAGCAGCCATGCCACACATTAAAAAACGAAAAATTGACATGTTGATAGTAAATAATTTTTAGGGACACTGAGAATTTTCTATTGCTACAAAGGTTAAACACAATCTATCTATAGACTCGATTCTGCAGACCAGCTAAAATTCCTAATTTTTAATCAGGTTATTGGTATGTGGACATATCGCCATCTATCTTTAGTGAATGAAGTAGTTTTTCTTTTTTAAAAACGCATCATTGGTTTTCAGCTTTAAAGACACTGTCACATACCTATAAAACCAAACTTTTTTCTGACGTATGTGGACACTGTATTTCTGTGTGTACTGTGCATAGACTCTAAAGCAGAGCTAACAATATTGAATTTCGTATCGTGTTTTGTGCTGATGGCTAAATTGCCAACGCCTTAGATTTAGAAGAAAAATATATCCTGTAAAAAAAAAAAGAATTCCCGCCATTTGTACCTGTCTTCTTTTCGTGTCTTGCATTGCTTTTGAATGTCTGTTGCAAAAAATCATCGCTCAGTCAGTTCAGTTCACAGAACACTTTTACTCCTGTTCAGTTTCTATTACCTACCTACCTACCAAGAAAGCAGAGACGTTCATGTTTTTATATTCAAGTTATTCTAATTATCTGACTACAAAATGCACGTTCGTGTACGAGTATTCGGTAAACAAGATACCGTTGTAGTTGTAGAATCGAAACTCACTAAAATAGATCAATTTCGTCAAATAATAAGGGACAAGTTTAGTGTCGACATAAAACTTCAACGTTTATTTTACGGAGGAAAGCTGGTAAGACAATTCATAGTTAAAATTTGTATACTTCAATTATGATAATTTTCATGGTTGGTGTGTTCATACTGGGATGATTTTGGAAACCCTTTTAGTAGATCACAGCTCTATTGTTAATGGTAAAAATATCCTTGGTATTATTATTATTATTATTTAATTAATACACTAGCAGCTCTTGAGCCGATGCATGTATATCACTTCATTTGTGTTTATTGTTTAAATGTTTATCGAGTCTATTTTTAAAACAATTTACTGATGGGGCACTTATCACTGCTTCTGGGAGAGCATTCCATATGTTGGTGACACAATATGGTAAAATGTGTTCTGGGGTTGCTTGCACATAGAGGTTTGGTCAGCTTCAATGAGTGCCCTCTTAACCGTTTGTTAAGATATTGAAAGATTTCAGTAGCTTCTCTAATGATTTCTCGATTAGAGTATGTCATAATTTTTTGTGTAAAGTAGGACATAGTAAATTAAAAAATCCATTAATGTGGTCTTAACTGACTTAACTAAAAAAGAGGGTAGGCCAATTGCGGTAGGTCGTATTTTTAGTCGGTTAGTGGGTAAGATGGGATGCCATGCAGTAATAGAGGAGGAATATCTGCAACCGTGTCAGTTGGGGTTTGGAACGCAAGTGGGGTGCAAAGTTGTGATCCATGCAACACGCACATATGTAGCGAAGTCAGAGAGCGTGGACTGTATTGTCCTTATATGAGATATAAAAAATGCCTGTAATACAGTCGAAAGAGATGTTTTTTTGAGTAAGGTGATAGAAAAAAATCCTTCTCTTTATCCGTATCTCTGTACATCAATCTCCTTCCTACAATCGAAAAATCCTTGATCCTTTCTCAAGCGGCTCAGCAGGTCCGCAGCAACATCCGCTATGGTTGTTGCTTTCCGCTTGGGCTTCGATGTATGTCAACCACATTGATGCATCTACGGGTCCAGTGTGGAAGCAAATGGTCATCAGGTGCTGAGTTGCTTTCCTTGTAACGGGGAGATTCCCACATCACCACACTTTAAATGACATTGTCCAGAGGGCCTTGGTATCTGCCAATATTCTTTGTGTCGCCACTCTCCAGGCCCTAGTAGGTCTGTTGGCAAAAGACCAGATGGCCTAACCTTGGTGCCTTAGCAGAGAGGAAAGTGCCTTCTGTGGGACGCCACCTGCGTTAGCACTTTCGCTGCCAGTCATTTCAGCCGTACAATGCGCTCAGCCGGTGCAGCCGCCGAATCGGCAGCTGACAAAAAAAGAGCTAAATACTCTGCTCTGGGGGCTAACTATTAGTCAGAGGATTTGACCTTTGTCTGGGATATTGGACTCAGAGAGATGTTTTGACGCCCGCTCCGGATCCTACCTTGCGCTAAGGTTGTCCATCGCCATTCAACGCGGCTACGCAGCGAGTGTCATGGGCATCTTTGCGGCTGGTATGACCCGGCGAAATATTTTTGAGTGACATTTTCTTATAATTTGACTGTGTTTTAATTAATATGAAGGTTTACTTTGTAAAATGTATACATATGTGTTATACTAGCAGCGCCCCTCAGTTTCACCCGCGTATTTTCTGTCCCCGTTTGAATATTGGGTGAAAATGTAGCTGGTTGATTTGGTGGTTTAGGCATGAAAGCGTGAATAACAAATTGCTTTGTCACTTATAATATTTAGGATTTTTCATTCACTTACTTACATCTATTTTTTTTTATTTCAGTTAGAAGATGGATATACATTCCATGATTACAATATCAAGCTAAATGATGTTATACAACTTTTGGCCAAGGTTGTAGTAGAGGATGATACAGCAGAAGAAACAAAGACATCAAAATCACAAGAAAATGAAGTTGAAAAAAATGAGGACAAAAAAAACATCTATGAAGGTTGAATTGATATTTTACATTTTTTTGTATCTATAGTCTCATTACTCTCACGCCTTTTATCCCCGAGGGGTTAGGCAGAGGTTTTCCATTACTGGATATACCCACATTTCACGAGATATTATGGACCCCTAAACGTGATAGGTGGTGAGCCCATCGCCGGACCGGGTCTGTTTACACATGTCTCAGAATTAATTCTGAGACCTGCGGGTTTCCTCACGATGTTTTCCTTCACCGTCGAGCTAGTGATAAATATGTACGTAAGTTTTTGAAAAACTCATTGGTACATGCCGGGATTCGAACCCGAGCCTCACTGATTTTCGGCCGGCTAGCGGCTCCTTAACCGTCAGGGCTATCACTGCTCTCATTACTCTTTATAACTATTAGAGTTGTTCTACATACTTTAGTCATGCATGACAAAGGTGTTCTCTTCTGTTTATTTTAGCTCAGTGTAACTGTGTTCGGGTGTATTTTACATTTATTTTAATTTTTTGCTCTTTGCTCCCTTTGCTTGGGTTTATATGATATACAAAAACCTTACTTGTTTATTAGTACAGTGAATAGAGACCAAATAAGGGGGGTTACCTTACAAACGGTCCGGTAGTTCTAAATTTTTTACATGTTGTCTAGGATGGTTGTTAAGTGTTTAAAATGCAAAATGCACAATTCCCCCCCCTCCGCGCCCGCCGCCATCTTGAAAAAACCGAAAAAAATCGGCACTTTTCTTAGATTTTCACTTATATCTTTGTTTCGGTGCATTTTAGCTACAAAACAGTTGTATTCAATGTTGTAGAGAATAAAATTCCCTAAAATATACGTGTTAAATTTTGTTTGTAGGGCAGTTAGTTCACGAGATATGATATTTTTAAAAATATAAAAAAATACGCATTTTCCGGAAATTTTTCAAACTTATCAAATAAACAATATGCCGTTGTTTTTATTTGAATGCTTACTGCCCCCTCCGTAAGGTTGGTTAAAAAAGTATACATCCATTTTGTAGGTAATTAAATTCCCTACAATTTTTATTCTTAATACTTGTTTTTCTCAAATAGGCCAAAATTGAATTACAGCGTTCTAAAGTTGGAAGTTTGAAAAATTTGAAAAAAAGTTTGAAAAAATGCGTAATTTTTTATCTTTTTTAAAATATCATATCTCGTGAACTATCTGCCCTACAAACAAAATTTAACACGTATATTATAGGGTATTTCATTCTCTACAACATTGAATAGAACTGTTTTGTAGCTAAAATGCACCGAAACAAAGATATAAGTGAAAATCTAAAAAAAGTGCCGATTTTTTTTCGGTTTTTTCAAGATGGCGGAGGGCGCGGAGGGGGGGGAATTGTGCATTTTGCATTTTAAACACTTAACAACCATCCTAGACAACATGTAAAAAATTTAGAACTACCGGACCGTTTGTAAGGTATAAGCTCTCTATTTACTGGGTTATATCTCTCATTCTATTAGTGAAAACTGCATCTGGTTTAGTGGTTAGCTGATATACAGACAGATGCAGTGACTTTTTTATACTATGTAGAGATAATTTAAATTAAGTGATTGATTTGGTGATGATAGAGTGATTATTGTGATATTTCAGTTTTATATACAGGGTGGATATTTGAGATGGGTCGGCCAGGGCAGCTACCTTAACCGTTGTAGCTAGACGACAATGGTCTGAAGAGACTATCCACCATTTTTGAAAATATTTAGAACTGCATTTAAAGATTTTTGAAAAATTGTACAGTCAGCGAGAAAATCGTCGATTCCCACAAAAAAATTTTTTGATGCCATTCGATCCAGTTTCAGATAAGGATCAAAAGTCTCTAAGAGACTAACTGAGGTCAAGGGGGTAGAAAAGTCAGGAAACGCAAAAAACGTTTTACATACATTTAGTAAGGAATAAAACTGCAACCGGAAAAAAAGTTCAATGAAATTCTAAAATCTCTTTGTTGGTGATTCTAATTAGTTCAAACTCTGTAGACAAAGTCCTTAGTTTGAAGCATTAAAAAATAACCCTCTAATAATTCCAGTCTTTCCTGATTTGACAAGGTCATTTTTAAAAGTAATTAAAACAACAGAACACACATGACAGAAGCTTATGTTAGAAAAAAAGAAATAATACTTACCAAAAATTTAAGTTCGAAATTCAAATTATCTTTGTCTTCTTCAGACTAAATATCGCGCCAAGTTGCCAAGTGGCCAGTAACGTATTCTAAAAAAAGAGATCTTAACTGACATTTAAAATTGTGGCAAATAAGAAAAGATAGTATTCCATGTTTTCCAAGGAGAACGCTGCTCAGATTTATAAGTTGAATCACCACTAAAGAGATTTTAGCATTTCATTGAACTTTTTTTCCGGTTGAAGTTTTATTCCTTATTAAATGTATGTAAAACGTTTTTTGTCTTTCCTGACTTTTCTACCCCCTTGACCTCAGTTAGTCTCTTAGAGACTTTTGATCCTTATCTGAAACTAGATCGAATGGCATCAAAAATTTTTTTTGTGGGAATCGACGATTTTATCGCTGACTGTACCATTTTTCAAAAATCTTTAAATGCAGTTCTAAATATTTTCAAAAATGGTGAATAGTCTCTTCAGACCATTTTCGTCTAGCTACAACGGTTAAGGTAGCTGCCCTGGCCGACCCATCTCAAATATCCACCCTGTTTACAGTAGAATCCCCCTTTAGTGACTTTGCTTAGCAAAATGTTTTGAGTGAATTATTGCAGCATTAAGTGAGGTTGTCATACCATTTACCACGAAAATCATACATTAAAAACACTGGTTTGAGCAACGTAATTTATTAATAAATTGTCTGGTTATAACGATGCGCATCTCAAATTTTGCCATTTTTCTGCTCCCGCTCGCTTCCCACTACGACACAGCTTAGTTACCTATTATTTACCCATTGCATCATTGTGCTAAAATGTTTAGTAGCTATAATAAAATGCTCATACGTACCTATACTATTAGAAGCACCCGGCGGATTCAAGCCTTTGTCTTTCAGGAATAGTGTAGCTTAGAATTTTCAGAATCAGATCAGTAGATTTACAGTTTACCTTATACAAACTCCCAAACAATGTTACCTACCTCTTCAAAATATTAGTTTACCTATTAAAATATATCTACTTATATAGATATATTTTAATAGGTAAACTAAAATGAATTCCAGAGACATTGTAAAAGGTCGTAATCATTAAACAATAGTATTACATAGTATATTAATCTTTGACAGGTTTAGAAGAAAAAACTGCCTGTATGTAAACTGAGTGTATTTGTACGGTATTAAATAAATTTGTACTAAATTATCAATTTTTCTCGCACTCAAAGTGAAAAGTACAGTTTGCACCTCGAGACTAAACGCCAACTTAATATACCCTCGGTTTCATTGAATCCTCTGGTATATAATGGCTTCGTTTAGTCCCTCGATATAAAATATACTATTAACTTAAAGTTGTAATGAGTATCCCAAATATCATTTTTGTAAACTTTTATAGGTGTGTTAGCCTGAAAGTGTTTGTAAAACTATTATGATAATTTTATAATGTGTGTCAACTGTTACATCAAATTGTAATAATAAATTTATGCAAAATAAAAAAATATATACAAACAAAAGAAATGGATAATAATGTAGATGTATATGCTACGTACATACTTATACGCACGCACTGCCTCATGTTTGAGGATAGACCCTTCGCTCAGCAATGGGCTGTTACGTGGTGCTGGTGATATGCTACGTAAACTTTAGAACAATTTATTTTACGATAAGTTTTCATTTATTTAATAAATTTTCTAACCTCTTACATACTCTGAGTCATAATACCTACACTCGGACGATTGATCCAACATAGTGACACAGATAAATTCTAAGATACTCTAGAGTACACCAAGTTTATATTCTACCTAATACATATAAAGGTGAATTACATAAATATGAAAGCATTAGTCATTATACCTACTATCAAAGCCTATGAAATAACGAAATGTGAAGAATGTGTCCCACTATTTATTTATATTATTATTTTTAATTTTAGATGCAGTGAGCAAATTTTATCAAGTTGGTGATATAATTGACATGCGAGATCGTGAACAAGGAGCATGGTTTGAAGGCAAAATTGATAGGATTGTTTGTGAGCCTGATAGGCAACACATCCCCGAAACCAATTATGTAATTTCTGACCATAATCAGAAAGACAAAAACAAAGTAAATTCCGACATGGAAAGTGATTCGGAAAATAAACCACCTTCAGCCACATCAAGCCAAGAAAGTCCTTCAAAAACAAAGAAAAAAGGCATAGCTAAGTATTTTACCAAAAGTGTGAATAACAAGAAGAAACAAGCTACTGAACAGTTATCTGAGAATATTGATGACAATAATATATTGTTTAAAATACAGCTAGATGCAGAGTAAGTATTTGTGTCAAATTAGAAAGATGAAGAACTATTGGCGGACACAAACATTTACACTTTTATTTAAGTACATGTATCATTTTGTGCCTACTTTATTTTTAGTGAAGAAGATTCAAATATTTATTGTAAGTTAAAAGAAATCAGACCGCGAGCTCGAAATATAATTGATATTAAGGATTTAAAAATAGGACAGAAAGTAATGATCAATCACAACACTGAACAGCAACATGAAAAGGGATATTGGTATGTATCATCTCTAAATATAATGTAATAATGATTGAATGTTTGTATTTTTTTTTAATTGTTAATTATTTGCAAAATATGGAAAAACATTAAATGTTGTGTTGCATGTTCAATATCTACTATATAAAAATAAGTCGGGTTTTCCTTCCTGACGATATAACTCCTGAACGCCCGGACCGATTACCACGGTTTTGCATTCGTTGGAAAGGTCTCGGGCTCCGTGAGGTTTATAGCAAAAAAAAATTCAGGAAAAAAATCTTATAAGCATTGCACCCGTGCGAAGCCGGGGCGGGTCGCTAGTTACTTATAATATGCTTGTTTTCTCTTATGCTTATGTTGATATGGCGAGCCATGGTTGTTATTAAGTGGCAACAAAACAAAAGAATTGATTCCTATGAAGCTAAGTTTTACGTGTTTGTACTTTCAGGTATGATTTTACAGTAAATGAAATAAAAAAACTCCGAACAACCTTCGAGCTGGTAGGAACTTTATATTTAGGTCCTGAAGCAATACCTCAAAATGATACTAAAGTTAAAGTAAATGATAAGATATTTGCTATAGAAGAAGTAGTACCATTAGACCAGAGAGGGGAACAATTTAAGAAGGTGATGGCAACTCTACCTGAAAAGCGTATGTAATTCTTATTTCTTTATGCTTGTCATATCAGTCCCACTTTTTAGGACTGATTCGACCAACGTAAAACAAGTTTACCCACAGAGTTTGAAAACTATAATAAAAGTACCATTTTAGAGATTTCATATCTAAAGATTAACAAGCCATATTGTTGGATAAACCGAAACAAGATTTCATCAAATCAAATTCAAGTGCTTTAAGGGAAAGACAAATCGAAACTATAAGTTTTACTTGTTATTTTAGGATCCCAGCCCTTAAATTGTTTAACGTGTCGTGACGACGAGGAAGCACCTTGTAAGGACTGTGGCTGCTTCTTATGCTCTGGAAAAGAAAAACCGGAGAAGGTAATCCATAATTACAATTCCGCGACTGTTTAAAGATATTTATTTTAATGTTTGCCTGAACTTCGTTTTCATTATAGATAGTGCTATGTGATGAATGTAACAACGGGTATCACATGGACTGCCTCAAACCGCCACTGACAGAATTGCCAGAAGAGGACTGGTACTGTCCATCTTGCAAACGTGACCCTAACGATGTCATCGCGCCAGGAGCTGCTAAACAAGCGAAAAAAGCTTCGGCATCGAAAACTAGCAGAGACTGGGGCCGGGGTATGGCTTGCGTGGGTAAGAAGATTTTTACGATTTTTTTTCACTCGCTCGAAGGTCGAAAAAAACATCGTGAGGAAACCCGCAGATCCCAGAATTCGTTCTGAGACATGTGTAACAGCACCCTGGTCCGGCGATAGAATATATTGGAGAAACATGATCTTTCCAGAAATGGAATACCTCTGCCTACCCCCTCGGGGAGATAAGGCGTGACGTTGGTTTCGTAACAAACACTGATCAATGATTTGCTTATCCGGTCAAACCACAGTTTCGAGACATAAAAGGATCATCTATTGTTCTCGACCGCGTAGCTTACTAATATTGTACTGAGCAGAAACATGGACCTTCATGAAAGCTATGTGTTATATATGTGTGGTATATTTGCTGAGTAATGCGCTTTCGCTATGTAATTCTACAACTTTTTTTAAGGTAAAACTAGAACTTGTGCTATGCCCCCAAATCATTTTGGTCCTATACCTGGAATAGAAGTTGGAATGTGCTGGAGATTTCGAATACAGGTATGTTGACAAAATAAAAAAAGCTGTGATATATATTAGTGAAACCGGTTATGTAACATATTGTACAAACCATACAATAAAATTCTTAATCTATGGTAAAAACTGTGCGACTTGTGGGGACAATCATTAGCTTGGCAAAGCGTCAAAGAGCGAGTACATAATATTATGTTTTATAATATTCATGTTTAGACAAGTTTTCATTTAACTATTAAGTTCCGATTACTTTATTGGTCATTTCATCATATTATGTTTTTAATCATAGCTTTCAGAATCCGGTGTACATAGACCTCCCGTATCAGGTATACATGGGCGGGATGTGGAAGGTGCTTATAGTATTGTTTTATCAGGTTAGTGTTATCAGTAAGTCGCATAATAGTTAGAAACGAATACTATACTGATAACTAATTTAAAAGGATTACTAAACAATTTGTTCAGGAGGATACGAGGATGATGTGGACAACGGCTATGAATTCACCTACACGGGAAGTGGCGGTCGTGACTTATCTGGCAATAAAAGGACCGCAGAACAGTCCTGCGATCAGACTCTCACACGGGAAAATAAGTAAGTGAAGCAACCGCGTTTTCAATCCCATAAAACACACTTTTATAATCCTTTTATAATCCACGGCTTGAAATAAAAATAAATAAAATCTCACGCCTTTTATCCCCGAGGTGGAAGGAAGAGGTTTTTCACCAATATATATTGTTTGAATCCCTTAACGTGGTCAGCCTATCGTCGGACCGCGTCTGTTTAAATTGCGCTAAAAGTATTTGACTTCTAATTACCTATATAAAATAAATCAATTATGTTTGCAGAGCGCTGGCCCGAAACTGCGCTGTAAAGCAAATTAGTGAGGATGGTGGAGATGCTGGTGAAAATTGGCGCAACGGAAAACCCGTGCGTGTTGTGCGCTCCTATAAAATGTTAAAACATTTCCCTAAGTACGCACCTAAAGAGGGAATTCGGTCAGTACAGTTGATCTTATTTTTTTTTCATAGAAAATTAACTTTTGGCATACTTATTTTCAGTGTTAGCTAAGTTTTGATTAAATTAAAAACCATCAAAACCCGTCCTATTCAATAATGCAAACGACCTTATTCCACAGATATGACGGCATTTATAAGATAGTGAAGTATTATCCTGAGAAAGGTCTCTCTGGGTTCATAGTGTGGAAATACCTTCTGCGACGCGATGATCCTAGTCCTGCACCTTGGGAGCCTGACGCAACGCAGTATCCTATTATCGTTAGTATAATATTATAGTAACATTCTAAAATTATAAATTGAAGAACTTTCTTATTGGTAGCAATTTATATACACTTTTCACTTCTCATGCTCTAAAAGAACGCCAATATAGCCCTGCGAAGCGGGAGTTAAAGTAATTAGTTTTTTAATTTCCTCAATGAGACAAAGACAAACTCAAACAGCCAGTAATATATGAAAAAATGTTAAGAGTTTTACTTTCATGGTTTTTCCGCAAAGAAGATGGCGTCATGTGTTAGAAATTATATTTTTAATCTGTGACTGGTTTAGAAAAAAAAAATTACCCCGAAAATTTCAGAATTTCTGTCGAGTGTAGATTTCTTCGGTTTTAAATAAAATAATTTGTTAAGTAATAATACAATGACAGTGAAGAGTTTGACGTCGAGCAAAAGGCAAAATGCATAATAGATAATCTGTTACCGCCAAAATCGCGGAAGCCTTATCCAAAAACTAACTAAAGTTTTATGGACTGGAGGAACAAGAAAATATAAATTATTTCACTAAAAGCGTCTTTTTGGCTTATTTCGATGAATTGTCGATAAAATATCAACCATCGTCGTTGTAGAGTACGTATTCTATGTTAAAATCCACAATGACATTTAGCTTCAAGTAAAAAAATCTTTTGTGATTTTTATTTTTTTAAGTAATATTTATTAAATGTTTTTGTACTAAATTGACTATTTTTCCTCGCACTCAAAGTAAAAAGTACAGTTTCCACCTCGGGACTAAACGCCAACTTAATATACCCTCGGTATATAATGGCTTCGTTTAGTTCCTCGATATAAAATATACTATGAAATGTGATGTGCCATATACATTAGACGAAATAAGTTTATTTCCATTAATATTCCTCTGTCAATATCAATAGTCTAATATGGTCCGATATTATCTTTCACAGTACCCCGATGGGTACTTAGAGGCGGAAGCGGAGAAACAAGCACAAAAACAGAAGAACGGCAGAAACGGAAAGGGGGCGAAAAAGAGGGCACTACGGGAGAGTAATCAAACAGAGTCAGAAGGCGAATCCCCTCCTCCCGGAAAGAAAGTAAAAACTAACACGAAAGATGAATCACTACCTAAGAAAAAAGGCCGACGTAAGTATATCCATTACCATGGATGGAAAAATAAATTAAAGTGTCATATAATCGTATTTATAAAAGTGAAATATCAGTCACTCTCTTAAACCCATCACTAAATACAAAACCTAAAATAATAAAACTCGGCGAGTAGATTCCCTATACCACCTCATACGACGAAGGCATCTGCTTAGACAGGGTTTTCAGACTGGAACGGGGTAGACCCGGGCTTGATTCTGAGCAAGGACATTCTAAAAGCTTACGTATATTATACTAGCTTTTAGCGGATGCGGATGTTTGGGATCCTATATAAATATAGTATATGAATGAAGAATTATATTACTATAGGTAAAGGTATCATCCTATGGGGCAACAGTAAAAACGTAGGTAGGTAGAGCATTCATTCCGTAGAAAAAAAATATTAGAACAATAACGGGAATATCTCGCTTTGACTCTTGCAGATCATTCTTTAAAGACCTTAATGGCTTATTGACATTATCATCTAACATGAATGAGATTTGCGTTTTTGCCAAACAGCATGGGGAATTGTTTAGAAAAATTTGTAACATAAACCCTCGTAGTCACAGAGACCCAAATACTCTTGTCTTTGAAACAATTCCAAAAAATATTAAATTATGATAAAATTGGCTTTGAGTATTAGAATATATAATCTTCAAAAATCTATATCTATTATTAAATAAACAATAATAATTATAAAACACACATAATATTTACAAACTAAACTAAACTAAAGATAAAAAATGTCCTCCAGCGCACCAGGTTGAGGTAAGGCACCCAAGATGCTGGCAGCATTTCCCCTCTGGACAGCCAAGCTAATCCTTTGGGCGAAATAGCCACCAGCCCTTGGGTCGCCAGTGGCCTCTATTAGGCGCGCTGACAGAATTAGAATATATTATTATGCATTATAAAATCCCGAATGACATTAAAGACTTACCCGTTAAAATTATTAAAAGAAAATTGTATAAATTGCTCAATGAACGTATTTTTTACAATATTAATTAATTTATTAAAAAATATAATAAAATAAGTGTGTCCATTATGTCAAAGGTGTTTGCATGTCTTTTATTTATAGTGAACATGTTTGCACTGCCAAAACTGTATTTTTTCATCTGTACCCAAGTTTGACGCAAATAAAGAAATATTCATTCTACTCAATCAATAACAGGAACCTCACTGGAAAAATTAAGAATACTGTTATAAAACTATAAACTTTACCTACAATAAAACGTAGCTTTTACCGGTATAACATAATGGCATTTTCCTGGCGATTTTAATTTAATAAGCTGAGCTAAGACTAATATAAATATTTCCCAATACTCAATTATCTACACACAATGATCACTGATCACAATAACACTCAAAATATATATCTTCAAGATAAGTAACCCACAGCGCAAACAAACACGTAATAATTTAGTTACAAGAAACAAAGGATGTACCACAACAAATGCGTCGGATCTTGTCACCAATTTTTTCGTTCCCATTGGTCATTGTCTCATGCGAACGGCACGTGCCATTTGCGGGTCCCGCCCAATGAGGGTGTTTACGAAAATTTACGCCACTAGTTGGCGCCACTTAGTCATGAGGTCATGCGCGCTGTCAAAACACATCGTTTCTGCAATTCTGCATAGCGTTTTTCAATTTTTAGCAATGATATTATATGTTAGTATCTGGTTTTTAGTTCCTAAAATTAATATTATCTAAATGGATCGTGCGTATGGACAAAAAAGGGTTGCCGAATTCAAACTTTACCTTATACTTTTGGAAGTTAAATGTCCATTTTCCATAAAGGATGATTGTGTAGGGCTAGAAAACTGTCCACATGTGGTTGACAGTTTAAATTGTTTACAACTCAAAGAAAACAGTAGCTATTACTACAAAATTCAAACACAATTACTTGTTACGCGTAGAGAAAGCTGTGATTTGTTCATATGGACGAATGTGGATGAAAAGATAATAAACATCAAAAGAGATGACATATTTATTGAAAATATTATAGTTTCACAAATAAAGGATTTTTATTTTAAATATATTTTGTTACCAACAATAGCAAAAACAAAATATGATTGTTAAAGTTCTGTCAAAGAATAACTATAGCTAGCTTGTCCAGGTTTTGTAGTGTAGAAAGGAAAGTAAATAATAAAACTTATTTATACATTGTTTCTATTTTGCCAAAAAAATCTATTATGAAATAACTAAATATAATGTTTTTAGAGATATGTCTATCTACATAATAATATTACTTTTAAAATTTGTCATCATGAAACAAACAAATATTATGCGGTCTGCAAGAGGCATCAGTTTGGAATCTAACTTGCCACTTAAAATCTCAAATGTTTTAGCTAAACCAGCAATCTTTCAACATGTATTTGTCGTATCAGCTGATCAGTCTTAAACTGTCCATCGGTATTTTTCAGAAATTGTGGTACCTATATTATAATCTGGTAAAAGAATATCACTTGTATGAAGAGATATACATTTTGATATTTTGATCTTGTATCGCGATCCAAACAACAACGTTGTTGTTCTTTTCTTTTGTGGTGTAATAAATCATAGCTTCATTCCATGGAAATCTACTCGGTACTGCATTTTTTTCAAATTTAGCCTGGCTGAAACATCAAATAAATATGGTTTTATTAAGAAATTCACTAAATTAAATGAAGGCAATTAGTCTCCATTTACATACTTTACAATGAAATAGGTATACCAAATTATTATTATGATGTAGCAAAAACTTTAAAAGTTGAGTGCTATGGTACTTGCACTTAAGCTTAAGGTTTTTAAAATTACACAACAAGAAAGACCTAATTATGCTTATAAAACTTTAAAATACTTACGGTTCTGTAAAACTGAGTCTGTTGGCAGCTCGTAATCGTCTTTACTAAAGCGATCTTTGCATATACGACTATTATTTGTAGACGTAAACCCAGTAGTAACATATAATAACATTGCGTAAACCGATCTCTACGAATAGCTACAAGCTACAAGCCATTGTTTTAAACGTATTTTGTCCTTAGGAAACTTATGACCACTCGGTTTTTTTGAGCACATAGGAACTGCACAACATTGTGGCATTTCGATTTGGAGAGAATATTCGTTATACTTGTTTAATTTTATTAGAAAATTCAAAAAAATCAGACATAGTAATAGAAAATTACGCGCTCTGACAGTTTTGACAGCTTTCTGGACCAAACGCCTAGGTGCTGCCACCTGGTGGTCGTCATTTCAGATCACCCTCATTTCTTTCTTGTCACTACTTGTATTACATCCGCATCCGCATAAATATCCGCATTGATTAATGCGGATGCGGATGCAGATGTCTAAATCTATGCGGAAGCTCCGCTTTTGCGGATGCGAATATTCGCAACATCCCTGGTTTTATACTATGTAGTGATATAGATTCATCAGTAGCTTAACGGTGAAGTTTAATCCGCTGGCCACAGAATTGATTCGGTATAAGTAATAGCACTCCGGTCCGGCAAAATGTGTACCATCTGTCACATTTGTGGAACCCGAAACATACATTGCTAGAAATGGGTACTTCCAGAAATTTAATATCAGTGTCGGTTGGGTTCCCTCGGTGATAGCCGTGGTGTATTCCCGTTGTCCCTATTGACGATATCCCCATTGAGTTGGGCAACGGGAATTGAATAAAATGATTAAAAATACTTCCCGTTGTCCCCACTATCTGTCCCCATTAAAATAATGAAATAAAATTATTAAAAATACTTCCCGTTGTCCCCATTGATATTTTTTAACTCTTCTTTTATTTACTACAATCTGTCCTTGCACATTCAGCAATATTTTGATAAGAATATATATAGTGTTGCAAGAAATGGGACCAGTGTTCCACACTTAACATTTTTGTTCTATTCTCAGATTAGATCTTGAGGCGTTTTTCTTTTTAATCTTTTTAATGTTTGAGGGTTGCTTATTAGTTCCTTTGCCATTGGATAAAAATGTTATTTGAGTCTATTCCTGTATGTGACCGGGTACGTATTTGAATGTCTAAAATTAAAAAACCTGCCGTAAAATAACTTACGTTTAAAATCCCTAAAATCTAAATACCGAAACTCAAACTCAAATGCATTTATTTTCAGTAGGTATTGAACATACACTTAGAAAGGTCAATAGTTTATAGTAACAAGGCACTCTAAACTCCTCCATGAAGATTGGCTAAATGTAAACAGCAGCCCATCTCCACCGACGCGTTGCTGGTTCCAAATGGTACTGCATTATCGGTATCCCGAGAAGAGCCAGCAAGAAACGAATGTTTTAATATACCTAGGCAGCAAATACTTACCTACGAAATATCTAAGATTATAATACAGATTGGACTAAATACCTAACATTAAAAATATTTATATTTATAACGACAAAGTTTGATATACCAACATTTTAAATACCAAATGGTCAAAATCTGAAAATAATGCACCACTTGCGAGATATTATAGATATATTCAATGCGATAGCGAGCAAAGCGAGCTCAAAATACCAGAGCAGAAATTATTTGAACTGGTTAGGTTCAGAAGATCTTTGATGTGAGTTTTTTTTTATGAGCAACAAATAAATATGTTTTATTTTAACCGTTGTTAAGTAAGTATAATACAATATGATATAGTACATTATGGTATAAGTGCGGTAAGTTGAAAATTACAGTCGAGGCGAAATTGCTAGCCCCAGCCGTAGGAGAGGGCTCCAAGAAAGCAGAGGCTGTAATTATCAAAGCGCACGTATGTCATAGGACGTTTTATAACATATTTGAGAGGAAATAAATAAAACTCGGACTTTTATAAACGAATAAAATCAAAACAGCGAAAAGAAAAAGCGCGTGGAATAATTTTTAATTGTTCACAAATTAGCGATGCGCGTGCATCAGCATTTTTTTAGGCAAAGGCACAAAAAATAGCTAATATTACTATGATAGTACATAAATTAATATTTCTGTGTTTTTGTTACAGATAAATGGTTGTAATTCATTGACAAAATTAATTAAATTAAAGTATTAAATGTTTATTTATTATATTTTATCTCCCAAAGTTAATTTTATTAATAAAATGTTGACCACTTTTATAACATAAAAACTATTTATTAAGATTTTAAAAAGTACCGTTCGTTTTTAGGCGGAGGATCTTGATAAACCGTACGATTTACATTACAATAACGCACAAGTACATAATGAACTACAATACGATATTGAAATTAATGAAATAAATAAGAGACCTTTCCTTTCACGAGTGTTAGAAAGTAGATTATGTACATACTTTAATATCGGTATTTGTCATTTTGGTCCATTAACTGTGAGTTTAATCTATTTCAGGGACTTAGTACATAGGTATTTCAAGTTTTATCCTTTTGAATCCATTTGACATTTTAAGCTTTTGGTATTTTCACTTTAAGTCAACCATCAGGTATTTAGATTTTAGGGATTTTAAACGTAGGTTATTTTACGTTAGGTTTTTTAATTTTAGACATTCAAATACGTACCCATAATTAAAGATAGAGTGCTCCTTTCTAGTTTCCGTCTACCAGATTTCTAATCTATTACTATTATTATACAAGCTATCATTTTTCTAGCACCAGCTACCCTAAAAACCACATATATGACAGCGGAGAATATATCCCGCTAGAATATTCCAATAAATCAACTATCAATATTCCTATTCACCTACTTCTAACAAATAATTCCGTTTTTATGATTTTTACGTTTTGTTAATGTCACAAGAGGCCCAGGCTGGTAAAAATTTATTGATATATGGTCGTTTTTCTTCTTGCTGCTTTAAAAACTAAGGTTAAAAATCAAATACAGATTTAATGGGGGTATCGACACGTGAAATTTATGTATTCCCGCTGTCCCCACTGCCGTAACCCTATAATGGGGACAACGGGAAGAAAGTTTTTTTACTTCCCGTTGTCCCCATCATGGGGATATCGTCAATGGTGACAATGGGAATACACCATAGCCGTAGGCATAAATTTAGTAATTATGTGTATGAGGTTAACACTATATAATTTACTATATAATTTCAGCGTCATTGAGGAATAAAAGCGACACTGAAAGTCCAAAAGGTAAAATAACCACTATGCTGAATAAAGGGAACAAAGTTACTAAAGCGAATCAGAAAAAACTAGAACCTTCTCTTAGTGATGCGGAATTAGAAGCCATAAAAGCTGACACTTTGAATTGTAAGCTTTGGGGAGAATGCCTTGAAATCTTCGCGAGTCATGGGAAAAAGGTAATGAATATTTCATAAATATCAATTAAAATAAATAATTAATATTTCAAGCAATATTTAGAGCAGTGATAGCCTTACGGTCCTTACCGTAAAAGAGCCCGCTTCTCATGATGATAATCAGTGAGGCTAGGGTTCAAATCCTGGCATATATGTACCAATGAATTTTTCAAAACTTACGTACATATTTTATCACTACCTTGACGGTGAAGGAAAACATTGTGAGGAAACCCGCAGGTCTCAGAATTAATTCTGAGGCATGTGTAACAACCGGTCCGGCGATGGGCTCATCACCTATCACGTTTAAGGGTCGAATATTCTCGTGAAAAGTGGGTATTCTCAGAAATGGAATACCTCTGCCTCGGGGATAAAAGGCGTGAGGTTATTATTTTATTACTAGCGACCCGCCCCGGCTTCGCACGGGTGCAATGCTTATAAGATTTTTCTGTTGAAATTTTTCCTGAATTTTCTTTGCTATAAACCTCACGGAGCCCGAGACCTTTCCAACGAATGCAAAACCGTGGAAATTGGTTCGTGCGTTCTGGAGTTAAAGCGTCAGGAAGGAAAACCCGACTTATTTTTATTATGAACTAGCGACCCGCCCCGGCTTCGCACGGGTGCAATGCTTATAAGATTTTCCTGAATTTTCTTTGCTATAAACCTCACGGAGCCCGAGACCTTTCCAACGAATGCAAAACCGTGGAAATCGGTTCACGCGTTCTGGAGTTATAGCGTCAGGAAGGAAAACCCGACTTATTTTTATATAGTAGATATTTCAACTTTGACAACTGCTGCAAATTCTATGGAATATCTAATTCAATTACTAATTATATTGTTTTCAGAAATTTGTGGATCATGTAACCCAAGTGTTCCTGTGCATAATATGTCAAGAAGTAGCAGTGAGCCCTGTCACCACACCTTGCCTACACAACTTTTGTAAGGTGAGTAGTTAGCATTGCGAAATCCCGAAAATTGTCATCTGCTTGCACGAAACATATCTTATTTTTCTTAAATAATAAAAATGTTAATTATTGTCGTAGCAGCCTATTAATTAGGATAAATAATGTTCCTGTGTAAAGCGAAGCGCCATAATATTTTATAGAAACCCGTGTATATAATCTAATTTCCGTTCGATTTTTAGGCCTGCCTTAAACTGGCTTTTAAATCAACTGGCTCGCACAACTGCCCATGCTGCCGACAGGATCTCTCCAAATACGAACCGGAACCTAACGAAAAGCTAAAAGCTGCTCTTCAATCCATAATGGCGGGCTATGACGCTGGAAAAAAATAAAATATACAATTTCATTCCATTGTTACACAGCAATGCTAAGAAAGTGGTTTAGAAAGCATAAAATTTTTGCCATGTGCTCACCCTACGTCGAGTCTCTTTACATCGAGTTTATGAGTTTAAATGATAAATGAGAATGACTCATAATAATATTCCACATTTTTTTTTATAAAATGTACATGATACTTCTGTAGTTATCGGTTCTCAAATAGTAATAATTTGGCTAGGCATAGATTCGTATTATACCATATTGTGTCGTATACATTCATTGTGTCTAATTATAATAAAATAAAACTGGAAACAAGGTACTTACATAATTTTAAAAAATCTATTTCAAAATAAACTAAAGAGCATTTAACCTCTCTATGAAACATAGTGATTATCTTCTCTCTGCTTCTCTAGATATTTCTCCTCAATCTTATTTACCCAAATAATTATGGACGTAGTATATGTATAATGCAAATAACTATGATGTCTCTGTATAGGTCACAGTGGAGAACGGAATAAACCTGTGTCACGTCATCACGTGTCACAGGCTAAAAATACTTGATAATCCGAATTTTCCGCCTATTAGTTGTCGACTTGGGTCGACTTATTTTTTACGCTCTTCAATTTGATAGTATGCACACAAATGTTGGCCCCGAGCGGGGATAGAACTTGCGACCTCTGTCTCAGAATGCAGGGTTACTACCAACTGAGCCAACAGCCCGTCAACCGAGATGTCATTCGTTGGAGTCTACCGTAGACCTGTACGAAATTAGATGGTTTAGCGATGGTAATGATTTGGTTTTTACGCTTGCTGATTCGTCCTACGTCGAGTCTTCTTAGGTCTAGTCAAAATAGAAACTCTATACAAAATCATATTTAATAACAACTGGAACTTTCTTATTCTTCATTCGGAAAATTAGGTACTAAATTGTCCCAAGTATGACAATAAAAATATAACTTGTTGTAACTTGTACAATAATGTAATTTTCAAAGAGGTTGGAAGAAAATCATTCTTAGGAGAGAGAAACTTTTTATTTAAACGTCTTTGGTAATTTTCTTCCTCTGACAAATATTTCTTTTATTATAATTTTGGATTTTATACTTCAAAATAAAAAAAATATATAAATAGGTAAACTTTTTATTATTATTGTTTACTATGTTTATACGGGGTTACAACAAGTTTTTATTTTTATTGTCATCATCGGGAAATTTTCGTCGGTCGGGAATCGGGAATTAGAAAGAGCAAGTTATAACTGCGACTCTACCGACCGCAATTTCTCGCCTGTTGCTTCTAATCGTTCTACATTATTTATTGAGAGATAGCGACAAAATGTCAGGTAATTATAAGTATTTTATGTCTAACCGTTAGACATAAAATACTTATAATTACTCTTTAGATCGATAAAAATAAGATAATTACTCTAGATCGATAAAAATAAGTATTCAAATTACTAAGTGGTTAGTTGTACCTGGCACCCCGGGCAACCGCCCCGGTCTCCCCCACCTAAAGCCAGTACTGCGCCTAATAAATATTATTTTGTACAATTGAGTGTTTCTATTTTTCCTTGGACTGTACTTTACATTGGACCTAAGGAAACTCGACGTAGGGGGAATATTTCATAAGAGGAAGTGAAGAAACCATTACAAGTAACCGTAAGAACAATAGCATAATAAACTCGACGTAGGGGGAACAAATCATATTTTGCTATTGTCTGCAATACGTGATATATCATTCCATAGTTATATTTAAATTTGTTTTTAAAGTTATTGCTATGCGAAAGTGTTTTTATTGTTAATATTATGTAGTAGCTATGATTTATACTCATCATTATTCCTTACTATCCCTTGTAGCGTTCGGCCATTTTTTCGATCCCAGTCCAGTTTTACAGTCTAGATTATTATTAGTATACGAGAACTCGGACGACACGACATAGCTGGGATCTAATGCACAACCACTACACAGACATAACTCCAGCGATTTGGACCGTGTGTGATTCGGATTAGATTCAGTGTTTGTCCACTGAATCTGATCCGGATCAGATTCAGTGGACAAAACACTAACCCCTTTGCCAAAGCATGCTCACATCAAGTTATTAATGTAGACTAAGCAATGTATGCGAGTGCCATGGCCCAGTATGTGACTCATACTTAACAACGTGGGTACGTACCAACATTATATTGTATTTCTTTATAGTATCGATTTTAAAGTTTTAAATTATCTTTTTAACGTTTATCATGTGCTTTTATAATGTTTAAGTTGTCCAGATAATGACTGGCTTTTAATTTTAAATTTAATTATTATTTTATATTTGGCGCTCAGCCTTAATGAACACAGTACAAAGTATGAATAATTTTAACTAAGTTTATAATAATTCTGCGAGTGATTGTAACTATTTTAGCGTTTTTGGTGTGATTTTAACTCATTTTTTGTACTTGACATTTTTCTAACACAAAATAATTATGTTATTTCCACTTCCAAAAGTACTATTACCAGTAATAATGTAGATAGATATGTTTTTACTACAATCGAAAGTTATTAAGGATTGTACAATTTCCTACCTCTTAACTTGTTTCGTTTCGAAGATTGTGTAAGTTAAAAAATTTCCAATTTTTTTTGTTTTTTTTTTTTTACTATGATTTTATTTCTCAAGAATTGATTTTATTATGTACCTATTCAATTGAATTTATTATGTATTGATAATTATTTTACGCGTGAGCCGGTAACCGGTTTACCTTGTTTATTTGATTGATAATAAAAACTTCAAAAAGTATAGATATTGTATTTTGTATTGATTTCTTGAATATCTATAACTAGACAATTTATGGGACGAGGATGGGTGATAGGTTACCGCAAACGGTAATAAACAACTTCAGCTTAAAATATCATATGTTAACATTTATTCATATGGGATTAAACCCAAACATTTCTCTGAGCACAATATCACCGACGTGTGAAACACATCATACAATAAACTAGTTAACCAAATATAAGTCCTAATAAATATTTTATCTAATATCAACATCACAGATTAATTCAATAGTGAACCATGACCGGATAAAATAATCAAAAATATGGTAGGTACCTATTTTGTTTTTAAAACGACATCTCGTCGGGAAAAATAGAGAATATTAGAATCTAACGTAAACTCTGTTCTATGAACCAAGAAGAGAGGAGAGGAGATCGTTGAATTTATTTTATTATAATAAAATTAGGTATTTACCAACAAGAGTTAAATAGAAGCAACTTTTTTTCAGGAATATACCTAGTCGATATAAGTATGTCTTGTAAATAGAATATAATCTATGAATGTATGTGTGCTCACAGATCTACACTTATTTGAAGTCGGTTGCCAGACAACAAGCAGTTAATATCATTTACAATATAACGATGTCAAAAGACTTGCTATGTTATCATCCGGTCATTCGCTGTAGAACATAATAAATTGTTGTGGGTAACAGTTTTGCGAGGTCAAAGAAATACTTTTTTTTACTACATAAACATTACCGTGTACAGATGTACTTACGTAATTCGTCATAATTAAACAAAGAAATAACTAGAGACACTCAACAACCTTTGTAAATAATCTCTGAATGAACTTATAATAAACCTTACTCTATTAAAATGCCATACTTCACTTGACATAGATTCTCATTGTCGCAGGATTGTTAGTTCTGTAAAGTTACTTGCGTACATCAGGTGGCAATCATTCTCGTGTTTAATTGGTTCAATATAATATATGTATAGTATAAATTGTCGTACTAGTGCCAAAAGTTAATACAGACATGTAGAGAAACCAAGAATTGCAGAATTGCCGATAAATTAATTACGTAATAGAAATTAACAATGAATATAAACACAAAATTGACTGCCTACTGTTTACTAAAGCCTACTGAATCCTGAAACTATTTGTTACTAAAACAGTTATTTAATTTTATGTACAATATACAAATAATAATGTTATCTACGTTACACGGCCTCTTTTAGAGGAACTATTTTATAGCTGTCTCAAACTGATAGCAGTTAGAGGTAGTTAACCTCCAATCATCATCAACCCGTTACAGTCCACTGCTGAGCTATGGGTCTTTCTATGAAGTTTTGGGCCATAATCACCCACGCGAGCCCACCCCGGATTGGGAGATGGTGTTAGGCTAGTGGCCGCCTAACTGCCAGATTTTTTCAAGCCATCCAATGGTATCTGGCATGACTTAACGACTCCCATTACTACCTACATACAACCGACATTACACTAAGATAAAACTACATTTATTAGACTCTAGTTTTACAAACTAAACATATTTATCATCGATATGGTTTTACCTATGTACTAGTTGTATGTGTTTAGGCAAATTGTTTCTAAAGTCAAATGTTTAACAAGTTATAATACTTCTCTTAAAAATAATGTTTTGCAATGGAAAATCTAAAAATACTTATAAAATAAGAACAACAATTTACATTTAATGAGTACCTGTTGTGTATGTAACATGTGTAGCGTTATTATAATACGCCACGAACGCTCATGTGGCAATGGCACTAAAAGTCCGACACCTGAATGTCTTCTGTTTAGAGATTCAAATGAGAACTTGAATTATAAATAACTGATTCTGTGCTGGAAATGGCTTCAACAGGCTCTGATGAACGTTCGCCTCCGGAGAATTTGATAATTATGCCCTCAAGCGACGTCCACGTGCCTACAATTAGTCCCAGGACACCAAAAATAACTACGATGGCATTTTTGACTATCATACGGATACGTTCAGAATCTGATACGTAGTACCAATATGTGCAGCTTTGTATAAAGGCAGGGAAGGCCAATCCCAAGGCCGACAGGCACAGAGCTCCAAATAGCGATATAAAAAGCTCTAACTCTGGAACAGCTACGGCGATTCCAACTGTAATAAAAGTGTAAATATTGGAATATAATTAAACAATACATTGCACGTTTGATTGGCAGTATTTAGTAGGTAAATATATAAATATATGTTCGTCATTAATGAGTCAGGTCCCTACACCCGGAGACGTTAAAGAAAAATTTTCTCTCTCCAAACAGTTTTTTTCTACCAACCTTTGGTTAGGTACACCGTTTATCCGATTATGACGAAACATTGGTGAGGTGTTAAAAAATAAATAGATATTCTTACGGCAACGGGCAACCATTTATTTTTTATTGTGGGACACAATTCACACGGTTATTTAGTCCCAAACTAGGCAGAGCCTGTACTATGGGTACTAAATAACTCGGACATACATAAATAAATATTAAACACCCAGTCACGAAGCCAACAGACAGTTCACGCACACAAATGTTGGCCGCGAGCGGGGATCGAACCCACGACCTCCGGGTTAGAAGCCATGGTCATTATCAACTGAGCCAACAGGCCCGTCAAGTACACCAATACATAGTTTATTTTATGTTAGTTCCACTTACACGTAAGAAGAACGATGCCCGTCCTGAGCAAGTACTCCCATAGAAGCCGGCGTTTGCTGTTCAGAAGACGCACCCCGATATATTCGTTCCACAGAATGTCGATGGCGACGTAGCAAGCCAAGCCGTGTGTGATGAAGATGGCGAACGCGAGCAGACACTGGACTACACTACCCAGGCTACAAAAACATGGATGTATATTAGCATTAGCACTTATTTACAATGGGTTCGATTTTGCTATAAAGCGACTAAAGTTATTATAGTTTACTCCTGTCATTTTTTTCTCCTAGAAAAGAAAAGAGACGAGAGATATTTAGTCCTGTCAAATTAAAACTAGTCCTGTCAAATAAGGCATTTCATAACGTGTTTAGAAATCACGACTAAAATACAGCCTCTGACAGGACTAAATTCGGTAGGTTATCTTCTATATCTTTTCTTTTTTTTTGAGTTAAGACGAAGAGAGGACTAAACTAAAATAAGTTTAGTCGGTGTAAGCAGAATCGCCCCCAATAAATGGTTTTCTAGGTAGGTATGTATCTTATCTAAAACTTATGGACTTTCAATATAGGATCAAATATTACACATTGTGTTACGAAGTAGTCGTGGCTCGCGACGCGACACCGTATGCGTGAACTTAAGTTATCACCTAAGAAATATGTGTTTTTGCGGGATGAAGAGTTATGTCCTTCCACAAGATGTATGTAGGTAATCCTACCAAATTTCATCAAGGTCGATTCACCGTGTAGCCGGGAAAATGAAAGGTAAAGAGAACATACAAACAAACATACAGCATTTATTATTTTACCTATGAAATTGCCGATTTCTTTTTCCTATTTCTGTCAATTTGTAATTAGTGCAAAGATATGTAGGTGTACCTACAGTCAAAACAAAATAAGGGCCACAATGAATTTTTTTTCTAGCTTGATTTGAGCACGTTATAGAGCTGTCTTTCACTATACACCGGTTGATTAGTATCTCGAATACCTAGTTACTTTGTTTTAACAAATCCGATTCGATAATTCGTTTGAGGATCGATCGCCGTGAAATAACCAGTTTTAATGCTACAGAACGCTGCGAAACCCCTCCTGAATCAATGGTATGGCTCTAGTTGAACTTTGCAGGTCCATATTATGTATGTCTTCGAACCGTAGGCATGGCTTTTTAAAAATGTTTATTCACGCTGTAACTCAGCAAAAGTTAAACTATGCCCGAAAGAATCCACACTTTGAACAACTTAAACAGTCATCTCAAACATGGTAAATTTTGAGATGCTAAAAAATATATAAATTCAAAAATTATGGGATTTGTATACTCACACAACGTTTGTTAACACGTAAGGGAATACCACACGAAAGAGTTAGCCAGTTAAGAACGCTTTAAAATTATAAAATCGGTCCGGATCTCAAAATAAACAAGTGGTCCTTAAATTAAGTCAAAGTACTTAGGTTGCTGGTTGATATAGATATTGGTAAAATTATACATGCTCAAAAGTGGTTTTTGTTTGTGCTAAATAAATTTTGCTATAAAAGGGTTGTGCCATGTGCCGTGATCCGATGTACAAATTTCTTTTTATTATTTAAGGCTCTTAATCAATTTTATGAAACAGCAACATTAGTAAAACTTAATTATAACACACATGCACACACTAATTTTTGGATTTTGATGTTTTAATCCCGAAGACATATAGTTAGATACTTACTTAATAAAATGTTAGTACTTATGAAAAAATCTCTTTCTTAAAGTAGCCTAAGTGCTATATAATAACTAAGCCTAAACTTGATACAAAACGGCAATTTCATAGGTTAGGACCTTTAATTCTTTGATAATTTAACCTATTACGTAGGGATTAGTTAAGTACTTTACTACGAAATGGAACTTACATTTCAGAAGGCAAGTTGAGAGTGATGCTACCTTTAGCTTCATTTCCATACTGCAAATATCCGAAGAGACCCATTCCCACGTATAAGATGATTATACTGATCATCGCCCTGTTGAGCACGCCAAATTTCCCGACAAAAGACTTGGGTGTCTTCATTTCGTTCTCCAAAGGTAATATCTAAAAAGAAAAGCTATCGTCAATAATAAGCAGTGATAGGAAGTAAGCCTCACATAACCTAGGGCCTTCTTGTCTATTTAGAATTGTAATCATAATGATCTTAATTTGACATTTGTTAAGCGGTTAGTGCTTGCTTTATTTACACTGGTTGATTGCAATAAAGATTGTAAATAGACAATAGGATTGCCCTTAAAAAGAAGGAAAAAATTCGACATGTATGCTGACAAATTGCAGACAAATACTCCCCTTTCAGTGCGAAAATGCAACATATTTAATGCTTGACGTTGAGCTAAGACACATAGGTAAATCCGCGGGCCCCCGAATTGGATCTGAACCATGTGTCAAAGTCCGACGATGGGCCGATGGGACTAGCCACCGTTAGGGGCACAGTTTAACTGTTAAACTGTGGTTAGGGGTTCCAAAAATGTGAAACGAGTAGGTATTTCGAGAGTGGAATACCTAGCCGACCCCCTCCAAGATAAAGGCGTAAACAATTAATTGTTTTAAAATTGCAAATTTGCTTGCTCCTACCTTTAGAAATGAAATACCATTTGCATTGAAGGGATTAGGCGCAAGCGGATGCCATGTTTTTTGTATTAACACAGGTTAAGCAAGGCAATCTGTGATGGGCTTGGGAGATAAAAGCCTATACTTCGCCATGTGTGAGGAAATACCCTCAGCTCAGCAGTAGGCTGTTACGAGTTAGTGATGTGAAGCAAAGTTGGGCCTGGTCAGTCAATAAATGTACCTAAGTGCAACTAGGTACCTAGGCGAGTTTCATTATACTTACTAAGAGGGGTTTTCGTTATGTTTTGCGTACAATGGAAATCGTTAAAGCATGTCAGATATTATCATTTTTGGATAGAAAAATTCTTACAATAGGTGTTGTCTGACCGAAAATGTATTATCAGCCGAAAATGAAGCTTTGGCTTATTTTCGGCTGAAAACGAAAATGATTTAAACATTAAAACAATATTAATACGAGTATGTACCTATAGGTATCTTTTTTTAACACTGATACATACCATGATCATATATACCTACCTACTTAGCCTTTAAAATAAAATACGATAATCCCGTTAGCTGGTCGTTTTTCAAAAAAGTTAACAAGTTGCAGGGTGGCCATATTAAATTTTGCGTTTTTGTATAACATTTTTGACAATATTTTAATTTTTACAATGTGTTTCACTAAGTTATTATATTTAAACATAATTCTTAAAAACTTCTGTAGTAGAAAAATTACTCTTGCTAGTGAAATGTGTTAAGGTGGCTGAGAAATTTATTGTCGAATTTGGTGGACAACACATTTCTGCGGGTGCTCATTTTTTTTGAAATACGCCCAGATACAAAATTTCGTGTAGGTATTAGGTACTTATTGTTGTAATGATTCAATTATATAATTTAAATTCCTCCATTTTAAAATCAAATAAACTTGTTCAAAAATCATCCCAGTTAAAATAAACTATAAATGTCATAAGAACTACCTAATTTTTCTTTTACACAAATTATGGACCTACAGATTTCACATTTTTTTTTACAATTTAAGTAAAAAAAAGTTTAGTACCTATGTACATATCTACATATTATCTAATGTCGCTATAATGCATGTCGGAAATAAAAACAAAAGTCAAGAATTTAGTTACCCCTAGATAAAGAAAAAATACAACATAACCTCGCTTCACAAATACAAAATAAAATCGCGTCGTTTAAGTCGGACGGACGGTAACTATGCATGCACCCTCAAGTCACCTGATATTGCCAAGCATTAGGAAGCTAGGCTCTTTTTTGGAAAAGAAAACGAAGATTTGGTCGGTCCCTACCTAACACAGTCCACGGCGGGCTCACGCGGTCATCCTATCAGTTTTCAAAACTAATATAATTTATTTCTTGTAGCTACGGATATCGTGATCTGTGGGTAAAAATATTAATGATTTTTTTGTTGGAAACGGATTACGTTGGATACAACTCGCCGTGATCCGTGGCTAATTCAATTTGATACCGTGATCTGTGGATACAACCCCTCTCAAAACGACCGATAACTGAGTTGTTGCGGGTTATATGATGACGGTTGGTTACTTTGTTGTATTTTTCTTTGCCCTGTATTGTTATCAACGTTACGGTAAAATGTTATTTATAGATACTTACCACACCAATAGCTTCTAACGCGAACAAAACAGTTCCAAAGAACAATGGGAAGTCCGCCAACTTTCCAGCCGGCGCTTTCCCTTCAAAAGTTGGCATCTCTCGGAAGATGTAGTAAAGGATTATGCCAAAGCTGACTATCGTCACAGCGTTAGCAATAGCTGAAAATGGCGCCAGGTACTTAAGATCCCGTACCCAATTGATCAGGATCAGTGGCAGAAGTACACAGCACATAACTTGAAACACGGACACATCCAATCCAAACTGATTGTGCAGGACTGACTGAATGTTATCAGATACAAAAACAATGTAAACACAGCAAGTTCCAATCTGGTAAACCAGAAGAAACGCGTTTACCACGTGCCTGAAACAAACGAGTACTTACATAATTAACTTATATTTTAATATTAAAAGCAGAAAATAATACCACTCCATTTTAAATATAAGGGACTAAATCTCAAAAGTGGAAGTGGAATCTCGTCAGTAGGTTACTTAATGCGCTATTAACTATTTCATTACAGAATAAAGTAGTTTTTGACACTCTAGAACAGTTTTGGGGCTATTTAAGAGCTATTTTGTAAACATATTTCATTATTAGGTAGTGTTGGCAACTGGCTGGTAGCGGTGGCAAGGTTTAATAAGAAACATTATATTTTTGTATTGCAACTGTCAGATTATCTTATTATTGTTTCTGTAACATCGTAGATCAACTTTTATGTATATTCGACTGTAATTTTGTCTGTTTTTTGGATGTGAGAATTCCGAAATCCAGTATTCCATATTTTTCCAAATGCGTATAGGTATTTCCTTTATTTAGTATTAAATCGGCTGGAGGAGAGTCACCCAAGTTAAGTTTTAGCTAAAAATTCCTACAAAAGTGCATGCCGAAAGGACTCCCTTAATAATTCCACTTCTGAGATTTAGTCCCATAACTCAACAAAAAAATATTAAGATCAAGGTGTAATCAAATTTACATGCGCGACATCACTAAAAACTAATAAGATAATACTTACAATTTAAAGTTTTTATCTAGACTAGACCATATTATTGTAAGTTACTTAGTAGGTAGCTTTAATCATCAATAGCAATACCCAGGTAGCAATTTCCGACGCCAACCTTGAAATGACGTCTTTTACCAGTCATTATAAGGTCAGTCCGGCGACGGTCGTGGATGTATGTCCTACTGAGGTACGGTTATCGACGGCAACAAGTTATTCCAGATGCAGTCTTTGGTGCACGTACCAACGACGTACTTACATGACGTCTTTTGGATCCTTTGGTTAGGACCAGAAAAGAACGTTTCTAGAACATGAATCTGTAAACGTCTTTATGACGTACGCAACAGATCATTCTGGTACCATCCGAAAAAGTATAGAATACTGTAAAACCAACCATTACCGTTCGAGTAACCGAATGAATTATTATTATTATTATTAATCAGGCAAGCAGTTTACAACTGATAAAGCCTGTATCCAGGTGTTCTGCACTCAAGCTTTCTCATTACAGGATAGGAATTTATCAAGTTTATTTTTAAATTGATTGACATTGGGTGCTGAGACTACTTCTTCTGGTAGCTTATTCCATGATCTGACCACTCTGTTGCTCAATAAGTGTCTGTAAGAATTGTATAGGTTAGTCTGTGATGCTAGTAAAAAATGTAACGTTGGATGATTAATTATCTAAAAAGTTAATCCTATAACCAACACAACTTGAACTACCTACACTTTATACAATTTTCAATTAATAGGAGTTCTACTTATATTAGTCAAATTCAGCCCTCAGTTGCTTGTGAGTGCTATCCTGCACCAGAAGACTGAACTGTGTCTGTGACTGAACAGCAGCTACTATAGGTTTAACAAAACAATTCATGACTTCAAACCTCATAGCTGCAAGCTGAAGTGTCACTAAACTTGTAAGTTGTACAAGACGCCTAGTTTGGTTAAGACACCACCTTTTTATAAAATATGATGGAGTTGACTTTTAAAAATAAAAAAAAAAAGGTAAGTATATAAAAACTTGTCAATCGCATATTCTTATGCCGCGGTAGACGTTCACCAATTCAAAAATAACTGCCACGTACGACGTAGGTACCTACAGTAGTATGTTGAAGCTAAATTATGAAGGGCTTGGTTTTTCTAGAATTATGATTTTGAAAATCCATTGTATTTTTTTTTTGTTTTATGATTGAATCTAAACGAATGTCCAAAAATTCTATACAAAAAAAGTTCTGAAAAAAGTAGGTAGGTAAGTGTGTTTGTTGTAGTTTGTTTTTAAATTTTTTTTATGATATAAGTTTTAGTTTCAAGAAGAAGTCCTACCGACACTTACATGAGACGTTCTACTGACGTTTATGGTATGACGTGTAGCGACACTACATAGAACGCGCCAATAGACGGCCGAGTTCTAAACCGCGCTATCGGAGTTTTCTAATGAGTTTGTATAAATACAACTGTCCAACATCAACCGTTGGACCGCGGTCCCCAGGCACGATCACCTCGCCTGGCGGGAGATCTTCCTTTTCACGATGGAGGAGCATTCCACCTCCGCTCCTCCATACTGGTGACCCCTCGACACCTGGACATCAGCGCAACCTTCTGTAACACCTGGACTTCAGCGCAAACTTCAGAAGCATCATCACATCGTCATTACTCAATCACACCCATAACAACCTTCACTCAAGGTCAGCAGCAGCAGCAGTCGCACAGCAAGCCAGAATCAGGCTCATCGCATGAGTAGCATTCCACCTCCGCTCCTCCATAGACGTGTCACAGACGTTTATGGTGTGACGTGTCACAGACGTTTATGGTGTGACGTGTCACAGACGTTTATGGTGTGACGTGTCACAGACGTTTATGGTGTGACGTGTCACCGACGTCTCCATAAGACGTCATTGGGATAAGACAAATCCACGTCACTATAAGATCCTACAAACGTCAAATTTTGACGTCATCTATTTCAAGATGGACCTTAATTGGCCGGCGCTTCTACGTCATTTTGCTACCTGGGTATTGGTAGGAGCGAGTATATTGAGTTAATATGTACTTAGATTGTGTTGTAGAGACACATGTACCTACCTATTATATAATAAATTAAATCGCAAGCTTAATTATAATGTTATTACCTGTGGCTATACATAACAGCCACATAAATATATTTGTGTCCCTCCCTACAGTGTACCAAAACTTACGCAGCGTAAGGAGCACAGGCCTTGCACCAGTCGGGGCCCTCAGACAGAGCGGCTTCGGCAGCTGCCGTGTAACTCAGCGACGGGACTTTCCGGCGCTTGCACAACACATAACACGAGTCTATCAAAACGTGAATGCAGTAGGTGCACAGGACGCCGATGACAATGGTGCCGATTGCTCCAACCACATAGCCGGCGTTGGAAAATGCTTTCGGCATAGCCAGGATACCTGTCCCTAAACTGCCTTTTAGGAGATGGAGGAGAGTTTCTGTGTTTCTGAAAAAAAAACATTCTTATAAAAAAATAATCTTAAGTATACAGTAACGCAAAATACCTACTGCTCTTCTATTTAGGGACTATGGTATATTATCGAATTTATTAAATAGATACCCACGTAGGTCATATCTTAGTTTGAAAAAAATAATTAAGGAAACACATGTCAGTTTAAAAAAATTTGGTACCAAACTAGCTTTTGCCTGCGTCTTTGTCCGCATAGAAGGCAAAAATGGTTCTAATAGGATTTTTAATTGTTTTTTTACGTTAGGTATTCATTTTGTTATAACTACATATAACATGTTACCTATACATATGTAGGTATATAAATTATGTGTTAAAATGTTTGAATAACTTATAAAATATAACAATCTTCTTTATCTTTATTATCACTACATAGTATAAAACAAAGTCGCTTTCTTTGTCCCTATATCCCTATGTATGCTTAAATCTTTAAAACTACGCAACGGATTTTGATTCGGTTTATTTTAATAGATAGAGTGACTTAAGAGGAAGGTTTTAGTGTTAGCATTGCACCCGTGCGAAGCCGGGGCGGGTCGCTAGTTATTATTATAAAACAAAGTCGCTTTCTCTGTCCCTATGTATGCTTAAAACTTTAAAACTACGCAACGGATTTTAATGCGGTTTTTTTTAATAGATAGAGTGATTCAAGAGGAAGGTCTTAGTATTAGCATTGCACCCGTGCGAAGCCGGGGCGGGTCGCTAGTAAAGGATAAATAAACATAAAAATAAAATAAAATGTTGTTTTGCGCCTAATCCATGTTGAAGCTCGGGCTTTGATCTGGTGAAAGTTAACGGGGGTAGGTAATCTTCTTACAACGAAATCGAAATTCTACACCTGCCGTAGCAGGTAGGTACCTATTTATTTTTAACCAATATTTTTTATTTTTCCTTCTGGTGCTAGAATCACCAGGCTACTTACTCTATAACTACGCTTAGGTACTCTGGAGCATGCCACATACAACTGGCCGTGTGAAAAGCAGCTTCTCCTCAAGTACTATACTCCCGCTTCCTCAAGAGTTTAACCTTGAGCTTTGTTTATGGTCATTTAGAAGCATACTTAATGGGAAACTGCACTCTCTTGAATTTGAAGGGGAAGTAGTTTGATGGTGTTAGGGGAATCCTAGAAATAAGGAAACTGCACTCTCTGAATTTGAAGGGGTAGTAGTTTGATGGTGTTAGGGGAATCCTAGGAATAAATACAGACAAATTCAGAACAACCGGCAACGCGCTGCAACATAATTGGCGCGCCGACTTTCAATTTTAATATGTGATCGGGAGGCTGCAGTGTATTCATGAACTCGACCGGACAAAGAATGGCTTCATCGGTGTTAATAACCAATCAAAGAGATTATCTTTGGATAACACAGTAACTTCTCCCATTTGACAATTATTATTCCTAATATTTTGTAAAATCTATTTAGGGCTTGGAATCCCCTTTTATGAGCCATAGTACTAGTAGTCACTTATGAGAAGTAGTCAAAATGCGAAATGGGCTATTTGAGAAGTAGACCTCTGGCGCCTGAGCGCTCTCATCCCAAGCAGTTTATTTCATTTTGCAGAGTAGGTAGGTACCTACTTCTGCCATATTAATTTGTTTGGATATATTGCAGAGACTGGTTTCGGTTTGTATCAAATCGAGAGGAAGTTCGGACGCACGGCGGCGGTGTAGGTATAGAAGATAATTTTCATATTAAGTAGGTAAGTACCTATGTGCCTTAAATTCTGCTCCTGATATAAATAGCCGTATGTATGCCTGATAGAATTCGGTAAAATTAAGAACTTCCATTGAAATTTTCATAGCAGGTACCTTTTTTTTACCTTTTATAGGAATTAATTTTCAAAAAACCCTTTCATAAATGCTCACCTAGATTGAAGGATAAGGAACACCTGTGCAAAATATCATGGTTTAAACTGCGTTACTCTCAGTCAGTGTTATTTAAGGACAATATTATAGCTACCTCCCTTGTTTAAACAATAGCTTTATAGTTAAGGTGATCTTTTCTTAGAACGATGATCTTCCCGACTATGATTATAAGAATCTTTTTCGGATATACATATATTATGATATCTACTTATATATTATAATAAAACTCTAATGGGGCCGTGTCTGTACATAGAATAGTTTTGGAAAAATTTTGCGGTAGGTACTTACCTACCTAGTTAAAAATGATATCAAACCGCCATTTTTCAAAATTTTTGTATTTCAGTGTGATTATTAGATAATTACTGATAGGATGTACCTAGTTAGTTGTTACATAACTAAGTTATAATATAACTATAAAAAAAACTCACGTGGTGGGATGTTCAACTACTCTGTTGTCGTATGGTTCATACTCCTCATCGTCCTGCATCGTCTTCTCCTTCATATTAACCAGGAATATGCCATTGTCAGCCCCTTTCTTTCTGTCATCTTTAACCGGTGATAAACTAAAAAACAAATATAATAATTTGTTAAAAATCTACAAATTGACAACAATTTATACACTAACTGTTTGCGCTCACTGGTCTGGCTGGCTCATTTCGCATAACCTAGCGAAAATTTAATTCTCAGCTTTTAAAGTTTATATTTTTAAAGGTATAACTTTGGCACTTCACCTTCAATGTAACTAAAAATAAAATAAAAAAATCTTGCGTACGTAAAATAAATCGTTACACCTATTTTAAATAAGGATTTGTACTGAATATTATTCTGCCGTTGGTACTTGGTACCCGTACGTACGTATTGCTAGGAAACCATAGTTGTTAGTGGTATGTACTGCAGTAAGTATATTGATTTGAATTTACAGATCTGTGTATAGATAATAAACGTTTTACACAACGCTCAATTATTGTCTTATTGCAGTTAATATTTTCAGTGACGATAAAACTACTTAATTACGGGTGCTTTTCTTTAACCTAGGGTATCGTTTGCATTGATAAGATAATTTGTCATTCAAAGAGAATTCAACGATAATTAATTGCACAATGGGTAGTTAACGTGGGTAATTGACGTCATTAAAGGTGAACTAACTATTGTGACGAATCATGATCGTCATACTATTAAAACGGTTCTACCTATTGTCCGAAATTATTTCAGAAGTGACTAATTAAAAAATTAAAACTAAAAATTCGCAATAATTTTTCCTGTAGGTATAGGTATATACTTATTATACTGCACTGACTTCAAATAATAGGAAAGGGGCACAAAAATGATGCTATCCAAATTAAAAACTGAATAGGTAATTATCGCGTGTATCAAAGAAAACATTTACAAAATGCCGAATTTAAACAGCTGAACCTTCCCAATTAAAAAAACCTTTTCTAGCACAACGATAATGTACCTACCTATTGTAGGTTTTGTCTAATTTTATTTAACAATTTTAGAGTAGGTAAGTATTCCATAAGTACCTTACCTGTGTGGAACAAAATCGTCGGGTTCGAAAGACGGGTTGACCATAGGACCACTTTGCCTGCGGCGCGCCCATTCTTCCGCCTCCTGAAATGTTATAGAGCTTGTATTAGTAGGTATTTTTTTTCGGTGGAAGATTGCGTTAACCTAGGTATACTTCAAGCATATTTTAGAAATGTGTTTTGCAATTAAACATTTAAACGGTTAAGAAAACTCACAGGCTCCGTAAAATTAATTGTGAGGCATGAGTCACATAAACATCACCCTCACCCCAGGGTCCGAAAATTAAACTGGTGAAACGTGAGCGCTTCCAGAGATGGAATATTCCTGCCAAGCTGTTTGGGGATAAGGCGTTAGCATTTACTTATTTTAATATCACGCCCTGGCTTTGATCAAATATTAAGGTAATTTGGAATTTTCCGCACACCTACTTTGTAAGCGTATAATCACAATTGCAAACAAAATACCTGTACAAATTGGTGTGCTGCAAAGAAGTTAGCATTTGTGTTGGTACCTACTAGTCAGTAGGTACCAACACATGAGGTATAAGTACTGAAGTTTAAGGGGGCGTTTACTTGTGATGAAACTGCTCTGGTTCTATTCGTAATATGACCTACGTTGAGACGTCGAGCATTAGGTAGGTACCTATAGTGCGCACATTTTTTATAATTGTATTGATACAATTTGGGAAATTACACTAGTAAGTGCGGACCCAAGTCAATTTGCACCACTTGTACCACGATTGTTAAACGTTGTTACGTAACATCACTCAGTCTCATTCGAAAATTTCGGATGTCCCGTTCGCCTTTTTTCGAGCGCTTTGCTGGACGTCGAGCGGATACTACAGTGATTGCTTCCTCGGGCTAGCGCACTATATAATTCCGGATTGTTACATTACACGACAATGCTTTCGATGAGTAGGTATACTTCCCTTTAGAATTAAATGTTGAAGAAGCACTGGCATTTAAAAGACTTACTCGTCTGCATCTAAAAATATAATATCATACCTACTTAAATTTTATACAAGCGGTCGGTACGAGCGGTAGGTATTCTGAATCATTACTTATTGGAAACGTCTTAAATGCTTATAAATAAACATAATGGGTAACGTTGGTCTTAAAATAGCACAAAACGAGGATGTGGGCTTCGAGGCTGAGTAGTTGCGTGTCTAAGCTGCATATAGGTAGGTTCCTATCCTTGCAGATCCATTGATCCAACAAATTACAATAGAATAAGCGCAATTCCTGAAAATAGTTTGATCAGTATCGACTACATATTCGATTTCAGATATTTTTAATATGTGTTAAATTTTTCTTAAAATGAATTACTTAGTATAGCTGATTTTAGTGCTTTCTATCGAAATCGTGCTATTATTAATCGATATTTAAGAAAATTGGTTAGTCACAACTAAAGTTCGGTTGCATCATATTTTTTTTATGTTAATATACTAATTGGGGTGTGTGAGGAATTCCGCTTTTTCTGTTATGCGTTGTAGTGATCTTGTGGCGCCCCTTTATATCTGGCGCCCTGGGCGGGCGGCGGGAAGTTTTTTTTTTATTAAAAATACTTGCGGCCATATTTCGATTATAGATATATAATTATATTCTCCTGATCATAAATATGCCTAAAAATTTGGTTTGTAGCTTATACTCGATCCCTACACTTTTTTGCGGCCGGATCTCGTACTATGTATGAGCTCTAGGTAGAAGAAATAAATCACTTAAATAATGAATGTATCTAAAGTTAGCCGAGACCTTCTTCCGAGCTTCAATTTTCCAGCCGTCTGTCCTCGTAACGACCCTCTTCCTGCTTGATTCGCGACGAACATGCAGATGACTCAATTGTATTATATCAGTCAGTGCACACTACACTTACTTACAAGTCTAGTGTCACTATCACGTAATGCGTTGAAGGATATTTTGAAAGAAGTTTTTTTTACCAGTAGGTACGTTACCTATCTACTACCCATATTGTTTTGTTAACGTATCTAAGTAGGTACCTATTAAACGTAAAAGTAAGTGCTGCCTTATCTTGAGGTTAAACCACAAAAATGTAACTCGTTTTGTTTTTCCTTGCCCTTTAAAAAGTAGTTTTGTAAACTTGTTATTAACTACGATTATTTATGACAAAAATCGCTCGAAGTAAATAAATTACAGCGCAGTTAACCACAGTCCGACTTTGTGCGTAGATCGCTACCAGGGATGTTGCGATTATTCGCATCCGCAAATGTGGAGCTTTCGCATACATTTGGACATCTGCGTCCGTATCTGCAATAGATAATTAATGCGGATGTTCATGCGGATGCGGATGTAATACAAGTTGCGACAAGGAATAAATTGGGCGGGGCCGGCGAATGGCGCGTGCCGTTCGCGCGTGACAATGACTGATGGAAACTAAAAAATTGGTGACAAGATCCGACGCGCTTGTTGTGGTGCATCATTTGTTTCTTATAAATAATTGAATCAAATTCATCGAGAGGAATTTAAGATATTATGACTAGCACGAAGATTTTTATACACTCCACCAGGCAGCGTTTCTTACGAACAATAATTGAGTAGGTACTTGGCGCGGGTTTAATTTACGAACCTCTGCCTAACCGCCTTAAATTAGAAAAGGCCGCAATATTACTTACTCTTTATTAAGTATTAATGCCCTATTTTTAACTTACCTTACCTACTAATATGAAAATTAGTAACCGAAGTTAAACAGAAATAGGAGCATTATACTTACTTGACTGTAATTCACAACTTCGACATTTATTACAGCGAATTTTACCAAAGCGAACTTACTTTACTAATTTTCATTACCTAATAAAATTGTTAATAATTACTTTATCACTGTTTTAATTCTTCATTCATATACTATATTTATATAAACATTCGCATCTGCATCAATCGCAAAATCCGCATTCACATTCGCGGATTTGGAAAAATCTGCATCCGCAACATCCCTGATCGCTATTTCGTTGATAGTGACCTGACATTAAAGTATCTACCTACTTATTATTTTAAACAAACAAACAAACAGCCACTGTGTTTCACGAACAGAGGTGCTTATGTTTCCATGCAGGATAAATCCTTTTTATAGAGTCAAGCCGTATACAGAAAGAAAGCCGAAAACCTATCAGAGCCGACAGGCGCCTATAGGCGCCGGTCTGCGCAGGTAACCGGCGGAGGCATTTATATGAACAAGCGCCGATAAGCGCCGATCGGAGCCGACTCGCGCCGGTCAGCGCTGGTGCCGCCCGCCAATCATCGTAGTTACGACATTTTGCTCGCTCTGCTTCAATCTGCTTGCTTTCTGTAGAATGGACCGGCGCCGACAAGCTTTCAGCTTTCTTTCTGTATACGGCTTTATGTAATAAAGGGTGCATGTAGATACAATTTAATATAGAGAAATAAACTTATAAATATAGGTACTTCAAAATCTGCGAAATGCATCTTCATTTTCGACAAGTAAAAGTTGACGTTTGTTAAGATAGTACTTAGGTATCTACCTAGGTGGCGTCTATACAAATATATACAAATCTACACCTAATGTTAACCTAATAGAGGCAAGATTATTTTGTATTTTATATGTTTGTATCTTTGTTACGAATAAACTCAAAGACTACTGGACCGATTTTAAAAATTCTTTTAAAAATGGAAAGCTCGAATATCCCTGAGTAACAGGCTATATTTGATTCCCGTATTCCCAAGGGAACAGGAACTATTCGGGTAAAACCGCGCAGAACCGCTAGTATTCCGTTAACCAGAATAACGGAATACTGACTATTATTGACGTGGAATACTGATGATCCTGTGGGTTTTTGGATAAAAACGGATATTTAAAGTATATTTAGCAAGTTTAAAACATTAGAACCAATAAATTAAGTAAACATTCCGTTGTTCTACATTAAAAAAAAAACAATAATCTTTGAAAATACGGTCGTATACACATTGAATTTCAGAAATCGGCTGGCAACAGCATTTTCCTCGTCGATGATGCGTGCTTACTGAAGGACCGAGGGACGTCAGTCCTTCAAAGGGTGTGTGGGGTACGCGGCGAAAGGCATTCTATTTAACTACCTAAGCGGCCACTGTGTGAAGTATTTCCTACGTGTGTTTTTACTAGCAAATACGACGCTCTAGAATTTTGACCCAAAACAGAGTTGCAAAATGCAAAATGATTATAAACCTGTCTAATAACGAAATATATTTACAAAATAACTCTTAAACAGTCCGAAAACTATTCTAGTTTATAGTTTTACTGTCAAAGTCCACTTTATTTTGTAATTAAACATCTAACAGGACATTAAGTAAAAAAAGAAAGGCCAGTTGCAACCGGAATACTGACGAGATGGGGCGTTTGAAGTAACTTTTCAGGTATTAAATGTAATTAGATTTTAGAAAAATCGGGTGTAGACCCCAGACATAGTCTAAATATTAATCTAATACCAGTAAATATTTATATTTTCTGTAAATACCAGTACCACATGCCAGTACGCACAAAATTCCACTTTTGTGATTTTGTCCCATATGTATATAAGTAGTAGGTACCAGTGTGTACCCTGGGGCGCTGCCCGCGCAGAACCAGTCTATTCCCGTCCCGAATTTCTAAAAATCCCTTACGAGCGCCTAACACCTATATAATATAATAATATAATAATAATATATATAATAATAATATAATATAATCTCACGCCTTTTTTATCCCCGAGGGGGTAGGCAGAGGTATTCCATTACTGGATATACCCACATTTCACGAGATATATTGGACCCCTAAACGTGATAGGTGGTGAGCCTTTCGCCGGACCGGGTCTGTTTACACATGTCTCAGAATTAATTCTGAGACCTGCGGGTTTCCTCACGATGTTTTTCCTTCACCGTCGAGCTAGTGATAAATATGTACGTAAGTTTTTGAAAAACTCATTGGTACATGCCAGAATTCGAACCCGAGCCTCACTGATTTTCGGCCGGCTCTTTAACCGTCCGGGCTATCACTGCTCTTTGCCTAACACCTACGTACCATATTTCAAGTTTCTAGGTGTTATCGTTTTGGAGTACCTACCTAGTACAGTAGTTACATATTTCTCTTTAACCAGTTTTTTTTTTAATTTTTTCGTGGAAATTACACATTTCCTCGCTGTATTATGTAGAAGAGCATGCCTTACGGTTAAAGAGCCTGCTTTACATGATGAAAATCAGTGAGGCTCGGGTTTGAATCCTGGCATCTATGTAACTAACTACCAATGAGTTTTTCAAAACCTACCTACTTACATATTTATCAATAGCTCGACGGTGTTTTATTTTATAAAGTATAGATACGCTAGATGCTGACCCAGCTACTCAGCTATCGCCACACTAAACATCAAAATCCGTCCAGTAGTTTTTCTTTTGACAAACAGCCGGACTAATAAAAAAAAAGTGTTTTAATTTATATCTACATCGATAACTTACCTATATCTACACTACCGCTAAAATTTTCCAAAAATTTTTTTTGTACAGACACGGCCTCGTTAGTCATGTCATATGTATAGATAGATAGACTAGCAGCGCCCCGCGATTTAACCCACGTAGTTCCCGTTCCCATGGTATAATGCGGGGATAAAATATAGCCTATGTTACTCCCTTTGATTATTTCGGGGATGAAATATAGCTTATATAGCCTATGTAACTCCCTTTGATTATTTAGATCAAAGGTTACTCCCTGATAATATAGCTATCCGTTGGTGAATTGTATAAATCGGTTCAGTGGATTAGCCGTCAGAGTAACTAACAAACAAACAAATAAACAAACGAACAAAGTCACTTAGTCATGTAAAATATTTAAGATTATAGGTAGGTCTAGTAATTACTTTATTTTACTAACTCGGAAATTGTTTACAATTTGAACACTTAAAAACCGTTTAAAGTGCACATCGTCTTTAGTTACGAACATTTTACGAGTGGGTACCTAGTAGGTATATTAACTACCTAATACACAAAGTGAGAGGCGATAACCACACTTAATGCTTGAATTTGCAGTACCTACCTACCTAAATATAGTAATTGAATCCTTATTTACAATTGAGATACTTCGTAAGTAACACATTGGTGTCATTGCTAGGTAAGTACCCATATAGGTAAGTATTTGTTCAGCGTAGATAAAACTCAGTGGAAAATATTTTCATCAAGTCGTGACTTTTGACTTAGCGACAACATAATATATGAGTACCTACCTACTATTAAACGGATTCTAATTATTTCTTTACCTTCAGTAAATTCTAGATATGACTCATCAGAAACTTTCAGAGACGTGGTTGGAATCTTGGTACATAAACGTAGTAGTCCTTTACGCGAGGTGTACCTACCTAATTCGTAAATAGACTAATTCGCGTTATGTCTAAAACGTAACGCAAAGTAGGCATAAAGTGAGTTAGACTTAAATCGATGTTGGTATAATATGCTGAAATAGGCTAAACCCTAAATGGACTTAAAGATCTTTAGACCAAATACCTTATACATTTATGACGTAGCAAGGGGTGGAATAGGCGGCTCATTTAACATTAATTAAAAATGACCAGGACCTAATGAATTGCTAGAAAGTTATTGAATACCTTTTTTGAATATTTATTGAATATACATATATTATGTAGATATAGAACAGCTTTTGTTGATCTAATGTATGACTTATGACCTTGGATCCTTTTAACTCTTACTCTACGGAATTGGAATTATTATTACAAGCTTTTATTTCACTTGCAATGTATGTAGGTATGTAACTATGTATGTTTGGGTGGAATCTTGCAAATCAAAATTTTTTATCTGGTACCTATGTAAATTTGGTGACAATGCTATATTATGGTACCATTTGTGGTATGGTACCTACTGATCTGATGATGGAGCCAGGAGGTAAATATAGCAACCCTCAATGACTACTCGTTAACCCCTCGATTTTGGGCTCGTATGATTCGTCTTGACGAGTACTCTGATGATGAAGCTGGAAGATGGCCATTAATTTCACTATTTATGATACATAAATAAGTACCTACAGCAAAAAGTTTGATTTAGCAAAAATATTGTAATGTAAGGATTTTAGGCATAACGCGATGTAGACCAACTAAGAATTCGGCATATAGCGAAGTAGTTCATAAGCGACATAGACAAAAATCAAATTTAGGCAAACAAAGAGTTTTGCTAAAAGCGAATTGAAAATGACATTTAGGCATAACGCGAATTAGTCTATTTACGAATTAGGTACACCTCGCGTAAAGGAACGTAGTTATATACAAACTAATTTGGTTTATTTACCTTTAAGTAAGTAGGTACGTAGGTATTACTAGTTTAAAGGAATTGTTTTTTTATATCTGTTTATTCGATCTTGCTTTGTATATTCTATATCTACTTAGGTATAATGATCAATACAATTCTTTTTTTATAGTTTTCGGTAAGAAGGTAGGTAATCTAATCATAGTAAGTAACTGAAGTCTATAAATTCGATACTGCAAGTTATGAACAGGCCCTAAGACCACCGTTCGGCTGAGCAAACCAGATTTAACTGGATTCTCACGAGAATGATAAACGCTTTGGGTACCTAATTCAGTAACGAAGATAGTTTCATATAGGTACTTATTTATGGGCAAAGTTTATTCTTTTATTATTGTGATTACAATTCTCCGAGTCTTTTGACACTATTTTATGAAAATAAAATTAATCAAAGTTTGTAGAAGATAGGTAGGTTTACCTTTTATTTTGTGTAGTGACAATCATAATACTATTGTTATTACCTATGTCTTTTTGAATAGACCAAGTAGACGTGGTAGGTAGGTACTTATGTAAGTACCTATTATTAGGGTTGTAACGGAGGCCTTCTTAACGGAGGCGGAGGCGGATGCGAAGGCGATGAGTTTCACTTCCGCGGATGCGAAGGCGATGAGTTTCACTTCCGCGGATGCGGAGGTTAACGGAGGCGGAGGCGAAGGTGAGAGTGGATGTAAATAAAATAGTAAATTAAGGTTCAAAAATTTAAATTTTAAATACTTAACACTTAAGTAAACATTTAAAACAAAGTAAAAAATTTAAGTAAACTTTTTTGTAATCAAAATTAGTAATCAAAATTAAGGAGAGGTAAATTAAATTTGACAAACAATAGTTTTACGGCTTTATCACCTTCCAAACGATTTCTAAGGGATTCATAAATTAATCAGCTGAAATAAATAATTGTTCACTTGGCACTGAACTTGGCGGCGCCGATAAGTACGTGCGGTGCGAACGATGGCAGAAAAAGTAGTAAATAAAACTCCGTTACAACTCCGCAAAAATTGTGCGGAGGCGGAAGCGGAGGCGAAGGTACGATTTCTTGCGGAACTTCCGCAGTAACGGAGGCGGAGGCGAAGCTCCGTTACAACCCTACCTATTATTATGGAGTGGCGTACTTAATTCCGTGGTAGTAATAAAGGTGGAGAATAACTTACCTATAGCATTTCGGTGTAATAACGTTTTACAAATAGAGTCTAATCTGTTTGAGTGTTACGTTACAAGTCAGTACAAAATTTCTGTACTGATCACTAATATCGTGGTTTCCAAGAATATTTATTAAGTTGTAAGTTTCAGCATAACCCTAAAATACTTGTGCCAATTTCATCCGAATCATTAAGGTAATACCGGTGCTACCTACCTTCAGATTCTGTCATGAGTGCATGACAGGCAGTGTGTAGGTACTGTACCATCGTCTCCGCATGATGTAGGTAATTGCGGCTCCCTCACCCAAGCCTGTAACAGCTATACTTAACCAAAAACAGCTCAAAGCAGGTTTTCTTGCACCATTTTGTTTAAATTCATTATTTTCTGTTCCTTGTCGTAGAAAGACGTAGCTTTTTTATTAGTAGCCAAAGTAAAAGTTTAAAATGTAGAGGGGTGTGCTTCTTCCTAGCTGCGCTGATAGCCGTAGAGATTAACTCCTTCAAACATAATCACAGATTATTTTCTAACAACTATCTCTTCATAATCTTAGTGAAGACATAGATTGACTATATGTACAGGACGTCCCACGCCCATGCCACATTGAGGGAAAGTAGGTAAGTAGGTACATTAATTATTGAAGATACGATGTTTTACTAAAAGTAGACATAATTTTATTTTTAATAATACTTGAACTAAACTGCATTTACAGATTTTTTAAAAGCGCCTACCTCAATCGAAAACCGAACCCGCCAAATGTAAAAAATAATACACATGTGAGTAGGTAGGTATTTTATAATCCCATCAAAAACATAAATGTGAAATGAGAGCCAAGTTCAATATTATGCCTTGGTTGTTGACTTCAACGACAAAAGAAGTGAGATCTAAATGGGTGCCAAGTTCAACGGTCAGTCCTGAAATTTATTTATAACAACATAAAATATCATTTCTTCTAATAACTTAGGATAATATATTGTAGCCTAAGGTCTGACTTGGCTAGTTTTCACATACGAATTATTATATTCGATGGTTAGTTTCTACCAGCAAGCCAAATTTTCGGAATAATAAAATAAGACACGACAAGTAACAGGTTTAGAACCTGCGAAGGCTATAATAAGTATTATGTTCAATGGCTAGTTTCTACCAGCAATAAGCAATAATTCGTATATGAAAACTAGCCAAGTCAGACCTTAGGCTACAATATATTATCCTAAGTTATAAGAAGAAATGATATTTTATGTTGTTATAAATAAATTTCAGGACTGACCGTTGAACTTGGCACCCATTTAGATCTCACTTCTTTTGTCGTTGAAGTCAACAACCAAGGCATAATATTGAACTTGGCTCTCATTTCACATTTATGTTTTTGATGGGATATCATTACTTTTTGTACATAAATTATTAGTAGGTAATTAGTTATTTATAATAAAATTAATTCAAAATGGTTTTTGTTAAGCTACTGTATTTTCTTTGAACGCGATCTAAAACTTTACAGTAATTATATAGTATATTTTTGCAAAGCTCAGTAACCCATTTTACAGTTCTTTCAGCTTCTAACCTTTTCTGCTTTCCAATTTTGTCTGTAAGTTTGTTAATTATGTCATTTCCATTAGTAAACGATATTTTTTTATTTTCATATTAAAACTTCGACGATCTTTTATCTACAACTGGATTTTTTTCAGTATAACGTTTTACCGCGGCCTTATGCGCCATCTATCGGAAGATAGCGGAACTAAACTACACTTCACTCCATAATAATTGGGTTTACATACGTGCGGCGCCATCTATCGGCAGATAGCGGAACTAAACTACACTTCACTCCATAATAATAGGGTTGTGTCCTACCTAGTCAAATCAGTTACTTTTTATGATCTGTCAAAACGAAATTTTACTATGGAAACTGTACTGAAATAGCAAACCGTGACGTCATAGTTTGTAGTACTCAATTGCAGCACTTTTTTTGATTGATTTATTATTTTTAAATTTGCTATAATTGTAAATTGAAAATCGAAGTACATATTTTGAGGTGTTTTGGGATAATCTTTTTAATGTATGACTACTCGCAATTTAATTTCGATGCTGTCAACTACCCAATAGTTAAATGGATAATAAAATTATACAAATTTACCAGTTCTGATTTATTCCTTTGTATTCACCTAATTACCTATCCGCATGCCAAATTTGAACTTTCTAGGTCACCTGGAACTGGGTTAGAGTTTTGGTCTATAGGTCAGTCAGTGATAAAAATGTAGATTTTTGGATTTTTGGACGTTAATATCTAAATAACCGTTTGAGATATGTTTATGAAATTTAGAGCACGTATGTATCTTGCAAGTCTCAATAATATGAGCCCAATTTGACACGTTTATGTGAAATAGTTTTTCAGTTATGAGGTTGTCAAAAGTGGCTCCAAATGGTTCGTGTAAAATTACACACGGTGCTGCTCGCCGTCTTCTGCTTGAACTCGGCTTGACACGCTACCGCGTGTCTAGACAACGGTAAAAGGGGATTCTTTTCCTAAATAACCAAAGAGATTAAAATATAATAGGGCATTAGTAAGTTAAAGTTTTTGTATGAAAATATTCCCAATGCCCCCGCATTTCCTAAAAAAAATTTTAAATAAATAGTCAAATTTCATGATCTTCCTTTCATTTAAGTAAGTAACAACTCTTCATTTCTCATGCTATAAAAATACGCCACTAAAGCCCGAAGCGGGACTAAAGTGACCACTTTAGTCTCTAGGGAGTGAAAAGTAATTAGTTTTTTAATTTCCTTAATGAGACATAGACAAACTCAAACAGCCAGTAAATGTCTGTGGAGTTTAGACCATCTTCATTGCGAAAATGTTGAGAGCTGTAGTTCCATGGTTTATCCTCAAAGAAGGTGGCGCTATGTGTTTTAAATTTTATTGTTAACCTGTGACGGGTTTAGAAGAAAAAACTGACGGCGAAAATTTCAAAATTTTGGTCGAGTGTAAAGGGGAATGCCCATTGGCCCTACAAAATAAGGCCTGAGATAGACAAAGATGAACTCTATGCTTCGTTTAGTCCCTCGATATAAAATATACTATTTCTTATCATCTATTCGAGAAGTGACGTTTTGCTCCTCAATATAAGGGAGCAAAGTAAGTCTTTTCCGATAGGGTTTTAATGAGTGCGAATAAAAGTGTTTTGAATTTGGAATTAAGAATATTTTTTCAATATTCTTAGCAAAAGGAAAAGCAAAATAAGTTAGCATCTAAGGTTGGCGCCACTGTAGCTTAAGTACTATAGCAAAGCATTAGTTCCATTTTTCGCCGCATTAGGCTGAATGGTGTTCGATGCTTGTGCTACACTCTCAGAAAAAAGTCGCTGTGGCAATGCGCGCGCTTTCGTAGTTATTTTTCTCATAGAGAGGGATGAAAAGCAGAGTGTATCATTCGGTCGCAAAATTATTTTTACCTTGGGCTACGTACTTTAAACCCCTCACTTCGTTCATGATTCTACATTAGAATCATTCACTATGTTCATGATTTAAAAAACGCCCTCGCCGTAAAAATATAGTTTTGCTCCCTTATGACACAATCTACTATAATTGCCTGCGTGTGGCATGGGCGTGGGACGCCCTGTAGGTATAGAACGCGTCACAGAATAAGCGCCATTCCTCATACACCCCAATTAGTATAATAATATTGATATAAAAAAAATATATGCATTCGTACTGTAGTTTTGTCTAACCACATTTCTTAATTAAAGAGAAATAATTTTCCATAGGTAGCCCTAAATTCAGTTATACTAATTCATTTTTTTTAATGTAACACCTTAAAAATAGCTGAAATCTATTAAGTAGTCGATACTTATCAAACTAATTTCAGGAATTGCGCTTATTCTGTTACATATTCTATAATAATAATATGGCTATCGCCTATCCGTAATGATCTGTCTTCCAAAAAAACTGTGATAGACTTCGCGAGGGAATTAAGACTGAGTCCTGAGTTTAGTGAGGGATAAGCGCCCAAGACAAAAACAGTTTTATTCTCGAGTTATATACTCTACTTTTCTCACCTTATGCTAGACAATAAAATGCAATTGCCATGGTAGTAGATTATTGATAATGCCTATAGCATCTAGTTTAATAGCCTCTGGAGTCAAAGTACTTTCATCACTCGACATTTTCGATATTCTTTTTGAAATGTTAAAGCTATAAAATGGATACAGCAACTTGTTTCTGCCGGCGTGACCTACTTGATTTAACAAATGAAGATCGTGCGAATCTAGTTGGCCGCGGCTTCGGTTTTCGAAAATCGAGTTGGCCACGACCGTGGCCGCAGGCGGGTGCACCACATTTTGCTTAACAAAATTAGACTTTATAATCATAGCAATAAGGATTATGAAAAGTGAAAATTACGTTTTGACCTAGCGTTATATAGTAGATTGTTATACAAGGGTCGGAAGGAATTGATAACTTCCACCCGCGTTAAACACTCTACTTTTCATTTCGAATTCAAGGAAAGTAAACAAAAAAAAAATACAATTTTAGTTACAAAAATTCAAACATGCAAAAACGCAATTATACCTACGAAAAAAAAAACAAAATTGTCAACAATACGACCAAAGAGGTTGGAAGAAAGAGAAACTTTTTCTTTTAAACGTCTTTGAATACTACATCATAGAGTACCTAACCTAAATAACATTATAAAAATAATATACAAATCCTTTCTCTTTATAATAATATGTACAAAAGTACATATTCCTATAAAGCCTTCTGTACTTATTAGTGTCGATGAAAAACAATTTCTGTTGCTTATACCTACACTCACAAGGCCGCACCTTTTTTTCTTATTCTAATTGATGTAAAAAGTTTCGTTTCCCTACTAAGTAGTAAGTACCCAAAGAGGTTGGAAGAAACTCATTCTCTTTCCTAGAGAAATTTCTAATGAGAAGATTCTAATTGATGTAAAAAGTTTCGTTTCCCTACTAAGTACCCAAAGAGGTTGGAAGAAACTCATTCTCTTTCCTAGAGAAACTTTTTCTTTAAACGTCTTTGCCATATGTAGTACTATTTTTTTTTAATTCATTCCCGCCCTAAGTCCGGAAGCAATTACTATGAGTCTTTCCCGACCGAGGGCGGGAATCACAGCCCTGAATCTCTCTGTGGTGGGAATCATCGCTTCCGCCGACCCGGTACTCAGATCAAACATACCCTACTTTCCGAGTATGAGATATGAAAATGAAATTCCATACAACATTATAACCCGGCTAAAGCCAAGGGACAAGCTTTAGGTGAGGTTTATATCGGGCTTTGTCGAGCATGTGGTGTGAAAAATATATTTCTTAACCCTAATATCTCGGGTTGTCTCGAGTTTTCAGATCTTACACACATACATTCATACATACGCTCATGCCTTTTTCCCGAAGGGGTAGGCAGAGACAATAGACCGCCACTTTCTACGATCCTGGCACACCTCAGATTTTCCGTTAAGCAAAATAATAAACAATAATTCGCAAACAATATTTTTATAATTATTTAATTTGCACTATAACTTTAGGTATTTTCAACTCGATACCATTTGTAGTTGCTGAGATCACAATAACGGTTTTTTGAAGTTTGTTACAAAACTCTAGAATGATCTTATAGGTAGGTACTTAGGTATTAAGGCTACGACGCTTGTTGGTGTTAACAGGTGGTAATTATTTCCAAGGTGCTTGTAATGACGATATGATATAGACAGTAAGTATAATTGCCAAATATCTTGTAGATTATCAAAGATACTTATTATATATATATATATATATATATATATATATATATTTAAAGATTAAAAAAACCGACTTCATCGAATAATAAGTACTTACTTACTAAAACAAACAGTCGAATTGAGAACCTCTTCCTTTTTTGAAGTCGGTTAAAAAAAGAATCATCTAAACCGGTTGGCGTGATATTGACTTATTCGTCCATTTCTCGCACACATACTTAAAGCAAATTTAAGACTTATATGGTTTTCTCATGGATGCCATTGTGTCAGAACTGGACCAAATTAAAATGGGACCACACGGGAGGCACCAACTTTTAAATAAAAAAAGAATCATCAAAATCAGTTCACTCAGTCGAAAGTTCTGAGGTAACAAACATAAAAAAACACAGTCGAATTGATAACCTCCTCCTTTTTTGAAGTCGGTGAAAAGAGGTAGATTGTCTTACTAGAGCGAGGAAACCGAGGCCGACAAATGTAGATAATTGGTAAATTAGACCAATTATCCACATTTAGTCGCATTGTAGCAGCGAATTTTTGCATTTTACACCTACCTAGTTGTATTTCAAGCGCAACTCTTGACAAATAGTTGTCTCTTTCTTTATCGTTCGTTCCGTATCGTCTTTCGCAGTCATTGTTGTATTCTATAAATACGCTAATAGAGGGAGAGCCGGCGACGATCAGACCTTCGTCATTAAAGTAAAGCCTCAGTTAGTCTGTGTTACCACAGTGTTACTGTGTAGGTCCCTACTACAGGTGAAGTCGATCCCCGACTATGAAGTTTGGATACCGGTGGCTTTGGAAGTTACCAGGCAGCAAAGGTGCACCTCAAATTCGTTTAATTGTAAAGCCCAGTTTTTATTTATGTTTTATTTGGACTAATATTAGAAAACACGTCGTCCATTGTCAGACACAGTACAGTGGAAACCCCTTGTCTAACACCCTTAAATCATGGTGATTTAAGGTTAGGTATACTTTCTGGTCATGGTTATAGTTTGATTGAACTCCTAAAAATCAGTTCCGCCGCACTACGCAAGACATTTTTTTTTCATTTGTTTTTAGAAGATGTCATTGAAATAATACTTTTTACATTATGCGATAAAGGGGCTACAATATTATATTTTTTATTTAGTCCAATTCGTCACAGTGTACTCCTACTGAGCGACGTAATTCAGAAAAAAAATCTTTTTAAAATTTTGGCTGTTTGTAAGTTACACCGTAATTTTCTATGAACTGCGGGTCTAAAAAGGCTGTTTCGGGTGAATCATAATAGAATTCTATTTCGATTCATATTCGAAATTTTCACCAAATACGAATCTGCTAATGAATTGAATAGTCAGTGAATCACTAAATTATGGGACCATTTTACGAAATTTAGAGGAATTGCTTAGGATTTGCTAGGAATTCAGAAAAGCAGAATTGCTCAGAGGAATTGCTCAAAGTGGCCATTTTAGACCCACTGATAAAAAAATTATACCAGAAATGAATTCCTCGTCCTTGAATTATATGAAAACGACATCAAACTCGGCCTAGTAGTTTAAAACTTCTACCTATTTATGAATTCGATTGTTGTAAGTAGGTACCTATTAAGCATGACGTAATAATTTTCAGTAAATCAATTTAAAACGAATAATTACTCTGAAACATTTGCTTCTCTTTTATTTCATAGCATCTGTTCAAACATGGTATATCATTGTTATCTGATTTATAAGGGGGAAAATATTTTAAGCAAATTTAGAGCCAAACAGTAGGTTCGTTACAATATGTAATAATAATATGCATAATTATCATTGTTGATACGTATGGACGTTTTTTAAATGTAAGTTTTAACTTGAAGAAGAGTAGGTACGTAAATGCAGGTATTACTGTCTTAATAAGTAAGTACCTAAACATTGGGTTCGATTCTGCTTTACAGAGACTAAACCTATTTTTATTTACTCCTGTCATTTTCTTTCTCCTAGAAAAGAACAAAAAATATTTAGTCCTGTCAAATTAAAATTAGTAGGTACCTAACGTTAGTATACTAAATCTATGGGTACCTAATTAATATACAATATGTAACAGAATAAGCGCAATTCCTGAAATTAGTTTGTTCTGTATTGACTATCTACATAATCAATTTCAGCTATTTTTAATATGTGTTATTTTTTTCCGAAATTGAATTAGCATAGCTGAATTTAGTGCTACCTATGGAAACTGTACTAAGTATTATACTAACTGTATGAGGAAATGCGCTTATTCTGTTACGAGTTGTACATAATTATCTACCTATCCCTTGGTCACACCATAACTTGAGAAGATAAAATTAGCCGATTTTAATGATTATTCTCTTTGTAAGTTTCAATGGGTCCCTGGATTGGTTTATATTCACAATTGAAGCCGATAGGTGGTGCTCATGTTCGTGGCAGGAGGTCCGCCCGGGCCGCTCACTAGTAAATAAATCTTAAATCTTACTCTTGACATACCTACCTACTAGCCCTTTCTAAATAATCTATTCAATTCAGACATGAATATTATTTTATTACAGTGTTGCCTAGCTTAGGTACAAATATTGTACCTAGGATCTTTTTTGTTCATTTATCTAAGACACCAAAAATAAGTGCAATTCTAACATCTTAGGTAGGTACTTATTTTATTTTGGAATTCCTATTGCATCGCCTTCAGCTATCGAAGGAAAACCCAAATCTATTTCGCGGTACCTATACTCGTATCTACAACAATGTGGAAAACTACCTAACTCTCAGTTTCCTCGTAATGTTTTCCTTGATTGTCAAGCTTGCTGTTCACGTCATGAAACGTCAATTGAGGATGAAATGAATACTTAGGTGCAAGTGCCTTTAAGATAAGGAAACACAACAAAGACCTTGTAGGGACTGCAGTTCAACAGGATATGGCTGTAAAGAGATAAAAACCATTATTCTATTAGTAGAGCAAGCACGTGATGGACACTGGACAGGTTCATATAATAAATCTGAAACGTAATTGTGTTTCGAGAACGAGAAGTGTATGAGTACCAGTAGGAATAGTAATCGCGTGGTAAAACATAAGTGACCGTAATACCATATAACCTACCTACCCAAGGACTGACTATTTAATGTGGCTATCAACAACCCGCCGGAAAACCATTAGGTACATGGCGATGGGAATCTTCTGATTGCCTCGCATCAAAGGAGAGACGAGATTTTACAGAAATCTTAAAACAACTGACTGTTGGTGCTTACGTGCTTGGTTGAGATGGAAGATGGCTGCCGGCAGCCAGCCAGCGACGACGCATCGTCGTCGTCCGCTCCCTTGTTGGCACGCGTCCCTCGCATATTTGCCCATTCAAGTTTGGATGAATTCTATCCGCGTCTAAATCCGACATTCTTTACTTGCCAACAATTTATACGTATCTACAATATAGCTTTCCATTTTCCAATACACGTACAGAAATACTCAGCTAAGTAGGTACTTACCTATGATTCCAGTAGCTGAACTTCCAAAGGTGAAAAATATTATATGGTATTCCGTGACGTCACAGTCTCTTATTTATTATCGTTACCAGCAGTTATGCATTGACCGGGATCTACTCATAGACTATTAATAGGTCTATGGATCTACTCGATAGTGTTGAAATGAATTTGGCCAATTCTCCGACGACTTAGGGGTTAGGTAGGTACTGCAAGCACGATAAAAACCGAATAAGGCGATTGAGCTCGTGTAACTAAAAAGTATTAAGTAGGTACCTACCTGTCTATTTCCTATGGCAAATAAAAAAACTATTTTTGTTTTTTGTCAGTGTAGCTGAAATAAAGACTCGAATTTTAATATTATAATTAACCTGTTAGTGACATTATTTAATTTTTTTTTGGCTTTTGAAGCTAATGCTTTATAATCAAATTTAGTTATATGCGATTCTATATTATGTATATTCCTAAAAAGAAACTTGTACTTTATTGCGTAGGTACCTATTGAAAATACCTATGGATATTCCTTCCGACAATTACTTGGCCGATAATTATTTAGTACCTAAGTATTACTAGATAATGAAATGTTAAAATTTATTTAATAAAAGCGCTCTTACTCCTGCTATACATGTACCAGTGTGTTTGTAGCGATCACACTTGCACTGGTTAACCAAAGTTGGTCGTGGTCTGTCAGTGAATTTGTGACCGCCTAGTGGCATGATATCTCGAGCGCCTCCGTGTTTCAGAAGGCACGTTAAGCCGTTGGTACCGGTTTTCGTTGTGTTTACGCACAATGAAGTCGTTAAGGCATGTCAGATAGCTTGGGTGGCATGACCGATTCTGACAGTTAGGTGACCAGTGGGTGACCACTTGCCTAACACCATCTCCCAATCTGCGGTGGGCTTGCTTGGGTGGGAGATTATGGCCCATACTTCCTCAGGTGTGTAGAAAGACCCTTCGCTCAGCAGTGGGCTGTTACGGGTTGATGATGATAAAAATTTATTCTAAGTATACCTGGTTTAGGCGCAGAACGTCCCATTCGCAAAACGTCCCACCGAAAAAAAATGCCCCATTCGCGAAACATCCTATTCGCAAAACGTCCCATTCGCAGAATGTCCCATTCGCAAAAAGTCCTATTCGCATATCGTCCCATTCGCAAAAAGTCCTATTCGCATATCGTCCCATTCGCAAAAAGTCCTATTCGCATATCGTCCCATTCGCAAAAGGTCCCATTCGCATAAAGTCCCGTTCGCATAAAGTCCTATTCGCACATTGTCCCATTACGCACGATACCTGTAGAAGAAATAAAATGTTAGTCTTAATTATTACAAAAAGTAGTTTTTTTTATAATAATAAACAATAAAATCAGATTCCTTTAAATTCTAACAGGTAATTTTAAGCGCGCGCCTAGTTGATGAAAATACTTGAGTAGGTAGAAGGGTCACCATTTAAGGTACTTTTTATCGCAGGAAAATGTCTTATTTCCACAAGAAAATGAAAGAAAGAAATACGTACTACTCCGAAACGATGACGATAGGGCTATATTTTATTCCCATATTTCAACGGGAAGGGGAACTGTATGCGGGTTCAACGGCGGGGCGATGCTAGTTATATACCCTACTATAGCTAATATTGTGTTTGTATGTAGGGAATAATTTTTGAAACTATTAAACCGATTTTTAGCATTGTCCACGACTAATTTAGGCTAGGTATCTATACCTATTTTATATTTATAAGCCGAACGCGCCATAACCGTCGCTCTAGTTTTTGACAAATTCGTCTCTGTGCAACGATAGAACCGTCAACCTCTGGACTCTGGGGCTCTTTCAAGAGACTGAGGAAAGCGTGGAAATTTTCCACTGCGGTCGCCGCAGACCGGTCGTCCGCGCCAACCGGTCTACCTGTGCAGACTTGCATACATACATTTTCTATGCGCAAGTAGGTAGGTACTTAAGAGGACGTTTGCCATTTATTTTAATTATAATTGTCTACGTGATATACGCCCTACACTAAATTATTAGGAAAATTGACGTAAGTACATTTTTGTTAATCGGGTTTGTAAAAGCTTTACGATTTTAATAATACTAGAAAAATATTTATTTTTATAATTAAACGTATTTTTATTTTCAAGAATTTCTGTTTAAATAATTGTATCTGCTGATATCATGGTATCATATTATAAACTATCTGAGCGTTCACTGTGCACTGTGTTACGCCGGAGGCTAGATTTCCTCCGAGTAAAAAATTAAACAAGGATTTCACAGTATTAAGACAAAGTCTTTTTCTTTTTGTAGTCTGCTACTTGGCATCTGTACCTGAGCAACAAGAGAAAATAAATAATGAAGAAAAGGAACCTAAATAACACTTGTTCCTGGGTAGTATTATACCTATTGTCGAACATCAATGAATTTTTTTCTAATTTACTTATTTTTATATTAATTTGGTGGGTATGGCTCTTGGCAACGGATTTAGAGTGAATGCGTCAACATATGGACAGATAAGTTAGTGTCGCCGAAGATGGCCCGGCTCCTAGGATAGCCCACTTTAAAAAAAATACAGTTATGATTATTCGAAACATTTGAAGTTTCGCGAGTATATGCTACTAGTACCATAGACAATAGTGCAAGTGTGTTACACTACCGGCGCGGCGTGTCCCTATTTTGAAGACAGATGACAGTTTGCTTGGTCAAGTCAAGACGATACGCGTTTTATAACCTTCATTAATCTAAATCCTTTTGAAAATATACAATTTTAAAGCAAATCTCTTTGCTCTAAATTGTGAAATTCCTATTTTATATATTTATCAGCGAATTACAGGTGAGTGTTATTATTTTATTATTTTTTTTGTATTTTTACGAAATTATACTTAACCCGGATGTAATTTCCTATCATGGCCCATACTATAATTCCCGAACATAGCCCGGGCCTTTCTAGGATTATTGAAATGTAGTGTTAGTATATTTTTGTGTTTGTATGTTTGCTTTTTTTTACGTTTGTCTGCTCATGTTTCGGAAACAATGTTGGATTGCAATAAATCTAGTGTAAAATAAATATAGTCTAACTTGAAAATAGTGCAAGTTTCAACAAAATCGGTTTAGTGGTTGTTGAGATTGAATAAGCATTTATTAAATTTGAAGTATTTTTTTTTTGTTAGGAGTGTAGACAATCAATTAAAGACAGTAGCGTCTAATTTTTTTAAACTAATAAGTATATTTTAATTAATCTCAAAGTTAATTTTCAGTATTCCTAAGATAGCCCGCCTATGAATGATATTTTAGAAAAAAAAACTAATTTATTTTTATTTTTGATAAGTTAGTACTTTCAAAGTTGATCTCAAAGTTAAATTTAATGTTTTTTTGTAGTTTGTTTTTATTTTATAGTTGATTTTTATTTTGATAGATTTAAGATAGCCCACATTTAAATTGTTGGTAGATTTTTTGCCTTTTATGAATAATGATATGAGAAGGATGTGTTTTTATTTGGATGTTTTATGTTGAAGGCGTTTCATTGTTTATAATGCATATATTTTCAGTAATATTTTTCGTGCCATCTTCAGCGACCAGCTTTCCAAGATAGCCCAATACCAAGTTTTTAAAAAGTGTTTACATTTGTGTTAAAATGCCAAAAGCTGTACTACTTTTATAGACATCTTGTTTCTCAAATAAATATAGTACAACTTCCATTATGTTTTTTCTTTACTTTACTTATCTATAAGATTTTACGAGGTTTTGAAATTAAGTGGGCCTTCATTGGCGCCTGTACCTTAGAACAAAAAGAAAATCTGAAATTCGAAATATTAATTAAAATTCAAGAACCACTTTATTCATATCTCTATTAGAGAGGTCAGTAAAGAAGGTGGTAGCATTGACAACGTTATCTACTACAGTAGGTACCTACTAAGTAATTAGCGGTCTGGCAAACGTTAGGTAGGTACTTTTACCTACAAGCTAAAGTGTATAATATTTTAAATAGTCTATTCGTCTCAATTTGTATAGGAAGATTCTTTATTATATACTAGCGACCCGCCCCGGCTTCGCACGCACGGGTGCAATGCTGATAGGTACTAAAACCTTCCTCTTTAATCACTCTATCTATTAAAAAACTGTATCTACTTTTAAAGATCTAAGCATACATAGGGACAGACAGACAGCGGGAAGGGACTTTACTGATTTATACTATATGTATGATAATGAGTGGATTACATTACATTGGGAGGTCATAATATGATATACAAGTTTCTGTGAGTAAAAGTTCCATTCGATGTCAAACAACTCCCTAGTCAATCATGAACTTTGATTTTTGTACAGCCGCAAACTATACAGAGGTCAAGTAACATTCACTCCTGCTTGGGTACAGGCATCGCTAACCAGACCTTGATTTGTGTAGGTACCTTTCTTACCCATATACCTACTCCCAATTCTTTACAGATCAGTAGAATCTAATGCTAAAATTAAATGTCATGATTAAAGCAAAAAGGGGAAGATACGGTATGTTCTTACTTCGCGAATTTGTCAACTGGCACAGTCACAACTACACGCAAACATATTATATCCTCACAACTACACCCCACTGTCGTGTGCACATGCAATCGACAGCTAGCAGTGGGATAGAAAGACGTACTCAGGCGCGAGCGCGCAAACGAAATAGCGAAAATCACCGGCCTCCCCATAGATTTTGATTTTTTTCATGGCGGAGCACGTTTCTCGTAGTTTTTATCTCGATCACTCAGAAATGTCCGAACGAGTATTTTCTAACAAGAATCTTCTTGATATTTCTACTGTTTGGTGTAGGTCAGGGTTTCCCAAAGTGGGCGATAACGCCCCCTTGTGGGCGCTGCAGGAATAAAGGGGGGTGGTAAGAGACCCAGAAAAAATGGGGGCGTTGTGTAGACGCTTGCGGGGTGATTTGTAATTTCATTTAGCTAGGAGGCCTCTTAGACACCGACTGTCAAAACTGGCCACTTAAGGCAAAAATCCAAAGTTTGGTTACTTCTATAATAATAATTATATGATCTCTCGCCTTTTATCCCCGAGGGGGTAGGCAGAGGTATTCCATTACTGGATATACCCACATTTCACGAGATATATTGGACTCCTAAACGTGATAGGTGGTGAGCCCATCGCCGGACCGGGTCTGTTTACACATTGTTTACTTCTTCGGTAATAAAATACACAACATACATCTCAAAAAATTGCAAATTCCTGTCGCTAGTATTCTTAAAGAGATTTTTTTCAGAAATGTCTTGTATTCACCAAGATTAATAAAAATCATCGGTGTCGCTAGGGCGCACTCTTCATTTGGAGTTATAGTGGTTTTTAACTAGGTGAAAAAATGGGGGCGCTAAAAATAATTTATTCTCAAAGTGGGCAGTAGACAAAATAAGTTTGGGAACCCCTGGTGTAGGTACAACTTACGCGTTAAACGTCATTCCACGTGTCTTGTTTTTGCGTCTTGATTGATTTGTGCATGGAATAATTAATGTACAGGAAAGTATTTTTAACGATCTTTTTCACAAAAAAAAATTACACCTCACAATTATTATTAAGTCACTAATGTTGGAGACTGAACGTAGCAGGTCCATTGGACTCATTTTTGTAGGATCGCGCGCAGTACCTACGCGGGTACCGTATCTTCCTATAACCAGTCGTAAATCACCAACATTATTTACTCTCAAGGATTGCAGGCTGATTGACTAAACAACTTTGCAAAGCTAATGCGTTATTGCATAAACGGATAATGAGGTCTATTAAAGTAGATACACATTAGCTTAGTATGTACTCTATATATGTATATATATGTACTCTTATACGGGCTAGGTTATTACAATCAGGATCGATTAGTAGGTACCTATAGTTTTACTTAATAAATTCGAGTTCCAATTTGACTATGTATTTATCGCATTGCCTGGTCTGGTCATTATGAAAAATCTGAAGTCATCCTTATGAAGATTGAAAAATAAAATATTATTATTAAATAAGTAGATACCTTAATTAATTAATTTAATTACTAGTGTACAGAGGTAGTACATATTTATGACAACAATAAGCGAGTTTTAACGTCGAGTTCCTAACTAACTTAAAGTTTTAATTAAATTATTGCTAATGCAGTTAGAAAATAGTCGTAACAAGTCGTAAAAACCTTGATAAGTTTGTGCCACTCGCCGGTTAGTGTTTATGGAACGGTCAAGGCAATCTACGGCTCAGCCCGCAACGTTGTCGGCGTCGCTGTCGACTCACTCAATATAACCGACCTTTTATTTGAACTAAGTAGTACCTACACCTAGTAACTGTGTGTCTTTGCTGTAGATTTTGTTTACAACTGAATTCCCCGCTTTGAAAGACATGTTGTTATAGGTATTATTATTGTAATAAAATTGTATTTAGGGCTGATTTTTTAATCGTCAGGTAAATCTTATATGGAGAATATATTCATGCTGTCACTGACTGACACAAAAGAAAGGAAAAGTGACAGGTGATGTTTATTCTTTATATAACTTTTAACTGACTATTGAACAATCAGCCCATAGACTAAATTAGGTTTTGTTGAAAATCTTGTCCTTCGTTTAAATAACGAAAATTCTAAAACAGTTACGGGTGATCAAAGTTTTGTACTTATCTAAATAAGTATATTACATGTTATGTAGGTAATTAGAAATATGACTTATTATATCTCTAATAACCTATACATAATAATATCTACAATTTTGTTATTTAATAGATTTTTTAAGAAATCCCCAATAATCTTTTGTTATGAGATTCAAAAAGAGAATTTTAATAGAACATTATTCAGTAGTACCTATTAGGTATTCATAGAAAAGGTACGGTGCACTTGTGTGAGCGTGTCCTATTCGTATTTCCACGGCCTTGTTATTTTGTTCATTAGACCAGCGAGCGGTTGCCTCGAATGCGGAACAAAAGTGGTTATCCTTTAATTTATAGAGACCAATGACTTAAGACTGCACCAGTCTGTAAGCCATTGGTCAACATTACGCTACGTCTATACTGACTCATTTGCCCCACTACTGCGGTGTAAAGGAAAGTCAATGTTTAATACTTATTTGACATTGTAATTTTATATGTACGCATTTGAACGAGTATACTGGGAGAGATACTAATAGTCTGGGTGTATAAATACTCGTAAAGGACTTGTGTTCCAGAGCGTCTCCTTTATTGAACCAATTCCATTTTAATAAAGATAACATTGTTTCGTACTTGTCATTTCAAATGCCGTAAAATCAATATAGGAGTAAGATTTATACTTACTTACTTAATAAAATATTATCAATGTAAGGGACAAAAATAGAAAAGCTATGGAGGTTGGTGCTTTTGACCACCTTTTTTTTTTTTACGTGGGGAAATCCTCATAGGATACCACATCACCCAGGGGGGGAGTGATGTGGTTATGCCAGACTTTTACTGGCTAAAACCCCACGTTCCATCTCGCCGCTTTAGCAACTTGGTTGCACAGATAGAAAAGATTACTCAGACCAAGAGTCAAAAATCTCTTGGAATAATTGCTCCAAGCAAGTAATATATATCTTGGTATAAAATACTTTACTTGAGTTAAATGGGTTCCAAATATTGCCTCAAAAATTATATTTATTTAGTTTGATTGCGAGAAATTTTTGTTTGAAGAAACACCGTTTTGATGTAAGAGTTACTTATTCCAACCAAAAGTTTCCCATTCTTAGCGTTGAAGTGAAAACTCTTGGCAATTCTTATTTAACCCAAGATTGTTACCATTTGCGTTAAATATCGCCATTTTCCATTCAAGAACTATCAAAAGTCTTCCTTTAAAAACGCACGCCACTTTGAACGAAAACAGAGCTTTTAGAATAAGATTCACTCTTTCTTCATTCAAGAGTTTTTAAATCTTGAAACCAGTACTGGGGCCAAGAACGTTTCATTCTTGTCTCAAATATTTTTGTTAGGTATTTCATTCAAAATTCATTCTTCGACCAAAATCTAGAACCAAAATTCTTACTCGCACCAAGAGCGTAAGCTTTCTTAGCACAAGAACTAGACATTCTTAACTCAAAACTTTTTTAGTATTTATTGTTTCGATTAAAATTTCTTTTTTTTTCTTTCTTCGACCAAGAAAGTTTCACTCTTGGACGGAAAAATTTGTAGGTGACTAATATTAGTGCCTTTTTGGTGTTGCTACTATATAAATTTTCCCTGGATCTATGGTAAATTGGACGACCGTCGAAATTGGGCTCATTTGATTCGTCTCGATGAGAAATTTAGACCTGGGTGATTCCAAGGGTCTGACACCGGAGCTGGAAGGTGGACATGGGAACTATAAGATGAAACCACCCAACTACGTTGAACTTGGGCTCATTTGATTCGTATCGATGAGAAATTCCGACTTGGAACATAGTGATTTCAAGGGTCTGATGATGGAACCAGAAGGTGGCCATGGGCACTCTAAGATGGAACCACCCAACAACGTCGAACTTGCTCTCGTACGATTCATCTCGGAGAGAAATTTAGACCTGGGTGATTCCAAAGGTCTGATGATGGAGCCGGAAGGTGGCCACGGGAACTCGAAAATGGAACCACCCAATCACGTTGACTGGTGCTCATTTGATTAGTATCGGTAAGAAATTCCGACCGGAAACTTGGTGATTTAGAGGGTCTGATGATGGAGCCCGAAGGTGGCTATGGGAGTTCCATCTTCGAGTTCCCATGACCACCTTCCGGCTCCATCATCAGACCCTTGAAATCACCCAGGTCGGAATTTCTCATGGAGACCAATCAAATTTCAATTACTTGACTGGTTATCGGTCAGTTAGGTACGATAGTCAGTTAGTACTCAGTTAGGTACGATAACTAGTGAAGCTAAAAAATCATAGCCACATTACATACTTCGGCATTTTCGGTCTCGCGTATATCGGACTGCCGTACATTCGGTCAAACGTACGTCGGTCTTTTGACATTCGATATTTCGTACTTCGGTCAACCTTAGCTGAGTCGATGAGCCCAAATTCGACGTAGTTGGGTGGTTTCATCTTAGGGTTCCCATGGCCAAGTTCCGGCTCCATCATTAGATGACCCTTGGAATCTACCAGGTCAGAATTTCTGATTGAGGCGAATCGAATGGGCCCAAATTCGATGTAGTAGGTTCAATAGTAAACATAGGTAGGTATACTAGGGAAAAGTTAATAGGTGACTTGACAGCTCTGCAAAATACATATCATAGACAAAAAGATGTAAATTGTATGTATTTGACAGAGCTGTCAAGTCATTAACTTTTCCTTATTATAGTATTATTTGTTATGAAGATGTATAAGTATCTTAGTGAAGATACTCTATGGTCTTATTATTGTCTATGGTGTTGCTATGATAGATTTTGTCAAAAACAATATATCGATTCTATCCATTTAATACAAATGTTTATTTTATTTTTCAACACAAGTCCTAAACTTAATATTTGTTTATGCGAGTTCATACTTATTATGCGTATTCATGTTTATGCGCATTTATTTAAACGAATTTAAAAAATGGGAAAATGTTAATTAGTTTGGCGGAATCTGAACAATCATATCTGGCCACCCCGATTTGTCACTGGCAAGTTGGCAACTGGCAATTCAAATTTTACGAGTGCACGTCTATTTCTTGTGTCGTAACGGAAAAACCAGCAAACAGCAAATTTTTGTGAAAATTAACTCCTGAAGTCCTGGACATAACTGTTACTGCTTTGAGCCTGAAGTGAAAGCAATGGAATCTGCAGAGGAGGCCACGCTATCCTTACTTTCCTCTTTAGTTTAGGCAATAAAGGTTAATTCCTAACATTAATTCCTCAGTCGATGAAACTTAGTATATTATGAGATACTTGCATTAAAAAATCCAAAAAAGAAACCTAACCGAAGTTGAATTCAGCGGACACTGAAGAAATACAAGGTAAGTTCTCTTCTCCGTGATAGTTAAGCAGTTGAATATGTGTAAAGTAATTAAATTATCATTGCCTATCACCACTACAAAATATAAATTGAAGGCGCATGTCTGTTGTTATCTGTTATCTGCTAACTCCTCCTAAACCACTGAGACTTCAATGTGGTTTTCACTGTTAGCTAGGAAATGTTATTAGGACCGGGATAAACCCACCGTGTTTGGGTTCATTTAATTCATCTTGACCAGCACTTTATACTGTGGGTGTCATGATGGAGCTAGGAGTTGCCATAGCATAAGTAGTTGATAATGTTTTTTTTTAAGTTTTTATGAGTACCTATTAGTCTCTTAGGTTATTATTGAGAAGTAATTAAACGGGCAGCAATTATAAAATTTGGTTAGCCACAAAAAATAAGCATTTAAATCATTTGGTCGGTATACAAAGATTTTGTTCGCAAATAAAAAAATCAGGCAGCAACCCTTGTTCGGCAAATAATTTTGATAATGGTCAAAAATTAAATCGGAAATAGGCAGCTTACAATAACATGGGTTTGCATAATAAACATTCAGTCTGCAAAATAGTTACTTGGTCCGCAAAATAACTACTTGGTCAGCAAGATTTCATGATTGAACAGCAGAGAAAACATGTCGTAAAAAATTGTACTATAACTACTACTACTACTACATTATTACCACTACCGCTACCACCACCACTACCACCACCACCACAACACCACCGACCAGCCACTACCACCACCACTACCACTAATATTTTTGTGTGTTTAAATTAATGCAAGTACTCTTTTATTTTAGGAACATCTGATGATGCATTAAGGCTTATGCAAAATGATGAGCCGTGGGACGAGCTCTTAGAGAAGTGGGAAAACACATATGTAGAGCGACAGAATTCTAAAACCTTGACGGTGTATGAGTACATAGAAAAGTTTCCAATACTCAAAAGCTCCAAAGCTCAAACGCTGGTAAGTAACCACGATGTAGCATCCTTGAGAAATCTGTGACCAAGTGTCCTGTTTTTTATACTTAGTATTTTTCTGATAAATTATGACAGATTAACGTAACACATGTTTTGTTATTTCAGATATCCTGGGACTTTGAACAAAAGTACAAGAATGTAGATAGTGACTTATTAATATACTTTTGATTATTCCTAACAAAATTCAGAGTCAACTTGGTCCGAGCCTTGCCATGTGTATGCTTGGATGCGGAGATTTTTTTAAATTTTTTAACCCATAGGTACCCTTCGCCTGCATCCGGGCGTCGCATGGGATAAGTCTCGGACTACGTTGACTCAGAATTTTGTAACGAAATTTTTACCGAAATATTATATGTATGTGCAAAAAAATTTAAGTATGTCGCTTACTCGACGGACTATTCATATTTTCGATATTTTACCGACGATCGAAATACTACATACATCCGTATTTCAGTAGGTATAATCAGTGAAATCGACAGTAGTTTGTTTACTTTAAATGCACAGTAGTTTGTTTACTTTACAAATGAATAAAATTGAATATAAAATAACTTGCATACAGCTTTTTCAATTAATAATTAAGTACCTTCCTTTAATATAGGTAATAGTTTTAGGACTTAATTTATGAAAGATTCTGATTGTATAGATATTGATTATGCTTTGCTTTTCCATATTTTATTGTTACCTATTGGGACGTTTTTTTTTCTTTCCTATTTCCTATATTTTGTGACGGTTGTTCAGTTTTGCTATATGACTCAATTCAATACCTATGGTTTTCGTTTGTAATTGTACCCGATGTTGATTTGGTTGTTCTTAGTATATAACCAAGAACGACCAAAACAAAATCGTGTACTTTTTCTCCTAAATTAATAATTGCACTCTTTTCGACCAAACTTTAATAAAGTTTAATATAATTAACAGAATCTTTCATATCAAGTAATAGGCTCTTTTCACCCAAACTAACATAAAGTTTAATTGAAGTATCAGAAACTTTCATATTGAACAATAGGTTCTTTTCGCCCAAATTAATAGATATAATGTTTAATTGAAATATACGAATCTTTTATATAAAGCATTCGTCTCTTTCATTCTAAAGATTCACAATTTTAGGATAAATATTTATCGTATTTCCTGGAAGCAATGCGCAACCTCACGACAAAGCAGAAATATATTTAGTTTAAAAGCGCAGTTGTTAGTGTCAAGCATATTAAATAGTCACGTCAAATTTTTTAAATCTTAAACTAAGCTTTAAACCTTAAGGCAAGACACACCAATTATTAAATAAAGAGTTGATAACTCTTCATTCAAGCATTTCTCGTTCTTGATTTGTTGTTTGAAATGAAGAACGACACAAATTAAATCTAAAAATTTTATTTATTCGGTCCAAGAGCGTAAAAATTTTAGATAAAAGTTTCATGCGCTTTTGTAGCGAGTATTTTATTGTTTGATTTAAATAATAAACTCTGAAATCTTTTCACTCTTGATCCAAGAGATTTACGACTTTCCTCATATACGAATATGAAAAACTCTTGGATCAAGTAATATTACTTGACTGAAGAAATCTTTTCTATCTGTGTGCGTTATCGCTTGCGCACCATGCCGCAACCAGGTCAGCGACTGTCCGCTACTGCAGACCCTCCATGAAGTGGTGCTTTGCGCACCCTTCCTCTCCGCTGAGGCGCTCTGGAATGGAAACAGGGGCTCTCGGCCTGGGGCCTATAAAAGCAAGCGATGAACCCCCGATCCACCGCCCGCAGGCCCCGCCTCGACACTAGTCTCGCTGACTAGTCCCTCACAGTGGGGGGCGACATGCACAAACATTCGCTGCGCATGCCGCCCCTCGCTTTTGACCACCTGCCCTGATGCATTCTGTCTGTCTCTACTTAACCAACCCATCCATTATTTCCATCCAAAGTCACTGCAATACTGCAACCTGAGTAGGTAGTTGCGTAGAAGATTATGTAAATGAAATTAAATATCGAGCAGAAGTTTGTTTAAGCAACCCAAATTATTTATTTTTTCTAAAGAAGCCTCACAGTATACCACATAATATAATAGAATCAACTACCTAGATCAAATCAATAAAATATTATGACTTTTGTAAACTCTGCTCGAGTTATTTCGTGAGTAGGTAACTACCTACCTACTCGTAAATTATGAATCCTATTTTGATGGTCAATCGGAACAAAAAAAAAAAAGGTGTTTAGCACAGTGTGTCTCGCGCTTTGCATTAGGTTTATTCTTAGATTGTACCAAATCTTGTAAACTTTATTTAATTTCCAATTTAATAAAATTTGAAACACATTCTGTAATAATTTATACCGAACGTAACGAACGAAAGTAGTTTCCGCTTCTGCTAATTATGTTACCTACTGAATGTATAGCTACTAGCTAACATAATATTCGAATTAAAAGAACCACATAACTACCTACTTACAACCGATAAACTGATGTTGACAAATTCAATTACTTACTTATTAAATTAGTAAACAGAGAGAGTGACGTTCTGTTTTATAATAAATAAGTAAGTAGTGATGTGGTAAGTCGACCCGATTAACATATTAACGTGGAAGTTTTTAACACACCTCATAATACAAGGCAATCTAGGTACACTAATATTATTAAGAGGAGAGATTTGTATTTTTGTATATTTGTAACGAATAAACTCAAAAACTACTGACATTTAAAAAATCTTTCACCAATGGAAAGCAAATATTAAATTAGTAAATATTAGCACTAAACAAAATGCCGGCTGCCCGCTTAGACACAACACAACCGAACAAACTTCACATTGTTTGCATTCTTTTTCATTATCTAAATGCTTCGCGCCAGAACTAAATTTGACTTCAGCACGGTTTTAAAATTTTGACACTGTTTTAATAATTCGAGGACAACATTTGCACTTATATATATTATTATCTTAATTAAAATTCTATTGTTAAAATACAATAGTGGCGTATAAAGATGCTTACTGTTTTTGTTAATATATTTGGATATTTTTTATTCAATTATCAACATCAACAAAATTAATATTTATAAAAAGATTTGTAATTCTGGAAAAGGACGTCCCATGGGACTTTGTTTTGAGACGTTCGAGGTTCATTTATTCGAATATTCCATTATTCTATTACTGAATAAACTGTGGCGTGCCAAGAATACCTAATACTATGTTGGTATTGATACAAAAACTGAGAAATTTTAAAATTTATTAGGTAGGGGAACCTGGGGATGGTCGATCCCTAGGGGACACTTGGTAATCCTTGATTTCAAGTTTTACTAACGTGATACATTTTTCAACTTGGCAACACTGATTCCTTCATTCCTTACTTCACTTTGTATCATTGCACACTTTGACAAATGTCAGTGGTTTTCAAATGGCATACGTTGAAATATTTGCGTGGTGTGACATTTAATTTTCGGTAAGGTTTAGCTGGATTTTTTTAATATAGAACTGACATAATTTTGTATATATGTTTTTTTATGAAACTATGCCGCTAAAATATAAGACCAAAGAAGGATAAAAAAAAGAAAACCAATAGATAAGGAAAAAATTTAAAATGCTGTAACTGCAGTATTATCTGGAAATACAATGAAAGGTACTTCAAAGAAATATGATGTCTCTCTAATGATGTTAAAAAAGGTATACAAGATTACAAAAAGTATCAGACGAAGAAATTAAATATGAACCGAACTACCAGCGATCACAAATATTTAGACAAAGAGTTGTCAGTATACTTAGAGATGTAATTTAGTTAGAAGTAAGTTATGTTATGTATGACCTTATACCAAAGAATGTTCGAACTTTGGATATTACAAAAAACATATTACACAATACTAATGATGTGTCTTTGAAGTACCTTTCATTGTATTTCCAGATAATACTGCAGTTACAGCATTTTTAATTTTTTCCTTATCTATTGGTTTTCTTTTTTTTATCCTTCTTTGGTCTTATATTTTAGCGGCATAGTTTCCTAAAAAAACATATATACAAAATTATGTCAGTTCTATATTAAAAAAATCCAGCTAAAACTTACCGAAAATTAAATGTCACACCACGCAAATATTTCAACGTATGCCATTTGAAAACCACTGACATTTGTCAAAGTGTGCAATGATACAAAGTGAAGTAAGGAATGAAGGAATCAGTGTTGCCAAGTTGAAAAATGTATCACGTTAGTAAAACTTGAAATCAAGGATTACCAAGTGTCCCCTAGGGATCGACCATCCCCAGGTTCCCCTACCTAATAAATTTTAAAATTTCTCAGTTTTTTGTATCAATACCAACATAGTATTAGGTATTCTTGGCACGCCACAGTTTATTCAGTAATAGAATAATGGAATATTCGAATAAATGAACCTCGAACGTCTCAAAACACAGTCCCATGGGACGTCCCTTTTCCAGAATTACAAATCTTTTTATAAATATTAATTTTGTTGATAATTGAATAAAAAATATTCAAATATATTAACAAAAACAGTAAGCATCTTTATACGCCACTATTGTATTTTAACAATAGAATTTTAATTAAGATAATAATATATAAGTGCAAATGTTGTCCTCGAATTATTAAAACAGTGTCAAAATTTTAAAACCGTGCTGAAGTCAAATTTAGTTCTGGCGCGAAGCATTTAGATAATGAAAAAGAATGCAAACAATGTGAAGTTTGTTCGGTTGTGTTGTGTCTAAGCGGGCAGCCGGCATTTTGTTTAGTGCTAATACTGCGCCCAGCTGGTGAACCACGCATCTCGGCCGTTAGTGAAAACAGTCCACTGGTAAGCCTTTTTTTTACTATTTTAAGAGTTTTAATAACAACTTGTTTAAAATAATGGATCATCTGGTATGTAACCACATCTATTTTGTGTATCTGCATGTTTTGAAATGATATTTTTTTATTAAGAATTTATACATATAAAAATGACAGTCCCCTCACCAACAGTCCCCTGTCATTTCATAGGACAGGGGACTGTTCATACCGCAGGGACTGTTGTCTTAGGTTTTCACCATAAAAAATATCGTCTTTTTCACAGGTATTATCTCAAAATGCCACAGAAAAAGAAGCCACCAAAAAACAAGCGAAGAAATACTGGAACTAAAACTTATAGCTGAACGTTTGAGAAATCAACGACTTTTAAATGACCCTCAAAAGAATAAGAATTGAATTTGTTCGTAAGGCGTTGTAAAATTAATGTTAACTACTTCAAAAGTATTATGTAATTAATTAGTAGTAGTAATGTTTCTTTGTATATTTATTAATATTTTTTTCGTAGAAATATTATTCACAAATATTTTATTTGCCAATCTGTTTCATTTCCCAACCCTTTTTTTTAATCATATTTTTTTTTCTGGAACTCATAAAATAAACCTTATGTAACCTATGTTCTATAAAACCATAAAAAATACTTACAATAACATTTTTTTGCTTTTGGAGACAACAAAAGTTGAGAAATAAAAAAAATCTGCAAAAAGGCACGATACTATAACTTTAATTATTATAAAGACTGACTTTAATATAATGCAATTTAGTCTCAAAAATACTGATAAACTACGAAGTTGATTTTTTTAAGTATTAGGCTTTAAAAAAGTTACTATAATAACTAAAATTTGTTTTATTTAAAAAAAATACATATTTTAAGAATAGCAAAGAAAAATAAAGACATTGATTACTTAAATAAAAATACTAATTGTTTTTGCCCATAAAACATTCCCCTGGATGGTTAACAACAGTCCTCCCCCTGTCTCGAATTTGCAAAAAATCGGCCATAACTCAAAAATCAAGTGGAAAATGTGTGGGCTTTTTTAAGATATACTGGATGATTTATTTTACCGTCTGGAAAAAAATATGACGTATAAGGTATCTAGAGCCGAAGTTATACACGAGATTAATTGTTAAATATAGTCATGTTTAATGCAATTTACAAAATCTAGAAAACTAAGTACGCACAGTAGGTACTACGCGCAGCTGGCAGTTGTAGGTAAATTGCGCATAAATGGAAGCTACGAGCCTGTTTCTTTTTAAAATACCATTTTAAATATCTCAGTGTGTATTATTTACTACAATTGAGTAATGTATATTAGCTTAAGCAAGAAAAATTTTTTTTGAAAAAAAACAAATTTAAGTAACATTGCCAAATGAATCTATTACACTTACCTATCACACCACATTTTTTCCAGACGGTAAAAAAAGTCACCCTGTATATTTTATTTACTATTGCCCTTCATTTTAAAAACAAACATTCTCAACATTTAATAAAATTACTTCAGGACAGTCTTGTATGGACGAGTTTTCAAATAGCAGAGAAACACCCATACATAGAATAGGGGGGCCCAGGGGACATGACGGCCCCGCAAAGACTTCCATTTGTTTTAAGTAGTGCAATAAAATTGTGTAGGTATTGTGAAATGAAGGCTAATTTACTCGACTTATTTTATTTCTAGTGACCCCCTCTAAAATTTCAGGCGGCGACAGCGCCTGTAGGAACTAGGTACCTACGTCGAATTATTTTTATTACTTAGGAACTTTTAAAATTTGAGAAATATGCAACATCTAGGTAGGAAACATTTGTTTTTTGTTCAATACGCTGTTAATATGTAGGTATGAGTGATCGAGCTAATGCTTCATGTGGTGTTTGTCATCACACTTACTAACTGTGTACCTATTGTATTGACTACACCAATAAATTAGGTATAAATACTTGCGATATTTCTTAAATAAGTACTTACATAGAAGTAACAGATAGGTAGGTACCTATCAATAATCCCTATCGTCTTGTTTTATTGATTGCTTTATCTTTCAACACTTAGGTACTTCACTGAATAGATGTCTTTGGAAAATCTTTAGATGCGATATTTACGACACTTTACTGTTATTTTCCATGGAACAAAGGACACGAGTACGCACGTGCTAGACATGCTACTGCCACAGAGGCAGCGTCGTAGCTAGGGGCCATTGCCAAGGGCGCAAATGAATACTAAGGGCGCAACCAGCCAATGGATTTATACTCCCATATTAATAAAAAATAAGTTACAGAAGCGTCTAATTAATCTAGCAATGTTGTCGATAGATTACAAAGTAGGTGGGTAGGTACCTAGTTAAGACATAATATTGATCAAATCATTTATAAAATGACAGCTAAGAATCTAGAAAAGATAAGTTATATGGACCGACCAAAGCGTCGTTTTCGGCCATTTGCGGCCTTACAATCATGAATCGCTCGTTCTAGTCGTTCTACACCAGTGTCGCTAACACCATCTAAAGGAGAGTGGCCATATTATTAAAAAATATAGTTTTTACAGGAAATGTAGCTCTATGCAGTTCAACTTAAAATGCAAAACTGTATCTGAATACAAAATTTCGTCAAAATCGTTAGATCTGTTTTCAAAATACGAAATATACCTACCTAAATACCTACATACACTTACATAAAAAGAAAGAAAGAAATAAATAATTTGTCGAACACTATTCAAACAAGGTTAGGTAGGTAGGTATAAAATCCCAAACTAGGCAGGGCTAACTAAAAGATAATGATATATGATATAATCTCACGCCTTTTTATCCCCGAGGGGGTAGGCAGAGGTATTCCATTACTGGATATACCCACATTTCACGAGATATATTGGACCCCTAAACGTGATAGGTGGTGAGCCTATCGCCGGACCGGGTCTGTTTACACATGTCTCAGAATTAATTCTGAGACCTGCGGGTTTCCTCACGATGTTTTCCGTCACCGTCGAGCTAGTGATAAATATGTACTAAAAGAATAAACTATTATAATAATAATAATATAATCTCACGCCTTTTTTATCTCCAAGGGGGTAAGCAGAGGTATTCCGTTTCTGGATATACCTACCCACTTTTCACAAAATATTCTTTGAAACCCTAAACGGTAGGTATATTATTTAATCAATCAATACAACAAGAGATATCCTCTAATGGAAATACCTACCTACCTATCGTATTTTATTTCTTTAAAAGGTATTCGGGGTCTAGTCTTGGATTTAGTACCCTCGCGGTTTAGGAGATATAGGGTGGCGCTGCCAAAATTACGTCCTTACAGCAGCGCCACTGCTATTTCTTGGTAACAATAGCATATTTCTGCATTTGGGCTATTTCGTATTTTTAGGAAGGAAGTAAAACCCACACTCAATTCCCCGTTAAATTAAAGATTTACCTACAGGCACATTGGTGGCGTTGCTACAAACTTGAATTACCTCTTTACAGCAGCACCACCACCTGTATCTCCGTAAATAAATGACATTCATCCAACAATTATCTTAGTAGTATGACTACACCAACATTTAGTAGTCGTGAGTACCTACGTTAGGTAGGTACCTACGTAATGTTTCCGTTTCAGTTTGCAAGCTACCTTAGACCCGAACAATTATTTGAGGTTATGTGACCATATCTTTGAAAGCAAATACCTAGGTACCTAATACCTACCTATTTCTAAAATAGGCTATGTTTGCAGCCACGAAATACTTTTAAATTACCTATCCACTAGATATCAAATAACCAGGAAAACTCACAATTCAACGTCATCCCAGTAGCGATATCTATCTAATAGTATAAAAGTAAAGGTAAATACCTACTACCATCTCTCAAACGCCACCATTATAGGTACCTACTTAGTTTAGTTTTTATTTAGTTGTTGTAGTTGTATCACTTGTATCACACGTGTTAAGTATTTCTCCATAGAATGGAAAAAGAGCAATATCGATCCAGAATTCGCTTTTTATTTTGGGATGGAAAAACATGCAAACAAATAAGAAAAATGGTACCTACTGTCTATGAATAGCTCCAAATCAAATATAAAATCTTATATAGAAAAGTGCAATACGATAGTTAAAGTGTACCTGGGACTTTTCGCCAAAGGGCCAAAAACTGGTTGCAACCTGATTTTTTTTAAATTACTTTAATAAATGTGAAATTTCTGTTGCGATACCAATTAATGCCTTAATAATTTACTTTTCATAAGATTGTCTTTCAAACAACTCATTTAAATTGGAAGTAATACTGGACTGAAACAAAAAAATCGGGGTGTAACGTGTGCTGCATTTCGACTTTTAAAACTTTGACTCAGTGTACAAAAAAAATACTAGCAAATTTACACTTACTTATGATTTTATACATTAGAATATAATTTAAGCATTAAGTAAAAATAGAAAATAAATTTGTAGGTGCCTCATAAACATGTTATTTACAACGATACAACTTCTGATAGCAATTTTTGTCCTTACCGGTTTTCGTAACAAAATGTTAAAGCTTAAGTAAAGTATGCACTGCACACATACAAGCGCATCACTGTGCATAGGCAAGCTCGTCATTCGTCCCTTGAGCGTAGAACAGTTACATAGCAGGCCTTTGTTTTTGCTGTACAAGCGTTCCTTCTGAAAATTTGAAAATTTGTCCACACCGGCACCACATCCAGATTTAAGGTAAGTACTATTTATATATGTCTGAGTCCTAGATATATTATGAAGACACCTTTTTTGTGCGTAATACGTCTAAAAAACTGGTGAAATATTGGAAAGTTTTAGAAAGAAGTCACAAAAACCGTCTAATGTCCTTACCACAACTGTCCTCACCGGGTCCTGTTAAGTAGAGCGGTAAGGACAGTTATGGGATGGTAATGACATTTAATTTTTTTATAGAAAGAATAATCCTAGATACGATAGCATTTGTGACTTTTGAGACAACATTTAGAACGACAAAACAAAGGTTTTTACCAATTTACAGCTTATTATCTTTCATTCCGAGTTAAAACCCCTAATATGACTGGGCTATAAAGGATAGCAAGTTATAATATAAATATTTAAATACTAAATGTTTTTTTTAAATTTATTTAAGGATATAATTTAAAACTAAAAAACAAGTAATTATTGTTTGATATTTGTTTTGTATCTTTCTTTTACATTTTGGAGAAAATACGTTTTAGTTAATTCAAGTAAAAGTCTTTTATTATTACCAACTTATTTCATTAGAATTTTCAAATTATATTAGTTGTTTTTGACTGTTGTATATGATAAAGTACTTACCTAAGTTACGACAGATTTACATTTTGGCGAAATGTTACTTGTTTTTTTTAAATGTTATTTAATTGTAAGCTTGATTAGGTTTGTAAATTTTGGAGAGTTTATATGTTTTTAAAAATAAAAAAAATCTCACGCCTTTCATCCCCGAGGGGGTAGGCAGAGGTATTCCATTACTGGATATACCCACATTTCACGAGATACATTGGACCCCTAAACGTGATAGGTAGTGAGCCCAATCGCCGGACCGGGTCTATTTACACATGTCTCAGAATTAATTCTGAGACCTGCGGGCTTCCTCACGATGTTTTCCTTCACCGTCGAGCTAGTGATAAATATGTACTAAAAGAATAAACTATTATAATAATAATAATATAATGCTAAAGGTATCGGCATCATAATTACCCCTTTGAAGAATTCCCTTGATTTGTCACATTGTAGTGTTATAGAATAATATCAGTCTTTATACTAACTATTTATGTAAATAACTAAAAACAAAGAGCAGTGATAGCCCGGACGGTTAATGAGCCGGCCGAAAATCAGTGAGGCTCGGGTTCGAATCCTGGCATGTACCAATGAGTTTTTCAAAACGTCTCACGTACATTATTATCACTAGCTCGACGGTGAAGGAAAACATCGTGAGGAAACCCGCAGGTCTCAGAATTAATTCTGAGACATGTGTAAACAGACCCGGTCCGGCGATGGGCTCACCACCTATCACGTTTAGGGGTCCAATGTATCTCGTGAAATGTGGGTATATCCAGTAATGGAATACCTCTGCCTACCCCCTCGGGGATAAAAAAAAAGGCGTGAGATTATATTATTAAATATAAATTATCTCATTATTTTACTTCCTTCTTTAAAAAAAATCCTTCTTTACTATAATATAAATGCAAAAGTAACTCTGGCTGTCTGTCTGTAACATTTTTACGGCTAAGCCAATGAACCGATGTCGATGAAAGGTAGGAATATAGGCTGCACCCTGAGGAAGGATATAAGTTTTATTTCATTCTGCAAAGCGGATGAAGTTGTGAGCAAAAGCTAGTATCTCAAGAAGCTTTTTAGACTTCAGGTAAATGTTATTCTATTTTTAAATTCTAAATGAATGAATAGTATGATTCGATCTTTAGAACACAAAATTTTTTTTGAGGTCGGATCTCTTGGAAATCTGAAAATCATTTCGAAAAAATATTGCAAATTTTATCGACATAAAATTATTCTATCGATATTGTATATTTTTTGTCAAGCACTAAGGAAATGTTTATAAATAAAAATACAATTATTTAAATATATTTTTTGTGGTGTAGTCTGAACAGGAAAATACTAACAGGTGATAGGTAACGCCTGTATTGGATTTCCGCGAATTTACTGTGGAGTTTCCGCACCAAACAACTACGCAAGCGGGCATATTTTTGTCAAAACCGAGAGCTTGTTTCGATCTGACTTCCAATATGGCAATGTGTTGTCAAACCAGCGGCCACGTGAAAATACGGTCTGTCAACCGAATGTTGGCGAGGATTCACTAGGGCGAGATTTCCTACATTGGCACTCTATAGGAAAGAGAATGATTTTCTTCCAACCTCTTTGTGTAGTATGTTTTCAGAATCGTACCCTCTTTCCATGATCAGTTTCGAAAATAAAATTAGTTGAATTTTTGTAGCCACGGATATCGTGATCAGCGGGTCAAGTATAAATTTTTTTTTTGAGTCGAAACGGATACGATTACGTTATCAGTGGATACCTACAACTCGCCGTTATCCGTGGCTAATATCCGGGATTCAAATCCTTCAAAACATCTTCAAAGAGTTTAAAGTTGTCATTACCGGTCCAAAAATGTCTTTACCAAAACTTTATTGCTAAATATCTCATAAATTAAGATACAGATTTGGTGCAATCCAACATATTTTTGATGTTCAAATGATCCTTTATGCACTTTGACCCTTTTTACTTCTAATTTTGAACTTTTTTTCTCGTTCGCCCAAAACAGTGAAGTTGGCGAAAATGCCCACCTACGACCAACATAAAAGTAGTAATAATTTTAGATTTTGGTATTGCCCCCTAAATGAAAGTAGGTACCTACGTAGGTACCTAGTTCAATATCGTCAGTACATTCATCATCCCTTAAATTTCAAACAGTGGTACCAAAGAATATTTGGGTAGCAAATTACAAAAGCTATTTATAACGAAGGATACTGAAGATATTTTGTTCCGAAAACAATAAATAACACGTACCTATCGTGATTAGTTCCATCGACACAGCATGTGTAGGTAGTGCTACCCACCTACCTACCTACTAAATTTTTAAATGTGGAGTAAAACTTCACAAAAATATAAAACCCCGTGTCATTCAATTTTGTGGCACGAATCGGTGAATGTTTTTTTAGTTTACCAACCTCAACTTTGAAACCGTACGATTGTTCAATGCCACGGTGGTTGTAGGTATAGGTATTAGGTAAACTAATGAATGATTCATGATTAAACTTGAGAATGCCCAATCTTAATCATTTTCGTCTTTCTTAGTCTGGGCAAAAACTGAAAAGCAAAGGTTTGACAATAAAAATAAAATAACGAAAATAAAAATAAAACGCATTGCCAAATTCGCTGGGTGCAAGCATAGATTTCTTGAACCTGTGGTTAATAGATTTAAGATTGATTTGCAGTAAATATTCGCTTTGCCGACTGAAAATCTGCGCACAATAACAAGCATATCCTTGAGTACAGGTGACTAAGCAATAGGTATACTTAATCCAAACAATAATAAGTTACACTAAAAAAAAAAACTTTATTACTCCTTAATAAAATACTTACAAAAATGAGACACTCCCAGTAAGTAATAAAATACTTGTGTTGGGGTGGTCTCGCTCGTTCCCCGTGACAATTCAAAACTAAGTAGGTACCTACCTACCTACCTACATTGCGAAAAAACTTGGGACCGTTACTTAGGCCCTTGGTATAGTAGTAGGTACTGTAGGTAATTATTATTATTGGGTAAGTACCTAATGACACTAAGATACACAAATAACGTCGCGAATCGAATAAAAAAACTTTCACGTTCAGGGGTCTGTACCGAAATGAGTAATGAATGACACAGCTAACAGGTAAAACTTTGGTCTTCACAGAAATGGAATTAGATACAAGGTAGGTAGGTACTACAATACCAACATACTAGGACTACAGTCTACACTGCAGTAGGTAGGTGTACCTACCTAAACTACTTCGCGGAGGCACATGAGTAATCTTTACTCATGTGGCGGAGGGGTGAAGGTAAATGTTATGGCAATAGCCCCATTGTCAGGGGTCCTGAACCTATAAACCTAAACCGATAATAGAGGTAAATCTTAATATTCGACCCCCAAACGTGATAGGTGGTGATTTGGTGAGCCCATTGCCGGAACAAGTCTGTTACACATACCTCACAATTAATTCTGAGACCCACGGATTTCCTCACGATGTTTTCCTTCACCGTCGAGCTAGTGATGACTTTGTAAGTTTTTAAAAACTCATTGGTACATGCCAGAATTTGAACCCGAGCCCCACTGGTTATCATAATGAAAAGTGTGCTCTTTAACCGTAAGGCTATCATTGCTCCTCACATATATTTAAATAATAATAATAAATTGTGGGACACAATTCACACACGGCTATTCAGTCCTAAACTAGGCAGAGCCTGTACTATGGGTACTAAACAACTGATAAACATACTTAAATAAATATATAAATATCACATAAAAACTCTAGTATTAAAAATTTGAAATACCTACTTTCTAAAAACTCGACTGCTTAAATGATGAACTTTAAAAAAGATGAAAACATATCACAGAAATGTAAAGAGTAAAAACCCGACTTCGACTTTTAAATAAGTACCCGAACCTATTAAAAGAAATTGTTTAGTACCCCTGGAATCTAGGATGGGGCTAATGCGTCTACAAGAAACGAGGAAAATTAAACGCCCCCGAGTATTTTTGTTTAACTAATTACCCTAAACTAAGCCCAGAATTTGGCGTACAAGATAATAAAGAACTTAAACTTTTATAAATTATAGTGATAATAATTGTTATTAGCTCTTGCATTTACAAAATACTAGTGAAAGACGCATTCGCTCCACCTGGAGCTATTCCGTCAAAAAATACCAGATTTCATAGAAACGTCATTTACACGTAGAAGTTATTCAAAATGTCATTATATGGCATTAGAATATGAAATTAGATAAAATTTCCTAACTTGTATAATAACTTATAGCTAAAAAGGATATAGGTAATATAATATGTTTATTATAATCAAATAAATATATCGTTCAAAGTATTGTGCCGCAATAGCCCCAGTTGACCTTACATACTCCTACTTATGTAATTTTATAAGTCTTCCTTTAAAAACGAAGTAGGTAGGTAGCACGTTATTGTTTCAAAATAAAATTTAATTTCTAATTCGTGGATCTTGATTTTGAGGATCAAAAAGTTTTTGTCTTAGTACGAAAGTTTGAATAACTCTGTAATGGTACTAAAGCAATGTAAACGACTATGGAATGGCAAGGAACGCAAAAGTTTAGTTTTTTTAATTTCCTTAATGGGACAAAGACAAACTCAAACGGCCAGTAAATATGTGCAAAAATGTTGAGAGTTTTAGTTCCATGTTTTTCCACAAAGAAGGTGGCGCCATGAGTTTTAAATTTTATTTTTAATCTGTGACTGGTTTAGAAGAAAAAATTTACCGCGAAAGTTTCAGAATTTCTGTCGTGTAGATTTGTTCGGTTTTAAATAAATTTATTAAGAATGTATGTACAATGATAGTAACATATAATATCATTGGTAAAGAGTTTGACGTCGAGCAAAAGGCAAAATGCATAGGTAGTCTGGCCCAGTGGCGTAGCGTGGTTGCCGGCCGCCCGCGCCCGGGCGGAAGAAAATTTTGCCGCCCTCTTATTTATGTGTTTCAAATGTATATTACACATTACGAGTACATACACTAATTCTAGAGAACTTTTCGGCAATAAACAGTCATAATTACTCTTAATACAGGTTAGATTTTAAATAAAAAAGTTTATCGAAGTTTTACAAGCACGTTTAATAACAACTAGCGAGTTTAGGTCTAGGTATCTATAAATAGTAGATTGTTATACAAGGGTCGGAAGGAATCAATTCCCATACGAGGTATTTAGACGCCCGAGCGCAGCGAGGGCGGATATACCTAGGCCGAGTAGGAATTGATAACTTCCACCCGCGTTAAACACTCTACTTTTCATTTCGAATTCAAGGAAAGTAAACAACTAAAAATACAATTTTACAAAAAATCAAACGCAATAATACCTACAAAAAAAATATTGTCAACAATACAACCAAAGAGGTTGCAAGAAAGAGAAACTTTTTCTTTTAAACGTCTTTGAATACTACATCATAGAGTACCTAACCTAAATAACATTACAAAAATATTATACAAATCCTTCCTCTTTAAAATAATATGTACTTTTAGCCGAGTGTTCTGTACTTATTAGTGTTGAATTTCGGAACAGCTTACCAAATTATTACTCTTTTTTAAATTTTAAATATGGAACGAGTACCGCCCCGCGCGCGGTCAATTTTCTGTTGTTTATACCTACTACTCACAAGGCCGCACCTTTTTTTCTTATTCTACAAGTACCCCAAAGAGGTTGGAAGAAAGTCATTCTCTTTCCTAGAGAAACTTTTTCTATAAACGTCTTTGCCAAATGTAGTACTATTTTTTTTAATTCATTCCCGCCCTAAGGCCGGAAGCAATTACTATGAGTCTTTCCCGACCGAGGGCGGGAATCACAGCCCTGAATCTCTCTGTGGTGGGAATCATCGCTTCCGACCCGGTACTCAGATCAAACATACACTACTTTCCGAGTATGAAATATGAAAAATATATTTATAGTTTACTTACCTATATATTTTTATTCTTTATTGTCAAATTTTGCCGCCCTCTAAAAAGAGCCGCCCGGGGCGGCCCGCCTCCCCCCCTGCCCCCGCCACGCTACGCCACTAAATAGATAATCTGTTACCGCCAAAATCGCGGAAGCTTTATCTAAAAACTACCGAAAGTTTTATGGACTGGAGGACAACTGGAGGAACAAGAAACATAAATTATTACACAGAAAGCGCCTTTTTGGCTTATTTCGATGAATTGTCGAAAAAATATCAACCATCGTCGTTGTGGAGTAGGTACGTATTCTATGTTAAAATCGACAATGGCATTTAGCTTCAAGTAAAAAAATCTTTTGTGATTTTTATTTTTTTAAGTAATATTTATTAAATCTTTTTGTACTAAACTGACTATTTTCTCGCACTCAAAGTGAAAAGTACAGTTTGCACCTCGAGACTAAACGCCAACTTAATATTTAATCATAAAAATAATCTAGGTAATGTAGATACTATGTTATTAACTTCTAAATCTAATTATAATACACATATTAAAATCATGTCCCATTTATCGACGGACGTCTCCAAATTTTTTAAAGCCCATAACTAGTTGCTGTTGCACTGCTGATATAAAACTCGTTTAGTCTCTCGATACAAAATATACTAAAATAGTAGGTATGTACCTACCTAATTAAAAAAGAAACGGGCTCGTAGCTTCCATTCATACGCAATCTACAAATTGCTACTAAGTTATAGCCATTCGTCGACTTAAATTAGCTGAAGATTAAATCATCTTAATGTCGAGATCAATACAAAAAATTGTCCTAACAGATAGGACTATTAAATAATTATCCTAAAAAAAATGTTATGTTTATTATTGATGATAATATCAGTTTATAAATTATATTTTCTTATTTTAGAAAAAAAAAATTTAAACTGATAATCACTACATAGCTATAGTATAAAACAAAGTCGCTTTCTCTGTCCCTATATCCCATGTTCTTATATCCCTATGTCCCTTTGTATGCTTAAATCTTTAAAACTACGCAACGGATTTTGATGCGGTTTTTTTTAATGGATAGAGTGATTCAAGAAGAAGGTTTTATTGTTAGCATTGCACCCGTGCGAAGCCGGGGCGGGTCGCTAGTTATCTATATACGAGTACTGTATAATAAAACTGTAACGACTGTAAACTGGGTAAAAAGAGAAACACGTCTACTACTCCGAAACGATAACACCTAGAAACTTAAAATATGGTATAATAATATGTCGTAGGTAACCGCTATGAAGTGATTTTTTGAAATTCTCACAGGAACGGAAATACACTGGATCCGTACGGGCAACGCCGCTGGGCACCCGCTAGTACAGAGTAAGTAGGTACAAACAGGTGCATGAGTGATCGTCTATGATCGGAATTGTTAGCACCTAAATTAGCACTGCTGAGCTTACGTTAGTGCCTGCGCACATAGGTAATGTTTCAGTGGCAATTATCAATTTTATTCTATTACGTTGATTTCAATGTTCTGCACGCATATAAGTATGTAAAAAGGTACCTACCTACCTACTTGCAGAGGCAACAAAGGTAATTTATGATAACAGAGATTTCCTTTTTCCTTGTAATAGTTTTGATGAAATCACAAAGTATTTAAATAAATTAACGGATATATTTTTTAAACTATATGAATTTTATACTTAATTATTATAATTGGTAGGTCGTATAGTTGTTTTTTATAAGATATACATTGTCAGGGCGTAACAAGACTATATTTTATTCCCGTAGGTACCTATTTCCACGGTAACGGGAGCTACGCGGGTGAAATCGCGGGGTGCTGCTAGTCTATTATAGTATATAATAAAACTGTAACGAGGCCGTATTTTTTGAAAAATTTTGCGGTTGTGTAGATATTTATCAAAGTAGGTAGATATCAAAACACTAATTATTAATTGTCAGTCTGTCTGTGAACGCATTACGCAAAAACTATTGTAATATAAAATTTAAGTCTGCTTGAATATTTTTCCTTTTTTAATATACAATATGTAGGTAGGTAGTCACATTATTCTATGACAAAGTCTATGGTACCGAATGTGTAAATTAAATTTCTTTACAAAAAATATTGCATGGATCTGTATGAAATTTTGCACACTTATTATTAGGTGGATAATAAGTCGTTGGGTAAGTTTCTGTTACGCTAGCTTGTTTGGTTCCAACAAAGAGATTAAAATATAATAGGGAATAGAGGGGACAAAGCGAGGAAAATTTGAAGCCAAAAGTTATTCCAAGTGGAATAAGTCTAGTACAATTTCGACAAAATGACAGCTCGCCTTCATACTAACTGACATGACGCTTGAGCTTCAAACATGCTTCAAAGTTTTGTATGAAAATATTCCCAATGTCCCCTCTATGTCCTATTATATTCTTTGGGTTCCAAAGATGTACCTAATGTGAGGTTAGCTGCAATTTAAGTTAGCTTCCGACCTGAATTTATTCGTAAACTACGGAACAACAATAAAAAATGCATCACTAGAAATTCCTAAATCGAGAACTACCTACCTACGAAAAGTTTCTCAAAGAGCATACTATGCTAGGATGCTTCGTTGTAGAGAAAACACTGGGCCAGAGGGTTCCGATTGTTTTTTTGCAAAAGTTCAAAATTGTATTAGACCGTAGAACTACCTACATAAAAAAGTGGCTCCATACAATTTCCTAAATCAAAAACAGAGAAACTTTCTCAATCAACATACTATGCTAGGATGCTTCGTTTCAGAGAAAACACTGGGCTATAGGGTTCAGATCGGCCCGGACTTCAAACGTGAATTACTGGCCAAAATGTTGAAATACATATTCTATTCTTTCTTTTTCTGTCCGCTACCTAAATACTACTACATATGGGTCGTTAGTCCGTTACTGCCCTAATTACTGAGATCTCTGGGCGTCGTTGGAGACCTGATGATTTTTAGCTTACTCCTGAACTATACAAATTCAAAGAGATGTATTTTTGCATACTATACATATCTACTACAATAACTTATGCCACTCGCCAGCTCTGTAGCTCCGGGGCTCCAGGGTTCTGATGTCAATCCATATCGATGTCTCTTACGGAAAGGCATGTACTTAAGTCCTACCCAGATAAAAAGTTCAAGCATAGCTTTCGGCTTGTCAGTGCTTAGTTTTCACGTGATAGGAAAAATATTAGAAACAGTAAATATTTAATGTAGCTCAGTAAAAATTTAATCATAAATCATAGAAAGGTATGTGATATTGACATTGCGAGTGTGACGAGTAGGTATATCGGTGTGGGTAGGGTTTATTTCTGTCTGGCCGTGAGACCGTCTGTTCACCCATTCAGGCGGGCTCGTAGTTTATTTTGCCCAATCGGCTAAGCTCTGAAAATACGACCACTATGAACAAATTCGTAAACAGTGAAAACATACCTATTTAACTTATATATCAAAATGAAAATGTGTATGTACCTATATTTATCTTTCTTTAACACTAACACACCGCATGAATTTTGAAGTAGTAAGGGGTTACCTAAATTAAAGTGCCTTAAATTTATTCCTAAGAAAAAGTAGGTATATAGGTAGTTACCTATGGAAATGTTTTTTAATTTTTATGTTATTATTGTGTTTATGTAAAGAAGCGCCTGATAGAAATTAATAAATATATAAGTATATATTTCTTACCTTTTTATTCTGTCTGGCTGGGGTGAGCCCCACCTGGGACCCCATCTCCGCCAAAATATTCTTCGGCATCTTAAAGCACTAATAGATCGCACCAAATAAAAATGTTGATCTCGCGGTTGTTGCTGCACTTATAAGATCCAGGTGACACGAGGTGCGCGGCGTGCGCGCTCTGGGACGAATGAGCGCGCGCCTGCTCACGCGCAATTTTATAGAGTTTTTCCCAACTAAGAGTGACGTCACATAACAGGCAAAGCCTGCCTGCATCCAGCCAAGCAAGTCCTAAGTATCAATACTATCAATAAGGTTCCCTAAAAGCATATTACATCTGAATTCTTCATAGGCCTCGTTTCATCATTTGTAAGTACCTACCTACTTGCTTTTCTTACTTGTCCAGTCAATTCCGGACGACTGAACCATGTAAAATAAAGGTAGGTAGACTTCATTTGCACATTATTAAAATACTTGATTTGCTATGTTTTTTTATGCCCCATAGTTTTGTAATTATGATAAAAAAAGACAACAAAACATCACATTATCGCGGCAGTAGAAATACTCATACAGTAGACAACTTGAACTGTCTACCTACTATTAGTCAAAATACGAATATAAAACGACCTTCACCGACCTGGTTAATGGATGGTAATTTAAGCAATTTATATCAAATTTTATATGTTAAAAAAGATATCGCGGCGTGGCGCTGAAAGATTTCAGTCCACGATATGATTAATAAAATATTTAAAAATTCTCGTTTTTAGGGTTCCGTACCCAAAGGGTAAAGACCCTATTACTAAGACTCCGCTGTCCGTCCTTCCGTCTGTCTGTCACCAGGCTGTGTCTCAAGAACCGCGATATCTAGTTTCAAAAATTGGTGTTTCGGTGTCTATATTGATAACTAGGTAGTACCTATATAAGTACACTACAGTTAAAATATTCAAAAAATATTTCATGTACAGACACAGCCCCGTTAGAGTTTTATTATATGTATAGATGGTACGGAACCCTTCGTGCGCGAGTCCGACTCGCACTTGGCCGGTTTTTTAAAACATTTTACTGGTTTGGTTAATAGACTAATTACATAGATACCAATTGAAAGTGTGAATTCTATAGAATATGAAAACGTTAGGCTGGCTGTTTTTTTTTGTATATAGGTACATATATACCTATAGGTATAATAAATAAGTTTAATTTAAAAAATTACATGAATGTAAAAAAGGTCCCAATGTTTGACCGGTTTACAATATTTACGCATTACAGTTTTTTTTTTCAAAAGAAAAATAACTTTTTCGTACCACTTGCTCAAAAAAGTGACATTCTGTGCCACAAAAAGCGAACTTAACAATAGTCATTTCTAATCTGTTAAAAACAGGGAAGAAAATTGTACTGAATTTCATTCATCCTCTAGCGGGAGAATGTGATTTGAATTTGGAATAAGTACTTACCGAAATTTATACTGAACTACATCTGTGTTTACACCATTGAGTTTGTATATATATATATATAGCATTATTATTATCGTGAAATGTGGGTATATCCAGTAATGGAATACCTCTGCCTACCCCCTCGGGGATAAAAGGCGTGAGATTATATCTACTATATAAAAATAAGTCGGGTTTACCTTCCTGACGATTTAACTCCAGAACTGACGAACCGATTTCCATGGTTTTGCATTCGTTGGAAAGGTCTCGGGCTCCGCAAGGTTTATAGCAAAGAAAATTCAGCATTGCACCCGTGCGAAGCCGGGGCGGGTCGCTATTATTATTATATAAAGCATTAGGTATACATCTTTTTGAAAAAGGAATACGCATTTATTATGCAGTTAAGATTATTAAATAAAATTACGAAAACCGACGAGGCCGTATGAGCTTGATGCCTTTGCTTTTTCAACAAAAAAAATATTAGTCTAGGAATTTGCCGCTTTTTTGTTTTCTTCAAATACTTATACGATAAGTTTATTTTAATTTATTTTTTTATTAAGTTAATGTTCTAAAAATACGTTACGATGTTAAATCAAAGCGACAGCGACAGTGAATTGTCGGATTCCATCAGTGCCGCAATTATAAATAATTTGCTTTCAACAAAATCCAAGGAATAGTAGATTGTTATACAAGGGTCGGAAGGAATCAATTCCCATACGAGGTATTTAGACGCCCGAGCGCAGTGAGGGCGGATATAGTCCGAGTAGGAATTGATAACTTCCACCCGCGTTAAACACTACTTTTCATTTCGAATTCAAGGAAAGTAAACAATAGTACATTATGATATAAGTGCGGTAGGTTGAGAATTACAGCCGAGGCGATATTGCTAGCCCGAGCCGTAGACGAGGGCTACAAGTAAGCAGAGGCTGTAATTATCAAAGCGCACGTATGTCATACGACGTTTTATAACACATTTGCGAGGAAATACAATAAAACTCCGACAATACAGCGTTAAGAAAAAGCGCGCGGCACGCATCATCATTTTTTTTAGGCAAAAGGCACAAAAAACAGCCAGTATTACTAATAAAGTAAATTAATATTTTTGTGTTTTTGTTACAGATTCATTGGTTGTAATTTACTGTCAAAATTAATTAAATTAAATAATTATGTACATAAATATTTCTTTATTATATTTTATCTCCCAAAGTTAATTTTAATCATAAAATGTTGACAACTTTTTTGACATATAAACTCTTTGCTGAGATTTTAAAAAGTACCGTTTGTTTTAAGACGGAGCATCTTGATAAACCGTGCGTTTTACTTTACACTTACCGCACTTGGGCGTAACGAGATACAATACGATATTGAAAATGGTGAAATCAGACACCTTTTACGAGCAAATGTGTTATAAAAAAAATTACAATTTTATAAAAATTTAAACATGCAAAAACGCAATAATACCTACCTACAAAAAAAAATCAAAATTGTCAACAATACAACCAAAGAGGTTGGAAGAAAGAGAAACTTTTTCTTTTAAACGTCTTTGAATACTACATCATCGAGTACCTAACCTAAATAACATTACAAAAATAATATACAAATCCTTCCTCTTTATAATAATATGTACTTTTAGCCGAGTAATAGTGTTCTGTGCTTATTAGTGTCGATGAAAAACAAGATTTTCAATTTCGGAACAGCTTACCAAATTATTACTCTTTTTTTAATTTTAAATATGGAACGCGTACCGCCCCGCGCGCGGTCTATTTTCTGTTGTTTATACCTACACTCACAAGGGCGCACCTTTTTTTCTTATTCTAATTGATGTAAAAAGTTTCGTATCCCTACTAAGTACCCAAAAAGGTTGGGAGAAAGTCATTCTCTTTCCTAGAGAAACTTTTTCTTTAAACGTCTTTGCCAAATGTATAGTACTATTTTTTTAAATTCATTCCCGCCCTAAGGCCGGAAGCAATTACTATGAGTCTTTCCCGACCGAGGGCGGGAATCACAGCCCTGAATCTCTCTGTGGTGGGAATCATCGCTTCCAACCCGGTACTCAGATCAAACATACACTACTTTCCGACTATGAGATATGAAAACTTATAAAGAATTTTCAACGTGGAGAAGTGCGAATGGCCTATCAATTTCAGAATCAGTAGTTCTTGTCTATTAACTTTTACTTTTAATTGTCATTATTTTTAATAAATGATTATCTCATATTATTATTGTGTTAATTTTTTCACAAATGGTACGAATAGTAGAGTATTTTCCTCGGTGATAAAGCTGTCTTAGTCTTGGGTGAACTTAAATCCCTCGCTACACTCAGAAGTAAAACTCGAGTCCTTCGTTACGCTCGCGATTTAAATCGTCACCGACGCGCGACAGAAGACTGCTTTATCCCCTTGGTAATTAGTAGATTATTACTACTAATTTCATAGTATTTTTCAAAGACACTATGAAGAACAAATTTATTTCTTTAGTCGCGAAATTCTATACAGGCACCGTAATCGAAAATATATCATACTTATCTAAAAACTAAAACTAGGTACACAACATTACTTATGTAACCATTTAAGCCAAGAAAATGAAACAGAATTGATTTTAATTGTTCTGTCACGCATTGGAACCGCACGGTGGTTAGCACTAAGTACCTAGGTACTTTCTTTAAATTTGTTCTATCCAGAGAACAGGGAAGAGTAAAGAAAAAAAAAGAAAAACCCCCCAATTCTCACTTGTGAATAATAGCAATGAAAAAGTCACAGTTTGATTACAGGTGTCATTATGTGCCTAAGCTATTCGAAAAGTGACGTTTTGGTCCTCAAAAAGAAAATCGCAAAGTAAATCTTTTCCGATAGGATTTTAATAAGTGCAAATAAAAGTGTTTTGAATTTAGAATTTAAAATATTCTTCAACATTCTTACCCAAAGAGATTAGCAAAATAAGTTTTGCATCTAAGGCTGGCGCCACTGTAGTTAACATCAAACAGTTGTATAACAAAATATTAGTTCCATTTTTAGCCACATTAGGTTAACAAGGCTGAATGGCGGTCAATGGTCGTGCCACACTGTCAGAAAAATTGATGTGGCAATGCGCGCGCTTTCGTAGTTATTTTTCACAATTCACATTTTATTTTACGCTAAATTTTCGAATTCCAACATCGAATTGTTTGTGTATTTTATATTTTAAAATGAATTCAATTAACAGTGACTGCAGTGATAGTTAACCACCAAAAAGAAGAAGCAAACAATGCCATCAATAATTTTCTCATAGATAGGTATGAAAAGCAGAGTGCATCATTCGGTCGCAAAATTATTTTTACCTTCGGCTATGTACTTTAAACCCCTCACTTCGTTCATGATTCTACATTAGAATACCTCACTACGTTCGGGAATGTTCGTGATTTAAAAAAACGCCCTCGCCGTAAAAATATCGTTTTGCTCCCTTATGACACAATCTTCTATTTCCACTGTGTTGGCAATCTATGTTTTAATTGGGAACTAGGTAGGTACCCTTACCGCTTCTGTTTTCAAGTTGACACTCGATGTTTAAACCTCCTCAACATCAGTCATTAGCGGAGCTATAGGGTAGGATTAATTACAAAAAGAACAAATTATAGCATCATTGCTTTTAGTAACCATAATAATACTTTATTAGAAATATTATACAGATTCTTAAGATATTTAAAACAGACATGTTGTAAGGTGCCTGCCTGTAACATCACGTTATATTAAACTATTTCTCGCAAAAGAAAATTAGAAATTATTAGTCAATGATATTTCATCAAGTCCAATAAAATTATATTAAATATTTTGATTTTATTCAGCTTTTTTCTTTTATTCATCATTAGAAATTTATGACGCTACATTAAACCGTACATGATGGAAACAAAATTATAAAAACAAATATTATGGTGCTAGTTTTTATTCGTGAACTTAGAGTTTTGAGCCTAAGAAAATAATAAAATTCGATGTCTTTGGTGTGACCGACGAAGAAATAATAAAATACAATAATACATAGCATTTTTAGACAATATATAAATCATTGAATGCTTTTAATACAGTTTCAAAACTTAATTAATAACAAATAATTAAATAAACCCGTAACTAACACAACGAAAACTCGGAAATATAATGTGTGAACAAATTTTTTTGACGCCCTCAAGACTTCCACCACTAGATTTATGCAACTGCAAATTGGAATGTAAGTAGTAGGACGAGGCAAGCAAGACAGCGTTTTAACAAATTCCCACAGCAAAGGGAAAAAACGATTACCGCACTGGCAAATCCACTGAATACCTGCTATTTTTTTGTACAGAAAAATTACAATTCTCACATCAAAATTTTCAATCATTTATTACTTAATCCACTGTAATTTAATTAATAACAATATTCACAATCTACTTTTTGCTACATAATAAATATAGGTAAATACTTACTTATCAAAAATTTTGCAATACAAAATTAAATATAATGATGAAGAACATTATGTACATACTACTAAGTCATATTACTTATTTTGGTTTGGATTATAGAAAAAATAATTAAATTATTCTGTAAATAGGCAAAAACATTATCAATTTAATTTGTATTTCACTTTTGAAAAATAAAACGGAAGTACTTAAGTAAACATAAATATCCATCCCCATATCTCAAGAAGATTAAGTTGAATTATTAACTGTATACAATTATATATATTTTAACGTATTACAATTATGTCTCTGTTATGACGCGCACAGCTGGGGAACAGCAGCGATACTTAACATGATTAAATACGTACAAAAAATAAAAGGTAAGAAAGAAAGAAAAAAGAATAAATAGTTTTCGTAGAGCTTAGGAATTTATCACCACCAGACCACAATAGTGTTTTCATGCCTTCTATTCGAAAAGTGACGTTTTGCTCCTCAATAACAGGGATCAAAGTAAGTCTTTTCCAATAGGATTTTAATAAGTGCGAATAAAAGTGTTTTGAATTTGGAATAAAAAATAACCCTCAACATTCTTAGCCAAAGAGATTAACAAAATAAGTTTGCATCTAAGGTTGGCGCCACTGTAGCTTAAGTACTATAACAAAACATTAGTTCCATTTTTCGCCGCATTAGGCTGACAAGGCTGAATGGCGTTTGATGGTTGTGCCACACTGTCAGAAAAATTGCTGTGGCATTGCGCGCGCTCTCGTACTTATTTTTCAAATTTACATTTTATTTTACGCCAAATTTTCGAATTCCAACATCGTATTATTGTTTGTGTATTTTATATTTTAAAATGAATTCAAGTAGCAGTAACTGCAGTGATAGTTAAACACCGGAAAATATTTTAAAAAGAAGCAAACAATGGACTCGATTCTGCAAACCTCCTAAAATTCCTAATTTTAAGTTAGCTCTATTCTTTTCCACCGCTTTGGAAAGGAAAGGGACAGAAATACGCGCCATATTTATTTACTTATTTACAACGTCTCAAATGTCAAAATAGCAAAATTGAACCTTATGGACGCATTCAAATACACGTTTTTAGCAATTTTAGCAACGATGTAAGGAGGTCATGGATAAAAGTGACTTATAAGACATCAAATTATAGCTTGACCGCCATAAAGTGGACACTCCCGATGGTCCGCGGGACGCGGGAGGGGGATGCGCTCGACCAATCAATCAGTCTGCTGTCGGCTGCCGACAGCGATAGACGTTCACCGTAAGAGCTCGCGCGGCTGTACCCTTGTGTCCGCTACACATGAGATTATTTTACGTCTTTACGTCCAACAAACATGGAATTACCGAGTCTACGTAATAAAAAGTTAAAAAGTCAAGCGAAGATTATGCTATTAAATGTAGCGAATTATTTTCAAAGGAAAAAACTGGAATTAGCGTCTTCGTCAGGTGTGTATCTATTTCGTTTTATATATTATGTTTATAAGGACTTTATAAGTTTGTTTATACACTTTTTAAATATAATATATTTTATTTCGATGTTGTAGGTATGTATACTTGTAGGTTTGTTTGTAAACAATATTTATTAAGTTTATGTAATACGTATTTATATTTTTTTTTTCAGGTGAAGACATGAATGTAAATAAGACAATTTCAGAGGCCACTGGCGTGTCTATGACGACTATTAGAAGAATTTTATCCCAAAGTCGTTCAGAGAATACTGAAAATGTTATAAAGTCTCCAAGTAAAAAGAGAAAACGCAATCCGAAAATTGAGGTCGACGATTTTACAGAGGGTAAGTTAATAAATAATAAAACGAGGTAATTACAGCGATGTTTAAAAACATCATGTATGTATTATACTATTAATGAAATGATTATTGATATTTGCAGGTGTTATTAGAAGAAAAATTAATATGTATTACACAATCAAAAAAGAATTGCCAACATTAAAAAATATTCTAAAGGAATTAAAAGACGACAATATTTTGGACTGTGGGCGTGAATTTCTAAGGAAATATCTTCATTCTATTGGGTTCGAGTGGAAGAAATTACAAAGCAAGCGATCTCTTCTGGTGGAAAATGCTGACATTGTACACAAAAGACAGCATTATTTGTTAAAAGTGAAGAAACATAGAGAAGAAGGTAGAAATATTGTGTATGTGGATGAAACTTATGTCAATTCTTCACACACGACTTACAAATGCTGGCAGTCAAAGAAACATAAACAGCGAGGACATCTGAAAGAGATTGGAGCTGGACCGCGGTTGGTTGTAGTTCATGCCGGAGGAGCCCAGGGATTCGTCAATGGTAGTCTTCTGATTTTCAAATCGAAAAGTAAATCAGGAGATTACCATGATGACATGAACCACGAAAACTTTAAAAAATGGACAGAACAAAAACTATTACCCAACCTGCCACCAAATTCTACAGTTGTAATTGATAACGCTGCGTACCACAATGTGGAAATAGATAGAAAGCCAACAAAATCCGCGTTGAAACAAACAATGCTCACTTGGTTGCAAAACCATAATGTTTCCTGCAGTGCAACTATGTTGCGTTCACAATTATATGATCTCATACAGTCGGTACATATTGAAAAAAAATTCGTGATCGATGAAATTCTCAAAAGCCGTGGCCACGAAGTTCTGCGTTTGCCACCGTATCACGCAGACTTAAATCCAATAGAATTGGTGTGGGGATATGTAAAGAACAGGCTGGGTAAATCAGACTTAAGTATTAATTTAAATCAAAAATCAGATAAACTGCAACAAATATTTGGTGAGTATTCAACGGATCAATGGAAAAAATGTGTGGATCACGCAATAAAAATTGAAAACAATTATCTTGAAAAAGATCGCATAGCCGATCAAAATTATGATGACATGTACCGACCTTTCATAATTCAGTTGTCAGAAGAAACGTCATCCGAATCTTCGTCAGACTCAGAATCTGAAAATGAATCCGATGAAATATAATATAATTTGAAATTTTAATAACCATGTTATATCAAATTAAAATAAAATTAAGTATTACAGTGTCAAAGTCTATTATTTATTAATAACAAATTATTACCTAACACTAACACATCTGTGATCATATTATTTCCTAAATAACAACACGAAGATTTAATTGGTCTTGAGATATCTCGCCGCGGCGGCAATGCCGTGTGGACCCGTGCGCACCCGCCGCCCCGCGTCCCGCGGACCATCGGGAGTGTCCACTTTATGGCGGTCAAGCTATAGTCGGTTTTTCCATGTTTGGCATCACTACATAGTATAAAACAAAGTCGCTTTCTCTGTCCCTATATCCCTATGTCCTTATGTCCCTATGTATGCTTAAATCTTTAAAGATTAAGATAAGATTAGATTAAGATTAAAAAAAACCGCATCAAAATCCGTTGCGTAGTTTTAAAACTACGCAACGGATTTTGATGCGGTTTTTTTTAATAGATAGAGTGATTCAAGAGGAAGGTTTTAGTGTTAGCATTGCACCCGTACAAAGCCAGGGCGGGTCGCTAGTTACTCTATAATCTATGGTTTGTTTCTGTCCTTTTTCTTCCGTATTCTATAAAAAAGGATAGGCTAACTTCAGGAATTTTAGGTGGTTTGCAGAATAGAGTCCAATGCCATCAATATTTTTTCTCATAGAGAGGTATGAAAAGCAGAGTGTATCATTCGTTCGCAAAATTATTTTTACCTTGGGCTACGTACTTTAAGCCCCTCACTTCGTTCATGATTCTACATCAGAATCCCTCACTATCATTCTCTATGTTCATGATTTAAAAAAAACGCCCTCGCCGTAAAAATATCGTTTTGCTCCCTTATGACACAATCTACTATTGTCGTCGCCGATATTTTTTTGTTACCATAACAAGTAGGCGCTTTAGGGATTTTTATCCGTTTTCTAGCTCTAACTGTGAGTTAGCACTTTATTATACTTATAACAAAGAAAAGTAAGACTCAGAGTTATAATGTATTGCAGCTTCTAAGGCGGAGTATAGCGCGTGCGACTGCCCAGGACGCGCCATGAATGTCAAAATCCGGGATTCACTGGTGTCTGCGCCCTCCGTGCCTGTGTAGCGTGCCACGCGAGCCATGGTCGCCGCATTAACCTAAAATTCAAACGATCCCGAACAATAAAAGAGTAGAAGAATCCCGACACAATTTCCGAATAAAACAAATCCGTCATTAAACCATTTTGATTTCAAACATTTTCAAACTCTGTTACTACGAGTACACAAACGAAGTCAGTGATTTGCCGTTACAATTGGAAGTTAAAATATAGTCAAAAACACATCTCACGAAAATGCTCTTGGGTTCAAAATATAATAAGTGGCCACAGGGTCACGCGCAAAGAAAGATTTTGTCTGAGGATAGACTGCAAGGCTTCTATGTAACGTATCGCATAGAATACAGGTGGAAATAGGATCTTGGGGCCTCTTAAAACAACACTGTTTTAATATTACTTTCAAAATTATTTAATATTGTTTTGTTAGGCAATTTTGTAACGTCACACGAAACGTTCACATAATTCGTACCTTAATTCTACGTTCTGTTTTTTTGCTTACGATACCATAATATATTAGGTTAAAAAAGTATGTGCATTTGCCTTCTACATATAGGTATAATTACAGAGTTTTCGAGCAATCAGCAGCTTTACAGCTTCGAGGAGCAGGCAAAGCGAAGCTATACTACAAGAATATTATTTTAGTATAAACTTTGATTAAGTATACAGTTAGACATTAATAAAACAAATACCAACCTGGTACTCATCATCCTCATCAGCTCTTGACTCTGTATTTTTATTTCCCATGTGTGTTACACAAAGCTGAAACAGCCCACAGAGTAATTTAGAACATTTAAAATCTACACTTATTTTATAAATGGAGTGAAAGAACTGATAGAGTACCTGTACTATAACACGGGTACCAGCTGCACACAATTATGCTATCATGGTCGTTCCAATAGTGTCTATATTATATGGCAATCACTTTTGACTTTTATCATTTCAGATCATTCTTTTGAATCACATTTACAACGTTCAAACGACTTAGCGCACCGCCCCTGATAGCAAGTAATTGAAATTCTACCAGGCCCATCCTTCAGCGCTAATTAGGTACAGTAAACGGTTGCGCAATACGCTAGCGACAAGCTTCCGAAACAGATTCGTTTAATTGTTTATATTCAAATTCAAGATAAAACTTGCAAAAACACCAATGCTTAAGAAATCTCTTGTAATATAAATAAAATATAAATAAAATTTAAAGTTATTCAGTATTTACTCGTACAATATAAATGAAAAAATACCTCAATATTTTCTTCATTAAAGGGTTTCAAGGAGCAAAACCGCAAGTCGATCATTTCGACAATAGTCTCTGTTTCCGGGTCAGCAACCACCAAAAACTGTTGATTAAAAGAATTTGTATACGTTTTGATGTGCCTAAAAATATTTGCAAATATTGATAAGACATGAGAGACATCTCGCGTACATACGATAACAAGTGGTTATATTTAGAGGCAAAGGTATTTCTATCTCTATATCTCTCAGCTCTCAGTAGTTTCCTAAAGCGCTCAATATAAAATTTCCACTAATCGAAACTATCGCCCACGCCCATCACTTATAATATAGGTAGTACTCGTATATTATATGACTAAGTCAGTACTGTGGTCTGTGAGTAACAAAGTGAATTACGCATTCTGTGTCTTCAAATAAGAGAAGATTCTCATTTACGCGTTTTTTGGTATGTTTGTTTTTTATTTTATGACATGTTCATTGTTCAGCATAAAAGGGTTAAAGCCGGGCAGGCAATATTTAGATACTTTATCAACTATATCTTCTATATGTCTATACTTTGCCTATTTCAAGGATAAGTCTTCGACTGCAAATTTGGAAACATTTCAAAAAGGGATTATTATTATATAGCGAGAAATACATTCTGCATATTGTACGAACATTACCAAACACGTTCCAAGTGGAAGCACACCTTTTTAGCCTTTGATTATTACATTATGTTTGTAACTATTTACCAACCTTGTGCGTTAATAACAATAGTAGCGAGGCGTTGTTGAGCTGAACCTCGAAACCAAATAAAGTATTCATTTCAGCGAGTCGAAACGCCCATCGTACGCAGTCTCGCCGCCAGCTGGACGTCGTTAACTTTTCCTGTACCCACGATGGCCGCGGCTGAAATTGCAGATTGGTTATTATCTTACATGATACATGGTATAATGTTATTGGATTCATGTGGATTTTGATTTAGGTCATTTGCCTGCATTCCATCGAGTACCCAGCTAGTAGAGAGACCGTACCGAGTCGCAAATCTATATCTATCATAGACCTATGATCTGATCTATACATATAATAAAACTGTAAAGAGTCCGTGTCTGTACATGAACTATTTTGTGTTAATTTCGAGTTTCATAAACTACCCCAAAAAAATAAAAAATAAATCCAAGCACAGACACGGTATCGTTATAATTTTATTATATTTATAGATTGCTTGTTTTTTCTTCTATTGTGTTTATTAAACTGTATGTGAATAAAGATACAAAAAAAATATCTTCCAGGGGACGTTTTTAAGTTTGCGGAATGAGAGTACCTAAATAATTAATTAATAATTCGCAAATATTTTTCTTTTTCTATAATGCTAGCCAGTTATATTTTTCTGAGATATAATCTGATATAATATAATATTTCAGATATTACATTTGTCAAATGAAGACGATTCCGATTCCAATCATAAATGGACAATAAATTGTATTCGTCTTTATTTGACATTTGTTACGCGATCAGTGCTTGCTCTTCTTTCACTGGCTGTATTGACAGATGTACGGAACTAGTTACTGGTCTGTGGTACGGAAGAAGCAACGTATGTCAAAATAAAAACAATTGCGATTACAATAGTTATAAATAGACAATAAGGCCCCAGGTCTGGACTATATGGTGGATGGTTAATTATTTCTAAGCCTGACTTGTGTAGGGCAGCCAAAGCAACACGGCTCTTGTGAACAGGCGAATTATCGTGAAAGAGCAATACGCCTTTCGTCAATTATTTTTGGTTGCTTCCCTGAGGGAACTTCCCTCAAGGGCTCTAGAATTGTCACGTAGTATTCTCTGGTTATAGGATTCCTTCAGTATAGTAAAAACAGTCGCCATGAGTTTTTTGGCCGACTGCGACACCTTGAACTTCCTAGGCGGTGATGTGCCTTTTTAATGCCACTGCAAAGAGTCTTGTTTAGACTCAGGTTCATAATGATGAACCCAAGTTTCATCTCCAGTTACGATACCCTCTTGAACTTCGCTACAGAGGTCCAAAATTGCACGTGCGCACTCTGTCGCTTTTGCGGTGGTGCGAGCATTCTCGGCACCCATTTGCACTGATCTTAGTCATACCGATAGTCATGAAGAATTTGAAAAATGGTTGCATCGGATACTTCAAGTGATTTCGGGTGTGGTCACCTCGATGCCACTTATAAACCATGGTTTTACAAGCACAAGAGTCTCGTAGCGGAGGACATCTCTTCCGTAATGGTTTGGACGTTTTTTCCTTGCTTGGTAAGGAACTGTATGATTTGCACGATTATCCATTGTAAACGCCGTCCTACCGATGGTTAACTTGTTTGGTTGGTTATAGTTCAGAGGCTAATGAGCCGATTGTAATAAAACTCAGTATTTATACTAATAGTGAATCACTCAATACATTGAGATACCTACTAATGAGATCCCTCAACCCTCTCCAGCGCCTTTATTCCGCGAACACAATAACACACAATCGTATGTACGTGAAATATTTTTTCTTTTTGGTCGTTCTACTGGATAAGTAGTCCGTGCGCCGATCCCGCCCTCGCACAAATTGACTACCCAAAGAGAAGTAAGAAAATAATTGACGTTTTATGTATTTGGCAAGTAAGGGTCCTTTGATATAAATAACCTTAATAACTAAAGGTACACCCTTACATTTGGCACGGGATCCCAGCCAGTCTGCCTCAAGAGTCCATGGCCAGCGAAAGCGACCAAATCGGCAGTGGCACTAAGCGGCTTCGCCACGGCACCAATGAGGCCTCGTCTCAGTGCCGCCGCACCGCTTTCCGTCTCCCCGACCGCTACACTGACCAGTGGATGATGTGCAAGTCCGCCGACGGCACCTGCGTAAGTAGAAACGTTTATTCTGGTCTAGGAGCTTATTATCTATACAACCTAATCCTACCTATACAACCTATATATACCTTAACCGCGATCGGCTTGATTTTTACGTACATTGCTTCTGACGTACATCTATCGTTACCACTTGTGTCTATAGAGGAAGCGCTGGCCGCGTAATAAGTGTCAAAGAATTCCGATTCCGATTATAAATTGACAATAAGCCTCAGGGGGCCTACCACCACTTCTTAGAAACTATCATAGTTCAACAATGTTTTGTTTCAAGCTTAAAAGAACATTATTCAGATTTGTACTACGACCTCTTATAACAATCTTGTTTTATTCCTAGAGAGTGATTTAAGGGAACTAATGATTGTCTCATAAATGCACATACGTCAGAAAAAAGTTTTCTAAATGTATATTCTTTAACGAGATGCAGCCTCATTTCCAATTAGCGTGATAACTTCTGCACGGTGTTCCTAAACTTTAATAGCTTTCTAATAGCTAGCTTTAATAATGCAAGTTATTTGATTTGACACAAAACAATATTAAAACAAACTTATTTTCTTCTTTATAATTTTTTTTGGCACTGCATTTGACATTTGGCAATGTCAAGTAATTTTGTTTTTAAGTCTTTATTTTATACTTTAATCTTAGTTAAATGGCTCTGCTTCAGAGACCATGCAGAAACATTCAGTGCCTTCAACAAATTCTACATCCCTCCCTTGGTTATCAACAGTCAAATGATAGCACTTTTACTGAAGACTCCATTGTGACCTCTTGAGGCAATTCAAAAATGTCCATCCTTTGCAATTATACAAAAAACATGACGTCCCTCTTCTGGTTTCTGCCAAAAAGCCTAACAAGCTTACTTCATAAGGACGTCGTGGTAGGAAGATAGCAGTCTTAAAAGAATACTGTTTTAAACTTGTTTTAAGAGATGGTGGTACGGGGCCTGATCGCAATTAAATAATATAGGTAAGTAATTTTTACGAGAGGTTAGTACGGTCAAAAAGTGGTTATAATTGACTGAATGATTTTAGTTATATATTTCATAATTTATTTTTGAAAATCCAAATAAAATATAACAAATACCATGTGTACTTTCTATTTAGGATCACCAAAATAAGTCAGTAAAAATACAAAAATACCATTGAAGTGCTTTGGTTTAATTGAACCTAAACAAAAAACCTAAATAAATGAGATTATATTATGATGCCCAAAAAATATTTGGCACAGGTATCGTATGTATACTAGAAACAGGGCTATCATCGCTTATTATGTGTAAATCATCATCGTCAACCAACGGTATTTTCTCACACATGAGGAAGTATGGAGTATAATATTTCAGATAAATAAATAGGTAAGTACTATAAATAAATAAATAATAAATAAATAAATTTAAAAAAAGCCTTTTATTTCATTTCAGTGTTTTAAAAGTAAAAATAGAGATAGATTTTTTTTCTGTTATTATAACGAAATTTATAACGAAAAGAGAAAAATAATAGTGGTATTTTATTCCTCGTATTTTATTACCGGAACCATAAATATATCATTGTAAAGTGTTCAATTAGGCTAATCGAATTTGTATGATTATTTTGTATACCCTGAATTATTACATTCTAATTTTTTTGTTAGTTAAAGTGGTATGTTCGTTTCGTGGTCCAAGGTCCAAGGAGTAGTAGTGTTCTGTGATCCATGTAGGTGAAGAAATGTCATATTGACATTGGCAGAGTGGCAGACCGACAACATAATAAAAAAATAACTGTGTTTTATTTCACTTCCGCATAAAGGCTAATGACAAATAAGAGTGAGAAAGAAAGTAGAGCGCTATCTCTTTCACATAGCACATCAATCGCTACTTTCGTGCAAAAAAATATTTATTTCTTTTAAATATTTCTTTTTACGACTCTGGATTCAAGCTTTTTTGATTTCATGTACAAAAATGTATGCTGGATGGGTTACCAGTATTTTGATAATGTTGCAAGCAGATTTTTGTACTTTAAAGAATTTTTCAAATCAGGGGGCATTCTGGGGGGTGTTTTCTAGGACATATTTGCTTAAAATAATATCTTCTTACCGCTCTCCTAAATCAGATCTCTATAGTATTTTTCATTTATTATTATACCACCCTCTATAGATTTTCTGAACATCACCTTTCGTTATAATAACTGAAAAAAAAAAACTTATAAACGTTATAAATAAATAAATAGCTCACCTAATATATTAATAGCAAAATTGGTGACTCCTGCGGTGAGTCCAGCCACTAGACTGTCGGGTGGCCGGCGCCGGGCTGCTGCGGCTCGTCTGGCGTGCTCCTCGTCTCCAACCAGAAGGTCGAGGTTTCTTGCAAGCGAGCCAGCTAAAGCACTGAGAGAGCGTACGAAGGCAGCAGCCGTAGCCGACGCGATGCCCCGGACGCCGCCAGTGGCGCCACCTACGCGAGACGCTAAGGCCCCAGGTGCACCCAAAAGTTCCAAGCCTCCGACTACCCAACCTGCGGAACGTAATCAACTTGACGACTAGCTGTCAAGTGTGATTATTATAGACTATACTGGCAGAAGTAAGCTTTCCATTGTTAGAAGATTTTTTAAATCGGTCCATTACTTTCAGAGCCTATTCATTACAAACAAACATGCAAAAAAACTAATTTTGTGTTCCGGGCATAGAATTTCGAAGTCCCAGGAGTATGTGTGGAGGCACGCAGAGGTAAACAGTCACTATCATAATGCATGCATAAATTTTAATAATAATAATAATAAATCTTTACTTGATACACATTAGACACTACATAAATGGTGAATAATAGTGCTATTTCTTGTTTTATTAAATTCAAAGTTTAAGTAAAAGAATACAAAAATTTAGATTTCGCTGAAGGATTTAGCGAAAGAATGAACAAAATATTAAAATCGTAGAGTTATGGGCCTATTCAGAAGGCATACATTTTTTTATTATTATTTAATTTACGCTATACACCCAGTTTGTGCCAATCAAGTTCTTGAATTCCCTTTAAACTAAGAATTATGGATCATACGCAAACTTACCAGCGCCAAGAATAGTCGCGGAGAGATAATGAACAGTTAATGCATGCACTAATTGTTCTAATGATGTCATGACATTTTGTAGTCGGAATGCTCTCAAGTGTAAAGGACTCTGGTCTAGAGCTATGTACATACGCATCTGAAATATTAACATATTGATCATATTTAATTGTTTCACAGCACATAAAAGATAATATACATAGAGAACAATATATTAGTACGTACAGCGGTATGCAATGTTAACGTTAAATCCAATGACTGAATACACAATGCTCGGAAACGTAGCGGGCATTGCAATAGCTTGGCTTGAGCCAATCCCAAGTCATGGACGCTCGCAGTGTTGTGAGGTACCGCTAAGCGATATATTTCAGTCAGAGCAGTCACATAAGCATCTTCGATATATAATGCCAGAGGCCCCAGTTTGAGTTGAACCTCCGTCAGTTCTGTACAGAATAAGAATTATATATGAATAGCTCATCTCCTAGTCATTACAAGACAATACTGTTATTTTTTTTACCATTATATTCGTGATTGACCACTTTCCACCTATCGTTACATGTTGTGACGACAACGCGAGCGTTACTTTGTTGTGAAGTGAACACTGCGTGGTCTGCGAACATGTTCCAGAATGCAGGCCACTGCTCGCTTTCTAGGGGCTCCGCGCGGGTTGTTGCCACCACAGCGAAATCATATTGGCCACTGTCATATTGCAGGTTATCGATCTGAACATCTGCTATTGTCAACGTTGTAATTATTTTCTGTAACAGAATAGAAAATAGGCAAAGTTTATTAATCGCTTCGAAGATGGCAACGCCAATGTATCGTGAGATGACATGTTGTTCGGCTCCACATATAGTGGTAGTCACATAAATAGAAACGCAGAATGTCACTTTAATTCTACTTTTATTTTTAACTAGCGACACGCCCCGGCTTCGCATTAATTATCCAATTTGGTGCAGTCGTTCGGAAGTTATGCGCCTACATCTACATGCATTTTCACGATTAATTTTTATTTAAAGATAGAAGACAGATACCGGGTGGCCCAGCGGCGTTGCCGGCGCGGATCCAGTTGAAACTGACTGATAGCTCGCTTCTAACAGGGCTAAATGAAAGTGGGACCAAATCTACATGTGGATCAGGTTTGATTCTTTTTGAGAGATTGTATTAACAAATGTTGTGTACCTACATAATTATCTTTAACTTGACGGTGAAAGAAAACATCGTGAGAAAACCCACAGGTCCAATCATTAGTTTCGAGGCTATGTAACAGCATCCGTCACGTTTAGGGGTTAAGCCCCTTGGGGAAAACACAGGAGCGTATTCTTATATTATGATCATTATTGTTATCGACTTGTCATTTTCACAAAACTTTGGTTTCACATTTTATGTAAATCAGACGAAGATTTAGACAACATTTTAATATTAAAAGTTAATAACCAACCTCGCCTTGTGTGCATACGAGCAAGGCAGCACGATCAGCGTGGAATGCGAGCAGAGGCATAGCGTCGCCAGCAATTGCCGTTTGTATAGCGACACCTCCCACCACGCAGCGAAACCGCTCTGTTCCCAAGGGATAATTCTCTGTGGGATTCCGTATTAATTAATTTATTTATTAATAATAATAATAATCATTTATTTCAGACTCAGATTTAGTCCATACATGATGAAATATAACATAAACACAGATCAAATTAAAATTAAAAATGAAAATAAACAAATAAATAAATTAAGATAACAAAATATTAAAGATAACAAAATATTAAAATATTAATTTTCACGTCAGCCGCTGCAACCCCCTCCCCGACTTCAGCGCATGGAGCTGTATCCATCGCTGGAGCCAGGGCGAGTCCCAGCGGCCCGTGACTGCGCGCAGGATGGTGTTGCGACTGCCGCGTGTACGCCGCATGATGGAGGCGCAGCGCGCGCGAATTATGGCAGCAAACCCCGCCGTGCTCGACGCTGCGAACATGGCGGAGGCGCTGCAGTACCGCGGCAGTCGCATCACCACCCTGTAGGCGTTGTTGTACTGCACGCGCAGGTCGCTGTACGTCCGCTGCGTAAAGTTGACCCATAGGCTGCACGTATAAAAAGACTGGCAGTAAGCTTTAAACAGTTACTTTTACTGCCTCAGTACATCGTGCAAACCTACGGGCCAACATGTTGCATCGGACGGACAGCGCCCTACGCTCCCTTTCCATGTCCACATTATCTTTTTGTTCCTCAGTTACCCAGTGGCCCAGATACTTGAATTTATCCACCTTTTTTAACTTCTCCCCGAACAAAGTGAATTCAGGCACGTTTGCGTAGAGACCGTCAAGTTAGAAGCCTCACCATGGAATTGAGCTGTTCTGATAATGTCAAACAACTCTTCCTAAATAGTGCCAAATAGTGCCCGAAGCATATAAATAGTGCTATCATACTTTCGGAGATATTCAGGTCGTTCAGTGAGGCTGCTATCTTGACGTCAAGATAGCAGCCTCATCTCAGTACACAAAAACCACAGCACTGTTCTTGAAGAACTATATACCAAAAAACTCTTCTTAAATAGTGCCTTGGATTTGCAAAGTTTCAGAATTAGTGCTTCAAAGGAACCGAAGATATTAGGGTACATTGATGAGGCTTCCAACTTGACGTCAAGCTGGAAGTCACATCATCAACGAGGAAGAATTTCGAATCGAGACTAATGCCAAAAATCTCTTCCTAAATAGTGCCTCCGGAATCAAAACAAAGCGGAACGATTTATCTTGTATTTTAGTCAATAAATGATGATCAACTTCCACGTACATTCTGGATTCGGTACAGATAGGAATAAACCAACTAGATCAAAATGGAGGCTCAGCTTCATAAAGAGCAACATCTCAGAATGTTTTTTTTTTGTTTTTTTTTTTTTGTAGATAGGGGTACAAATTGTGATGATTTATCAAGTATCAGGATGCGGACTGGTTTAGTTTTTGAGATATAATTTTTTGAAGAATTATAACTTAATCATTTATAACCTCAAATATCAAAGAAAACGCAATGTCCAATATCAAACTTAAAAAAGCGTTTTAAAAAAATTTAGTTCATTGATAAAAATCTATTGGTCATTTATATATATTTTTTTTATGATAAGAAAAAGGGGGCAAACGAGCAGACGGGCCACAAGATGGCAAGTGACATTCGTCACCCATAGTCACCTTCAACTCAAGAGTTATATTAAAACCTATTTTTATTTAATAGTTAATGTTTTGTTACGGAATACATTTATTAAAATATTTAAATTTTCTTTCATCGCAGTGTCCTAAACAGGTTTAAACAATATTGTTTTATCTTGGGATGAATGTTAACAGGTCCATTAAATCTTCATTTTTTATCTTTAATTTTTCAAACAAAATCGAGTTTTTTTATAATGTATCTTGCAGATGAGGGTGTATTTCAACAGGCCCATAAAAATCTTCATTTCCGTGTTTTTTTTTATCCTTAAGTTTTTTTAAAAAACATCGCTTTTATTTAAATTTTCTTTATATTGTTTGTATTCTTGCTGAATATGTAGCAGATAACTTAAAAAAGTAACGAGATATACAAGATTAAAAATTTTGTGCCACGGCGATGAAACATACGTGCACGGCAATGAAACAAGCGTTCACGGCAATGAAAGAACTGTGCCACAGGATTGAAAGAATCAAACAACGGAAATGAAAATCCATATAAAACATAATATTTTATATACTTACCTGAGTATTATACTTACATAAAATATATACATACCTGTCTCCGAGAGGGAAAGGCATACCCAGACTGTCTCTCCATTTAAATTCCTACCAGTCCACAAACAATGGCTTGGTTCTACCCAAAGTTTGTGTTTGCGAGAAAGATTTGGATATAATCTTGATTTTTTTTATCTTGTGTCTGCTACTTCACGCCACAGACCTTATAGTCGTAGTTTTTTTAATAATTTAATTATTTAGTGGCACGCACGAGCATCAATGTGTTATACCTTTTTATAGTTATTTGTATAAAACCGTAATGGCCAATCGTATAAGTAGCTCCACTTGTACGCATTATGCGCCACTGAGCTAAAATAGCATAAGAATTAAGTAATAATTAATAATTCTTATGCTATTTTAGCTCAGTAGCACATTGTAATTAGGGCGATAATTCCATATTTTCATTAGTACCTAACCCTTTCACTAAGACCGATTAAAGAAGCCATCTTGTCTTTTCAATTGCCTTAGACACGCTCGGTTCCGCGCTCGTGCATTGTATGTATTTTGTACTTTAGATTTCTAATAATTAATTGCTCAAACCCCAAAAATAGAGCTTTTTTTATTTCCCTTGTTCCTGTATCGAACATCACGTACATCTCATTAGTTTTTTAAGTTATCTGCTACATATTCAGCAAGACTACATACAATATAAAGAAAACTTAAATAAAAGCGATGTTTTAAAAAAAACAAGATTTTTTTTATCAATGAACAAAATTTTTTTAAAACGCCTTTTTGAAGTTTGATATTAGACATTGCGTTTTCGTTGATATTTGAGGTTATAAATGATTAAATTATAATTCTTCAAAAAATTATATCTCAAAAACTAAACCAGTCCGCATTCTGATACTTGATAAATCATCACAATTCGTACCCCTATCTACAAAAAAAAACAAAAAAACAAAAAAAAAAAAACATTCTGAGATGTTGCTCTTTATGAAGCTGAGCCTCCATTTTGATCTAGTTGGTTTATTCCTATCTGTACCGAATCCAAAATGTACGTGGAAGTTTATCATCATTTATTGACTAAAATACAAGTTAAATCGTTCCGCTTTGTTTTGATTCCGGAGGCACTATTTAGGAAGAGATTTTTGGCATTAGTCTCGATTCGAAATTCTTCCTCGTTGATGATGTGACTTCCAGCTTGACGTCAAGTTGGAAGCCTCATCAATGTACCCTAATATCTTCGGTTCCTTTGAAGCACTAATTCTGAAACTTTGCAAATCTAAGGCACTATTTAAGAAGAGTTTTTTGGTATATAGTTCTTCAAGAACAGTGCTGTGGTTTTTGTGTACTGAGATGAGGCTGCTATCTTGACGTCAAGATAGCAGCCTCACTGAACGACCTGAATATCTCCGAAAGTATGATAGCACTATTTATATGCTTCGGGCACTATTTGGCACTATTTAGGAAGAGTTGTTTGACATCATCAGAACAGCTCAATCCCGTGGTGAGGCTTCTAACTTGACGGTCTCGTTTGCGTACCTATTCCGAGGTGTAAAAGCGAAATTGTGATGCTTAGGCTTATCAGTGTCAGTATTAATTAGTGTCACTAGTAATTGGGTAGTTGACAGCATCAAAATTAAATTGCGAGTAGTCATACATTAAAAAGATTATCCCAAAACACCTCAAAATATGTATTTCGATTTTCAATTTACAATTATAGCAAATTTAAAAATAATAAAACAATCAAAAAAAGTGCTGCAATTGAGTACTACAAACTATGACGTCACGGTTTGCTATTTCAGTACATTTTCCATAGTAAAATTTCGTTTTGACAGATCGTAAAAAGTAACTGATTTGACTAGGTAGGACACAACCCTATTGGTTATATTAATCTAAGGAAACATGAACCTACAGATGACTTTCAACTTTTCATAAATACAAAATACCTGGGTCCTTATTGTCTATTTATAATTTTATTGTAATCGCAATCGTCTTCATTTTGACGTACGTTGCTTCTTCTGTACATCTGTCAATACAGCCAGTGAAAGAAGAGCAGGCACTGATCGCGTAACCAATGTCAAATAAAAACGATTACGATTTAAATTATAAATAGACAATAAGGCCCCTGGCTGTACGTCTTACACATCGAATTTTGGCTAGAATTATACTATCAGCCATAATACGAGTCCAAAATAGCAATTCCGTTTAGATTTGTACGAACAGGGTTATTGTGGATATGGATATATTTATAGGTGATTCAAAGAATACTGTACTATTTTCAGAATTTACCAAAAATACTACCAGCGCTGGATGTTTATAACTTACGGCTGGATACTGTAAATTAAATTTAGAATAAAATTATCTTACCTGTATTAGCAAGTCCATGACGCAGAGTTACGGAAGACAGTTCGCCAGAGGCTCGGGCTAATGATAATACACTTTCGGAAGACTTGAGAACTCCAGACTTTACAGGATCTAAAAATCAAAAACATATACCTACACTCAAAGGCACAACTAGGATAATATAGCAACATTTTTATACATTCAAAGCTACTTTGGAGCCTTTGTTCTCCGTCATACTATTATGTACCTAAGTAAAATGTGATTAATGGGGTAGAAAGTATGGATGTAGGAGGTCCATATTGCCTTAGGTACTTGCCTGATCAGAGAAGTCGTTTACTAAATCCCCAAGAAATATTTTTTCTTAACTATCTTCAATGTAAAAAAACGGCAAAAACTAATTATGGAATCACCTAGATAGAACGGTAAATCTTTACATAGAATAGAAACAGACAAACAACATAGTTTTATGAAGTAGGTACGTTATCTTATTACCTGGCAAACAGTTATTGCTTTTAGTTGTAGTTTTATCCGCGGACTCTTTTCTCTGTAAGCTATTAGGGGCTTCAGTAGCTTGAGGTGGTATATTAGAAGAATATGGTTGTTCTTTATCGACTGCTCCTAATACCGACGAAGCTATTGATTCCTTTTCTTCATTCGTTATAACAACTGCTTGTACTGTCTTTGATTGTTCATCATCTTTGTTTGAAACTTTCGAAGGAGTAAATGTAGTTGTAATTGATTTCTGTAAGTTATCTAAGCTACTGGTTGAATGTGTTTGAACAACAGTTTGCTTTTCTGAATTTAAATCATCTTGATTAGCTGTAGTTTCCGAATACGTACAACGTGTCAATACTGAAATTTGATTACTTTACAATAATATGTTGTAGGAATATTTTATATAATAACATTAATATGAACTAGGATACAAGATAATTTCTAATTAGAATAATAATAATAATATTTATTTCCAAAAATGTCTTAATAAATATTGAAGTCCAGCAGCCTGTGCTTGTTTAAATAACTGTGTTACAGGCTACAGTGTCTTCCCCATACTAAACAAAGTAGGTACAATATATTATATCTTATATTTCAGGATTGTGTGGTATTAAATTGCATTGTTTTTTTATATTTCATGGTAAAGGTGGGTAACTGACATAGACCTATAAATGTCTATGGTAACTGATAATGATGAATGATTCCAGCCGATTTCTCGAGATCTTATACGTGACTGATATTAAGGCGGAGTAGAGATTCAATAAACTTACACTTATCATCAGCCCCAACCCGCTCCAAATTAGAAGTAGGTTTAATTTTTATCTGTAATGAAACGAAAGTTTTATTATGGTGCATGCCTACTTACTCTTGAGCAACATACTCATAATTAACACTAATATAATCAGCTGACATTTTGTCTGCATTCATGTCAATGTGCCTTTTACTTGATACAATAGCAATACTGATTTTGAGATTACATGGACTGTATGTGATAGTAGGTTCGATTCTGTTTTACAGCGACTAAACTTATTTTAGTTTAGTTCTGTCTGTCTCTTCTTGTCTTACCTCAAAAAAGAAAAGAGATAGAAGATAACCTACCAAATTTAGTCCTGTCAGAGGCTGTATTTTATAGTCGTGATTTCTTTACTTAGGCACTAAACACGTTATGAAATGCCTTAGTTGACAGGACTAATTTTAATTGGACAGGACTAAATATCACTCGTCTCTTTTCTTTTCTAGGACAAAACAAATGTCAGGAGTAAACTAAAATAAGTTTAGTCGCTGTAAAGCAGAATAGAACTCAGTATACATAATATATGCAAACACTCTACCATCACAAACATTCCTCCTCACGGAGGAGAATGTCCTTTTTCGCAGTGCTAAATGACACGCTATATGGTATAAAGATTAACAAAACACCTACTGAACTTACCATAGCTTTGTCCGAAGTTAACGGATAGAGAAGACGCTTTCGTATTTCACTAGCCGAAATGTCGTTCTGAAAAGTAGTTGAAAAAAATATTTTATATAGAGGAGATCAGGGTAAACAGTTATTCTGTTTCATGACAGATCATTTTCTTCGATAACAAAAACAATTAACAAATAAATTTATTTCAAAAACAATATTAAATTGAACAATTTGCTGAAGTCTTTTAAATATAGTGTACATAAACGTTTACTGAACCTAAAAAGCAAATAAAAGCTAGACTTTCACTTTTTGTGTGTGTACTAGAGTAACTATTAAAATCTATGCTAAACACTTGTTTGCTTACGAAATAAGACAATATACTTTAATTTTTCATTCTTTATAATACTATGTGACCCACATGAATAATGCGTACTATTTTCGAAAGCTACCGAACATAAGGAATCCTTACATGGATACTTCAAAACTGTATTGTGCATTTGAAAAAGTTTACCAACCTGATCGACGTCACGTAATTCAATAAGACTGGAATGCGGATAGATGTGCACGCGTATTTTGAGAGTGCCGGTGCGATGTAATTTCAAAAACTGCTCTCCGTCGGCTATCGCTACTGGTGCACTCCAGTCTGGCTCAATATCATCCACTGCAAAAGTCAGAGAGGTTTTGTCACGTTTGACAAATTCAATTTCAATTAAGAGCAGTGATAGCCCTGACGGTTAAAGAGCCGGCCGAAAATCAGTGAGGCTCGGGTTCGAATCCTGGCATGTACCAATGAGTTTTTCAAAAACTTACGTACATATTTATCACTAGCTCGACGGTGAAGGAAAACATCGTGAGGAAACCCGCAGGTCTCAGAATTAATTCTGAGACATGTGTAAACAGACCCGGTCCGGCGATGGGCTCACCACCTATCACGTTTAGGGGTCCAATATATCTCGTGAAATGTGGGTATATCCAGTAATGGAATACCTCTGCCTACCCCCTCGGGGATAAAAAAGGCGTGAGATTATATTATTATTATATATTATATTAAATTCAATTTCTCATTCTACTTGCACAAAATTTTAAAATTCTTTTAGTGGAATTTCGAATCGATGTAGTTTCCAGTGATTACAAGCAAGCAGTTTAATTACCTAGATATTCCCCCAAAACAAGGAATGTAATAGGCGTGGTGACGTCAGATGGGTTCGGGTGTCGCGTGCAGAGCGTCGGCGTCGTGTAGTGTTTAACCACGCCTGGACCAATGTTAAAACACCAGCGTACTCCCGGGCAGTCCAGATGCGCCTGCCGATAAAATTCAATTAAGGTTATATAACATAATAAAATGGGGATAATAAAAACCTTTTCACACCATCTATTCGAAAAGTGACGTTTTGGTCCCCAATAACAGGGATCAAAGTAAGTCTTTTCCGATAGGATTTTAATAAGTGCGAATAAAAGTGTTTTGAATTTGGAATTAAAAATATCTCGCAACATTCTTAGCCAAAGAGATTAACAAAATAAGTTTTCATCTAAGGTTGGCGCCACTGTAGCTTAAGTACTATAACAAAACATTAGTTCCATTTTTCGCCGCATTAGGCTGACAAGCATAGAGTAACTTATATGCTGACAAGGCTGAATGGGGTTCGATGGTTGTGCCACACTGTCAGAAAAATTGCTGTGGCAATGCGCGCGCTTTCATACTTATTTTTCACAATTTACATTTTATTTTACGCAAAATTTTCGAATTCCGACATTGAATTGTTTGTGTATTTTATATTTTAAAATGTATTCAAGTAGCATTGACTGCAGTGATAGTTAAACACCGGAATATATTAAAAAAAGAAGCAAACAATGTCATCAACAATTTTTCTCATAGAGAGGTATGAAAAGCAGAGTGTATAATTCGGTCGCAAAATTATTTTTACCTTGGGCTACGTACTTTAAACCCCTCACTTCGTTCATGATTCTACATAATCATTCACTATGTTCGTGATTTAAAAAAACGCCCTCGCCGTAAAAATATAGTTTTGCTCCCTTATGACACAATCTACTATTTCAACACACTTGCTCAAAACGACGTTTTTATTCCACTGATTTTTGGCTCATAATCCTAGATATTAAACACGCGTGCTTTTTCAGTATATTATTGAACGAGTGCCTTTAGTTTATTAACCCGACCAATTTACATTTGTACCCTAGTACCAAGTCGTAAGAAGAAGCGATATAATTTAGACGTATTAGTATTTATGCGAAAAATAACAGTAAATGGTAAATCCAGCTTTATTATTAAAAAATAACTTAAATTCATTTAAAATTTTCTGTAATTTCTGTTTTAAACATTACATTTAAATTTAATTATATTTTTAATCTTGGCTGTTGGCCGATCTAGTTCGCACCTTAGCCTTGCGCGCGCATCGGTATCGCGGCAAGAAAAAAAAACAACGCGCCATTTTACGTAAATAATTGTCAGCTTTGACGAAGTTTGGATTAATTGTAAATTTTAATATTAACGAAAATGTCTACTTCAAGTAAAGAAAATGAAGAAAACCTATTATTAACTCCGCCGGACATACGTAACGAGGCGAAAAACGCGTGCGATAAGCCGTATACAGAAAGAAAGCCGAAAACTTATCGGCGCCGATAAGGGCCGATCGGCGCCCATCGGCGCCGGTCTACGCAGGTAACCGGCGCAGGCATTTATATGAACAAGCGCCGACACGCGCCGGTCAGCGCTGGTGCCGCCCGCCAATCATCGTACGACATTTTGCTCGCTCTGCTTCAATCTGCTTGCTTTCTGTAGAATGGACCGGCGCCGACAAGCTTTCAGCTTTCTTTCTGTATACGGCTATAGTCTTTTGCTATCAAAATCGAGTGAAATGTATTTAGCGGCTTATGAAAAATTTTTATAATTGAAAACCGGCAAGAACGCTTATTCTTTTTCAGAAAAACGTCGTTTTGAGCAAGTGTGTTGAAAAACGTCGTATGAAACACGTGTGCCTGTGACCATAATATACGCGGCTTTCTTATGGCGCACTCGCTTTCGCTCGTGCACACACGATATCGCCTTGTATATAATGGTCAACTTAGCACACTTGTATCATAATGTACTATTATTGCCTATAATTCCTTAATTTCTAGTAAGTCTGTTTTAACTTAGCTGCTCTGAACATCGGCTACGCCAGCGCAAACCCGATCATACCTTGGTCACTAAACATTTTTATTGTGCAGACATTTGCCCAACTTCAGAGCTGCCAAATTAAAACGGCCGTACTGTACTTTAATAAAGGAAGAGGTAGATTTAGAGAGACCTTATCCAGTATTGCGATTTCTTAATTTAAGATTGTGTTAATTTAGGTTAGTAAATAATACTGACCAAAGCAGTTAATTACTTTACTCGTTGTATGTTACCTTAGTAATGGACCCAGAAGGCTCTTCGCCAACCGCCTTAGGCACCGCGACGGCTAAATTATAATGCGTGTGATTGTACAGGACGAACTGCGGACAGGGGTCGCTTGCTACTGTGATAATCCATCTGTTTTCGTGTTGGTGTTGCGTCACCACCACAGGCACCTGGCAGTCAAATTAAAGTTTAAGAGATCATAAAAAAATCTAAATAAAAGGGTGCTCAGATTTTTAAAACTGTAGCTCATAAATTCTGTAAATAAGGGTGTCAGTAAAGAAACAAGTTTTTCTTTAAGTCATAGCGTGTTATCTACACTAATATTATCAGGGAGTAATATAGACAAAATCAAAATCAAAAATAATTTATTTCTATAGGTATTCAACATACACTTAGAAACGTCAATATTTTATAATAACAAGGCACTCTAAACTCGTCCAGACTATATTTTATTCTCGAAGTCCATAAACGAAATATATTAGGCTATTGTTATTTATGGTATTTCTAAGAAACTAAACTTTATATGCACTGGCGACCCGCCCTCGCTTCGCTTCGGTTTATATATTACTAGCGATCCGCCCCGGCTTCGCACGGGTGCAATGCTAACACTAAAACCTTCCTCTTGAATCACTCTATCGATTAAAAAAACCCCATCAAAATCCGTTGCGTAGTTTTAAAGATTTAAGCATACAAAGGGACATAAGGACATAGGGATATAGGGACAGAGAAAGCGACTTTGTTTTATACTATGTAGTGATGATTAGTGTTTCTCTACTATTTTATAGATGTATTATATACTTATAAACAACCCTTTTGAATCACTGTATCTATTAAAAAAAACCGCATAGAAAAACGATGCGTAGTTTTAAAGATCTAAGCATACATAGGGACAAACAGACAGCAGGAAACGACTTTGTTTTATACTATGTAGTGACTAGTAGCTTTATACTGTATTTTTAAAGGGAACGATCCCTTTTTAAAATATATTTTATTTTGTATAAAAGTACACAAAATAAAAAAGTACTTACAAGCAAAAAAAGATTGTTGATTGTATTTTTATTTATTAGTCATATATTGGGGGCGATTCTGCTTTACACAGACTAAACTTATTTTAGTTTAGTCCTGTCCTACTGTATTTTAGTCGTGACTTCTTTACATAATGTAGCATAAAGGTCCAAATGGTTTGTTTGCTACGCAACTCTTTGGTATTATTTCGGTTTTTTCTTCTAGTTTTTTTAAATTTGGCGTTCCTTTTTCTGAGCGGAGAAAACAAAGCGATGAAGTCTTGTCATCACTGTTGGACACCTCAAGTTTTTTACAGAGAAAATTCCTAACTTTCGTACCTATTTGGAAAATGAAATAAAAGTTAAATAAAGTATAATCTCACGCCTTTTTTATCCCCGAGGGGGTAGGCAGAGGTATTCCATTACTGGATATACCCACATTTCACGAGATATATTGGACCCCTAAACGTGATAGGTGGTGAGCCCATCGCCGGACCGGGTCTGTTTACACATGTCTCAGAATTAATTCTGAGACCTGCGGGTTTCCTCACGATGTTTTCCTTCACCGTCAAGCTAGTGATAAATATGTACGTAAGTTTTTGAAAAACTCATTGGTACGTGCCAGGATTCGAACCCGAGCCTCACTGATTTTAGGCCGGCTCTTTAACCGTCCGGGCTATCACTGCTATAAGTTAAATACATAATGGATATACAGGATGTCCCAGAAGTCAACGATAAGCCGGAAACCAGCGATAGGCCTAGTCATGAGGGTAATCAGAAAAATATAAAAAAAAATCTATGTTCTTTTTTCAAAATGTTATGAAGGTTTAAAAAAAATCCTAAAAAACGGACACCCTGTAATGAACTTTCTTTTACCGTGACTGTAAATATTAACTTTTTGAATATTTTTTTTCTGTAAATTTTTTTTCTCGATGAATCCGGATTCTATGCCAATCTAATTTAATGAGGTGAAATGTTGGTAACGCAACCTTCTTAGGTAAATCCAGGTTAAAATCTTTTAGAATGGAGACGGACTCATAATTTTAAAAAGAGAACCTAACAGGGATTTTTTATTCGTACATCTTTTGTTTATGTCATTTGTTTGATGGCTTTGATTTAAATCCATCTGTCCCAGAAGTAAAGATTCTGGAGTCTGTTGCTTAGATTGTATTTGCGTGTAATTACGAGTTCGTAACGTGAAGTTATCATGCCAAATAGATATACCGTACAGGAGTACGCCAACATGCATCTTATTTACGGAGAATGCTTATGTAACGCCAATGCTGCAGCTAGGGTGTATCGCGAGAGATACCCAAACTTAGAGCGTCATCCTGATTACCGAGTTTTTATTAATCTGCATCGATCATTATCCGAAGGTCGATTCCCTGATCATATGGCTGGTGAAGGAAGGCCCCTCTTGCCCTACGAGGACGAAGTCATGCAAGCTGTTGAAGAAGATCCAAGTATATCCGTTCGTGGAATTGAGGAAAGCCTTGGAGTACCTAAAAGCAGTGATGATCTTCCGATCTTCCGATCTTCTTCAGGGGCCTTCCTTCACCAGCCATATGATCAGGGAATCGACCTTCGGATAATGATCGATGCAGATTAATAAAAACTCGGTAATCAGGATGACGCTCTAAGTTTGGGTATCTCTCGCGATACACCCTAGCTGCAGCATTGGCGTTACATAAGCATTCTCCGTAAATTAGATGCATGTTGGCGTACTCCTGTACGGTATATCTATTTGGCATGATAACTTCACGTTACGAACTCGTAATTACACGCAAATACAATCTAAGCAACAGACTCCAAAATCTTTACTTCTGGGACAGATGGATTTAAATCAAAGCCATCAAACAAATGACATAAACAAAAGATGTACGAATAAAAAATCCCTGTTAGGTTCTCTTTTTAAAATTATGAGTCCGTCTCCATTCAAAAAGATTTTAACCTGGATTTACCTAAGAAGGTTGCGTTACCAACATTTCACCTCATTAAATTAGATTGGCATAGAATCCGGATTCATCGAGAAAAAAAATTTTCATGCCTCAACTATAACAAAACCTAGCATGTGTTATACCATTTTAGAATTAAGACTAAATGCGTCAACTTTTAAGTATACTTGCCAAAATAGTAGCCATACATTTTTTTTACAGTACAGCTGGTTTAAGTTGGTTGATGAAATTATTTAGAATTCAATGTTGGAAACAAATTTAACTTTTTACTTAAAAATGAGGCAGTTATGTCATTTTTTTTTATTGTAAATTGTAGCACGGCTATTCGTTATAGCATTACAGAAAAAAAATATTCAAAAAGTTAATATTTACAGTCACGGTAAAAGAAAGTTCATTACAGGGTGTCCGTTTTTTAGGATTTTTTTTAAACCTTCATAACATTTTGAAAAAAGAACATAGATTTTTTTTTATATTTTTCTGATTACCCTCATGACTAGGCCTATCGCTGGTTTCCGGCTTATCGTTGACTTCTGGGACATCCTGTATATGCTCACCTTATAATATTAAGCCTTTGAAGCCCCACAGTTTTGGTGAGTTTATACCTTTTTTAGCTTTGTTCAGACTTTTTGTACGGTACTTTGATTTAACCTGCAAACCAATTGTTGCAGGGGTTTTTATTTTGGGCTAAGAATTAAAGCCTAAGCATTTATTTTTATTAAGGGTTTTGACCCATACGCAGCCACAGTGCTCTTTTCACGCCTGCCGAAGCGAGTTTATATAAACGAAGACCGGACCTCACTACACCAGGGAGATAAGTACCTAGGAAATTGGAATCGTTGGACAACAGGAAGAAAATTTTGTATACTTGTGTCTACTAGCTAAATTATAAACTACATTTTTTAGGAATCGCGGACACGTAGTCGCTATATATATCACTATATCACCTTACTCCCGTATTCCACCCTACTTATGCTTTGGTACGTACTAAGGTAGGTAGGTAGGTTGATGACGACGTCTTTCGTGTTTTATACGTGATACGTGTTTGTGAGACCTACAGAGCAGATATCTACTTCAGAATTTTTTACTTACATCTAAATTATTGTTTGACTAAAGTCTAACTAAAACTATGTACCTAACTAAATTTTACTAAGGAGGTGAGTGATTTTTTTTACGTTTTACATTAAAATAAATTTATTTTTACTTATACCAGACTGATGGCTTATTATTTCTTTTTCGATCAGTCAGGTAAAATGTGACTACATTTTTCCTTTATCCGAGCATACGTCACAATAAGCACTAAACACGTTATGAAATGCCTTAGTTGACAGGACTAATTTTAATTTGACAGGACCAAATATTTCTCGTCTCTTTTTTTTAGGATCAAGAAAATGACAGGAGTAACCTATAATAAGTTTAGTCGCTGTAAAGCAGAATCGAACCCATTGAATGAACTGTATCGAACTATTTTTCACATTGCACTTATTAAGGAGCAATTATTTTACCGAATTATAGTCAACGTCGGTGAGTGTCACAGCTCGACGGCTGGAAGTCTGGGCGAGCCGCACCGGCACAGGCGGTTGTGACGGTTCCGAGTCCCGCGGGTTCGGCAGCGCGAGGCTCAGGTAAGTGTGCAGCTGGGCGTGACTGTCGCCGTGCCAGCGATTACGCAGCCAAAACCGACACAGCGGCATACCTTCAGGACTGAAATAGTATATTTCATTACAAGTGCGGAAAGCCTGTCATTGCAAAGAGTTCCGACAAATGTCTACCCGAGCCGATATATTTATAACACAGTTGCGAAAAAATTAAGCCATTTAATAAAATAATAAAAACACAATAAACTCAACTAACATTTTTGGAAAATGGCGCCAACCGTAAAAGAATATAAGCAGAGATTATTTAATTGTTTTCTTCACCCATTCTGGGTATGCAAAGGGAACTATGCCCATACAGCCAAGTCTTCAGTAGATTTTTTTTATTGATATGAAATAAAAATGAAATTTAATGAGATTTAATGAAATGAAACCTAACTTAACTCATTGAATCAAATCATAAAAAATTAGTAGCTTCTTTGTTTTAATTTTTGCATGAATCATAAAAACTTCTATGATTTTTTTTAGTAAAAACTTCGTGGTTGATTTTTTCTTAGACATTATTTTGACAGTTGAGAAAGAAAACGCACGAGTTCGGAAAACTTCATTTAAAACTCAGTTCTTTCTTTCAGATATCATCCTGTCCTTCACAGTTAATCCATATTTTCGTTGGTCTTCCCACCTTCCACATTTAAAAAAAAACATTTATAACATTTATATTACATACAAACATATGCTCACGCCTTTTCCCGAAGGTGTAGGCAGAGACAATAGCCCACCACCTGCTACGATCCTGGCATACCTCTCGCGCCTCATCCACACCCATCAATCAGTTCATATTGAGCATTCTTTATTCACATACACTTTTAATGTCATTTCTATTATGCTGTCACACATTGTGATTCAGCCGTGATGTTTTTTAAGTAATAATAATATACGCTCACGTTTTATTCCGAGTTTTTTTTTTCAAAAAAATGCATTTAATTAAATCAACATTCGTCAGTATCCGGTATACATATAACCAGCTTTTACTATTATGTTTATCTTGTCAGGGTGAAACAAATCAATCAATCAAAGAGAATTAACTCTCGTGTAGTTCCGATTAAAGTAAAATGTTACCTCGGAGGCGGTACTATTTGACAAATACAATATTACAGAATAAAATAACGCACTTTTTGTCCTTCGAGCCACCTATGACTTGGAAATTCTTCGGATGCAATGACACTGTTGGATTGTCAATTGGAACGGCAGTAGCCGAAACCTGCAGAAATAAAAACACTGTTAAAGCGACATCGCTTCGAGAAGACCTTATCATTTTTTACTATTTACTTACCAGAATGTCGGTGTTTAATCTATTGTACAGGATGTATGTTGATGATATTCCCAGAATATTAATGTTTTCCTTTATCTCGTAGTAAATGGTGAGAAGGGCCACCTAAAGTAAAAATGAAATGTCAATACAAAATTTTTAATTATAACATAAATCGGTAAGAAGAAATACCTCTTGGTTGCATTGAATTGCAAAGGCGGAAGCATGATCGACAGCGATTTGGCCAGGTAACAGCGCCCCGTAGCGTCCTGGCTCTGTCGTTGATATCTGTAACTGACCGCTCACGAAGGTATCCCGACCCATCTCAATGGATATGAAGAATGGTTTCTGGCAAAAAGACAAGTAAAGTATGAATTTTTTAATACAAGTCCAGTTCTGTATGCATTTTTTAACTTTTTGAAAAAGTATCTAAAGATTTTACTATCTATGAGACTATAATATTATTATAACAGTAACTATAAACCCTGACTGACCGACTGATACACAACGCACAGCCTAAACCCGTGGGTCCAAAGATATGCAATTTAAAAATATTCCTTGAGGGGCTAAATTTTATCATTAAAAGATGGAAAAGGGGTGGTAAAGATGGTGTAAAGTCAAAAAAGTCAAGTCAAAAGTTTTAATACAATGTAGGGGCTTATAAGTCCTCTTATTGAAAGTCATTGCGACTCCAGAAGAAGCTGCGAAGATTTTTGAAATCACGAAAATCACCTCATTTTTTTATCGGTGAATAAAACTGATTGACTCATCGATATACTATAACACCTAGAAACTTGAAATATGACTGGTAGGCTTTTTATTTTAATTGATGCAGGCAATATAATAATTATAAATATAATTAATAACAAATAATATTGCAATTTGCAATATTCCCTCGGGATCGCTACACATGGATCACGGGATCACCGTAAAATAGAATCCGTTGCATACCAATTATAAGCGGATAAAGTCCCAAACAAAAGCAAAGGATTATTCGTGTACTTAGTCATAAAATAAGAAATAATTCCTATACCTACACATTTTTTTTAATACAACTCTAGAGACGAAATTTAAAAGGACAGATATTTTCCCTTATTCCCCTGATGTCTTACCGTGAGAATCACAGACGGTGGCGCTATCGCCGACCCCGGTTCTAGCTTGCACAAAGGGGTGGCGTCGTGGGCGCGCAACGTGAGCGCTATTGTCGATGCGTTACACAGCAGCAGCAATGGAGTGAGGTGGACCTCCAACGAGCAGCCCCCACCAGCGTGTACGGGGTGGTATTGAATCTAAACAATAGTAGATTGTATCACAAGGGAGCAAAATAATATTTTTACGGCAAGATCGCTTCGCCTGAGGGAAAATTATTTTGCTATCGAGTCATATACTCTACTTTTCATCTCGTTCTATGAGAAAATATATAAGAGACACTTTTAAGTAATAAATGAATAGGTTTAATTTAAAAAAAAATACATACAAGAACAGGGACAAAAAATCGCGAGTATGTGTTTTTTTTATTTACCGCGCCTGCCCCAACCGTACAGCCAACACACAGCCAATAGGCTTAAATTAAGAAGATGCCTCTGACGGCATGAGAATGTGCAGCAGATAGTCTTCACTTCCTACTTTACTAATAGTTTACTTTTGCTGTTTATTGATATTGAAATTTTTTCGCTGCCACTTTAGTGACACTAATGGAACCATCGCAAAATGTCAGATTCGCAAAATGACGGATTCGCAAAATGTCGGATTCGCAAAATGTCGGATTCGCAAAATGACGGATTCGCAAAATGACGGAATTTTAAAGATACTTACCACGACACTAGGATAGACGAATTTGAAGTTTTGACGTCAGAATAATCAAAATCGACCCAAGTTTTCGGTCTCCAGATTGCCACAAAGGAACATATACATACGCTGATAATCATAATACCCGCCGTATTCGGGTAATAAATAGCACTATGTCTATCATTATAGGCGTTTCATAAGTAGGTACTAGTTTACAGCTTACATTAACGTCGCAGCGTGGTTGTAAAAACGCTGGCTGCCATGATCCTGGCCAGTGCTTTGTCACCAGTGAATAAGGCCACGAACTGTCCGCATGACGATTAGATTTTTCTAGCCTGTGGATTAGAATTGAAGTGACATTAGAAGAAGGGGGAATCCAAAAACAAAACAAATGATGATGATGACGCCTACAATAAAATAAGATAGGTACACAGATAAAAATGTCTTATTACTACGGATCTTATTAAGTACATATCTAGATGAGATTAAGTTTTTGAATTCTGGCAATCGCTATTTGAGCTAAAACTATTAAGGGTACAAAACTTCCAAAAACCGTCGAGTATTCCTTAAGTATATGTATACTGTACTGTACCTTAAGGACCCTGTGGTCCTCGTTTTCATGTCCATAATTCACTGTTCTTACAAATTTAAACAGCCACTTTAGGAATCTCTTATACTACTGTACACAGTATCTAGTACCTATAGTAGTATTACTATATATAGTTAAATGAATACTTACCAGCTTTCGACGTCATTTAGGACATCATCCAAGCAAAGGATGGGCGTTTGTTTTTCAAATACTGATGAATCAGTCACGCCGTAATGCAAAGGGGCGGCTTCACGAGTTACTGGACAGTCGATGTTCCTAGGGACAAGATATTAATCGCGTAAGGCTCATCCGACAAACAGAATAAAACATTCAACTCTCTCTATGTATGGAACCTTAATGAAGGAATGATTACCCGAAAACGCTTTTTGGTCATCAAATAATAATGGATGGAAAGGGCAGAAGTTAACACAAAAATATGTTTCAGCTATATTAGTAACGAGTTATTCATACCATAACTGGGATCTCATAATAATACTGGTCTTATGCTATTACACTTTTGTAAACAAATCTGTGAAGTAAAATTTAGTTAAATTTGACTTGACGAATTGTCACATAGACTTGACACTTTGAAGAGGTATGTAGTTTGGATGACAATAACATAATTTGGTATCGAGCTGATCTGATGATAGAGCCAGGTCTGAGGATAGAGGAACTTCTCAATGGTTGCTCGTAAGCCCCTTGAGTTTGTACTCATTTGGTTTGTTTTGACGAATGCCACAGTAATTATAATTCCTTGCACTTACCTATATTGAAAGGAAAGGGTATGCCTAGCAGATGTCGTACCAGGAACTAACAATTGCGTGGTAGCACCGCGCCCTGATGCCGCCAATATTCGTGGCGGTGGCGGAGATGTATCCTCGGTATTCGTTAATCCTGTTTCAGTCGCCACCAACACCTGAAAAATTACAATGTATACTAATGACTATTAAAAAAAAATTCATGCCGAGTCATGAATGTAGTGTGACATACGTCAGTATCCAGGGGGAGATGTGAACGCAATACGTAAAATGGCCAAACAGCAGCAAGGATTCGCCCATCTGACCTGGCGCAAACCACGCGGCACCAGACTGATACGTACGGCAGTTCGCCTTCGCTCGGAACTGAGAAATAATATTAATTCGTAATTATTAGAGCCCACTTGTCATGCATTAGCCTCGAGTTCAATTTCTGTTGAGGGAACGTGCCAAAAATGAGGCATGTGTTACAGCTACTTAGACCAACACTAGGCTCGCCGGATTAGGCGCACAATGCCACATTGGCAAAATGGCACATAATGCCACATTCGCAAAATGCCATACATCAAAATGCTACACTAGCAAAATGGTACACTAACTAAGTGCCATAATATCAAAATGACAAGATTCAAAATAAAAAAAACATTTGAGAATGTGACATTATGAGAAAATGGCATTTTGCTAATGTGACGTTTTGCTTATTTGACATTTTGCGATGTGGCGTTTTGAGAATGTGACATTTTGCGAAATTCCAATGTGTCATTTTGCGAATGTGGCATTGTGCGCCTAATCCGGCTCGCCACCGATCACGTTTACGAGTGTAAAAATACACATAAAAAATAGTGCTTACTTCCAGGAATGGAATAAAGGCTCTACCCCACAGGCGCGTTATACCGCTCAATAATATCGCGCACAGTGCTGCCAACAGTTAAATTAACTTTCCACCAGATTCAACATCTAAAACCACCAGAAAACCACTAACGAAAAACGACCTTACTCTCATAGTTGCTAAATTTTCCACTAAACTCTTTTTTATAAACAACATTTAGTTATTTATAAGTGTAAATTCTCTTCTAGATGTCATCCATAATTTCTGTCTCCATTTAAATAATTTCTTCGTAGGAAAAATAATCGCTTTTGGTTTCCTGGCCTATTTAATATCATCAGACTAGAATCGGGGGGTGTTCCACAAAGAAAATTTAAAAAAAAGGACGTAGTTGGCTAGAAGTAACGCACCTTTCCACTTGGCGTTAGAGAAATATGATTACATATAGGTGACAAAACCAAGCTCGCAAATTGCCATCAGAGGGTGCAGCAGTGAAAAAAAAACTGAACTCTACCACTAAAAAAACCACTAGCCACTAAAAGCAATATTTCGCCACTAAAAAAACCACTAGCCACTAAAAGCAATATTTCGCCACTAAAACAACCAGATTTAGTGGAAATTTCACTAAGTTGGCAACAAAAACAATCGCTATATTATTGAGCGGTAATAACGCGCCTGTGGGCGGGAGCCTTAACTATCAAACCCCTTGGCGAAAAAAGGCTTGATTATATTTTTTAATTATTATACATTATAAAAGTTACGATTGATTATATGTGTTAATTATTATACATTATAAAAGTTACGATTGATTATATGTTTTAATTATTATACATTATTAAAGTTACCTAATAATGTTGTAAGAGGATTTATCGCTATACCTTTGACCAGCCAAGGTACATTTTCTTTTGGACATTCCTTTAAAGGTATATCTCCAGACCAGCCAGTCTCTTGGTCTGCAAACTTTATTCTGAAACGAATATTATTATTATTAAATTTCAGAAGCGCTCGTAAAATGCGCGATAACAGTATATTCGTAAATATCACAGGGTAATCATTGGTCGTGATAAGTGTAGTCCCATATTAGAAGCTACTTCGTATTCCACGTTTTCCGTAATGCTTAAAATTAATCTGTTTTAGCTTACTTGAGGACCATATCGCACTGAGATGTGCAGATAACGCTCAGACCGACAGACTCGGGCTCAAGCACTCCGGAGGAGACCGAGCTCCACGTGTCCGTACCGCTGGGGCGCATGCGAATCTGCATTTCATATAAAATTATATTAACCAACCTGCTTTTACATGAAATATTCGGTCAAGTGCCTAATCCCGTATAACGTAGAGTATCAACAATTTTTTTTCCAAATAAAGTCTAAATACATTGGAGAGTTGTTTTTTTCTTATTTATAATGGTACTCATATTTTAATTTAGATACAATAAAATAATAAACTCACTGACTTGGTGACATATTAACGCACAGCTTAAACCGCTGGGTCTAGAGACTTGAAATTGAAGCCGCGGGTAAAAGCTAGTTTAGATATACAATAAACTAGCCTATTATTAAGAGTACATTAATGATTTATATTTATAGGTAGAAGGATTTAAAATTAAACCGGACATTTTATAGGTCACGGACCTCGATTTAAATGTCCGGCTTTATTGTTTTTACATTGTTGAATGGTAATAAAGTAGGTACTTATTTAAGTTTCCATAAATTAATTAAAAATATAAATAATTAAAAGTGGTTGATTTTTAAAATCGTTTGATAGCGAATAATAACCTAAACTTCAAATTAGCGGTTAGCGATGATCCATTTTATAGTTAATTATAATATAAAAGAACCTTATAGTATAGGCCAAATCTCAGCATATTGGCAAGAGTTAGCCGGCCTGACAAGCGCATGTTGCGTTTAGTGCCCGATTCCTTGACTCTCACGTAAACGTTCGCGCCAGCCAGTCCGCCATGGCCTAATTTCGTATCACTGTCGAGCTTTTCCGTGTTTTCGAGCAGCACGTGATCCGTGCCCACTGTAAACGGTATACCTACCGAAAAAATAAATTTTTATATTATCAATTTCAATGATAAAAAAATGGTATTATCTAGCGGTTTATTTAATACCCACTATTCGACCAGTGCCAGTCAGGTGATGGACCGGCGACAGCAAAGCGCATTTTTTTTTCTGCTATCGGGCTGCGCCACCTTCAAATAGAAAGATATTTTTTATATAAACTATCAATATCAATAATATTTTAATCATACCAACGTAAAAAGCAACAAAATATTAGGTGGACATTTATGAAATACCTAACAATATGACATCAATTATCTCACCGATAGGCCATCTTGACGCCGGGTCCTAAAGGCAGATTCTCATCGGTGCCTTCTTGTCCTATTCGCAGAGGAGACGAACAGCTGTTGTGAATCCATAGAGATACTCGGCCTTCCAGTACAGTTGGAACACTAGCCATCTTGCTATTAATGTTTTCTCGTTCGTCTTCAGTCTCATTTGAAGAAGTTTCGAAAGTATGCTAGAAAAAAATCTGACGCTATAAATCTTTAGGGTGAGCTATTGTTCACATTTTGCCCGTCCTATTATTGATACTTTTTAAAAACTAGTTCCTTATAAAATCGTTGTTTATTCATTTTTTTTTAATATGATAAACATTATTAAGACATTTATAATCGGATGCATATGATTGCCGGTAGCTTAAAGTGTTTTAAAGCTTTTTTATTAATTTCTCCAGATCACAGATACTGAATCATATTAGATTAAAACTGTGTCTGAGCAGGTATAAGTAAGTGCCTCACTTTTACAATTCCAGCATCCTACGAATATTATAAACGCGAAAGTTTGTGAGTATGGATGTATAGATGTTTGTTGTTCTTTCACGCAAAAACTACTGAACGGATTTTAATGAAACTTTACAGTTATATAGCTTATACATCAGAATAACACATAGGATATATTTTATCCCTGGGCCCGCGGGAACGTGAATTTCGAGGCTGAAACTGCAGGGCGCTGCTAGTTAAATTTATTTATTCACAAATTATCCGGTCAGGTAATATTTTTTAAGATAATAGCTTATGTACTGCTATGGCAGATTTTTTGGTTTAAAAATTGGAAAATCATCGTGCATTAATGTGACTATGGTGTGATCTACCTTTTTAATGGAGTTTTGCCAATCGGTGACCAGCGCTTTGAGGGTTAACAAACGGGGTACGTGGAGTGCCATGTTGATATTGGTCGTTAGAAGTCTCAACCGAGCCTTGTTTAGTTTGTAATCCGGAATTCCCACTCCAACATGTGCTCGAAATTCCGGAATTAGTTGTTCCATGGCACCCGTTGCACAATCAAGAATATCACTTCTGTAATAGGTAATAAAAAAAATAGTAAGAAAGTTAGAACTCTTTATTGTACAAGAATAAAATATAATAAGTGACACAATGGTTTTAAAAAGTACAATGGTCGTTACAAAGTAAAAGTACGTATAAGTACGTGTAAGAAACCAGATAAGTGTGAGTCAGACTCACCCACCGAGAATTCCGTACAAGCTTATATGTACATATTATAAATAGTTCAGGAATTTTATTGAGTCCCGCTGTATGATTGATTGGTGATTACGTAGTTTAATAAAAATATTAAAATTAAATATATATTTTTATTACGACCCTGACGAAATGGACACGAAAATATTTGTCGGATTGATCCGATGTTGGCGGTAAAAGGAAGTATAAATGTATAGTTTTCAGATTGTTCCCTGTACTTGTAAAATAAGACGACATTACTTGCCAAATTTCATAATTCTAGGTCAACGGAAACGAACCTACAAATTTTAATTCCCTTAATAAAATGCCGTCTCGAAATATGTAGGTACCTACGTTTATTGCGACATAAACGGCCATATCTTTGTGTGTAGTGACCACTTTAGTCTCTAGGGAGTTAAAGTAATTAGTTTTTTAAATTTCCTTATTAAGACAAATACAAACTCAAACAGCCAGTAAATATATGCAAAAAATGTTGAGAGTTTTAGTTCCATGTTTTTTCCGCAAAGAAGGTGGAGCCATGTGTTTTAAATTTTATTTTTAATCTGACTGGTTTAGAAGAAAAAAATAACCGCGAAAATTTCAGAATTTCTGTCGAGTGTAAATTTGTTCGGTTTTAAATGAATGTACAATGACAGTGAAGAGTTTGACGTCGAACAAAAGGCAAAATGCATAATAGATAATCTGTTACCGCCAAAATCGCGGAAGCTTTATTTAAAAACTAAAGTTTTATGGACTGGAGGAACAAGAAACATATAAATTATTACACAGAAAGCGTCTTTTTGGCTTATTTCGATGAATTGTCGAAAAAATATCAACCATCGTCGTTGTGGAGTAGGTACGTATTCTATGTTAAAATCGACAATGACATTTAGCTTCAAGTAAAAAAATCTTTTTGATTTTTATTTTTTAAGTAATATTTATTAAATGTTTTTGTACTAAACTGACTATTTTTCTCGCCCTCAAAGTGAAAAGTACAGTTTGCACCTCGAGACTAAACGCCAACTTAATATTATACCCTCGGTTTCAAACCACCTCTGGTATATAATGGCTTCGTTTAGTCCCTCGATACAAAATATACTATAATTTCAACTAGATACCTCCATGCGTACCCATACATAAATAAAGTAATACAGGGTCTTGATAGACAAACGGACAGACAGACGGAAAACAAAGTGATCCTATACTATAAGGGTTCTGTTTTTCCTTTTTAAGGTACCGAAACCTAATAAAAAAATAAACTTTGATATTTTCATAGGAACATATAAATAACGTGCTTAATAATAAATTAACTTACGATAGCTCCGAACTTATGAGCAACAACATCCCAGCAGGTGAGCCAAAGTCCGAGAATGCAGTTGTATCTCGTGCAGATATCGTCAATAACCGGTGACTCCTCATGAGGGGCTTTGATACATAGTACCCTTCGAAAAGCGTCGATCTACTGGAAGTTATAAAATAGTTTTATTATATTTGTTAACGAAATTATACTAAAAATATTAAGGCCACCATAGCAATATTTTAAAAGTAGAGAAATAAAGACAATTTAATCTAAAGTTAAGTACTTAAAGGAGCACAAAAATAATAATCTTACTGTGGAAGGCAAAGTATACATAAACTAGAGTTACCGACCTGGTGAAACTAGGCAAAGAATTATGTATGTGTATATCCAGTGATGCCATTCGAACCGTAAGACGCACTCGGGGCAAGAGACAGGGAGCAAAATAAGAATCCACGCGTAGAACTCCAGACAGCTCTTGTGCAGATACTTGCGGTACGCTCTGGATTTCCTCAGGCTCAGTTACATCTGGAGCCTGAACATAGTGAAATAATATAGTCAGGTACTTTGTATGCAATGCCCATTTCATCTATAATATCACATATAGAGTTTTATACTCTAACGGGGCAGTGTCAGTACATGAAATATTTTTTGAAAATTTTAGCGGGAACGTGGATATAGTTATCGATGTAGATGCCAAAACACAAATTTTTGAAGTTTTTGTCTGTCTGTCTGTCCGGTTGTGCACGCAAAAACTACTGGGCGGATTTTGATGAAATTCGGTGTGGAGATAACTGAGGAACCGGGTCAACATCTGGAGTACTTTTTACAGTGGGAGAATGTCTCATTCCCACGGAAAATTAAAATAAAACCGATTTAAAAAATGATTTCACCAATGGAAAGCTACATTATCAGGGAGTAACATAGGCTATATTTTATTCCCGTATTACTACAGGAGCGGAAACTACGCGGGTTAAGCCGCGGGGCGCTGTTAGTACTTGAATAACTATACAAACCAATGGATCCGCTCTAGGCAAAAACTTATACATGTCAAATTCAAAGGGTTTTCTTTTCTGTTTTATATCTGAGCATACTCTGTATCGCCACATCACCCCAAAAACGGCCTCTGAAAGTGTATAAATTTAAAAATACAAAGCTTTAAAAATAAAAATACTAAAGACGGTCATGTCAAAATTAGAAAATGTTTAGAAAAAATAATCAAAAATACATACCTGGTGGCGAGACGTGAAATTCTATCTCTCTAGGCTCATCAACAGGTAAACAAAAATACGTATGGGGTTCCCACTGGCCCAATAGTTGATGGTATAACTCTAGGACGCATTGTATTTCTGAGTCCTGCAAAAATCATTATACTTATTAATGAAGGTATATTGATATACAAAAAATGTTTATTTAAATATTAACAACCCTAACAATATACGTGCAAATGTTTTAGTGGTCGTGTTTCGATAAAATAACTAGTAAGTTATATTTACAGACTGAATCTCTCTTACAGATATACTACTCATGTCGACGTACCTTTCGTGTCTCAAACACGCCGTCTTGGCGTATTTGAGTCTATTTGAGTGGCTATATTCAGCCTGTTTTTGAGAGGCACAAGTACAGTACGGCCGCTTTAACTTGGCAGCTCTGAATTTGTGCAAATGGCTGCGCAATAACATTTTTTAGCGACCATTTGGCCGTACGAGGGGGTTTGCGCAGGCTAAGCCTATGTTCAGAGACGCCAAGTTTAAACGGCCTTACTTGGAAAAAACCCGAGACCTTAAATTTGTAGCTAAATAATAAAATCGATTAGAATACTAATTCCTGTTTAAATATAAAATCGAACTTTGAATCGGATTTCGCGTCATGTATTTTCATCACTAAATTGCTATCGTGACGTCATAGCAGGCGGCAAGAAAAATTTTACACGCTTGGATTTTATACTATTTGAAGGGCATATTATTATGTCATCTATCACAATATATGTCTGTGGTTATATCGTATTATTAATACAGGACCGATGCAAGATCACTAATCGTAATAACAGAAATTAATTTTTCTACTTACATGACCAGGTAATGGAAAAGCAACAAGCCTGTTAATAGCTCGGGGATGAGGATATCGCCAGGAAACCGTGTTCTGATGTAACATTACTTGATACGCCATCGGTAGTTGTCCGCCGCTCACTATTTTAAAAGCACCACTTCTGCAATGATATAAGCATTATGAAGTAATTATTTTTATTATACAAACAGATAGTTAGTAGTCGATTCATAAGCAGGATATTTTCTTAAGCTTAAATACATTTAAATCCAATCAAGAGTATATATTATGTGCAAAAATATTTATGATATATACTTTGAAGTGTGAACTTGGTCTTATAATTTGCAAACAAAACCATTATTTTATTAATTCACTACCTTAAATCGTCTTTGTAATAATGGTTTCCGGGTCCAATCTTAGATTCACGACTCATCTCCTTTTCAAGCGACGGGGAGAAATATGGAGTTCTTGCAAAGCTTACAGTGGATACATGTTGCGTCTCATGGGTTGAAATCTCCACACTGCTGTCGCTAGGTGAAGTTGATGCCGACGTTGGCTACAAAATTAGAATATTCTTTTAGTTTCACTTCCAGTTCTGTATAAACGAAACATTTAGCTCAGGTGGCAGAGGTCCTGTCTACTTAGTCTGAGGTCAGTAGTTCAACCGCACCCCAAACATGCTACACGCACAGACAGAGTTTATGAGTTCAGCAATCACTTATGAACTTAACATGCATGCTTACTTCGGATCGCATTATTCCTTAACCATATTGAAATATAGAATAACACCAGAGATTTACTTTAATCATCTATACTTCTATACTAATATTACAAAGAGGAAAGATTTGTATTTTTGTATATTTGTTACGAATAAACACAAAAACTACTGGGCCGATTTTAAAAAATTATTATCCATTACCTGTTCTGTGCATAGTATTTCCATTAAACTAGTTTTCAGATTATTGATAGAACTGATATCTGTGGGTCGTACATCTAAATTAATTCTATCGAGATCAATGCACATATAAATTATTGGCTCTTGGGGCGATAATCCACTTTCAACGCGTCGCCAAGCTTCCCATATAATTTCAGAATGTATACTGAAAGAAAGTCAAAACAATAAAAATATAGTGGAATATGGACTTTGTCGAAAGTGCTGTTATTCCGTAATAAATAAGTTCCGAATTAGATTTTTTCCCAGACGATTTTATCATTGCTCTATCTTTTGGCCACTATTTCAGGTAGGTAAAGAAGCCTGTTATAAACAAAGCATGTAATAAATAATATACATACATAATCTCACGCCTATTTCCCATGGGGGTAGGCAGATCTAAATAATATAGTATATATACTCTGACCAGCGGCGTTTAAAGCGCGAATTGTGTTTCTCATTCCGGTGAACTTCGTATAAGGAACCTGTCCAATTTTAAGTTTCTATATGCACGATAAGCACCCAGTATTTAAATCAATTCGGAACGTAGGTATCCTAAATTAATAGGTACATTATTTTAGCCATTGGGACTTGTCTAAGTAACAACATCCTAAGGTCCAATCTACGCAAATATAAAAGCAACGAGACAGTGGTAAGAATATAGATGAAAGGTTAGGTACCCAAGTTGCAACGGTTGCAGCATCGGTTGATGTTCATCTTGCAGAGAACCGGTAGAGACTAGTAAGGCTGCTATCATGGCGCGGAGCACCAGCCGGTCTGGCCGCACCCCTTCAGCTAGCTGCAACGAAGAACTGCCCCATCCCGCTGTGCCTTCCGAACCACTCACTCCAACTTGACTAGTTTGTATAGTGACCGAGTCTATTCCAATACCAGCTAAAAATATTATGCTATGGTATACAAGTGGACCAGTTTCAGAGGTGTTGCCCACGCAGATCTCGTTTCATTGCATTTTTTTAAATCTAATGTTGATGAACGTAGAAGATGTATAAATAAATATTTATTTATATATATAAATAAATAGCAAAGCCTGTACTATGGGTACTAAACAACTGATAAACATATACCTACTTAAATAAATATGAAACACCCAGACACGAAGCCAACAGATATGTTCATGCACCCAAATGTTGGCCCCGAGCGGGGATCGAACCCGCGACCTCTAACTCAGAAGGCAGGGCCACTACCAACTGAGCCAACAGGCCCGTCAATTCGACAATGTTGGTATCCATATTGTTTTGTTTTTGGTGTACAATAAAGAGTTATTGTATTGTATTGTATTCATTTATTTTCTGTAGGTATAGAAAATACACTAAGAAAAGCCAATAGTCTAACAACAAGGCACACTAAACTCGTCGATGAATAATGGCTACCTAAATGAAAACAGCAGCCTATCTCCACCGACGAGTTGCTGGTTCCAAAGTCAGTACCTCGAGGAAAGCCAGCAAGAATCTCAAGGGCAGCTTTTTGATTTATTATTATTATATACTAGCAGCGCCTCGCGGTTTTACCCGCATAGTTCCCGTTCCCGTGGGAATACGGGGATAAAATATATGTGTTATTCTGATGTATAAGCTATACAACTGTAAAGTTTCATGAAAATCCGTTCGGTAGTTTTTGCGTGAAAGAGGAACAAACATCCATCCATACAAACTTTCGAGTTTATAATATTAGTAGGATTACATACCCATGAACGTTCGCAGTTTGTAGAGTAAAGGTTCATCTAGACGTTGAATTTTTGGGTTATTGTTTTCTACTGTTTTGTCTTGTAGCTACAAAAAAGATATATTTCTAATTGGAGTTTGGTTATGAAATATATGTATGTAATTACTCATATAGATAATAAAAGTCAACTATACTTACTAAATTGGTAATTATTTTAAGACGTTGCAAGATATTGGTGGAAACTTCAAATAACAGCGGTCGTTCTACATCTATGCGTAAATTTCCACGTGAGGTTATGTTGCCTCCACATATCATCAGAGACCCAGCTGTAATACGCATATTTTTTTTTTAAATATACATACTCTTAGCTCCCGGAAACGAGACCTAGCTAGATCGATTTTTAATCTCGACAATTTAGGTAATTTAGAAATGTATTATTGTTTATTACAAAATAATTTTAGATTAATGAGAAATACTGACCAGCTGAAGATCTAAACTTCATAGTGACAAGGGCTGGAGGTATCCCCGTGTCTGGATCGGGAAGTCCTTGAGCAGTAGTCAGAAAAACTAAGTCATTCTGAGCCGCCAGTGGGGCGCAACCGAGGCTTATCAACAAATTAAATATAGAGACCTGGAATAATACAAATTAATAAAACAAGTAAACAAACCAAGAAAATATTGAAGTGATTATTCACCTGCATATTTCGCACCCCTCTTTTTCTCCAATAATATAGATTAGGCTGCTGAAGTCGTACTTGAAGAATTGATATTTTTTCATGTCTTTTTATGTGCGAATGTGGACCCTGAAATCGAAAGGTATATTCAAAATGTATGGAAGAGGTGACATATTTTATACTACATGACTCGCTGTGCTTACATAAGTAAAATTTGAAGGTTTACTAAGGAATACAGGGTACAGGTTTATAGCTTAACTGAGACAGTTCCATAGCACTTTGATTCGGCCATAGGTCATAAATTGAAAAATTTCATTAGTTTACCATGGTAAGATCACCTCACTAAGTCATGAAATAGTTAACATATATGTATAATGTTGGGAGTGCCATTAAGCAAATTAAATAATAGTACAATATTATTGTATTGTTTTTGCTTTTCAAATTAAAAAAAAAATTATTCAGGTTTCCTTGATAGACTAGGCTAGAATTCTTTGTTTAGTAGCGTGTCCGTTGCAACTTTAGGTGCTTAAACATTAATGGAAACTTTGTTGGCTTGCTGTAATATTTCTATTTAATGTCCTATCCTACGAATAAGTAATTCCTTATTCGTAGGTCCTATCTATGTTTTTATTGTATAAGCTGTTTGTTTCCTTAATAAAGAAAAATTAAATAAAATAAAAATACTTTCAAATACTATAAATACCTACGTAATAGGTTAATTATTTACGATAACCTAAACTCTAACGTGTAAAATAAAAAAAAGACATTAATTTAATTCGGACTTGCGCGATTATGACCGCCTTGGTCTGGAACCTGAATCACCGTGCATAGGTAGAAGCGAGGGTCGATAAGGGTTACGGATGACGACACAGAACTGCGTATTCGTCATCCGCCATCCCTCTCGCTCCACGCAGCTCCCTCAGAAATAGTTTAGCAGTAGACCTGTAGTATAGTACAGTGTAGTAGTAATACGAGGGTGGATTGAAAAGTACTCGGCCTAATATAGAAAATGAACATATACAAAATCAGTTATATTTTTATTTTTCTACGTAATTACCATCAAGTTGAAGGAACTCGTGCCACCTTTCCTTGAAAGCGTTTATACCATTGAAAAAAAATAATTCATCCTGAGAGTCAAAATACGCGTCTACTGCTGCTTTGACCTCGTCGTTTATCGAAAATTTCTAACGTTTAGGGAACAGAAAGAAGTCGGATGGTGTTAGCTGAGGTGAATAAGGTGGATGCGGTAACACTTCAAAGCCACAGTTATGATTTTCAGACATTGATTGCACAGATGTGTAAACAAGGGCATTATCTGATAAAACAAGACTTTTTTTGTCAGCATTCCTGGGCGTTTTTTTTTCTCACGTAAACGACGTAATTAGGTGCAGTAGTAATCAGAGTTTATATTCTAACCTTTTTCAAGGTAATCAACTATAATCACGCCTCTCGAGTCCCAGAATACAGAAGCCATCACCTTATTTGCTGACAAAATCGATTTAGCCTTTTAGGGGGTGGTGAACCGGGTCTTCTCCACTGTTTTGATTGTTGTTTTATTTTCGGTGTACTGTAATGAACCCATGTTTCGTCTATAGTAACCAAGCGATTCAAAAAACCATCTGCATCGGCGTCAACAGTCTCATGAAACAGTCAATGGCGTTCCTTTTTGTTCGACTCAAAGCAGCCGCGGGACCCACCTCGTTGACACCTTGTAGAAATCCAATTCGTTGACTATGATGTTTTGTGTTCATTCATAAGAGATGCCTATAATCTCGGCTGTCTCCCTAACTTTTAATCTGCGGTGTTGCAAAACTAAATCAAGTACCTTTTCAATATTTTCGTCAGTAGTGGAGGTTGAAGGCTTTACAGAGAGAGGTTCGTCTTTCACACTCTCTCTACCCTGCTTAAATTCTACTATCCATTTTTTGACGGTTGAATATAACAGAGCAGAAACCCCTAATGTACTGACTAGATCATCATGGATGGCCTTTGGTGATAACCCCTTCTTATGGAGGTACTTAATCACAGCACGCTGCTCAATTTGCTCCATTTGCGGAAATTACGGCGGATTGCTGGATAAATAAATTTATAAAATTATCGCACACGTTTCAAAGTTCATACAATTAACTATTTTGAACTTAACTAAATAATATGGGTAGTTTTGATTTTTAGAATTGAATGGATCTGTACCAGGCCGAGTACTTTTCAATCCACCCTCGTATATCTTGGGTAAAAAAGTAATAGGTAAAAATACGCACCGTCGTTAAATCAATCTTCGCTACATCTGCGGCCCTGGAAATCTCTATGATACTGCTGGTAGCAGGAGAATCACCAGTCTGTTTAGTATTTTTCGTAGATTCTGTTGTCTCTTCTACGATAATAACCTAATAAATGCAAAAAAGTATGTCATATATTTATACATGTAGTTAGTACTGAAATAAACTTTAAACGTTTAAAAGTTTAAACGGACTATACCTACTTAGCAATAAAAATACTTAAAGTAATTGAGGTACGTAATTATTTTATCATCGTATTTTATGGAGTCGGTCAATCTCAATTTAGTTTCACCGTTTAAAAGTATTTTTTTAGTAATCTCGGTTTCATTTATAATAACACAAAAGTCTGAATTTTTTAGTTATTCAATCTGAGACTACTGAAAACCCCATGTGCATTAAGGCGGTGGTAATATCTCATTTCAAAACCAATGATGTCGTACACGTATAATACGGGTGATTGCAAAACTGGTTAGAGTGAGTGTCTAAAACAAATGCTGTCACTGACAACAAAGCGACAGCATCTGTTTTAAACAGTGTCTAACTTTAAAACCAGTTTTGCAATGTTTTGTTATAAGATCATAACGGTCTGTAACGAACGAATAACGTAACGAAATAAAACATTTATTATGGACATACACTCAAGTAGAAACATCCTATTTCTGGAAGACCTTACATAATACCGATTTTATAAAATGAAAATAAAAAATATACTTGAGTTGTAGGTGTCTTGACCGAATCCTGCTTGGGAGATTTAAATGTAGTCGCCTGCAGAGTATCATCGTCAGAAGAAAACAGCGTCACTTCTATTACTCCCATAGTAACGAACACTTCGAGATGCTCGTAAGGACTCGAGCTAAAAATAATAAATCAATCAGTGGCTGATCATAGGTAGGTATTATGAGATCCGCAGTAATACCATCAATAAAAAAATGATCTTGTACGCAAAAGTCAGTTTTTGTAAAATTTCAGCGACCATGAAATATGTTTAATAAGGTCGACGATAGCTCGTAAATTTGGCTGTAGATTGTCTTGATGATTTTTAACTCTCTTAATATTATGATGCTTCAGAGTAATGCCTAAAGAATTAAGATCAGAGGGAAATAATGTCAATTTTTATAATAAAGGTGCCGAATTAATAAAAATTGGCATTAATTCCCTCTTTTCTTAATAATATCATAGACATATTAACATATGTGGCATATAGACCGCAACAGACAGACGGTTATTACGAAACTATAAGGGATCTTTGATTGACTACAGAACTCTAAAAAGATGAAACATTACTTCACTTCTCTCTGTCACGCCATGAAACCCTTGATATGCTAGTTTTATTCACTCTTGGCATGTGTTTACCTATGGAGGTGTGGTATTCTAACAATAACGAACAAATTTTAAAAAACCTTGCACAGTATTAACATTCATTTCACGAAAAATAACTTTCAAAAGATTATTCCAAATAACCAAGTTCCGCACGGATAATTCTAGCGGGCACGTGTTAGTCTAAAATAAAAATAGTACAATATGATGCAAGTACGGTAAGCTAGATATGCACATTGTAATACAACAAAGGTATGGTATGTAAAGACCCTGTCAGGGTGTAGCAATCAATTTTATATGAGGTACCTAAATAATGATCATTCAGAAACTCTTCTACTTCGTAGTAGCTTTTATATATTAGTAAAACAAGAATATTTTTTTTCACAATTTACACAAAAAAAAAAGGCAAATGTACCTAATAATAGCAGAAGCAGGACTGCTTTTCGCGGTTCACGCATGCGTTACAAACAAAACAATAAGTCAAAAGCTAAATCCTTACAGCCAACACTTTTATTACTATTTAATAGTTTTTTTTTATCATTTGATCACCAATTTAAAAAAATTATAAATATTTGAAAAAAAAAAAACATTTTCATAAAATAACAATACTGTATAGTAATCTAATACATTTATTCAGGTCTTTTTTTACTCAAATTTACACTTCACGTTCATCATAACAACTTTTTGCTCCGATTCTATGAAAAGGTTCAATTGTGTATCTGTGCCATTGGGTTATTGAGCAATTGCGATTGGTGTCAAGAAAAAAGGCCTAGTCCGTAATATAAAACAAAAATCCAAGTTTCGATGTCATGCGGACTATATTAATAGCAAATGTACTGAAAAATATATTTACTTGGCACTCACGTTTCAGCGAAAGCTACAGAGACACTTTTTTTGTAATTCTCAGACTTCATTGACATTTGCGATGCAACTGTGTCTACTCCGGAATCTGTCTGATATTGGTTCTTCGCACTCGGCGCTTTTAAATCATCTGCAAATCATAATTAAGAATGTTTATCGAAGCAGATTTGACAGCTATAGGACCAAAAGTCGAGGATCAAAAGTCCAGGATCAAATTTCATTTGTTTTTAGGTTTAAGTACCAAAGTGATAGATAGATAAATCGTTCGCAACACAATACACACATACATTAAAATGAGGAAATAAAAAAATAAACATTAAAAAAACACTACAGAACAACATTACACTATATAATACCTATTTACCAGCTAAACATATACAATGTATGTATGTGTGTGCATGGCGGTGCAAAGGGACACAGCTCAGTGTGTAGTTTTGATCAAAGAGCAAAACACTGATTTTCAGAGGACAAAGTGAAAATCTGGTGATTATGTTTACGTGTGGATACATGTGCAATAGATAATGCTCATCGATGTGAAATTTAAGATAGTTTTTAAATTAAAAAAACACTACAGAACAACATTACACTACATAATACCTATTTACCAGCTAAACATATACAATGTATGTATGTGTGTGCATGGCGCTGCAAAGGGACACAGCTCAGTGTGTAGTTTTGATCAAAGAGCAAAACACTGATTTTCAGAGGACAAAGTGAAAATCTGGTGATTATGTTTACGTGTGGATACATGTGCAATAGATAATGCTCATCGATGTGAAATTTAAGATAGTTTTAAACAAGGTTTGTCCAGCTTTACTACAAATATATATATTTTTTAATTTTGGTTAAAAGTGGTCTAATTTTAAAAGTGGGATTACTAGGGTATGTAGCGTATTTTATGAAGGAGCTTTATTTCCACTTTACATTACGTTTTTTATAGTTTTTAACTTACGATCTACCATTTGAAATTTTAATTTGTATTATAAAAATTAAGTACTAGCAATAAGAAAATTATACTTTACCTTCTGGAACAAAACTAATGTTGGAAAAGTTCTCAGAACATGGAGCATTTATCAACGCTGAAGCGAAATCGCAAGGAGCGCGGATGTTCATTGAAGAGCTGACTCTGAAACATTCCTTTTTTTCTTGTACTTATTTACGTTTTACATTTACTAAAAGTATTATGGTTCGGTATACAGGTCTCGGTAAATATTATAAAATCTGGGTCAGCTATATTTATTAAGTTTCGTGAATATAGGTACATTTTAACCAACTTGAAAAAAGGGGGTTCTCAATTATGTTTTTTTACCTTTTTTTTGGTATGTTTCCATAACATTACATAACTCTGTCAAATCTGATGTGATATCGAAATTGTTTGTTTTCGTTTTATCGAGTATACCTATTTCAAGGTTGGTTGGTTGGTTCAGTAACAGTAGGCAATGGATGTTGTATATGCAAATAAGTTTTTTAGTGCTATTCGTTTGTATTTTTCTTTGAAATGTTGATAATATATATATTGTTTTCCCAAAAATTTTTAGATTGTTCAAGTAGCGTATAAAATTTGCAGAATATTTCTTGTATAAGAAAAATACTTACTCTTGTTCTTGAGATGAATATCGTAGGTCATCAACCAATCGTCGAATAAGTTGTATTTGTTCTACGGAGACCTCTATGGTGCAGTCAGACATCAAGTTCAGCTCTAAGCCAGGTCCGCAAATAAGGACGCCATTCGTGTATACCGGCGGAGCAACAACACAGCCTATATCTATGCTGTAAAATAAAACGTGCATACTTATAATATACCTGGGTACATTAGTGATGCGGTAATAGGGCATTTGACTGCCTCGTCAAATGACTTACTTTTTATGATCTGTCAAAACGAAAATTTACTATGTAAAATGTACTAAGTATTGAGCTGTGAATCGTAAGGAAACCCGCAAGTCACAAAATTAATTCTGAGGCATGTGTAACAGACCCGATCCGGCGATGGGCTCACGACCTATCACGTTTAGGGGTCGAATATTTTCGTGAAAAGTGGGTATTTTTCTAGAAATGGAATACCTGTACTTACCCCTCGGGGATAAAAGGCGTGAAATTATTAATTATTATTTTTTATTTTTGAACTGTAAATGTGTATAAGAAAAACAGACAAATTGCCCCAGTGGGAACTGGTTTTTCTCAAATTACTGAAAAACTATCAGCAATACAAATTTTAAAATCTGGACAACAACCACAGAAGCCGAATTATCTGTATCGCTCAAATGCCGATATTCGTAAATTTTTCGCCGGAGTAACCCACTCCAAAAATATTTGCAGCAGGTATAATACCTAGTTATCTAAACCGTTGATGAATGAAAAGCTTGTGATAAACAGAAATACTCACGCATGTAGAACTGGTGTAATGACAGGTGATGGAATTGCTTGATTCCATTTGCATGCAGGATTTTCTGCAGTTAGTACTTCTGACTCACTAATCTGTAGAAAAAAGTAAGAAAGCACACAAGCATTTTTAATGAATGTAATAAATGCAATCGAGTTGTAGTATTGGTTGTAGTGATTAGACTCACCTCTTGATTGACAATCTGTTGAAACTGTGCGGATTTAATTGAAAAGTTTTCTATTATGAGTTCATACTGTCGGCCGTAATAACCTACGTTTGTCGCGGACTCTACAGCGTTGATTGGCTTTCTATAAAAAATAAATTTATATATATTATATTACATTTTGTAGCTTGTAATTATTATTGTAGATTTATTATAGGTACAAACTGTAGCGCTTCTATTATAATGCTCTCGATGAATGAATCGATAAAGATTAGACCACACAGATGTCAACCACACATTTTTTTTTCGTAGACCTGTGTTCTTTCCCATTCTCGTTTAAAATCATAATGCTACTATAGTCTATTTCACGGAGCATGGGTTCGGTGACAGTTAACATTTTTCCATTTTACTGATACTACTGTTGACTAATAAAAATTATTGCATTTTTGCAATGATAAAATAATACAAAATTAATTAGTTTTTAATCAAATATTTGGGCGTAAAACGGAAAAATGTGAACTGTCACCGAACCCATGCTACGTGAAATAGACTATAAGAGGACTAAAATTTATTATATTTATAGCTAGATATCTGTAATATGTACTACAAACTATATATAAAATTATCTTAATCACATAATGGTAGATAAGTTTATATAGGTTGAAAGAAAAAATCTAAGTCGATCTTCAAACGTCTTTGGATAGGGTAATTTGATCATATTTTTTTCATTCATATCTTTATCAAATTCAGAGTCGATCACATGAAACAAGATGTCTCTGTAAAGATTGTATATAAAACACCCTAGACTACCCTACTGTTAGTTGCATAAATTAACCGATCACTCAAAGTCTAAGTAAAGCAAGCAAAATAAAACGAATTTGAAAAGTTACCTGCAAACAGGATTATCTGGATGAGGATTAACGGAAAGTCTTCCAAGCTGAAATAAATAAATCGTTTTTGGGTCATGCATAAGGTACGGTTCCGTGATTTAGTAGCAATGATAACAATAAAAAATATTATAATATACTAAAAAAATTAATAACACGAATCAGTTACTTTTTAAGGATTATTTGTGTTTCTGTATGAGATTGATCGAGGGCGCTAAGCATTTTAACACTGTCGGATTTTAGTAATCTTAACAATATCTGAATAAAATGTTCAAATGTAAATACTTACACTAATCATAAAAGTATCATCCATTACTTCCTCCAGGTCTTTACAAGTGACTAATAATCTCAATCCGCCGGCATTGATGTAACAAAACGGCCATTGCTTTATGGGTTTCCTTTAAATAAATAAAAATATTAGGCGTTATTATTTCTGTGGGGGACACGAAATGTGGTCTTTTCTCGCCTATAGTATTCTTGCCACGAACCGAGAACTTTAGCCTCGGTATATGACATTGTATCGTCAGTGTGATTTGAGCGTTCGTAACAAGAACATCTAGTAAAAATTACGCGCTGTATTGTCCAGCAAAAACTACACCGACCGAACATCTAATGTTTCTTTTCACCCGTAAATACAGGTGTGATTTATTTTAGAGTTTTTTTGGCTACGATTAATAAAATTCTGTATAAGATCGCCAAATACACCGCTAAATTAAAAAAATATTTATTATATAAAAATAAGTCGGGTTTTCCTTCCTGACGCTATAATTCCAGAACGCACAAACCGATTTCCACGGTTTTGCATTCGTTGAAAAGGTCTCGGGCTCCGTGAGGTTTATAGCAAAGAAAATTCAGGAAAAATTTCAACAGAAAAGCGGGAAAATCTTATAATCATTGCACCCGTGCGAAGCCGGGGCGGGTCGCTAGTTTATTATAGAATGCACGGTAATGAAAAATCTGTTCTCTTATAACTATTTCGTTTCAAGTCAGATTATATCGGTCAATGATTCATCCGTTTATTTGACATCAATGGGGAACTTGCATTGCTTTGTAAATTTAGTTTTTAATGTATCCTAAAGATTTAAGAATTACATAAGGATACCAAAAAGAAAAAAGTTAAAATATGCATAAATAATTTATACGAGTATATTGCAACTCAAAAATTTATATTTCAAAGTTCGCGCGTAAACTCCTACCAGCTTGACGTGACGTCACTCCTCATCTTATGAAGTAAACTTTTCATGGCGCCTGAATATATTATTTATTACAGAAATAATATATTTTTAGTTTTATTGACGGACCTATTGGCTCAGTTGGTAGTGACCCTGCCTTCTGAGTCAGAGGTCGCAGGTTCGATCCTCGCTCGGGGCCAACATTTGTGTGCATGAACATGTCTGTTGGCTTCGTGTCTGGTTGTTTAATATTAATTTATGTATGTTTATCAGTTGTTTAGTACCCAAGTACAGGCCCTGCCTAGTTTGGGACTTAATAAACGTGTGTGAATTGTGTCCCACAATTTATTAATTTATTTATTATTTGTTTAATACTAGCGGATAATGTAGCATTCTATTTGTGAAATAATTTTTGGAATCGATTCAGTAGTTTTTGAGTTTATTTGTTTTAAACATACAAGTATTTCCTTACCTCTTTTTCGCTTTGCGATGGAGTGACGTCACTCGTCACTGATTGATGTTTTAAATTACGTCACTTATAGCGTTACTTAGAATTCAAATATTTCGCGAAGAAATCATAATTTTAGAATATTTTTTTTTAGCAATGACCTTTTAGCGACTAATAATACTGATTTATTAAGATGATAATTTTAGTGCAAGTTCCCCATTAGTGATTCCCGTTATCGATAAGAACGAAAGGAGTATTAAGGACTTATTACACAAAATTACGTATCCTGCAAGAAAAAAATACTCGATTTTTAAAATGTAATGCAAGTAATCTATTTCATCAATGTGTTTATTTATATTGTCCCCCATTTCAGTAATTAATCATTGACTTTTGATTCCCAACAGATCCTTAAAGAAAAAGAAAGTAAATGGAAGCAGAATGCGAAAAAAACATATTTAAAAAGTTTTACATGATAAAATCTACGAAATAAAATCCATTAAAATTAATAACTACTTTTAGTGTGTTACCTAGGAAAGCTCATTTTTGAATTTTTAAACTTTTATTTTATTTTACATTTTTAGTCTTTAAATGAATGTTCTTAATAAGTTATTACACGCATTTTAAAAAGAGCAGTGATACTCCTGTGTGGAAGAGACCGCCTCTCATGCGTGACGCTCTGCTCCGAATCCAGAGCGCACGTACCTACAAATAAGTTTAAATTCTTTGGACCCCTCGATATACTGATCGTTCATTAATTCAAATGTTCATCGACATCTATTTACGGAACAGCACTAGTATAACATGTCATTTCCCCACTCACTCAAAAAAGTGGTTGAAGCAGATTTCTTACAAACGTTCAATCTTTACGTGTCCCGTAGGGTATTGCATAAAAAGTTCAAAGCTTACCTCGCAGCTTCGGTTCGTAAAGAGCAAGAGGAACGTGGTACTAGTTCTTGTGCCAATGCAATAATATTCTTCAAGATTGTCGGCTGCACTATAGCTTCTAGGGGCGCTAGAGTTGCGAAGATCTCCCACGTGCTGTCTGTAATCTAAAATATAGACAAATTTGCTTATAACCCTTGGTCATATATATTTTTTACGACTATTAGGTGTAATTGTTGTTATCAAATTTAAGTCAGACGTTTATATTTGTTGAACTTCTTTGCCCATCGGAAGACACTCATTATGTTTAACAAATAAATATTACACGGATCAGCAGAAATGAAATTGCTATGGTTAAAAAAAACTGATAAAAAAATAATAAAAGAAAATCTTACGCCTTTTATCCCCGAGGGGGTAGGCAGAGGTATTCCATTACTGGATATACCCACATTTCACGAGATATATTGGACCCCCAAAGTGATAGGTGGTAAGCCCATCGCCGAACCGGGTCTATTTACACATGTCTCAGAATTAATTCTGAGACCTGCGGGATTCCTCACGATGTTTTCCTTCACCGTCGAGCTAGTGATAAATATGTAGGTACGCAAGTTTTTGAAAAACTCATTGGTACATGCCAGGATTCGAACCCGAGCCTCACTGATTTTCGGCCGGCTCTTTAACCGTAAGGCTATCACTGCTCATTTAAACTAATATATAATTATTAAAATATCGAAACTACTAAAGCATTTACTAAAGTTTTGTACCATGTTTAAAATTCTAAGCATGAACACTAGTTTTAAATGTTTTTTAACGCTGTTTATATAATTTGGCGCTTACGTTTTTTTGCTCCAGAACTTTTGGGTGAAGCTCCTCTTTCCAAGTCTCTGGTAAATTAGATATCCTGTCGACAATTAAATGTATTAATACAACACTACTATAAACCAAATAAATTAAGCGTATGTCTGAAAACTTACAAAATAGATTAGTAAAGTCAGGTTACACAATACCAGACAATACACTTTGAACAACTTAGATTTCTAAACAACATTTAACTTTTTATAGTTTTTTACATCCTATAGTATTTATTAATACTATAGGATGATAACCGTGACCCTAACTTCATCCCTAAATGACGTTAAATGTAAGGACAACATCGATAGGCACACAATGGGTTCGATTCTGCTTTACAGCGACTAAACTTATTTTAGTTTACTCCTGTCATTTTCTTTCTCCTAGAAAAGAAAAGAGACGAGAGATATTTAGTCCTGTCAAATTAAAACGAGTCCTGTCAAACTAAGGCATTTCATAACGTGTTTAGTGCTTATGTAAATAAGTCACGATTAAAATACAGCCTCTGACAGGACTAATTTTGGTAGGTTATCTTCTATCCCTTTTCTTTTTTTGAGGTAAGACAAAGACATGACTAAACTAAAATAAGTTTAGTCGGTGTAAAGCAGAATCGCCCCCATTATCAGTGCCTTTAGACTATTTCAAATAATGGGCACTGTAAGCGAAGTGAGCGTCAAATAACAAGCAGTAAACGCAAATATTTTCTTCTATACTTACATGGCCAAGACGTCAAAATTCTTAGCTTACTTTATGACGTCATCATACATACATACATAATTATGCTCACGTCTTTCTTCCGAAGGGGTAGGCAGAGACAATGACGTCATCACTGGTATAACTAAACTAAGAATGTTAGTAATCTCAGTTCTAAATAGACTGACATAACGATATTTTAAGAGATGCTTGTTTGACTACAGAACTGTAATAACTCTTGCATGTATATTTAAAAAAAACTCTTATTCCAGCTTACTGTGCTTGTGTTATAGTGACAGATAAAAAATGTGTGTCCTCTTGGGCGTGCATAGGCTCACGCACTTCCAGCACACGACCACCCAAAATGCCTGCTGCCCACTCGCCACTTTCCGTCCTGAATGGAAAAACGTAGATTACAAATATGTAGTATATTACATACCTAGGGAAGTAAAATAAGAAATGTCTCAGATCACATGTAATTGTCGACCTCGTCAGAGGCTTTCTTATTTACTTCCCGAGGTGTGTATACTTTTTTTCTGCTCGACGGAGGCGGAAGCGGCAACTTCGTTTAGTGCAGAGCTGGCCGAAAGATGACGGTTTCCGCCCGGAGATGAAAAATATATTTCAAATATCGAACAACATTATTATAGATATTACAACATTGTTATTGTAATTAATAGTGGTATAGCAAATGGTATATAGCAATTTTATACATTTATTCACAACTCTAACTCTTGAAAAATTAGTAACATTTTATGCAGATATGTACTATCGAAAAAAGTTCTGCCTGATACACCTAAGTGTCATTTTAGCGAGCAGCTATCTTTTCCCACCCCGTGGCGAGAAAGCTCTCACTTATAGTAACAATTACAATTACAAAAAAGTGTTTCTTTCATGTTTATGACCATATATGGTCCGATCCATTCATCAACAATATATTGGATCGGAATAGAAAAAAAATACGGTTTTACTGGCTTCTCATTGTGTAACTCTAATTAGGGTCGGGGTAATAAAATAGGAGCTTACAAGCGACAATTCTTCCAAATGTATCAGGCTTAGCGTTTGCTGATAGTACCTACTATCAGTAAAAGTTCTGCATGATGCACCTAAGTGTAATTTTTGCGAGTAGACATCTATTCCCACCCCGTGACCAGAAATCCCTCTCTAATAGTAACAACAAGAATTACATAAAACCGGCCAAGTGCGAGTCGGAGTCACGAACGAAGGGTTCCGTACCATTATCTAGGCAAAAACGGCAAAAAAAAACACGTTTGTTGTATGGGAGCCTTTAAATATTTATTTCGTTTTTAGTATTTGTTGTTATAGCGGCAACAGAAATACATCGTCTGAGAAAATTTCAACTGTCTAACTATTACGGTTCATGAGATACAGCCTGGTGAGAGACGGACGGACAGCGGAGTCTTAGTAATAGGGTCCCCTTTTTACCCTTTGAGTACGGAACCCTAAAAAGGGTTTCTTTCATGTTTATGACCATTCCGGGTCGACAAATGGATCGGAATGGAAAAAGAACGGTGTTACTGGCTTCTGATTGTTTAACTCTAATTAGAGGCGGAGTAATAATAACTTGTGCTTTCAAGCGACAATTCTTCCAAATGTATCAGGCTCAGCGTTTGTCGATAGTACCTCTCACGAACAGAAATCGAATCAAAAGACACAACTCTATGTAAAGTGTTTGCAGGAAAATGCGATTAAATAATCTAACAAATTAGAGTAGTTACAGTTTGCTCACTTTTCAAAATGCTTAACGGACGCTGAAGAAATTTTTATCCTCAATTGATTATAATGTTGTTGTAAGTCGACGGTATTGATAATATCATCAATTTCTAAAGCCAATTTCACCTTACAATTGGCAATAACCACGGTTATCCGGCTAATCACCCATTGGAACCAGAAAAATGTCTTCATTTTCATAGCTGAAAAGTAAAATAAAAAACTTATGAGTAGAGATTTTATGACATAGAATAAAAGCAAAGAATTCATTATAACAATAACTATCTGCGGACATCAGTTATACTACTTTAAATTCAAAATAAACATCGTATTGAAAAACATAAACATGATTTCACAATTTACTTACTTTCGGGGTCCGGGTGCGCCTCGAATATTGATATCAGGTCAGATTGATGATCACTGTCAGACTCAGATATACTTTCAATCTCATCCACTTCTGAAGATCTGCATTGTACGAAAAAGTGGTTTATAATACGATAAACAAACAATTTGATGTACCAACTCTTTAAATAATAAATCGCAATCGCACACACACACACACACCCCCACACATATCATAAACACAGCATCGCACTTACAACAAACAAATAGACATCTTAGCATGGGAGAAAATTATAGACATAATGTACCAATGGACTCGATTCTGCAAACCACCTAAAATTCCTAATTTTAAGTTAGCCTATCCTTCTTTATAGAATACGGAAGAAAAAGGACAGAAACAAAACATAGATTATAGAGTAATGTCAGACATGGAAAAACCGACTAATTTGATGTCTTATCTGTCACTTTTATCCATGACCTCCTTACATCGTTGCTAAAATTGCTAAAAACGTGTATTTGAATACGTCCATAAGGTTCAATTTTGTTATTTTGACATTTGTGACGTTGTAAATAAATATGGCGCTTATTTCTGTCCCTTTCCTTTCCAAAGCGGTGGAAAAGAATAGAGCTAACTTAAAATTAGGAATTTTAGATGGTTTGCAGAATCGAGTCCATTAGCTCATTATTTATATTTTTATGTTTGTTTCTTGTGGTTGCCTACAATACAGTGTTTCGCTCTCATTCCATCTTATAGAGTAAAGGGGAATAATGAAAACCAGCTCTATCGAGCCAAGTATTATGGCTGGGTACAGTGCCGGCTTCAGAGGCGGTCGAGCCGGGGCCTGCCCGGGGCGCCAGGTGCTACAGTGAGTGAGTATGAGTATTCTATGTCTAACAAACACGACCTGCCATTTTTTCGCATGTTATATTTCTCACTAAATAATGCAGAACGAATTAGAGGCAGCAGGCGAGAAATTGCGTTAAGAAAAGATATGGTACAAAGTCAAAATAAGTTTTTTAATTGTAATGAAATCTATATAAATAAAAATGAATTGATGTTCGTTAGTCTGATTAAAACTCCAGAACGGCTGGACAGATTTTGATGAAACTTTTTGTGTGGGTTAGAGTGGGTCCAGGGATGGTTTATACGGTGGCAGAACGACGTCTGCCCGGGCCACTAGTAAGTAATAAGTACCTACCTAAAAGGACGCCAAAAGCATGACTCGTTCGGAGCGCCTAGAAGGCTAAGGCCGGTCTTGGCTGGATAAGATAAGCTAATTATTCCCCCTTTGCCAAGGTATAAGCGAGTATGGACCTTTTTGCCGACTGCACCAATAAATATTTGTTCAGTTTGGTGTCTTTTGATTTTGCATTTAATATATTTTCTTTCTCTTTAAACTAACTTGTGCAAATTATAAAATTGTTATGTTTTGTATTCTAAAAATACTACACAACATACTAAAAAACGTTGCTGCTTCTAAATTTTCAAAGGGTTTTTAGTTTAGCCCTCAGTTGGCCTTGCTTTCTGAGTCGGAAGTCACGGGTTCGATTTCCACCCGGTTCTAACATAACGTGTTGTGTTTGAGTGCATGAATATGTGTGTTGGATTCGTGTATATGTTAATATTTATGTGAGTATTTTTATCAGTTGTTTAGTACCTCTCTCTAGTACCGCTCTGCCTGGTTGGGACTGAATAACCGTGGTGAATTGTGTCCTATTGATTTGTAGGTAATTATTATTTAAGTATACATATTTTTGACGAAGCATGTTGCTAATACTAGGAATTTGTTATTCTTGTAATAAAATTTGTGATTTTTTTGTTTGACACTCCTAATTAAATTTTATTATTTGTGGAATTATTATTGTTGGTTACGCCGCTGTCGAAGTCTTCAATGTTCAACATACCTGGTCATTGTAGACTTACGGGGCCCGAGCACCATAGTAGAGTATGCAGCGCTTTTTTTCGTTGTTACCATCGGAGAACGCCCTATTATGCTGAGCAGATGAGTGATACAATGGATTGTAGATCCCACTATATAAACCTAGAGTAACGCCCTCAATTAAAGAAATGAATAGTAACACATCTTTTGAGAATGTAATAAATACTGAATGTAGAAAATACCTGCTCCTGGTCCAGTCTGATGATAATTGGAGGCGTATCAGCGTGCAGATGAATGCCAAAGGACACTATGGGACCACTTCGTAAGTCCGATTCGCCTCCAGGTTCAGACTCCCGCTCTGACGGCTATAAAAAAAATACGCATTTAGTTCCTTGACAGTAGTATTCCAGCGAAAACTGAATTCAAAGTCTAAGTGTCTTAGTTCTTACTTACATCAGTCGCCGCAGGCGTCTTATCTTTCTTAATCCTGAAATTTAAAATAAGCAATATTATTTATACACACCATATGTAACTCCTTACCGCGGGAGCGAAAACAATTTACAAGAATGAAATTTGTAGCGCGAGTGTCTATCGACTTCGTTTTTTTAGCTTTTTAGTCAGTAACCAATATTTAATCTTTATACGATCACGGGAGGGGAGGCACACTGCGTGACATCATCGCGCCGCTACAAGTCCATGCGGCCGGCCGCCACCCGGCGGTGTATTAGTGGTTGCCACGCATTGATTGTATAGATATTGAATTTTAATAAACTATTTTTCTTTACATTATTTAATGTATGTACAGTGGTGGTCAGATAATTAGAAACACTTCTTATGAATAAGGAAAGTATAACTTCAACTTACAAATGTTCGTAAAAAATATACACATTCAATAATTAATAATTATGCAATAATATAGCCACTCAAATAAAAAACTCATTAAATGCATAAAATATAAAACATATGTTATTTTTAATTACAAAATGAGTCTTACACATGTAGGAGTTTATTTTCTGTAACTTGCCGCTTGGACGCATAATTAGAAACATTTTAAAAAAGTATCCATAGCTCATTCTTTTTTTGGAAATTGGAGAATAACATTTCTTTCGTGGCTTTTTCTATTATTCTAGCGGCAATTCAAAATTTAATCTGAATTTTATTTTGTTCAAAATGGGCCAAAAAAAAAGATGTGACGCGTCAACTAGGCAAATCATTGTTAATTTACGTATAGATCATATGTGGGCGTACAGAAGAATAGCTGAGCACTTAAATTGTTCTGTAAAGAAAGTTTTTAATGCAATTGATCATTACAAAACACATGGAACTGTTGAAAAAATGTTCTTAGAAAGGCTCGGCAAAGAAAAACCTTTCCCAGAGAAGATAACTTTTTGTTCGTGTTTCTAAAAAAGACCCAATTAAAGGCTCCAACCAGATTATAACTGAAGTTTTTTCGCCTGATGACCCGAGAAACATCTCGCCAAGATTGATACGCCGAAGATTAGTAGAAGCTAAATTGTTTGGAAGAATCTTTCGAAAGGTACCGCTTCTTACCAAGCAGCACCGAGAGAAGCGATTATTAATCGCTAAAAAAATATGTTAATTGGACGGTACAAGAATGGAAAAAAGTGTTATTTTCGAATGAAACAAAAATAAATATGGTAAATTCCGACGCAAAGTGCTATGTTAGACGTCCTGTAAACAATGCTTTTAATTATAAATACACAAGGAGTATAGTCAAGGACGGTGGCAGTAACATTAAAGTTTGGGGGTGTTTTTCCGGATATGGAGTTGGACCCGTTCGGGAGATTGAAGGTACAATGGATCAATGGCAATACTAAAATATCTTAGAGCACACAATGATTCCATACTCGGACGATCATTTGCCTGTAACCTGGATCTTTCAGCATGACAATGACCTTAAACTCACGGCCAATATCGTCAAATGTTTCCTTAGCAAACAGCGTATATCCATTTTAGACTAGCCAGCAAATCGTACGGATTTAATCCCGATAGAAAATCTCTGGTTTATTGTTAAAAAGAAAGTCTCAAACAAACGTAACACCAGTCAAAACGAACTAAATGAAGCATTTTTTGAAGCATGGAATTAAATCCCCCTACAAAATTTTACGAAATTGATTGAATCAAAATGCCACGTCGTTGCAGTGCTGTTATTGGCATTAAGGGATACGGCACTTAATATTAATTATAACTATTGATAGGTTTGGGATAGTAGCTATTTCATAAATAACAATACTAATTACTAATACTTTAAAAAAATGTTTTTTATACTTTTTTGTTGTTGTTTCTAATTAGTTGACCATTATTGTTTATAACTTAAAATGGGTTAAAATGTTTGTCCGTAATGTAATATTGAAACTGCCCTTGTGTAATGGAATTTATATTGTTTTTCTAATCAATGATAAATCGTTGAACATATTGTTGTCCTATTTATTGTTTATTTTCAAAATAAAAACGATTGCGGAGAAGTATCTTACATAATGTCAAGGACCGTTGGCAGTGTTTCTAATTATCTGACCACCACTGTATGTAGATAACCCAGTTGTGTGTCTTCGTCCTACATTTTGCAGAAACAGGCAGTTTTTAAGTCATAACATAACCTAAAGGCAAATTACACAGCTTTTGTTTAGTTGGGTGGTCTTTAGTACCTAAATAATCGTAATATCGTAGGTATAATACACTATTATACTAACTACTACTACTAACGTATAATTTAATGGGTCGAGTTGCCGGCAACCCTAGCTCTAAGGCTCCGCCTCCGAAAGAGCGCGTTGCATGCGATAGAAAGAGATGGCCACATTTAGGCACGTTTGACGTACCTAAACAGGGAATTTGTTAACAGAGAACCTTCTGTAAGTAGTACTATTTCTTATTCTGTGATACGATTGTAGAGACTATACAAATGATGTAATTTTTCAAAAGAAATAAAAATACTTAGCATAATTTAATATATGATTAGCACATATTATAAATATATATTATAAATATATATATAATAAATATATATTGTAATTCAGTGTTGAAAAATGCATATACGCTTGCTTGCATGCATGTAAGATTGCTTACATGCATGACTGCAAGCGGGCATGCAAGCAAGCATACAAGCAGCAACGAAGCAAGGATGCAAGAAACCAAATCAAGGATCAAGAAAAGTTGAATTCGAGACGATGAGACCCTGGGGTCCTGAGGCCAAGAGGCTTTTAAAGGACTTATCGGTGCGTCTCAATCATCGAGGCTTCTAGTGACCAGTGACCCCAGAGCGGGTTGGTTTCTGGCTCAAAGATCAATGCCCGTTTTCACCATTGAGCCTTTAAATTTAAGGATCCCTTAGCAATATATAAGGAATACTTCATTAGAAATTCATTTTCACCAACGTCACCTAAGTACTGTAATCGTTTAAGTAAGTATTCGTTTTAGGGGAACCCTCGATCTAAGAAATTACGTAGGTACGTAGAATTGCTTTAGGGGCTTGTTGGTGAAAATGGGCATAAGTCTCGCTATCCAGCGTGATAATGCCGCCTGCTTGCTGGGTACTATGCCGCCTCAAAGAGACACACTCGATGATATTTTTTATATTTAAGTTGTTTGACATGTATATACCTATAATTAAAGTATGATCGTTTATTACAAATTTGAATATGAATCATTAACATGTAGGTAATTACCATTTAACTGGTAATATATAAAATGTGTATTATATGTGCTAGAACGTTATTTTAAATGAAAATTTGCTAAGTATTTTAGTTCCTGTGAAAATTATATCATTAATAAAATTATAGCAGTATACCTTTCAAAATTAGTTTTAAGTATTTATATGAAGTGAATTGGACCCCATTCCAGGATTTGAACCCGAGACTCAAAAATGAGAAGCGTACTCTTTAACTACTAGGCTTTTTCACTGTTTAGATTTTTTGATTATTTAAATTGATTAGTTTTACTTTTTCATTTTACACATTTTAGTTAGTTACTAAATTTAAATCATTATAGGTCCTAAATGGTCATTCGAAATAAAAAAAGGGTTTAAAAAACCTCAAGATGATTTTTAAATAACTATTTAATAACAGGTACCCCACTTGAAATAATTCGTCGACTTTCATATTTTTCTCTTTTAACAAGATGGCGTCTGGTGCTCACTGTTGGAAATTTGATTACTTTCATGATGATAGTGACACTCGCAAGGTTTAGACGAATCGTTTGACGTTAGAATTATCAAAACCAGCCCACTCGTTTCGAGTGACACAAAGAAAGATACATACATACATAGACTGATAAAACATAAACACAACAACAAAAATACCCTCCACAGGTAAAAAAATCAATCATCGAGGTACAATAATAATATGTACCTACAAATGTGTACGTAATAATCGGTGGGCGATACTGACTCGCACTTGTCCGGTTTTTCTTTATAACTAAGAGTATATAGCCAGATAGAGCGTTCAAGCTGTGTCACGACCATTATTGATTTTATATTATTTCATCAAATATATTTTTTATATTATTTAAAAATCTTACCCGTCAGGACCTCGAACAAATTCCTTTAGGGTTGTAGGTTTGAAATCTGAACCAGTAGTAAAATATTTGATTTTCTGAAAAAATATTTTGCTTATTAGTAAGCACAACCAAGGGCCAATTTTTCAACATCCATTTGATAGTCTTAGCTCAAGGCATTATTAATCCCGAATAATAATGATAACAAAGATAAAGAGCCGAAAAATTTACAGGTGCAGTGCCTTCAGTTCTAAGTGTAAGCAATATAGCTATTTTCAACATAATACTTTTTAAAAACCATTAGTTCTTCGTGTGCTTTATCGGATATCAATATAAAACATCTGTAAGACAGAAATCATTCAAGTTATATTTACTAACCGCCTCTTTCTTCGTTTCAGTATGCTTAGTTTTTTGTTCTGCCTTTTTTTTAAATGTCTTGTAGTGCATTGTTTTCGTAACCACAGACAAAGTAACAGTAGTTGAAAACAATTCGACTACTGTGCATAGATTTACGTTGTGTTTTACTTTCAGTTGGGACCGAAGCCCACCGACAGATCTCTCCCGGCTGGATCGATCAAGGGCACGAACTTCAAGTGTATAACATGACACATCAGCAAGTCGCATTTTCCAGGGAAATGACTCGGTGTTACCACCTGAAAAACAATTTATGAATAAATATTACTAAATGCTAATTTGAGGCAATCGTGCAGACGGATTACCTGATGGTAAGTGACTACCCTCGATGCCTATGGACACCTGCAATTCAAAAGTCACAAGTGCGTTGCCGGCCTCGTGAGAACCGCACAGTGGTGGATCACCAACTATCCAAGTGATGTGATACATCAATCAATGTTAACAAACGCGAAGCGTAACTTCACTATTCATCTTCTTAATAGTGAAATTACGATTTAAAGCTAAAAAAAATCCATCATGAATACGGAATGAAATTTATCATGGCGTAACTTTTCACTAAGAAACTAAGGATTTTGATTTACCGAAATCAAGTTTTTTTATTGCAAATTATTACTGAATTTGGTGTAATTTGACATACGCTGTCGTAATTTCTTGTATTTGTTTTAATAAGTTTATAAAAAAATTAAAATAAATCATTTTCGCTGCACACGAAAGCACTCCTTTATATGAATAACAGAACAAGACAAAAAAACTGTTTTAGCAAAATATTTTTTTACCGGCCAAAAAAGAGGATGTTCCCAAATCATTGCGTATGTATATTATTTGTAGCACATAATAATTTACAAATTATATCTAGCTTATACTCACGAGATTCGGCGACGAATGTGGGACCATCGTGTTTAATATCTCGCCAGAGATTTTTTGTCGTAGCAGTTGAATGCATACTCCAGCGCCCCACACTATAAAAATAATTGAGTCTTTTTAAATTGTATTTCACCGACAGAAAACATCTGGTTCACGCAGTGAGTATTCACGAAGATAACTTAATACCTATTTTGAAAAAAATTTACCTGACCGGCTATACGAAATATGGAAAATACTAATAAGCAAAAAATAAAAAGTATACAATAGTAAGCCGTTTTTGGTGTTTAGGGGTCCAATGTATCTCGTGAAATGTGGGTATATCCAGTAATGGAATACCTCTGCCTACCCCCTCGGGGATGAAAGGCGTGAGATTATATTATTGTATCTACATATTTGATATTTTATTGATATTTTAATATTTATCAAAATTATTATTTACTATCAGCGCTCCGCGGTTTCACCCGCGTCAGTCCCGTTCCCGTAGGATAATTTATACCTCATGTTAGTCCCAGAAAAGTAAGCTTTCCATTGATGAAATTATTTTTAAGACTCGCATATGGAATTTTATTACAAACTAGCTGTTCCGCGCGGTTTCACCTGTTCACGTTCCCGTGGGAATACAGAATAATAATTTAGCCTATGTTACTCAATGATAACGTAGCTTTCCATTAATGAGAGAATTTTTAAAATCTGCATTACAAGTATTTTTTGAGTTTTATTCGTTACAAAAATACAAGAATACAAATCTTTACTCTTTATAATATTAGTATAGCTGACTAGCTTTTACCCGCGGCTTCGCTCGCGCACGTTTGTTTCACCCCCTTAGGGGATGAATTTCGCAAAATCCTTTTTAGTGGATGCCTCACTGTATAAGCTATCTATGTGCAAAATTTCAAGTCTGTAGACCCAGCGGTTTAGGCTGTGCGTTGATATATCACCAATCAGTCAGTTTATCATTTTATATATATATAATTATGTATATTATACATATAAATAGATTAGTGTAGATGTAGATTCTGCTCGACGATCAAGAGTTGTTGTATTGTATTTTATTAAGGAAAACCTAGTGAGGAAACCCGCAGGCCGTAGAATTAATTCTGAGGCATGTGTAACGGACTCAGTCCAGCATAACTTTAGGAGTCCAAAGGCGATAGTATATTTATTTCTTTTTATTTATCACCACTAGCGGTTGCGCACTGGCTACACCAGCGTAAATGTAATTTTTTACGTTCCCCTCAGTAATCTTGAATTTCTATACTAACGTCTTTTACCCCTAAAGGGACGAGTCTAAAAATCCCTTCTTAGTCCGTGCCTATATCATGAAACGCCACTATGCTCAAATCACAGTTTTGGGTTCAGGCGTTTAGGCAGGGCGATGATTAATTTATTAATAAAGACGCCCAAAACAGGAGCTTTCGAAGTATAGTATCAAGTATATTAAATAAACAGAAGTTACTTCAATGCAATCCAATCTCACCTGAGCGCTAAAACGTTTTGTCCAGCATTCGCATGATCCTCCATTGCTATTCTTATAGTGGGGCAGTCAACGGCAGATGCTGTTGTTGTGGTTACATAAACCAGAACAAGACCCAACTCGGCGGTTAGCAACAAATCACGAAGACTGTCGTGGAATTTTAGTAATTTTTCACTGTCTTGCCACAATTTTTTTGGTAACTTGGTCTGCAATAATAGTTTCATTAGCAAAAGAACCATATATCCTAAACAAATGTAACATTCACGCATTTAAAGCGCCTGTTCATATAAGGGCAATGGCAGCGAGTATGACGTGTATGTTCAATATTACACACCGTGTGAGGTTGATGTTTCGGATTCTTCACCTCGCTATGCTCGCTGCTTGAATCGATACTTCGTGGTCTGACGTGTACTTGTTCTGCATTTAGCTCGCCTTGGCTGTGTCCTCGCCCACTGGAAGACTAAACGAGTAAGAATATAAGTAAAATAATTATGATGATTAAAGTCATATTATAAATTATTTCCAAAAGAAAGTATTTTTAAATTACATACCGATGGAGTAACACGGCGTCGGACGAGATATTGCGTTGATGACATTGATTTTGAAAGTTGAAGCGACTGGGATGAATCTGTAACAAATAAAAATAATGTTTTCGTAAATGACTTCAAAGTTAATCAGATATGTTGAAATTAGCTTTTTATAAAAATTTAATCATAGAATGTAAAACCATATACTTACGTTGCTATATATCATCATCGACAGCTGTTGTGCCATAGGTCTTTTACTTACATGAGGAAGTATGGACTATATCTCCCACGCTAGCTCGCCGCGAATTGGGTAGTTGACAGCATCGAAATTAAATTACGAGTAGTCATACATTAAAAAGATTATCCCAAAAAACCTCAAAATATGTATTTCGATTTTCAATTTACAATTATAGCAAATTTAAAAATAATAAAACAGTCAAAAAAAGTGCTGCAATTGTGTACTACAAACTATGACGTCACGGTTTGCTATTTCAGTACATTTTCCATAGAAAAATTTCGTTTTGACAGATCGTAAAAAGTGACTGATTTGACTAGGTAGGACACAACCCTATTGTGTTGAGACATGTTGGGCTATTATGGAGAATTTTCCAAGCCACGCAAGAGTAATTGACATGGCCAGAAGATTTTCATTACCCATAGACAATGAACTATATGATTATTGTTACAGTACATTATACATATTTAATTGTTGCTTTGCCGAATTATATAATAGTGCGAGTAGCATAAGTATTTTGTCTCGGTAAGAGAGTTCTGAGTATGAGATATCTTTTACTTGTATAATTGTTGTAGGTACAAAATACTTATATTATGTGTAGTAAGGGTGCGAGTATGAAATATAATTAATCACCTGTGCTCGATAACAAAAAGGGCCTGTACGCAAGCCAACCCATGAAGAGAGGGTCAATGCATATAGCCGTAGGTTCAGTCCAAATGCCAAAATAATTCAAGGAACCCTGAAACTTCTCGGAACACCATTGGCCCGCAACTCGGAGGTAAGGGCTAGAATAGACATTTAACTCTTTTTAATTAATTTATAAAATAATAAAATATTTAATAAATGTGTTTACTCACGTAATGGTTGACACATCGGGTGCAGAAAAAACCCAAGCTTGTTTCAGCTCAGTTTCACCTAAAATGCATAGGGCCTTATTAATTCGCTCTTCTAATAACCATAGAATAGAACATAGCAAAACATTTATTTCGAAGATACTAAACAAACGGTTTCAACATCAGGATGCTAGTAGATAAAGTCATAAACAAGGTCTCATTACTTTTAAAAGTGATCTTAAAAGGAAGGAGATTTCACGAATTGCCCTATCAATAGGGAATCACTTTGACATATTGTGAAATTATCATCTATTTTATCACCCACTAGCTGACCCGACAGACGTCCTGTACTACTGTCAGTTATGTCAAACCCCACAAGGTTACACTAGAACAGTTAAAATGGTCGTTATGTTTTTTTAAAATTAAATTTTCTAATGTTGTTGTAACATGTTGCAGGACTTCCATAACTTATTTTTGAGAAATGATAACCGCTTTAACACTACTAAGCTATCTCAGCATCTTCGATTTATTATCCAAATAATTTGAGAAGTACTCACTCTCCCTGTGGAAAACAGTTGCTCGTGCTGACTGCATTGTTAATATGTGAGTTTTAATTTTACTCGTAATGTACCCACGTAGTAAAAAATCTTCTATCGTAATATCCAGAGCAACAGCATCTACAAAATAAAGATAAATCGTGTGCTTAATATAAGAAGGGGTAGCAATGCTGGATCCATAGCTGGATTGCAAGTATATATAATATATACATATAGTTATTTTAAAAGTTTTTTAACCTACCTTCATCGTTAAGGCCGTCTCTCGCCAAAGTAGTATGACGTAGCGGAACTGATTTCTGCTGGGTGAGGAATGATAGAAGAATCTGGAACGCACACTGCAATCGAGCCGATGAACCAGACATGTTGACTTCACCTGTTTCCAAAAGACAATCAGATGATATAGGATACGATCGACAGCAGCTTTCTATTAAAACAAATATATTTACTTACTTATTTTCATAGAATAATTGTACAATATTGTATGTCTTTCGGTAAAAAGCATTTGATTTAATAAGATATGTGTGACAAATTGCACGTCAACTCGGGCGCATGGTTTGGGCTGTTCTTTGTAAAACGAACAAATCTGAGCTTCTAAAGCCTCGGAAACTGCAGTAATATGCACACGAGCACAATTCCATATGGGGCTGGTCTGGTCTGGTATTTGGCAAGCTGCTGAGCATACTCTGAAAAATATGTTTATTATTACAATCCTACGCTATAATTTTTAGCCATTAAACATATTCGTACTAGCATCGTCGTAGACAAACATATTCTTTACTGATCTAAAAATAGATAAGTTAAGAATATGTTTGTCTACGACGCCAACTTGACCCGATATACTCAGTCGTTAGGTAAGATTCAGATTTCATATGAATCTGCTGCCCCATACATTTTGATAACGAATACACCTATATTTAATTTTTCAAACTGGCAATGTGACCAAATTAGATATGGGTATCTGCACAAGAATGTAAGAACCCATTTTGTAAATTTACAGTTCTGTTCCTGTCCTGTTTTTACGAGGTGTTGTAACTGTATTAGAAAGAACATGTACGGTTTCTACGTGATTTCAGTAAAAGCACCGATAGGAAGTACTTTTTTCTTATTAGTCTTTTATTTTGTGAAAAGCTAACTTTCTCAATATAATCTACCTAAACTACCTACATAAAAACGTAATATTGTTGTGAACCGACGTAAGTGCGTAGTGCGTAACTGAAAAAACGAATAGGCTCTACGCATAATAGGTCTATGGCTATACGTTAGAAAAGTATAAATCCGGCAGCATTTGGCCCTTTGATAGGCCTATTCTTACCTTTGCGGATATAAAGGGTAATTGATTACAACGTCTGATTTAGGAAACTTCACATCAAGGACAACATGTGTCTGCATCGGTTTTTCATTCAAAGCATGGTTCCAAGGGTGAATTCGCAATCGTAAATTGTTAAATTCGAACTCTATTCGCCGTTGGGGTAAATTCTCGAGTAATGCATCGCACTCTTCTACTGTGAGAGTTCGCTTGCCAATATCTAAAAAAAACATTAAACATAAGGTTCCGCATCAATCATAATGAAGTTGAAAACAGTTGGGTACTAAACATACTTAAATAAAAATTTGACACAAGCCAGCAAACATGTTCATTCACACATTTTTTTCTGGATCAGGGCATGTACCTACCAACGATTTTTTCGAAAACATAATTATGTAGCCATTATTTATATCATTGAATGACAGTAAAAGAAAACACAAATGCGCAAATTGATCACAGATGTGCTGCCATTAGCTATTTACTTCGTTGCTTACTTGTTTTATTTACATGTTGGTACCTTTTTGCATGACTAAAGATAAAGTAGTGTATTATATGACAGTTGCATAAACTACTGTTATAAATATGGATAGAATTATAATACCTGCAGGATGCATTGGAGGAAGTTCGCGCAATACGTCGTAAATTGCAAATGCACGGTGTATTAGACCCGTACATAGCCGTAGATCAAGCAATTGAAGCTTTATTTTAATATCACTCTGTTCTACCCAATCACTGCACATGAAAGAAATAGAGGAAAATTATATTGAAAATTAAAAAAATATATTTTAATATCACTCTGTTCTACCCAATCACTGCACATGAAACCAATAGAGGAAAATTATATTGAATTCTTAACTAAACTAGTAAAAAAAGGAAGATGCTATCGACCTGTACTCAAAATCTGTTGGTGGATTTTCATAAGGATTGATGTTGACAGTCGGAGGAGACCTCTCGTGTGAATACTCTATAAATAGCAAAGGATTCATTTGACGCCAGAAATCTTCAGCTGTATCTTTCGATTCTTTCTGCTCTACAACTGTGGCAGCTATCGGTACATTTTGTGCGTCACAGTGCGGATCCACTATGCCTTCCTGAAATAAACATTGTTCTATTAGTAAAATGTCACTAACACTCACAAACAATCTTATTGTCAAAATTTTCAATTTAGTGCACACATACGGTCATGATATAATTACTCAACATACCCTACTAATTGTTCGCTCAGGTTTATCAGTTTCCTCGGCAACTTCTGCTTCATCAACCTGCTCATAAGCAAAATTCACTTCAGGCCAATGCCAGTCTTCCTTTTTATTTTCTGCTTCTGATGTGCTCAAATAAATTGTAGATTCTTCAATAATCTAATGCAGATAAATAAAACCATTACATAGGTAGGTATTTTCATATAGTAAATCGAATTGGCCAAATCACAATGGTATTAGAAAGTGTGTATTTTAAACTCACGGCATTTTCATCAACATGACCACACACACATTTCCCTTGTGACTTCAGGACAATATCTCGTGCTCCCCCCTTCATATTCAATAATGTGGGCGCACAAACCGCACTTGTGATTGCAGCAAAATTTGCACAAAGTTCAATAATACTTCTAGCGCGTTTGCGACTTCCACCCTCTACCTCCATAACCTGAGAATAAAATACTTCTTTGATTAATAAAGCTGTCTACATAAACCACAGTACCTATATGATGTATATTGCACTCCGTTGAATTCAATATGTTTGACTGCACAGATAATAATTCTAAGTTACTTATACAGCCAGACATCAAATGTTTGCAGATTTAATTATATTTTCAGCCTTCCAAATGTACTTCAGACTGTCAAGATGCGGCATTTATTATTTAAAACTTTTTAATACATTAGTATTAGCTACCTTATAAACGAACGAAATGGTGTCTAAAAAAGCAGTAAAATTCACAGGAATCGGAGTAGGTGGCAGTGGCGATGTGTCTACAGCAAAATCGCGGTCGGTCCATGATGGCAACCATGACCACGCCCATTCTGACCAGCTCTCTCCACGGCTAGAATCCGATATGTCCGTTATTGATTGACAATCTAAAAAAACGTTGCATAAATGAAGTAGGTACCTACTAAAAGTAAAACTAAATATTTAAAATTTATAATAGGTAAATATAATTAAAGATTCTGACAAGAAATCCCTCAAATGAGTTATAGGAATATAAAAAATAAAATAGGCAAATTACGGAATTACATAACTATGTATTTTGCTGTTAAAATCAGTAACTGTAGTCTAGTTGTGGTCATTTGACTCGAGATTATAGCAGACAAACAGACATGACGAAACCAAATGAGTTACTTAATTTTACTAGGAAACCTATAAAGGCTGCTATCGACAGCGTTGTATTTTTTTATTGTAGCATGTCCATATGAGAATCAATTGATACGCCCATGAACTACGCAATCTGGCCGCTGGGAGTCGAATTTTTAAATCGATAACACATACACGACAGCTCCCTCCTTCTTATTAGAGTAGATACTTGTAATAATCTAGCAGTAACATCATAATTAAATAACTAACGCAAAGGTGTAGCTTGATTAATATTAGAAGGTTTTGATGCTGGAATCTGAGTCTTTTCTACTACGTGACGTTCTCTTAGCAGCCTGAGCAGTAATATTAGTTGATCCGAGGTGACGCCCCAAGCCAAACGACCCGACCGTAGTTCAATGCTAAGGCTACTGGCGCGGCGGGAGGTAGCCGATTTAAGCTTTGTTAAAATCCTGAAACAAAACAACGAGTGAGAATGAGTTGAGTTTTCTTACTGCTATGATTTTTTAGAACATTAGTATTAATTTCACTGAGATACCTTTTTTAGATTCAATGTTCAGCAACAAACAAACCGAGTTTATTCCCGTTACTGGGAATTTCTTAAAATCCCTTTATAGCGGTTGCCTGTGATATATAATGAACCTTAATACACCTACATACCATATTTCAAGATTTTAAGTGTTATCGTTTCGGAGTAGTACGTATTACTCTTTTTAACCTTTAGGCACTATTGTTTCATTGGTCTTTAATTTTTCGTTTTGTTTATATTGTTATGTCCACTAAATTTATTTTCTTTCTCAATAAGATATTTTTCCGAAGTAACAAGTGGGTACCCTATATGTGTAACCGGTTACTTAGTTATCTTCATACCAAATTTCATCAAAACCCGTCCAGTAGTTTTTGGGTGATGCGTGCACAGACAGACAGACAAAAAATTGTGTTTTTGTATTTAAATCAATAACTATCTACACTGCTGCAAACATTTTCAAAAATATATGTCATGTACTGGTCTAGTCAGTTTGATTAGAGAAGTAATTAAATGGGCAGCAATAATAAAATTTGGTTAGCCACAAAAAATCAGCATTTAAATCATTTGGTCGGCATACAAAGATTTTGTTCGCAAATAAAAAAATCAGGCAGCAATCCTTGTTCGGCAAATAATTTTGATAATGGTCAAAAATTTAATTAGAAATAGGCAGCTTACAATAACGTGGGTTTGCATAATAAACATTCAGTCCGCAAAATAGTTACTTGGTCCGCAAAATAACTACTTGGTCAGCAAGACTTCATGATTGAACAGCAGAGAAAACATGTCGTAAAAAATTATACTATAGCCACTCCCACTCTCATTCCCACCTACCCGCTCTTACCCTCTCATACCTCCTCCAGGTGGTAGGAGGAGGTAGGAGGATGTAGTAGTAGGTAGTAGGAGGTGGGAGGAGGTGGGAGGAGGTGGTAGGAGGTGGTAGGAGGTGGTAGGTGGTAGGTGGTAGGAGGTGGTAGGAGGAGGTAGGAGGTAGGAGGAGGTAGGAGGTAGGAGGAGGTAGGAGGATGTAGTAGGAGGTAGTAGCTCCTACATCCTCCTACCTCTTACTACTGCCTAGTACCTCATACTACCTCCTCCTATTTCCTCCTACCACCTGGAAGAGGTAGGAGCTAGGAGGAGGTAGGAGGAGTTAGCATCAGGTAGGGGGGTAGGATGAGGTAGGAGTAGGTGGTAGGAGGATGTAGAAGGTAGGAGGAGGTACGAGGAGGTGGTAGGAGGTTTTAGGAGGTGGTAGTAGGAGGTAGGAGGATGTAGTAGGATGTAGTAGGAGGCAGTAGGAGGTAGTAGGCGGTAGTAGGATGTAGGAGGCGGTAGTAGGATGTAGGAGGTAGGAGCTACTACCTCCTACCTCCTCCTACCACCTCCTACACCCTCCTACTACCTCCTGCTACCTCCCACTACCTCCTACTACCTCCTACTACCTCCCATTACCTCCTACACCTTCCTATACCGCCCCACCCCATTCCTACCCCCAACTCCCACGCCCACTCCCACTACCACAACCACCACCACTGCCACTGCCACTGCCACTACCACTAACACCACCACCACTTGTAATCGTAATAATAATCATAATCATAAAAGTTGCATAATCCAAAGTCCTTCCTAATCTATGTAAGGAATGCGCCCATTTTGCGCATGACAAGTTTGCTGAGATTATTTTGCTACTTTTATATAAAGCTCAAAAAATATTTTTTGGCTTCCCCTCTGAGTGCTTACCAAAATTTTATTAAACAGTAGCAGCTCATTGCAGCTCAAAAATAATTACAGCCATCCAGAATGACATAAATTGCTGATAGGTTTTGTAATGTTTGCTGGCCATGAGTTGCTGACCGATTATTTTTCTGCTTACAAAAATACGAATACTCTGCTAACCATTTAAATAACACCCGTTTTATTATACCTACGTATGTATAGCAGTGCCCCGCGGTTTCACCCGTAATAGATATAGCCTATGTTACTCAGGGATAATGTAGCATTATAATGGTAAAATAATTTTTGAAATCGGTCCAGTAGTTTTGAGTTTATTCGTTACAAATATACAAAAATACAAATCTTTTCTCTTTATAATATGAACATTAGTGTAGAAGTGTAGATAATAAATCACACTTCTGTACGACAATGGATAACCCTCGAACAAGTTAAGATAAATCTGACAAAAAAAGTGTGCACTTATATATTGTTTTGTACTTATATGTTCTTCCAATTCTATCAAATTTCCTAATAAACTACGTATTTTTAAGAAAAACAATCCACCGCACCTTGTCCACATCAACCTTAGGAAGATTTCGTGAGTCTGATTTAATAAAATATTTTTTCATCTATATTTATAAAATAATAAACGGACTGACTGATTGGTGACATACCAACGCACAGCCTAAACCGCTGTAGTGTAGTTAGATAGACATAGTGTAAGTAAATGTAAAATGAAGAACATTGGTATATATGTAGACTAAATGATTCATTTTACATTTACTTACACTATGTCTGTCTAACTACACTACACCGCGCGCTGGGTCTAGAGACTTGAAATTTTGCACATAGATAGCTTATACAGTGTAGGTAATAGGCATCCACTAAGAAATGATTTGCAAAATTCATCAAAGGGGGTGAAATAAACGTGCGCGAGCGAAGCCGCGGGTAAAAGCTAGTTTAATATATTTTTCATTTTACGTTGTTGAACAGATGAACTGATTTAATGAGTGACGTCACTTGGCGCTGATTGGTGTTCAATCAAATCAAATCAAATTACGTATTAATTTTCGTAACATTAAATTATTTCGCAGAAAAATCATAACTTTAAAATAAATATTTCAGCAATGCACTTTTAGCGACTATCATTATTGAATTATGAAGATAATTTCTCATTATAATTTTTTCAACACACTTGCTCATAAAGTGGTTATAATTTCACTGCAATTAGGCACATAATGACACCTGTAATCAAACTGTGTCTTTTTCATTCACAAGTGAGTTATAGATTTTTTTTTTAGTTTTATTGGTTGAGTTGCTTTGTTCTTAAAAAAGTTTCGATACAAAAAAAACTGTGTTCTATAGTAAGTACAAATAAATTAATATACCTATAACTTGCTCATTTCATGCAACTTCGTATTTAAATAGATAATTTCAACTTGTATGTGTTTAATAAACAAAACTTTCACTCAAATATAACTTTTGTTTTCTCTGTAAAAACTTTCAATTCCCCATTTTGTACGTGGCTGAAAGGCTATCCGCGACAAACCAAAAAAAAAAGAAACCTCATTCTTTTATGTATTTTCATATTCTATGGTCGAACGCCATTGTTAGCTGCGCGCGAATATTGTAGGGAAACTAATTAATTATTCCCGCCATTGCGAAAAATTATTATTTTAAAAAGATTTTTTAGTATTTACTTAAAGATATTATATATAGAAAGACGTAGATATGTTACTAGAGCACGGAAAATGAGGCCGATAAATGTAGTTAATTAACAACCTTTTATTTAGTTGCATTGTATTTCAAGTCGTATTTTAAGCGCAACTCTTATCAGATAGCTCTCTTTTTCTTTATTATTCGTTCCGTATCATCTTTCCCCGTCATTGTTGTATCCTATAAATACGCTAAGAAGTAAGTATGTACATGTTGTAGCACACTCGTAGGGGATCAATTTTCAAACGCAAGCAGTAAGTATATAACTCATCCTTACTTTAATATCTTTGTATTTATATATATCCCATCTATACGCACAAAGCGCTTTTCAAGTTCTTTTATTATGCGCACCGCCAAGGAGTGGAACTACCTGCCGGCGTCTGTATTTCCGAGTTCATATAACCCACAAGCCTTTAAGGATCGAGTGAACAGGCATCTTCTGGGCAAGCTCGTCCCAACGTAGGCCCCGTCTTTGCTCTCGGGCTAGTCTGGGGTCAAGAGCAAGCCCATTTTTTAGTAAAAAAAAAAAAAAAAATTTACTTCACAAGTGTGTTGAAAAACGTCGTATGATACACGTGTGTATTGATGATTACCGTCCTCGGCTCTCGTAAGACCCTCGCCGTTAGGCGCCTCAGCGGTAAACACCAACTTTACACACTTGTACCATAATGTACTATAGTGCAAGTTCCCCATTGGCACTTCACATATTTAGCCCTTAATCTAGTACCAGGACAGATACCATAGACACAGGTACCATGGACAAAATGTTCTAAGTTGGATTCAAAGGAAAATTTCAATGGATTAGACGCACAATGCCACATTCGCAAAATGACACATTGGAATTTCGCAAAATGTCACATTCTCAAATTGATGGATAATAGATAATTTATACCTTAGATCAAGGTGACATCGATAAAGCAATGGTTCCTGGTAGAATCTTATTTTACCATCTGAATCAGCACGATCAAGGCATAATGTGAGGTCATCAATTTGAACTAATCTTCTTATTATTGGCTGGTTCTGATCAATGTCTGTAATGGAAATTTTAAGATTTTACTGTGTTTACCTACTTTGCTTAAATATTGAAATGACAGGCAGTAATTAAATCATATTGTTGGCATCAAAACAATATACAATATGTGACAGAATAAACGCAATTCCTGAAATTAGTTTGATCAGTATCGACTACTTAATTGATTTCAGCTGTTTTTAATGTGTTAATTTTTTCCAACAAATGAATTAGCCAAAGAGGTTGGAAGAAAATCATAGAAACTTTTTCTTTAAACGTCTTTGGAATTAGCATAGCTGAATTAAGGTAAAAATTGGGAATCTTACCCGGTAAATAGGAAAATTTAGGAAAAACTGAAAATGCCTTTTTCTATTTTATTTGGACAGGATATAGACAGGACGAAATTATAACCTTAATTCACCATGATTTAAGGGTGTCTGACAGGGGGTTTCCACGGCACTAAGGGTCTGACAACGGAGGACGTGATTTCTAATAATAATCCGAATAAAATATATCTATTATTTATTTATTTACAAAAAGCACTACATTTTTTAGCTTGTAAATACTCGCCAAACTGCATAGCAGTTTGTTGGCAAGCTTGTTTATTGCTAATACCTAATTAAGTAACTTATTTATAAAAACTGGGCTTTACAATTTAACGAATTTGAGGTGCAATTTTATAGACCTTTGATGCCTGATAACTTCTAAAGCCACCGTTATCCAAACTTCATATTCGGGGATCGTATTCACCTGTAGTAAGGACATACACAGACAATCTTTAGGACTTGACAAAATGACGAAGGTCTGATCATCGCCGGCTCTCATTCTATTTTGTTTGTTTGTACAATGGACAAAATAATAACTGTTTGTCTGACCCTTCGTGAGATAGCGCTATCAGGTTGTACAGGTTTGTGTGTCTGTCCCTTAACTAATTGTATAAAATGCTTAATTTTCTATGAGGCTGACATGGGCTATCCAGGGTACTCAAAGCCCCGATAAAAATAATAATAATAGATAACAAAATTACAATACTTTACCAGCAAATGATGGTTTCCAATCCGTCCCAGCACTGTTGATGGCCAAATGCTTCACGTTCAGTGACAATACAATATCATCTTGCACATATTTAACAATCAAATGATGCACTTTTACTGCTATATTACTGACGATGCGACGGACCAAAGCTTGCATATATCCTGGAGGTGCTTCTACTACTTGCGTCTTACGGCTGTGAGCGAAATGGAGAGATAAGATGTAGTTTTTTAGATGTATAAATAATATAATAATACTTTATAAAACACACCAACACCGAATAGATATAACAAACAGAAACTAAAAGAAATTGAGTACAAACTCTTCTAACGAATCTTGGGATTTATGATAGTTATTAAGTATTTTAATAGTGCTGGTAGGTGCATACTGGTTATTGTTTTTTGATAAATACCTTGGTGATTCAGGAGGTGGACTATCATCAGGTGTCGAAACTGGATTAATACTCAAAACACATTCTATAAAATAAAACAAGTCACAATATAATACAAATTTTGCTTAATCTACCTACACTAATATTATAAAGAGTAAAGATTTTTATGTTTGTAATAAATAAACTTAAAAACTACTGTATTTTAATAATTCTGTCACCAATAGAAAGCTACATTATCAGGGAAGTAACATAGTCTAAGTCCACAGGAACCGCACAGATCAGCTAGTTTTCTTCTAATATATACTACGAATAAGGAATAAAATCTATATATATATATATAAATCAATGCCCCTTTTCGTTGTTATTTTATAACTCAAGAACGGGCTCACCTATCCAAACCAATTTTTTAGGCTTTATTCGGACTATTTAGCAGATGGTTTATGTGAAGTTTGCTTAAAATCTGTCGAGTGGGTCTTCATTTATACTTTGCGAAGCACGTACCGGGCCGCTAGTATTATATAAAAATCTCAAGTCACAGTGTTTGTGGTTGCATTCCTCCGAAACGGCTCCACCGATTTTAATAATTTTTATTTGTATATTTGGTAGGTATGGTATGAGAATAGGTCGTAATAGAAGTTTATGCAACTGGCATATAATAAGGGTTATTAAAACACCAGAGTGATAATAGTATCACACGAGTGTTTTAATACCATATTATACTTATGCTGTACACACTACTTTATCTTCACTCATGCAAAAAGGTACTATATACAGGGAGTCCCAGAAGTCAACGATAAGCCGGAAACGACGATATATAGACGATAAGTAGTCATGAGGGTAATCAGAAAAATATAAAAAAAAATCTATGTCCTTTTTTCAAAATGTTATGAAGTTTTAAAAAAAATCCTAAAAACGGACACCCTGTAATGAACTTACCCTGTAATGAACTTTCTTGTACCGTGACTGTAAATATTTACTTTTTGAATTTTTTTTTCTGTAATGCTATAATGAATAGCCGTGCTACAATTTACAATAAAAAAAATACATAACTGCCTCACTTTTAAGTAAAATGTTAAATTTGTTTCCAACATTGAATTCTAAATAATTTCATCAACCAACTTAAACCAGCTGTACTGTAAAAAAAATGTATGGCTACTATTTTGGCAAGTATACTTAAAAGTTGACGCATTTAGTCTAGATTCTAAAATGGTATAACACATGCTAGGTTTTGTTATAGTTGAGGCATGAAATTTTTTTTTCTCGATGAATCCGGATTCTATGCCAATCTAATTTAATGAGGTGAAATGTTGGTAACGCAACCTTCTTAGGTAAATCCAGGTTAAAATGTTTTTGAATGGAGACGGACTCATAATTTTGAAAAGAGAACCTAACAGGGATTTTTTATTCTTACATCTTTTGTTTATGTCATTTGTTTGATGGCTTTGATTTAAATCCATCTGTCCCAGAAGTAAAGATTCTGGAGTCTGTTGCTTAGATTGTATTTGCGTGTAATTACGAGTTCGTAACGTGAAGTTATCATGCCAAATAGATATACCGTACAGGAGTACGCCAACATGCATCTAATTTACGGAGAATGCTTATGTAACGCCAATGCTGCAGCTAGGGTGTATCGCGAGAGATACCCAAACTTAGAGCGTCATCCTGATTACCGAGTTTTTATTAATCTGCATCGATCATTATCCGAAGGTCGATTCCCTGATCATATGGCTGGTGAAGGAAGGCCCCTCTTGCCCTACGAGGACGAAGTCATGCAAGCTGTTGAAGAAGATCCAAGTATATCCGTTCGTGGAATTGAGGAAAGCCTTGGAGTACCTAAAAGCAGTGATGATCTTCTTCCACAGCTTGCATGACTTCGTTAAGAGGGGCCTTCCTTCACCAGCCATATGATCAGGGAATCGACCTTCGGATAATGATCGATGCAGATTAATAAAAACTCGGTAATCAGGATGACGCTCTAAGTTTGGGTATCTCTCGCGATACACCCTAGCTGCAGCATTGGCGTTACATAAGCATTCTCCGTAAATAAGATGCATGTTGGCGTACTCCTGTACGGTATATCTATTTGGCATGATAACTTCACGTTACGAACTCGTAATTACACGCAAATACAATCTAAGCAACAGACTCCAAAATCTTTACTTCTGGGACAGATGGATTTAAATCAAAGCCATCAAACAAATGACATAAACAAAAGATGTACGAATAAAAAATCCCTGTTAGGTTCTCTTTTCAAAATTATGAGTCCGTCTCCATTCAAAAAGATTTTAACCTGGATGTACCTAAGAAGGTTGCGTTACCAACATTTCACCTCATTAAATTAGATTGGCATAGAATCCGGATTCATCGAGAAAAAAAATTTTCATGCCTCAACTATAACAAAACCTAGCATGTGTTATACCATTTTAGAATTTAGACTAAATGCGTCAACTTTTAAGTATACTTGCCAAAATAGTAGCCATACATTTTTTTTACAGTACAGCTGGTTTAAGTTGGTTGATGAAATTATTTAGAATTCAATGTTGGAAACAAATTTAACTTTTTACTTAAAAATGAGGCAGTTATGTCATTTTTTTTTATTGTAAATTGTAGCACGGCTATTCGTTATAGCATTACAGAAAAAAAATATTCAAAAAGTTAATATTTACAGACACGGTAAAAGAAAGTTCATTACAGGGTGTCCGTTTTTAGGATTTTTTTTTAAACCTTCATAACATTTTGAAAAAAGAACATAGATTTTTTTTTATATTTTTCTGATTACCCTCATGACTAGGCTTATCGCTGGTTTTCGGCTTATCGTTGACTTCTGGGACATCCTGTATAATTAAATAAAACAAGTAAGCAACGAAATAAATGGCTAATGGCGGCAAATCTATCTCTCTCAGTCTCAGTTGCTTATACCAGGGGAGGCACACTACGTGACGTCATCGCGCCGCTACAAGTACATGCGGCCGACCGCCACCCGGCGGTCTATTACTGGTTGCCGCGCATTGGTTGTATAGATATTGAATTTTAATAAACTATTTTTCGTTACATTATGTAGTGTATGTATGTAGATAACCCAGTTGTATGTCTTCGTCCTACATTTTGCAGAAACAGGCAGTTTTGAAGTCATAACCTAAAGGCAAATTACACAGCTTTTGTTTAGTTGGGTGGTCTTTAGTACCTAAATAAAAAATAATCGTAATATCGTAGGTAAAATACACTATTATACCAGATTATACTAACTACTACTACTAACGTATAATTTAATGGGTCGAGTTGCCGGCAACCCTAGATCTAAGGCTCTGCCTCCGAAAGAGCGCGTTGCATGCGATAGAAAGAGATGGCCACATTTAGGCACGTTTGAAGTACCTAAACAGGGAATTTGTTAACAGAGAACTTTCTGTACGTAGTACTATTACTTATTCTGTGCTTATACTTACCGATAGTGTCTATTGTCACTACAATGGGTTCAGACATTATCTTAATCCATGGAACTTGAATAAGAAGCTCATGTATGCGTCCGGAAACAAGGGTGAATGGTAATGCCACTTCTTTTTGTAAGACATCTGGCTTGAGGACCAGATTATGAAGGGCAACACCACCGCCCCATAGAGAGACCTAAAACAACAAAAATAGAGTAAATAGATAAAGCTACTACTATCAAAGATAGTCTTGTAATATTTTGAGGACAGAAAAAATATGAATACTACAATTTTACTTTATGTATCATCCAATTTGCAAGTTTTCAACTGAACTAACAATATCAATATCAAATTGATTGCTTATTCGAAATATTTGATAACTTGAAGTTCAATCAATAGGAAAACATATAGACTAGAGAATATTACATATAAGACATTAATTATGAATACAGTCTTGGTTTTGGAAACAAGCATTGTTAATTTTTACTTTACTAATACTTTCTAATACTAAGCATCAGAGTCCGACTGGTGGCCTTGCGCTACAAAATCTATTGTATCTGGATTGCTTACACTTGATGGGATACAAATGATACAATTAATTCTATTTAGACAAATGTGTGGGCAAAACTAATATGTATACAAATACTTACTTGTGCATCAGCTGGTTTGAAATCTCGGACATATTTGTCAACATAGCTCAGTAGAATAGGTGTCACATATGATTCAATTTTGAACATTGTTCATAGAAATCATTTAATTTAAGTATATAACAAATTCATCCTACTGCCTGAATGTTGACTAGAAAGCTGCAAAATATAAAGGTTACAAGAACAGAAAATAAACATAATATACTATAGAAAATAAAATGTTAGTAGGTATGTTTTTTTATTTAATACGATAGACTCAGCCACTGTATGTAGGTGCTTATTATATTATCTGTACATAGTTATAAAAAAAAGTAAATTCAAATTCATTTATTTTCATAGCTACAAAAAAATACGTGTGTATCTGGATTGAGGGCCCACTTTTTAAATTATTGCGAAACGAAATGATACTTACAGGGCATTTACTTAAAATTTTGTAAAACCTAAAGCAAAGATTCTTAAATTTCTTAAACGTGAATCAAAAGAGTTATGGTCAAATAGCTTGGGCCCTCAATCCTGACGCCTGCATAAAACGGCATAGTCGAATCTCAGAAAGTACTATCCCTGGGATAATAATTATTATTCGAGTATTTAGTTAGGAATTTGTTAAATACATTAAGAAATTGTCAAGTCTTAAGAATGCGACAATACAGATTTATGGCGGTTTAGCTTGGGCCCTCAATTCAGCAATTTTGATATTGTAGAATCAGCAAAAAATATGAGTTTTTCTAAGGAAAGATATTAATACGACTATAATATATTTGAGTTCCATATCTCGGAAAATTTGTTAAAAAGAAATAACGACACAAAATTTAATTGTTAAAAAGTTATTGAAATTCGTATTTTTTCAAAACGTCTGAACTGAGGGCCCAAGGTTTTTGTCAGTATTGACTAGGCTAAGCCTTCTACACTACCGCACTTTAGGCTAAGTATTTTAACAAATTTTTAACTAAAAGGCTACAAAGCGTCCATTCTTCTAAATGCCGTACTTTAGGAGAAAATTGATTTTCGATGTTTTATATGAGAAAATTCAGTAGAGTGTATATGATTTTGTTACTTTTTTGAGACAAATCAGCATGTATCCTCATATAAGATATTTCATAAGCGAATAGTTGCTGTCGGAAGCGATTACGTTTTGTGTGATTCAATAATTATTATAGGGTGTTATTTAAATGGTTATCATAGTATTCGTATTTTTGACGCCTGACGTACGCGCGTTCCCGTCATGTTTTTTGTTTAATTTTCATTTTGCTGTGTATTTCGGGTTTTGACTCATATTAGTGATAGTATAATATAATTATATACATACAATTTCATATGTTTTGGCAGATTATAATGTAAAATAATAAAGATTTTGGCAGGGTTTCATATTATTTTTATTTTCTTGTTAAAAACAAATTAAGGTGAGTACCCTTATTTGTAAGCTAAATATGTAAAAATGTTATCTATACATAAAACAAAACTCTAACGGGGCCGTGGCTGTATATGAAATGTTTTTAAAAATTTGAACGAGTCTATTTTATCTAGTCTATATAATTATCGATATAGATACCAAAACAACATCTTTTTAAATTTGTGTCTGTCTGTCTGTCCGTCTGTTTATATCTGTCTGTCTGTCTGTCTGGTTGTGCACGCATCACGCAAAAACTACTAGACGGATTTTGATGAAATTTGGTATGGATATAACTGAGTACCCGGGTCAACATCTAGGGTACTCTTTATTCCAGAAAAATATCTCATTCCCACGGGAAAATATAAAAACAGGTGAAAAAAGAAATCGATAACACCTAGAAACTTGAAATATAGGTGTCTTGTATATCTTAGCCAACCGCTATGAAGAGATTTTTGGAAATTTCCACGGGAACGGGAATAAACCGGATCCGATGGGCACCCGCAATTTCTAATATGTTATGTAGGCGTCTTATATGTCGTAGGCAACCGCTATGAAGAGATTTTTTGATATTCCCACGGGAACTGGAATATATTAGATTGAGGAATTTTTTGATTTTTGTATTGAAAAGGCTCCAATACTACCGGTTTTACCAATTTAAAAAAAATATTTTGCCAGTGGAAAGCGTACTTTTCTGGGAGTAACATGTGCTATAATTTTCCCACGGGAACAGGCCTAAACCACGTTACCGATTTAAAAAGTTCTTTTAAAAATGGAAAGATACATTACCAGGGAGTAACAAAGGCTATATTTTATTCCCGTATTTTCACGGGAACGGGAACTACGCGGATGAAACCGCAAGGCAATGCTAGTTGTTAATATACAGGGTTATAATTTTAATACGTCCAATAGGTACATAATTTCATTGATTATTGGCACTTTCTTATTTTATTTTTCCACGCATACGTAGGTGAAGGCACAGCACAGCTAATCGTATATAATTATATCGAGCTTTATATATTATATACAATATGTAACAGAATAAGTGCAATTCCTGAAATTAGTTTGTTCAGTATCGACTACATATTCGATTTCATCTATTTTTAATATGTGTTAAATTTTTCCGAAAAATGAATTAGCATAGCTGAATTTAATGCTATCTATTGAAATCGTACTATTATAGAACGATATTTAAGAAAATTGGACACAACTAAAGTTTGATTGCATCTTTTTTTATATTAATTTACTAACCGGGGTGTATGAGGAATTGCGCTTTTTCTGTTACGCGTTGTATAATTATATATATTGTATCTGCGCTTTACAATATACTACTTACATGATCACAACGAATACTTGTTTATACTTACGATAAACATTATGGTCACCCTACTGAATTTTCTCATATAAAACATCGAAAATCAATTTTTTCCTAAAGTACGGCATTTAGAAGAATGGACGCTTTGTAGCCTTTTAGTTAAGAATTTGTTAAAATACTTAGCCTAAAGTGCGGTAGTGTAGAAAGCTTAGTCTAGTCAATACTGACAAAAACCTTGGGCCCTCAGTTCAGACGTTTTGAAAAAATACGAATTTCAATAACTTTTTAACAATTAAATTTTGTGTCGTTATTTCTTTTTAACAAATTTTCCGAGATATGGAACTCAAATATATTATAGTCGTATTAATATCTTTCCTTAGAAAAACTCATATTTTTTGCTGATTCTACAATATCAAAATTGCTGAATTGAGGGCCCAAGCTAAACCGCCATAAATCTGTATTGTCGCATTCTTAAGACTTGACAATTTCTTAATGTATTTAACAAATTCCTAACTAAATACTCGAATAATAATTATTATCCCAGGGATAGTACTTTCTGAGATTCGACTATGCCGTTTTATGCAGGCGTCAGGATTGAGGGCCCAAGCTATTTGACCATAACTCTTTTGATTCACGTTTAAGAAATTTAAGAATCTTTGCTTTAGGTTTTACAAAATTTTAAGTAAATGCCCTGTAAGTATCATTTCGTTTCGCAATAATTTAAAAAGTGGGCCCTCAATCCAGATGCACACAAAAATACACCTAGAAACTTAGATAAAATTTATCAAAGACTGTACCATATCTTCCTCTTTTGCTATTATCTAAGCCTAGAAATGTCAATAGTCTAATAACAAGGCACTCTGAACTCGTCAATGAATATTGGCTAAATGCAAAGCGTCGACCGACACTTTTTTTTGGCAGGGGAACGCCTGTCAGTGGCGTCTCCGGTTGGTTTAATATTCAAAGACACTACCTCAAAAAATATTCCATGTAACAGACACGGTCTTGTCACAGTTTAATTCTATAGATTATCGGGGCCTCACCATACTCAGAAATCTCCATTGTAAATCATTGCTGTCAGCAATAGGCGCTGATATTCGTATTGATCATTACTGTTAGCAATTGACGGTTTTCAAAGTATTTATGAAATGATACTTATGTATGTATTATGTAGTACTAACTAAGTAGCAAACAGTATCAAATTATCTTTTAATCACAAAATCTATAATAACTGTACCTAACATTAAAATTTACATTACATGTTACCTTATTGACTTTTCAACCGGTAAACAAAGAGAAAATCCGGTAAATAGAATATGTATGTCCTATATGATAATACTGAATAGGTATGTACCGGTTTTTTTAATCCCGTCCGAAATTTCTCACATACAATAAGTAGAGATGGTCTCAATTTAACTAGATCTTCATGCTTCAATCCAAAATAACTTTTCTGATAGAAGCTCTTCAATAATAATACTCCGTCGTGACCGTCAATGACACAGAACACTATTACCACATAGAAAACTATTACTCGCACAGAACCACAGAACACTATCACAGAACTGAGAACACTTTTACAGAAGTTTTTTTTTTATTGTTTATTGGCCTTTTTTTTTTGAAATTGTTTATTGGCCTTTGGATTCTAGTCCTTACAGCCTAATATTACAAGATAAAATACTTATATCTAATTTACAATGTTCCTACGGTATTTACAATGTATTTATAAATAAACTTAAAATATAACGGGTTTCTTAATAGTTCCTGTAAATCGGTAGCCACTTCAGTACAAATATTTTGGAGTTCCGACACTAACAATAAACGTTGGAAATTAAACTTTTGACATTTCATAAACAGATGTTCGAGGTCAGCGACTTCATTACATTGTTCACAGTTTGGGTCCGATAGGATTTTCAATCTTGAAAGGTGAGCTTGAGTTCGACAGTGGCCAAATCTTAAACGGTTAATTGTAGTGATAAAGTTTCTACTATCAGCATCTCTGTGTTTGTTGTACCAAGGTCTTTGCGGCGGGGAATTCTGAATTTTAGCATACCACTTTCCTTTTTCTTGGCTAATAATCTTCCAATAATCATGCCATAGCTTTTTTAACTTTTCAGTTAACATCTGATTGAAATCCGTGAAAGGAACTTGCAATATTGAAGAGTGGTCCTCAGAACACACTCCACGGGCTGCCTCGTCTACTACTTCATTCCCAGAGATGCCACAATGAGATGGAACCCATTTAAAAGTAATACATTTGCCTCTTTGGTCTAGTTCTAATAGTATTTGTTTTACATCATACACAATAAAATTCAAGCTATATCTAAATGGACTACTATTCAAAGACAATAAAGCACTTTTACTATCAGAAACAATTAAAATTTCAGAACTTTTTACATTATTATATACATACACTAATGCCCTGTAAATAGCATAACATTCTGCAGTGAAAATGCTGCTCTGGCTGTCTAATTTAAAACATTGTGTTTGTTTAATTTGAGGATCATAAAAAGCTGATGTTACACTAGTTGATGTCTTAGAGCCATCTGTATATATAGTATAAATATTTGGTAGATTCGACAAATAATCCAGAAATTCAGATTGATTGCTCAATTTTTTAAAATCAGTAGAAACATCAAAAGATAAGCACTTATAATTAACTTTATATAATGGCAATGGATTAGATAAATGTACATTTTTACATAAGTTTTTAACATTCAGAGATACCTTTAACATTTCTGGCAAATGTCCAGAGACAAGTTCATCAACTGTGATCACTAAATTATTTGTAAATATTTCTGGGAGATCTTGATTAGGTAAGATCCTGTCTAAAACAAATCTGTTGTTAGTAGCAAATAGCTTAAGACAGAACTTTTCTGAAAGCTGCAGTCTTCTTAATTTTAAAGGTATTATACCTGATTCCGATTCCATCACATTAATTGGAGTGGAACACATGGCACCAGTAATAATTCGTAATCCTTTGTTTTGATAGACATCTAATTTTCTGAGTAAACTAACATTTGCATTCATGTAAGCTAAGGAACTATAATCAAAATGACTTCTGATAATACTCTTGTATAACATAGACAGAATCTTTGGATCAGATCCCCAATGAACACCAGCCAGAGAACGTAAAACATTTAAACCTTTACTAGCATTTTTTATAATGTAATTAATGTGAGTCTCAAATGATAATTTCTTGTCTAAATAAATACCAAGAAATTTCTTTTCATGTAAAAAGTTCAATATATTAGACTCATATGAAACTGAAGGGACTGAATCAAAATCTACTTGTTTTTTACAAAATAGCATTGCTCCACTTTTACTAACACTAATACTTAAGTTCAAACTATTATAAAAATTACTAATTTGAGATAAACCATTGTTTAAACTTCTAATAGCCTTATTTAAATCTTTATTTACACTATATACAACAATATCATCAGCAAATAACAGGCATTTCACAGAAGGATCTGTCAAATATCTGTTAATTTGCGAAGTGTATAATCCATACAGTAATGGAGAAATTGTAGAACCCTGCATAGTTCCTTTATAAACATGTCTAGGTCCATGTAACACATTATTATATTTTACATACATTAATCTGTCATATAAAAATTTGAAAATCCATTTACAGATTTTACCAGGCACACCAAAATCACTGAGAATCTGAGTGAGAATAGATGGATTGACATTATCAAATGCACCGCTCACATCAAGAAATGCACATGCTGTATAAGAATGGCTATGGAAAGAATTTTTAATATCTGTAATCAGGGACATGTAATTTTCGGCTGCACTTTTACCTCTTCGAAAACCGAACTGTTGTTCAGGTAAGATGTTATGTTTTTCACAAAAATATTCCAATCTGAACTTGAGCATAGATTCAAATAATTTACCTACACAAGATGACAGTGATATTGGTCTGTAGGAGTTACAGTCATTTTCTGGTTTGTCTGGTTTTAGTATAGGAATAACACACTGTGTTTTCCATGAATCAGGGATAGAGTCTGATGCCCATAACAAGTTATAAATCTTTAAAAGAGTATTTTGAGCATTGGGATGAAGACAACGAATTAATTTATATGAAATATCATCCAGACCTGGTGTAGTGTCCTTTCTAGATTTTAAAGCTAAATTGAATTCATACATAGTGAATGGTTCAGTGAGATAGCAACCTTCAATGTTTCCAGCTGAATCAAAAAAATGTTTTAATCTTGTTGTGTCTACGTCTTTTTCAGGTGGTGATGTTGGAGCAAATTTATCAAAAAAGGAAGGAATCCATTCATCATTTTTAGGTGGTTTCCTACAAGTTACACGTTTAAATCTACGAATGTAATTCCATATCATGCTAACAGGTGTGTATCTATTAAATGCTTCACACAACACTCTCCAAGCATTCTTCTTTTTCTGACTAATCAGTTTCTTTTTCACTGCATCAACTCTTTTATACTGTATATAATTGTCTATTGTGGGATAAAATCTGTAGGTCCTTAAAGCTAATCGGCTATTGCTTACAGCAGTGGCACATTCATTGTCCCACCAAGGAACTGGTTTTTTAATTTTACATATAGTTTTATTTACGTTTTTTGGAATACATTCTAGTTTAATATTATTCAGAATGTCACAGAAGCTATTATATATATCAATTGGATCTTGTATGTTCAGATTTAATTTATCAAATGCTTTTTCACTTTCAGAGAGATACTTGGACCAATCTGCCTGACTATAGATAAAACGCTCAGAGGGAGCACCTATCTCATATTTTTCAACGGATGTTTGTATATCTATTATTGTGGGGAAATGATAACTACCCATTGGATCATCAAATACTTTCCAGTTACATAAAGGAGCTAAATTAGGACTAACACAAGATATGTCTATTGCAGAAGGATTATGATGAATGGTACCTACAGTTGTTGGAGAACCAGTGTTTAGAATGCAAAGATTGCACTCATCTAATAAATTATAAATATCGTTACCTCTAGAATTAGAAGACATGCAGCCAAACGCAACATGATGAGCATTCAAATCACCTGAGAGCATGAGTGGTTTCGGCAAGTCATCAATAATCTGTTTTAGTCTTCTACATTTGAAACGACCACCTCTTGGAGGACTATATGCACACAACAAAGACAAATCACCAATATTAGTTTTTAGAATAATAGCAGTTGTTTGTAGAAAATCATAATAAGGGGTTTGAACTACTTTATATTTAAATGTATTTTTAATTAAAATCGCAACGCCGCCATGACCATCAGGTCCATTTTGAAGTATTATATTGAAACCAGGTACATTAAAGTTACTTTTCTCTCTCAACCATGTTTCGTTTAGCATACAAATATCAATATTATTTTCAGATAGAAATTGTATCAATAAGGGCTTTTTGTTGTTTACACTTTGAATATTAAATTGGGCTATTGTTAAAAAAGATTTTGTAATATAAGAATTATTACCAGAAATATTATCCATTAATTTACAATAAATTTTTTAAGAGAACATCTTTTATACTATTTAATGTAACTGGTTCATTAGTGGGAGAGTTAGCTAGCGATACCAAAGATTTAACTATTGCATTCAAAATTATTTCATTGTTTACAATTTGTTCCATTTCATGTTTTTTATTTGAGATAGTATCTTTTTGTGAGATTTTTTCTGAGTTCTTTGCAACATTTACAACATTAACAGTCTTTTTTTGTTTTAATTGAGGAAAGTTGTTGTCGTCTACTTTAGCAACAACTGAGGCAAATGTACGAGATTGGTTTGAAATTAAATTTTTCTTTTCTTCCATCTTTTTCTTTTTAATGGGGCAGTCCCGGGAAAGCGCCAGATGAGCCCCGCCGCAATTGATGCACATCAATATTTCAGAATTGCATTCTTTGTACAGATGGTTCCCAGCACATGAAGAGCACATTTGTGTCCCACGGCAAACTTTAGCAGAATGGTTAAATTTGAAGCATTTATAGCATTGGACAAGGGGTGGAATATATGTTGATACTTGGTATCTGAACAAATTCAAGTATACAAACTTGGGCAGAAGAGATGATGAAAAAGTGATCGCCACTGTGGTCAATGGCTGCAGTTTTTTGTTCTCATCACGTTTCATAAACCGCTTGACTGAAATTACATCAGCGTCACAGCTTATATTTTTGTAAATTTCTTCGTTGGACATATCAGTGGGTACAAATTTGATTATGCCTACTTTCTCCACCAAGTGGGCGGGGATGAAGGCGCGCAGTTTGTTCTGCGATAAAAAGCTGTCCAACTTTAAAAAGCTGTTAGCTGTTGCTGCCTTTTGGAATGTGATTCCTATTTTGTAAGCGTTAATTCTAAAGACGCTTGTGATACCTTTAACGTTGTCCGTGAATAAATGAGTCAATTTAATGGGGTTTCTATTGCCCAATTTCTCCCTTTCTTTTGATTCCACATAGACCGTGTACTCAATGTTAGAGTTATTTTCAAGAAATAGCCGTGTGTAGTTCGTTTTAAAATAAATTTTGAACTTATCTTCTTCGGAGGTCCCTGCGATCTGCCTATATTTTCTTTTTCTTTCTGAAGGCTCATCCTCGCCGTCGCTCTGTGTCCCCATCTTGAGAGACGGGGTAAATTAACTAATTTTGCTGCAATTTACTTCTTTTATCCGTATAAATAACAATAAAACAATTCGACGAAAAATTATAGCTCCCGCTCAATTTGACTTCCCGCCAAAAAGTCCTGTTTATTGGCCTTGATGAACAGTGTTGCCAACTGCTACCTAGCTAGCTAGACATCTTGCGAAAAGTAGCCAGATTGCCTGATTTGTTGAGATGTGAAAAAGTCGAGTCTGACCAACGAAACGTGACTACAAAGAATGACGGCAAATTCAAAAATTCTTGGGGTGTCAACACTCATTATACTCGGAAAAAACGATTTTGATACTTATATTTTTTTTATTAAACTGCTATTCAGCAGACGTATTCACAGAGACTCGATACCGTTTTCGTTTCCGATGTCGATAGATTCGACTCGAATCGAACGGAAACGGTATCGAGTCTCTGTGAATACGTTTGCAGCCTTCTCTAGATCAATCAAACATATAATTAGCAATATCAAAAAAGGCTAAATAAGAATTAATCTTACTGATAATTAAAGAAAAGCAAAACAATCAAGTACTATGTGTATATTTTACATATTTTATACAAAGAAAATACAATTTTCATAATTTCATGAATCATAATCAAAATATGATTCTAAAGAAACATAAATTTACAAAGAAAATATACATTCATTTACAATAATTATAGATAAAAAATGTCCTCCAAAGAGGAACCATTCTAAATAGGTACTCTACCACCTGATATTGACTCAGAATCATGAAATTCTTCACTGGTGCTGCTGTCTTCACCGAAATTTATTATAATTGCTTTAGATATCCTTTTTGGATGTGGTCACTTTTTCCAGGTGTGTTGCTTTTTTCTTGATTTAATGAACCTTCCTTATTTATTCACAGTAGAGTTGAAACAAACATTTCTAAAAGAAAATTACCATAATTAAAATTAACCGACTTACAAAGGAGAAGAGAATAATTTTATTTGTTAGAAAATGGGTTTATACAATGGCTGTTAGTAAGCTACATTATTAAATGTAAAATTTTCACTTAAGTTTCTATCTATAGGTACATACATACACACAAACATGACATTAAGAAATAAGCGCTGATGTAGCTGTGTGTAGTTTTTTAATTCTATTGGAATCCCACAACTAATATAATAAAACCATAGTCTTTTATGATACATAAATCCCATTAATGTTATTTTATGTAAAAAAAGTATCTGTGTTTACCTGTCATTGAAGATATTGTTTCCAAATATATTGAGTTTCACTAGATGAAACTTCTTTTTGTTCAAGTGATGTGGGTAATATTCTCAGCAATCTCTTTAATTTTCAGTTTTGTCTTACTAGTTCTTGAAGTTTCTGAAAGATAAACGAAAAATATTGAGCCACAAAAAAAATTGGTCGAAGAGTCAACTTAGGTTTATATTAGTTTTGAATCAAAGATAAAAGTGAGTAGGTACCTAGGTGTCAAAATGATTAATGAAGGATACCAAATTAACTTACAATTGTTTACGATTGTAGTAGTTTTTCAGAGAAAAATGTGAAACAATAGACGAGAACAAAAAAAAAAGGTATGTCAAGTATCTAAACGATAAATTCAAGTACACAAAACTATCAAGGAGACGTGGTTGCGTTCAGTTGTCGTTGTTTTGCAGCAAGTTTTTCTTCCATTTTGCATTTCACCTCGCTAGACACTATGAGGCTATTGTTTACCGAACACAGTAAACAATAGCCTCCTTACATTGATTTACACCGGTTTCGCCATGATTGCAAGCAAAATCAACAAAAAAAACACAGAAGCTATGAACTTTTGACAATCGTTTGACAGTTTCAAATTGTTGCCCTATTAAAACATTCCAAAAATAGACCGCGTCACGTTTCGTTGGTCAGACTTTCTAGCTAGAAGTAGCTAACTTTAAAACTTTAAAATTGGTAAAGTAAGTAGATTAGGTTTATTTTGTCATAGGTAAATCAATTTTCAGTTTATTAAACGCATTTCAGAACGCAGAACGCAGTATAAGTTTTAACGAAAAAATCTTTTTATACCCTTCATTTGTCCAGGTAGGTATTAGTAATAAAATAAATAAGCCAGCCACGTTTAGGTACAACTTATAGGCCGATACCCTACTATAAAGTCTCGAAAGTACTCACATCTTGTAAAAGAGTAAAAGTAGCTAGAAAAGTAGCTGACTTTAGCTACAAGATTTTGTAAGTTGTAGCTGCCTGACACTCAAAAATAGCTAGATCTAGCTATAAAGTAGCTAAGTTGGCAACACTGGTGATGAAGTCTATTGACTGGGCGGGAAGTCAAATTGAGCGGGAGCTATAATTTTTCGTCGAATTGTTTTATTGTTATTTATACGGATAAAAGAAGTAAATTGCAGCAAAATTAGTTAATTTACCCCGTCTCTCAAGATGGGGACACAGAGCGACGGCGAGGATGAGCCTTCAGAAAGAAAAAGAAAATATAGGCAGATCGCAGGGACCTCCGAAGAAGATAAGTTCAAAATTTATTTTAAAACGAACTACACACGGCTATTTCTTGAAAATAACTCTAACATTGAGTACACGGTCTATGTGGAATCAAAAGAAAGGGAGAAATTGGGCAATAGAAACCCCATTAAATTGACTCATTTATTCACGGACAACGTTAAAGGTATCACAAGCGTCTTTAGAATTAACGCTTACAAAATAGGAATCACATTCCAAAAGGCAGCAACAGCTAACAGCTTTTTAAAGTTGGACAGCTTTTTATCGCAGAACAAACTGCGCGCCTTCATCCCCGCCCACTTGGTGGAGAAAGTAGGCATAATCAAATTTGTACCCACTGATATGTCCAACGAAGAAATTTACAAAAATATAAGCTGTGACGCTGATGTAATTTCAGTCAAGCGGTTTATGAAACGTGATGAGAACAAAAAACTGCAGCCATTGACCACAGTGGCGATCACTTTTTCATCATCTCTTCTGCCCAAGTTTGTATACTTGAATTTGTTCAGATACCAAGTATCAACATATATTCCACCCCTTGTCCAATGCTATAAATGCTTCAAATTTAACCATTCTGCTAAAGTTTGCCGTGGGACACAAATGTGCTCTTCATGTGCTGGGAACCATCTGTACAAAGAATGCAATTCTTAAATATTGATGTGCATCAATTGCGGCGGGGCTCATCTGGCGATTTCCCGGGACTGCCCCATTAAAAAGAAAAAGATGGAAGAAAAGAAAAATTTAATTTCAAACCAATCTCGTACATTTGCCTCAGTTGTTGCTAAAGTAGACGACAACAACTTTCCTCAATTAAAACAAAAAAAGACTGTTAATGTTGTAAATGTTGCAAAGAACTCAGAAAAAATCGCACAAAAAGATACTATCTCAAATAAAAAACATGAAATGGAACAAATTGTAAACAATGAAATAATTTTGAATGCAATAGTTAAATCTTTGGTATCGCTAGCTAACTCTCCCACTAATGAACCAGTTACATTAAATAGTATAAAAGATGTTCTCTTAAAAAATTTATTGTAAATTAATGGATAATATTTCTGGTAATAATTCTTATATTACAAAATCTTTTTTGACAATAGCCCAATTTAATATTCAAAGTGTAAACAACAAAAAGCCCTTATTGATACAATTTCTATCTGAAAATAATATTGATATTTGTATGCTAAACGAAACATGGTTGAGAGAGAAAAGTAACTTTAATGTACCTGGTTTCAATATAATACTTCAAAATGGACCTGATGGTCATGGCGGCGTTGCGATTTTAATTAAAAATACATTTAAATATAAAGTAGTTCAAACCCCTTATTATGATTTTCTACAAACAACTGCTATTATTCTAAAAACTAATATTGGTGATTTGTCTTTGTTGTGTGCATATAGTCCTCCAAGAGGTGGTCGTTTCAAATGTAGAAGACTAAAACAGATTATTGATGACTTGCCGAAACCACTCATGCTCTCAGGTGATTTGAATGCTCATCATGTTGCGTTTGGCTGCATGTCTTCTAATTCTAGAGGTAACGATATTTATAATTTATTAGATGAGTGCAATCTTTGCATTCTAAACACTGGTTCTCCAACAACTGTAGGTACCATTCATCATAATCCTTCTGCAATAGACAAATCTTGTGTTAGTCCTAATTTAGCTCCTTTATGTAACTGGAAAGTATTTGATGATCCAATGGGTAGTTATCATTTCCCCACAATAATAGATATACAAACATCCGTTGAAAAATATGAGATAGGTGCTCCCTCTGAGCGTTTTATCTATAGTCAGGCAGATTGGTCCAAGTATCTCTCTGAAAGTGAAAAAGCATTTGATAAATTAAATCTGAACACACAAGATCCAATTGATATATATAATAGCTTCTGTGACATTCTGAATAATATTAAACTAGAATGTATTCCAAAAAACGTAAATAAAACTATATGTAAAATTAAAAAACCAGTTCCTTGGTGGGACAATGAATGTGCCACTGCTGTAAGCAATAGCCGATTAGCTTTAAGGACCTACAGATTTTATCCCACAATAGACAATTATATACAGTATAAAAGAGTTGATGCAGTGAAAAAGAAACTGATTAGTCAGAAAAAGAAGAATGCTTGGAGAGTGTTGTGTGAAGCATTTAATAGATACACACCTGTTAGCATGATATGGAATTACATTCGTAGATTTAAACGTGTAACTTGTAGGAAACCACCTAAAAATGATGAATGGATTCCTTCCTTTTTTGATAAATTTGCTCCAACATCACCACCTGAAAAAGACGTAGACACAACAAGATTAAAACTTTTTTTTGATTCAGCTGGAAACATTGAAGGTTGCTATCTCACTAAACCATTCACTATGTATGAATTCAATTTAGCTTTAAAATCTAGAAAGGACACTACACCAGGTCTGGATGATATTTCATATAAATTAATTCGTTGTCTTCATCCCAATGCTCAAAATACTCTTTTAAAGATTTATAACTTGTTATGGGCATCAGACTCTATCCCTGATTCATGGAAAACACAGTGTGTTATTCCTATACTAAAACCAGACAAACCAGAAAATGACTGTAACTCCTACAGACCAATATCACTGTCATCTTGTGTAGGTAAATTATTTGAATCTATGCTCAAGTTCAGATTGGAATATTTTTGTGAAAAACATAACATCTTACCTGAACAACAGTTCGGTTTTCGAAGAGGTAAAAGTGCAGCCGAAAATTACATGTCCCTGATTACAGATATTAAAAATTCTTTCCATAGCCATTCTTATACAGCATGTGCATTTCTTGATGTGAGCGGTGCATTTGATAATGTCAATCCATCTATTCTCACTCAGATTCTCAGTGATTTTGGTGTGCCTGGTAAAATCTGTAAATGGATTTTCAAATTTTTATATGACAGATTAATGTATGTAAAATATAATAATGTGTTACATGGACCTAGACATGTTTATAAAGGAACTATGCAGGGTTCTACAATTTCTCCATTACTGTATGGATTATACACTTCGCAAATTAACAGATATTTGACAGATCCTTCTGTGAAATGCCTGTTATTTGCTGATGACATTGTTGTATATAGTGTAAATAAAGATTTAAATAAGGCTATTAGAAGTTTAGACAATGGTTTATCTCAAATTAGTAATTTTTATAATAGTTTGAACTTAAGTATTAGTGTTAGTAAAAGTGGAGCAATGCTATTTTGTAAAAAACAAGTAGATTTTGATTCAGTCCCTTCAGTTTCATATGAGTCTAATATATTGAACTTTTTACATGAAAAGAAATTTCTTGGTATTTATTTAGACAAGAAATTATCATTTGAGACTCACATTAATTACATTATAAAAAATGCTAGTAAAGGTTTAAATGTTTTACGTTCTCTGGCTGGTGTTCATTGGGGATCTGATCCAAAGATTCTGTCTATGTTATACAAGAGTATTATCAGAAGTCATTTTGATTATAGTTCCTTAGCTTACATGAATGCAAATGTTAGTTTACTCAGAAAATTAGATGTCTATCAAAACAAAGGATTACGAATTATTACTGGTGCCATGTGTTCCACTCCAATTAATGTGATGGAATCGGAATCAGGTATAATACCTTTAAAATTAAGAAGACTGCAGCTTTCAGAAAAGTTCTGTCTTAAGCTATTTGCTACTAACAACAGCAGCCTTATTGTCTAACTTTTATTTGCGGTCGCTTTAGATTATATCTTGTTCATTTTGCCATTTAAACAAGATGATATGTACTTCGGACGTCAAATTTCGTGATTTGCATGGAAGCCGTCCACAAATCCTCCGGAAGTAAATTGAGTGAACTAAAACGCTCTATTTGACAGTTTTGACAACTAAATTGGTATTGTGTAAGGAAAAATGACAGCTGGAACCGGCACGAAAGCGGTTGGGAACTGTCAGTTGAAATGGGTTGCAAATGTGCTGCCTTCTTCAATTTATTTCTCGTTTAATCAGCTAATTTACTGAAATAAAAAGGATGTGTGTAGTGTATTCCACGAATTAATAGTGTAAAATGAATTCCTGGTGCCGATAATCAAGTTATTGTAGCTATTGTTATTCTGGAAATCAAAGTAACGTGATGTTCAAAACTTGCAAATTGTCTTTACATATGTGTTTGAAATCATAAAGCGAGATATCATTTCTTGCCCGGGAAAGGAAAATATCCCTGAAAGAACACCGGCATTCACCTGCGAAGATCACTCTGTGTTGCGATTGTTAATCACCGAGCTCACAATCCAAGTGTAGTGATTAGAGGTCAGTTGGGACTGATGTGATCATCAGTGGTCAAAAAAGTTGATAGGTATTACAGAACTCACTACGACTTAGGTACTTTACTTCCAATGTGTCTCATAAGATCAAAACTAAAGTATAGGTATTCCATTTTAAAAATAAGTCTAATAAAATGCAGCCCTATCCTCAAAGAGTTTGTCTGTTGTGTTGAGTGGCGGATTTGAAGTCTTAGCCGCCCTAGGCTCCAGGCCACGTAGTAAGTAGGAGCCGTCCCTTTCTCAATACCCATCATATGGACTACTGCCAATATAAAATAAGTAGGTATAATTTATTCTATTTATTTATCTTTAGGTACGAAAGGTTTTGGAAACTTTTTTACCAGGAAAAACTATCTAATCCTTAGTGATACGAACACAACTGTGTCTGTCTGTTTGAACTTATCGCTGAGCCACTCTTGATAAAATTTAAGGTTACAAAATATTACCGATATCATCAGGGAGGATATTGAAAGATTTTTATTTTGAAATGTGAATAAAGTCACAAGCAAATATGTACTAACTTAAGTAGATAATAACGTAAGTATACTAAATCTATGGTAGATAATATTATAATCTTCTAGTCTCCTTATGTAGGAATTGTGTAGGAATTATTGTTATTAGTCCATAAACAAGAGAAACAATTCATTTAAATTACTATTTTATTATTACTATGAAATCCCATTTACAATGAAAGTTGACGAAGCAAAAGAAGTATGTAAGGATCGTAGCAAGTGGAAAGAAGTGGTCTCTGTCTACCCCTACGGGAAAGAGGCGTGATTATATGTATGTATGTATGTATTAATAAATATTATTAAAAATATTTAAATTTCTTACAGGTATACTCAAATTTCTCTAAGTGCGAAGGTGAATTCTGAATATAAATTGGAGTATCTTGGCAAGTCATAGATGAAGAAGACGCCTGACTGATAACCTTATCCTATAAATATAGGTACATATTGTTAAAGCTATATACTATAACAATAAAATATTTAATTGATTGTTGTAAGTGTTTATTATTACCATTAACTTTTCAGCTAGCAGCGAGGTAGTATAAAAATTAGGTCATCTCCCAATTCATATTGGTATTTTGGTGACAATAGGACAGAATATTGAAACTAAAATAATAAAAAAATGTACTTTAATAAAATTAAAGATAAGGATTTAAATAGTTTATAATCTAACTAATCTATAAGTACTAACTAAAATGATTATAAACAGGCAAAGTTGTTTGTATTGTAGTCAAGCAATGATAGCCCAGTAGTGTAAGAGTCGCTTCTCATTGGTGAGGCTTGGGTTCGAATCCTGGCATGTACCAATGAGAGAAAAGTTTACTTACATATTTATCTCTAGAGGTCAAGGAAATCATTGTGAGGAAACTCGGAGGTCCCAGATTTAATTTTAATTCACATGTAATAGACCCAATCCGGCTATGGGCTCGCCACTTATCAAGTTATGCTCCAAAGAATATACTGGTGAAACATGGGTATTTATAGAAATGGAATAACTCTTCCTACCCCCTCTGTGATAAAAAGCCAGAGCGTATTAAAGTTGTTATGTTTTAAAGATATAATAACCGTAACTAGTAGTCTAAAACTTAAGTTTAAAAATGCTTTTAGATAGCTAAATCATTCCCGAGTGACAAAGGGATTAAAGCTAGTCCTTGTTAAAATAAAAATTCTTTATCATACTATAGAAGAAAACGCCTGTCATTAAAGTTTAGCAGCAAAAGTACCTATAACAATATTGCTATGACAATGTTCTCAGATAGATATGGCATACTGAATTCTAACAAAGTATTCTCATCTTAGTCATAGTCGTATAATTTATTGCGGCATGTGGTTACAATAGATGGTGAAACAATACTTACGATGAAAGGATCATAATTATATGTCATCAATAAAACACATACATATTTCATATTGATTTAATCAGAGGAGTGTATATGTATGTAATTATTTTAAATTTAAGATAGCTTCGGAGAAGTATTGTCATGTCCCTACTAATATTAAAAATGGGAATGTAACTCGTTGTTGTTACATAATATAAAAATAAATTAATTAGAAATTCGACAAACATAATAACTTATAAATAATAATTTCATGTCAACATTAAATTAATTTAAGTCAATAAATTCACATAATATAGTATAATATTTTCCAACAAAAAGCATTTTACAAGATTTTTGAACACATTCACATAGTCAATTACCTTTTAATCTACCAGAAGACTAATAAACATCCTTATAGAATGGTACCTCGCACTGCGAAACAATTGTCAATTTCGGGGAGATAGATTAAGGAATGCCAATTTTCTGCGGCATAGGCGCTTTTTTGTTTGATCTGAAGTTTCATGACAGGCTGAGTTACTTCCACATTTATAATATTAAGTAGGGATTTAATTTTAGGTCCATCAAATGAAGCATCATATTATAAATAATCATTATATAATGATACAGTAGAGACAGCACTTTGTAACGGAGGTATTAGTTAAGGGAGCCACAGCAGTTGTTGAGACTGTTAGCGGGTTGACTGGAAGTAGTGCACCGAAGTATCCATGGAGAGTTGAGTTTCTTCCTTATGACACTAGAACAATATGTAATTTTGTCAATTTAGAATTATTATTACTGACAAGATTATTAGTAGCTCGGAGACAACATAAATAAAGTATGAGTAGGGAATATGTGGTTAAGTTTAGCATAGCATCCATCATATCTATCAATCTTGACATGAATGGACTGAACTATAAATTAATGGAAACTACCAAATATCTAGTAGGGATAAAAGTAGTACATGGTTTGACTTATACTTTTCAGTTAATTTAGAAGCTGAAAAACTTGTAATTCTAATAATGATTAAGTACCTATCAAGATAATAAAGAAGATATTATATGTAGGTATATGATGGATTCATACCTTATTCATACACTTTTTGTTTATAAGTTCGGTGTACGACTTGATGGACGATGAATACCTAGAGAGATGGTCCATGACAATTGTTATTTTTATGGCTAAGATTGAGCATGTTAGGTCTATACTAGTAAAAGGTCCATTAGGCATAAGACTCGTGCAAGTTTGACATTGGTGGGAATACTTACTTTAGTCCAGTGCTCCGCAATATTGCTCCTGTTGATCTCAATACATTTCGCGTCCTTATCTCGTCCCACAACATTTTGATTGCAATTGCTTAAAAGTTATATTCTTATTCTCAGTTAGTTGGCCGTTGTGGTTGTTAAATCGGCCGGCACAATTTCCATAAATTCCATCCTTGGAGTGATTAAATAAGAGTTTTACTTTGAAATCCAATCACGCATGTTCAGAATTACAATGAAAACAGCTGCATAATTAGTAGTATTTCTGTGTTTTTATCTTTTTTTTTTTTTTTTTTTTCTTAGTTTAAGGCATTGGCATTTTGAGCCATCAGCACTAAACACGATACGAAATTCAAGATTTTCAGCTCTGCTTCAGAGCTATGCACAAAAATACATAGTTTCTTCGAAACTTATTGAAATGTCACTTGGTTATCAACAGTAAAGCGATAGTGCACTTTTACTGAAGATTTTAAAGAGGCTTCTTGAGGTAATTCGAAAAAGTCCATCGCACGTATTTTATCGAATTTTCAATTCACTGCACACTATCACGGACATTTACCACATAATATACTATCACTATTATGAACTAAAGCCCAAAATATACGGCAAAACGAAAATTTTACAAAAAACATGACGTCCTTCTTCGGATTCCCGCCAAAAAGCCTGTTTTTATCTAAAATTTAAGTTAACCTCAATCAACTTGTAAACAAACATTTGTTTTTTTAAATTGTTTTTTCTTTTTACTGGTGTGGCAAGTGCTATGGCTACCAAAAAATACTCTCGTAACACATTTTGGATGCTTTTGTAACACGATTGTGACAATTCATTATTCGTATGGATGCTTTGATATGAACAAAAGTCCAAATTTTGATCCATGATACATAAACTCATATAAAAAATATTTTACTTACCTTATTAGATGACAACTACATGTACGCAATATGGAGAAGTTCATAATTTGGCAACACAGTATGCTTTAAGCCATGTCTAAGGAATGCAATGTGTTAGGCAAGGCCTGTACACTATTAAAAAAAAAAAGACCGAGAAATTGCATTCACTTCGGTCATATAGTCGGAAGAAGATTCTATGAAAAATCCTTACACAATACCGTCAAACATGACACGATAGTATGGAGATGGATAAAGATAGAATCTAAAGCGACCGCAAATAAAAATTACACAATTAGGCCCCTGATTTGTTTTAGACAGGATCTTACCTAATCAAGATCTCCCAGAAATATTTACAAATAATTTAGTGATCACAGTTGATGAACTTGTCTCTGGACATTTGCCAGAAATGTTAAAGGTATCTCTGAATGTTAAAAACTTATGTAAAAATGTACATTTATCTAATCCATTGCCATTATATAAAGTTAATTATAAGTGCTTATCTTTTGATGTTTCTACTGATTTTAAAAAATTGAGCAATCAATCTGAATTTCTGGATTATTTGTCGAATCTACCAAATATTTATACTATATATACAGATGGCTCTAAGACATCAACTAGTGTAACATCAGCTTTTTATGATCCTCAAATTAAACAAACACAATGTTTTAAATTAGACAGCCAGAGCAGCATTTTCACTGCAGAATGTTATGCTATTTACAGGGCATTAGTGTATGTATATAATAATGTAAAAAGTTCTGAAATTTTAATTGTTTCTGATAGTAAAAGTGCTTTATTGTCTTTGAATAGTAGTCCATTTAGATATAGCTTGAATTTTATTGTGTATGATGTAAAACAAATACTATTAGAACTAGACCAAAGAGGCAAATGTATTACTTTTAAATGGGTTCCATCTCATTGTGGCATCTCTGGGAATGAAGTAGTAGACGAGGCAGCCTGTGGAGTGTGTTCTGAGGACCACTCTTCAATATTGCAAGTTCCTTTCACGGATTTCAATCAGATGTTAACTGAAAAGTTAAAAAAGCTATGGCATGATTATTGGAAGATTATTAGCCAAGAAAAAGGAAAGTGGTATGCTAAAATTCAGAATTCCCCGCCGCAAAGACCTTGGTACAACAAACACAGAGATGCTGATAGTAGAAACTTTATCACTACAATTAACCGTTTAAGATTTGGCCACTGTCGAACTCAAGCTCACCTTTCAAGATTGAAAATCCTATCGGACCCAAACTGTGAACAATGTAATGAAGTCGCTGACCTCGAACATCTGTTTATGAAATGTCAAAAGTTTAATTTCCAACGTTTATTGTTAGTGTCGGAACTCCAAAATATTTGTACTGAAGTGGCTACCGATTTACAGGAACTATTAAGAAACCCGTTATATTTTAAGTTTATTTATAAATACATTGTAAATACCGTAGGAACATTGTAAATTAGATATAAGTATTTTATCTTGTAATATTAGGCTGTAAGGACTAGAATCCAAAGGCCAATAAACAATTTCAAAAAAAAAAAAGTCTATTGACTTGACTACAAGATATATTCGGGAGCAAATGCTCTTATGAAAATTCGGGTCCTATTGAGAGGCACCTTAAAATTCGAATAGTATTGTGTTGTGTCACTTTGTAGTATTGACATCATCGCTGTTCCAAATTCCCCCCTACATTTTCTTACCTGCTACCTGCGCAAGAGACGCGGTGGTTCGAGTCGGTCAACAGGCTCCTCTTACTGGCATCTATGAGCGTGGTTTGCCCTGGTACCCAAACGAAGACAGATAGCGACCGAAAGTGTCTTGTCTGTCTAATAAAATGCCAACGGTGGCAGATGGGAATGCCCGCAACCAATGTTCACATTGCGAGGAGACGGGCACAACCTGAGGTGCTGGTCAATTAATCTGTAAGATTTTAAAGCTCGCAAAGAGGCCCGTCCCACTGCTACTAACAAAGCCGAGTGGACGGCGCCCGGCGGATTAACTCCTGGAGATACTCCTAGCCAGGCATGTCTAGCCTATGTCTCTAGTAGGAGATTGGGTAACAGTGGATCACGGGGTACACTGGATTATTCGCTAAAACTCAGTATGTGTAATGCTTTACGCACACTAACAAACGCGTTGCTACTGCTCATCTACACCCCACTCCCTCGCGCTCGTCGAAGACGCGCTGTCAAAGCGGAATGACGTGCTGTCACACTTCGGTCAGTTGGTAAGTACGAAAGTATATTTTTAGGTAGTTTAGAATTTTGTTGTATCTCTAAGTGATTGAGAAATATAAATGATAGTTTTATGTTTTACAATGGTTATTTATAAAATCCGTTGTGGATAATGTAGTTTTGTCTTAGGTACAGGTATTTCTTTTTTTGTAATTTTTTTTCTTTTATAACGGCCTATGGGTCACAATGAATCATTTCAGTTTGGGTCACAGTGGACTGCTGATTGTGGACTGATTTTCTAACATTGATTTACGTTAATTTAATTTTTGATCTTAAACCAAACCACAGCAATTTTTGAAAGTTCAGAGAAATATATTTTTGTTTTATTTCAATTTTCTGTAAATGATTACTGAAGAAGAAAATATTTTGGTTTTTAATAGATGAATTATCAACAATGTTCTATGAAAATTAAAAGTTCTGGGGGCCAATTCTACTAAATTTCAACGGTTACAGTTGGATGACAATGACAATGGCATGGTCAGTCGATGGTGTTATTTGCTCTGAAAAGTGTCAAAATAACACCATTGTCTAACCGTTGATATGTCATAGTCATCCAATTAAGACCGTTGACATTTAGTAGAATTGGCCCCCAGGACTGTTGCTTATTTTAAAAATTTTGATTAGGTCTATGTTATGAATGTTGATTAAGTTTAAGAGACCAGTAAAGGTAATATTTAGCTCTAAGATACCTATTTTTTTTGTTCATTTCACAGTGACTTCTGTAAATTTTTGATGAGACTGTTTTGACTATATGATAAAATACTGTCTAAAAGTACAAATAAACAAGTAATAATGTGAAAATGTTGTCTTTTATTGCATTTTTTTCAATAGATCCTGTAATTGTTGAAAATAAAAATGTTCAAATCCTTCGATATCCATATATTATTTTTCTCTTTGACATGACACTACCAAAAATACAATTTCAAAAAGTTTCTTATAAAACATCAAAGGAGTCAGTTACAATCTCCTCCTCGCTGCGGCACGCCAGCTTTAGTGGTGGAAGCTGACGGTGTGGTGTTTTCGGCTCGCAATAGGGTGACGATCTTCGAAACAGGTCGCCGCAGTGTGCCACCCTTTGTTGCCACGTCGACTATTCGTACACGACCGTCACGTCCTGGCGTGGTAGCGGTGACCTTACCCCGCGGCCAAACGTTGCGAGGGGCGCTGGAATCTGCAATCAAAACAACATCTCCCACACTCACGTTTCGTCCGCTGTCGTGAGTGCGTTACTCCAGCGGAAATTTGTCGAATATCGGCATTTGAGGGATACAGATAATTAGTTATCCGGCTTCTGTAAATGTTGTGCAGATTTAAAAATTTGTATTGCTTATAGTTTTTGAGTAATTCAAGAAAAACAGTTTCCGCTGGAGTAACGTTACCCAAGCGGCAATTTTTTTTTTGTAGTGGGAATATTGAAATAATTTTTATCTAAATAATTAGTTTTCATGACGGAGTAAATGTTGCGACTTAATTTGAATTTGTATCGTTAATGGTTCCGAAGATATTCAAAAATTTCAAAATGCCGCATTTTTTATGTTTGCGTTTTTCGCTGAATTTCGGAAACGGTTAAGCGCACTATCATAATTTTTTGAACATGACTTCTTATGTCTTATTCCTAATTAGTTGAAAAATAAAAAAATAAAAATAATTTACCGTTTAGGAGTTATGTAAGCAAATAGAAAAACCCTCTAATACGTCCTAGCACTTCGAATAAGAGGTCTAGAGACTTGTTTGAAACGTTATTTTGTAGCTTGCAACTGCCTTCAGGTGTTTGTGAAGTTTCATTATTATCCTATAAGTAATTAATAAATTATAATGAAATTTAGCTCAGTTTAGGCCTCAACGCGCAGAGCGTTATTTAACCCCCTATTAATGGACTTTCTTGTGGGATTTTTTAACCGAATAATACGTAAATAATTAGTTATATAGTTCAATTTTATACTTGTAAAATTTCAGCATCGTACAATCAATAATTAACGAGATAATCAAAAAATACACATTTTAAGTTATTTACCGTGGTAAACCGACCGAGTTTAGATGGTCACAGAAAAGCGGCCGTTTAGTACATTATGCTAACATTCTAAAACACGTAGTATAATAGTCTTTCAAGTTCGGTACAGACGCGTACATTATCTTTTGAGTACCTATTGATTTAATTTAATTTTTTTTTGGAGTTTCACATGAACATTTTATATATTATGCCATTATCCTAGCAGTCTGCTATACTTAAATCGAGCTAAATCTTCGTACCTATTAACAGTTATTATTATTGCTACACATTAATAATAACTGTTAATAGGTACGAAGAGTAGCTTCTTAACTTTTCTTCTTTTTCTGTGGGTTACTTGTTCCACCAAGAAGGACATTAATTGGTAAACAAGGTAGGCTATAATGTATTTTAAATACAATATTATTATTATTGTTTATAATTGTATATTATACTTATACATTCGCATCATGAAAATAATATAATAATCTAATCTCACGCCTTTTTTTATCCCCGAGGGGGTAGGCAGAGGTATTCCATTACTGGATATACCCACATTTCACGAGATATATTAGACCCCTAAACGTGATAGGTGGTGAGCCCATCGCCGGACCGGGTCTGTTTACACATGACACAGAAATTCTGAACGGATTTTGATGAAATTTGGTATGGAGATAACTGAGTACCCGGGTCAACGTCTAGATTACTTTTTAGTTCTGAAAAATATCTCATTTCCACGGGAAAATATAAAAACTGGTTACAAAAGACAAATAGTTACGTACTATTCACCTCGAAACATGAAATATGGTATGTAGGTGTCTTAATGTAGTAGGCAACCGCTATGAAGGGATTTTTTTAAAATTCTCACGGGAACGGGAATAACAGGATCCGCGCGCGCAACCCGTTGTTTGAAATATCGTATGTATAGGTGTCTTATGTCGTAGGCAGGTCGTAGGCAACCACTATAAAGGGAATTTCAGAACTTGCCACAGGAACAGGAACTGGATCCACGGCACCCGCTGTTTGAAATATCATGGTCTTATATGTCTTAGGAAACCACTATGAAGGAATTATAGGAAATTCCCACGGGAACGGGAGTAAACTGGATCCACAGCTCCCACTATTTAAAATATTATGGTCTTATATGTCTTAGGAAACCACTATGAAGGAATTATAGGAAATTCCCACGGGAATGAGAATAAACTGGATCCACGGCACCCGCTGTTTAAAATATCATGGTCTTACATGCCTTAGGAAACCACTATGAAGAAATTATAGGAAATTCCCACGGGAATGGGAATAAACTGGATCCGGGCGGGAAAAGCCACTAGACACCCGCTATGCAGTAAAATTTTACACGAGAGATTTAAAAAATCTTTCACCAATTGAAAGCTTACTTTTCTGGGAGTATTATATTATAGATAAGAATTTTCCCACGGGAACGGAAATGAAACCCTGGGGTTAACTCGTCGAACCACTGAAAGATCAGGATGAGGCTGTGATCGATCGGCAAAGGCAACCTCTCGACTCGACGATGACAAGTCAACATTTAATTCTATTTCATCAAACATTCTTTTTCGAAATTTATATAGGTAGGTATGGCAGAGACAAAACATCGTTTTTGAAAATTAGATACTTAGCTTAACAAAAGCAATGAAAAACCACAATATTTTTTTCATACCATCTATTCGAAAAGTGACGTTTTGGTCCTCAATAACAGGGATCAAAGTAAGTCTTTTCCGATAGGATCTTAATAAGTGCGAATAAAAGTGTTTTGAATTTTGAATTAAAAATATCCCGCAACATTCATAACCAAAGAGATTAACAAATTAAGTTTGCATCTCTAAGGTTGGCGCCACTGTAGCTTAAGTACTTTATCAAAACATTAGTTCAATTTTTCGCCGCATTAGGTTGACAAGCATAGAGTAACTTATATGCTGACGAGGCTGAATGGGGTTCGATGGTTGTGCCACACTGTCAGAAAAATTGCTGTGGCAATGCGCGCGCTTTCAAATTCCGACATCGAATTGTTTGTGTATTTTATATTTTAAAATGTATTCAAGTAGCAGTGACTGCAGTGATAGTTAAACACCGGAAAACTCACTACGTTCGGGATTCTATCCTAGAAACGCCCTTGCCGTAAAAATATAGTTTTGCTCCCTCATGACACAAACTACTATTCCCACGTTGAACTGTTATTTGTTTTATTTTTTCAATTAACAGCTTTTTATTTGCAAGCCATAAAAATATAATTATATAATCAATACTTTTCCAATAAATAAAAGCAAGTTTCATTGCGATGGAACATTAAAGAACATTTAGCACAATTACACCTTCAATATGTTTCTTTTTGCAATCATTATGTAACACGCTTTTATTTATTAAAAAAGTGTTGATTATATTATAATGATATTTTTCTTATCATGTTTAAATTATTATTTTAAAAATTTTAGTTCTTTTTATATTAACAAGAAAATAATAAAAGCTTGTTTTTAAAAAACTATATATTTAAATTTTTCTGAATAGTGATGCTATTTAATTTTATTATTGATAGCGGGTGCCCAACGGCGTTGCCCGCGCGAATCCAGTTTATTCCCGTTCCCGGGAGAATTTCAAAAATTGATAATAATATCTAAATTGATAACTATCTATACTACCGCAATAATTTAGTCCAGTAATAATTATCTGATTTTGTTTTTGAAGTTGATTTATATTTATGTTGTATAAAAAGATGCTCTCAGAATAAATATACCTAAGTTCAATGACTTTTTATTTTTTGTATTTTTTATTAAAAGGTTTTATAGAAACGATTATTAATACCTGTCAATAAGTTTTTTTAACACTTGTGTACGCAATTGTAAAAAACCTTATAAAACTATCCTATATATTTAAAAAGGTTAGCATAATGTACTAAACGGCCGCTTTTCTGTGACCATCTAAACTCGGTCGGTTTACCACGGTAAATAACTTAAAATGTTTATCTCGTTAATTATTGATTGTACGATGCTGAAATTTTACAAGTATAAAATTGAACTATATAACTAATTATTTACGTATTATTCGGTTAAAAAATCCCACAAGAAAGTCCATTAATAGGGGGTTAAATAACGCTCTGCGCGTTGAGGCCTAAACTGAGCTAAATTTCATTATAATTTATTAATTACTTATAGGATAATAATGAAACTTCACAAACACCTGAAGGCAGTTGCAAGCTACAAAATAACGTTTCAAACAAGTCTCTAGACCTCTTATTCGAAGTGCTAGGACGTATTAGAGGGTTTTTCTATTTGCTTACATAACTCCTAAACGGTAAATTATTTTTATTTTTTTATTTCACAACTAATTAGGAATAAGACATAAGAAGTCATGTTCAAAAAATTATGATAGTGCGCTTAACCGTTTCCGAAATTCAGCGAAAAACGCAAACATAAAAAATGCGGCATTTTGAAATTTTTGAATATCTTCGGAACCATTAACGATACAAATTCAAATTAAGTCGCAACATTTACTCCGTCATGAAAACTAATTATTTAGATAAAAATTATTTCAATATTCCCACTACAAAAAAAAAATTGCCGCTGGGGTAACGTTACTCCAGCGGAAACTGTTTTTCTTGAATTACTCAAAAACTATAAGCAATACAAATTTTTAAATCTGCACAACATTTACAGAAGCCGGATAACTAATTATCTGTATCCCTCAAATGCCGATATCCGACAAATTTCCGCTGGAGTAACGCACTCCGCTGTCGTCGTTCCATTTCTTCCGCAAGTGAAGATTGGGCAGGTATTCTTGCAACCATCTTGACCAAAAATGATCGGTCAGTCTTTGAGCAATCCGCCACTGCTTTCGCAGACTTAAGTCTTGATCTGAAAAAATCCCTGGTCGCGGCAGTAGATTAGATGCGCCGAGTAAAAAATGGTTTGGTGTTAGCGCCTCCTCCTCGTTAGGGTCAAGCGAAATATGGGTTAGCGGTCGACTGTTCACAATGTTTTCAGCCTCGGCAATGAGTGTAGAAAGAACCTCTTCCTTTGGAGCTCTAGAATGAAGTATGGCATAAAGGGATGTTTTGATCGATCTAACGAGCCTTTCCCATACTCCTCCCATATGAGGCGCATCAGGTGGGTTAAATCGCCAGTCTATTCCGAGTGCAGTTGCTTCATCAGCCAAATGCTCGTCAGTTAGTAGCGCTTTAGCAGCGTTACGAAGTTCCTTATCTGCTCCTCGAAAATTTGTGCCGTTGTCGGAATATATTTGTTTCGGCAATCCACGTCTTGCGGCCATCCGACGTATAGCAAGTATAGTCGAGTCCGTAGATAGCGAGGCAGCGAGTTCTATCGTTACAGCACGTGTATTGAGGCATGTAAATAGTACTCCCCAACGTTTCTCGTTGCGTCGTCCGATTGTCACAAGCATTGGTCCAAATAAGTCGATCCCGCAATATGTGAATGGTCTGCAGTGATGTTGAAGCCGTGCAGGTGGTAGACCAGCCATCTTTGGTTGTTCACAGCGGGCTTGTTTAGCCTTACATATTACGCAGCGAGCTATACTATAATGGAACGAACAGTGTTTCTTAACCGTAGAACGTAATAATTTTGACGGATCTCATTTATCAAAGTGTCTGTATTGTTATGTCCTAGCTTTCTGTGCTTGTATTCAATGATTAATCTTGTCACATGATGCTGTCCATCCAAGATAACCGGGTTTTTAACTTCGATCGGTAAATCTGCTGCAGCTTCAATTCTGCTCTGCACCCTGAGTAAGCCTTCAGCATCTAGGCCTGGACTTAGCTGACGTAGGCGACTTGAAGGGCGTAAGTTTCCTTGGTTCTCTATTATCTTTAAATCTTCAGGAAAACTCTCAGCCTGTACCTCTCTTATAATCAAAATTTCGGCTCGTCGTTCATGTTCTAGGGTTAAGCGAACTGAAATCCCTTTGCATTTGTCCATGAACAGTAGAGCTGTAGCTAAGCTCCTCAACAAGCGACGCCAGTTTGAAAACCTTCCGTGATCGATTAAATAGTCTCTTTCTGTTGTCACAGCGACGTGCCGAGGCTCAGTGAACTGCTCCTCAGTATGAACTTGCGGTGTTACGGCGGGCCAACTCTCTTCGGAAAGATACGAAAATTCCGGACCATTTATCCACTTGGCTTTGGTGGATTCAAAATTACCATTTGCTCTTGTTGCTTCATCAGCAACGTTCAAATTTCCTGGGAGCCACCTCCATTCTTCCGTCCGAGTTAAGTCATCAATTTCCGAAAGTCGGTTGGAGACAAATGTCATTTTTTTCTTTGGATTGTTATTAATCCACCACCAAACTGTCTGTGAGTCAGTCCAGAAGAACCTCTTGTCTATTTTTATGCTATGTTCCTTTGTTACAGTCAATCAAGTCAAGGCGACTTCCCATGACTGCTGCTTGTAGCTCTAAGCACGGTATTGTCGTTGACTTCAAAGGTGCTACACGACTTTTACCAGCAACGAAGCTCACTTTTCCATCTTTCCGTATGTAAGCAACTGCGGCGTAGGCTTGCTCTGAAGCATCGGCGAACACGTGTAGCTGTAGGTCAGTCAGTGAGATAAATCCATAGCATCGAGGTACGGAGAGATTTTGGCACTTCTTTACGTCATTTAGCCAGAGAAACCATGCGTCTGTCGCATTTTGTCCAATTCTTTGGTCCCATTGTACTCCACTACGCCATATGTCTTGTAGCATAATCTTCCCTCTAATCATAATGGGACACAGGAAGCCAAGAGGGTCAAAAATAGACATAACAACTTTTAGCATTTCTCTTTTAGTAGGTGTTCGTAAGCCTTGAGCCACGTCCTTATTTAACTTCTTGAGAGTGACGTCAAATCCGAGTAGATCTATTTTTGGTCTCCAGATAAGTCCCAAAGTTCTTTCTTCAGTCTCTCCGTGTTGAATAAGACTAACAGTGTTTGTATCCGAGTCTTGAGGTAAAACTTCTGGCTTATTGGAGACCCATCCTCTGATCTCAAACCCTCCGGCCTTGTGGATCATGGTGACATCGGCAACGAGCTGACTCATTTCTTTCTCATTGTCAGCGCTGTCCAGATAGTCATCCACGTAATGTCTTCTCTTGATAGCCTCGACAGCCCGAGGGTGTGTAGATGCGAAGTCTTCAGCATTGCGTCGCAGGATGTACGTGGCTGTACAGGGTGAGGATGTCGCACCAAAGGTCATCGACGTCATTTTGTACGGAATTGGAGGAATGTTCCGCTCCATTCCTCGCCAAAGGAAGCACTGGGCTTTTTGATCTTCTGCGATTATTTTTACTTGGAGAAACATTTCTCTTATATCTCCACTCACAGCCACAGCTCGTTCTCGAAATCTGAGAAGAACGCCGACCAATGAGTTCAGAAGATCGGGTCCGGACAATAATTCCGTGTTGAGGGATACGCCATTAGTCGTGGCTTTAGCATCGAAAACTAAGCGTAGCTTGCCCGGCTTGTTGGGATTTCGTACTCCGAAATGCGGCAAATACCAGATTTTTTTCCCAGATAACGGACCAGTTACCTTTTCAGCGTAACCCTTTTGCAACATGTTCGTAACCTGCTTTGTGTAATCAACTGCAAAGTTAAGATCTGCGTCCATGTTTCGCTCAATAGACTTGAGTCGACTCTCAGCATTTCGTTTATTGTCTGGTAGCTTAACGTCGTCGGATCTCCACAATAGACCTGCTTCCCATCTTTCATCAATATTCTTACTCGTGGTGTCCAGAATATTCAGAGCACGACGTTCTTCAGATGAGTGTCTATGACCATTATTTGGTTTTACGCCAATGCTTTCTAGCCGAAAATGATATTTTACTAACTCGTGTAAGTCATCGTCGCAGTGTTCACGCACATGACAGCCGTAATCTTCTATATTCTTTGTTACGTTAGAAGCAAAACCATGAAGGACCCAGCCCAGTCTAGTTAAAGAGGCAACTGGCTCATTTTTGCGCCCTTCTTTCACCTCTCTACTTACAATCAGGAACCAGTAATCTTGGCCTATAATCAAGGTTGGTTTTCCGTTGAAAGTCTGAAGTGGGACATCTTTCAGGTGCGGGAGCGCCGCCAAGTCAGAATGATCCAGACTCTGAGTGGGAAGCGTCAATTTATCCACAGTACGAACGCCGTCAAGTTGATACTTCTCTCCCTCTGGGGTTTTGAGAATTAGGGAGATGCTATGAGTTGGTGCTCGAAGACTATCTCCCATTGCCCCTCGGAGGTTCAGTTTAGTTTCCGGTCCCTCAGCTCCAATCTTATCTGCAACTTGACGTTCAATTAAAGTGACAGTAGAGCCTTCATCCAGAAGAGCATAAGTATGTATATTGCCTTTTGGTCCCTCCACGACGATTGGCAGAATCTTTAAAAACACTTTTTTGGTTTGCTTGTCCCAGACATTTGCCGTAGTATCTGATAGAGTTTCATGTTTGTCAGCCTTTTGTGTCTTGTCTCCAGTGTTCGACCAATCATGTCTGTGCAACAGAGAATGGTGTCCTCGCTTGCAAGTAGAACATCTCTTCTTAGAACGACATTTATCGCGGCGATGCGTTGAGCTCAGGCATTTGAAACAAAGTTTTTTCTCACACGTCCAGTCCCATCGTTTATTAGTCTCTAGGTCACGAAATGTAGAGCAATTTTCCAAAGAGTGTTCCAAATTTCCGCAGTAAATGCACTTGCCCTTCGTTGATTTGTCGCGGAAATTTGGAATGGCATGCCGTTGAAAAGAAATTGAAGAAAAACATGTAATGTTAGTTCTAATTTTTTTTTGTGAATTAAGTTTATTAACAATTTTCAATACAATAATAATTACAATGAAGTTAATTAAATAACCCACCCCTAATCGTTCCCGGTGCAAAGGTGCCCATCACGCTGGCCGCGTTTCCACGCTGGATTTCGATGGCCAGCCTCTGCACTAGGAACGATCCGGCCGGGAGTCACCGCTTTTTTCGACGAGCCTTTTCCCTATCTCTTTTACAAAGCATTCAGCTTCATTGTCCCAACTGCCCATTGTATCGACAGTTTTAAATTCAAAATTTTAAATAAATAAATAAATAATCTCAAGACTCAATCTCAATCCCTGAAGGGTAAGCAAGGGGTATTCCATTTTTGGATATAAGTACTCCCTTTTCAAGAGGTATTCTTTGGACCCCTAAACGTGATTGGTGGTGAGCCCATCGCCGGACCGGGTCTTTTACACATACCTACCTCAGAATTAATTCTTAGCCCTGCGGGTTTTCTCACGATGTTTTCTCTCACCGTCGAGCTAGTGATAAATATGTGTAAGTTTAGAAAAACTCATTGGTACATGCCAGGATTCGAACCCGAGCCTCACTGATTTCATTATCATCATGTGAATCAGGCTCTTAAACCGTAAGGCTATCACTGCTGATTAATTCGCATTTAAAGTCATTGGTGCTGATTCTGCTTTATAGCAACTAAACTTATTTTAGTTTACCTACTCAGACTCAGTGGCGGATTTACACATTTTCAAAGTGTAGGCTGCTAAGTTTGTGCTGCCCCTGCTTTTAAAATTGACAGTTCCTTGCTAGTTTTTACAATTTCGTTCAGAAAGTTTTTTACGGCCGAAGACTATTGCGCTGTCACTGTTTAAGCAAAAAAAATGCTTTAAAATAAAGTAATTGTTACGATGTTTTGCTCTCTGTCTCTGACTAAAGAAAACCGTCATATGTACAGAAATCTTTTAGATTTCTACGAGTAGCAAAGCAGAAATTTCCGAAATTTTGCCGCCCCCAAAATCTGCCGCCCTAGGCTCCAACCTACTCAGCCTGCTGGTAAATCCGCCACTGTACCTACTCCTGTTAACTAAGGCATTTCATAGCGTGTTTAGTACATAAGTCAAGAAGTCACGACTAAAATACAGCCTCTGACAGGACTAAATTCGGTAGGTTATCTTCTATCCCTTTTCTTTTTTTGAGGTAACACAGGACCAAAGAGATTTGATGGTCAAACGAACTTGCCTTAAGTGAAGTTCGACCCATAATTATATGAGGCCTTCGTGTCCGAACCGAGTCCTAAATTTACTTATAGATATATGTGTCTCTAGTGATCGTTATTCACACGGATTTCAAAGCTTAGTATTATTTTAAAAAATAAAAGCATTTTTCAGTCTGGCAACACATATGTCACCCGTTTCCGTCAAAGTCCGCCATATGTCATTTAAGTTCAAAGTTTAATATTTTAGGGGTAGATCCAAACTTTGGATCCAGGGTTGGGAGGGCTGGACTCGGTTCGGACACGAAGGCCTCATATAATTATGGGTCGAACTTCACTTAAGGTAAGTTCGTTTGACCATCAATTATATTTCTGCCTTCGTGTCCGAACCGAGTCCTAAATTTACTTATAGATAGATGTTCAAAGCTGTTTTATTTATAAAACAATAAAAAGTATAATATTACTAAATTATACTTCCCTGTCTAAGTAAATATATTTTTTATTTCCATATAGTAGGAAGAAGCTAGGTTTTGGATAGATAACAGGTATCTTAAAGAACAATAAATAATCAGTAACTCTTACACTGTATGTACTACAATAATAATAAAATAAACACATTAAAAGTACCCTGCGCAGTCGGGTAAATAGGTGTAAGATAACTATGAAAAGGTGTAAACAACCTAGAGATATATCTACAGCCAAATGAAACCTTATGAATTAAGCAAATCATCTTACTTTTAGCTATTGGGCCTATTATAGAGCCTTTTCCTTATAGGCCTAAATTTTGGGTAACAAGTGTTGCAGCCTACATAAATACGTATAAATCCCTCAATCAGCTAGTATTATTTTGAGCTATCTACTCTAAGTTTGTGTTGAATATTTTCTGAATAAGGTTTTATGAAGCTTTGGAACAAAGAAGTATTACTGGAACGTAAATTTTTAGTCAATTTTAAATAACTAATCGAGCAAGGTGCAGGCTGGACAGTGGACATATTTCAGGATTGAACTTGAAATAGACAGGCAGAATCCCAATTATTCTGAAAACTTTTTTATGGAGCAGTTTTTATTCTTTCTGGATTTTATTAAAGTTGTGCAAACATTACTTTAAAAACTATTTCAAACTTCAAATCAGAGATTTGATGAAAATTGTGCTCTTTTCTATCTTGCACACTATAGTGCTAAATATATTTTGTGTGTTAATATCAATATTGTTTATGTTATCATATATAGAAGACAGAGTAGGAGTGAACCCATTGTCCAGTAGCTAACACTATAGGTAAAGAACTGTATAATATTTATTATGGTTATAATAATATACTTACTTATTCTTTATGAAACATTCTCTTCAGATGGTCCGAACACAAAAAATGATCCCTATAGTATGGCATTTATACAGATTAGGTCATAATTGTCATCAATTGTAAAATTATCACATTCTTATAATAGTGACTTGTTAATTTGTAAAACGAAGGGCCGATCTGCCTGAGTTTGGTGTGGCACAAATTGTGAACTGAATTTAGAAATGGCGAAAAATTTCATACTTATATCCTAGACAGAAGTTTCAACATATTGGTATAAGTACCCAAAGAGAATATAACCACTAACGTTTTAGGTATACCTAGGCACAGATATTACAATACTGTAGGTACAAATACTCTGAAACACAGAACACTTTTACAATACCTTGATGTACATACAATATACATGCCTGCCTGCCTGGCGTCTCCCTGCCACCAGAGTAAGCTGCTTGTATAGGTAGAGAGTGTGGGTTCCTGAAAGGGTAAACCAATAGTTTAGTGGGGCCTAAACATTGAAAATCGAGAAAATTTTGGTATGTACACCAAAATTCTTCTTGGACTATCAACTTAGATCAAAACAATTTTATCTAACACTATCAATACCCAATATTTTTCCTATTCTTAGAATGAGTCTTACGAATACTACTGCAAATCCATTAATAAACCAACAAAAATACCTGTAACAGGTTTAATCTAGGTTCTTGCAAATAAATAAATTGTTAATTGTTCCAAAGTATTTACACTCAGCTAAAATCCTTTTTTTTTTTTTTGCATTAACATAAAGCTTTCTAGATTCCTTGTAATTTTATTTAGAGGTAACATTATATGATGCAAGCATATTTGAAAATATACTCATTTTTAAATTCTAACTATTGCATGTAATTGGAAATAGTAGTTTTTATTTGTAGATATTATGTATATATTCATATTCATATCTCTTAATTTTATTCGCACCTGAGAAATCTAGAACAAGATTTCTACTCGAGAGATATTCCTACTATAAGTACGTCATAAGCAGGAATGTATACAAATATACCTACTGCATCCATGGTCGTACGTAAGCGTAAGTGAGCAAATTGAGTAATACCCATATTATTTGTCTAATTCAGCAGTTGTCTTATTTATTCGAAAAAGTATTTCAGAATGATGATAGTCTTTGCTCTTCTGAAAAAGAACTCAAAAAACGATATCGCCATTACTTCCAGGTAATTATGTTAGTTTTTTCTATATTCTACTCTGCTTTAACATTTTGTTAATTACGAGACTGTATTGATCTTATTCGATTATATTCTCGCCTTACCGTTATCTTTATAGCCATTATTTAAATAATGCAAGATATTTCGATCGCCCAATATTTCTGATGTCCCAACAGCCAGTCGCACTGAATGGCTGGGTATGCTGTTGTATATTTGTCTTATTTTATTTGTGGTTTTATACTTTCAAATAAATTAGGTATCACCGAACAAGAACTTTCTTGTCTTTGTCCTTTGCCTCAAGGATAGTTTCTTTCGCTGTCTTTAAAACATTAGCCAGCACCGGGCCTGTATTGTTTCATAGCAGCTGTTAATCCTTGAAATAATGCACTTAAGGATTTGGCAATATTACCTAAGTATTTTGTTTCGACTTCTAGACATCTACATACCTATATTATTAATATTTTATTTCTTTTCGAAATAAATAATGGTCCAAAGAATATCTCGTGAAAAGTGGGTAGTTAAGTATATCCAGAAATGGAATACCTTTACCTACCCCATCGCGGATAGAAGGCGTGAGATTGTTATTATTTTTCCGAAATAATAATTGTTGTTTCCAGCATCAGCAAAATAACATCCTGCCTTTACAGAATCTCTCACCATACTCCTAATGGAAGTACAGTATACATTATGAGTAAAACAGCTTAGTTATAACCGCCACATACTCAAACTTATTAACCAAGTAGGGACATACATAGTCAGTTTCAACTTGTAGGCAACTTTTTAGTTTAGTTTCGTCTTCATGCAGCTCCAGTAATTATGATTCGGCTCCATGACGCAGAAGTTGCGTCAAAGTGTCGCCCTAGAGACGATGCCCCTTAGGCTAACTTTATCTTTTCAGCTGTGACCCCAGTGATGGTGATACAGCTCCCTGATGCAGGATTTCGGTCAGTGTCGCCCTAGGGACGATGCCCCTTGGGCTAACACTACCTGTTGAACTGTGGCTCCAGTAATAGTGATACAGATTCATGATTCAAAATGTTGGTCAGAGTGTCGCCGTAGGGACGAGGCCCCGTAGGCTAACCCTACCTCCTGAACTGTGGTGTTAACGAGGTTAACTCCGCAGCAGGAAGAGCTATAGTGCTCTGATCAGCGATAGCAACAACCCCTAAGGCAGTGCGTAACGCGTGATCGAGGTGTCAAGGGTGAGAGCTGGAGCCCTGCAGGCAATGCGTAGCACCCAATTAGCAGAAGTGAGAATGCAATTCGACAACCTCTTGTAGACAGTTGTGTAACATGTGAATTTATGTGAAGCACTTCGTGTTATTTTCAGAAAATTATCCTCGTCTGGATATTCTCTTATTTCTATCTCTTGTTATCTTCCACACAACTTGTGACTGACTCTCGACAGCTTAGACGACGAGGATGGTGCAAGCCCATCAATTATTTCTATCGCACAAAATCGTGCTGATCAGCATCTGTCCTCTCTTTTAATGTCTTGAGTAACGTTTCAATATCCTCACGGAGTTCCTGCAAGTCTTCATTTTTCCATTTCAGCATCTTGAAGTCTTTTAAAACCTGAAAAAACAATTTTATAAAATTTACCGTAGTGAACAACGAACACGGAAACACGTAATGACATATGGCGGACTTTGACGGAAACGGGTGACATATGTGTTGCCAGACTGAAAAATGCTTTTATTTTTTAAAATAATACTAAGCTTTGAAATCCGTGTGAATAACGATCACTAGAGACACATATATCTATAAGTAAATTTAGGACTCGGTTCGGACACGAAGGCAGAAATATAATTAAACATAATAGGGCACACAGGACTAAACCAAAATATGTTTAGTCGGTGTAAAGCAGAATCGCCCCCATTACCATAATTCGGTATTTTATTGTTCACCTATTTTAAAGTCTTAGCCACTTCTAGCTGCTTTTTTATATCAACAAATCGGGCAATCTGGCTACTTTTCGCAAGATGTCTAGCTACAAGGTAAATAAAAATGTACCAATAAAAAGGTACCAGTTGGCAACACTGCAACCTACATGCCTTTAGATATAAGTATTTTATCTTGTAATATTAGGCTGTAAGGACTAGAATCCAAAGGTCAATAAACAATTTCAAAAAAAAAAAAAAAACATTGGATGTGCCATAACCTATCAATAGTGTAATTACAATTTTATGTTTCTTTGTGCGGGAGTGATAAAAACCACTTACCACAATAAAAACGCTATGCCATTCGTATGTAAGTTGAGTATTGTAATTATTTTATAGTGGCTGGCATTGTAGGGTAATCTTACTTTTATCATCAGTAAAAATGTTGCAAATAAGTTCGTAATCTTAAGAAGTACTTACCTATAAAATGTACATAGGTATGTAAGCAAAGATATTATTTGTTGGTACGTATGTTATTATGTAATATATATTTTTATAAATGTATGTATTATTTGTATGTAGTCCTTGTAAATAATAATTAGAATATGATACCTACTATGATTTGCTCGCAAGTCTTTTTTAGGTAGCTGGCACCTCCCTGTAGAGTAGGTACATAGTACACAAATTGTAATAGTTAATATTAACTACTTATTTGAGTCAAGTATGGGTATGAGTGATATTTTAGGATAGGTAATATAAAAACGTAGTACTCGCAAATTTTCTCTATACGTACTCCATTTTCGAAAATACCAGATATGCAAAGGTCGTACAGTGCAGTACTAATATTTATTTTATGGACCCCTAAATGTGACTAGTAGTGATGAAGATCTTCACAGGATGGGGCTCCTATTACATTATGTACCTACCTATCAGAATTTATTCAGGCAAAAATGTTAGTTAATTTGACCATCTTCAAAAAAAGAGTAGGTTCTTAGTTAATCAGAAAATTGATTTTCTTCTAGCTGAACATATGTCTTTTTACTGCAGGACTTTAGACTTTACTTTGCTATTGTCCCGTATTGCTTAAAGTCTTAGTTGCAAAATGAATACTTTTCAGTGTCAGAAGATGTAGGAGTTACCAAGAATTAAATATTATTTCCGTACCCAAAGGGTAAAACAGGACCCTATTACTAAGACTACACTGTCTGTCCGTCTGTCTGTATCTCATGAACCGTGATAAATAGACAGATGAAATTTTTACAGATCATGTATTTTTGTTGCTGCTATAACAGCACATACTAAAAAACACAATTAAATAACTATTGAAGGGGGCTCCCATACAACAAACGTGATTTTTTGCCGTTTTTATAGATAATGGTTTGGAACCCTTTGTGCACGTGTCTGACTCGCACTTAGCCGGTTTTTGAAGAAAGATTATGTTAATTCTGAATCCTTTACAAAAAATGAGTTTTTGTGTCTTAATGATATGCTAAATTTCTTTTTCAGAAATATCAATAGCAGCGCAGGATCACACACAATAAAAATGTTGATATCTTTAAATATTGGTTACAATTACTAAAGTATGAACAAATCTGCTACCACAGTTATACTAGAATTTATTATCTAATAAATATGTTGTTTCTTTTTAACTTTATATAATTTGTAAAGATATGCTGAAATTTACTAACAGTTTTTGCAGATATCTGAAGTTTACTTGTAAGAGTATATATCATTACAGAATACATGTGAAAAGTTTAACGTATTTAAGTGTTAGAAGAAAAATACTTGGCAATATAGAAAAGATTGAAAATCCAACTTGTGCTAATTCAATAGTACATACTGAGCAGCAATTACGATTATTTTCAAATAAAAAAAAGAAAGAATATCGTCAGAAAAAGCTTCTGACAAATTTGAATGAGCCAAAAAAAAAAAAACAAATGAGCGAACCATTGCAACCTACTTTGAAACATGTTAGCTATGGAGGACAGTTTGAAATGTGAGCACCACATTGCATTGCTACCTTTTTGAGTTTGTTTGATAAACAATTTTAGTTATAAGAATTAATTCTACAGCATGTATATTAGTTTTCAGTCCCGTTAAATAGTCATATTTTGTTATTCAATGATACAGTTGTAATAAATATCTAAATTCAGATTTTTTTGAGCAGTACAATTTCGATTAAATTTCATTATTTTTTTATACACATCGTTAGTTTTTGTATTTGTTTCATTGTGTGTATTATTTATTTTGATTTTAGTTCAAGTGATGAAAGTACATCTGACAGAAGAAATCAGTTTGAAAATAATGAATCGAATTCTACGAAAAAAGAACCGTGTGTTGTGCCCCCGGATTTTCGCATCTGGGAAACAGTGGTAAAGAAAAACGACACACACGATGGTTTGTATGATATTTAATTCTTCATATTTTTGTATAGTTGTAGGGAATTGATGTGTTTTAAAATTTTAACAATATGTTCAGAATTTTACTGACGACTTTATGTATATTTTGTTCTAGGTAAATCATTTAAGTTCAAGCTCTTGTCGTACAATGTGTTGGCGCAGTATTTACTAGAATCTCACCCATACCTCTATACTGAGTGCTCTCCTTACAACCTGAAGTGGAAAGTAAGAGCTGCAAGACTTTACGACGAAATAACGATGTTGGCACCTGATGTAAGGTCTTATGTTTGTGATAACGGGTACTTCTTTTTAATTTTACGTCTCTCAAGGTTTGGTAAAGGTTTGCTACGCTTTAAATTACTTTTTCAGATTTTGTGCCTTCAAGAAGTTCAAGTGACACACTTGAGCACATTCTATTCTAAGTTTGAAGAAATAGGATATGTTGGGATATTTAAGCAAAAAACAGGACATAGACAAGACGGTTGCGCGATATATTTCAAAAAAGCTTTATTTGAAATGCAGGATCATTTTAGTGTAAGTGTCTAAAAATAAATGAATTATAATGTATCTAGACCACATATTTTTTTTTTACTAATATTAACTGCCATTATTTTGAGTGCAGTTAACATTGTACATTCATTATTACTCAAACTACACAGTCGGTTGACTGTGTCTAAAGGAGAAGTAAAATATTACCCTCCTTTTGGTATATTCAGGTAAAACTGTAGTTTATGACACTACAGATAATGACGAATCTATAACGAAATTTTACTCTTAAAAATCTGTCTGTGAAATACTCAAAAGCTGCCCTAGAGTTTGCTGCTGGTTCTTCTGGGGGTTCTGCATTTCGGAACCAGCAACGCGTTGGTCCAGATGGCTGCTGTTTACATTTAGCCAATCTTTATGGACTTGTTTCGAGTGCCTTATTATTAGACTATTCACTTTTCTAAGTATATATATTTGTTTAGGGGTCGAATATTCTTGTGAAAAGTGGGTATTTCCAGAAATGGAATACCTCTGCCTAGCCCCTTGGGGATAAAAGGCGTGAGATTATTATTATTATTATATATTTTTTTACCTACAGAATTAAATGATTTGGAATTTGTCAAACCGAGGCTACAGATTGCGCTAGCGAAATGTACCCGAAAAGCTACTAATCCTCCTTCTAGTGCAGTTGGGTAATAAGTATAAAAAATATACACTGACTTCCTATTCCAAGGGGGTTGGTAGAGGCATTACATTACTAGAAGTATTAAATCATCAGTATGCAAGTTTTTTTTTACCCCTAAACCTGACACAGGGGGTCGGCTCAATAGACAGACCGCGGTATTGTTGTATAATTAATAAATTCCGTGATATGCGGATTTTGTCATGACGTTTTGCTTTCCTGTCTAAATCATCGAGTGCTCATTTTGCGAAGTGCATTCTGCGTCAAACCCTAAATATGTACCTACACTACACGACACGGTAATTAACAAATCTGTGAATTATTTTGAACTTTGGTGTTTTTGCTAAGCGAGATTATTTATATAAATCGCACTGCGACGCGTTGATAATAATTAGGCTGTTAAATAATGACATGCGAGGCGCAATATTTATAAAACACTAGCTGGCAGCGGTGCTGTCCGCGCCCATCTCTTTGTTGCCGTTCCCGTGGGAATTTCGTTATCTTTTTATATGTGAAAAAAATCGAAAATAAGACATCCCACCAAAAACATTTTCATGTAAAATGTTGCCATGCCGAGATCATATGGCTCACACTGTCAAAAAGTTATCAGATCTCATGTAGAGCCAATCTTCTAACTCTACACGTCCTTCCTCTACAACCCCTAACTTCAGGAACTCTACATCTTAGACAAAATATGTGGCTTGGCCGTACCAATGAGTTTTTCAAAACTTACGTACATATTTATCATTAGCTCGACGGTAAAGGAAAACATCGATCGTGAAGAAACCCGCAGGTCCTAGACTTAATGCATGTGTAAAAGACCCGGTCCGGCGATGGGCTCACCAACTATCACGTTTAGGGGTCTAAAGAATATTTCGTGAAAAGTGGGTCATTCAGAAACGGAACACCTCTGCCTCCCCCCTCGGGGATAAAAGGCGTGAGATTATTATTTATATAAGCTATGCAATTGAGACTATATTTTTAATAATAATAAGTCTACTATTGACATAATACCCCTAGAATTTGGTTTATATTATATAATCCAAACCTAAGTTTTGAGGGTTCGAAAAAAGGTAAATACCTAGTGCACTTGGTTTGTTAATTTGTCTATGACTTTCTTGCTTTGCTCGTCTTCGCGGGTCACTGCCGTGACCCCAGATTATGTGTTCGTCGAATCAACAGAATGATTTTCTTAACAAGGAAAATTTGGGGTGGCTTGTTATTTTAAATAATGTCTCTGAATTTCAAACTGTTCTTTATCATATATTTCAATGCTAGTTATTTTAAAAATACGTTTCGATAAACTTATATCGGCCCAAACCCAATTTCAAACAAGCAACTCTTGTCACTAGCAACTCAAGTCGAACTCTCTTTTCGTAGGGTTCTCACAGCTATTATGGGAAATCTGCTTTGCGTTCCAACCGTTTTACCTAATATGAACAACAACAATTATAATCAATTTTATTTAATCGGACTTTAAAGTCCATGTTATTTTTAAAATATTATACTTCATGCTCTTAATCTATGTTTATAAAACAATTTTATTAATGCAACTTATCAAATGCAAATAGCCCACTCAACAAATAACCCAAAAGGAGGTGTAGAGTTTGTGAGCTGGGACCTAAGCAATTTCTTCAGTAAGTTGTTCAGGGTGCTTAGGGAGTAATAGTACCTATACTTTATATCGAGGGACTAAATGAAGCCATTATATACCAGAGGTGGTTTAAAACCGAGGGTATATTAAGTTTGCGATTAGTCTCGAGGTGCAAACTGTACTTTTCACTTTGAGTGCAAGAAAAATAGTCATTTTTCTCGCACTCAAAGTGAAAAGTTTCGCGGTCAGTTTTTTTTGTAAACCTGTCGCAGGACACAGATTAACAAAGAGATTTAAATTTCTTTGCAGATTAACAATTTAAAACACATGGAGCCACCTTCTTTGCTTAAAAACCATGGAACTAAAACTCGCAACATTTTCGCAATGAAGATGGTCCACACTCCACAGATATTTACTGGCTGTTTGAGTTAGTCTATGTCTCATTAAGGAAATTAAAAAACTAATTACTTTTTACTCCCTAGAGACTAAAGTGGTCACTTTAGTGGTGTTTATTGGCGTACTTTTAGAGCATGAGAAGTGAAAACATATTAAAAGTCCCCGCGTCTAGGAGGTTCACCGGAGGGGGGGGGGGCGGAATTAAAGTTCCCTATTGAGTTTTTCGCCAACGTCTTTAAAACGGTGTGTAGAGAAAAGATATCTTCTACGTAAAGAAAGCTCATAAAATACTCTGCAACTTTAATCATAAACACTTTTTTTAAATTCCTACCCGTTTAAAAACTACACGTTCCGGAAGAGTGAATCCGCTAGTGTTATACATATAGTAGTTCCGCGCGGTTTTAGTATGTTTACGGGACTTTTAGTATGTTTACTCCCTGAACAAGAACTCTACAACTCTTTGTGGAGTGGACTAAAAAGGCAAAGCGAAATATAACATGTCGACGGTCATAAACTCAATTGGCGTAAGGGACAAGTGACCATTTTTTTTTTATTTTACCATCTTACATCATTTTTTTTACTCTATTTTTCTGTATATTTGAAATTCCGATATCTCTTTTAATAATTCCCTTACGCCCCTGAATATTCGAAAGATAAACCGTTATGTTTTGATTTAAAGGACACTTGATTCAAAATAATTTTAAAATTTTATCGTATATGCCAAAAAAAGAAAAGAACTTTGGAATAAGTTCCTTAAAGTTGTCAGTCTGTCCCTTACACCATTTGATATAAATAAAAAAGTACCTTACGCCCTTCTTACGCCACATCTACATTACTGTTTGTACGTTACGTCATATAAGACTGATTTTATTGTCCTTTACACCATACACATAAATCATAAACTGTACAATACATTGATATTTACTCTAACAATGATTAATTTAAAACTTTCTCTTTACACGTACTGATGTCATTTTGACCAAGTAAATGGACGAAATTGACAAACGAGTGCTTCGGAAGGAAATCACGTTAAGCCGACGATTCTGGTGATTTATTTTCTATGAAAGTAGTCGTTGCATTAGCCATGTCAGTAGATTTTGGCGACTCAATAAGAGTTATTGAGTCGCCAAAATCTGCTGCTACAACCCACACTACAAGAAACAGATTAGAATTAATATATTTTTTAAATATCTTGGTTTAATTTAACCTTATAAACACATTTACACGTAATCGCTTTCCGATTCTTGGATAGATTTTCCAAAACCCGTGTGTTATTCTCATTCAGAGAATCTATTTCTCGTTGCATAGCTTCGCCCACAATTTACTATCTGGGCAGGCTATTGCCTCCCTTTAAGTTCCAGGTTCTAAATAAGAGTCGTTGCCACTAACTTGGGACACATAATCGTTGAACTTTGCTGGAAGTCTGAGCAGAGATCTATTTCTAAGCAGCATACCATGCCTAGCCAAGTGATCTATGATCTCACCTTCCTTATTCTCCAACCCCTAAATCAATCGATTTATCACAACGCTTCTCAGAGTGCGCGTCTTTCTAACTCATCTTCGTCACTGCTAACAGGAGCAAGAGCCTCGTGAATTTCTTCATTTCTAGGCAACCTAACTTCGTTGTCGCTAACAACTGGTAAATCCTCGCTCGCTTCTATTGTCACCGAATGTAGGCGTCTCGCATTCGCTTCTGACTCTCAATGGTATTTCCATTTCAGTCACTTCTGGTATTTGTGTCGAATCCTCTAATTCAAGTTTTGAATTCAGTGGGCTTTCATCGAAAGTGACATCTCGGGATCGCACTAAGGAGTTTAACTCTTTGTGCCAGATCCTATAACCGTCGTCGAGGTTGTAGCCGATTAGAATGCACTTCTTTGCCTTCTTCTGCATCTTTGCCGTTTTTGTTCCTCTTTGGCTGTTTTCCTAACCAAAGCTCAAAAGGCGACTTGTGTTTTACAGTAGTTGACCTTATTCTGTTTAAAATATAGACAGCAGTCTACCAGCTCTGCCCACAAAACTTGAGGTATCTCTTCCTGTGAATGCATCATCGCTCTAGCCATTTCAACTATCTTACGGTTTCCCTCCCTCCCTCTCACTAAAACTGTTTTGCTCTGGAGTATACGGTATAATCAGCCGTTGTTGTACCCCGTACTTTGTTAGTTCCTTGCGAACATTCACATTATCGAATTTGCCACCGTTATCACTTAATTCCGTAACATCAGAATCAAAATTCCAGGTATCTCTGAATTATTTTTCATAAAGTAGACATAGCGGTATCGTATGAATTTATACTTGAAAAGTACAAAATTCCGTGCCTTCAAGCAACTTGGAGGAATATTACCACACACATCTGAATGTATGCGTTCTCCAGGACTAGACGCTTTTCATCGAACACCAAAGCTCAGCCTAGTGCGTTTCCAAAACACATCCTTGGCATAAATTCCCGTTGTCCTTGGTTTTGAGACCAAGTTCCTGCTCGATCACCTGTTTTACATGGCGCTTGACGTCTTAATGACCTATACGTTCGTGGTAAAGCTGTAAAGTATCAACCGCGACTGCAATATCGACCGCATTAACCACCTTTCTGTAGGTTGAATCGGTTTACAATTCAGCTTATACAAGTCACCGTGCTTCTGTCTATTTCCGGTCACGCATAGTTTCCCTTCGATCCTAAAAGAACAAGTGGTACTCCGTGACTCAAGCAGACTGTTCAAATTTGCATCTTTTGCTGCCAATACCAAAAAGATATTTTTCGTTGCTTTCGGAACGTGCCTTGTCAACAAGAAAGTTCTCTTCTTCGTCTTCATCATGATAGAATCTTTTCCTAATGTTTCAATCGTCTTTCCATCTGCAGTCGTAACTGTATGCGGTGCAGTCGTAACGTTGAAAATCCTGATAGAGGTCGCTTCTCATTGTGACATGGTGTGTAGCCCAGTTATCCACATACCACTCATCTCAATCGAGACTGCAATCTGTCGCATTTACTAACACTAGCGTGATGTTAGTACTAGTCCCAGGTATCTCATCACGTTTCTTCTTAGGACAGTCCTTCTTGTAGTGTCCAACTTCTTTGCAAAATCACATTTTAAAGCGTTATTCTTCTTTTAGGGTCCTTTCTAGTTGGTTTTAATCACGAGAGCTTTGCTGACAGACTTCGAGATGCCTTCTTTGGAGTTTGTCGTCAATGCTTGTTCATGAGTACATAGCTGTCTAGTTAGGTTCTAAATAAATCTATCTGTTCTCGACATAATCATCCAACTCGACTTGAAGAATAGGTAAGAATTCATTAAAAAAAATTTTTTTATTTTTTTTATTTGAAAGTCTATTTCTGACGTTCGAAACAAACAAAAAACAAAACAAAACAAATTAAAAAGTACTCTGTTTCGGTAAATCCACATATTTTTTTTGTAGCACAGTACTTCTTAAGCCATTTATTTCTAAAATAAAAAGATAATGACCGCCTTTACAACCAAACTGATACTTATAAGAAGTTATAAGCTATGGTGGTAAGGGATATTTTTTCAAATTTAGGCAAGAGTAAAGGACACTATCTCTGTAATTATTAAATTCAGCAAGTTTTGAGCATTATAACATAAAAGTAGACTTAATTTTGAGCATTTAAGTCTTAGGTGCCCACCACTCAACTATTAAATTTAAAAAGTTATAGCGGTATAAAGATTTTTTTGTTTGTTTTTTGCTTCTCCTGAAAACCTATACTTTGTCCCTTACGCCAATTGAGTTTATGACCGTCGATGTATTTTATTGTTCTCTGGAGACATTTATACATCTATACATGTAATAAAACTGCAACAAAGCCGTGTCTGTACATGAAATATTTTTTGTAAATTTTAACGGTAGTGTAGATAGTTGTCGATGTACTATGTAGTATCAAAACATATTTTCAAAAATTTTTGTCTGTCTGTCTGATTTTGCACGCATCCGGTAAAAACTACTGGACCGATTTTAAAGAAATTTGGTGTGTCAACATCTAGAGTACTGTTTACATCGGGAAAATGTCTCATTCCCACGGGAAAATAAAAGGGTAAAAAGAGAAATATGTACCTACTACGTAACGCCGCTGGGCACCCGCTAGTAGGTATACAGGATGTCCCAGAAGTCAACGATAAGCCGAAAACCAGCGATAAGCCTAGTCATGAGGGTAATCAGAAAAATATAAAAAAAAAATCTATGTTCTTTTTTCAAAATGTTATGAAGGTTTAAAAAAAATCCTAAAAAAACGGACACCCTGTAATGAACTTTCTTTTACCGTGACTGTAAATATTAACTTTTTGAATATTTTTTTTCTGTAATGCTATAACGAATAGCCGTGCTACAATTTACAATAAAAAAAAATGACATAACTGCCTCATTTTTAAGTAAAAAGTTAAATTTGTTTCCAACATTGAATTCTAAATAATTTCATCAACCAACTTAAACCAGCTGTACTGTAAAAAAAATGTATGGCTACTATTTTGGCAAGTATACTTAAAAGTTGACGCATTTAGTCTAAATTCTAAAATGGTATAACACATGCTAGGTTTTGTTATAGTTGAGGCATGAAATTTTTTTTTCTCGATGAATCCGGATTCTATGCCAATCTAATTTAATGAGGTGAAATGTTGGTAACGCAGGGTGCGTAAGAAGATCATCACTGCTTTTAGGTACTCCAAGGCTTTCCTCAATTCCACGTACGGATATACTTGGATCTTCTTCCACAGCTTGCATGACTTCGTCCTCGTAGGGCAAGAAGGGCCTTCTTCACCAGCCATATGATCAGGGAATCGACCTTCGGATAATGATCGATGCAGATTAATAAAAACTCGGTAATCAGGATGACGCTCTAAGTTTGGGTATCTCTCGCGATACACCCTAGCTGCAGCATTGGCGTTACATAAGCATTCTCCGTAAATAAGATGCATGTTGGCGTACGCCTGTACGGTATATCTATTTGGCATGATAACTTCACGTTACGAACTCGTAATTACACGCAAATACAATCTAAGCAACAGACTCCAGAATCTTTACTTCTGGGACAGATGGATTTAAATCAAAGCCATCAAACAAATGACATAAACAAAAGATGTACGAATAAAAAATCCCTGTTAGGTTCTCTTTTCAAAATTATGAGTCCGTCTCCATTCAAAAAGATTTTAACCTGGATTTACCTAAGAAGGTTGCGTTACCAACATTTCACCTCATTAAATTAGATTGGCATAGAATCCGGATTCATCGAGAAAAAAAAAATTCATGCCTCAACTATAACAAAACCTAGCATATTGTGTTATACCATTTTAGAATTTAGACTAAATGCGTCAACTTTAAGTATACTTGCCAAAATAGTAGCCATACATTTTTTTACAGTACAGCTGGTTTAAGTTGGTTGATGAAATTATTTAGAATTCAATGTTGGAAACAAATTTAACTTTTTACTTAAAAGTGAGGCAGTTATGTAATTTTTTTTATAACACATTTGCTCGTAAAAGGTGTCTTATTTCACCAATTTTAATATCGTTACCCATCTCATTACGCCCAAGTGCGGTAAGTGTAAAGTAAAACGCACGGTTTCAAGTTATCAAGATGCTCCGTCTTAAAACGAACGGTACTTTTTAAAATCTCAGCAAAGAGTTTTTATGTCAAAAAAGTTGTCAACATTTTATGATTAAAATTAACTTTGGGAGATAAAATATATTAAAGAAATATTTATGTACATAATTATTTAATTTAATTAATTTTGACAGTAAATTACAACCAATCTCTAACAAAAACACAAAAATATTATTTTACTTTATTAGTAATAAGTACTGGCTGTTTTTTGTGCCTTTTCCTAAAAAAAAAATGATGATGCGCGCCGCGCGCTTTTTCTTAACGCTGTATTGTTTTTATTCGTTTACCATAGTCGGAGTTTTATTTTATTTCCTCGCAAATGTGTTATAAAACGTCGTATGACATACGTGCGCTTTGATAGTTACAGCCTCTGCTGACTTGTAGCCCTCGCCTACGGCTCGGGCTAGCAATATCGCCTCGGCTGTAATTTTCAACCTACCGCACTTATATCATAATGTACTATTATTGTAAATTGTAGCACGGCTATTCATTATAGCATTACAGAAAAAAAAAATTCAAAAAGTATATTTACTTTTTGAATTTTTTGAATTTTATTTACAGTCACGGTACAAGAAAGTTCATTACAGGGTGTCCGTTTTTTAGGATTTTTTTTAAACCTTCATAACATTTTGAAAAAAGAACATAGATTTTTTTTTATATTTTTCTGATTACCCTCATGACTAGGCCTATCGCTGGTTTCCGGCTTATCGTTGACTTCTGGGACATCCTGTATAATAAAACTAACAGAAGCGCGCCTGCAAACAAATAATTAAAAAAATAATGTTTTAGTGTATAAAGTTATTAGGATTTAGATATCAAAACACAAACTTTTGGAATTTTTGTTACTGCCCTATTTACTGAGATCTCGGGGCTCCAACGACCTGATTATTTTTAGCTTTATTTTAAAATCAACCCTTATAAATTACTTTTATTAAAAGATTTAATTTGTCATTATTATACAACTTTGTTTATAATACAATTTCGTCTATTTTATGCATTACAGGTGGAATTTTATCAACCTGAACTTCCTATATTAAACCGGGATAACATAGGAATAATGGTTAAATTATTGCCGCGGAATTATTCGGGCTCGCCAGTTGTGGTTGCTACAACACACCTGCTATACAATCCCAAGAGGACAGACGTCAGGCTAGCGCAAATACAAGTTTTCCTAGCGGAAATTGACAGATTTGCTTCCTACAATAATGAGCGAGAGTAAGTGGTGCTACCATTTTAAATTAGTATGTATGGATATCTACAGAGTAGGTTCTTGCAGTAGCGGGGTGGTGCGAGAGGAGTGACATGTGAAGTAACATCTGTCAATTTCAATGTGTCCTCCATCATTCATATGTCGTGCCAAATACCTACTACAAATCGCGCATTAGCAGTGCGTGTATACCGTGTCCATGTTCAGCAATCTAGAATTGTATTTTTAGTCGACTGCCAACATTTTACAACTGTAACGTGTAATACTTTAGACTTACTTGATCTTGTGCTATACATAAATATTTTACATATTTGGTCATGGTAACGTAATTAGCTAACAGGATTGTCAACCAGATTTGTAGACACTAGTAATTCACAAATAGTAATAATTTGTTTTGAAAAAACCTAGTTCAGATTTTGCTATCAAATGTTACAGGTCGGGACATGTGCCTATAATTTTGACAGGAGATTTGAATTCCAACCCTGATAGCGCAGTTATACAACTGTTAGAGCGAGGACATGTCAGGTGAGTACATTATTGCTTATAGTTCCTCATTCTTACGTTACTAAAAGACGCAATGTCTCTCAGGTATGTCCCTGAGTGTTCTTATAATTCGAGAATCCATTTATTTAGGAGTATTTTTTAGAGTTTTGTACTATAGTGGTATAACAGAAACTTTTATAGTGCCGCTTTATCGTCTGTCTGCCACAGCTTCAAATTTGGAATAGTTTTTAATAATGCTTGCCGAAAAACAACGTTATTGCAAATAAAAAATTAAAAAAATGATTATTTTTGGGTTAAAATGGGCCATAATTACTGACTACTATTGTTACCTTAGCATATGTTAATCTGAAAGTTATTGCACATTAATTTCAGTTCGGGTCCATTCCGCGATAATTCTGATTGGAAGAAAATAGGTGTAACAGACAATTGCCAACACTTATCTGTCTACCTAAATCGACAACATGGGCGGGAAACCGAATTCAGCATGACAAAGGTAGAATCTGTGCAATACCTAGTAAAGAAGCATGTTCTTTCCATTAAAAATTTTATATGGTCTTTAAACAAAATAATCCGAGACAAGATTAAATAACGATTACGATTTTGTTTCACCTAACCAAATCCGCGAATATTTATTTTAACTCGAAAAATATATAGATATATGTGTGTGTACCTTCATACATAATATGTATTACACACATCTATATATTTTTCGAGTTCCGTACCTATAATGGTAACAGTGGAATCTCTATGGTACCGCTCTATCTGTCTCAGAAATTACTATATACACTTTTGCTGGATTTGGATGTTTCAATGCTGAAATAGCAGTGCAGGCCAGTGGTTATAGAGTCCCCTTCTCATTTGTGAAGGAAAACATCGTGAAGAAGCCCGCAGGTCCCTAAATTAATTCTAAAACATATGTAACAGCGGAGAGCTGCTGCTACATACTGCTTACTCCCTCGAGGACAAAAGGCGTGAGATTACACAATACAATAACTCTTTATTTTACACCGAAAACAATATAACATGGATATAAACATTAATTAAAACAATGGGCTGTCTTATCGCTCTTAGCGATAACCTCGGGATGGATGAAACTGAGAGATTAGAACTACATACTTAACAATAGTATAGTTATTATTGAATATACTCCTACACACTATTACATACATAAAAACATACGTATATATATATATATATATATAAATTAAAGACTAATTAATTAAATTAATTAAAGAAGAACAGAAAATACTTACACACATTAAAACATACATATGAGGAGAAATATAAATAAAAATAATAATATGTAATGCATACATAATGAATAATGATACATAATTGTTTATTTATTTTATTTATAATCCTGAAAATAATGAATAATCCTTTTTCTCCATTGTTTTTACGCACCATGGAAGTCGTTATGCCATGTCGTTGAAAAATTCTGACAGGTGACCACTAGCCTAACACCATCTCCCAATCCGCGGTGGGCTCGCGTGTGAGATTATGGCCCATACTTCCTTATGTATGATTAAAGACACTTAGCTCAGCAGTGGGTTGTTACGGGTTGTAAATGATGAATCCTGAAAAAAGATTATACGGTGAACTGTTTTTTTTATAAATTCTCATTACAAAACGGCAATGGTAAAGTCGGCAAATTGGTCCGTACTCTTCTTAACCCACAAGTAAAATTTAGGTGAGGTAGAGATAGAATTTAACCAATATCTGTCTGCTACTAAAAATACATACTACAGAGACACATACCTATTGAAACGAAATGTTACTTTTTCGAGTTCGATGTAAACGACTTACTCTACCCACTCATGAAATACTTTGTTGCTAAACAGATAAACAATACCGATTACTGCCAAAAACCTGAAACGGAAAGTAATTCAGTAACTTGGGAATCCAACTATTACGAACTATTCAACAGTGATGTCATAAGTCATTCCCTTAATCTGATCTCCACATATGACCATCAAAAGCGGGATGGAAATTACGAAGCTACTACTTTCCAGGACTACTGGGTGACAGTAGATTATATATATTTTAGGTATGTATTCTCCAAATTAATTATTTTTTTGTTTAAAGGAAATGATTTATAATTTTTTCTTCGTTATTATCGCTAATTCGAATTCATTTAAATGATGAAAATCGGTTTCTATGTGTATAGAAAGTGTTATTTATCTCTATATATGTTATGAACTGTATTAAAATCGGCAAAAGAAAACTCTTAATTTCCAAATTTTATAAAGTTGGCAAGATATAAATTGCAATTAAATATTTAAAAGTCGGCATATCGGTAAAAGATGTATGACTTTTCTAAAAAACCGGCAAAACGAGAAAGTCTGAAAAAATGTCCGTACTTACCATATCCATTACTTTCTTAGCAAAGTCTGATTTCTTGTTAATAAATGATGTACATAATTATGAATTGGGTGTTTAAGAAAATATTTCGTATGTACTTAAACTTACTCATTAGCATGGATTTTTATTAATAAAAGTAATTCATAATAAATACGAATTTATGAAAGCCATGAATATTTGTCACCAGCTACTGCAGCACGCTGAGGTTATTGGAGCGACTTCGGTTGCCGACAATGTCTGAATGCAATGTTTTGGGCCAACTGCCAAACGACACATATGGATCCGACCACCTTGCCCTGGCAGCAGTTTTTGAACTTAATCCCTGTAGGTCTTCTTTATAATAATTTCAATTTAAAATTATTTTCAAAGTGCATTGTGGATAATATTTTAATCTTGGACTGGTCGCTCGTTAAGAGCATTCTTAGTATATTCATTCATGCTTCCTGAATGGTGAAAGGTAGGATGTTAAGGTGCAAACTCATCAAGGCTATATCTCGATTTAAAGTTTGGTTTTTGAAGTGATTAACTGAAAATAAGACTATAATTTCTGTTGACTATTTTTAATATAAATAAATTGAAAATAACTCATAAGCATTTTTTTTGTCAATTTCTTAAAAGCTTTAAGGTTTAAGTTAAATAGAGTATTTATGAAAATAATATAAATACGAACTCGCCTTATAGAGATATTAAATTCCTGGAGACTGGGTCTTGTTAGTGATTTTTATACTTCTGAATATTGTAATGCCCTATCCTCGCGCCACCATAAGAAAATTGCACGTGGGCGTGTATTAGAGGTGAACCAAATCCTTTGTAGAAAGATATGCGTATCAACTTCAAGCAAGCCCGTCGGTAGAAGACCAGAAAATAAAACATCAATACCACTTTATTGAATCATTTATACATTTTCCGATTTACAACTTAGGTGAAAAATAAAAAAATAATCGTACAGCTTAGCATTTTTACAACTTAGTATAAGAATTGGAAAGCTCCGTAGGTACTATTTTGGGAATACTGCAAGCAAAGGGAGCAGTATTTTGGACGAGTGGGTATAAACTGAAGTTAAATGCATATTGATAAATAAAACTTAAATAAACGTGCTCATTTTAACTTTGATTGTCTCTGTTAATCAATCAATTTGCTTAGGTAATTAAATTGTATTGACTATTATACTATTATTAAAAGTAATTTTATAACAAAATCCTTTCCATATTAACAACAGTCTTAGGTCTTAATTAACTAGAGATAAGTTTAATGACGTTAAATTAAAAATATAGTAATTACTATGAGGGGTGTTTTTGATGAAATAAACTTGTATTTCCTGTTAGGATAACAATCAATACCTATCTCATGTAGGCTAGTAGTCCAACGTTTTTTTAACGCCCTCTAAAAATAAATTTAAATATGATCTCGCATTATGTTGTTTAACATATTTTGCAGTAACAGACAGAACATGCTACGAGAATCACAAACATTAAATATATTATTATTTATCTCATGTAATTATACTCTCCAGTATAACTTACATACCCTATCTCTGAAAATGTCTTAGTTTACGAAATAGTCCCGACTCGCAATCAATTGGTTATTCTTTTAACTCTTGGTTCTACAACTGCATTATCAAACATTTTTGAATAAATAATCCTTTATTGTGTGGGACGCAGTTGAACAAATAATTATAATCTTTATAATATAGAAAATGTTTCAAGATTACTTAAAAAAATACGTAGGTAGATTTCTAAAACCTTAACATCTGTCCCTTTGTGTTAATTTTATTATATAATTGGGCTTGTTAAGGACCAAGGCGAGAAATTACGGTTAATGGTAATAACTGAGCGTTTTTGTTAAAATACTTCCCTACCCACGCTTAGATTATAAATATAAAAATAAATGTGTTTTACGTTCTTATTTAAAGAAAATTAAATTATTATATTTTTATTTTGATAGATATTTACTGGTAAACATTGCTGCTATTGAATGGGCTTTTCTACAAACACATATTATAACTATTATTTCGTCCAAACTATCTGATCCCTATGTTCAGAATACTGACAATGTCATAAAAAAACTCTTATTGACTAGAAAGTATTTTCTATCTCATATTTAAATAGGGCATACGCTATTTCTGCCCGAAATAAGTTTGCGTTTCAATATTTTTGCTTTTCATCAAAAGCACGATTTTGTCATTTATTTATCTAAATTTAAAATGATCATTTAAGACCATCTTGTCATATACTTGACGCGTTTATATTTTGCAATAGTCACACATTAATATTAAAAAAGTTGATGGCCGACTGTAGTGTTTTCAATATTATATACACTATGTGACAATTGTGTTCAAACATTTACAGTGTAGACAATCAGCGGGATCGCTTTCAGATTACGCATCTCAGAATCGCTCCTATATTTAATCTTGTATCACGGATCCTGCATATTAAAACCTAATACCTAATAGGTAATGTTATCGCAAAGTAATTAGATTACAAGTTTCCTGGATTCGCGGCTAAGTCTGGAATCAACATTTCAATCTTTTTTAAGTTTTCGGGTTCCTGTTTACAATACTTCAACGATAACACACATCAATTCTTTCTACCTCTATTAGTAAAAATAAACTTATTCGTGTTTTAATAAAACTATTTCATGCGTAGGTATATGAATGAAATTTCTAAATGTACACAAGGTATACACATAATAAACACGACGTTCGATATTATGAATTCCGAAAACTTGGCATTATGTGAAATAGACTATAGTTGCTCCTTTGTTAAATATGCATTTCCATTAGATTTCTACATAAGTATTTATTAGATTAAACTTGTCCCAAAAGTATAAGCTGCGCATATATTCTAAAACCTCTATCTTTTCAAAAGTAAACTAGTAAGGGGCTGGTCAAAGAAATAGGAGCAACTCCTCAAAATTTACCATATCACTTTGCTTGAGACCAAAAATTAAACAATTGAACAATTTGTACTTAATAATTACTATACTCTTCTCAGATCATTAATTTGAACAGTATAATTAATCTCTGTAATACTTAGATGTTTACTTGCTTAGGTACACTTTGCAAAAATATCTATAATCATTTTCGTAAATATGACTGCAGTGTTCGATTTATGATTAGGTCAATCTACTAGTCAAATTAATATTCTGTATACAGGCGATTATGTTACAATAACGTACTATAGGAGCTAGAAATGGCTTTCGACCATTATACTTATTTATCTAATAATACTGGATGGATATTAAATGTAATAAATTATCGCGAAAATTCAGATTATTTCATAAGATCTCTTCTTTTTTGTAAGTATACTATTCGAAAAGCTCTTAATATTATAAATCCTTATTTAAATGTAATTGTAAGAGGATAATAAGTAATTATGTACCTAAAATTTCGCCTCTTTTTTATCCTTATAATATCTTAGGTGAACAAATAAATTAGTGTTAATTTAATTGGAAATAATTTTAAGCTCGTAGCAAATGTTTAGCGTAACCCGAATTATTGTATAAGATTTTTGTAAAAAATTATATTCCTAAATTTAAAAAAAAAGACCTCTGGTAGTCTATCTTACCTATTATTTCCGAGTCAATGATGAACGGCTGTTCGCTATTGAACATTTTAATTTTATCTGAAATACATAAGTAGGTACTTATATCTGTTAAGTTCAAAGACCAATACGTGCATTGAGCGAAATATTCGACTATAAAGCCTTGTGGCATTCTTGATTCGGTCGCATTGCGAATTCCTTGTTATGGTAGTAAAAATTATGTCGTTCTTCTTTTTAATCAAGCACAAAAGTTGAGAACGCACTCTGCTCGATTGTTTGCAACACTTGCTACTTGCCAGTGGGATATAGTAATTACCTATTCCCTTTTTTCGCTTTTTGTAAACAAAATTGATCTTTACTACCATTTGAAAATTCTGATCAGCTTTCAAAGATATGTACTTTACTAATTATAATTTTCTTTATTGTTCTACTTATGAAAATGAAAAATGATTATTATTCCTGAACTTAATGAAGAATCAATGAAGTTTATTATGTACCTACCTATTATAAAAGTGGTGATTATCGTTATATTAAAGAAATACAAGTGAAATAAACTTATTTTACACTAGGTTACGATTATGGGGTTTAAAAAAATTGCACATAATATTTAATGACAGTGATTTACGTTTCACAATTATTTTAAAATAGCGAACCCATTCACGCTTCGATTTATCGAAAAAAAATCCATTCTGATAATAATAATATATATAAATAAATAAAAATGAAATAAAAAAATGTATATTTTCTTAAACAAGAATGTGCTTAAAAACTAGGGGCAGGAGACTCCCATTAAGCTGATCGCCTGCGTTGAGAGGCACCGCTCTTCAAATTAAGTTTACGTATACAGTAATAAGAAAAAAATATATATGTACCTACTATATCATTATAAACAAAAGAAGGGACCTGCAAATATGGTTGAGGGGAGTGGATTGTACATGATGGATATGCAAAATATCGGATATCGAAATAGAATATAGGTACATTTATGATTAGACAAGTATCAGTATTTTGAAAGCACAGACATTTCTATTTTATTATATTGGTACCTAGATAATGAAATAAGTGACATATCTATCCATTTGAAAAGATAACCATACCACAATGTGTTCAGGTTAAAAGAGACAAGCTTTGAATTTTGGTTCCTTGCTGTTTTTAGGATATCGAAATTAGCTATAGAATTTTTTTCATGTAGGCATCCCAAAACGAAATTAGCTTTGAGCCATAATGCTTTGTGGTCGATGATTCGCACAATGAAAGTTTTCGGTCTTTAACAAACAATACAAAAATAAGCAAATAAGCCAATGGATCTCACTTTGATCGTGTTTAAATAAAACTAACATACATAACAAGAAAACAACTTGTTTCTTATCATTTAAATGAAAAGTAGGGGTAAAATAAATATTACATACTGTTTAGTTATTAGTAAAATTACAAATTTAAACTCGATATAATTAGATTGCTGTAACATTCAATATTTATGAACACGCTTAAATCTGGACGGACAGGGGATGAGTGAAAACAGAATTTTTTAAACTATTAGGACATAGTTTTATTCGTAAAAGCTAAAAAAGCCTACGTAATAATTACGATTTTAAAATATAACCTTATTTATTAAAATTGTAAATAGGTACATAATAATATGCGTTTTTACTTGTCTAAATAAAAAGTTGGTATTTTTAATTGCAGTTCCACACTAAGTACTTAATATTGGAATTAAGCGCAAAAATACGCCTTGAAGCAGCTAAAGACTAAGAAATGGCACAATGTCATTCTAATTGGCGAAAAGTAATAACACGGGTCCCATTAAAAGGTTTCGGAATTCACGCAATCATAACATCACAATCGTATCGTATGAGATAAACTCGAAGCAAAACGTATCTAAACAAATTTAGATATACCACACCACTATATTTGCAGATATCACCTAACTACATATAACTCTTAAAACAAATTTAATTTACAGATAAAATTACTGATTACAGTTGTCTCATAAAGACCATATTAAATATAGTCTGTTATATATAACGGACACTTTCAGACTTCTTAATAAATTTAAAATTTGCCAACTCCATCCTAACTACAAGATTGATATTACTGCAGTAAATAGAAAAACGTGATTTCTTTAGCGAAATCTTTGTGGGTTTATCTATCTAGTGTAATTTGATCGTTTACATTATTAATAATGAATCAAAATAAATATTGCAGTCATTTAGACAGACTTAATTGAATTCAGTAGGTAGTCCAAAATAAAAAATTGGTAATCACAATGAGTAAGATGCTGTGCAAAAATTTAACAGGCAAATAATATAAGAAGCATAACTTAAATTTTGCCCGAGAGTAGGTAATTGACTATTCGTACAAGACTATAGTCCGAATACTAGGTTTATTATTTAAGTTTGATGGTTGTAATTACTGTTACCTACGTATTCGAATTCTGTATTATATATTCTGTAAAATAAAATTGAAGTTAATCTTGGTAATTGTAGCAGCAAAGACGCTAGAAAATATATCCTCGCCTATAGATACAACTAATGTAAGGAAGTAAATCCTCATCCACAACCATTGAAATGACTGGCCCAAATGTTAACCGTTGTTTTTATGGCACCCAAATATACTAGACCCTCTATCCTAGATTTAATATTCAAGTACTAACTGGTAAAAACATTTAGTATTTTCGTATTACTAACTACAACGTAAATATTATTTATTTGAATCGATATTTACGGAATCCAGATAAATTTTTATTCATTAGTATTACCACAATACGAATATCGATTTATCTAAATAAATGTCCATAAAATTATAATATTAGTTCTTCTGAAAATTACAGAAATAAAACTTGAGGTAATTTTGAGATTCCGAAGAAGCCCCACATAAAATTGATTGAATCGAATCCATAGGCATGTCTAAAAATTTAAATTAGTCAACCTATTCCACCTATTCCATTTTGTTATAATCTTCCACCTATTCTTTTTGAACCAGATTTCATATTTATGTCGTCGGAACACAACACTAGCCAACACTGTAGCGATAATGTAGAGTTTGAAACCTCAATAATAAAAAAAATGGCCGTCCGCAATAATTTGTATATTTACAATTTATTTCAACCAAACCACGAAGCAGTGAATGATGGATGAGTGACGACTTTAGTCAAGCAGTTTGGATGTAGGTAGACATTAGAACATTAGTGGTCTATGTAAAAGAAAAGTCTTCTAATGTCTTTGCGTTACAGTTTTCAAAATACATACGTGTATATGCAAGTATATAAAGAGTACACTACCAGATTTTGTCTACATAAACTTGATTACCTGTAAACCGTGGTTAAAACGATGTGAATTACCTACGCAGTTAGACTATATCAAGTAGAAAACTGCACACAAATCCACTCTGCTCCCTCCGAGCGCAAGCAAGTTACGTAATTTTGATTTTGAGAAATTATTTTATTATTTTCTTCATTATATTTCACACAATTTTCGCCGATGGTACAAATTGTCTATTAAAATTGTTCAAAAACAATTTTCATTATAATATTCAGAATTCTGTAGAAAACTATTTAAAATAATAGGTAGAATAAGATTTGGTTTGCATTTGTTCTTCTTCAACACTTTACCTACCTACTTATTTTGTAAAACAGAATAAAATATTAATAGAATGTAGGTCATTCTTACAAATTTCTTGATGTTTGGGGTAATAAAATTTGGCTAGACGAAAGAAGTTCTAATTTAGGGATGGCTCTGAACATTATCAAAAAGTGGTAGTATTACTCGTACACTTGCCTAAAATGAAAAAATTATCAGTGTCGTACACAAAGAAGGTCGGTAAGTACGTGTTGCAATGAATTGTAATTAGGTAATGGCTCGTTTACACCAACGAAACATGGCGCAAAAAATGTTTCGACACCTATAGACCTACATGTACCTACCTTTTATTTAGACGGGAGACTTGTTCCTTAACTATTGCTACAACATGGTTCTAAATTGTAAGCATCTAGCCGAGCCGTATATGTGGGAAGTGTGCGCGCACACAGGCGCTAGGTTAATAGGGGCGGGCGCGCCGGATGAAAATGCCAGCTCCAATTTATTTAAATTTTATCTTTGTCACATAACAACATTTGCTTTATAGTTGAGTATCGATAAGTCAGTAGATATATCAAAAATCACAAACGTGAATATTGTCTTGGGATATTTTCACGTTTGTAGTTTTATTTTTCGCAGTAACTGCAAAGCGGAAGCGAACATTAATATTTTTTATAATTTTCAAAGTTGTGACTGAAATATGTTCTCCATTTTTGTTAACAGTTTTATATAAAACTGGAGAACGTAATTCAGTCAAAACTTAAAAAAAATATATAATTAAAAGACAAAAAAAGAGGTGCTTCTTAAGTTTCGCACACAGGCGCTGCCAGGAGTCGGCTCGGCCCTGGTTCTCAGAGGCCCGCGAAAAGGATCACAGTCATGTAGGCACTGGTTCTCGCAACATGTATCGTCATACAACAAAAAAATAAAGTTTTGTATGGATATTTCTATCGGAACGTGAATAAACGTTGTTGTATGGACGAGCCATTACTAAAGCGAAATTGTAAGTGGATCGGAGTTATCGACAAAAATTAAGGTATTCTTTTTACATTACAGTATAAAATGTAACGATTTTTTTAACAGTTCGTTGCAACAGCCTCGTTTTCCAAATTGTTTACATATTTAATTAGCAGCTTCGAAAGTACTACTTATTTGATTATTAGGCCTGTCAGTAAAATGGAGCGGTAGCCAAATTTTAAGTATTTGTAATTAGTAGGTATTTATTTTAATAATATGTTAAGCGCGGATCCAGATCCTCATAGCTATAACTGCTGATGGTAAAACAGAAACTTTCAGTGAAACCTAAAAAATTAAATAGATGTAAATATGATAGACTTGAATAGCCGCGATTTTACAGGCTGACTTATTGAATGTAATAGGATAACATGTTTTTTTGGTACAAAAATTGTGTTATCCCCAAAAAACATATTTTCCTGTTTCCCCAAGCGTTGGCGTGACCCAGAACGTAGGTAACATATTTTTATCTGTATTTCCGTTTTTTGTCGCATTCAGAGACTACTAAACAGATTTTGACGTGCAAATTAAATTCATATCTATTATCTCAGAAAAACGGCTTCATATAACATATTGCATATTTGACAATGCATATATTTTTTTAAGTACTTATCTTGGTGGAATTTATATATTAACAAACTTTAGTCGGTAATTTATGTTAGATTAGCTGTGTAAGATTATCTTTATAAATGTTTAGTTAAGTGTACAAAAAATAACTAATGGAATAACCTTTGAATTTTCGCGATATTTTTTATTAACGATGGATCAACCAGCTTAGCTCAGTGAACTAGTGATATTATGCCAAGTTTCACATCGATATTATTAGGGCATCCAGCGCGTGTAAAAACGTTAGGCACCAAGTTGTATTTACGCCGAAATTCAAATATTGGCATCGATATGTTCATTATCCAACCAGTCTACATATATGATTCCAAGTGAGTGGATCCGCGCGGAGAGATCTTATTTAACAATTTAGAGTAGATGTTGTGAGGTACCTAAAAAAGCTTGTACTATAGTAAATATTAGTATCAGTAAACTATTTGTTAAATTAGGAGATGTACGGTACGTTCCAATATGTATGGACGTGATATTTAAGGTTTTTCGTATTTATAATTGACAAATTCAATTTGGGTAGGACAACGGATATTTATTTGCATTAATGATTTTTTAATGACCTCAGACCTCTACATATTTAAAAAAAATACTATTTGCATAAATAAAAGTGTCTTCACCTTATGATTACAAAACATACTCGTATATAACATCGACTAAGTGAGTACATTAGTGATACGCTGATACGACACACATTTTGCTTTAATGTACAAATATTTATAACATCTATTGTTGCAGATTTTATTTGCAAAACCAAATATACATACACTAATGTCATTTCCCGAGACTTCGTCCATGTTTACACAATAAACAGACCACCGATTTAGCACAAAAAAATTTATGCCCAGTAAAAGGGCAGCACTTAACACTATAATTAGTATTCCTATTCTACACTATTCTAAATATAGAGCGTAAATATCATGTCATTTCACCTAGATGTTTAAACGCTATGAAATGTGTTACAATGATATGATGAAAATTATTTCGGATGTATTCTATTTATACCTACCAATAATATATTTATTTATAACTCAAGTCTATGCAACGATTTTCCAAAGACAGACAGTAGCTGAACAGTTATTTAAATTCAATGAAGTGGAAAACGTTTTCACTAAGCTTTTAATTTTAGTACGTAATTTTTTTGACTTTAATACGTAAATGACTGTAAACTTGAGTATTTTTACGGTTAGTAATTTCCTAGATAATACTTTTTGCGAAAACTGACAGCTAGTCAGTCCGACCTATAACAAACATACACCTGATAAATTCACGTCTTACTGGATATGTTTACAATGTAATAATGATAAGCTTATAAGTAAAGCAACATCTGTACTTTCTTTCTTTCTTGAAAATATAACTCTCCATTGTAGTGTCCTTAGTAAATATCAGTACTGCCGTCTAGCGGTCGTCGCCTCACAACCTTCCTATCATAATATAATGATTGTAACATCAATAAATTTACAATTAAAATAACAATCAAATGACCATAAACAACACTGGTTCGTTAAATGTATTAAATACTATGTAAACTACGACAAGTTAGCGTAAGTAGATGCCGGAGTCCGAGGCTGTTGCACGACACACAGGTTAGGGTTTGACGTGGTGATAAACATTCATTGGTTACGCACGACATTAAAACTTAAATAACGCTATATCGGTAATATTACACGAGGTCGTCATAATTTTATTTTAGTCACAGCCTCGTAAATGCTTCATTTTACCAAACCTGTCTGTTACGAAAAAATTCTAAACATATAGATATATTAGAACTATTCTGTTGATTTAATATGAAATCTAATCTAATGTAGTCACGCGAGTGGATAATCGATTTATTTTACGGCACAGATTTAATTAAGCAAGTATATGATTGGTTCAATGGTTTCACAAAGTATTAAAAGTCACAACGGCTTTTATTTCAATTTAGACCTGTAACGAGTTCCAGCGTCACGCTGTGATTGAAGTTGACTATTTCAATCCAATTAGGTACATTTAGGGTGTCATTCCTGCATTTGTTCTAGTAGATATGCAAGTTACTGCGAGCGTTCGAAATACTATGAATATCACCGTTCACCAATATTGGCAATCACTAGGTACTATCGTTGGGCGAGAGACCAGAGTATTTTTATATTAGGTATAAATCTGTTTTAATGATATCTCGGTACTTAGGCACTTTTTTGAATTGGGTTCTCTGTGCTATTTCCATGTCTCTTCCTTACGGTCAACTATAGCATCGCCATATGCCTACTTACTTCTAGCAATCACTGATCACACATTTAATTATACCCTAATAAAGTTATCGTTAACTAGGTACCTACATAAATAAAAATTTCGGACATAGGTATACATATATTGGCGAATTACGATACTCTGTTTTTGTTGATATTCACAGGATTCCGGACTCATACTTTACAGTAACACGTGTAGGTATATTGTCCGTGTAGGCGCAGTTGCCTCCCGCCCATCTATTTAAATTATAACTATTTTGTTTAAGCAATTAAGCGACTCGAGAAAGTCCACAACTATTTCAGCGGAACGAGCATTTCTATAGGCCTATTTTTATTATTATTTATTTGTCATGACATGAAGAACCATTTTCTAAATACACGTGTTTCAAAATGTAGAAAGTGTACGAAGCAGTGGGTAAGCTTTTTGATTTATTTACAAGAGGAGGGGAGCACATAATGCGTCCAATTCAAGCGTATTAGAAGATTTTTATAGTTCCCGAAAACACTTTCCACGTAGTTTTAGAAATTGAAAGGTTGCTGACGAAATAGATTTCACGTGGAGCACCTAGTTCATAAGTTTGACACTCAGATTGTGAGTGAGGGTGGAGGGTAGGGCGGGGTCGGCGACGAAGGGCAGCTTCAGACGTGGCAGGGAGGCGGCGAGCGCGCGGGCAGCCGACCGCGCCATACTGCGTGCGCGCCCTCGTGCCGGCTCGCCTTGCCTGAAACAATACCATCCTCGATCTTATCAAAGTAAAACAAACGAGAAAAGGATGGTACGGCCGCCGCTTTTTTGCTCGACTTGGCGGGGGCACGGTTATAAAACTATGTAAGGCATGGGATGGCGCTATTTAGGCGTTAGCGCTGGCGACAGACAAAATGGCGTGATTTGTCTTCCTCTTTACGCAAACATTAAGTTTGAAGGAGGCCTTTGGCGACTGCCAAACAGATCACGCAACCCAATCCCGGTAAAATAACTGTTAGGCGTATAAGAGCCTGTATCCTTAGATATAAAATGTTTTTGGTGGGATTTCACTTCTTATAAGCTCCTTATGAAATTATTTTTTTATTTTCTTCAATTTAACTTCCTTTTTTTGGGGTGTATTTCTTGCACATAAGTGGAGCATTTTTTCATAGCCCACACTCTATCTTTGCCTTTTTTTTTATTGGTTTACTGTTTATAATCACAGTGGGTATCTACACAGGGTAGCGTGGGTATCTAAGAGGCGTTTTGCTCGCGCTTAATTCCATCCCCTAACTGAAAGGGTAGAGCGACGATTTACCTACTAAAAATCTTAAAATATGTATTTTTATTAGGTATTTTTAACAAGGATCTCTATATCAATTTTCAGACCTCTAGCATCAAAATTTGCGGAAGTCTCATACAAATTTACTTCCCCTATTTTAAGGGGTATATGGGTAAAAGTTCCAAGTTTTACAATTTTGTTGTTTTTGTACTAATGCTAGCTTACATACCAATAACTTCAGGAAGTAGGTACCCTATGAATTTTGATGATCATCAGTGAGTGAGTGAATGACGAAATCGGAGCTTTATATTTTTAACTGTCGGGTGCCCAACGGAGTTGCCCGCGCGGATCCCATTCCCGTGGGAATTTCTGAAAACCCCTTTTATACCGGTTGCCTACGACATGACGTCACGAGAAACTTCACTAAAGGGCGCTCCACCACTGACGCTAGAATTGCGCTTCTCAAACATACATTAAATGCTTGGGAAGACTCAAACAACGTAATCGGAGTCTTTTGCTATTTATCGAAGACATTTTACTGTGTTGATCATCAAAATTAGCTGCGTAAATTAAAACATTACGGCATAAATGATACATCTTTAAGCCTTTTAGAATCATACCTAGAAAATTGAATACAAAAAGTTCAAATCAATGCTAATAAATCAAAGGGATCACTTGTTATGGGACCCCTATAACAAGTGATCCCTTTGATTAAAGTTAAAGTTTTTATTTTCAATTTTTTTGTGATACACTAGGTACTCTGCATTAAAATCTGTAAGTGAACAATAAATCACCCTACAAATCACCCCTATTTTCCCACCTTTGGGGTAGTAATTTTGTTTATCAAAATATGGGACCTGTTTGGCGGTTTGGTTATCAAATAAAAAAATAATTATCAAAATACTGCTCTGTAAAAAGTTATGCGTGGTAATACATCACAATCAGTGAGTGAACAATCAATCGACGCTTGTTTACCTACCCTTTTTTCCAAATTTATATAGAACTAACTTCGGGGTAGAACCTTTTGAATAAAAAAAGAATGATCAAAATCGGACTGCACTGTAGGTAAAAATTTATGCGTGATCAGATCATACATAAAAAAAAATACGCGTCGACTTGGGACCTCCTCCGTTTTTTTCGTCGGTTAAAAATAAAATACTTGCCTTTGCTCAATATATCAATATATTATAATATACATACATACTTATGTATAGGTATATATAAAACAAGTATATATATAATATAAATTTAATACGATATACCTACATCTATCTATAATATTTTGGATATGTGTATGTAGGTATATAAGGGTAATACACATTAATTTAATTAGTGTAAAATATGGACCCAGAGGATATCATTAGACATATAGTGGCCAAAAAGTGTTTTATAATTTTATGTTTAAATATCTAGTTCCGTAAGGAATTCAATATTGATAAATGTCTCGTTGTACGCATCAGCTATTCTAGTAAACACTGCACCATAGTTAGTTCTATTAAACGAAACGCGGAATAAGGGAGTAAGTACTCCTATACCACATGAGTAAAGAAACGGAACAGAGACAAAGCATCATACAACCGCGCTGTCGTAGGTACACTACTACAAGCAAGCTGTGCATGTGTGCGTTTCTACTGCCGCTGCGTCACGTACGGGCCGCAACTGGATAAAACCGGCTCGGTCAGTTGGAAAGCCGAGGGCTGCGCAAGGGTTGCTTACCTATTTGTTTACGTTCCTGCTTAATAAGATATAGCTTATATAATAATATTATGATCTCGACATAAACATTGGAAATATTGGAAATGACATTCTAAAACGAGTGCAAGACTGTACATTTAATATGCCTTGTGAATGTTTCCCAATTGATTACTTGAAAAAACTTTATATCCGATTTAGAAATTTTAGAATTTATCATTCAATCAAAAGATTTAATAAATTTTTAAAAATCAAGTCATAAAAAAAAATTTGGAGTACTTAAGTCATTTGTAAATAGTCGTATGTACATCGTTTGTAAATAATCTCAAGATAATAAAAAAGTAAGTCATTTGTAAATAGTCTCAAATACATCATTTTTAAATAATCTCAAGATAATAAAAAATTATTTTATTTTATTTTATTCTCCTTTGCCAACCCTACCAAAATAGGTAAGAATTTCGCTCGCTCCTTAGAAGCTTTGTCTCTGTTCCGTTTCTTTACTCATGTGCCTATACGGCGGGTCGGGACACAGAGCGACAAGTGCTCAAGCCCGCGCCCGCGGATCTCATCAAAAATTAGACACATACTTATCTGACACCTGACGACGTTTCCATAGGGTTAGGAGATTATAGGATCTACAACGCCGCTCTTTGTAGCTTGAATTTATTGTGAAGATGTTTTAAGATTTTTTTTATTAATATTTTTTATTCTGTCCAGGTATATAAATTTTGTATTGAGGAGACCACACAGAGAATGCGTATTCCAGAATAGTTCAAACGTATGCGTTGTAAAGTACCATGTAGCTAATAGGGCATTAAAACGGTTGACACGTTCGCAAAATAAATCCAATGTTTCTGTAAGCTTTATTGACGATTTTTTCTATGTATCTATGTGATAAGAAAATAGAATTTTGGAATCTCAGAAAATCCCAAGGTCTCTCACAACCTTGACCCTCTCAATTACAACGTCATTAAAATTATACGAATATACAATAGACATAATCTCTCCGACTTGAATGAATGCGGAGACTTGTGCTAGGATCGATATATCCGCTGCGGCAACGCGCGGGCCTCCCAGTCCCAGCCTGTGACGTCACAAGTGCGCCTCTTTCCCCACGCCACGTGCTCGGGTGCACTGGGTCGCTCGGTCACCTAATCGCGGGTCGTAATCGATTTCTGGGTAGACTTACCTACGTCCTTACAATACTGGCTAATATACCTATGTCCTCGAAATACCAACATATACATACATAATTGCACGCCAAGTTCCCATTGGGGTAGGCGGAGACAAGAAACTGCCACTTGCTACGATCCTGGCAGATCTCTCGTGCTTCGACCACAAACGTCTCATACATGCGCGTCGGTTTTGGGGTACCTACTCTTTATCTGGCTTATCTGTCGAAAGGTTTCGAGATGGGCTATACACAGATGTCATATTTGACATAAGGATTCGACAGATTTTCCGATATCGAGTATCGAATCTCCGTGAATACGCCCGCTGGTCGATGTAGGTACGCATAAGTCGTCCTCTACCGACTCGCCCATTCCCCACACCCTTGTATATAAAGTAATTTTAAATCAAATGCAAATACTTTAAGGCTAGGTACAAATATGTTGTATAGGTACCTATTCATGTTTTAGTTTCGTATTTAAGTCTACTTCCTGTAAATGAAAATAAACTTTTTGCAACGCCTACTACACATACCGCCATTCTATTGTTACTTACTGTGTTCGGGCAGAAGGATCAACGACTTAACATTGCTGTCGATAGACTCACAGCACTTAATTTACAGAAAACACAGATTCTATTACTTTGTGGAAAATGTTTGGATCAAAAACCGACGGTGTTGACCAAAGACAGTCGAGAAAATAATAATAAATTGTAGGACACAATTCACACACGGCTCTTGGTATTAGTCTCTAACTAGGAGACGGCCCTAACACAAAAATAAAAACCTGTTTATTGGGTTAAGAGCGTACAACTCAAGATCTAACTGCTAAGAGTAGACATTTATTTCTCAACTAGCAGCGCCCCACGGTTTCACGGTTTTACTCCCGGAAAAGTAAGCTTTCCATTGGCTAAAGAATTTTTTAATTCAGTCCGGTAGTATAATACAAAGAAATCAAGTTTATTCCCGTTCCCGTGGGAATTTCCAAAAATCCCTTCATAGCGGCACACCTACATACCATAGGTACTTCAAGTTTCTAGGCGTTATCGTTTCGAAATAGTACGTATTTCTCTCTTTTACCAATTGTTTCATTTTCCCGTGGGAATGAGACATTTTCCTGCGGTAAAAAGTACCCTAGATGTTGACCCGGCTACTCAGTTGTCTCCACACAAAATTTCATCAAAATTCGTCCAGTCGTTTTTGTGTGATTCGTGCACAACCAGACAGACAGTCAAGAACTTTAAAAAAAATTATTTTGATACTCGTATCTGCATCGATAACTATCTACACTACCGGAAAAAAAATATTTCATGTACAGACACGGCTTCGTTAGAGTCTTATTATATGTATAGTATAGATATTAGGTATAGTAGCTTCTCCAGCTATTTTTTTGCGGGATGGGTTAAATTATTAATGTCTGTAGTCGGCATAACAGTAGCTTCTCCAGGTAGCGTTCTGCTGTCGCATAAAAAATCTTTTGGATTTCCCGATGGGAGAAATCTTATCTAGGGGAAACTGGAAATCTGGTAATACCTTAAGAAGTTTATATCGACGAGTTTTTTTATAATTGTGTTTCTTATTGAATATTTTTATTGGTATACAATAAAGTCTTGTTACTTACAAGTTATGCCGGCTCCAGACAACATTCCTAATAATACCTAGCATGACATTTTATAATCCAGTTATTTGGTGTTCATTCTAAAGTTCATAATCAAGTAACTCAACACAACATTTGTTAATTAAATATTTGTTTGATAAAGTCTGGTATTTTGTGACTCAATGATCATAGCCGTTCTCGACATCTTAGTGTTAGGAAAAAGAGGGGATGTGTGTAAAAGAGACACACATATTCGGGTAGTAAAGGAGGGCAAGTAAGCGGGAAAACAGAGAGGGCCTATCTCAAACTAGTAAGCTTTAAATAAGGTAAGTATACGTTTTTTTGTAAGGTAAAACGGAGGCTCGGGTTCGAATCCTGGTATGTTTATGTACTTACATATTTATTACTAGCTCGACGGTGAAGGAAACAATCGTGAGTAAACCCGCAGATCCCAGAATTAATTCTGAGATATGTGTAAAAGACCCGGTCCGGCGATGGGCTCACACCTATCACGTTTAGGGGTCTAATGAATATCTCGAGAAAAGTGGGTATATCCAGAAATGGAATACTTCTGCCTACCTAAAGGCGTGAGATTAATATTTATTAAAACGCTTTTAATAATAGTTTAGCATGGTGCACAAATAACTGCCTTCCTACTTACTCTATTAACTAGGAATAAATTCATTTTTATTTACAAAATCACACTGTTAACGGGTGTATAATTTAAATGATAAGTGTTGGAAAATGTGCCAGGCAGTTTTTTTTAACTAAACCCTTTCTCGTTAAACTGCTTAGACTGTAAGCGTACCTAAGTACATACCTACCTAAGAAATACGATAAAGCTATCAATGTGAAGCAACTTACCCGATGGTCAGACGTCAGTCTCTATAGCTTCGGCGGCGTGCAAGTTGTTAACACGCACGGTGCAGGCGGTGCGCCGGCGCGGCTCGCGGCGTGCGCCTACGCCGTCGTGCACGTGCCCATGTGCATGCGCGTGCCGCATAGCCACGCGCTGTACCGCCAGCTGCTGTTTTTGCAGTTCTTGTTGCTGCAACTGTGAAAAACGTTATTTATAAATTGATTCAGACTGCTAATAACAAGAGTTTGGATTTGGATTCATGGAACAGGGTACCTACCTATTCTAGTTTGAGGTTGGGAGCATAAAAACATACATCTGCAAAATATGTATTATTCTAATTTCCAATTTGACGACCTGTGCTCGTGCATAGAGCATTTTTTGTGATAGTAAAATGAGGCTTATCATAATAATGCTTAGTAACAACATTTCAAACAAAAATTTAATAATTTTAGATCCAAACCAATATGTGGCATTTTTATCAAAACAAAACACATTGATAAAACAGTACAAATAAAAATCAATACGGCCCAAGAGAACCTAACCACTCCTCAGTATCTTACCTGATTCAGTCGCAAAGCATCCTGATGCTCCAGGGCGGCGATATCGTCAACGGTGCCCGTCTCCATCGCCGCCTGCTGCTCTAGCAGCAGCCGCTCTTCCTCTTGCAGCCGCCGCAAGTTCTGCTCTAAGTGGGGGTCTGCCACCAGAGCTGACTCATCTAGTTCCATCATTTCGGAGGACGAGTCGTCGCTCATCGATGACTTTTTCTGGATTGGCCCTGAAACTGTTTTCGCTTGTTTTGTTTACAATTCATTACGAGTGACTAGACACTGAATTTTAAAATAGCTAGGTACATATATATCGATAGCCACAGTATTTGGGATTTTTTAATAAGTTTTTTTATGCAACTAATGGACATCTTAAATAATGTAATTTAGTATCCACAGGTTGAGTGGGGGACCTACAAAAATGGTATGCTAGCATATTTACATAACAAGTCTATATTACTTATTTGTTATCACGAAGTGGGTACTTGGCATTTTAAAGAAATTAGTAGAATCGTGATTTTGAACTTTAACAATGTACTGTGACTGGAAATGAAATAGGAATCGTGATTTGACATCTCGTGTGTTGTCATCCAGGCATGCTTACACTACACTACACTTCATTACGTAAGTAAACAAAACATAAGTTTTACGAAATGCAAATCATAAGCGACTTCCTTTTGAATGAAATCTAACATAAAAACGAGAAAATAAATAATACTTATTTACTCACTTATTCTCTGAAATGCCAATCTGGTTTACTTATATATTAAGCAATTTACGTACCTTAACCTAGTACTTTCGTAGTAGGTTTATAGTGTTACTCCAAACTCTCTATGAAATTAATTATACCTTTAATCAGTAGGATACTATAGGTATAACAATAGGTACTTAATCAATTTCAACGTAAGTTCCCTGAGATGCCTGTTTCTCATTTACTCACACGGGGGACCTACTCATAATCTATAAATTTTTTTATATACTTACAAAATATTTTGAGAGTAATAGAAATGAAATAAATGCTGTGCGAAAATAAAATTAAAGACTGCACACAAAAAAAATTGAGGAATTAGAAAGAAGAGCCATTAGAAACGAAAGCTTGATGTAAAAAAAATCTAAAATAGAGAACAAGAAATAATTGAATTTATATTTAATTGCATCGTTTAAGTTTTATCAAGTGAAAAAGATTCGGGGAGAGACCGAAACGTTTCGAGATTTCACTTAAACATAATATAAATAAATAACAATTTTATTGCCAAAATTATTTTTACATTACTCAATTATTACGCTAATATTTACAAAAAAATATTACACTCAGAGAGAGTCCCTTAGTCAATAATATCACAATTATCGTCTCTGTCGATTGGTACACTATTTTTTTAGAAGAGTAGGTTATGTAAGACACTTTTATTACTAATGATCACCGCAGATCTCGTCCTTTTCATCGTCCTTCCCACCTGAAATTACCGAAAATTAACATAAAAGAACTAAATAAAATAGTGCAAACATGCAATATAAATAAACTTGCGATTTCTAACAAAAAATACGTAATAAAAAATAGAGTCAACGTCCACCGGCTATGCTTGGTCGATTAGGCAAATTCTAGAGTAAAGTTAAGACAGCGGATCTTAGTGGATAGATACTGCATTGAAACCGCTACTTCCACTTATAATATTGAACCTGTGAGTTAGGGGGATATAACATTATCAAATATCTCTGATCATTTAAATGATCATATGTTTGATCCAATATAATTGACTATATGAGTCATATCTGTGGTATTACACTATCAAAGTTCTTTGATGCCATTTTACGTCATATGTGGTTGCAATGGCGTAGGTACCCAGACACCAGATCTCAGAAAATTGGATTTGCCAAAAGCATCGTAATTTTTAGTATGGCTTGTTTTTTGTTATTTCATCAAGATTATGCAATAAGAACTACATTACATTATTTGAAACATACCTATTGACGAACAAGAAATCAAAAACTGTTTTTTTATTTTGCTTTTAAATACCTAGTAGAAAAAAATAAAAAATTACTGGCAACACCTGTTTCTATGACCGTATTGGATCCAATCTCTCAGCAAATGTCAAAAAATCTATGATCAAGGAGAAAATGAATCATAATATGTCCATATTCCATCTATAATATAAAAATTAATCGCAAAATGTGTTGGTAAGCGCATAACTGAACAACGCCTGGACCAATTTGGCCAATTCTTTTTTTAAATGTTCGTTGAAGTTCAAAGATAGTTTTTACGGCGAGAAAAATTCAAATATTTGCCGGAAAAACTCTAAAAACACGCGGGAACGGGAACGGGAACTACGCGGGTGAAACCGCGGGGCGCTGCTAGTTATCCAATAACATTGACTCATAGATCTATGATCCAAGATAAATGATAGTGTAATATGCCCCTTAGACACTTTCAGTATTTAACTCAAAGGGTAGACAGCGCTAGAATGGCCCGGAGTACATTTTAAAGTGTGGTCCTGAATAACGTCTATTATGTAAAACATTATCATATCATTATACCTTCAATCCGTCCGGCGATAGGCTCACCACCTATCACGTTTAGGGGTCCAATATATCTCGTGAAATGTGGGTATATCCAGTAATGGAATACCTCTGCCTACCCCCTCGGGGATAAAAGGCGTGAGATTATATTATATTATTATTATTATATTATACCTTCAATATAAGATTTGGCTCACAACGATAGAGAAGCCGTATCTATTCATTGCAATGTACAACCTAGTTACCAGTCCGACCGATTTTGCTTATCAAACGAGACTATCGCCATTCAATCATCACTGGATGGCGCTATTCACTAAGTATAATATATACTTCAGTGCCTGATTAGCCACGTAGCAAGAGTGAGCGAATGCTACGCGCCCTGCGCATTCGGCCCTCTACGTAGACGTAACATTTAGATAGTAGTTTGGTGGTGTTTATTTCCAAAACAATATTAATACTTTTAGTAGATTTTTTACTTATGTTTTCGATTGAAGGACTTGTATATGAATAAGAATAAAAAAAAGTGTCGCAAGTTGACAACACCGCAAAACATAAGAGGGAATCCCTAAATTTACCCGTAGTTTTTTGTAAGTGTTTTATTTTAATAACATTAATAGGTACCTAAAGCAAAATAATGGCCCTTCATTAATATTTGTTACAGGCCCCGCGCTTGCTTAATCCGGAACTGGGTTACTTTCAGTCACGATGTAGGTACCTACCTAAGACGCCTAACCCCACAGCATGCCGATGCGTTGTCAAAATTCAAAGTACTTCAGTAGATAATATTTTAAAAATATAATACCATCACACGTCATACCATCCCCGTTACCGAAATTGATAAGCGTGAGATACCATAAAATTGAGAAAAAGTGAAGGTTAAGCAAATAATTACTTACTAAGATATGGCTCTCCCATAGTACCGGGCAGGTACGGGCAACTAGTGACGTGGTTGAAGTTTTGCGATTGCATTTCTTCCTGGTCCGTCTCACGGTGGTAGAAGTAGTTGAAGTTGGAGACGATGACCGGAACAGGCAACGCGATGGTGAGCACACCGGCGATAGCACAAAGTGAACCGACGATTTTGCCCCACACGCCAACAGGTCTATATTGGACAGAAATAATACTTAGACATCCAATTTGTGAAAAAATAGATATCCTAGTAGACCTTTTGTATGTAGTTTTTATCATGTATTACGGAGGTGATATTAATCTAATGCGTAATGTGTTAAATCATGAAATGAACTATGATGAACATGCATTACAATGTTCAGTACGTACGTACCTGCCGATTATTAAGAAATAAAGTATGCCTTAGCATACTATCCAGTTTTGTTTCGAATAAATAAAAGAACAACTTACATAATATATGTAAGCATTGATATAGAGAAGATTCAATAAAATTTGAGACCATTCGCAATGCAAATCGTCAATATAACGCAAGCAATACAATATCATCCATCACCTGACACTCTCGCCAGCGTGTTACAGAAATATGTAACATTAATGGTTTATCGCTTAGCAATTTCTTTAACGCCAGCTACAGGTCTAGCGCTTAAATGAGAGGTTTCCTGAGGTAGCTGCGCGGTGTAGGAGGGATTACAGATGACGTAAGAGTAATTCTTAAGCAGTACGACATTGCTTGCACGTCATCCGTTATCCCTCCCAGCCCACGTATCTACCTCAGGAACTGTAGGTATCAGTTAAGCGGTAGACCTGTAATAAAATATTATGCAGGTACCTACATGTAGTTTCTTTACTCCCACTTTTGTAAGTAGTTTATTATTAGGCCTGAAATTAAGCGTAACGAATAGAAAAATTTCACCAGTAGGTAATATAGTTTTGTTTGGAATTACCACTGATATATTTATACTTTATTGGTAGGTAGGTAGTATATTTTAGGTAATATAAACTTGTGCAAAATTGGCACTTGCACGAACGAAATTGCCAAACCCTTGGGATTATGGCGTAAGTAATGTAATGTACTTATATATTGTACCATCAAATTTAGCTTGTTCACAGCTACCAAATACGTTTTTCTAATGTTAAGGACCTAGGTAAGCTACTGATCTATGTTTTCAATATCATCGACTACGCGCTACAGTGTAATTTGATTACTGACGATTGTTAAGCTATAAGTACCTAGGTATTGTATAAATGAAGTTTTTTAAAATTAAAATCTATTTTCCTAATAACGAGATGCCTATCTAGTTCAACATAATCAAATAATTTAGGTTTATTCTAAATAAATGTAAAGGGACTAGCATTTAAAAAAAATGTTTTAGTACTTAGTAATTCTCCCTAATTACTCGTAAAATGAAGAGACTTGAAAACAACTTTTATTTATGAAAATAAATCCTTAGATTTTTTTATAAGCTACCTATATAATATCAAGTCAGTTGTTTTTGGTAGGTATATTTTAAGTATTTCGAAAGCAAATATTTACATACGTTTTATATTTATTCTACAATTTATCTAAGACAATTAGAATTTAAGCATTGTAGAAAATAAAGAGTGAGAGAATAGTCCCAAGAGCTCATTTAAAATCGAAACCTACCTATGGTATAATGGTGAAATAACTACTTAAACTTTTATTAGTATACTATTTACTCAACCAGGGAACACTAGTAATAAACATGTTTGTATCTATATTCGAATAAGGCTGGTTTGAATAACAAAAACGAAAATAACGATTATTCCGAGATAAGTTTGAAATCGCAAAGTACTGAGGTATATTTTTTTATTATTTTACCTTGGAGCTAGGCTTATTCTCTATGGTCAAAGTCGAGCTAAAAATTTGAAAACTGAAATTGATATTTTTGCCTCAAGGCACTTTATGAAAGTACTTTTAATCTTACTGATGAAATCCAAATAATGATGCTACTTACATACTATTAAACATCGACGTGCCAATAACACTCAGAACTCTACTATCAGAACGATTCGCATGCTCTACTCTACTACTACTCAATCAGGGACTGAACATAGACATTCAAGTTCAACCGATCCGGCGTAGTCAAGCTAGAAGAAAAAGCAAGCCGTCCCCTTCGATTCGAAAACCAAATTTAGACCCTAGTTTTTAAAAAGAAATACATTTTGACTTTTACAGATCCATCAAGGCAACGCTAGTTACTTTCATGCCTTGTTTACCGGCCAACATTTTCAATTGTCTTCTCATGCATGTTGCTCGTAGATAATGGTGTCCTAACCTGGTTTTTGAAACTGGACCGGAATAAACCTGCTTTGTGTGAACATATACACAAAAACATTGGGTAGGTACTCTATCGAAAATGGTGTGTAATAGTAGTTATGTGTAAAATTTACCATTTCAATTGGGAGAATTTTTTATGAGTGTCAAAAGTGTAGATTTTTTTATGAGAATGGTCATTAAAAATCCATGCGTCCCCGTTATGAGACAGATTTAAACTCACGTAGTGTTGCTAACAAAAGAAATCATAAAGAGTGGAATAATATATTGATGTACGCTATTGCAAACAACTTTGAATTTTATTTTATTGTAAGTGAAAAACATCCAAAGTGACATTACTTATAAGGTGTAGGTATGTGAAGTTTAAAGGTAATCATTTCTGTAATTGAAAAATAATAAATAGGCAACCGAATTATAAAAATTGGTTTGAGATATCCTATACCTACATAGGTACCTACCTAATGTAGTTTTTAGATGATCACCATTTTCGATGAGCTATTATATATAACATCATGACATGTGAACATCATTATTTACAACACAACACTCATGTGGGTAAAATTGGGTGGGTCATTTTATTTTAGCAAAAGCGTTACGGACGAGCTTACATTCGATAGAAAAAAGAATACATTAGGACACTGATAGATCACACTTCAACTCGATTAGTACCTAATTGCTTTTTAACCAGCAGTATGCTACCACCACATTAATGAAGACTGTGACGTGTTGTTCAGAAACATCGTTATAATGTTTAAAATAAATGTATATCTACCCATTGAAAGGCGGCGGTAGCAGTCGCCATTTCCTGCCAGTAGCAAATAGCAAAGGTTTCTTTTCGAACAAAGTAAACTGATCTTCATCATCCCGTTGCCATTAAATATAGGTCCTTACCTATGAAATTCCACATAAATTCTGACTTATGTTAACGGTTCAAATTTATTTCTAATTAGGTTGTTAAAATTTCTGTAATTTGGCTCTCGGAGATTGCTACTGATTTGTACTCGGAAAATATACTAGTATTATTTAATTCAAAATTTGACAAAATATAACGTTACCTAGGGACGTAATGGACGTAGGTACTCCACTATAGTATATATCGCAAAATAATTATTAACTAAACCTAAAAATGTTGTTTCTAAATCTCAAAAGACAAATAAGAAAAAGGCATGATTCCTATACAGTTTTCAATTATATAAGTTTTAAGGTATGTACTGGATGTTAATCTAACGTAATATGTTTTTCGCAAAGTTTATTTTGAGAACGCAAATAATGGAACTAAGGAATCAAAGAGTGACGACTGTCAGGACAAAATCCTTGGTTGTGGGCTAAAACGTGGCATGAATGTGACATTCGTGTAATCCTCCTGCTTTGAAGCGAACATTCCGGTCATCTGCACTAAATGCGATATTAGCCGAAACTCTTTAACGTGGCCTTAGCACATGACTGTAGGTACTATCAAAGTTGAAGTGTACAAACATATAAAGCTGCTCTCTGTCATGTGATTACGCTTTGGAAAGGGCGATTGTCACACCGACGACAGGTCATGTAGAACATCAATACGTTAAATATTTAATAACGTATTAAAAAAATCCCAATAATGCAATGGAAAATTTTACATTAGATATCCATGTAAAATTGCTAAGGGAATCAGAAAATTTATGAAAAAAAGACTGGTGGAAATAAGAGGTGATAAAGAACAGGTAGTTTGAAACGTGCAATATTTTAAAAGAGTGTATAAAATGTGAAGTGATCAGTTATGTTCTAAGCGAACGGACCATAAAACAAATAAAATTAAGCGAATGTAGTTTACATGATATAGCGAAAGAAAATCGCAATCGTGTTAAAACATTAACGGATAAATTTTAGGATATGTAATGGTACGACGAGAAGATGAATTTATTTAGGGTGAAGTCGCTGTATCATACGTCATGTCTCCATATCCTACGGTCGTCATTGTCACGACCGCCCACCAAAACGCATCAGGTATGGATTTGAAGAAGCTGTTCTCACTTCCGGCCTCAGCGAAGTACACCGCTGATGAAAACAGCACCACACCTTGAAGAACAAGCACACACCAACGGAGAATACAGTGCGACATATAGTGGCGGGGAGCGCTTTTATGAGCGGGTAGGGACACCGTGCGACGCGGGTTACCTCATGTCTCCATAGCCAACGGTGGTCATGGTTATGACTGCCCACCAAAACGCGTCGGGTATGGAGGAAAAATTTGAATCAGGGCAATCTTTATCGGCAAAGAAAACGGCACTGGAGAACACGACCACCCCTGCGAACACACAACACATTGTGCACGCAAGCTCGGGGCCCGCGCCGCGCCGGCGCCTGCTCCACTCTGGAGGGGGCAGTCTTGAGCCTTTGTGTTTGCGTCTGCTGTTTTAAATCATCTATCTTCTCCGTTGCATAACCTATCATCTATGCGTGTGGAATTAATTTTTGGAAATGTTATATAATCTCATAAATATGTTCTTTGGGCCGACGTCTTCCACCAAATTGAATAAACACTTGGTTTATGAAACCACAATGAAAAATTTAGTTATGCAATTATACTTTCATGCAGAATTTTATAATTAATTTTAAAAATATTATCAAATGTATACAAAATAAATTTAAACTTACCGATAAACAGGAAAAATATCAAAAGCCCAAGCTCGCGCATTGAAGCCTTCAAGGTTCTTCCTAATATTTGTAAGCCTTTAGAGTGTCGGGACAGTTTGAAGATTCTGAACACTCGAACAAGACGAATGACTCGAAGTATTGCAAGACTCATGGCTTGATTGGTGGACTTGTCTTGCGGCGACACTGGTGCCCTTGGTAGGTTCAACGTGTCTTCTTCCTCGGCAACGACGGTGGCGAGGGTAATAAAGTATGGAATAATGGCTATTATATCTATAATGTTCATCACATCTCTAAAGAAATTGAATTTATTAGGACAAGCCAAAAACCGTACAATCAATTCGAATGTAAACCAGATTATACACAATGTTTCAATCAAGAAGAAAGGATCAGTGATGTCGGGTACTTCGTCTTCCTCTATCTTAGTGCCGTTCGTGGTAGTATTGAAAACTTTGTAATGTTTGAACTCCGGGAGGGTTTCCAAGCAGAAAATCACAATTGAGAGAAGGATAACGAAAACAGAGATAATAGCAACCACGCGAGCTGCTTGGGAGCTTTCGGGGTATTCAAATAGGAGCCAAATTTTGCGTTGTCGCTCGTTGGAAGGTAGTGGTTTCTCTTCTTCTTTTATAAAACCCTCATCCTCACTGAAATCATATCGAAATGAAAACAAAATTAATGATTTTTTTTTTTTCCAAAATATTATTACAAAAGCAAGCGGAAAAATTATCTACCGAAACTTGTTTGTGGCTTGTTCGCCAAGTTCATAGAACTTAATTTCTTCTGAAAAAACGTCTAAAGGTACGTTTACTGGTCGACGGAGGCGTCCCCCACTTTGGTAATAATACAGTATTGCATCGAAGGAGGGGCGGTTTCGATCAAAGAAGTACTCGTTCCTGAAACAACATTCCGAACAGTATTTATGGAGTAGGTACTATGGGCTTACTGCAACAGTATACATACAGTACGGCGGTATCCTGTCACCACTCGGTTCTCAGTGCTTACCTTAAAGGATCGAAGTATCTGATGCGGCGTGATGGATCGCCTAGCAGGGTTTCCGGGAATTGATTTAACGTTCGCAATTGGGTTTCGAACTTGAGACCGCTCACCTGCCAACAAAACAGTTACGTTTTATGTTACAGTACTTGATACAGTGTAGGTACCCATTATAATTATGTACCTATGAGCATTAAATCTATTTATTGTTATAAGTAGATAACCTAATAAAGGCAATAATTAGCGCAGAATGTAGATACGTTTATTAAAAAAGTCGGGTCATTTTCATGCCACGTTGACAAGAAAATTTCTTATATTTAGAATCGTGTGAATGCCTGGTGAAAGTCGACCTGACCGCTGAGCCATGTGGCTTTGTGTAACGTAAACTTGCAATGTGGCGGATACATATTATGTTCCTTTTAGGAGATAGGCAACAACTAATAAAAAGGTTTTTTTAGGAATGCCAATATAAATTTAAATACCAATGTAAATCCCTTGACTCAAAGTAGGGACCTATAAGTCCTCTTATTGAAAGTAATGGCTTAACCACTTATTATACTAGTTTAAGGTAATACCCACTGGAAAGGGGGGAAAACAGGTTACATGCTGACCACTCCACTGGCTGATATCTAAGTATTAAAAAGAAGTAAAGTAGTTTTTTTGTAAAAGATAAAATCAACTTCAGCACTCCGGAAAAATACGAGTCTGAAAATTGCTACACAACTCCCGAGTGTAATACCTATATGCATAGTTCCCGTTCCCGTAGAAAAATGGGAATAAAATATAACCGAGCCACCATGAAAAAGTAGCTTTCCATTGGCGAAAGAATTTTTAAAATCGGTCCGGTAGTATCAGAGCCTTATATTCAATCCTTCCTTCCTTCCTTTATATTCAATACAAACAAACAAATAAATCAAATATTTCCTCCATCCAGTTTGTTCCCGTTCTCATGGGACTTTCAAAAATCCCTTCTCAGCAGTTGCCTACGCCATATAATATAAGACACCTACATACTATATTTAAAGTTTCTAGGTGTTATCGTTTCGGAGTTGTACGAATTTCTCTTCCCGATGAAGTGAGACATTAAAAGTAAAAGTAGGTACCCTAGATATTGACCCGGCTACTCAGGTATCACCACACCACACCCAAAGTTCGTCCAGTAGTTTTTGCGTGATGCGTGCACAGACAGACAGTAAGACAGGCGTACAAAAATTTAAAAAATGGGTGTTTCGATATCTACATCGATAACTATCTACTGAAATTTTCTACTACTTAGTTAATAATAGTGTGCCCTGTTGACATTGGCCGCGCAGATCCTGTTTATTGCCTTTTCCGTGGGAATTTCCAAAAATCCTTTCTCAGTGCTCACTTACGTCATTTAAGGAATCTTTGCGTAAAATTTCATGCATTTTGACCTAGCGGTGTTGGCTGTGCGTTGATCAATCAGTCAGTAAGCTGGTCAGTCAGCCAGTCAGTTTTTTTGTGTAGGTATATAGATTTAAGATTAACTAAATATAAGATTACATTTTAAAACATTATGGTGTTGAAACTTACAGATTTAAGATTTATCTCGTGTTAGGTTGGGTTAGGTGATGGATCTGACATTTGACGAACGAGGAAATCCGACTCCAGATTTGATTCGGATGCATGTTTAATTCCCTCGATCCTGCGACGGGCATCATCAACTATTGTGTTCAAGCATTACACTAGAGAAAAGTTCATAACTTCGGAAATGGGATACGTCTATCGACTCACTTGGGTTTATGGCATGCCTGTGTAGGTACCTGCTATTGTTGGGTACGTATTTGAATGTCTAAAATTAAAAAACCTGATGTAAAATAACCTAAGTTTAAAATACCTACAATCTAAATAGGTACCTAATGTTTTAAAATACCTAAAGGCCGGTATACACGGCAACGATAAAACTGCGCAAATGAACTGCACAGTTCGTTTGCGCAGTTTTATCGTTGCCGTGTATACCGGCCTTAATGGACTCGATTCTGCAGACCAGCTAAAATTCCTAATTTTAAGTTAGCTCTATTCTTTTCCATCGCTTTGGAAAGGAAAGGGACAGAAATAAGCGCCATATTTATTTACAATGTCACAAATGTCAAAATAACAAAATGAATGAACTTATGAATGCATTCACATCTTATTCAAATACACGTATTTAGCAATTTTAGCAACGATGAAAGAAGGTCATGGATAAAATTGACAGATAAGACATCAAATTAGTTGGTTCTTACATGTTTGACATTACTCTTAGGAATTTTAGCTAGTCTGCTGAATCGAGTCCAATACCTACCTACGAAATATCTAAGATTAAAATACCGATTGAACTAAATACCTAATATTTAAAATGTTTATAATAATTATAACAACAAAGTTTGATAAAAGTACCAACATTTTAAATAACAAATGGTCAAAATACTTAAATTAATGCACCACTTGCGAAAAGTTATAGATATATTCAATGCGAGAGCGAGCGAAGCGAGCTAAAAATACCAGAGCGGAAATTATTTGGAATGGTCAGGTTCCGAGTTCAGGGCGGAGGCGAAGCGTAGCGAAGCCCACGCCCTGGTCTTCGATGTTTGGTCTTTTTTATGAGCAACAAACAAAGAGGTTTTATTTTCACCGTTGTGGTTTTAGAGGTTAAAATACAATATGTTAATCACATTATGTACATATCTAAGACATACATCAACATCGGTATTTGTCAATCAATTTCAGGGATTTTGTACATAGGTATTTCAAGTTTTATCCTTTTGTACTTCAGTAATATATCCATTTGACATTTAAAGCTTTTGGTATTGTAACTTTCACGTTAGCTGCCATGCCAGGCTCTGGTGACTGACATGGCAGCTAACGTGATAAGTCAAATAACATTTAGGTATTTCGAGTTTAGGGATTTTAAACTTAGGTTATTTTACGTTAGGTTTTTTAAATTTTAGACATTCAAATAGGTACGTATTTAAATGTCTAAAATTTACTATTACACTATTATTATATGTGTGTGTGAGTGAATACGATAGTTACAATCATGAGTAAGTAGGTATACCTAGTTAGTAAGTTCATATTTCGCTGTCTGCGATTCAAATAAGACAAGCATCGGCGAGGTATGAGTAGGTATCTGATATATTATTAACTAGCCCCGGCTTTGCACGGGGGCAATGCTAACATTAAAACGTTCCTCTTGAATCACTGTATCTACTAAAAAAACCGCATCAAAATCTGTTGCGTAGTTTTAAAGATTTAAGCATACATAGGGACATAGGGATATAGGGACAGAGAAAGTGACTTTCTTTTATACTAGGTATGTAGTGATGAATAACAATGGTCCCTAGAAATATTATCAATATTTATAAAAAAAAAAAAACTCACGCCTTATATCCCCAAAGGGGGTAGGCAGAGGTATTCCATTTCTGGATATACCCACTTTTCACGAGATATTCTTTGGACCCCTAAACGTGATAGGTGGTGAGCCCTTCGCCGAACCGGGTCAGTTTACACATGTCTCAGAATTAATTCTGGTACCAGCGGTTTTCCTCTCGATGTTTTTCTTTACCGTCGAGCTAGTGATAAATATTTACGTAAGTTTTGAAAAACTCATTGGTACATGCCAGGATTTGAACCCGAGCCTCACTGATTTTCATCATGTGAAGACTAAATATGTGAATATATAAATATCTGTTATATCCACAACACAGTTTACTGACATTCCACAGAACGTACCATGGTCAGAGAAATTCAGTTGTGAAATATCCCTACCTACGTATCGTATAGCAAAATTTGCAAAGGCGAGAGCATAAACAAACCGGCACCGTGTCAACGATGAAGCCAATATTTACAAGCAACATAGAGCGCTGGGGCGGTCGAACAGCGAGTTAGCGTATAAATTTTAGCTTTACGATCTACGGGCCCAGTACAGTTTCACGTTAGTTTCACACGATATTTCTTTCGCCGCCGCGGATGTTACTCTGCGGTTGGCAATGGATCGTTCCAAAAATACATTTTATTGTGTGTTCTTCAAGGGCGAGGTGCGCGTACTGCAACCACTAACGTGCGCGGCCGTCCAGTCAACACGATTCTATTAAGAGATTTTAATAATTTTTTTAACGTAATAATGACATACATTTAAAGCTCAAATGCTTTTTGGTTACAGCCCGTTTTATAGTTCTTCGTATTATTACTTTTATACTTACGAGTTTTAACTAGGGCAAAAAACACAGGTAATTAACCAGAAATTCCTATTAATCTGGAGGCACGGCAGTGCCCACGCCAAGTCGAGCAAAAAAAGCGGCACGCCCGCCGTATTTGTTTATTCTGTGACAGGATGATAAAATAGCGGTGCATAAGTGTTCGTTAATTGACCAGCGGGGTAAGGATTCTTCAAAATACAAAGCGATGATAAATCAACAGGTTGGTACCTACCTAGTAATTACAAGGTATTGACGTCCTGAACCAATAACAGATCTATCGTCAAATCGTAGAACCGTCTAGCACGCAAACGATAATTTCGAGGCCATGATCGCATGGATTGTGAGTTAACCTTCTTTTACAAAAGTCGACTTATAAGGACCGACCGATCGACCTATTTAACGTAAATATTTACCTAGTTCTAAAATATTTTAATGTTTTGAGAATTTTACATCGTTGGTGCATAGTGCGAATTTTGTAAAATTATGTAGGTAACTCAGTAGGTACCTACTTACCTAATTCGTTTTACATCAATTCTATTAAATATTTTATCTGAATTTAAAAGTTATGAAATGTAATATGTATGGGTCTTTCCGCCTTAGGTACTCTACGCGAATACGATAATTTTGGCAGAATATCACCCTTTTGCATCCATGCTTAAGAATTTGTTGAGGTAATTTCCAATTGATTGATTCTACTGCTGCTTACAACTCGTCCTTCGTATGGCGTGAAGTCACGGGCAATAACTAGTTTACTTGTGCGAAGCTTGACCGGGGGTCATGCGATGCAATAGCTATAGCTACGCCCGTGGAGGCACATCATACATACTTTATTAGAATAATATTATTAAACCCACGGCATTTCTAAGAATCTGTATTATTGTTATTATTTATCAATGAACTCTTCATAGCTGTTATGAACTGATGTTGATGTTGCTATTTTTTTGTTGTTGAATGAATTAAGTTGAGATCCCAGTGCGGCCGCGCGCCGCGCCGTTCGCTGTTGCCAGTAAACACCTCCTGAACGTAGCGCTTTAAATACTCTCCATTTCACGGGCAACTACAATTAATTTATGTGAACATAATTCATTCATAGCTGTTTTAGTCTGAAATAAACATAAGGACGACGACAACGTAAATTTTGCACCATATTAAAGTATCCAGTAATGCGACAAAGGCCAGTTTACCCTATTTCAGACCGGTCGCGAGTTCGATTCCTGCTCTGTTTGTTATTTCTTTAAGTGTGTTTGTAAGTTGTTGAGGACCCAAGTTCAGCCTAGTTTGGGACTAGATAACCATGCGTGAATTGTGTCAAAAAATGTATTAGGTCGAAAACAATAATATTATAATTCAACAATATTACAGTAGGTACCTACACATTTTGTGAATCTATACATATAATAAAACTCCAACGAGGCCGTGTCTGTATGTAAAATATTTTTGGATATTTTTGCGGTAGTGTAGATAATATAGTTATCAATGTATATATTACCGGCAATCTGTAAAATCCGGTATTATATATAATTCACAGGCAATATATATAATGCCTGAAACGTGCAGGTAATGTATGAAATATAATTTATTTCATTCTCTGCCTAGGTATTATATATAATACCCAAAGTGCGGCCGGTAATGTATCGAAAGAGTTCATGTTTTCAATGTTTAATATTTCCTTGCACAGGAGCTAGTGAGCTAAGAATAAATAAATATTTTTGTGTACTCAATTTTGAGTACCTAGGCAATAAACCTTCATTTATTTTTTACAAAAATATTTTAACAGTTATTTTTTATATAGGACATTATTTGAACAACTTGAAGAGCAGTAATAGTCTTACAGTTAAAGAGCCTGCTTCATATGATGATAATCAGTAAGGCTCGGGATCAAATCCTTGCATTTACCAATGAGTTTTTCAAACTTATGTACATATTCATCACTAGCTCGACGGTGAAGGAAAAACATCGTGAGGAAACCCGCAGGTCTCAGAATTAATTCTGAGGCATGTGTAACAGACCCGGTCCGGCGACGGGTTCACTACCTATCACGTTTAGGGGTCGATTATTCTCGTGAAAAGTGGTTGTTTCCAGAGATGGAATACCTCTGCCTACCCCCTTGGGGAAAAAGGCGTAACATTATTTATTTATTTTATTTTTAAACAACTTTCACTTAGGGACCGACTTGATCAGAGTAACTTTATTTTTCACTCCACCATACAAATCAGCTGAGTGCTGGTCCGAAATAAGTACTGAGATGAGAAAAATAAAGTTCCTTCTGAAGTATGACCACCAAGAAACGGCCTGATCAAGTTGGTCCTATTGTGAATGTTGTTCAAATTCGAATGATGTCTCTAACAACCCACTTTGAGCTTGTAAACCCCTTTTTTACACACTGCAGTTACAGAGAGTACACTACTTTTTTGAGGATTATTTTAAAGAATAATTTATTAATTTAATAAAAGGTCATTAAGTTACTCATAAAGACCCAAAATTATTCTGCAAAATTGCCAACCCTATTATAAAGATCATTTTTGAGGAACAGCCTAATCGGTGATTTAATAAAGTAGATTTTAAGCAAAAAGCACATCTTTCATTGGTGCGTCATTTCTTACGTAGGTAAGTACTTAAATAACATTGATAAATAATACAGACCAAAATCTATTTATTTTATACATTGCCGGTGGCCAAGTAGGTATTCTATATAATACCTGGGCATTGTATACAATATGTATCAGAAAGGTGAAATAATAATTAAGGGTCATATAAAGTAGCTTATATACAGTACGTGAAAAATGTCTCTTGTTTAATATATCTTATAAATTTGGAGTAAAACAACGTTGAAGTTATCATAAAAAAAAATCATTTTCAACCCTTAAATCAGCTGCTAAATGCTGTGGAACTCTCTTTAAAGTGACTAAACATGGTACAGATAAGACATCGTGTTTTTACCTACGAAAAACTAGACTGTGCCTACACTATGAGTACTAAATAACTAAAAGACATACTTAAATAATTATTGAAAACCCAGTCACGAAGAAAAATGATATGTTCATTCACACAACTGTAGGCCAACATGTTGTTCAGTGGGAATCGAACCCGCGAGCTCCGGTTCTGAAGGTCACTACCAACTGAGCCAACAGGCCCGATAATACTCCATTATTATTTTAATTTTTTTCCCATAGTTTTAAAGAAAACCTACTAATTTACGTACGTAAATATCTGATATTATTAGTCTTTGATAGAATTTTGTTAGTCCACGTGGATTGCGGTCTTAGATCAATGAAAAATCCATTGATTACTAGGAACGCCCGTCCGCTCCTTTTTGGCCAATAAGGACACTGCGCAAAGGTCAAAGGGCCGGCGGCGGCGTTACTAAAGACTCTAGCTCCACCCTCTATTTATTGAGTGGTTCCGTATGTTTTAAAAAATATTCCTAATTCTAAGTCTTTTATCTTATTTCACGTTATTATTATTTCACAATTGACAAAAGTAAATTATGTAATTAATTGATTCATTATCCTTGTATAGCGTAGAATTATTTTTACGTCTTTTATTTTCATATGGTTATGTTTAATTTTCAACTGAACCCTACAACAAAATTTTAGAAAATCGGCAAATTCTTTCATTTTCAAATCAATGAACTTAGTTGCTTCCTATCTATCAACGAGTGAAGATGTGTTATAATCAAAAAATATGACTCGCAACCGTCGCTACAGTGTCTCGCGATTTTTCAAGTGAATCTTATGAAATGACTTTGTGTCGGTGCTCCTGATGGCAATATCAGTAGAGTTAGGGAGCTGTCACGTGCGCTTCGCCGAAGTTAGACCGCTGGATGAGCAGCGGATGCTATCCTTCAGCTGCTTCGGGAGAATTTGTCAGGTGTCTGCCTCCGCGCGAGGCTGGTTCGTTCCGCGCTCAAACCCCCAAGGTCGCGCGCCTGTACGTCTACTCGTGGTACCGGGACCTGCGGCTGGTGGTACCTACCCACTGCGCGCACGGGTGGACATTTTGAGTTATTGTGCGGTATTAATGTGTGTGTAAACCAATAGTAGGTCGGACCCAAATCCCAAAGTGTAAAAGTTGGATGAAACTACATGACTAGTATGTAGGTAGGTATTACTTGTTTAATGTCAATTTTTTGATCAGTTAAATTTATTATTGAATAAAAACTACGTTTTTACCTTTAATTTTTTTTTAATAAATGCTTACTGCTATTAATAACTTTTTTAATATTTAGAATAAAATAGGTAGGCGCGCGCGGGCGGCGACCGGCACGGCGCGAGCGATCAGCTGCGTTACCTACGCTACCTACCACTACTACGGTCAACGACACTAGCGCGTAGGGAGCCCGTACGCTTTTATTATTCAATCACAGGGTTGGCCAAAATTCACACATAAAAAGTAATTATTAAGTTTATATGAAAGAAAAAAGTTGCTATATTAGATCTGATATTTTTTTAGGTATTTCGTTACACGATATACATATACACCCTTCAATATTATTTCACCTTTCTGATACATATTGTATATTACCACAGAATTAGTAATAGTACTACGTACAGAAGGTTCTCTGTAAACAAATTCCCTGTTTAGGTACTTCAAACGTACCATGTGGCCATCTCTTTCTATCGCATGCAACGCGCTCTTTCGGAGGCGGAGCCTTAGATCTAGGGTTGCCGGCAGCTCGACCCATTAAATTATACGTTAGTAGTAGTAGTTAGTATAATAGTGTATTTTACCTGCGATATTACGATTATTCTTTATTTAGGTACTAAAGACCACCCAACTAAACAAAAGCTGTATAATTTGCCTTTAGGTTGTTATGACTTCAAAACTGCCTGTTTCTGCAAAATGTAGGACGAAGACATACAACTTGGTTATCTACATACATACATTATATAATGTAAAGAAAAATTGTTTATTAAAATTCAATATCTATACAACCAATGCGCGGCAACCATTAATAGACCGCCGGGTGGCGGCGGGCCGCAAGTACTTGTAGCGGCGCGATGACGTCACGCAGTGTGCCTCCCCTGATATTACCTAGGTAGAGTATGTAATGGACATTAATATTAATAATATTTCCTAAATTGCCTGCACGCCCTAGGTATTACATATATTGCCTAGGGATTATATAGAATACCTGCATTATACAGATTGCCGGTAACATAGATATCAACATACATATTTTTTTTAATTTTTGCAATTACGCAAAAAAACTACTTTACGGAATTTTGATGAAATGTGGTATGGAGATAACTGAGTAGCTAGGTCAACGTCTGGGGTACCTTGATTCCAGGAAAATATCTCATTCCGACGGGAATATATAAAAACTGGTTAAATTGATTACACCTAGAAACTTGAAATATGGCAAATAGGTGTATGTGTGTCTTGCATATGGTATCTTATATGTCGTGGGAAATCACTATAAAGGTATTTTCGCGCGGGCCACGCCGCTGGACACATTACTGATTTGTATAAATTAATTGAAAGGGCTGTTGGCCCAGTTGACCCGGCTTTTGGAGGTCACTAGTTCGATTCCCGCTTTCGTCCCACATTCGTGTGCATAAACACGTCTGGTCTGTTGGCTTCCTGTCTGTTTTTAATATTTATTTAAATATGTTTATTAGTTGCTTGGTACCCTGAAGCTCTACCTAGCTTGGGAATAAATAACCGTTTGTGAAGTTAGTTTCACTAATTTTATTATTAAAGCATCTAGTTTATAATTTATTTTCATTTTATAGGCCCCGCCCACAGTCCGATTGCCAATTGTTTGCGGCAAAAGTGAATCGCGCGCGATATCGGCGCGGTTTTTTGGTCGTTTTTGTATGAAATTACCTACGTCAAAAACGACTCGCGTGTTTTTCCACACTGCCACGATATTTGACATGACAGAACGGCGCGATATACTTACACTCGGCGTCAAAAAAATCGCACCTTTGGAAAATAATACTTTAAACCACTTTTAATCACATTTAGAATCTATGGTGATAGGACTATTAAGTATCATGTTAAACATTAATTTAACGACATTAAAAGTAACAATAGTTTATGCCATAAAAAAAAAACATTTCACCCAAATAACGACGTTATACAAAAATAATGCATAATTACTTTATAAAAGGGCCGCTAGTTGCGCTACCTTTTAGAGATATAAAAGGGGGGGGGGGGGGGGTAAAACTAGGTTTTAAGTAATTTTTAAGCATTTTTTTGTCTTACCTTAACTCTTTGTCAACAAACTTTTTCTTCTTCTTTTGCAATCACTTCTTTTTTTATGACCTAGCAAGACTAAAGTACGATTTGCTGAATGTTGATGATTAGACCTATAAAATGATACCTAATAGTCCCATCTAGGGAATCCAATCCGCATTTGCGGGATCAAAAATGCGGGATTAGTCGTGCAGGATCCCGCATGTCTGCGGGATTGAGAAAAAGAGCTCAGACGACGTTCTAATTACTTTTAAGACTTAGTATAGCCTGATTAATAAGTGATTTAACAACTTTCCCATGGCCCCGTGCTTGACTTGACATTTGAATGGAAAACACTTTTTGGAAAAAATATAAACTGTTTTTTCATGCCTATAACTAATAAATATGTTCAATTGTCAATACAAATCTAAAAGGTTTAAAATTGTAATAAGTGTATCGTTTCCTAAAAGTAGTTGATTATTTTTACCTTTAAAGTATATTTGATTTCAATTGTTGATTAGTAAATAATAATAACTCTACTTATTAATAATAATGATAATAAAAATAAAAGGCGTGAGCATATGTATGTACATATGTACGGAATCCAAACCCGCATCAAAATTGCGATCCCGCAGGCCTGCGGGATTAAGGTCATCAATCCGGGATTTGCGGGATTGAGATTTTTCTAAATATTCTTTTGTTTTGAGTAATTATTTAAAAATAATTGAAATAAAGAAGTAAATTGTAATTTTTAATATAATTAGTATTAGGTAATAGGTGGAGTTATTACTAATTACTAAACAACAGTTGAATTTAATTATGCTTTAAAGGCAAATATATCAGTTTATTTTAAGAAACGATATAGGTACTTATACAATTTTCAACATTTTGTCTTTTAGATTTGTATTGACAATAGAAAATATTTTTTAGTTTGTTCATGCCTCTAAAAGGCATGAAAAAACTTTTTTTTTATTAATACTTTGGAAGAAATTATTTAATGATAAAGTATTCCCGTGCCGTGGGGGAAACCCTAGTCATAGCTCTAGTATTTCAACTAACAATTCGTCAAGCATCGCGCGGTTCCAATGCGCACCGTAACAATTAAAAATCAATTGTGTCTATGATTCTTGGTTTGAGAGGTTGACGTTCCGGTTCCGTAACAGGATTCACACAATATAAAATTAAAATATATATATATTTTTATAAATTAAAAACCTTTTTTTTAATTCAAATGCTAAAGTCAAGCACGAGCTCCATGGGAAAGTTTCTAAAACACTTACTCATGAGGCGGTACTGGGTCTTAAAACTAATCAGAACCTCGCCTGAGCTCATTTATTTTATTTTCAATTCCGCAAATTGAAAATAAAATAAATGAGCTCAAATCTCGAATTTTAGATCCTGCAAAAGAAGTGCGGGATCCCGCAAATGCGAGATCCCGCGTTTGCGGCATTGGATTTCCTATTATGTATATATGTAAAAATAACAATTTACTTGTCTTTATTTCAATTCTTTTTAAATAATTACTCAAAACAAAAGAATATTTAGAAAAATCTCAATCATCGCGATTTTGATGCGAGATTGGATTCCCTAGTACCATCATCATTGATTCTAAATGGGATTAAAAGTGGTTGTTCATAGGTGCGATTTTTTTGACGCCGAGTGTATAAAATCGCGGCAGTGTGTTCTAGGCTTGATTCGAAACTCTTAGGTTTTCGTTGTGATTTCGTAGGTAGGTAGTAGGAAATAAAAAAGATCCTTTCTGCCACTTGTAAGTAAGTAATTTAATAAAAAGTAAATAAAAAACTAATAACAATTTTGGATTTAAATAAAAAAATGACAAGTACCTAACATGTAAATAATATTAAATAATAAGAGTAGAAGGGAGAGAACAAGAATCACTAACTAATACTCGTAGTGGTATATTGCAGAGAGAAGATTCAATCCACAAAGTAACCCCCTTGAACAACAAGAATCACTCGCTGAACAGATATCTAACAGAATTAAAAATAATTTGGTATGAGTATAAACTAAAATTAATTTCAAGATTTTGCGACTTTGGTTGGCGTAAGCTCGGGGTCCTCGCGATGTGAACAAGGAGACCCCTGTGTTTGGCGGCTCAAAGATTACGAATATTGATTATGTTAGTTTTTGTTTATTTTGTATGAGTGCTGTGGTGAGTGATGTGCACATAAGATATTTTAAAGTTACAAACTTTTATTATTACTAGCAGCGCCCCGAGGTTTCACCCGCGTAGTTCCCTTTCCCATAGAAAAACGGGAATAAAATATAGCCGATGTTACTCCCTGGTAATGTTGTCCATTGGTGAAAGAATTTAAAAAATCAGTCGTTGTTAGGTTACTTGCTTACTCTGTGTTTATTAATAGTACCTACTGAAATTGGTTAGTATGAGTTAATACTTGGAGTAAAGTTGATCTTGATCTAGTCTGCACTTATTAATAAGACCGTACGGTCTTTTTATAGTATCTTTTTATAGATAATGGTACAGAACCCTTCGTGCGCGAGTCCGACTCGCACTTGGCCGGTTTTTTCCATTTTGGTAAAGTTCTTATCTCTCTTTTTACTTTTAAATTCATCAGTATTGCCACATTTCAGACGTAATCTAAGTGTAAACTAGGTGTAAGGAATGTATAGTTAGTCCGAGGATACTCCGTGTTTATTGATGACATAAAAAAACTGAGGTTACTCAGAGATTAACTACTTCTAGCGTAACGTCTGATTATCCTAGGAACAGGCCATTTTTATTAATAAGACCGTTAAAGTATAGCATAAAATTTCGTACGATTACATAAGTCTGTTATAACCATCGTATAAAATACGACGAATAAAATCTGCTCTCATTAAACTTCTGTCCTAAATAGGTAAGATAATTAAACAATATTGCTGAAATACACAAATATTTTGTAAGATTAAAAATATTAAAATGAAGAAAAAAATGTAAGATGTACCTATTTTAAAAAAAAATTAAATATTGTTGTTGACATGACTGTCTGTTGCCAGAAGAAATAAAATAAAACAAAATAGACTTTTAAAAATACGAGTACTATGGGCTTTAAAACCTATTTACGTTAATCTGACTAAAAAATAGGGATAATTTGTTGTACAATCTCAAATAAGCAATCTGTTTTAAGGCACATTAATCATGTAATCGAAAATATACTGGGTTGATTGATTGACACTGGGATAGTTTATGTCTCTTATCTATAATATCTAACTAAGTAACTAATCTATAACTACACATATAATAAAACTGGAGACCGTGTCTGTATATACACGAAAAATAAAAAAAAAAATTAGAACGTGCATAAACTGTATCCGCGCGGGCAACGCCGGCCGCTGGGCTCTTGTTGTTTGAAATATGTAATATCTAAAGTGTCTTATATGTGTAGGCACTGCTAGGAAGCGATTTTCAGAAATTCCCACGGGAACGGAGATAAACTGGATCCACGCGGGCACCGCCGCTGGGCACCCGCTAGTACTTTATAATTTAGAGGTTCCGAAATTCAAAATCTTGTTTGTGTATATTATTATGTATATACATAACAAAAAATAACATTCAATTTTACAAATTGTTTTATCTTCTCTATTATTTGAAATTGTCTAAATACCTCTTGTGGGAATTAATTCCTTTCAACCCTTCTACAACAATCTACTATTAATTATGTATTCTAATTGTCTGAAGAAAAGACAGCTGAATCTGTCGAGCAGATTAGGCAGCTGACTATAAGCCGTTGCTAGCTGCAACCGGCTAGCCCGCTCTAGATAAGAATAAATAATCTCACGCCTTTTATACCCGAGAGGCAGAGGTATTCCATTTCTATACCCACATTTCACGAGAATATTCGACCCTTAATTACAGAAAGACTACATAGCGAAATTCGTGTCGTGGTTGTCATTTTATCCGACCACAACGCATCGTGGCAATGAAGAAAAGATATGACGCGTTCTGACGATTAGTAGGTATATCAGTTAGGAAACAAGGAAGGTCTATTCGACAGACTTTATGCACGTAATGAGTTTTCACTTTCTGAGACCAACTTTATTACGTAAAATTAGTGGTGTACCTTCAACTTCGTTAACACTTTGCTCAGCGTGTTATCATCTGAAAGTAAGCAAGTGTTTTTAATGTGCTACTGCAAAGATACTGTGTTGATAAAAAGTGCAAGTGTCGCTCAAAGAATATAAAATGCAACTAAAAATGACAAAGTAATAGTGTGTGTAAAAATAAAAAGCAGACAATACTTTGTGGCGGAATGCCACTTAATGTAATAACCCCGGGCCATGAAATGGCTCCGGTAAAAATATAAACTGTTTTAGTTAAGTTGGCAACATTGTTTTCTCTCTCTGCAAATTGCTCTCGCACGCAACGATTCGCTTATTATTGTATCCTCAATTTAACTATATTGTAAGTGGTTCACAACAGTGTATCAACCCTTGTACCTTACATTAATAATATAAGGTGTTGAGATATACCCGCGTTTCATTCGCCGGCACCCTTCAACACCTAAATTGGTGACCCCGTAGTTCGAGTTGAACAAAAATTTCGTCGGTGCAAGGACAGTGCCTAGTGAAAACTACTTCAGTGCATCCTGTGGCGTTTGCATTCACGCCCTTTCAAACCCACTGCTTCGGCGAGGAGTCATTTCGCGAACAATCGAGCAAGCTTCCATCGAGAGCGCCGGCCCACGGCATCTGGGTCGTGCTGATCTCCGCAGATTGCGACGAGCAGTCACTAAAAAGCATTTCAGCGCATTCTAGAAGCATTCCTCAGTGCAAAAAGTGCGTCTCATAGTCATTAAAGTGCATTTCAAAGTCATTTTTGGACCTTTGAACATTTTTAAGTGCGACGCCAGCGCCAATTTTTCTCGGACGGACAACGGCCGAAACTACTTCACGCGGGAGCGGCAAAATCTGACATCCGCTGTCAAACGTCTAATACGTCAAACAAACGTCAGTGTCAAATGCGTTCCGTTTTACACAAACGTCAAAAACTGTAAGTAATTTTGCAAACTTTTCGCATGAACTCGGATTTTTTCGTGTGTCGTGCTGTCCCTAACTATCGGTGACGGATCTCTGCATTTATGCACGTCGTGTTACTTCATATGGACAATCAGTTACTTTAACCATAGTTCGCAAGTTGTTAATGCAAAAATAACATTTAAATTTTAATTTGTGTGCCTTACTATTTTCAACTTTTGTTGTATACCAACTATAATTAACTCTACTTTTGCACATTTTAATATTTTACAAAATTACACCTCTTATGTAACAAATTTGTAGAAATACCTGTCAGACTAAAAATATTGTCTTACCTATTTCCTCCATTTTGGTTTATCTTCTATAGTGTGTGTTCTAGTATCAATTACTTACCTGCATGCTTACTTATTTCAAGTGTCTTTTGCTGTGTTGGATGTATTATTATTAAGAAAATTAACCTATGCTGCGTGTATAAAAACTTAATTTTAATTTTAACACTTACTGTGATAATTTCTCATACTAACAGTGTATTAATTTAAAAACTTGGGCATATTTGGTATCTCGTGCACACCCCTCACCTATATTCTAACACCTTCATAACATTTGTTTTTGAGTTCGCTTTTGATTGTTTTTCCTTGGTCATTTTAAAATGGGTAATGATAATAAAGATATTTTCCATGATGCTAACCCTGAGCCTGTTCCTGGTTGTAGCATTAACAGGGTTGCAGCCAGAGTCCCAACATTCTGGCCAGACCGTCCTGCTTTGTGGTTCGCCATGTTGGAAGCACAGTTTGCACTCAACAAAATCACTCAGGAGGAGACTAAATTTTATCACGTTCTACAACAACTAGAACCAAGAATTGCCGAAGAAGTAGATACATATATCTTAGATCAACCCAAGGAGCAGCCATACACTAAATTAAAAAAAGCTCTGATAGACAGATTTTCACAGTCATATGAGGAAAAGGCACGTCGCTTACTCGAGAAGGAAGAGATGGGAGACCGAAAGCCATCATCATTCTTGAGACATCTGAAATCACTTGCTGAACCATCTTTTCCAGAGAAAATGCTGAAAACAATTTGGCTAGATCGACTTCCTTACATGATGCAAGGTATTCTTTTATCGCAGAAGTCAGCCACTCTGGAAGAACTAGGAGAATTAGCGGACCAACTTAACGAAGTCCGACCACAGTCTTCCCATAACGTTCAGGCAGTTGCAGCAACTTCTCGATGCGAATCCGATGAAGTGAAACAGCTACATCACAAAATTGATGAACTGACTCGCATCATCTCCAGCCTCACCGCAAACCAGCAGAGTGGCAAGAATACTCGTAGCCGCAGTCGCAGCCCCTCACAGCCTCGAAATGGACAACTTTGCTGGTATCATTACCGCTTCGCCGAGAATGCCAAGAAGTGCACACAGCCGTGCTCTTGGTTTGGCGCCCTCCCTGCTAAACAGGGAAATGCCATGAGCGGTCAGTAATGACGGCTACTGACTGCTCAGCTCCATGTCGCCGTCTCTTCGTCAATGATCGAAATTCAAATCGTCGCTTCCTTGTCGACACTGGATCCGACATCTGCTGTTTACCTAAAGAACAAGTTCCAGGACGTCAACAGCCAGCACCATACGAGTTGATTGAAGCTAATGGCTCCAAGATTAAAACCTATGGACTTGTGCAACTAAATCTAAATTTAGGGCTTCGGCGCGATTTCAAATGGAGTTTCGTTGTTGCTGACGTAGCCAACCCCATTATCGGCTCAGATTTTCTGGCTCACTACCATCTTCTACCAGACTGTGCTCAAGGCAAACTGCGTGATGGTAAGACAGGACTGTCTACTCCCGCAGGCCTTTCTTCAGTTAACCAGCCTAGCGTCAAGGTCATTTCATTACCTGATTCTCCTTACGCGGCAATTTTGGCAGATTTCCCGAGCGTCACTCGACCTCCTGGAGCTCCCACCGACTTGAAACATTCAACGGTGCACTATATTAACACGACAGACGGCCCGCCCGTAACAGCCAGGCCACGCCGTCTCGCGCCACAGAAGCTCCGTGCTGCTCAGGAGGAATTTAAGGAGATGGTACGCGTGGGCACAGCCAGACCTTCGAGTAGTTCATGGTCTTCGCCTTTACATCTCGCTCTCAAAAAGGACGCCACATGGCGCCCCTGTGGCGATTACCGCGCTCTTAACGCGCGCACTATCCCAGACCGGTACCCCGTTCGTTATGTGGGAGATTTTACTCACAACTTGGCTGGTTGTTCGGTGTTCAGCACCGTAGACCTAGTCAAGGCATACCAACAGATCCCCGTTCACGGTGCCGACATCTGCAAAACAGCCATTATTACCCCATTTGGCCTATACGAGTTCCCTTTCATGACCTTCGGGCTCCGCAACGCTGGTCAAACCTTCCAGCGGTTCATCGACGAGGTAGTGCGTGGTCTGGACTTTTGCTTCGCCTACGTCGACGACATATTGATTTTTTCCAGGAATCCTGCTGAACACACAGAACATCTGCGATTACTTTTCCAGAGACTGCATGATTATGGAGTAGTCATCAATCCGTCCAAATGCGTCTTTGGTGCAAAGGAGGTCTCTTTCTTAGGGTACAAGATCACCGCTGCGGGTACTCGCCCACCTGAAGACCGCATTCAAGCTCTGATAGATTTCCCCCCGCCCAAAACTGTCCAAGGTATGCGCAGATTCCTTGGCATGATAAATTATTATCGTCGGTTCCTGCCACATGCCGCGAAATACCAGGCTCCCCTTATAGATGCCGTTGCAGCAACGAACAGCAAAGGCGCGAAACCATTCCCATGGTCGCATGAGCTACTGAAGAACTTTGGCGCCTGTAAAGAGAGCCTCTCATCTGCAACAATCCTCGCACACCCGGATTGCAATGCTCCGCTCGCTCTTTTTACAGACGCGTCCAGTTCTCACATCGGCGCATGTCTACAGCAAAAAGATGGGGATGATTGGCAGCCGCTCGCATACTACAGCAAGAAACTTACTGCCAAACAGTCGGAATGGCCCGCTTACTACCGCGAGTTGCTCGCCGTGTATGAAAGTGTACAACACTTCCGGCACATCTTGGAGGTCCAACACGCGACTATCTACACAGACCACAAACCGTTGACGTATGCTTTCATACAATGGAGAGAAAAGCTTCCACCATCACAGCTCAACCAACTCTCTTTTATAAGCCAGTTTACCACCGACATCCGGCACATTAAGGGGGAAGATAACGTCGTCGCTGACGCATTCTCCAGGGTCGAATCCATCTCCCTTGAGGAGGATTACACAGCGCTTGCAAACTCTCAAGACTCTGATCCTGAGCTTGCTGGGCAGCTTACCTCCTCATCTTTAAAATTGGAAAAAGTCGCCATACCTGGGACTGACGTGGTTATTTGGTGCGACACATCAACCGGTCGACCGCGACCATTCCTCACCCCTCCCTTTCGCCGAGCAGCTTTCGATCGGATGCATAACCTCAGCCACCCCAGCGTGCGGGGCTCCGTACGATTGGTGTCTGAGCGCTACGTGTGGCCGCAGATCAACAAGAACTGCAGAGATTGGGCTCGGTCCTGCCTCCAGTGCCAACGCAGCAAGGTGACTAGGCACGTCACCTCACCTTTAGGTCAATTCACCAGCCCATCTCAGAGGTTTCGACATGTCCACATTGACATCATCGGACCCCTACCACACTCCGGCGGTTTTACCTATTGCCTTACCGCGATAGATAGATACACGCGCTGGGCAGAGGTATGGCCAATGTCTTCAATCACAGCCGAAGAGGTAGCGCAAACATTCGTCGCGGGATGGATCGCGCGTTTTGGCGTGCCCAACACTATCACCACTGATCAGGGCCGCCAATTTGAGTCTACTTTATTCCATCGTCTCATGCTCACCTGTGCTACAAAGCGCACACGTACCACCGCCTATCTTCCGGCGGCGAATGGGATGGTTGAGCGACTGCACCGCCAGTTAAAGGCTGCCTTGATGTGCCACAACGAGTCCTGGTCACGAGCCTTACCCCTTGTCTTATTGGGAATGAGATCCGCGCTGAAGGAAGACCTAAAGTGCTCATCAGCAGAACTTGTATACGGCGAGCCCCTACGTCTACCCGGCGAACTCATCGTGCCCGCGGAAGACACTAATTCCCCAGCAAACGTCACAGACTTCGTAGCAGAACTGAGAAGTCGGATGGCTGCCTTACGACCTATTCCTGCCGCGCACCACTCGAAGGCCGCATCGTTCATTTTTAAAGACCTGGCGACAGCTTCGCATGTCTTGCTTCGCGATGACACGGTACGACGTCCTCTGCAGCCACCGTACACTGGACCATTTGTAGTTCTAAGGAGAAGGGATAAAACGCTTACCTTGGACATTAAGGGTAAAGAGGTTACAGTCAGCATTGACCGCGTCAAGCCGGCTCACATTGACGTCAATTCTTCTACCTCATCATGTGTGCCTGTGCCACCTTCATCTCCAGCTGCTACATTTTCAGCTCCGTCTCCTGTTCCTACTCAACCCATTTCTTCCTCAACACCTACTAGTCCAGCAACCCCTCTTCCACCTCCTGCAACCGTTACCACCAGGACTGGCAGGAGGGTTAAATTTAGGGACATCTTAGACCTTTAGATTTCAATTTTCAATATTCAACTTTATCCGGATTTTTTATTTTTTGTGTTCCACAACCTTTTTGTCTCCGTAGGGGGGTGGTGTGGCGGAATGCCACTTAATGTAATAACCCCGGGCCATGAAATGGCTCCGGTAAAAATATAAACTGTTTTAGTTAAGTTGGCAACATTGTTTTCTCTCTCTGCAATTTGCTCTCGCACGCAACGATTCGCTTATTATTGTATCCTCAATTTAACTATATTCTAAGTGGTTCACAACAGTGTATCAACCCTTGTACCTTACATTAATAATATAAGGTGTTGAGATATACCCGCGTTTCATTCGCCGGCACCCTTCAACACCTAAAACTTATTTTTTACAAGTTAAGTGATTTCTGATAGAAATAGGTAATTAATTAAAGTACATTGTTGTTATTTACTGGTGACCAAAAACAATGTTTGTGTTATAATTTAAAGAAGACATAAATACCTACTTAAAGGTTGTTAATAATATTTGAGTTCAATTATTTATTTCTTAATAAGTATTTTTTTTAATATCAAATAATTTTAGTAAATATTTTTTATTTATTTATTTTAGTGGCACGATTTTATTATATTTATTGATTTCCTAATGACGAACACTGCACGTGCGGTTTTCAATGTTTAGCAGCAGAAAGTGCATTAGGTGCATTGTTTGTCTGGTACATGTTACAGAATAAAACATATTTCCTAAGGATATCTAACAAAACGTTTCGAGGCTACTAGTAAGTACCCATATCGCAAAGCACTGTGCTACGTAATCTACTAAGGTTCCATACGTGTGATGGCTTTTCTTAATGCTTTGTGGTCGTATAACATGTCGGCCACGACACGAATTTCGCTATGTGGTCTTTCTGTGATTGCCACAACGCTTCGTGAGCCTTTTCATATGAGCCATAACATGAATTTCGCAATGTGGATGTTTTACAGTGACCACAACGCTTTGTGAGCTGTTTCTTCCTCAATGAGCGTTTTCGGTCTTGGAGCGTAACATATATGTAAAATATATAATATGATTAAAACGCAATAAAATTTAATTTTAGTTTTTTTGGGATGTTTCATTTAAAAAGTTTTTTGTTTTCTCGAGTGTAGCATAATTATTAAGAGTCAATTTAAAAGACAACAAATTTAGATAATACATCATCGGAAGGCGTCGTCATCATTACTTTTCAGTAGTCGCATTTGCGTCTCTATCGACTTCGTAATAAAGTTATTTTTCTAGGGAAATTTACTCCGCTGCGCCTTCCCGTTGTCTTTCAATATAAATAGACCATAAAACATAAAAAAATGCGCTGGATAGACACTGCTATTGAAAATGCGCAGTCAGAAAAAGGAGGATGTGCTATATTACCGTTACGCACGGAGTACGTACACGCTCGACAATCTCGAATACACCTACATTGTTTGAGAATACTTCCGAATCATCTGGATAAAAAGCAAACAAACAAGCAGCGCACAAACAACATGAAGTATCAGATAACATTAGACCTTGTGTATAAGTGTTTAAGGTTGAATTTTGCCTGTAGCGAGTGAACGATTATTATTGCCACCTTGTTTACGACCCGGAGTTGTTTACATCTTCTCTATTGTTCTCACGCGGATTTCTGGAAGGTCTAGATAATTCCGTCGATACCTGCGCTCAGCTATAAAAACCGCGGTGTTCGTCAAGCGGAGTCAGTTGTTTACTCGAAGCGACAGCGATCGGAATCTCTGAAGCGATTCAAGTGCAATTCTGCGGACTGTGTTTGAGTACTGTGACTGTAGTAGTTACTGTAAATTTGTTTATTTTTGTATTCTCTGTAAGTGCGCATAATAAAGTGTAACTAAACCTCACCACCGGCATTTTTATAACCCCCGCGTTCGTAACAAATTGGTGTCAGAAGGGAAATTTTCAAAATTCAAAAATTCAAAATCGTTTATTTTCTATTGGTATTAAAATATACACTTAGAAACGTCAATATTTTATAATAACAAGGCACTCTAAACTCGTCCATGAAGATATGATTTCTGATTTGTTTCTGATAATATATAATTACTGTCTTTTTTGGCAGAGGGTATGTGTTTATCAGCCTATGTATTTACTGAAATCTATCCTTAGCGCTTTAAGATTCGTCCTTGTTGTTTGTGTTAAAATACAAATCTTTAGTATAGAATTGACATACTGTAAATGTACAGACATCGGCCAGATACAAGTTTATAATTATTTTATAGTTTTACCCGTTCCCATGGGAATACGGGAATAAAATATAACCTATGTTACTTAAATTATAGCTGAAAGAAAGAATAGGTGAAAGATATTTTTAAATCGGTCCAGTCGTTTTCAAGTTAATTCATTACAACCATACAAGTCTTCCTTCTCTATAATATTACTTGCGTGGGAATACGGAAATAAAATATAGCCCATGTTACTCCTTGATAATGTAGTATCTTTCCATTGCGGAAATAATTTCTAAAATAGATCATAATTTTTTTTTTAAACATCCAAATCTTTCCTCTTTTTATTATTAGTGGTGTAACACCCCGAATCACATTAAAACAGTAAACGTAATTACTCCAATGTATCGCAGATTCCGCGCAAAGGAATGCTATTGGAATGCAGCCGATACGTGTACTTATGAATTCAAAATTCAAAAAATTCTAAATTCAATATCGTTTATTTTCTATTGGTATTAAAATATACACTTAGAAACGTCAATATTTTATAATAACAAGGCACTCTAAACTCGTCCATGAAGATTGGCTAAATGCAAACAGCAGCCCATCTCCACCGACGAGCTGCTGGTTCCGAATGCAGTACCCCGAGAAGAGCCAGCAAGAAACTCAAGGGCAGCTCTTTTTAATCTCATGTCTTACTAATAAATATCGTTTACAATAATAATTATAATTAATAGCCTTACATAGCGTCGAGTCGGTTAATCCCATGCATGTTGGTCTACTAAGTAGTCTGTAATTTTATAGTAGCCTTTTTTATGTAATTTTTGCTTAACTATTATTTTAGATTTGTCAAGAGGCAAATTTTGTAATTCAATGGGAATCTTATTGTAAAAACGTATACATTGACCCTTATAGGATTTGGTAACTTTAGATAATCGACGTAACACAAGCAGCCAGTTCATTCTTATTTCTAGTGTTTATACAATGTCTGTCACAATTTTTTTTGTAAAGTGATATATTCTTTTTAACATACAATACGTTTTCGTAAATATACTGTGACGCCAGTGTCAGTATATTAATTTCCTTGAAGTGAAATGCCGCTACTACCGCGTGAGGACGAGCGCCGCACTCCGCGCACTAGGAGGCAAGTGGAGCTGGATGCAGCACGCCAGGAGCAGCTGGAAACGGCTGAACAGGCACCGGTGACTGAAGATCGACCCACTTCACCTGCACAGTCGGAGCCTGGCATGTCAGTCCTACTGCAGATGCTGCAAGCCATGCAGGCGAACCAAGAGGCTGCGCGCCAGGAACAAGAGGCTGCGCGATGCGAAATGCTAGAGAGAATGGAGGCGAACCAGGAAGCCGCCCGACAGGAACAAGAGGCTGCGCGACGCGAAATGCTAGAGAGAATGGAGGCAAACCAGGAAGCCGCCCGCCAGGAACAAGAGGCTACCCGTCAGCAACAAGAGGCCCTCTTTGGAAAATTATATGCTGGCGTCCAAGTCCTGAGCAGTCGGGTAATAGACCTGGAAAAGGACGTCAAGAAAGTCGACAGCAGGACTGAGCAGCTGGAGAAAAAGGTTGACGAGCATGACGACGACCTGCAAGTAATACATAAGGACATCGCAAAATTGAAGGCACGTGAATGGACACCAGCAGGCGCATCGCCGAAGAAATTCGACGTGCCTCACTTCGATGGTACTTCGTCGTGGTCTGCGTTCCGCCTGCAATTTGAGACATTAGCGAATGGGTGGGGTGATGAGCAGACCTACACAGCTCTTGCCCTTGCTCTTCGAGGTGATGCGCTACTTGTTTTGGAGAACTTACCCACCGAATCCAGAAACCTGGAAGCACTCATGGAAGCATTGGAAACAAGATACGGCGACAAACATCTAGAGCATGTCTATCGAGCGCAATTAAAGGACGCTGCTCAGAAACCCGGTGAGACTCTTCAGAAATGGGCCAGTGAAATAGAAGGATTGGTTCGACGTGCCTACGTTTCATCGCCAGCCACAATTGAAGTGAACCTTCCGCAAGCATTCATTGACGGAATACGGGATGCTGAAATTAGAGCAGCTGTACGTTTGGGACACCACCAAACATTGAAAGCAGCTCTAGCACACGCTCTTGAAGTGGAAGCCGTGAGGCGGGACGCGAGGTCCTACAAATTGAGAGCAGTGGTAGAAAACAAGATGAATTTTAGAAGTGGCATTACCTGCTACGGCTGTGGCGAAAAAGGGCACATAAGACTATGAGTAAGAAGATGGTCTCGAGTACTGAGACCCCGGTTGATGAAGAGCTGCCGTTAAACTAAGTGTCGCTAGGGCCGCGGGGCGGGCGCTGGCTGGTCAGTATGAGCCCCCTACTATCACCATAACTCAAGTCAACAACGGAAACAGCTTGATTATCTGTGGCACCTTAAATGGTAAACCATGTAGCTTCACAGTGGACACCGGAGCATCACGCACGATTGTGAGACCTGAACTTTTAAGGCGAACCATATCCTGGAGAAGAAGACCACCAGCGTGTCATCTACGTACAGCAACTGGCCAGTCAGTTACCGTCCATGGCGACACAGAAGTCGAGTTCGGAATTGGCGACCAAGGATACCACCATTCAGTGTTGATTGCGGATATCACCGATGACTGTATTCTAGGACTGGGGGTCGATTTTTGAATCTCACCAAGTGACTAATTCTCACCAATGTGAGTGATTTCCGAAAGTTTGTATTTTTGAAACTCATCGGTGACTTACATTTGTCATACCTATGATATCGATTTACGAGTGCCCCTACCCACTCGTAATTGAAATCACCATGTGATTGTTTTTGACAGTTAACGTATGTGACATCTGCCAAAAGTGCCAAAGTATGTTAGCAGCGGGGCTCGATTATGATATTTCGTGATTGCGACGATTTATTGAAAATATAAAAAACCTCTCAATTAAATAAAACAATATCCAAGTTATTAGTAAATACAATTATTAAGTTCAATATACTTGTAAAACATATGTCACTAACAATTGTAAAATCTGTGTTATGTTCTCTTTATTCGTCCTTTTCTAGTGAATTAAGTGAATTTTTCAATTCAAAACTTTAATTTTCGTTTACATGACACTGACAGATACGTTACGTTTTACGATTGACCAATTTGATGAATCTTTTTTAAGTTATAGTATGAGAAAATAAAAACCGATATCAAGGGCAACACTATAACATCTGCGTAAAAAGGAACGTAACGGGAAGATTGTCTCTGACTGATATTGTAAAATTTCTGCATGTTGGTAAACATCGTGTGACTTTCAAAAATACGGCTTTTGGAAAATGGTGACATAAAAGTCATCGGTGATAATTTTGGTCACCGGTGATTTTGATATCACCAGTGAGATTCAAAAATCGCACTCCTGGACTTTATGAAGAAATACAGCTGTGTCGTCGATGTTGCAAGAGGGACATTGAGATTTCCTGAACAAGAAGTATTTCTACAGGATTCACATTCGGGGACACTTTACTGTTTGAAAGACACAATACTAGCGCCAAGATCAGAAAACCTAGTGGAAGTGAAGTTTCCGAAAACAATTAAGCATGGGCTTTGTGTTATAGTGGAAGACAACGGCAATCACCCGAAATGGATCACTGCAAGAACTCTAATGATGATTAAGAAGAAAGTCAAAGTAAGAGTCCTGAATCTCAGTAATTCGGAAGTACGTCTAAAGAAGAATACAGCCATTGGAAGATGCGAAGAGGTAACTATATTCAACGGTTGAAACAACTGAAAAACGAAAGCCCAACCAGTGACGAGAATGTTCGGCCATTACTTGAGTCATCGAAGAAAGATCTGTCACCAGGAGAACTGCGACAAGCGGAAGAAATTCTAGCAAAGTTTAAAGACATATTCGCCAAGGGAAACGAATGCGGAAGGACTGGCCTAGTGAAACACAAGATTGACACAGGTGACGCTAGACCTATAAAGCAAAGACCACGGCGAATACCTTGGGCAAAGGAAGCAGAAGTAACAGATTTAATCAAGGATATGGCCGAGAAGAAAATCATCGAACCTTCTACGAGCCCATGGTCATCCCCGGTGGTACTTGTTAAGAAGAAAGATGGCAGCACGAGGTTCTGTGTGGACTATCGGATGCTCAACAACGTCACCAAGAAGGACAGTTACCCATTACCTCGCATAGACGACACCCTGGATATGCTCAATGGCATGAAGTGGTTTTCCACTGTTGATTTAAAAAGTGGCTACTGGCAAGTCGAGATTAACCCGGGGGATAAAGAGAAGACTGCGTTCAGCACAGGAATTGGAAACGGGCTATGGCAGTTTAACGTTATGCCTTTTGGGTTGTGCAATGCTCCAGCTACCTTTGAAAGACTTATGGAGAGAGTAATGGTGGGACTCCTTGGAGACGTATGCCTAGTATACTTGGATGACGTCATCATAATGGGCCGGAACTTTAGAGAACACCTAAAGAACATGGAGAAAGTATTCGCACGGATTCGTGAAGCAAACCTTAAATTAAGCCCGAAGAAATGTTTCTTATTCAAGAAGGAAGTATCCTATCTTGGACACATTATATCGGCAGACGGTGTGCGTACGGACCCTGAGAAGATCAAAGCTGTTCAAGAGTGGCCCATTCCAAGAAATAAGACGGAAGTTCGATATTTCTTGGGATTGTGTACTTATTACCAGAGATCGGCATTAGGTAGTGTGATTAGGTACCAAAGTAGGTAGAGGATATAATATGGAGTTGTTAAAACCACCATGTTCCTACTTTTAAATCGAAGCACACATATAAAATGCCAAATTTCATATGTGTGCTTTGTGTCGGATGGGACCGAAACTCAATTTTTTTTCTAGCTAATTAGCCGTACTACTATTACATTTTTTTTTTTTAGATTTTGTTGATTATCTCCATAACCAGCCACTTTAGAGAAAATCATCTAAGAACAAAAGAAGTTTATATTTAGTAAGTAAATATGATACTGTAGAAAAATCTAGTCCCGGAAATTTCCCGGGAAATTTAGTCCCAAATAAAGTAGTGGTTTTAACAACTCCATATTACATCCTCGTAACAACTTTACCTACTATGGTACCAAATCACACTACCTAATGCCGATCTCTGCTTATTACAGACAATTTGTTAAGGGATTTTCGGACATTGCGAAACCCTTACACAAATTAACAGAAGAGAAACGTGAATTCAATTGGGATTCAAGTTGTGATCAAGCTTTTAACAGACTAAAACAACACTTATGTGAAGCACCGATCTTGGGCTACCCAAACAGAGACGGCAGATTCATAGTTGATACAGACGCAAGTAACACGGGGATAGGTCGAGTTCTCTCGCAAGTGCAAGGAGACCAACAAGTGGTAATTGCCTACTTCAGTAAAGCGCTTTCAAAACCTGAGAAAAATTACTGTGTTACTCGCCGTGAACTGCTAGCTGTAGTGAAGACCTTGCAGCATTTCCATAAGTACCTCATCGGACGGCCATTTACACTGAGGACAGATCATGCTGCATTAAAATGGCTCCTACAATTCAAGAACCCGGAAGGTCAAGTGGCAAGATGGTTGGAATATGCAGGAATATGACTTCGTAGCGGAACATCGTAGTGGAAAAGCTCACAATAATGCTGATGCCTTGTCACGAAGACCTTGCTCTCTGGACTGCCGCCACTGTCAGAAACAGGAAACAGTGGAAGTACGGATTATACAAACTGACAGAATTGACGACGAGTGGACCGATGAAAGAATAAAGAAGGCCCAAGGAGATGACGATGATCTAGGACCGATTATAAACTGGATTACCAGCGGAAATAAGCCAAGATGGTGTGATGTGTCAGCGTACAGTGCCACCACCAAAAGCTACTGGGCTCAATGGGACAGCTTAGTGATAGAGAATGGTGTTCTGTATCGGAAATGGGAATCAAACGACGGAAAGAAGATCACCATGCAAGTAATTATTCCACGGATTAAAGTAGCTCCGCTGCTTCGGTTCGTCCATGATGGTGTGTCTGGCGGCCATCTCGGAGTAAACAAAACCTTGGCCAAGATTCGACAACGGTTTTATTGGCTCCGTTGTCGAGAAGATGTGGAAGAATGGTGTCGCAAATGTGATACTTGTGCAGCAGTAAAAGGCCCGCAAACGAGAAACCGAGGAAAATTGAAGCAGTATAATGTAGGAGCACCGTGGGAACGTATCGCTATTGATATTGCTGGCCCATTTCCGGAAACTGAAGAAGGAAACAAATACATAATAGTGGTTCAAGACTACTTCAGCAAGTGGCCTAAGGTATTTGCGACCCCAAATAAAGAAGCAAGGACCGTTGCGAAGAAACTGGTTCAGGAAGTCTTCAGCCGATATGGAGTACCTTTGGAGATGCACTCTGATCAGGGGAGAAACTTCGAATCAAATTTATTTCAAGAAACCTGTAAACTTCTTGGAATCTTTAAGACGCATACGACTCCAATGCACCCACAGTTAGATGGAATGGTCGAAAGGTTTAACAAGACGTTGGAAAATCATCTGGCAAAAGTAGTTGATTCGCACCAACGAGACTGGGACCAATATATTCCACTGTTCCTGATGTCGTACCGGTCGGCTGTGCATGACAGTACAGGTGTTACTCCAGCAAAAGTGAACTTCGGCCGGGTGATGAGACTCCCAGTGGATGCAATAACAGGAACGCCTCCCGATGCTCCAAAACCAGTGACAGATTTTGTGGCCGACCTACAGAACCAGTTGGACGAGATTCATAAGACCGTTCGGGAAAACAGCCTACGAGTCAGTGAGAAAATGAAAACTCGCTACGATCGAAGAGCTAACACAAACGGTTTCGATGAAGGCGCCCTTGTGTGGCTACATAATCCACTTAGAAGGAAAGGAAAGTCTCCAAAACTTCAGGCCAGCTGGGAAGGACCCTATAAAGTTATAACAAGGATCAACGACGTGACTTATCGCATCAAGCAGGGACTCCGAGGAAAACCGAAAGTAGTTCACGTGGATCGACTAGCGCGGTATCTTGGCTCTAATGATGCTCGGGACGAGCATAACTAAGAGGAGGGTAGTGTTACGCACGAAGTACGTACACGCTCGACAATCTCGAATACACCTACATTGTTTGAGAATACTTCCGAATCATCTGGATAAAAAGCAAACAAACAAGCAGCGCACAAACAACATGAAGTATCAGATAACATTAGACCTTGTGTATAAGTGTTTAAGGTTGAATTTTGCCTGTAGCGAGTGAACGATTATTATTGCCACCTTGTTTACGACTCGGAGTTGTTTACATCTTCTCTATTGTTCTCACGCGGATTTCTGGAAGGTCTAGATAATTCCGTCGATACCTGCGCTCAGCTATAAAAACCGCGGTGTTCGTCGAGCGGAGTCAGTTGTTTACTCGAAGCGGCAGCGATCGGAATCTCTGAAGCGATTCAAGTGCAATTCTGCGGACTGTGTTTGAGTACTGTGACTGTAGTAGTTACTGTAAATTTGTTTATTTTTGTATTCTCTGTAAGTGCGCATAATAAAGTGTAACTAAACCTCACCACCGGCATTTTTATAACCCCCGCGTTCGTAACATTACTGTTTCATATTTGTATGTGAGCCGTAGTATTCCTAGGATTTGTTAGGATACCTCGTCTTATTTTAATTGGCATAAAACATCGAGTGACAAATGAAGGATTTTATTATAAGTTTAATTTATAACGATGGATTTATCTTAATTATGTAGTGTTTGTTGGGCTTGAGAGTTTATTTGGAAGAAGTCCTTGATATTGAATACCCACAGAACTTTTAATTTCGTAAAAATATGTTCAAACAAGTACTACTCTGAAAATTGCGAATTAACGTAGCGTGTTAACTAGGCATTTGGTAATTTTTAACCGACTTTATACATAATAGGAGGAGTTTCTCAATTCGGTAAGTATGTTTTTTTTTTATTTTAATCCATACCTCCCTCAAATCTGAACCGATTTCACAATTTTTTTGTTTGTTTGACCGAGTATACGTCGAGGTTTGTCCCATCCCATATCAGGTTTGTCTAATGAAGAACTTCAGGTGGAGAACGGTACTCCTCAACGGCCATCAGCAAATCAGTCGCTATCACCGTAATATGCTTAGTAACAGAGGTAATGGATGTTTAATATGCAAATGTCCTTTTAGTGCTATTGTAGTACGGTTTGCAAAGAGGTTGGAAGAAAATCAATCTCTTTCCTAGAGAAACTTTTTTCTTTAAACGTCTTTGACGGTTTGTATTTTTGTTTAAAATTTTGTTTATTGGATATTCATGTTTTGAACTATATATTTTACGTTACGTTGGGTTAAATTAGAGGCTAATTTTTAATTCCTAAGTGGTATTGCGTCCATTATGGAGTGAAAAGCAGTTAACGACCACTTGCCTTTCTTAGGGTTCGTGAAAAAGATATCTACAAACGGTTACTTTTGTACCTTTCATGATCCCTTTATCATTTCAATGTGTGTCCGTCTTGATTAAAATCACAGAACGAAAAGCTGGTACTCACGTTTATCACTACCCTTTCGCAGAAGTCGTGGTCGTGCTGTATTGGTTCGAACGTCACTACGCCTCCTTGGGGTGGCCTTCCCTGCTCCTCTTCTTGACTGGGCAATTTCGGCAAAGACCTGGAAAACAAAAATATTTGTGAACTTTTCTCTTCCAACTAAAACTGTGTATCATTCATTAGCATCATTGTAAAGACGATGTATTTCAAGAAATCATTGTTGAAATTAATAATAATAATATAATATAATCTCACGCCTTTTTATCCCCGAGGGGGTAGGCAGAGGTATTCCATTACTGGATATACCCACATTTCACGAGATATATTGGACCCCTAAACGTGATAGGTGGTGAGCCCATCGCCGGACCGGGTCTGTTTACACATGTCTCAGAATTAATTCTGAGACCTGCGGGTTTCCTCACGATGTTTTCCTTCACCGTCGAGCTAGTGATAAATATGTACGTAAGTTTTTGAAAAACTCATTGGTACATGCCAGGATTTGAACCCTAGCCTCACTGATTTTTCAGCCGGCTCTTTAACCGTCCGGGCTATCACTGCTCTTAATAATTCATAATTGTTGAAATTCTTGTCAAATATTGCTGATGTTTTACCATGCCATGCCATCAAAGAGAAATCTCTTTGCATGCCATAATACCTACTGTTACTGTTTTTGTGTGTTTACTAAATGTACGGCATGGACTAAATAAAAATGTCGCTAATTAATGATATACTATGCCCCAAAGAGGTTGGAAAAAAAACCCTTTCTTATAGAGTGCTAATGTAGGGAAGAAAACGAGGCCTCGCCAACTGCCGCCGGTTGACAAACCCGGTTTAAACGTCACTCGCTGGTTTGACGACACAATGCCATATTATCGACACAATGTCATATCGAAACAAGTTATAATAATAATAATAAATTGTCGGACATAATTTAAACACGGTTATTCAGTCCCAAACTAGGCGGAGCCTGTACTATGGGTACTAAACAACTGATAGACATACTTAAATAAATACTAAACACCCAGACACGAAGCGAACAGACATGTTCATGCACACAAATGTTGGCCCCGAGCGGGGATCGAACCTCGACCGACCTTCGACTCAGAAGGTAGGGTCACTCTACCAACTGTGCCAACAGGCCCGACTAAGTTCTTGGTTTTAACGTAAATATGCCCGTTTGCGCCACGTCGTCGTGATGTGCAAAAACTCTATGGACAATTCGTTAAAATCCAATACAAGCGTTCCCTATCATCACTTTGTTATCCTATTAAATCTAGACCACAAAAAATATTTGTATTTTTATCCCTAAGTATTTCCTTAGAGCTTGACCAAAAATATAAAATATCGATAGACGTATAATATCAATAATTTGCTGTCGATAAAATTTTCAATACCTTACACAAATATAGACTGACTAGCTGATGCCCGCGACTTCGTCCGCGTGGAATTACTCAACTCAACCCCTACTTTCACCCTTTTAGGGGAGGACTTTCGAAAAATCCAAAAATACGTATCTCATCATTTATTTCTAAGAGTAGTTGTGCCAAGTTTCAACTTGATAGACGTAAAAAACAACACGTCTCCATACAAACTCCAACCCCCTGTTTCACCCTCATAAGGGTTTTTTTGGAAAAACCAGAAATACGTATCTTGTTGTTTGTTTTGAGGAGTATTCCTACAAAGTTTTGAATAATTGATACACCCAAAAATGAAGGTATTCTATACATACCAAACTCAACCCCCACTTTCACATCTTTATGGGACGATTTTCGAAAAATCCAAAAACACGTATCTCATTATTTATTTTTAAGAGTATTTGTGTCAAGTTTCAACTCGATAGACGTAAAAAACAACACGTCTCCATACAAACTCCATCCCCCTGTTTCAACCCCTTAGGGTTTTTTTTTTGGAAAACACAGAAATATGTGTCGTGTTTTTTGTTTTGAGGAGTATTTTTACAAAGTTTCGAATTGATATACCCAAAAATGAAGGTTTTCCATAAATACCAAACTCAACCCCCACTTTCACACCTTTATGGGGCGATTTTCGAAAAATCCAAAAACACGTATCTCATTATTTATTTCCAAGAGTATTTGTGTCAAGTTTCAACTTGATAGACGTGAAAAACAACACGTCTCCATACAAACTCCATCCCCCTGTTTCAACCCCTTAGGGGGTTTTTTTTCGAAAATCCAGAATCACTGTCTTGTTATTTATTTTGAGGAGTATTTTAACAATGTTTCGAATTCATACATCCAAAAACGAAGGTTTTGCATACAAAATCTCAACCCCTTTTTCACCCCTTAAAGGTTGAATTTGGAAAATTGCTTTCTTATTCCTAGTCTACGTCTTCAAAATAATATATGTTAGCGAGAACCCTTGGGTGACGTGACGGATCAGATAATTGTTAGTGATCGTGGTGATATTCAGAGGTCTCCCGCGCATCAGAAGTTTGCGGGATGGCCGATAGTTAATGTGGGCGTCTATTCTGGGCTGGGCAGTACTTAATTAAACTGGTTCTTCAAGATGTCACATAATCATTTTATTAAATAATGTTACAAAGTACAGAATACTTAGTGTCAACTCTCAGGAACGACCGCTCATCGCGGAGTCTCGATACAGAATGATCGGTGCGAACTCTTGGTGAAGACTGCTCGGCACGGACTCTCGATGCGGAATGCCCGAAGCGGCGACCGCCTCGATCTTAAATAGCATTTTGCAGTAGCGGGGTGTAACTCGTGTTCGACCGACGAAACAGGTCTTCAAACGATGAATCATGTGTTGTTGCGTTCCGCCTCCGATGATTGTTGCTATTTAACTCCCATGCTATTGACCTAGCTCTAACATATATGTGAAAAAAATCAGTTTTCTAGGTGTAAGGGTTTAGGCTGGGCGTTGATGAGTCAGTCAGTCAGGACTTCTCTTTTTATATATATAGATATTATTATTGATTTTCAAATTGAACTCGGTAGATACTGAAGTCTAAAAAATACAAATAGGTATTTAATTACATATGTAAAACTCTTTGTAATAAGGCATACTTTTGCCCACGACTTCCTCCGCGATTCTGAATGAAAAGTAGCATAATATGCCCTTCCCTGAGATGCAATCTATATCCCTGCCAAATTTCATCAATCAGTGGTTCAACGTTTTAGAAGGGAAAATGTACCTACAGCCAGATATTTACTTTCAAATTCGTATTATTCATAGGGATGTAAGGATGAATGTGTATGTTTTTAAAGTCGTATTGAATTATAGTACAGTCAAGAGGAAGTCAAGCTTGACACTACCAGTTTAAGCTGAGCTCTGATTTGTACTGCGCGCCATAGAATACAGGGCCGGGTCAAAGTCCAAAGTGTCAAGCTTAGCGTGCTCTTGACTGTACATGTTGCAGCATTTATCGCTATCGATAGTGTGGCGTTTGGTACAGTCAAGAGCACGTAGAGCTTGACACATTGGACTTTGTAACGTTCTTATTACAATCGCCTTAGAGCTCAGACTCGCACTACAATTGTAAAGCTCCATGTGCTCTTGACTGTACTTCACTCGTCAATCAAAGAAAATAACAAACAAAGCATATTTAAAAATAGAACAAAAATAGCGTTATACGATTGACCGACCTCAAAATGTTTTTAAATGCTATATGCTGGTAAATTGATTGACATATTTTATGTCATCCCATGCTACACAGGGTGCTTTTTTCTTTAACCGTCTACGCCAATTAAAAAACGCGTAACCGCTCAGAAATTTGAGATTTCTTAACACAGTTTGGTCGAGTTATTTTCAAGATTAATAATTAGTAATAATTACTCTTCGGTCCTTGGGCTGTAAAAAGAAAGTACCTGCTCGTACCCCTAAAACCCTATTATTATAAGAAAATAATTACCCACTTTACGATCACAATTTTTTCATATCTATGCGTTGCTTCGTTTCTACTCAATATTTTCAAATTGGATCCGTATTCAATTCTAGTGAAGAATATGAATAGTTTAAGTAATTTTACTAAGTATGCAAATTGTCAACAATACTTATTATTATTAATTGTATTTTAGTTTAAACTTGCAATTCTTATATTCTTTCTCTACATAGTTACCTTGTCCTGTTCTAATCTCATAGAAAAAAATACATTGTTTGTCCCGAACTTTTCTCATAGTTCTTACATTAAAAACGGACATTGTAATAAATTAAGTAAAAAATAATTTTTAAAACAAGCTTTTATTTTAATGCGCTAAAAAGAACAAAATAAACTTTTCCTTTAAAACTGTCTTAAAACGTCATTACACAATTTATTATGTAATAAAAGCTTGTCGCGAGATCTGAGTAGGTACTCATATTTAAGTAAATATATAAGTAACTCTAACTGACTGAATTAAATTTTTAGAATTTTCAGACTAAGTTAATATGGGTAGTTACCTAATTAATCCCGCGACAAGCTTTTATTACATAATAAATTGTGTAATGACGTTTTAAGACAGTTTTAAAGGAAAAGTTTATTTTGTTCTTTTTAGCGCATTAAAATAAAAGCTTGTTTTAAAAATTATTTTTTACTTAATTTATTACAATGTCCGTTTTTAATGTAAGAACTATGAGAAAAGTTCGGGACAAACAATGTATTTTTTTCTATGAGATTAGAACAGGACAAGGTAACTATGTAGAGAAAGAATATAAGAATTGCAAGTTTAAACTAAAATACAATTAATAATAATAAGTATTGTTGACAATTTGCATACTTAGTAAAATTACTTAAACTATTCATATTCTTCACTAGAATTGAATACGGATCCAATTTGAAAATATTGAGTAGAAACGAAGCAACGCATAGATATGAAAAAATTGTGATCGTAAAGTGGGTAATTATTTTCTTATAATAATAGGGTTTTAGGGGTACGAGCAGGTACTTTCTTTTTACAGCCCAAGGACCGAAGAGTAATTATTACTAATTATTAATCTTGAAAATAACTCGACCAAACTGTGTTAAGAAATCTCAAATTTCTGAGCGGTTACGCGTTTTTTAATTGGCGTAGACGGTTAAAGAAAAAAGCACCCTGTGTAGCATGGGATGACATAAAATATGTCAATCAATTTACCAGCATATAGCATTTAAAAACATTTTGAGGTCGGTCAATCGTATAACGCTATTTTTGTTCTATTTTTAAATATGCTTTGTTTGTTATTTTCTTTGATTGACGAGTGAAGTACAGTCAAGAGCACATGGAGCTTTACAATTGTAGTGCGAGTCTGAGCTCTAAGGCGATTGTAATAAGAACGTTACAAAGTCCAATGTATCAAGCTCTACGTGCTCTTGACTGTACCAAACGCCACACTATCGATAGCGATAAATGCTGCAACATGTACAGTCAAGAGCACGCTAAGCTTGACACTTTGGACTTTGACCCGGCCCTGTATTCTATGGCGCGCAGTACAAATCAGAGCTCAGCTTGAACTGGTAGTGTCAAGCTTGACTTGCTCTTGACTGTACTATAATTCAATACGACTTTAAAAACATACACATTCATCCTTACATCCCTATGAATAATACGAATTTGAAAGTAAATATCTGGCTGTAGGTACATTTTCCCTTCTAAAACGTTGAACCACTGATTGATGAAATTTGGCAGGGATATAGATTGCATCTCAGGGAAGGGCATATTATGCTACTTTTCATTCAGAATCGCGGAGGAAGTCGTGGGCAAAAGTATGCCTTATTACAAAGAGTTTTACATATGTAATTAAATACCTATTTGTATTTTTTAGACTTCAGTATCTACCGAGTTCAATTTGAAAATCAATAATAATATCTATATATATAAAAAGAGAAGTCCTGACTGACTGACTCATCAACGCCCAGCCTAAACCCTTACACCTAGAAAACTGATTTTTTTCACATATATGTTAGAGCTAGGTCAATAGCATGGGAGTTAAATAGCAACAATCATCGGAGGCGGAACGCAACAACACATGATTCATCGTTTGAAGACCTGTTTCGTCGGTCGAACACGAGTTACACCCCGCTACTGCAAAATGCTATTTAAGATCGAGGCGGTCGGTCGCGGTAATAAAAGCTTGTCGCGAGATCTGAGTAGGTACTCATATTTAAGTAAATATATAAGTAACTCTAACTGACTGAATTAAATTTTTAGAATTTTCAGACTAAGTTAATATGGGTAGTTACCTAATTAATCCCGCGACAAGCTTTTATTACATAATAAATTGTGTAATGACGTTTTAAGACAGTTTTAAAGGAAAAGTTTATTTTGTTCTTTTTAGCGCATTAAAATAAAAGCTTGTTTTAAAAATTATTTTTTACTTAATTTATTTTATACTTTTTAGTTGGATTTAGAAGGGCGTCACATGGCTAACCCTGCATTGTTATCCAAACTAAACGTGTATACAAAATTTCAGCTCAATTGGTTATCTTTAAGCTCCATCATCAGACCCTGGTTACCATCTAGTACCAAAGTACTCGTCAAGACGAATCAATCGAGCCCAAACTCGATGGGATTATTTTGTTTAATAACTGAGTTCCTATGGCCATCTTCCAGCTCCATCATCAGACCCTGGTTACCATCTACCACTAAAGTACTCGTCAAGATAAATCAAACGAGCCCAAACTCGATGGGGTTATGTCGTTTAATTACTGAGTTCCTATGGCCATCTTCCATCTCCATCATCAGACCCTGGTTACCATCTAGTACTAAAGAACTCGTCAAGACGAATCATACGAGCCCAAATTCGATGGGATTGTGTAGTTTAGTTACCGAGTTCCTATGGCCATCTTCCAGCTTCATCATCAGACCCTGGTTACCATCTAGTACCAAAATACTCGTCAAGACAACTCAAACGAGCCCAAACTCGATGGGAATATGACGTTTAATTACTGAGTTCCTCCTATGGCCATCTTCCAGCTCCATCATCATACCCTGGTTACCATCTAGTACCAAAGTACTCGTCAAGATGAATCAAACGAGCTCAAACTAAATGGAGTTGTGTCGTTTAATTACCGAGTTCCTATGGCCATCTTCCAGCTCCATCATCAGATCAGCTCGGTGGTACCATAATATTGCATTGTCACCGCACTTACATAAGTATACCAAATTTCAGCTCAATCGGTTGAAGATATCTGCTTCAAAATTGAGTTGCAAGATTCCACCCGAACATACATAGTTACATACATACTTACATACATACATTGCAAGTTAAATAAAAGCTTTTAAAAATTAAATAGTTTAATCGGCCCAGCTGTTCTCAATTGATGTCCTTTGTGATTAACAAAGAACAGCATTTGGATCACTAGTTTTTATACATCTGCGTCGTCGCTTTGTTTCTACTCGGTAGATTCGAATTGGATGAATTCGATTCTTATATTCTTGCTTGTTGGTTTATTTGAGTGCATCGCTGTCTGAGTGCGATCAAGTACTGTCGGACGTGCTCCGAGCACGTACCCGCCCGATCCAAGGGCCCTCAATAAATTTCCTGACCACAATTTTTCGCTGCTGCGAATGCTTTTTGTACTAGGTAGGTACTACCGTTCGAAGCAAGGCTGTAATTTTTTAAACAACAATAATATCACTTTTTCATATCTATAATATTCAAAATCAGGTAAACGGTCATCAAATATTTAAGGCTGTTTCGAATATAAATTAAGCTTTTAAATTAAAATTTGGTCAGCCTATCTCATTATTATTAAAATAATTGCTCTCAGTAATGTCGGTAGCTAGGTATATATATATATATATATATACTACCGGGTGCCCAGCGGCGTTATACCATATATTTCAAATAGCAGTGCCCTTCATAAAATATATAGTATTAGTAAAGTTATAGCCCATGTTACTCCCAGAAAAGTAAGCTTTCCATAGTTAAAAGAATTCTTAAGACTCATATGTGGAATTTTATTACAAATGCCCAGCGGCGTTGCCCTCGCGGATCCAGTTTATTCCCGTTCCTGTGGGAATTTCGAAAAATCCCTCCATAGTGGTTGCCTACGACATATAAGACACCTACATACCATATTTAAAGTTTCTAGGTGTAATCGTTTCGGAATAGTACCTACATATTTAACCAGTCTTTTTAACCAGTTTTTATATTTTCCCGTGGGAATGAGATATTATCTTGAAATAAAAAGTACGCTAGATGTTGACCCAGCTACTCAATTATCTCCATGCAATTCTTTTCAGATAGATTTTGCAAAAAAAACAAAAAACATAAGAACCTTACGCCTATTTCCCATTGGGGTAGGCAGAGACAATAGACTGCCACTTGCTACGAACCTGGCAGATCTCCTTAAAAACCTTGTCCTGAGAATTACAAATACAATTAAAAAAGATTCGTTCGAACCGTTCTCTAGAATGATCTTTCATAGATGCGCAATAGATTTTCAACATGGAACCCTTATACTTTTACTACATCCATCTACATGTTTGCGGGCTAAGCTTAGAGATTTTTAATACTAGAAAGCTGTAACTTGACATGGACATACAAAAAAATAAACTAAAATATAGAAAAAAAAGGTACCTCCCCTAAACGCAAAGTAGCGATGTTTTTTTTCGTCTATCCTATGGTGTGTGGTGTCGTTGGACAGGTGTGTGAAAACCAATTTTATGAATTCAAGGATCCGTAATATATCAATAGTAACAGCTTCTTTTTTAAATACAATCCTATTCAGAATGTATTTTGGATGAAAATTTAATCATCACTTCAGACTCAAGGCCATAGAGTGCATAGTTTCTATACATATATATTATCTTAATTCATCACAGCCGATAGTAACACAGCAGACAAAAATAAGTTACCTATAACGAGCTATAGTGTTTCTGGATGGAACCTAATTTAAATAAAATGACCTAGTGTTTCTCGATGGTAATAAAGTGTTTCATCGAGTAACAGTGTTACCCGATGGGAATTAATTTATCACCAACCAGTAACACTAACAGTGTTGTCGATGACGAATCTTTTCCCAACCAGTAACAGTGTGACAGTAAGGGGTGTTACTGGATGGGCATATACTAATAGTTAGAGCGGGAGTTTTTTTCGTTCGAGTCTTTACAAGAAATATTTTAATTAAATAATTATCAACAGTCCACGTTTTTATCAAAAACTAGAAGAATAACATTTTTACACTTGCTCTCTATTATAGAACACAACAAGTATTTTTTTTGGAATTACGAGAAAACTTAAAGTATTATGTATATAGTATTTTCAATTGAATAATTACATCAAATTGCATTTGATCACGTAAACAAGCCTTGTCTTCACCTCAACTTGTAGCTTACACATACTGTCTACTTCGAAACGTCAAATTGACTTTACTGCGCGCTACTTCACGCACGGTTGTGATTAGTCGTGGTCGGCTCAGTTCTTGCTAAGGCCTGTAGAGAAAACGAGAAAATCATTTTCGAAACATAAGTGACAGTTAGAGGTAGACAAATCTCTTATCCACCGCCTTCGTGCTACCGCTACTGGTGAGGAGTGCACGTTTGGTTAAGAGTAGTCTAGAACGACCTCCGGAAGGAGGAAGCGACGATTTGAGAAATGTAGCTGGGAAAGACTGGATTCGAAGAGTCGAAGACCAGGCTCAGTGGTGCATCTTTAGAGAAACCTACGTCCAACAGTGACTGATGATAGGTTAATGATAACATGAAAGTCGTGCAGTTAGCGCAATATTAAAATCACAGTGCTCGCAGCAGTGTGTGAATCCCTGGATATGCCTCAGGGTTAATGTCACTGAATCTGGTCTGCTCTCGTGTTTTCGTATCAAATAAAGACGATTGATAGAAGTTCGTGCAATTATAATACCACTACTGTAATTATATTATCACGGCATGTACAATAATATACATTTAATAATAATAAATTGAGGGACATGATTCACACTATTTACTATTTATTTATATACATTTCGGCAACAGACTTACAGTTATTTAGTCCACACGGTTATTTAGTCCCAAACTAGACAGAGACTGTACTTTGGGTACTAAATAACTGATAGTCATACTTAAATAAATATTAAACACTCAGACACGAAGCCAACAGACATGTTCATGCACACATATGTTGGCCCCGAACGGGTATCGAACCAGCGACCTCTGGCTCAGAAGGCAGGGTCACTACCAACTGCGCCAACAGGCCCGTCAATAATAAGGGCAGTGATAGCCTTATGGTTGGAGCCCGCTTCTAATTCGTTAGGTGCAGATTCGAATCCTGGAGAGTGTATGTACCACAGATCATTAATTAATGGTCTGTGGTATGTAACAATGAGTTATTCAGATACACTTACGTACATATTTGTCACTAGCTCGACGGTGAAGGAAAATATCGTTAGGTATTAAGTATCGTTACACATGTCTCAGAATTCATTCTGAGACATGTGTAACAGCATCCCGGTATGCAGTCGGTGGCAACGCGTCGCGTCCTATGAAACACTTTGAACGAAAACATACACTTGTATGACCGTCAAAAACGTCGGCATTTCTGAAAGTTCTCATACAGTCTCCAAAAATAGAACCAATATAAAGTAGGTACCTATAATGTATATATACAACATATAGTATGTAAATACAACTTATTACTGTTCTTTGTACTTTGAGTTTATAATAAGGTTTCCTCTGATCCTAAAATACCAGTACGAGGTTAGTGGAATCTCGAAATACTTCACTTCAGTAAAACAAGCGAGACATGGATGGAATATTAATATAAGCGGTGATATAAGTGTTTCAATCTAGACTGTTTCCATTACATAATGACGTTTTCCTTTTCCAAAATTTGACATGCTTTATATATTTACTACTATATTGCTTATGTAAAATCCATTACAAATATCAAAAGCTGAAATCAGCCAGTCTAAAATGAGATTTCCCTAATAATAGAATACTAAAACATTGTCAGTTTGGAAAAACGACTCCCAGGGCAGTAAATAGAAGCACGCTTAATTTGTAGTGCGTAGGCGCTTCCCACTGAGAGTAAAACTGTGACAAGGAGTGACACGTCTGGTAGAGATGTTATATACCTACTCACTCCCGCTCGAAATACACGATTTACCAACATTTTAACTCGTGTTTGTTCACGACGTTTATTTGGAAACCGTTCTCGTTCTTATAATATTGCACATGTGTTAATTATTTTTGGTTTGTGAGTTTCGGTACGATTAACATCTAAATAACATTAAATCGAATAATTTTCAGACTTTTTTAACACTGTTATTGACAATTTGGTGTAATGGTATTAACGATCGAACTCACATTAAAAATGTTCACTATTTCTCTCTGTTTACTGACGTCTGCTATTTAATAAGCCATTTGATACATTATGTTGTACTTATTTACGAGGAGGTTAATAATTATATTATGTCTCGTTCATTTGACATGAAGGAGACGTATTATGTTCCTTCAAAATAATAGTTGCTGTTTTTCATTAAAAGTTCAGCAGACCCATTTTATACTATGAAACCCCAAAAATATCAATAGATACAAGATGTATAAACTACAGCAATGCACCACTTTAGAAGGGAAAGTTTTACGTTTGAACTGAACGTTAAAACTAAATCGACTGTCTAATTTTAAACGAGCAATTTTTGTTTTGGTGTAATCAATTTCATGTATCTCGGAAATGGCTCTAACAATTTGGATCAAGTTTTGTATTTAGACATGGTTTTGCTTTTCAAGTTTATCTAAGTACATAGGTACCTGCATAAGTGTTTGAAAAATTAATAAAATAAAAAAGCGATTTTACACAAATCAGTAAACTCCGAGCGATGCTCTCGGTCGCTCAGGTAGGTGCCTACTTTATTATTAAATAATTAATTATCGATCATCAATCATTATAACGATAATAGAAAATTACTGTTGCTTGAAAACGATTGATGATGATTTTGATGTATCTACCTAGTATACAATAAAACTCTAACGGGGCCGTGTCTGTACATGAAATATTGTTTGAAAATTTTAGCGGTAGTGTATAGTTATCGAATTTATCGATATAGATACGAAAACACCAATTTTTGAAATTGTTGTCTGTCTGTATTTCTGTGCACGCATCACGCAAAAATACAGGACAGATTTTGATGAAATTTGGTATGGAAATAATTGAGTAACTGCAATGGGTTTAACATCTAGGGTACTTTTTATTACAGAAAAATATCTCATTCCCACGGGAAAATTAAAAAAACTGGTTAAAGAGAGAAATACGTAGGTACCACTCTGCTAACGATAACATAGAAACTTGAAATATCCGTGCAACCGCTATAAAGAGATTTATAGTAATACCTACTACGGGAACGGGATTCAACTGGATGGAGCAAAATATTTTAATTTTTGTTTGTATTGAATAGATCTGATGCCTACTACTGGACTAATTTTAAAAATTCGTTTGAAAATCAAAATCTTACTTTTCTGGCTATAATTTTCCCACGGTAACAGGCCTAAACCACGAAACCGATTTTAAAAATTATTTTACCAACTGAAAGCTACATAATGTTATCAGGGAGTATCATGAGTAGGCTACATTTTATTCCCGTATTATCACGGGAATGTAAACTAGGCGGGGGAAACCGCAGGGCGCTGCTAGTTTAAAAATAAAACGGAAGTTGTTCTAAATTGACGGAAATATTAATTAGTCTCGAGAAATTAGAACCTCCTCATCATGATCAACCCTTAGGTAATCTAATAAGTCAACTACTGAGATAAGTACTGAGATAAGGATTGTAATCAAAGAGATTTAAATATAATAGGGCATAGAGGGGGCATTGGGAATATTTTCATACAAAACTTTGAAGCCTAAGGCGTCATGTCCTTGTTATGTCAGTTAGTATGAACGCGAGCTGTCATTCGGTCGAAATTGTACTCGACTTATTCCACTTGGAATAACTTTTGACTTCAAATTTTCCTCGCTTTGTCCCCTCTATACCTTATTATATTTTAATCTCTTTGATTGTAATACTGGACCCCGTTTTTAATTTTTTTTTTCTAATTGATGTAATGTTCTATTTAAATTTACTGCATTTTATTAGGTTAAAGCATGCATTTCTTTGTTATATAATAAATATTGTACGTCCGAGATGGACAAAACTGTTGATACCCGCTGAATGAAACATATGTAACAACTTTATGTACACAGTTTGGCAATAAAATCTTATTCTATTCTATTCTATTCTAAGGATTTTCCCAACATGTGAGGCAGGTGCGACTCCAGCCCTCAAAAAAGGTTGTGGTCATCGCCATCTGAAAATCGGCCAAGTGGAGAGCATGAAGGCCCAGGGTAAACTGAATACGACCGAAACGGCCAAGCCACATATTTCGACTAAGGTGTAGAGTTTGTGAAGTTAGGGCTTGTAGAATTAGGGCGAGCAAGCAATAAGGCTCAAGGCAAAGTTAAGGCTAGAAGCTTGGTTCTACAAGAGATATGATAACTTTTTGACAGTGCAAGTAGCAACATTTAACATGAAATTTTTTTTGGTGGAATTGATTTTTCCAATTCGCGCTCCGGCCTTGGTAGGACCTTAGCAATGCGTAATGCGAGTAGCAAATTTTATCACCCAGGTACTCCCTTCTTATGGTAGGTCTTACTTTTTTGGTCATACATAACGTCCCTCTACTAATATAGTACAGGAATTGTATCGCGACATCTATTGGAGGAGGGCGTCCCACCAACATGAACATAGCAAGATAGCAACACTACTACTGCGTCTTGATTGGTCAATTGTAATGAAACATTATTCAAAAACAGGGTTCCGTCGTTCAGGCACATGTAAAGTTTCTCTCTCCTAGGAAAGATGATTTTCTTCCATCTTCTTTGATTTTTGTACTGTAGTAAGTAATGTGCATGTTATTGTATTTTATTTTGTAACAGAGTTCTTGAATAAAGTTTTATTATTACTATTTTATTGTTGTGATTGGTTCATCGATAAGTGTGGACAAGCTAGGAATCTAACGAGCGAGCGGACATCGAATGTGGCCGTAATTCTTCATACTTGGTTCCTGTGCCGAAGTCGGACGAAAATTAATGGTCATTAGCCAGTAAAGTAGTGAAGACGCTGAGACGCAGCCCAAGGGTTGGGCTGATGCACTGCTGCATTTGCTAACGTCTGTACAATGTGATAATAGCGAGGTATGGGGACAGTTGATTTATGGTCAAGACATGCGTGATGTAAGGAATAGAGAAGGATTACTGAGCGCATCCCGAGTTTAATTTAAAGCCATAGAACGGCGAGACCATGGGTCTTCCACAATCTAGATTGAGAATACCACTCACTTATTTAGTTGGAATAACTCGACGCTATTACCTTCTTAGTGTAATTGTTATCTTGTCTCATCTTATTTACTGTGTGTGTAGGTATCTCATTCAATCAGTTAAGAACCGCCTGTTCCAATTGGAACCGTGACACAATTAAAAATCTATTGTGTCTGTGATTCATGGTCTGAGAGGTTAATAAAGTTATTATGTACCTTCTCGATAACATGTGTCATTATTACCTACTGCCCTGCTCAGAATAAAATTAAAGTAAATACTAACTAGTAATCATAGTTAATGAACGATAGTAGCGATACACTTCTGATGGTACGGGAGACCTCAGCATCTTTTTACATATTTGTTACAACGCACGGGAATAGGTCACTGACAAACATTACATTATAAGTAAGAAAGTGACTCTACGATCTGTTCGGCTGGTAATCATTAAATAAATAAATATTTGGCAGGACCATATACAACACGTAACAGAATAAGCGCAATTCCTGAAATAAGTTTGTTCAGTATCGACTACATAATCGATTCCAGTAATTTTTAATGTGTTAAATTTTTCCGAAAAATGAATTAGCATATTTACTTTTTGTATGTATTGTGTATTTTTTTTTTTATATATTTATAGGAAACGGTTTATGTATTTAAGTACCTTAATCCATTGTTAACTTTAGTGCACCACCTACCTTCATCTGTTTATCTCAGTTACATCCATCCTAAGGTTGTCTGGAAGAAATCGCTTAAAGCGATAAGACCGCCCATTGTACTTTTTTGTATCACTTGTTGCATATTTTTATTGGTGTACAATAAAGAGTTGTTACTTACTTACTTACTTACATAATTATCTGAATTTAGGGCTACCTATGGAAACCGTACTATTATTATTGCTCTTTATTTAAGAAATTTAGTTAGACAGAACTAAAGTACGAATGCATCATATTTTTATGTTAATTTACTAATTGGGGTGTAGGAGGAAATTCTGTGACGAGTTGTATAAGTATGTGACAGTCAAAGACAGAAGCTCCAAGTGCTCCTAGGACAGGCCAGTCAATCTCAGGTCTGACAAGAAGTTTTAGTAGTCCAAACCATTTGTGTTTTTCGATCTTTGAGTAACAAAAGCATGGCGCCTCTCTATTTAATTGATTAGGTTAGAATTATGACCACAACGACACTCGAAGCTGAGCGAGTGGAGCGAGCGCGAGGCCGTAGCTCTGCGAATCCCAAAACGAAAAGTTATCGAAGAGCGTTGGCCGATGGTTGGACTAGACAAACTCAGGAGCACAGGGCTTCCATCTTTGACTATAACCACAGAATAAGTAATAGTACCTACTACGTATACCTATACGCCATCTTGAGGATGGACATACGTAAATTTTATCTCGGAAAAACATAGTTTTTAGTGGACGCGATAACCTTCGCGGGCAACACCAAGTAGAGATAGGTACAACACATTTAAAGTAACTGATGTCGACGATGTTGATGTCGACGGTGTTACCTCTCGGAGGCTGCGAACCTAGAATCACCTCAAAATTTCACTCGAAGGGAACATCTTCGATCGCTCAAAGCTTTTGTAACGGGCTCATTAATCTGTAACCAAATAGTTAGCTACTTTCTACAATCTATCTCAAGGTTTTGTTAATTTTACGGAGGGCTTTCGCAATTCGTTGAATCAATATAGGTACTATCTACCTTGGAAGCCGATCGGCTATCGCAATGTGAAAAAATAGGAAATTCTCTACCAGTATTTCTGAACAGAAAATTATTAGATAATTAACTAGTTTTCCGTAAGTGCCTAAGTGTTTATGGAAGCTACATTAAAAGGTTATATTGACGATTTTACCTCTTGTAATGTAAAAGCATAGTGGAAACAGGTGGTATTGTTCCAATTTAAAATACTTATTTGAATAGGTACGAAATTAAATTGTGGAATCACACACAACCAGACTTTTTCACAACTGTTTTGTTAGTTCGTATATAAATTTGCCAGAAAAGTGTTAGTAGCTGTCATAGAGTAACTTATATATAGGAGGTAGCTGTAGGCAAATGACGATGACGCCGTCTCGAGTTGGCGCACTCACCAACAAATATCGAAATATTCCATAGTAATGTTGATATGCATGTGTGCCGGGCTGGTGCCGGGCGTAGGCTTCTTGAGGACGAGCAGCACGCGTTCAGCAGCCGTAATTCGGCCAACTGTTTGTCTTTTGACGACGACGCCGCATAACATTGGCAGTTTAATGTATTGTGACGCAAATGAACACATCCTGACCGCAGACCGGTTTATGACCATCGCACTATTCCCGCTCCGCCCCCATAGCGCTACTATTGCATAGGGTATTTATGAGATATTACCACATGATGGAATACGTACCTTTCGTCCCCGCCTAGTTCTTGGGCCCGGGGGCATTCCTGCCTCGGCCTGAGGACAGGCGTCAGCCCCCATTTCTCGACCAACTCTATGCGAGCAATGGTGGCTGCCCAACGTCAATATGTCATCGGGTCGGAGATGTTGCGGCGGTGCAGTGGGGACGCGGCGGAGAGGCCGGCTGGCCCGCTGCGCCCCCCGGCCGGCTCGTGGCGAGCGCCGAGGTCGCCACTTTACTCGCGAGCCATGACCGTTCTATGTGCTTGATCGCGTGCCGTTTTCCCGGTTATGCCACCTTGGCAATTCGCGTGTCCTCAAAGCTCCTCATAATGATCTCAAAGCTCACAGTTGAGCGCCGCGCGGGCCGGTGATTGCATCGCGCCCGCCCGCGGTCACTGCGGCACGCCCGGAGCGCCGCGGCCGGGCAGCGGGCGGCGCACCGCGCACTCGTTCTTGGATGCGCAACTTTTCCGACGAAAATTCGCCGCCCAAACCGCGCGATAAACTCGCGTCTGAAGGAAAACTATACGATAACGACCTTTAAACTAGAAAACTTCTATAATTTTGTTGACTCTTTATACTAGTTCGATATACTGTAGATATGTTTGATAAGCCACCGCTATGATGTTTATCTTTGACGGCACCCAAGTCCTTACGTAATATGTACTAGTAGGGGCGCGTACAGCGTGCAGCGGCGTCTCACCGAGCCCGGCGAGTCATGGTCTCGGCAGGGAGCCGCGTGGCTGTCGCGAAACGCGAACAAGCGCGTGTATCGCCGAAACGCGGCGGCAGCGTACTGGCCTGCGTATCAATGCCGCAACCCCCGCAGCCCGCGCAGCTTCGTGCCCGGTCGTACGCGTATCGACACCGCGCGCCAACCACTGCATCGTGCTCGGCAGCGCTCCCCGCGCCTGCCACACGCCCGTCGCTACCGCCAGATCGCGTCGCCGCGTCCGCCGCCGCTGTCGCTCTCTGTGCTGCTCGCCCGCACGCAAGTCCTTAGCTCGCTACCGAGTTCTTGTGAAAACATTCACTTTCGATGCCCTCAATTCACTTGTTTCAGTAATTTAATACACTTTATCAAGTTTTGAGTAGTAGGTACACAGTGCAAGATGAAAGAATGATGACTTAATGCAAAAAGAATGCAAACTTTACATAATATTGTATACATCTATGTTGACCATTTCCTACAATGAAGAAGTTCTTCGTTGCATTCACATCTGCGGTACCGAAGCAATGCCGTATACCGCAATTGCTACTAACAGCTTGGATGGACAATTGGGCATGTATTCATCAAGGATGTCAAATATATTGGTATCATGTGTTACCTGTTCATGTCTGACGGGATACTTAGATGGGAGTCCGGATTTTCTGGGAGTTTGTAGTCGGGACTCTTTTACGACAGTCTTCTACACTAATCTTACAAAGATAAAAGTTTTGTACTCATCTTCTTCTTCCAGATCGATTTTAAAAATTATTTCACCAATGGGAAGCTAAAATATCCCTGAGGGAAATAGGCTATTTTTTATTCCCGTATTTCCTCGGAAACGGGAACTCAAAAAAGGTGGTCTACGCCGTTGCAGCCGTAACTAATTTCGACATTGAATGACTTTCGCTCGGGTGCATGAAAAGCCGGAGGAACTAAGCCCTATACATAATATGGTTTCAAAATAGTTTTTATGTCACAAACGTTCAAAGTTTAAAACAAGGCTAAAAGATAAGGGTCAGTTTTGGGAGAGTATGTCATTGTGTTCTACGCTAGTCTACGACTAGTGCTACGAGCCCTGCTACAGCTGCGACAGCTATATTCACTAATTGCTTCTTAAATAATTATGATTATAAAAAAAACAAGAATGGTTAGGTTTATGAGTTAAATGCAATATGGTAATAGGTATGCTTGTCGAATACACATGTGTACATAACCACGAAATCCCTAAGATGTTGCGGGCTAAAACTATTTTGGCAACAGACATTCATTTTATAACAAAACTATTTTAGTTTATACTAGCGGACGCCCAGCGGCGTTGCCCGCGCAGATTCCGTTTATTCCCGTTCCCGTGGGAATTTCCAAAAATCCCTTCATAGTGGTTGCCTACGACATATTTAAGACACCTACAATACCTACATACCATATTTCAAATAGCGGGTGCCCAGCGGCGTTTTCCCGCTTGGATTTAGTTTATTCCCGTTCCCGTGGGAATTTCCAAAAATCCCTTCATACCAATTTCCTATGACATATCAGACACCTTCATACCATTTTTCAAGTTTCTAGGTGTTATCGTTTCGGAGTAGTACGTATTTCTCTTTTTAACCAGTTTTTATATTTTCCCGTGGGAATGAGATATTTTCCTGGAATAAAAAGTACCCTAGATGTTGACCCGGGTACTCAGTTATCTCCATAATAAATTTCATCAAAATCCGTCCAGTAGTTTTTGAGTGATGCGTGCACAACCAGACAGACAGACAGACAGACAGACAGACAGACAGACAGACAAAAATTCCAAAAATTGGTGTTTCGGTATCTATATCGATAACTATATACACTACCGTTAAAATTTTCAAAAAATATTTAATGTACAGACACGGCCCCGTTAGAGTTTTATTATATGTATATATAGATTATTTTTATACAACTCGTCACAGAATAAGCGCAATTCCTAATACACCCCAATTACTTATTAATATAAAAGAATATGAAGCATTCGTACTTTAGTTTTGTCTAAGAGCAGGGCAAAGAGAAAGAACAATAATAGTACGGTTTCCAGACTTTGTCCTCCGCGGACAAAAGTGCCTCATCTGTGCAGGCCCTTAGGAAATATTCTCAGGGCGTGTATTATGTCTGCATACCCCGTCGAAATACTTATTGTTAGCGTATGGTCAAACTTGAGCGTATGTAGGTATAAACGAATCCAAATGCCATGAGAGCGAAGTAGCGTGGAACAGCTAGTTGTAGACTAAACTAATTGCGTCTATTTACATTTGCTTTGCCAATACCAGCTCGTTCGACTAGTAACACGTAATACGCAATCAAAGGGTAGGTACTCCAGGCTTCAGCAAACCTGCCAACAGAGAATTCAAGATTATATCCATGCCATTAGTGGCAAAGCAAGTATTTTCTTACTTTAATGAAAATTGAGAACCTTGTGGGGCGAACAGTTATTGATGTTAACCAGGGCTGTGCTGGTGTTTCAAGAAAATGGATCATATTTTACATTTAAAGATTGTATAACTATATAGTGACACTTACCGACCAGTAGTGATTCTATCAGTTTATAATAATTTAAGGATTTTGTTCTAGTTATCTAATCTTAAGTTATTGTTTAAGCAGCTGAATTTTCAGAACCCTCTAAGGGCACCACAATAAAATATATGTACTAATTATCATCAATAGAATTTACTTAGTATCAAAATCAATAGCAGAGTTAATTTTATGTTTTAATACTATGATGCCTATAGGCTATGTAAAGCTGATCACAGTAAACAATAAACTGGGTTATTTTACTGGTTCCTTTATAATAATATTGTATCGTTATTTAAATATATAAGTTTTTTTCGTAACAGCATTAGTGTTGGCATTTTAAGGTTTCGATTACATCAGACTTCTATCGCAGATAATCCGCCACAAAAGAATATATACTTACAACTATTTAATACGTCACCGGCGACGGGGCAGAGGTCACCGTTTAAGTATTAATTGTAGGTATATATTGTGAAAGGTAACTCAAATACAGTGAGTGAAAATTTACACTAATGGTTCATTATGGAAGTCACCATTATCTAAGCACATTTACACAAATACAAGTCAGATTGTAAGGGTTTTGTACCAAAAGGGTAAGAAAAAGCTTAATTTCTTGTCTGAATGACACAGCTGCATAACCCAGCAACAAGGTATGTACTAACGCTATTGCTATTCACTAGAAATTTAAAATAGGGTTTAATAATGCTTGTTTAACTTTATTGCAAACGAAATAATTGTAAATATTTTTTATTTTCAAAGTATTTTTAAAATCGGTCCAGTAGTTTTTGAGTTTATTCGTAACAAAGATACATACAAAAATAACAAATATTGAAGACTATCAATTTGGTTTATACACCGAAGTTAAATGATAGATTAAAAACTAAAGTAAAAACAAATGCAGTAGATACCTAATCTTCGAAAGTGTCCCTTTTTCAAATTTGATTTTTATGACATAACTTCACAAAGTTGAAGTTTTAATACTTTCATTTAAGATATTTAATTGTCTATTAAACACAATTTATTTGATTAATAGTTTTCGCATTATTAGTTTCCGAGATTTTTAACTATTTTTAAGTGATCCGAATTATTTGCTCTCGAGTGTACGTATATAAACCACGAAATAAACATGGAATTTGTAAAATGTACCTCATCTCTAACAGAACCGCATACATATTTGGGGTACTGAGTCAATCTCAAGATTCAAAAGTTTTGATTTAAAAAAAATAAGGGACCAATAATATTAGTACTACTGAAATGAAATGTGTCAGTATTCCGCAGAAATAAAAATTAGATTTTAGATGAGACAGGAATGGTAAAGTAACGTGGGTTTCACATAATTTAAGCTGCAAAAAATCACATACATTTTATTATACTATTTTATTATATTGTATATTTAACTTTCTTATAGTTAAATATACAATATAATAAAATAGTAACTGGCCCATGCCTGTGCATAAAACTTAGTATGAGGGTACTTCTTAACATCAAGAGGTACAAACCAAAACCATTATTTTTAAATTGTTTGTGTATCCCTATGTTTGTAGACGCATCACGCAAAAACTGCTGCACCAAATTAGATGAGGTTTTCGTAGTTGCATCATGTTTCATACTGATACGCCGCCTGGAAACCAAGCTATCTGTACATAAGTGATGATTTTTTAATTAGGTCAGTAGATACTGGAATGAAGTTGCGGCCGTTGCGGGCGTCCGCTAGTATTTATTAGGAGAATTAAGCGTCTGTCGAAACGGATTAAAGAAGTTTCGTTAGCATTTTGTCTGGGCCCGCAGAGGCTGGCTTCGTTAGCGATTCAGTGTCATGTTTAATTAAGGTCGGGCAACCTGACGCCGAATCCTCTTGGTCTTTGCTCTACAGATGCAGATACAGTCGTACATCGTAGATACAGTAGTAATGTTTGAAGGCGGCACGTCCGCTACTCGTGGAAGTGAACGGATAATCTCTAAGTGTGAATTCTACTTTTAATCTAGTTTGGATATTTAATCATATAATTTAATACTATCATCGTTTGTAAGGGAAACTTCCTACGTAAATAATTAAAAATAGTCTCCTAGTGTAGGTAGGTATATCAGTCAATAATTGCCTAAATATTGTTAGAGAAAGCACTAATAGTTACTAGTCTGGCTAAGAAATAGTCAACCGCCTTTACCTTTTAGTAAAAAAAATGTGCTTATGTGAGATATTTGGGTTCACCGGGAGCGAGCGAGATGGCAAAATTGGCAAGAGATAATATTGATTTGGACAGCTTTAGCGGAAACGTAGCGAAACCAAGTTTATCTAACTTGTTTTCGACAATAATTTTCCTAGATGAAACAAATGTATGATCATATCATGTATAGGTATACAACTACATAATATATATTGGGCCCTTACCTATGAAATTGGCAAAAATTCCGAATTATGTTTTGGTTTCCAATTTCTGTAATTTCGCGTTTAACCCCAAGATTATTATTTAATTGAAAAGTTGACTATTACCTATATTCATAAAATTATACATTTACAAAAGTAAATTTTTGTGTACGTTTAATGTTTGGTAAAATAAAAAAGAGTTCGTGCCATGTGCTGCCAGATTCGATGCTTAGATTTGTTTTATTGTTTAAAGCTCTTCGACAATTTTAAAAACAAATGAAGCTGATTAAACTTAAAGATTTGTCCAACAGACTCAAAAGATTTTGTTGGATTTAGATGTTTAGATCCAGAAATAAATAATAAAATGTTAATGTGAAAAATAATGTCTGCTTTAAAAACTCCAGACAAAAAGTAAATTTCATAGGTAAGGACCTAATACAATAATGAAACTGTTGTAACGAGACCGTATCTATTTAGTAGGTAAATAAAATAATTATAAAAAATAGTATTGTGATATGAAAACATCAATTTAATAGAGATAATATTTAGATACAAGTATTATGTCTGTCCAGTGTCCACGCACCACGCCACAACTTGGCCACAACCACAACTAATAGAGATATTTTGATGAAACGTTGTATGGTGATAGTACCTGATTAGAATCTGAGTCAAAATATAAATGATAGTTTTTACTGCGGAAAAATCACTTATTTACAGGTCAATATTTGAATAGTCAAAATTTGTAACAAAAATACAAACCGACTTCAACGAATAACACTAAAATTTATTTGCATATTCAACATCTATTATCTACTGTTACTAAACCCATTACGCTCATAGCGAGTGATTTGCGGAGTTCCGTTCTCCACCTGAAGCTCTCGTTCTGTATCCGTGTCAGATCGCTTAGTCAGTCTTCATCAGATTTTCTCAAAACTTAAATGGGACCAAAAGAATTGAAAATCGCTTTAGATTTGACGGAGTTATGGATTCACATAAAAAAAAAAAACATAGGCGACGAATTGAGAACCTCCTCCTTTTTTTTGAAGTCCTTAAAAATGGTTAGAGCTTGAGTAAAGCGTGAACATAGATATTATTATGACATTTGAACTCAGCATTTTAAATTATTACTACTTAATTATTGTTTTTTTATTATCTAAAATTTTAGAAATGACTAGCGACCCGCCCCGGCTTCGCACGGGTGCAATGCTGAATTTTCTTTGCTATAAACCATCCCTGGACCCACTCGAACCCACACAAAAAGTTTCATCAAAATCGGTCCGGCCGTTCTCGAGTTAAATCGTCAGGAAGGAAAACCCGACTTATTTTTATATAGTAAGAAGATTATTAATTAAGAAAAATCTAAGTAAACCAGGACAGCACCAAGAATAAACTTAAATAAGAATAAGTACATCTGTGTAGCAAATGTATAGCAATAAAAATACTCGTATTCCTGCGATTTCTTTATTGTTACTGTACAAGCTAAAAGGTAGGCAAAGATTTTTTTACTGAATGCAGTAAATTAAAGATTCTTAAATTTTCAATACTTATATTGATATTATGGTAAAAATATTGTTACATTAATCATGCATCATGCATTTATTTTAAGAAATAAATTAAGCGTTAACAAGGATATTAGGAATACTCAGTTAGCCCAGGAGTATTATTATAAATAATTGGTAAATTTCAGAAATCACCGATTGCGTTCAACAAATATTCCAAGATAATTATTTACTGCTATTAATTAAGTTATCAGTTATAGTTCCAGTTTTTTTTTATTTAAGTGGCAAATTTATCAACTGCTACAGTTCTAAAGTAGTCAGCAGACACGACGCGCTATAATATTGCAGTAGAGAGCGAAGCGGCGGCGTGACGTCATAGAACGCGGAGGGAGCATGCCCCATTTACCCCGGTTTAAAAAGTGTCTCTTTTCTTGGTAATTAAGATGTGAAGGTTATATGTGATGCCACTAGAGCTTGTGATTCATGTAAGTGTTGTTGCGTATTTTCATTACGGTTATTACAGCAGATTTTTTGGTACTGTTCACCACCTATAACGCTAAAGAGACCAAAATGCGTTCTGATGAAAAGTGGGTATTTCCAGGCATGGAATAGGAAACCTATACCCATTCCGGTTATGATATCTACTTTTCAATCATTTTCGTTTGATAAAATTACTAATTTGTTTTCAAATTAGGTACTTACCTGTGAATTTTCACAGGCACTGATTAATTACGACGAAAATTCACACTTGTTACTGGAAATAAAGTATGAAAAGTGCATTGAAATTACCATGATTTGTGATATCGTATTTATCAAGCTAAGAGAAGGAGACTAGTAGCAGGTGCGACGTACAAAAATTTATTTAATATACCTAATTTCTCACATGCTGCTTCTGAAATGACCCACTCTAGTACCTACCTATGTACATTGTATTGTACTTAATAAAATTAATTAACTTTGCGAAAACTTTACCATTATGATATTATATGAACTCTACTACGAGTACGAGTAATATTTATTATAAGTGTAATACTCTGTCTATTTCTTAGTACAATAAGATAACTTTATATTGCACACCTTAAACATAACATCTATACGTACCGTATATTGGGGGACTTGGCGCTTTTAGCAACTTCTTCCAGACAACCATGTCAGATTAAAATTTAAAATATTTCGCCTGGTACACCTATCGCTTCCCAGGTTTCCCTACTTTTCATATTTAATAATTTATTTAGGGTTCCGTACCTAAAAAGGAAAAAACTGAACCATTGTAGGATCACTTTGTTGTCCGTATGTCTGTCTGTCAAGACCCTTTATCTCGCGAATGCGTGGAGGTATCAAGTTGAAATTAAAACCATATATTTAAGTCTACGGTCCCTTGACACTGTGAAAAAATCAAACTTCTAAGTTAACTTAGAAAAAAAAGATACGGCCGTTTATGCCTCAAAAACGTACATTTTTAGATAGTAATATCGTCTTATACTACAAGTAGGTACAGGGAAAAATCTTAAAAGTATACATTTGTAATGAAATCTTAAAAAATATAGTAAGTATTTATTTTAAGTATGAGTGTATGAGTATATATATAATACTACCGGCGCGGCGTCCCGAGGTTTCACAGCGTAGTTCCCATTCCCGTGAGAATACGGGGATAAAATATAGCCTATGTTACTCCTTGATAATGTAGCTTTCCATTAAAAGGATCTTTCAAGTCGTTTTAGTGGTAGGTATAGGCATAAAAGCGTAACAAACAAATAAAGTTACTTTCGCATTTATAATATTAAGTTACAATGTAGGTACCTATACAAATTTGTTCGGAACTTTCGGTGGGCGAGTCCGACTTGCACTTTCATTTATTTTTTATTATCTTACACAATAGTAGCGGGACGCTAAGTTGGCCGTTTTGACACATTACAATAGTAAAGCGGAATCTCAATTTAGAACGTATGGATGAAAGAAGAGTACCTACCTAACGAAAGAGATTTATGGTGTTAATGTTGAAGGATGCAAGGAAAGAGGATGCCCCAGAAGGACGTTCACGGAACTAATTACAAATAGTGACGTCCTTCAAAAAGCTGGGTTCCGGAGTGCGAAGTATAAAAGAGCGTGCATGAAAATGCTTATGGATGTAAAGGAAGCGTAAGAATTAATGCAGAGATCGAGCAAAGTGGCGATACATCGTCCCTGCGTACCCCTGTGGGACAATGGCGTGAGCTGTATGTATGTATCTAAATTTTTTTCCAAAAAAATATTATCAAGTTCGACTCGCATCTACAATGCGTCACAGAATAAGCGCAATTCCTCAGACACCCCAATTAGTAAATTAATATAAAAAATATATGATGCATACGTAGGTACATTAGTTTTGTTTAACCCAATTTCTTAAATAAAGACCAACAATAGTACGGTTTCCATAGGTAGCCCTAAATTCAGTTACGATAATTAATTTTTCGGAAAAATTAACACACAATATTAAGTATAAATAGCTCAAATCGATTATGTAGCCGATACTGAACAAACCAATTTCAGGAATTGCGCTTATTCTGTTACATATTGGATAAGTTTTGAGATTTATTAGTAGTATTGCAATTAGTAGCAGATTAAAAAGTTTAAAAACGAAAATATATTTATTTTTATTTATTTATTTAACTTCATGTAAGTACCAAGAAAATGTGCACATAGCGAACTTATTTATTTATTTATTAGGATGCACAAAACAGAAGCTTAATACAAAATATGTTTACTTATACAGGGTGGATTTTTGAGATGGGTCAGTAAGGGCAGGTACCTTAATCGTAATAGTTACAAGAAAACGTTCCTACGAGACCATCCCTAACTTTTTAAGATATTATGAACTGCATTCACAGATTTTGGAAAAAATGTACAGTCAGCGAAAAAGATGCTAAAATACAAAACAAATATTTTTATGCGAAACGATCCTATTTTGTGTGGGGATCAAAAGACTCTATGAGACCATTTAAGGTATGAGTACTAGAAATGACAAAAATCGCCAAAAACTTTTTTATACATTTTGCACTGGAAAACGAAAATCAACTCGAAATTATTCTTTATTTTGGCAATCACATTTCTTATTGTGATCAAAAGATTCCTTAAGTCTAAGTGAAATTTAAATACAAACGGTAAGTCACAACAACGTGGTTTCAACTTCATTTTTTAGGTGTCCCCACAAAAAAAATCGAGATAATATGTTAGATCGGGGCTGCTGCCGGGACACCTAAAAACGATGTCTACAAAAGGAATTATGACAGTGTTCAGGAGCGGAAAGAGGTATTAACGAGGATTTTAAATAAAATCCATCCAAGAAAATTATCAGCTGCTACTACCTCATTACAAAAACGAGTAAACTTATGTAATTTATTTCGTAGATCACCTATTTTTAAGTTTGTGTTTAAAATACATCATGTCAGTGTTGTTGTGACTTACCCTACGAATAAGGAATAAGACTTACCGTAGTTTTTACCTTTTTACCGTAGTTTCAGTTTGACTTAAAGAATCTTTTAATCACAATAAGAAATATGATTGCCAAAAAAAAAGAATAATTTCGAGTTGATTTTCGTTTTCCAGTACAAAATGTATGAAAAAAGTTTTTGGCGATTTCTGTCATTTCTAGTACTCATACCTTAAATGGTCCAATAGAGTCATTTGATCCCCACACGAAATAGGATCGATTGGCATTTTTATTTTTTTTATTTTAGCATTTTTTTCGCTGACTGTACATTTTCTCCAAAATCGGTGAATGCAGTTCATAATATCTTAAAAAGTTAGGGATGGTCTCCTAGGAAAGTTTTCCTGTAACTATAACTATTAAGGTACCTGCCCTTACTGACCCATATCAAAAATCCACCCTGTATATTTGACGGGCCTGTTGGCTCACTTGGTAAAACCCTGCCTTCTGAGTCGGAGTTCGCGGATTCGATCCCCGCTCGGGGCCAACATGTGTGCATGAACATGTCTGTTGGCTTCGCTTTAGTCGTTTAATATTTATTTAAGTATGTTTATCAGTTGTTTAGCACCCATAGTACAGGCCTTGCTTAGTTTGGGACTAAATAACCGTGTGTGACTTGTGTCTCACAATTATTACAATTATATTACTAGTATAATGGACCGAATATTGCAATGAAAATGAATATAAAAAGGGCCGGGAAAAGGGGTTCATTTTCTAAAATATTATCTATTTTCACACATCTTGACAGTTCTTTCTATTTACGACATTTTTCAAATCTCGAATGTAAAAAATAATTTTTGTGTCGTAAAATTCTACATTCGGTAAATTATAAATTACTAATTGCACATCACTATCACTACATAGTATAAAATAAAGTCGCTTTCTCTGTCCCTATGTCCCTATATCCCTATGTATGCTTAAATCTTTAAAACTACGCAACGGATTTTTTTAATAGATAGAGTGATTCAAGATGAAGGTTTGAGTATTAGCATTGCACCCGTGCGAAGCCGGGGCGGGTCGCTAGTTGACTATAAATCACAGCAATTTGCCTCTTAAAGTAGTAATTAAATTCGAAACTTGATGAGCGAACAAACGTCAAAACGGCGGCCATTCCCTTGTGCCGGGTTCCCTCCACATCGAATGTCGCGGCATCGATTAGTTGTTACCTATATCCGATATTATAGCTGACCCGACAGACGTTGTCCTGTCCTGCGGGCGTATTCACGGAGATTCTCGATATCGGAAAATCTGTCGAATCCTTATGTCAAATATGACATCTGTGAGTAGCCCATCTCGAAACCTTTCGACAGATTTTCCGATTCCGAGTCGAATATCGAGAATCGAATCTCCGTGAATACGCCCGCGGCCCTATCGTTACATTAGAAAAGTTGAAATGGTCGATAAGTTTTATTTTCTTTTAAGTTAAATTTTCTAATGTTCTGCCCAACTTTCTTAATTTTTACTTGCAAAATAACCTTCTCCTGAGTATAACAAACACAACAACAACAACATTAGCGAAATTGATCTAGCCGTTTACGCGTGATGTAGTGGTCAAGGGAAATAGATATTCACTTTTATATATAGGTACGAGTACGAGTATATATAGATTGGCATTGTAAAATTTAGATATCATTATCATAATAGAGGTTGAATAACCAGTAATCCATTGGATATACTAGTATATATACTTAGTTATCCATGGGGTTATATTTACAATCTATAGGTTCTATAATCGTTTAATGTCAAGTCAAATGACAATGCTAACACATACATTCCTGCATATCTATTACAATATAAAGTACCCCCATAAGCATGTGCTATACGCCGAGTCTTGTAAATGTTGACGCTTAAGGTTTGCCGCCTGGAGACAACGCCCTAGTGACCTAGAACCGACAAGGCTGTAGCGTCACCGCGTCTGCTTCCCTCGTTTTGCAGCGTCGCACTGCTGTATCATATCATCCCCGTAGCTACGGGCAGCTCCCTGGCGGTCCCCCCTCAAACCCCCGGCCCGGCGCCATGCCGCCTCGCCCGTCCGCAAAAAACCCTAGCCAAATTTAGAATCGCTTCACACTTGCACGAAATCAAAATTATAAGGTAATTGCCTGCAATAGGATCTTAGGTTAATCACAAATTGAATTAACCAGTTTTATAGTAAAAGAATTTTCCGAATTTCAATCTAGTTTTATCTTTATGCTTATATGTATATATAAAAGAGCAAACTGATCAGTCAGCTAGTCAGTGGTCTAGAAGTAGGTATGAAATGTTGCACAAAGATTCCTGAAATAGCTTAAGTGAGACTTAAGAAGAGATTTTTGGAAATTCCCACGCGAACACGTCAAATAGTCTATTAGTCGAAATGGTACACTTACTAACTAATCACGAAATCTCAGAAAGTATAAATGTAGTACATTGTATGATAATTGTAGGGCACTATTTTGAATCCAGAGCGAAGAGATGGATTCTAGAATAGTATCCCGAGCATAGCGAGGGAGGCAAAAATAGAATCCTGAGCGTAGGGAAATTTTTTTTTGCTTTCGAGTCAATACTCTACTTTTCATCTCCTTGTTTGAGACAGTAAATAGTAATGAATGAATAAATTTAATCGATAGATTTTAGAAGGTCAATTATAAAGTCCGTACCGATTACAAGAACAGGGAAGTAAATCGCGCGCTGTTTTTTTTTAGTTACCGCGCCTCCCCGCACCTTAAAATTATTATGAACGCAATATTAAATATTGCGTTCGATTTCAATGAACGATTTAGGTTCCGAATTCAAATCTCATTATTGCCAGCTAAAAAGTCTAGTGGAAAAAAGAGCTACTTTGCTAGCGCTTACAGAGGAACAAAACGTAACTTTTCGAATAGAATAAATGAAATTGCAGATTGTGTCGTAAGGGAGCAAAACGATATTTTTAAGGCGAGGGCGTTTTTTTAAATCACGAATATAGGATAGAATTCCGAACGTAGTGAGGCATGACCATGAGGCATTGTAAACGGAACATTTATCTGCGACTAGCTGACCCGACAGACGTGTAACTGTTATGTCAAACGCCATATCGTTACATTAGAAAAGTTAATATTCTAATGCTCCGCCCAACTCTCTTATTTTTTCTTTACATATACCTACATAGTAAAAGTTTATTTTCAGATACGGTTACGTGTATTACGCAGGCTGACCGATAGCAGGAAAAAAATATATACTCACTACAATTAGCTTTATGGGACACAATTCTCACACGTAATGGATACTAAACAACTGATCAACGTACTTATTTACATAAAAACATGCAAACCAAAAACCCACAATCATGTTCGTGCACAGAAATATTCCCAGGTGGGAAACGGACCCACTCTAAGCCCAAGGCAGGATCACTACCAACCGAACCAATAGAGGGCCTAGCTAATAAGTATATTATACTCGTAGTAAACAATCGAATGATTTTATAGATTGACAAAAGCACTCGCTACTCGCCAGCACTAACATTAACAAGTGCTTAACTATGTCAATCCAATACATTGTCAATCTCAAGAATATGCCACCTGGATAGAGGGCAGGCCCATCAAATATATTATTAGTATTTGTAGGTATTTATCAGTGCCGGATTAAGGTAACTTGATGCCCTAAGCAATCTTCCCCTTCTATGTAAACTACAAAGAATTATTTAAAAATAAAAGTTACTACTTATCGTAGGTAGAATATGTATGTGTTGTTTCTCTTACCCTTATCCCATGCTAGGTGGGCTCAGCACAACATGAATAAACATGACTGTCATAAGATACGACCGAACCAAACGTCAAAGATTGAAAACGCGCGCATTTTGAAATAGCTTTAACATTCGTGTGCTCGTTTTTTTTTCTCGGTCGTCTCGGTGGTCCCTAGACGGGATGCCCTAAGCAATTGTTTAGATAGCCTATAGGCTAATCCAGGACTGGTATTTATGTGTATAGAATAGCAGTTAGGTACTCTGGTCAGTGAGCCCGCTTCATACGTGAGTTATCCATGACTTTTTCAAAACTTACGTAAGTAGGTACATACTGATCACTAGCTCGACGATGAAGGGAAATATCGAAAGGAAACCCGTAGGTCCAAAATATATATTTTAAGGCATGCGTAGCAAGCAAGCAGCGCCAGAACCAGCAATAGACTCACCACCTGTCACGTTTAGGATAATCTTTTATCACGATGATGATCTTTTATTTTGATAACTAGTGGTTGCCCAGCGACGTTGCCCGCGCGGATCGAGAACTACCCTAAGGGTAGGAAAATAGGGGTGATTTATAGTTCACTCACAGATTTTAATGCCGAGTTGTGTATCACAAAAAACTATAAAATAAAAACTGTTTAACAAAAAATTAAACTGCCCGAAAAACTAAGAGCAAAGAATAATAAACCCTTTTTGCTTATCCGTAATAACTAAGTTCTTAAACTAATGTAACTACATATAACTAAGTATATATTTTTGTAGCTATTTAGATTTTTTAGTTAACCTTAATTACTAACTTATTAAACTAATGTATTTGTAGGGGAGACCTAGGGGAGTTGAAACAAATTTTACATTATGCTTCATAAAAAAAAATCTAACAGCACAAACCGCGTGAATTTAGGCTCAATCGATAGTTTGTTTTTTATATTTTCAGATAATAGCCACAAAGAATGGGTAACAGTAAAATCTGCGAAAAAAATCGATTTGAACGTAAAAAGTCATTCTGTTTTAACTCTCCTTATGCCGAGGTAAGTTGAAACAGGGGTCTAGGTGAATTGAAACAGCTGTTTTTTTTATGGATTTGAGGGCCGTACATTAGAGATGATAGTATAATCTATAGGGCCGTTGGCTCAGCTGTTAGTGACCATACCTTCTGAGTCAAAAGTGAGCGCGTAAGATTCCCACCCAGCCAGGGCCAATATGTCACACATGTCTGTTGACTTTGTGTCTGGGTGTTTATGCAAGAAATTATGAAAGTGCTTATATTTAAAAAAAACTCATAGTACCAGACACTAGTTTTTTAGCCTAGTCAAAGACTAAATATCTACGTGTTCTGTAAATGATGTCTGACAATGTAGTATTATTATTTATACAACAATATTTTAAACAGTATCGAGCAAGTTTTATTTATTTTTATTTTCAATCTGAAATAAATAATAATTTCTTGTAAATACCTAGTTTATAAATTAGATATAAAATCAAAGTTTGATTTACAAGTTTTTTTTTTAAATTAACATCTTTGAATGTCCATACAGCTTAATTTCAAATGTTTTGGCGTTATATTAAGTCTTCATTTTGATGAAAAAATATAATGTTTTAGTTTTGTTTATGTTTTAGTTTATGCTTATCGAAAAATTATTGTACATTACACAAGTGAAGGTATTTCTAGAAACCGCGTCACAGACTTTTATGATGCAGTGTAAATTTTCATGATACGAGTTCCTATATTTAGAGACTAGTTATACTTCTTTTTATAATCTGTAGGGATACTGGAATAAAATAGAAAAATTATATATGTATACCACGCCCATTATAAGGCAAAACTGTCTAATAAAACCTAAGCTAGGTGAATTGAAACAGCCTGTTTCAAATCCCCTCAGGCCTAAAAATAGCCCCAAAGTTGACAAAATTAAATATAATAAAAAAAATACGAAGAAATTTCTAGTACGAGGCCCGTAAATTTAATCTTGAGTAAATTAACTTTCCGTACATATATAATTAAAATCAAAATATAATTGGGTTATGAAAATAACCATTTAAAACTTACTTTCGGCGATTTTTGCGATGGGTAAGCTACAACGACGCAACCGTGCGCATTGAGTCTCGGATGTGTACGTAAAAGTTGGTTGATTTTGGAAGTTGCCACCTCTCTGACAGTTACAAGCTCCTCGTAATCAGCGTTGTTTCAACTAACCTCTGTTTCAAAACCCCTCGGTCTCCCCTACCTAAGTAATTTTGAGTCGGCGACAAAATTTAAGGTTTTTGTTCATCGATTGTTTGGCGCCTCAAAATTACTTAGGTATATGGTATGGTATGGTAACGCGGGCTTGTTTCCGCAACTCGACGTCATTTTTGCGCCTATTTTGCGTGATGGTGGGAATGGCTCTACTCTTGCCATCCCAGCTCCTCCAGGAAGCCCAGCAGCGACTTGACGTCCTTGAGGGCTTCGGGGAGCGACCTCGGGGATCCAAGGTGCTTCGCCCGGTATTGAGCCACGCCTTCGCACTCCAGCAGCACGTGCGCAGCCGTTTCTTCTGCCTCCATGCACGCTCCGCACAGGGGGCTGTCTGTGACACCTAGAGTAAACAGGTGTTTGTTAAAAGGACCGTGGCCTGTTATGGCCCCAGTTACCGTACGTAGCTGTTTCCGACTCAGGTTTATCAGGGTGCGAGAGAGACGCCGGTCCAGGTGTGGTACCGCCGATCTCGCCTGTCTACACTCACCCAGGCCGGTCCAGGCCCGTTCCTGCTCAGCCTGAGCACGGAGTCGCAGTTGTGTGCGGGACCAGCCGAAGGGGAGGGGCACCATGGGCTCTGGGCCTATCGCCGCCATACCTGATCCCTTTCTGGCCAACTCGTCAGCCGCGTCGTTTCCGCGCGACTCACTGTGACCCTTGATCCACTGCAAAGTGATTGTATTGTCGGAGCTTACCTCCGTCAACTTTTCATGGCACTCCATGATGAGACTCGATTTGATTGAGTTACTACGGAGGGCCTGTAGAACCGCCATGCTGTCAGAGAGGATACGTATACATGCACCTTTTACTCTCCTTGAAGCTATGGCCGCTGCCGCCATGTAGATGCCCACGCACTCAGCCTGAAAGACTGTATTGTGAGCTCTCAGGGGCCTGGATAGATAAATTTGTAAGTCTTCTGAGAACACACCGTACCCTGTGCCGGAGGCCGTTTTTGAGCCATCCGTGAAGACGCGTAGCTCCCGGAGGTTCAGACTCTCAGTCCCCTCCTCGAAGAGTTGTATCTTGTACTTTTTGTCAAATATAAACCTTACCGGTATCCTGTCGTTAACCGCCGCTAGTAGCGGTAGGTCCACGACGGCATTGTCCAGGATTTTCGTGTGGGTAACAGCTCTGTCACGCCACAGCTTTAAGGTTTTTAGACGTACCGCCGCTGACGCCGCCTCCTGTTGGAGGAAGAGGTGGAGCGGTGTTAAGTTCAGCATGGTTTCCAGGGCGGCCGTGGGGGTTGTCCTCATGCAGCCTGTCGCCGCCATGCATGCAAGTCTCTGGAAGGATTGTAATTTACCAGCGACCGTGGCGAGTTTTGTCCTCGGCCACCAAACCACAGCTCCATAACTTACCATGGGTCTTATCACTGTCTTGTACAGCCAGAGTGTTATTTTGGGGGTAAGGCCCCAGTTTCTACCCAGCATCCTGCGGCAGTGCCAGAACGCTATGCTGGCTTTTGTGAGCTTCTGCTCGAGATGGCTACTCCAGCTCAGCTTATGGTCTAGCGTTACGCCCAGGTATTTTACCTCCGTAGAGAGGTGGAGTTGGCAGTCGAAGAGTGTAGGGAGTTTGTAGCTACCTATATTTCTTTTGTTAGTGAACATTACCTGTTCTGTCTTGGACGGGTTGACCGATAGGTCATACTGTTGGCACCATCTTTCCACAATGTGTAGGGCTGTTTGTGTGACATCGCAGACAACATTTGCAAAGTTACCTGATATTAGGATTGCCAGATCGTCGGCATATCCGATGGTGTAGTAGCCCTGTAGGTTAAGATTAGCAATTAAATCATTTACCACAAGGTTCCAGAGGAGGGGTGATAGAACTCCCCCCTGTGGGCAGCCTCTAGCCACGAGGGCCCCTTGGGGATCATCGCTACCAAACCTGACTATTCTCTTGCTGAGCATGTTTTCGATCCACCCTATAATAGCCGCATCCGCCCCGTGCCCTGTAAGTGCGGATTTTATGCTGGTGAAGTTGGTTTTGTCAAAGGCTCCTTCGATGTCTATGAAGGTGCCTAGGCACATAGCTTTATTCAGGATAGCCTCTTCTAACCTGCTGACTACCATATGTAGGGCTGATTCTGTTGATTTACCTGAGCTGTATGCATGTTGGTTGTCGTGCATTGGTATGTTTCTTAATGCGTTGTCTCTTAGGTCTCTGTCGCAGAGCCTTTCCAGCGTTTTCAGTAGGAAAGACGTCAAACTGATTACTAAGGTATAGGTACCTACATAAGTTTAAGAACTTAGTTGTTAAGGTGAATTAAAAACTCAAAATAATTACAAAAATGTATGCTTAGGTATACTTACATTAGTTAAAAACTTAAAAAAAAAAGGTTTATTATCTTTTGCTTTTCAGTTTATTCGGCGGTTTCATTTTTTGTTAAAAAGTTTCTAAATTCAAGATTTAATAATGTATTCTTACCTCTTAATTGAAATTATTTACTGTACTTATACAATCTCGTGATCACTATGAATCATTCGTGCCTGATTATTTGTGCGTCCATAGCTCTGAGCTCCAATATGTGTACTGAAAGCCTCTATAAAGATATTATTCCTTTGTGGAACGCCAGATTCCCGGAATGTTCGAGATCCAATCCTCCCACATACCCAAAGGCGTTGAATCGCATTGTGATTCGTTTCGCATTCCTTTCCGTAGCATCACCACTCAATATTAGGCGATGAGAAGAAGGCACAAAAAATGAAGTTTAATAACACCGCAGCAAAAGGTCATGTCAACGTTTGAATTAACGTAAAACTTGAAATACACGTATTTCTTACTTACACGTATAACTTACTCGTAAGTTTGTGCAGATTCGTTAGTTTGTAGAATATATACAATTTTAAATAGGAAATTTATATATATTATTATATTTCTCGAATCCATCAGACGCCTAGTGTAGCTTTGTAACATGAGCCCCGCGACAAATAAAACAGCTGTTTTGTGTCAATCTTTCTCGTGCAAAAACTATTACAAATACACGAGAATACGTCGACGGAACTTGGTCACGGGCGCTCATGTTAGTGTTAGCTACAGAGGCCTTTGTTCACTGTGGAATTGTGGACCCGTATTTCACATAATATCTTTTTCTTAAACATGCTTGGAAATTTGAGCATTATTTTGACACCCTTTTTCGAGATAAATCGAAATTGCTGTACGTACTGGCCAAATACATGCGAGCAGCGGCCGGCAAAAGTTGTATGAAAATCCATATCTGTCGTGTTTTAGCGGGCAAATAAATTACAAAGTAGGTAAACTCATATTTGTCGTGTATTTAAAAAATAATAATGATCTGTCACTTCTACGCTAATCTACTAATAAGTATTATAAAGAGGAAAGATTTGTATTTTTGTATGTTTCTAACGAATAAACTCAAAAACTACTAGACCGTCTTTAATAATTCTTTCACCAATGGAAGCTCAAAAAATCCCTGAGTAACGTAGGCTATATTTTATTCCCGTATTCCCACGGGAACGGGAACTACGCGGGTGAAACTGGGCGGGACCGCTAGTCAATACTAATATTATAAAGAGGAAAGATTTGTATTTTTATATGTTTGTTACGAATAAACTCAAAAACTACTGGACCGATTTTAAAAATTCTTTCATCAATGGAAAGCTAGAAGATCCCTGACCCTGAGTAATATAGGTATTTTATTCCAGTATTCCCACGGTAACGGGAACTACGCTAGTGAAACCGCGCAGAACCGCTAGTTATAATTTAAAGAGGAAAGATTTGTATTTTTGTAACAAATAAACTCTAAAACTACTGGACCGATTAAAAAAATATTTGCACGAATGGAAAGCTACATTATCATTTATCTACCACACAGATGTATGTATAGGGATCAACCTGTTATATAGAGCAAGATGTTTTCATGATTTTAGCGGCTAACGATTTTGAACCGCATAGTGCCATCTATCCGAACCAAGCAAAAGCGATTAATAGCGACACAGTGTGAGATAGACGTACTAAACGAATATACTTTAACTTATGTACATACGCAAATTTTATAATAATGTTCGAAGATAATATTATATGATAATATGTATTCATAAGTTCAAAACATAAAACTAAAAGTCTTTCGGCTAGTTGTAGTTATACAATGGCTTTCTGTTTGTTGTAGTTCTGCTACTGGACGTTAGGTGGAGCTCAATGCAAAACAGTATAGTCTCACGTATGTACGAGTATAACCCGAAATAAATATTTGTTAAAGGTAATATGTTTGTTATTCTTCCAGAAATATTTTATTTTACTTAGTGGATCATTGATTTGCAATGAAAAAAAATATTTCGACACATTTGCTTGACAAACCTACTAGGCCCTTTTCTTTACACCAATCATTATCAACTCGTAACAGCCCACTTACACTGCTAAGCTTAAGTATTTCCTCAAAAGATAAAATATTGCCCCCCCCCCTCCCCCCCACTTACGCCCATTTGTAATAAGCTGATTTGTCGTTTGCACGTTTGCATAGCCGTTCAAAGGGGCAATGCTGCCAGCTGTATGGGTACGCTGCCTATATGTGATGCTTTGGAGGAGGTATTAAATTTAAAGTTTAAAATTTTGTATTGTATTTTATCAATTAGCTGATTTTAATTATTATTCTTATTGGCAAAAATTTTTTTTTATTTGAAACACAAAAATATGTATATGTGTGTGTACTCTATTTTTGTATCTACTTTCAATCTAACTTATAATTTAAGTGGTTTAAAAAAGTGAAATGTTGTGTAGTGAGCCGTTTTATAGAATCCGATCAAATAGTTTTCATGCTGAACGTTAGATATGAGTAGTACTAACTAAATAAACGTGTGCAACAAAAAAGTTTGTAAGAAAACGTAGATTAATATAGGCGAAGGCGAGTGCCTTGTCAAGGTGACAATACCTACTATCTAGCTTACCGTACCTACAGACTTACATCATAAATATCATAAAGTACCCTATAATTAGGGTGATACTTTGTTCAAATCATACACTGCTAAAAATACAAAGAAATATTATTGGTTTCCTAGGAAAATTTGTTTACGCAGCTCTCTCAAAATCGTAAATAAGAATAAACATTGAAATATTTTCTTAAATTCATTAATTTAGACCAAGCTAAAAAGGGTTAAGAAATAAAATATGTCAATAATGTTACAATTTATCGAAAACACTCGATGATCATATTGCATTATTTATTTCTAAGAATATTTTAGGATTATCGGCTTAGTGTTTCAGGCGTAGGCTGTAGCGGTTTGTCGCAATGTACCTACCTACGTGCTACGTAATGGCACATGAGTAAAGAAACGGAACAGAGACAAAGCTTCATACAACCGCGCTGTCGTAGGTACACTACTACAAGCATGCAATGCTTGTGTGCGTTTCTACTAGCGCTGCGTCACATACGCGCCGCAACTGGATAAAACCGGCTCGGTCAGTAGAAATGCCGAGGGCCGCGCAATGGTTGCCGTATTTGTTTCGCGCTCCTGCTTAGTGAGAAATGGTTATTTTAAATTGTTTATGGTAGAATAAAGTATTAAACTAAAAAGTCAAGAAAGTGTAAATAATTAGATTCGGAGGTGTAAAATGGTTACCTACTGTACAGTTTGCATGAATGTCTCGAAAATCACATATGTGACGAAATAAAATTGTTTGTTAATAGACCTGAACAACCTATAAATATGGGCAAAGATTCTTTAATTACTCATTACAAAGAACTCGACGTAAACATTGTAAATATTGGTACCTAATGATATTCTGAATCGAGTGTAAGATTGTAAAAATATTATGCCATGTGGAAGCGTCCTTAATGATTATTTGAAAAAACTTTATATCCATTAGATTTAGAATTCATCATTAGATTAAAAGATTTAATAATTTATTAAAAATAAAAAGTTATAAAAAAATATTTAGAGTAGGTAATTTGTAAATAATCTAATGTACAAATAAAAGTCTAATAAACGTTTTGTTTATTTTATTCTCCTTTGCCAACCCTACTAAAATAGGTAAGAATTTTGCACGCTCCTTAGAAGCTTTGTCTCTGTTCCGTTTCTTTACTCATGTGGTAATGGGTACTGGGCGGTTCGTTAAGCAGGATTGGCAAATTTTTATTTTCATCTACAAAATATTATTGGTAATACCACAGAACAGTGAGCATGTTACTATAGTAACATATAATATCATTGCCACAGAATAAGTAATAGTACTACGTAAAAACAGCTGTTTTGAGTTTGTGAATTCCTAAAAAAATATACATATCTATACATATAACAAGACTCTAACGATACCGTGTCTGTAAACGACATTTTTTTAAAATAAATTTGTGGTACGAAAAATAAAAAAAATCGTACCTACTACTCAGAAACGAGTTATCTTAGTTTTACGAGTTAAGTTTCTAGGTGTTAACCTAGAAACTTGAAATATGGTATTTAGGTGTGTTATTATGTCGTAGGCAACCGCTATGAAGGGATTTTTGGAAATTCCCACGGGAACTGGAATAAACTGGATCTGCGTGGGCAACGCTGCTGGGCACCCGCTATTTGAAATACGCTATGTAGCAGTAATATTATATGTCATAGACAAATACTAAATGGATTTTTGGAAATTGCCAAGGGAACGCGTATAAACTGGATCCGCGTTGGCAACGCCGCTGGGCACCCACCACAGATCTAAGAAACTAACTATGGCACCCACAGTCACATATTTACGATCTTACACCTTAAATAGGTTGATAATATAATATGGACAATAACATTCAAGATGGCAACTGGCTTGGCACAATTATAGCGTAGCATTTCACGTTGAACTCCAAACGACTGGCCTGGTTTTGACAAATGCGGTTTACTTGACCACAGCTATTCTACTTGAAAAGCATATTACATTTTAATTTACATATCTTACCGCAGTTGAATATTACAAATGATCTATTGGAATTTGGACGTACGTTTATTGTATCAGATACTACTAAAGAAATTAATTTTCTGAATCATTGATCGATATAGATACATCACTATTTAGATACTTATATTACAAAACGCTATTGAAGAAGTAAAATCGAGTGTCTCCCTTCGTAAAACAGCTATTAAATATGGGTGTAGACCACATCTTAATTCATTAATTATTGGTGTAATGACTTATCGTTACACCAATAATGAACTCAAACTGCGGAAGTAAGTAAAGTAAGATAAAAGTTCTATATTTCTTTTTTTATATCTCTATAATGTTTACTCTTTGTTATTCTATTTAAAAGTGTTTCTTTGATACCTAAATTTAACTATAATTAATAAGATATAGGTATTTTGACGTTACTTTTATTAAACAAATTTGATAATTACAACGTGTTTTTCACTACTTCTGCTTTAAAATTAGATATGGTTAAGTCTCCCTAAGACGATGGTCAACTCCCTCTGGGGAGATTTGAACCACAAACTGATTTTTTAAAAAAAACATTAATATATCTGAAATTAATTGATCAGCGGAAAATTGTACATTACAAAATGGTACCTATTTGGCAATGCTTTATATACGTTTTTGAGCTGTCTATGGTACAGGTTATAATTACAATGTTATGCGGGTTAAAGTAAAAGGGGGTTTAACTCTCCCGGACTCCCCCTAAATAAATCTAACTATTGTCGTGGACTTTCAAATAGTAGTTTCAGTAGACATGAGCTAGCTTACAATGTGGAGTAAATGCTGAAAACACGAATGATTGCTTGATAAATTCCCGTAAGCTAAGCGTAAGCATTACTGCTCGGTAATCGGGGTTTATTTGATCGGATTAACTGTAAGCCTAGAATGACTTGTCATGTAAACTGAATTGGAAAAAAACTATCTGCTGAGTGACTTTTTTGCGGGTAGAAAAAGCTAAGGCTTTTTATTGGAACGGCATCACATTAACACCTGCAAATAAAACAAAACATATTTAAATATCTCACTGTTAGGAACACGTATGGGACAGTTGAACCACTGATCACGTCTCCCTTAAGCATTGTGGATCAAATCTCCCTAACCTCACTTTTATCACTTCATGACGTATTGTAGAAATTGTATAAATCAGAAAAAAAAAGCACACTACATTCATAAAATTATATGAATTCAATAATCTAACTAATATGTAAAACATTACGTACCTTAGTATTTGTCGATGTAATCTAAAAACACAAAAAAATCTTTTTTTTCACTTGCCACTACCAAAAAAGTGTTTACCTCGCTCACTGACGAACCTGAGTAATGGCGGCCAAAATGGCGACGCATAAATGTTAAACAATAACCGAGCATGCAACGACCTGACAGCGAACCCGAGAGCGCGAAATTTAAACAGATTTATACGTTGTGGAGCATGTCTCCTACCTGGTCAAGTCTCCCGGATTTCCCCTACTATATAAGTAAATAAATCAAGTAAAAAAGTAAAAGAAAGTAGAAAAGAATTTTGCAAAATTAACTCCGGATGAGGAATCTATCTAACATGTGTGTTTAGAAATTTACTAGTACATACCTTCTATCTGATATTTCCTGATTAGTCATAAAGTGATATATAGGTTGGAACATAACTTGAGACGCACGCAATGACCAATAGATACAACTATGCATAATGACCAATCCAAATTACGTCCCATTTAGACTGGTCTCGTACTGAGTGTTTTGCCACAACTCATACCAGAGTATCACGTATTACGATCAAAATATATAATACTAAAGCTACTGCAGACGGCCTTGGCCTTTTATGGTAAGTATTTATTTTATTACTTAGCATGTTATAAGAATTAATTATCTATAAATATTTTGGATACTGAAATTTACGCAAATAGGCTTTATTAAATAATTGTGAAGGAACTATGCATTATAAATTGGAAAGCTTCATCCAAATACCAATTTTTTATAAAAAAGTAAAATAAGTTGCATATTTTCAACCGTCTACTATGTACGGGATTTTACGGTTTCATTTTTCTAGAGATACTATACTACTAGCAATGAAGTTGATGAGAGAATTAGCAGGTTTTGGTAATTAATCTAGAGAGATTTCCTTCGCCTCATGACGGTGCTTTATTTTTTGTCAAAATATTTTTCTCGTTTAAAAATACGAATAGTGAAAGGAATATTTGAAGTTGGGTTAAAATACAAAAACTAGTTACAATGAGATCTGATTTCTCTAGCGCCGAGGCGCGGACAAAATTTAACCCCTTTCATTGTTATGATTCGAGTTAAGCGTGCGTATGACAACAAAACGTGCACGCGTAAACTCTCTAAATTGAGATTTAAGTTGGCCTTTTTAATTCCGTTAAAATATACTTATATATAATTTTTTTATGAAAACACAACTCGTGAACCCTTTGAAAGACTTTTCGCTTCGCATTAAGATAAACCAAAGTAAAGAGAATTATATTATCGAGTATCAATCTTATTTGGTAAAAAAACAGCACTTTTAAAAATCTACCATAGCTCTGTGTCTTTGCCTCGGAGAGATGGGATAATTTAATGAATCAACCGTTTTGACTGTTTGGATAATCTCCTATTATTTTTGTAAGAAATAAATTAATATAAATTGTTCTTTCAGTTTCACTTATGGTATACACTATGTAACAGAATAAGCGCAATTCCTGAAATTAGTTTGTTCAGTATCGACTAAACTTAATCGATTTCCACTTTTTTAAAGAAATTTGTAAGGATCTAAGCCCCTTTTCACACGTACCGGTTACCGCCGGTCCGGCGGTTCAGTCCGGTGGCGAAATGTATGGCCGATTGCCCGGTTGCCCGCCGGTACGTATGAAAGCGAACGTACATGGCCATATACTTCGCCGCCCGCCGGACCGGCGGAAACCGGAACGTGTGAAAAGGGGCTTAGGGTCTAAGAAAATAATAAAGAACCGTTTTCTGTTATACTCCTGCCATCTTTTATTTTCGACTCTCCTCTTGACTTTCACAATTAGAATTAGAATATACGTGCGCCTGCCAGTATTAACCAATTGATCGTAAAAAGAGCCTACTCTTATGTTTTAAATTTTTTCGGAAAAAATTAAATCAGAAATAGGCAGCTCACAATAACATGGGTTTGCATAATAAACATGCAGTCCGCAAAATAGTTACTTGGTCTGCAAAATAACTACTTGGTCAGTAAGATTTCATGATTGAACAGCAGAGAAAACATGTAGTAAACATGTTTTCTACTACTACTAGACTACTACCACTACCACCTCCACTACCACCAACACTACCACCACCACCACCAACACCACTACTTGTAATCGTAATCGTAATAATAATCATAATCATAAAAGTTGCATAATCCATTGTCCTTCCTTATCTTTGTAAGGAATGCGCCCGTTTTGCGCATGACAAGTTTGCTGAGATTATTTTTGCTACTTTTATACGCAGCTCAAAAAAAAATTTTTGGCTTCCCCTCTGATTGCTTACCAAAATTTTATTATCAGTAGCAGCTCAAACATAATTACAGCCATCCAGAATGACATAAATTGCTGATTGGTTTTGTTATGTTTGCTGGCCATGAGTTGCTGACCAATTAGCTATTTCTGCTTACAGATTATATTTTTCTGCTCACAAAAATACGAATACTCTGCTAACCATTTAAATAACACCCTATAGTAAGTAGTTGTGATCCGAAGTCTCTAATCGGGTATGAGAATAGGAAACAGCTTGTCACAAAACAATTTCGTATGGAAATTGTTAGTTATATAGGGAAAACACGGGTTGAGGATTGTTGTACACGATGAATAGACGATTTGACGTAAGAATGTTCGGTATTTTAGCCGAGTTAGAGGAACTTACGCTTCAGTGTTGTCATCGCGGGACTCGGAGCGTTCAGCGGCGGCGGCGGCGTTGGCCTGGCCGCGGCGGTGGCGCGCGCGCTGGTCGTCGCCCAGCCCATACAGACCGGCGACCGCAGCCATATTCTCTGCGCGCACCGTTCACACGACCATGCCAAGTACGCGACGTGACAGCGACATCACTCACATAGTCATAATCTGCGCCACATTTGGCGTACCGTCACTCAGTCTCTCTGGCGACACCGTACAATTAGTTTTCATGTCTCTCACGACTACTTAGTATAGCAGTGCTAACATCACAACCCGTGTGCGAACAGTCTTTCGTAGTACTGCGACAGCTCGGCTGCGCACAGATGGACCACGCATCACAACTGTGTCGTATAAGTATTTTTATATATATCTTTATTTTTTATCTAATTCGAAAAATTTGGACGCTTTATTTGGTACAGTAAGTAGCTTCATCTAATAATCACAATTTAATTATTGTATTTCGTCATAAGTTTTTATTGAAAAAATAAGCGACAGTTTTTCTTACATAGTTAAATAATATTCTTTATTATTGTTACGGTTGAATTGGCTTCCTTTGAGATTTCATTAGGAGTGTAAAGATTTTTTTCTCGTTACCAGGTGGCTGCGGCATCTGTAGATATAAATATAAGTATGACCTCATTTCTAAATGATTCTTTAAATAATGTAGCACTATATAATGATGGTTCCCCAGCATATAAGTTCGAACAAAACCGGCGGGCGTGACGACTATCGACCAAACTTTTTATGTATTATAGGTACGTAGTTATGTAGTTATTCCGCTCAAAAATTAAGAATTATCTTATATTTTTATCTATGTTATTGCTAGGTATACTTATTTATAATAAAGGTATATAAAAACGAGTTAAACACGTTTCCAATAATTTCTAAAAAGTATTCATATTACGTACCTGATAATTATCTTCTTTATACAACATGTAACAGAATAAGCGCAATTCCTGAAATAAGTTGGTTCAGTATCGACTACTTATTCGATTTCAGCTATTTTGAATATGTGTTAAATTAAAAAAAAAAACAATAATTATCGTAGCTGAATTTAGTGCTTTCTATGGAAATCGTGCTATTATTAATCGATATTTAAGAAATATGGTTAGACTTAAATAATTTTCGATTGCATTATATTTTTTTTATATTTATATACTAATTATGTATATAAATATGAGGATTGCGCTTTTTCTGTTACGCGTTGTATATACCTACCTAGCTTCTATCTCATTCATGGTCAACCAAAGTCATCAGTTAACCCCGGAACGTGTATGAAAAAAGTACCTACCGAATACTTTCGACTAGAAGTGCGATTGGATTGAAAATACGAAACACGGTATTGATTATGAATTATTCACTTCGGAGCCTTTTCTGTAATTTAACTAAAAGTTATTGAAAACAACATTTTATGCTTCCTCTTGCCTTTTATTTTACCTGGCGCTGGAGCTCAGCTCGCGAAACCTCCCAGTAGGTAAACTTTGTTCTAGAAATAATGAGTTCTAGGTAGAAGGCTCGTATCAGGATTCATGTTGTCATTATTTAAAACTCATCCATATTTTTATATAATTTTATAAAATCGAGCATTTTATAAAAAAGAGCAGTGATAGCCCGGACGGTTAAAGAGCCGGCCGAAAATCAGTGAGGCTCGGGTTCGAATCCTGGCATGTACCAATGAGTTTTTCAAAAACTTACGTACATATTTATCACTAGCTCGACGGTGAAGGAAAACATCGTGAGGAAACCCGCAGGTCTCAGAATTAATTCTGATACATGTGTAAACAGACCCGGTCCGGCGATGGGCTCACCACCTATCACGTTTAGGGGTCCAATGTATCTCGTGAAATGTGGGTATATCCAGTAATGGAATACCTCTGCCTACCCCCTCGGGGATAAAAGGCGTGAGATTCTATTATTATTATTATTATATTATTATATAAAATTTAATTTGTTAGAGATGTATATAAATAAATATATAATCTCACGCCTTTCATCCCCAAGGGGGTAGGCAGAGGTATTCCATTACTGGATATACCCACATTTCACGAGATACATTGGACCCCTAAACGTGATAGGTGGTGAGCCCATCGCCACCGCATCGCATTATATATATCCCAAGGGATAATGTGTATAGTGTATATACAGGGTGGATTTATGAGACGGGTCAATAAGGGCAGGTACCTTAATCGTTGTGGTTACAGGAAAACGTTCTTAGGAAACCATCTCTACTTTTTAAGATATTATGAACTGCATTCACAGATTTTTGAGAAAATGTACAGTCAGTGAAAAAAATGCTAAAATAAAAAAAAATATATTGTGTTAAGCGATCCTATTTCGTGTCGGGATCAAAAGACTCTGCAACTAGGCGCTGCAACGCACACGGCACACTTTAGTCTTCGCTGCGCGCTCGATAGGGATGTGGCATTGATCGAAAAAGATATCGATTATTCTTTTTAACAATAATGTTTTTTTTTTAAATTATGAATTTTCTTAAAAATTATCGATATTTAAAAATTGATTATACGAAAAATAAATACTAATTTATATGAAAAATTATCATTTAGCGATTTAATGTCGAATTAGGAAAAAACTAAATATGGTATTTTTTGCTTATTTATTGACCAATTAATAACAGCAATTCTTTTTTCTGGACCAATGCGCATCCTCATAATTGTCAGAATAACTTTTAGAGGGTTTCACAATTGACAACAACTCCTCAAAAGTTCCAACCGACGTTTTATAATATTTGAAGAACCTTTTTGGATATTGTTTCAACCATAGCAAAAAATTCTAAATTTATGGTTTCAACTGAGCATGCTTCGCATGAAAATATCCATTCAATAATCGATCTGATATAAAGGGATGGACTCAGTATTATCTTTTAAAACTACTTCTCTTTTTCTTAAACTTCATGTAAATTATAACACAACGTAATCTCAGAATATTCGCTTCCGTAGCGTGCTCTTCTATAAATTTTCGGGGGACAAATGATCGCACACCGTGTGCGTTGAATCTGTGGCAAGTCCTCGGTGGACATATTTTTTTACGATTCGGGGGATTACTACTGGACCGATTTAAAAAAATCTTTTATCAATGGAAAGATACATTATCATTGATGATATATTTTATTCCCGTATTCCAACGGGAACGGGAACTACACGGGTGAAGCCGCGCGGAACAGCTAGTGTTTTATAAGAATGACTATATTGGATGCCCAGCGGCGTAGCCCACGCGGATCCAGATTATTCCCGTTTCCGTGGGAATTTCTAAAAACCCTTCATAGAGGTTGCTGCCTACGACATACATATAAGACACCTACGTACATACCATATTTAAAGTATCTAGGTGTTATCGTTTCGGAATAGTATACCTATATTTCTCTATTAAAACAGTTTTTTTAACAGATATTTTCTTGTAGTACCACGTAGTACCTAAAAAGTATCCTAGACGTTGACCCTTTTACACAGTTATTTCCATACCTTTCGTCAAAATCCGTCCAATAGATTATGCATGATGCATGGACATATACCTACAGACAGACAGATAAAAATTTTGTAAATTGCTGTTTTTATACCTAAATCGATAACTATCTACAACACAAATTTCAAAAAATATTTCATGTAGAAACGGTCTCCTTACAGTTTTATTATATTACTAGGTTCTGCGCGGTATCACCTGCATAGTTCCCGTTCCAGTGGGAATACGGGAATAAAATATAGCCTATGTTACTCAGGAATATTCTTGCTTTCCATTAGAGAAAGAATTTTTAAAATCGGTTCAGTAGTTTTTGAGTTTATTCGTAACTAAGATACAAACATACAAAAATACAAATCTTTCCTCTTTATAATATTAATATAGAAGTGTAGATATAGAACCGTAACAATTAAAAATCAATTGTGTTTCTAATTCTTGGTCCGAGAGACTTAGTATTCCGGTTATTAATTCATCTTGCGACAGGGACGACGGTTGTATAAAGCTGAAGCTAGCCGATTTTGGCACATAATATCTCTCGATGTGTTAGATACCTATAATAAGTTACGATCGGTTAATGTTGTTATTTATTAAATACTTTGTTCATGAGTGAGCGTCGCCGAATCTATTTGTACTTACCTGTCCTGTTACACTGCCTGACCATGCACTAATAGATATGTGTTACACCAGTTAAACTAAATCAACGCCGCATTTCTGCGCTTCAAACTACCTACCCAAACAAGGTTCTGTTGCCATAGTATTACATTTCAAAAATCGTCTGCAACGCTACCTGGACAAAGGATAAGTATTTTGAATTGTGCAAACTGTCGTAATCAACTGATTACTTTTTAGCGCCCTCTTGAACTCACATAAGGATGGGATAAATTAGTTTAAATTTCACAGGTCGAGCGACTATCGGTGGTGCGAAGTAGGTGGTGGGGGAACCACGAATCGATCGCAGCGCCCATGGTGGCTAAAAAAGGAACTCGGGGCGGACGAACTGTCACTTTTTACTAGAGAAATTTACGTATTCGTGCATTATTAGTGAAAATAAATACTTGAACATGGGTAACGAAACCTGCTGCGTTCAACTGCAAGAATAAGAGCAAAAATAGTGATCGCAAATTCTATAAATTTTCAAGAGCAAGTTGGAAACAAGATCAACGACTTCAATGATGTTTTGTATGGCGTTGATGTCACTGAAGTTTGTCTAATTACACTAGCTTCAATGGTGTGGCTCATTTGATTTTCACATTTTATTTCTTTTACATCTTGCATATGTTGAGCCAAAACTAACTGTTTGCCTTTTGTGGTGGTTTGTGGCTGGAAAACTATATTGTACGTTATTGTCCGGAATCCAGTTTTTATAATCAATTTGGTCATGTTGAACTTAAAATACACAAAGTCTGCATTATTAATTATCGACAGTACTGTTATAAATAATCGTGTACAAGATACATGAAACGCTCTAGTCGATTAAATTTGTCCATTTCTTCACTTATTTCCCGTGAAGCCATGAGAAAGTCCGTGTAGGTATACTGCCTAAAATTTACTGATTGTGGCATTTTTGACGGGAAATAAAAAAGGTCAACATTATTATCGACGCTATAGACTTACAATATCCAACAGGACCTAAGTAAATTACGTTGATTCAGTGAAATTATTTTTGTGTTTACTTACTTTTCGTAAAGACGGCCAGCCATTTGACATTTCAAAGTCCACCCTAAATGTTACCACTAGTTGGCGCTGTCATAGCGCACCCAGCCCAGTCTCGAAACAAACATTTAATGATTTGCAACATTTTGATTTAATTAGAAATACTATTTTCTTAACATTTTTTATTTAAGTATGAAGGTCGCACGACGCACACTTCAAAATGAATAACCGAATGTTTACAATCTCGCATCCTTCAATGGAAGTTCAGTAAATTTAGGCATTTTGTATCATATCAAGTTGGACTGCAGGGGATGAAATATATACCAATGTGTAAGGAAAATTCCCCTGGTTATCATATCAAAATGCTTGAATTTAAGCTGGACGTGAATCGGAAAAAATATAAATAATAAATATTTATTAATTACCGAAAACTTCCGCAATTTTTGGGTAAAAAGAATATCAGCTTGTAATTTCCATAATTCCCTTTGATACGGAGTTAGGACAAGCAAATATAATATAATAGCTCAGTAGTTTATTGTTTACTAAATTTATACTTTCTCGTGCCGGGGACTTTAGTTAGGAATAAAAAGCCAGAGTTAACATAATAAACGAAGTAGGCCGAAGTGCTATAGATTATACGTTGCACAAAGTGATTAGTTTGTCGAAGCTCTCACTAAAATAATAATTGCTTTGTTGTTAAGGCTTTGGGAACAAAGCGTTACAGAGCGCTTCACTGGCTTCCTGCTATATAATACCGAAGTATATGGACGACTGAGCACCACATCAGAAAACTCGCCGAAAACGATCGATTGTTCGACCCCTAAAACCACCGCACTGAGAATTTTATAGAAATTACTAGCAGCGCCCCGCGGTTTCACCTTTCCGTATAGGAAGACGCGAATAAAAAATAACCTTTGTTACTCCCTGATACTGTAGCTTTTCTTTAGAGACCGCATTTTTAAAATTTGTTTAGTGGTTTAGACATGAAAGAGTAACAAACAAACAAAGTCACTTTGGCATTTATACCTAATATTTACTACTTGTTCGGCGCCGTTTCACAAGCGTAGTTCCCGTTCTCGATAGGAATATGGGAATAAAATATAGCCTATGTCATTCACTGATAATGTAGCTTTCCATTGGTGATTTAAAAAAAACGGTTTTGTAGTTTCGGAGCCTATTTAATAGAAACAAACAAACAAATCCTTCCTCTATAATACTCTTTATAATATTAGTGTAGAAGTATAGAATAAGCATAGTAAAATTATTAGTAGTTTTCAATAAAAAAAACTCACACCTTTATCCCCGATGGGTAGGCAGAGGTATTCCAATTCAGGATATACACACTTTTCACGATATATTCTTTGGACCCTTAAACGTGATTGGTGGTGAGCCCATCGCCGGACCGGGTCTGTTACACATGCTTCAGAATTAATTCTGGGACCTGCGGGATTCCTCACGATGTTTTCCGGCACCGCCGAGATAGTGATAGATAAGTATGTAAGTTTTTTTTTAAACTTATTGGTACATGCCAGTATTCGCACCCGAGCCAGGCCGCCAGGCTCTCTAACCGTAACTGCTCCCATCATTTTTAAGATTACATCGAAAAGTATCCGCAATAAGTAGATATTATTCTGACAAGCTTTAAGAAACAGAGGATATATTTTTCTTCAAAATTATGCGAGTAAGTGTATGTTTTTGTTAAGAAAAACTCGTAGGTATCGAGTCAACAAATATTTTTCTGAAATTCCCACTATTTAAATAAACAAGATTCGCGCAGGCAACGACTCTGGGCATCGCCTAGTTACGAGCAGTAAAAGAGCAAGCTTGCAGCGTTGCCTAACAAGGCTGGCAGTATTTCCCCTGAAGGGCGTTCGATAATTTTGCCTACTGCCGTTGGCACATACCAATCGATCGATTTAACTAGATACTAAAAGATACTATATAGATTAGTCGACTTAATGATTTGAATACTTTTTGTATTACGTTGTTAAAAGTCACTCGTATACCTATTCTAGTGTTCATAGACGGCCTAATCATCATATCAGATAAAGAACGTCCACTGTCGAATATAGGCCTTATACAATGTGTTCCAGAGCGACCGATCGAAAGCGGCTGGCTTTCAGCGTCTTCCCACGACCTTTGTTTACCTTGGTCGTTTGTCCACCTTGTGGGTGGACGTCCTTTCTGCCCCATAGGCCGGTAGTTCAATGAGCTAGCTAAGTAATAAGAAACTGTGAGAATTAACTATGGTTCTTATTAATCAATTTTATAATTGCATATACTTAGCAATTCTGTGCTGAATTAAAAGATTTTAAATCTGTGTAAGTATTATAATCTATATATAACTTTATATTACCTACACTAGCTGTTTCGCGCGGTTTCACTTGCATAGTTCCCGTTCCCTTGGGAATACGGGAATAAAATATAGCTTTGTATTAAGATTGTGCAGCAGATGGTCTTTACTTCCTACTTCACTAATAGGTCTTGTTTCCAGCTTTTTAGGAAGTCGGGTTTTTATTTTTAAATTAACTTTATTTCGTAATTTTTAGTTAGTAACCCACTTTAAACCGTTATAAGTCCCAAATGGTCATTCGAAATGGAAAAGAAACCTAAACATGATTTTCGAATACCTATTCAATGATACCCCACTTAGTCAAGCACCGCGCGGTTCCAATGTACCTACATCGTAACAATTAAAAATCAATTGTGTCTATGATTCTTGGTTTAAGAGGTTAACATATTTCTTCGATTTTCTTATTTTTCTTTTTCACAATTTGGCGCCAAAAATCCGGCATTCCGTTTTTAATAATTCGATATACTGTAAATACGAATCTAACGACACCTCACATGCTAAAATCCATCGACCAGTTCAGGCTGCAGAGCGTGCCAGACAATTATCCATACATACATACATTCATACTCTCGAAAAACATAATCCTCCTTCTGGCTCATTCGGCTAAATATAGTCTATGTTACTCCCTAATAATGTATCTTTCCAATTGTGAAAGAATTTCTAAAATCGGTTTTGGGCGTGAAAGCGTAACCAACAAACAAAGTCACTTTCGCATTTATAATATTACTTAGGATTGATATTTCCACGCAAGAAAAAGCTTGCCCGGATGACTGACCCTGACTCAGGTCAAAAACTTTTTAAAACTTCTCCCTTTTATACTTAAAAATACTCTGATTCCACTAAAATGTAGTTAAGGCAGCACAGATTCAAAATTACCGAAAAATCAAGAAACCGTTTCTATTCCATCTCCCTTGCCAAGTGGTTCATTCGCTTAGCTGGCGTTCGCCAAATAGATCGGCGAAATAATAGATTGTTATACTAGGGTTGAACGAAATGAGGAATTTTCAATGACATTAATAATATTTCTTAAAATTGAACTAGATGGCGCTGATCAACATTGGGAATTAGAAATTGGCAACACTGATGTGTCGCTTTACGTGACACTTCTCTCCGCTAGGAGTAAAAGTGTTCTGTGGACACATCCGTCCGTCATGTCATGTGCATTTTCGCAGATGAGGGAGACTGAGTTTTTGTTTATCGTGGATTCGGATCTTTTGTTGTAACACAAACCACTCGTAAACAATGTACAAACTGAACAATAAATAAAATACAAGGCAATGAGTAAGTAACCTTATTTTGATAAAAAGTCAGATTGTTTTTTTTTGTTTGACAAATTCTTGCGACCATAGATTAGGTAAAAAAAAAACCCAAGGCTTATCAGCACCATCTATTGACACCTTTGAATACTCAAGTGACAGCTGTCACCGAAAACGCCTCATTGATAACTTTCACCCATGTTAATTAAACACTCTACTTTTCATTTCGAATACAAGGAAAGTAATGGCTACAAAAATACAATTATAAAAAAAAATCAAAAAACACAAAAGTGCAAAAGTACAAAAGTACGACCCGGTACTCAAATCAAACACACACTACTTTCCGAGTATGAAAAATAAAAAAGTCATTTAGAGTACCGGGTCGAAAACGGTGATTTCCACCACAGGGAGATTTAGGTAAGTGATTCGCACCCTCGGGCGGTAAAGACTCATAGTAATTATTGCTTCCCTCCCTAGGGCGGGAACGAATTAACAAAATTGCTATTACATTTGGTTAGGTAGTCGCATACGAAACTTTTTACATCGATTAAAATAAAAAAAAGGTGCGGCCTTGTGAGTGTAGGTATAAACAACAAAAAATAGCCCGCGGCGGTGAAGGGGTGTGTTCCATATTTAAAATTAAAAAAAAAGACTAGGTATAGGTAATAATTTGGTAAGCTGTTCCAAAATACAATATCTTGTTTGTCATCTACACTGATACAATTACAAAGAAGAAGGATTTGTATCTATATTATTTTTGTCATGTTGTATTTTTGACATTGTTGCATTGTTTTTGACGTGATAAGGTCTTATAAATCGATTAACGCCTTGCTGTACGCACGAAAAAATGTCACGTTCCTCATGAGCCGAACGTGCAAGTGAGAGCGCGGAACAAGCGATAGAGAGGCACGATCGGCCTAAGCGTTTGGCTAGTCTCTCTCTCTACGCATGTCTCTCATTCCACTCCAGTATGCAATTTTTTATCATATTTTTTTTTCTATTTTTTCTTTTTTGTTTTTGTTTTTTTTTTCTATTTTTGGGTCTTGCGTTTTTGTGGTATTGTATATTTTCTGACTAGGGATGCATTGAAATAGTAGATACTAAATATGGTTAGGTAGTCGATTACGAACTTTTTATATCGATTAAAATTAGAAAAAAATATGCGACCTTGTGTAGGTATAAACAACAAAAAATAGGTCGCCTCGGTGACGTGGTGTGTTTCATATTTAAAATTTTAAGAAGACTAATAATTTGGAGAGACTCTGAAAGCTATTCCGAAATTGAATACCTACCTTGTTTGTCATCTTCATTAATATTAGAAAGAGGAAGGATTTTTATTTTTGTATTTGTGTTTGTGTATTATTTTTGTACTTTGTGTTTTTTTTTGTGTATTTGTAATTTTGGGTTTTTGTTTTTTTGAAGTGAAATGTTTAGTTTTCTTGTATTCGAAATTAAAAGTAGAGTGTTTAACGCGGGTGAAAGTTATCCATTCCTAAAGTTTAAATACCTCGTATAAGAAGTGATTCCTCTCAACTCTTGTATAACAAGCTATACTATTTCCTATTTTGTATGCATAAAATAAAAAAAAATAGTACAGTTTGTATCTAGCTGGTTTTAATATCAATAAGTATAGGACATTAAAAATAAGAAATGGTAAAAACACATTCCCGTCATTTATTCACTACTTTATACCCGACTCAAAAAAAGGAGAAGGTTCTCAATTCGGCGCGTATGTTTTTCTTTAACTTTTTTTGTATGTTAATATATAACTCCGTCAACTCTGAAGCGAATCCGATTTTTTTTTCGTTCGATCGGGTATACTTGGGTAAATTTTCAAACATACTTTTTTAGGCGTCCTATGCCCTTTATGAAGAAACTATCATTCAAAACAGACTAAACACATGCTTTTTTGAAAATATACGTTGTAGCTTAACTATTTACATAAACCAATTGGAATTAATATTAAAAACTTAAAAGAAATTCCACCTTGAATAATCCGACTTGTACGGCGGCCTACCCCTGGGACTCCTGGGAGGCTTGTCCCACTTCAAATTGCGCTCAGAAAACGACTCACTATAACACGAAATTTTAACGTATCTTTTATCCAAATATCTCATTTTAAAGATATTTACTCCATTTCATATTCAAAATCACAAAAACTTTACTAACTATTAAATAAAAAAACTGAGAAGCTAATATGTTTTTGTCCCGCGAAAAACTGCTCTTTTAATGCTCGTATTTGACTACTTGTTTCATATTAGTCAAGCGATTTCACGCCAAATTTTTGTATCGTACCACCCAAGCCTTTGTCGGACCCCAACTTGTGTGTGGAGAGGATGGCGTATATGCAGGTTTGCACATGTTCCCGAGGTAATTTTTTCCTGAAATCTGTTTTGGTCACCGTGAGCGGTCAGTTCGGTGGCATGTTTTAAATAATGAACAGAATGATGTATTGTGTCGTCAAGTTAGTCCGTTGTGGATAATTACCTCGATATTACGACCTGCCAATATCTTCTAAATTAATTAGGTAGTTGGATAATTATCATGAAAAAAAACATTTGGTCGTCATTTTGGTGGCGTCATTGCAGTGGCGCAGTGGGCCACCGTAATGATGAATGCCTGTATAATCAATACTATTACTAATAATATATTAAACATAGTACTTGTTTTTCATATATTATTACTGTGTTGTAAGTATTTTACCGTGATAATAGCATAACAGTAAAATTTACGTACTATCTAGGTATAACTGTGGTAACCCTATAAGGCTACATACATTAAGAAATAAATAATATTAGTAATGTGTTGGGTACCAAAAAAGTTGATTAATACAAACTAAGACATTTGTGTATATAATATGGCTTCTTTATTTGAAATATTTAAGAAAACGTCATTACGGTGGCGCAAAAATTTTAAAAAATATATTTCTCAGAAAGTACTGTGTTTCCAAGGGCGCCTCCCAAATTATTAGATTCACAGCATCTATAATCTTAAGCATTTAGTTTGAGTGAAATATGAGAAAAAAAAATTGCCACCGCAATGACGTAAAAAAGGCCGGTTTGAAAATTTACCCACTTCAAGGTTGGTCCCATATAAGTTTTGTGAAAATCTTCAGGTGGAGACTGGAACTCTTCAATGGACATCAGCAAATCCCTGGCTATCAGTGTAATAGGATTAGTAACAGTAGGTAATGGATATTAGATATGCAAATAATAGTCTTTTTAATGCTATTCATTGAAGTCGGTTTGTATTTTGATTATTCTGTTCGCCAAAATGAATCTAACGAAGAAATTCGATACATTTCGAAGTTTTATTACAAAAAAGAGAGCCGCGAAAAATATTTGTGACGAAATCTTTTGTTTAATGCATCTGTGGAGGAGCGGAGGTGAAATGCTTGAAACAATTCGAATACGTGTTTTTTCTTTCATTTCTAAATATAGTGCGATTAAAAATTATCAAACTGAGTGTCGCGGTAGTGATAGGCAAATCGATAGGTCAGGCACGTTACGCGCACCCTGGCATTTTTACAGATGACCTTCATATACGTTACGTGCCCTTCCCACAAGTGTTTATGCTTTTGAAAGAGTAGCTACGAGGATAGGTTTGCGTTGTAAGTGTGACACCAGAATAAAACATTATTTCTACCCACTTTTTGGTTGGGTAGCTATTTATACTCTAAATATATCTCGGAATATATACCGGTCAAGCAATTATTTGTAGAGATAATAGGATTGTTTATTATCTTCTTCGGCCCATAGAAGCCTGTTGCTTTACTGCCGTTACCTTTTTTTTAATTAATATTAAGTGTTTAATTTAAACGCAGGCATTCAATATAATTCGAGCCAGCATTGTATACTTAGTCATTTCTTACTCTGGATTATTTCTTGCACGCCCCGGTCATCTGGATAGTAGGTACTTTAAGGGCTTCTCAACCTTTCCTAGACAAACCGTCAACTCTGTATTTAAGAAATAAAATGTAGGTAAAGCATAATATAGGCATATTAAAGTTACTCTCCACTGTGACCTGTGTATTAAAAATGTATCCTTTCCATTCATCTATTATATCCTATTGAATATCCTACTGTAACAGAACTATAAGATAAATTTTCAATATCCTATAATGTTACGTTTCCGTTTACATTTAATTTCTTAAAGGAGCAACATTGGTTCTTCTTACTAAAATTCCAAGTAAAAACACCAAAAATCTCTCATCTTCATCTGCACCCTGTAACAGCTCACTGCTGCGCTATGGGTCTTTTGTTACACATGAAGAAGTATGCGCTATAATCTCCCAGGCGAGCCCACCGCGGATTAGTTAGGCTAGTGGCCACCTAACTGTCAGAATTTAAGTAAGCCACTCAAGGGTATCTGCTAACTGTTTACACCAATTTAATAAAACCGAAGTGTTTGTCGGTGATTTCAAAATAAATAACAAAAATTAAACTACAACGGGTATTTTTGCGATGCTTAATCATAACATTTTTTATATACCTATTTTTTAATATAAAACAAGAATTGTAATATAAATATTCTTGATGTTCTATTACAATATCTAGCAGGGATCAATAATTTATTTTAACAATTAAAAGCGAAGCGAAGCCGATTCACTTATTAGTATAAGTAAATATATTGTTATACAAGGGTTGAAAGGAATTGATAACTTTCACCCACAAACACTCGACTTTTCATTTCGAATGCAAGGAAAGTAGGTAAACACTACAATTTGACAAAAGATACAAAAATACAAAAAAAATACAACAATTCAAAAAAAATTAAACACTAAAATACAACAATATTAACAATACAAAAATAATACAAAAATACTAATCCTTCCTCTTTATAATATTATAAGTGTAGATGACAAACAAAATATTGAATTATAGAACAGCTTAATCCAGTAATGTAATAACTCTGCTTACCCCTTCGGGGATGAAAGGCGTTTGATTATATATAAAAACAAGAACAGCTTACAGAGTGTCCCTCTAAGTTATTAAAGTATTTTTAAATTTTAAATATGGATCATACCGTGTCACCGCCGCGGGGTATTTTTTGTTGTTTATACCTACACTTGGCTTACTACGTGGCTTAAGTAGCTACTCAACCACAGAAAACTCGGCCAATGGTCGAGAAGCCACTTGTTGTGGATAGGCAATCGACTAAAGATACTGCGTCCAATATAGGATTACTAAGAAAATAATTGTGCGTTTTTGTGATAGATTTCCTAAAAGTGTTCGAGTGACCATAAATATAATAGATAAAAACTATAGAAATTTCCTACAATCAATACGCCTACGCCTCATCCCCGAGGGAATCGGCAGAGATGTTCTCTTCCCCCAAATAGCCACTTTTCAACACATTTTTCGGACCCCTAAGGTGACAAGCGGAGCGGTACAAGTGTGTCCTAGAAACAATTCTGAGGCTTGCCGGTTTCGTCATGATCACACGTACACACGTGACCACACGTCACAGGAACCACCAGCTTTCATATAAAAAAGAATAATCCAAATCGGTTCACCCAGCCGAAAGTTCTGAGGTAACAAACATAAAAAAACATACCTACTCGTCGAATTGAGAACCTCCTCCTTTTTTGAAGTTGGTTAAAAATACTAGCAGTGCCCCGCGGTTTCACCCGCGTAGTTCCCGTTTTCGTGGGAATACGGGGACAAAATATAGCCTATGGGTTATTCTGAGCCTAAAAAATAAGTTTCAAACTTCAAGCTTTAAAAGTGACGTAATTTCCATACAAACTTTCATCCCCTATCTTAACCCCTTATTGCCCCTTTTGCGCTTAAAAAAGTAGCGTATGTCCTTTCTCAGGCCTTAGACTATCTCTGTACCAAATTTCATTTAAATCGGTTCAGTAGTTTAGGCGCGATTGCGTAACACACAGACAAACATTTCGTACTTTCGCATTTATAATATTAGTAAGGATAAGGAAGTAAGGATAATCATCATCAACCCGTAACAGCCCACACTATATAATAATTTGCTTACACTATTTTATTTTCAAATTTACTGAGCTCTTCCAATGCAGTTCAAAACCGCCCGTATTCGTAGATATGTAGGCAGGTATTTGCCAGCGGGAAAGTTCATATTCATAATTGGTTATAATAAGATAATTCACAAGAAAACAACAATAATCCTATTAAAACATAAGATCCTGGTTAGCAGAAGTTTTGCGTCCGCACTATGATCCAGCGAAATATTTCCCCTTTGCGCAGAGAACTTACATAAGCCAATTCTGAAACGGGCTTGTGGTCATACCCTACACTTAAAATATAATGGACGCTATATCACCTGTCACCAACACATTGTTCGAAACAGGCGTAATGCAATTAAGCGTAAGCCTCAGCGCATGCAATGGTTGAAGGCTGTGCTCACCGCGCAGCCACTTCCCACCGGCACAATATATTACAACTAGCAGCGCCCCGCGGTTTCATCCGTGTATAGTTCCCGTTCTCGTAGAAAAACGGGAATAAAATATAGGCGATGGTACTACCTGATAATGTAGCTTTCCATTGGTGAAAGAAGTTTTAAAATCAGTTTCGTGGTTTAGGCGGCACCCGTGGGAAAGTTATAGACCATGTTACTCCCAGAAAAGTAATACATATTTGCATATGAATATAATATATTTTTTAAATCGATTCAGTAGTAACAGAGCCTATTTAATACAAACAAACAAATCAAATCTTTAATCCATCCAGTATACCCGTTCCCGTGGGAATTCCCAAAATTCCCAAAAATCATAGCGGTTGCCTACGACATATAAGACACCTACATACCATATTTTTGGTCCATGTGGTGTGCACCTTCAACTGGTTGTTGCATTTATAAAAGTATTCTATTACCTATGTATGTTAGTGAGTTAGTATATTAGTGTAACAAACGTTGGTGTAAATAAATAAAATAAAAAATATTTCAAGTTTCTAGGTGTTATCGTTTCGGAGTGGTACGTATTTCTATCTTTCAGATTTTTAATTTTCCTGTTTAAGTGAGACATTTTCTGCTGTAAAAAGATGTTAACTCTAGATGTTGACTCAGCTATCACCACACTAAATTTCATCAATATTCCTCCAGTAGTTTTTGCATGCGGCGTGCACAGACACACAGGCAGACAAAAATGTCTAAAGTGGGTGTTTTGATATCTATACGGATAACTATCTACACTAGCGATGAAATTTACAAAAAATATTTCATGTACAGACTCGGTCTTGTTACATTTTATAAAATGTTTAAAATTTTTAAAGAGTATTTGCATTTATGAGTTTAACCTTTGTTGAATAAAATCGGATTGAGTTTTGTTGTTGTTGTTGTTGTCAAACATGTGTCAAAATAAAATGTAATTAAAATCAAAAGCACTAAGGTTGAGATGGATGTGTGAAGTGACTAGTTTGGATAAAATTAGGAATTAGTAGATACATAAGAGGAAGTCTGAAAGTAGCACCCGTGACGCTCTCTTAACTTCTCGAGAGGAAATCGTTTGTCGTGGTATGGACATTATAATGAGGAGGGATGCGAGTAATATTATAAAGCGAGTGCTTAGTATGAAATGTGGAAGGTTATAGGAAGAGGGGTAGACCGAATGAAAAGATGGATGGATTGTGTGAAGGATGATATGTGCAAGAAGGAAGTGAATGTAGATATGACGTATGATAGATCTAAATGGAAGGAGAAGACATACTGCGCCAACACCAAGTAATGGGAAAACGGCAAGAAAATGATGACTAAGGACTAGGTACCTATCGATATCAACTTCAAAGCAAATCACCCCCAAAATAAAGGAGACGTTTCATGGATGTATGGAGACTGGGCCTGCACCATGTACACCAGTTTTTTAGATAAACGTTTATTCATGATTTTGCTCATATTTGTCTAGTTTAGTTGTACAATAATCTTTAATTTTCATTGAACTATCATCGCAGCGACCAAAAAAAAAAATTGCGACCTGACCGGTAAATGACAATTGACATTATTTTGATGTTTGTCGGACTAATTCACAGTAACATGGAAATTGGGCTTAAAAAGTTAGAAATAGTATTATTTCAATATGATTTCATGGGGATCCATTGAAGTTTAATTACTTTTTTGCAAGTTAAATAAGTGTTTTTTTTTTAATTTTTCTGAAAATCACTAGATTTTTCTCTATATTTCACGCTGGTGTACAGTGTGCAGACCCAAGATGGAGCATCTCTTTTCTACCCCTTTTTGACCCCGTTAGGCGATGAATTTCAATAAAATACGAAAATCTTCCATCAATTTTGTTAAAGAATGTTTATGCAAAATTTAAAGTGGATTGGACCAAGGAATCACGTTGTCCCATACAAACCTTCCTCCCCTTTTTCTGCCCCTTAGGGATAGAATTTCGGAAAATCCTTTCTTATCGGATGTCTACGTCGTACAAAGAACACATCCTCCAAGTTTCAGGTCACTACGATCAGCGGTTTAGGCTGTGAGTTCATCCGTGAGTCAGTCATTCAGGTCAGGACAAAGCATTTTATATGTATATATAGATAGATGATGGTATACAAAGACATTTCTCTCTAGGAAAGAGAATTATTTTCTTACAACCTCATTGATGGTATAATAATAATTACGTTTAATAGATTTACGATACCGCACTCGCACTGCGTTGTAACGCCGAAGTTTCGAAACGTAAGTTAAACGGTTGATTTCACTTGATTTATATGTGAAAATTTTAATATCACATATCTTTGGGTGACTTGATCTCAAATGCAACTCATTTGTGGGAATTATTTTTAGGGTTTCACACCTCAAAATAAAAAGGAACCCTTCTAAAGGATTATTTCGTTGCGGGTAAAGAATGCTACGCGAGTCCGATTCGCACTTGGGACGTTTTTTATAAATCCTGTATTGTAGTGCTTATCTATTGCAAAATTTCATGCTTCTTCAGGTAAGTTTTAGCTTAGCGTTTTATGTCAGTCAGTCAGTGTCAGAGTTTTCTTTCTTGAAGATTTCATCACTAAAAGCTAGATAGATATATTTATGTGTATTGGTCCAAGTGGGTGATGTTATTATTTTGATCTAAATAAACCCCCAGCTATTTTATCAAGTACCTAAGGGTTATGATACCAGGTACCTATTTGATGTATTCTCGAGTAACACGTAACATCTAATCATTAATTCATTGAATCAATACATTGGCATTGGATCGTTATTGGATCAATGAAAACCCTTTTTATTCCGTCCTTGAAAGAATTAAAGAATATTTCCAATAACGATCCAGGCTGCTGGATCAAAGATCACTGTAAATCAGCCCATTATAAAAAAAGTCTAGGATTTTTAATTAAGGCAGCGATGCGCATATTTCGAATCGTGGCCAATATCATCGATAGTGTGTGCACTTCTCTGCCGCATGAGAGTATTAGGTTTTCAAAGATGAAGGCGAGATCATTCGGCCATAATTATACTTTTAAAAACGCAGGGCAACGTCTCATTTAGTTTTATGGCGATGACAAAACAAATGCTCGTCTAATGAAAAATAATTTCATTGACTCTTTCAAAAAAACACGACATAAAAAGATGGCTCGCTTGATGCTGTTATTTATTTATTTTTAGTTCCGTATAGCTGAGCAGGGATTTTTAGGTTATTCGAAGATTAAGTGCAAGTTCATTAATTTACACTACACTGAGAAATCGACACGACATTTCCGTACCGCACACACAAGCACTAACTTCTTTTTTATGATTTTCCTATCCCTAAGAGGCAGGTGTATAATTGTCGACTGAAAACTCTGATCCACTGACCGAGAATAGGAGGGCTGATATACTAGTTTATAAAGCCAAATGTGCCCAGTATGCAGTTTTGGCAACAGATATAGCTTCGATCGATCGGCTTAGTAAAGTCTCAACTTGGCAAGCATTAATCCAATAAAAATCTAGATTACGTATGTTATTCATACTCTTGAGGTCACGACTTAAATCTTGTAGGCTTTCAAAATGTAGCCCGATCAAAAAGAGTTAATTTACTTAATTATCTACAGAAAGCATCGTCGGCGTCGCGTCGTATTATCCGCAGAAGTAAAAGAAAAAGCTAAACCTTTGTTTGTTTACATACTACTACAGTATAAATGAAATCGTTTTCCATTCTTTTAGAGACCTTAACTTTCTGTCTGATACCATCGATTTTAGATTTGGTTATTGTTATTATATTAGATTGGAGACCAACGAAATAATTTTATAAAAGAGCAAATTTTGAAACATATATCAATAAATGTTTAACCAATCCTGTATTTGCCCTCATGTTATAACCCCGTTCGTATATATCGTGGGTAACTACTGAGATAAATGCCGTAGGAGAAGACTCGGTACAATTCTTATAGTCACATATGATATTAATGGTCAATAATAATAAGACGCTACTTCCAGTAGTCTTGTCTGTGTAATATTATAATGTTAGAACATAGGTTCTTTCTTCATATGACTTAATTTAAGATACGTTTTGAAGTTGATTTATTTTTTTCTATTATCATCTTCAACGGACTGAAAAAAAAGTAGGAGGTTCTCAATTCGACTGGATGTTTTTTTTATGTATTTGCGATATTACTTCGCCAATTATGAACCGGTTTTGATAATTATTTTTTCGTTTCTGTAGATCATATTTTAGAGGTGGTGGTGGTGAAATCGGTCGAACGGTTCTTAGAATATTTTTTGAAAATTTTAGTGGTAGTGTAGATAGTTATCGATTTAGATACCAAAACACATTTTTTTTATTTGTTTGGTCTGTATGTCTGTACACTCTTCACGCAAAAACTACTCGACGGATTTTAAAGAAATTTGGTTGGTAGGTATAGAAATAGGTACCTAACTAAGTTCCCGGGTCGGGTCAACATCTACTTTTTATTCTAGAAAAATATCTCATTCCCACGGAAAAATATAAAAAGTGGTTAAAAACAGAAATAAGACTATTCCGAAACGATTACTCCTAAGAAACTCTTATAATAATATGTCGTAGGAAAACGATATAAAGGGCTTTTAGGAAATAACCACGGAAACGGGAATAAACTCCGGCATGCTAGTCGATGATATTTTTAGGGGTTTTCTTTGTTATAAGCTTTAAAAAGGGCAAATCTTCTTATTGTTACATAACAGTTTTCATAATTCGTTATAATGAGCATATTATAGCAATCTGCTATCAATGCTTTCAGAAAAAAAATTTGGGATTGATAGTAAATCTGCTTTCAAACAAATGCGATATTGATAATATAATTATTACGTAAACATAATGCACTAGCGGACCGGTACGTGCTTCGCAACGTATAAATGAAGAACCACTCGACAGATTTTAAGCAAACTTCACATAAACCATCTGCTAAATAGTCCGAATAAAGCCTACAAGGTTTGGATAGGTGAGCCCGTTCTTGAGTTATAAAATAACAACGAAAAGTGGCATTGATTTTTATATAATATAGATGTAGTAGATCACGTATGGCCATCAGCTCAAAGCAGACCTATCTCTTTGCATGTAACTGGGGTTTTTCAATAAAACTTGCTTTCTCCGAATTAAAATAACGACTAATATTATAATTCTGAAACTATCAATGTTTGTCTGTTTATCTTTTAACGGCTAAGCCGCTGCTAAATCGACAGAAATTTGTCAAGAAGATAGCTTGCATATGCCTAGCCAAAACATTCGGGCTACTTTTCATCTCGAAAAAACGAATTCCTAAAGGATACGATTCCCAAAAGTTCACGCGGATCGTGTTGCGGACTGTAGCCAGTATTTTATAATTATACGCAAAGACTTGGTCTAAATACAAAACATAATAATATAAAATATATTACAAATTTTAAACAAAAATAGTAAACCGAATAGTCGGTTAAAAATTTACAAATACAACAAAAAATGCTGACCCATCGTTAACTTTTTTCACTATAGGTTATGTCAATATAACACATTGATTTTCTGTTATTAAACTATAAGTTCTGTTATTTAAGTAAGATAAAATTAAACTACATATAGTTCAAACTTTGTTTTGTATTTTTGGAAACTAACTGGTACCTACGGGTTAACGCGCGATGTTTTCCGTCACTGTCGAGCTAGTGATAAATATGTATAGGGAAAATTTTTGAAATACTCATTGGTCCGTGTCAAGATTCGAACCCGCGCCTCACGAATGAAAAGCGGGCTCTTTAAAACCACTGGCTATGAGTGCTCATAATTGCTCAGAAGATATTACTATATTTTTTTGATAAACCGAAGTGAAGCGAGGGCAGCTCAGGTCGCTAGTTTTAAATACCTATGTATTGGTGTTTTTTTTAAAACACAACCTTCGGCTTCCGTATTGGGGTGGCAGGGCAGGGTGTACCTACATAATTATGCTGGAATCATTTTTCAAATGACACTTGCCTACTAAAATTGAAAACTATTTCGAGATTCAGGTGTCATTAACATCGAACTTTTTTAGACTTTTAAAGAATAATGGAATAAAAAAAACTTAACTAGCAATTATGTTATATTTCTAAAGTAAATCAAGTTAAAAAGCAATCTTTTTAGCAATATGATAAGAAGAAAAAAACTTTTTAATAGTAAGTATAAACAGAAGGCCTGATTTTGAGATGTATAACAGTAACAGGCCTGTGCCTGTTACTGTTATACATCTCACATTATACACATTATACAGCAAGATGGGCTTACCACCTACCTGATGACAACTGTCACGTTTGGGGGTCCAAAAATATACTGGTAAAAAGTGGGCATTTCCAGGAATGGAATACTTCTATTGACCAATTGGTTATAAAGGCGTGAGCAAAATTTACTTAGGTTTTTTTTTACTAGAAAAAAATTAAAAACTTTCACATACCTTAATTTCAAATAGGTATAATATTATTAAGAGCCGACCAATAATAATTGTACATATAACTCTCCCAAGAGTTTGGTAACTTTTCCATGAATTTTATAAATAGAGCATAAACTGAAATAGTTCATTTTCTTATGAATGCACAAATAAGTTTATGTTGTAAAAAAAATGCAGATCTTTAAATCGTTTTATGTTTCCTATCATCTCACTACTTACCTTGTATTTAATTATCTATTAACTCTTAACGATTTCAGATTTTTTCTTTGAGAACTTACGAGATGTTTCATCATAATTAAAAAACAATGCGGCATCAAAACAAATAAATATCCGTATTGCGCTAAAAATCCCTAAAATGTAACACCCATTTCGCAACCCCAAGGTTTTTATTAAATTCTTTAATGCGCTATAAAGTTTGGCTAGTACTATTTAAAAAATATTTTAAATGTCTAGTCTATGGAATTAGTAGTTGCTGAAAGAAGCAAATATTATACACAGACTGTAGTAAAAATAAATGTTGTCCATTCACAAGCATCGTCGTCCATAAATTGCTTCTCTCAGAAAGAACGTAGCACGGAAGACAAGTTTAGGTCATTGAAAGGGCTTTTTTCTCATAGCCTAACTATTTCGCCTAACTGATTCGGCTACGAGGACTTGGAGTTGTGGGAAAATCATAAATTAGCTTCGTCTAAATTGACGTCGCGATGTTTGGCGATTTAAATGTATGTGTTTTCTTTGAAGATTGTGAGATATTGTAGAGGGGCATCTATTATAAAATAAATATCAAAGCAATCATTTTTATTAATAGATAATAATAAGTTATTTTTCGGTTTGCCATTTGTGCGAAACAGTTTATGATTTTTATTGATATTTTCAGAAATATCCATTGAAAGCACCCAATTAGTTAGGTAAATCTTGCGTGAGAACGAGAAAACTTATTGTTATTTTGAAATATCAAAGCAAATATGAAGTAAGGTCTGAATGATTCTATATTCGGAATCCCATAGAGGTAGCCACTATATTTTCTCTCTTAGATTTGTCATGAAATACGTCTTTCGTCATCTTATTGTTTTTCAGTCACAAAATATCTACCTTAGTTGGTCAAAAAAAACCAGTACCTACAAGATCTGCCGTTGTGGTTTCTTAGTTATCTCGTGGTTGTACAAACATTAAAAATCTAAGCTAATTAATAAATATACGCCGTAATAATAAAAAAAGGGCTACACTGAAATTAAAAAGGGGCAAATCAGGAAAAGAAGACGCACCTGCAAATAAAATCTCATTTGTCTACGGGTATTAATAATTTGCTCTACGAGCTTATCTTAAACACTGCCTTTGTCTAGATATTGAAAGGTGCAAGAGAAAATGAGTTTTAAAGTTAAAAAAAGGCTCCGGAACGTGACACGATATGATAATTTACCTCATAATCATGTAGGTAATATTCTAATATATAAAAATAAGTGACTGTCTTAAGTGACAAAATACTTCAAACCAGCGGCGGAAGTTCAGTATAGCTAAGGCTGTAAGATCGTATGAAAAGTAATCCGTATGAAATTCGACTAGAAAGTGGGGTAGAGACGACCGCATACAAAATTACTGCTGGCTGTCCGCGACAAGCGGTGCGGTGCCGGCTTATGGTGCACATGCAGCACGCGCCAATCGCACTAATCGCAGTGAAAGAAATCCATAACCGTTTGTTACAAGTGCTCCGAGGTGAAGAAAAGCAATTGTTTCGATATAAAAGATGAACATACGCGTATAGTTAGAAATGTTATCTATGTATATAACAGCTTTTGGAGAATTCTAACCTCCAATAGGTTCTACCACTTCGAATTGTCTTGTCATGTCAGGACGCCGCAATCAGTCTCTTTGTATACGAGTACAAACTACTGTTACTATAGATACCGCATCAAAGTCGTGCAAAAGGAATCGTGAGTGTGATTTGCCAACTTGAATTGGAAAAAAAAATCGCTTCGTCGCTCGTGCATAATATTTTTAATTAGTAGCAAGAGCAAACATATTTGTATGTCGGCATTAGGCGGACTCGTTTGTGTTGTCAGTAACTGACTAATGGTCACAGAATATAGAATAATACTAACGTAGTGTGGTAGGTTTGTGCAGCCTTTATCATTAGCAAATTGCAATTTGCGGTGCTGGACATAAACCTGCTCTTATTTAACGACAACTGATTATCATAAGTGCACTACTTAACATGTACATGTAAGTAACCTATGAAACTGTCGAAAAATTCTGGTTAATATTTGAGTTTCCAATACTGTAATGTTGCGAAAACTGAACGTTATTATTTAATTATAAGATAATATACGCCCAAAATAGACCCTTGTTTGAGTTTTTACTAGATCTTTTCGTGCCATGTGTTGCCCGATGCTCAGATTAGGTGTACCTATAATTAACAGGTCTTCAATAATTTTAAAAACCAATGCATTTTAATTTTTTCATTAAAAGCAAATCTCAATCCCGAAATTTAATTTTTATATCTCCGGGCAGAAAGTGGCATAAAGAAAAAAAGTATACAAAACTCGGGAAGTAAATATGAAAGCCTCACATCACATGTCTGTAGACCTCGGCTTCGCCTCGGTCGACAATTACATGTGATCTGGGACATTTCTTATTTTATTGTGTAATATACTATTTATTTTTTAAAAGTTAGGTTTCATTTAAATTCTTCATTCAAAATGGCAATTTCATAAATAAGTAGGTACCTACCCAATATTTAAATTAATCAGATAAATGAACATCTTTCTATTTTTATAAATAAAGGTAGAGCAATTTCGCTAGCAAGAATTGGTTCATAGAAATGTATACTGTATGCTAAGCAATTACATTACAAATCTAAGATGTAACATACGTAATAGAAAATAAGGACTTTTGCAGAGCTGTCGGATTTAAAAATCTGAATCACAAAGTAGCCAGCAAAATGAAAAACAATTCTCATAGATACTTATTACAGTAATCAGCATTGACTAACGGCAAAATTTGAAAAGCACATGATAACATTAAACTAATCGAATGGTAAAATTAAAGCACGATGACATGAAAATTATGATTTGACAATCACATTGAATGTTTTAAGAATAGTGACCATAAATGAGACATTTATAATAAATTATATTTGACACTTTTGTTATAAGGACCACTGGTCTAAAATATTCGCTAATAATATAACGCGAAGAGGCTATCTTTACTTTAATGGCGAATTTAGTGACACTAATGTTTGTGTAAATGATGCTTCATACTGGAGAGTTGGCGGCATTTCAAATAGAGCCGCAAACTAGATCTAGTACCTATAACAAATTGGTTGAATTAATTTGAAATTACGTAGGTACAAGTGTTTTAAGAACATAATCTTAGTACGCAGAGTACTTAAAATAGTCAGGTAATTACAGTCTACTGATTGTGCTGTGTGATTGATAGCCAGATGTTTATAAATTCATATCGTAAATAGTACCTGAAATGTCATTTAGGTGTTCATAGTGCATATTATACTTATAGTAATATTTAATCTCAAAAACTTACACAATTGAGTGTTATAGTGGAGTGGTGTAATATCTATAATATATTTTTATGTGTTAACGGTCATACTATGTTTTATATACTAAGTAAAAATAACACCTATCTGTATTAAAAACGGTTCAGAAGAAATAAAAAAAAAAAAAACCGCGACTGAGAGGAGGCGGGGATTTGATCGACAGCATCAGCGTCTACTCCGCGCTTTGTTCCGCGATACTCGTTTCTATAAGTTGCACTTTGCTTAGGGTATCCAGAATTATTTGAACAGCATAGTGTCAGCCGTTCAGCAACACTTTGATTAATGGATCCACGTGTTGGTTCCCTAGAGTCGTTCGATACGGGGGAACCACCAGTGAAGTGAACTGGCCTTTAACGCCGACGGGTGGCGCGGGCCATATAAGCGCAGTGACTCCGCGCTCGCATCGCTTCGGGCGGCGGCTTGACGCCGGAGCGGTTAAGCCGTCGAGCGGCCGCGGCGGTGCCTCCACGCTACTGCGGCACGCGCCAGGCAGGCCGCGCGGCCCCGCACCACACCGACGCATCCCCCGGCCCGGAGGCCCCCTCCCGGCCCGCGCACACCCGCTCACCACCACCCGCACGCACGCCGCATTCTTGCGTTGCGCCCGCCCCAGCCCGTGGAAACAGACAGCACAAAGAACTAACACCTCTTCGGAAACTACCAAATACCTACTACTTAAGTAATGCATTTTTTTCAAACGTGCTTTGTCGCATGCGGTATCGGTATTGCATGTCGAGGATCGGATGTGACATGTGACCTGTGGAAGTTTCATGCAAACGTTGGCGTTGTCAACCTTAGATGCTATTGCTGAATGTAGGCCTGGTCAAGGTCTCTTCCTTGTGACGATGAATGCAAAAAATATATTTTATAAGAGCATTACTACATATTCTGACAATTTTGTCAGAATATGTAGTAGTAATTTACCCTAGTACCCTATGTAAAAAAAAAGTTCATTTGCTATGTAACAATTAATTTTTAATTTTATAGTAGTAAGTAAATAATGGATTCTAAGTGAATAGATGGGATGTGAAAGCTGAGTTGAATTATATTACAAATTTCGTTTATAGAAGAGGTCTTGTCTCGATTCGCCGAAGTTAGGATTCGGACTACGTCAGTTGTTTCATATTGGATTGGATGGATTCTAAGAATTACAGGCGTGTGTGTATGTTGTCAGATACCAAAAGTTATGTATTTCTAAGTACATGACGTCAGTATTCTATACCATCCAAAGCTACGTCTTGTTTGTAAAGTTAATTAATAAATTTACCTATGCAAATATACTACTTTGTCATTAACTAATACATACCGGCCGTATAAATTTATTTATCACACATCGATATCGGTTGGGCGCATTATGTCCAATTCGCAAAATGTCCAGTGGGCTCCAAATGTCCAATTCTCACAATTTTTGGACAATTTGCGAATTTCACAAAAGGACAAGGAAAGGAAATTGGACAAGTTGCTATTGGACAAATTGCTATTTGGAAAATTTAAGATTTGGACATTGTGAGAATTAGATATTTTGAGCCCACCGAACATTTTGCGAATTGGACATATGCGCCCAACCGATAATGACATACCTAATCGTTTTTATTAGCCATATCTAATTAAATAAGTTACATCATCCATATCCATCGTCTCGCCACAAATACATGTACCTATAGATGATCAAACCAGCGATTGGTAATTGATAGATTCAAATTATTGATACCTGTCGAAGGTTGACGTCATGACTGTTACAGAGAAAGCGTGTAGTATAGGTATCATAGAATTGAGTAGCGAATTTCTACACCACAAAGTACACACCTTGCCTTGTGTTTACCAATATATTATAGTAAAAAAATTCAGTAACGATATTTCGCAGTACTTGAGTCTGGCAAAAGGTTGTGACAGCCAGTGAAGTGACCGAAGCGCACCTTTTTACAGCTTTTCATAACGTTCCAGTTTAGAAGTGGTGGAAGGGATAATTAATGTGCCGATCTTCATAGATTTTCCATTTGGTTCAAAGTAATTTCAGCATGATATAATGTGGATTCTTCCTTTGGAAAGTTAATAACCTATCGTGTAGATTTATCTTTTAAAAACTTCAGTAATAAGATACTCAAAAATATGTTCTTCTTATTTTTTAAGTGGCTTATCTTATCACAAGAAGTATTTAAATTGAAACAAATCCATAATTTTTAATTTTTTAAATCACATTATTGTACTCTTTATAACGATTAGTAATCTGAAGGTTGCATAAGTATGAGGAAAGTTTTCAAGTGTTTTGTCTAGATCTTTAAGTACTTCATTAAAAAAAAAAAATTTTTTTTTCAAGTCAAATAAATAACATGCTAATTTAAAAAAAACACCAAAATGAAAACCTACTTAAAAAAAACACTAAAAATACTACGAACTACTGATCACCTTTTACAAAAAATTGCTTTTATAGTTAACCAGTTCTGCGGGCACTTGACCATCAGCTCCAGTTCCCAATATTCATTCATGACGAGTGGGAAATGCAATCCAGCAAGAAAATATCGATCCATTCCGGATTGGAACTCCTTAGTCTCGCGGGATCCTGATATTACGGGATCCAGCCATAAAAATCTACATTTTTAGACAAAAATACCTTTATTTTGACAATAACTGGACCAAAGTGTACCAAAGGGTACCTACTTAAATGAAGTATTAATTAATGTTTCCGTTATACGGCTGTAACTTGACTTATGGTGATAGCAGTAGTAGTAAGATTTTGATCACCTGTTTCTTTAACGGACGCTTAATGTTGGTGAACTTGAACCTAAGTCATACGGTAGCCTTTGATTATTTACTCTCCAAAGACGGTAGCTTAAAAACGGCCCGGTGTAACGTGAATAAGCCTTTATGTTGTGAGATTTTTCTCAAATATCAGTAAGGCACACGATAGACAATGGTGTCAATGATTTTCATGTAGTTAGGTATTTTTCTACAAACTTTAATCAACTTTCATTACTGTGGCGTCGATGAAACTCTGCTTATAAATAACAAACTGCTCTTGAATGCTCTGAAATACCTACACACTCTTCCTGACACTGCATTAGGACAATATACATCACTTATTTTTTTCACGGCTTGAGTTATATTTTTCTCTTTTCTCTTTTGGTATAAAATTTCTTCGTTAATTTCACTTCTTTAAGCGGATAGAAAGGTGAGGAAGTGTGTTTTACTTTTTGTTTTTCATTTTCGTAAGGTCCCTTATTTATTGATATTAAAACCAGCCAGAGACGAAAATTACTTACCTACAAACAAAGAGATTTGTCTAAAATGTTATAGTACATGCAAAATAAGAAAAGTCAAAAAGTCTTACTACCCCGACCTATTATTTGAAGAGCCCCCTCGATTTCTCCAGGATTCCATTATCAAATCCTGACCTTATGACCAGAGACCCTTTCAAACAAAAAAATATTTTTTTAAATCTGTCCAGCTGTCTACGAGTAATATGAGAAAAAAATCTAGACCAATTGATAATTTCCCCTTTTTTTTAATCGGTTAAAAAGAAAAGTACATTCTGACCTAACATTAAAATATATTAGTTATACGTAGGTTCACAATAAAACTGTGCTATGTTAGTACTATGTTAGTACTATGTTAGTACCTACATCAGATAAGCATCAGTGGCTTACGGGCGGTCAAGTACAAGAAACAATATGGGCTAGGGACGGTATTATAGAAAATGAAAACATAATGTTGAGGAAAATGTCAGTAAACTACATTTAGGTAAGCAACCGAAGACTTTCAATGAGCACGATCTTGCAAAATAATAATTGCTACACTACGCCTTGCAAAACCTTAGTTTCAATCATCTATATGTCGCAGTCGGATTGTATAGTCCGCCGTATTACATTACGGCTAGCCGTTATCAAAAACAGGGCCGTTTTGAAATGCGGCGGTTCAACGATTAGCCGGATTGTCATTACGATACGTTCTTCAATAAGGCAGGCAACGTTTAGCCACATCGTATTACTACTTAGATTGTAGGGTGCCCATACTCACAAAATAAAACAATGTTTAAAATGGGACAGCAATCTAAAAATACTTATTACAATTAAACTCACCAAATATTTTATAAGTAAGTACATAAGTTTAAGTATATTTTTATTTGTTTATATGTGGCGTAATTTTTCAGTTTTCGATTGAAGTTTATATTTTACTAGCACCGCCCCGCGGTTTCACCCGCGTAGTTCCCGTTCCCGTGGCATTACGGGGATAAAATATAGCCCATGTGTTATGCTTTCTATATGAAGCTATATCTCTATATAAAAAATCATGTACAACTTTCGGAAAATCACATAAAAGTAACCTTTTGAATAGTGTAACAACCTAAAAGTAACCTGACGGAGTAAAAAATCACCTAAAAGGTTACAAAAGTAACCTTCTGGCATCACCGAAACGGCAGCGCCACGAATCTGAACTAAAACCCATCAAAGAGGCGGCAAATGTTTCGCTGTATTACATTATGGCTAGCCGTGTTGAATAACGTATGGCGGCGAATACATTCCGGTGGTTTTTTATTTAGCTGCATTCCATCCGTCGAACCATCGTTGAACTGCCGCATTTCAAAACGGTCCCGGAGTGCGATTTTTGAATCTCACTGGTGATATCAAAATCACCGATGACTAAAATTATCACCGATGACTTTTATGTCACCATTTTCCAAATGCCGTATTTTTGAAAGTCACACGCTGTTTTCAATAAATCGTCGCATTCACAAAATACCACAATCGAGCCCCGCTGCTAATTCTTCCGAAAAACATACTTTGGCACTTTTGGCAGATGTCACATACGTCAACTGTCAAAAACAATCGCATGGTAATTTCAATTACGAGTGGGTAGGGGCACTCGTAAATCGATATCATAGGTATGACAAATGTAAGTCACCGATGAGTTTCAAAAATACGAACTTTCGGAAATCACTAACATCGGTGAGAATTAATCACTTGGTGAGATTCAAAAATCGACCCCCTGTTTTTGATAACGGCTAGCCGTAATGTAATACGGCGGATTATACCATCCGACTGCGACATATATACAGTCTGTAAGCATCCTGCTGACCTGAAGACTGCTCTTGAATATAATGAAGGTCATAAGCTTAAGAAAATAGCACAAGGGCTCAAAAGTCTGTTAATAAAGTGGCTGCAAAATGTTGATTCAACAAATAAAATTTTTGAGTAAACGCGTATTATATATTTTTTATGTAATGCTGTCCAGTTACATAATATAATATACACTCTATAACTAGGTGTAACTAACTAATGCAATGTCACCCTGATCGACCAGGAAGAAATCATTCTATTATTAATCCGTCGCAAACGTGCCTATTGGCGTCACAAATGTTTTATATAATAGACGGGCCAATGCATTTGACGTGGTCTCTATTGCGTGGGCCACCGTTTCTCCACTTCATAATGGTGACACTGAAACAACTGTTATATTTCATGTGGTAATAGCGGTTCACGTGGAATCTACGTTGGCTTAATTTATCGTCATTAATCATCATTGACCTTTAACTGGAACTGGTTATTTTTAAAACATCGTTGTAGAGCTGTAGTGCTTTGGAGAACTACATTAGTCGCAGACCTAGCGAGACCTCTATTGCTTAACAGCATTATTTACCTATAGTCATCAACTAAACTAGCTTTTACCCGCGGGTTGTCTCGCACACGTTTATTTCACCCCCTTAGGGGTTGAATTTTGCAAAATCCTTTCTTAGTGGATGCCTACACTGTATAAGATTATCTATTTGCAACATTTTAAGTTCCTAGAGCCAGCGGTTTAGGCTGTGCGTTGATATAGGTATCACCAATCAGTCAGTCAGTTGATCATTTTATATATAATATAGATAATGCAGCTTTCCATTGGTGAAAGAATTTTTAAAACCGGTTTAGTAGTTTCGGAGCCTATTCAATACAATCAAACAAGTCTTTCCTCTTTATAATATTAGTATAGATATACATAGAAAATATGATATTTAAATATCTCTGTTATTCTTTCTGACATTGACCACAAAAATATAGTAAAGGAAACGTATAAAAAACTAGTCTACGAATTCGAATATAGTGACGGTGAGGCAAACACACGTAAATATTAATAAAATGAGACACGTAATACCTACAGGTCGTAATATTTTTTACGTGGCTACGATCAAAGTTGCTGGCACATTTTATGTGAGATGGAATTAGTTTCCTCAAGTCTTACAATAAATTGTCCACAAAACCAGTACAGAAAGTAAAAGATAAGATATGCTGAAAGGACTCAAATATGGTGAGTGAACACACTCATTGAAGACTTCACCCGTCTAATACCAGCCCTTAAATTTTTTTTAAAAATAAAACTTGTAATCCTTCCCGTAAACTGTAATTTGTTGTTTATTGTAATTCGTACATTATAAAATGTAGTCAAGTCTTCCTTATAGTAATATTTAATAAAATAAATTATTTTAATTTAAAACATAAACTAAGTTTCTGATAAAACCTATAGTGAAAAGTTACATCTATGGATCAATCTCATGGTAAAAAACATACAGTAAAATTAACTACCCAATTAGTTTGAAAATTGTTTTCAAAACATTCAGTTAAAAACTATAAAGATACCTAGTAAAAAGATAATCAGTTTCCCAAACCCACTGCTCATCATCATAAGTGTCAACTTATAGTAATCAAGTGTTAAACATAAACACTTAACCATTATTTTAAACGGCCGTTAAGTGTCGGTGAAATAGGACTTTAGTAACAAATAGTGACGTCTGGCCATCGCCTGTTGTCTGGTGAAATCAACAAAATCAAGGACGCAATGACAGATTTATGGTATCCACCGTTTTCTGCGGGCGCTCTTTTAGTTTACCTACTATAAATTAGTTAGGCTCCTTGTCCACAAAAAGCTACGCTGAGTATATTATTATACGTGTATATCTTAAGCTGGGGTCCCACGGTCCGCTATTCTACGGATCAGCCACACTCAGCCGACGAGCACGGACGGCGACGCACCGCAGGCAGGGCCGGTCCAACAGTGCGTGTCGGTGTGTGTAGATGTTTTTATGTTGTCATAATGCAAAGCGAAAGAGAAAGAGAGAGAAGAGCGCACCTTTGAAGTTACCGACTCACGATGGATACGGCGCACCGCCACAGACGTGTCTTTGCTATCACGGACGTGGCCGGTCCCACGGTGCGTAGTGCGAGCTGGTCTGCGTGCATCCGCGATTTTACGGACCGTGGGATCTCGCATGCATCTCTTTATCCGCTTACATTTTCTTTAAAGTTATGTAGCGTCGCTTTTCGTGACAATCACAGAATTAAACATATTGTTGTCAGGAGAAAATAATCGGTTGTGATTGCGAACAGTTTTATGAGTGGAAGCGTATCTAGTTCATGTGCAACGCGTGGTGTAGGGTGTTTTAAGTGATCACATAAGACTTTTTTAAAGTCGGTGATAAGCTAATTATAAAAATACTAAAGCAAATACTAATATACCTGTAATTTTGAAAGTACATAAGAAAAATAAATGTAACCTATACACAGTGGCGGATTTACAGTCTTGGCCGCCCAAAGGCCTCAGGCCATGTACCTACTAAGTACCAGCCGCCCCAACTCAAAACTCATCATATAGACTAGATTTGCTGATTTGATTTGCTGTCCCCAATATCTGGCCGCCCTTGGCCCGGGCCTACTGGGCCTTAGGGCAAATCCGCCACTACCTATACACATTACATTATACACTACTTTAATGAAGACGTAAGTGTAACCCTACCTCATTGTATACAAGAAAGACAAAATTTACAATACCGAATACGAGTAGATACCGAAGAAGACCCTACCGAGTACGAAATATCGCAATAGCTGGGCACCGACTCCAAGAAATACCATGATAATACGTGTACCTACGTACGTAGTATAGTGAAAGAAAAGCGAAAGAAAACACTGACAGCTACTTAATTTACCGTAAGATCTACTTCTTGTGGATGGAGAAATATATTAATGTGAGATTCTTAAATCACTGACTGTCTGTTTGTTATAATAAATCTTTTATTTAACCAAATTTAAGCTAAACTGTAAAAAGATAATAAAGTATAGATACACATAATCTCCTTATTTATATATTGTGTAATAGTTTTGTATCTAACTATCTATTTTCAAAAAGTAGGCATTTTGCTACTATGTCATTATACGATTTAGTCACAATGCGAAGTAGAGAATATGAGATGTTGATTATTTACTACATACATAGGTTTTTTGCATTGTAGGTATTGACAGCCGGAACCGATTATTGGTATCATGTCTTTTACTTAAAAAATATTACACCGTCAGGCTATGTAAAATTTGGGCATACCAAATTTATATATTCCAAAAATATGTACCATATACTGGAAAAAACGACGATGATGTGTTTATGTCAACGGCAAAGTATGTAATCCGTTATTGTATAAAATTCTTAGGAAATGTGTACAATTCCTATTATAGACAGGAAATGTGTGATTATGTTTTATCTATCTATACATATAAAATGCTTTGTCCTGAATGACTGACTGACGGATCTTTCATCAAACATTCTTTAACCTCTCAGACCATGAATCACAGACACAATAGATTTTTAATTGTATCCCGGTTCCAATTGGAACCGGCTGTTCTTTACTGATTAACATTATTTTTTTACAGCTCCAAGGGACAGTAGACCTGAGTATTGTAGGTATATAAATTCCAGCCTAATAACTCCACGCGTTCCTGAGAAAAAGAGTCTTGACAGATAGACAGATGGACGGACGGATGAACAACAAAGTGACCCTATAAGGATTCAGTTTTTTTCCTTTCGAGGTACGGAACCCTCATCATAAGGTTAGGTTAGGTTATTATTTTATAGATTGTGATTCTTAGTTTAATAGTATGTTTTATTTATTTTATTCTCAAAAACATTCATTTCTTATACATTTCCTAGTATCATCTCGAAATTCCTAGGATATGTTCTAGGAAATTTTTGTATTACAGAATCTTCAAATCATTATTTTACATACCTACTTCCTAAATGTGCTCGGAATTGTATACCTACTTCCGAGTAATTGTGTACAATTCCTAGATTACATACATTTCCTGTAACATTTATACTTACAACTGTTAAAATTATAATTAATTGTATACATTTTTATCTTGTTTATTTGTAGATTTTTTATAGAGTGTATCTATAGCTAATCTATGTATTTCATGGAGTGAACAAATGTAAATCTAGGTTTGACTTCAAAGTGTCAATGTCTAGGAATATATTTCACGGGGTTTTTAAGTGCCCCGTTCTCTCATTTTAGATAAGAATACTGAACACAGTACAACTAAGCCAACCGGCACGTGGCCAGACTGCAGCAGGTAGTTAGTGGCCCAGACGTTGTAGGATTTCCGCAAATAACGCAGGAAGATCTCGCCCTAAATAAAAATATTTTGCTGTATTATATTAAACTACCCTTATTAAATGAATTTATTCCTTGGTTATAACCGTACTAAATTTCGTTGTCACAGCATTTATGGTTTTTAAATGAGATCGAGTTAAGTGAGACTAAGTACAACGTTTTAAAGGCAAAACGATAAACTCAGCATACTCTTGCATTCTATTACGCCGTTTACGTGAATAAAAAGAGAAACGCCTTGGATTACGTAGAAAAAGTGCTGTTTCATCAGGGTAATGCCAAAGTTCACACATCTGGTTGAAACCACGGCTCAAATATGACTCGCCTCACCGCGCTCCGCACTTCGTGCCGCGTGCTCAATTCCTAAGTATAAAGCAAGCCTGGAGCCGCTCATGAATTCAGATGCGAGTCATCTTTTGGACGAAACGCTGCTCCTGTGTCTATCGGTGATATCAGTGAGTGTTCTGAGGCGGTTATAGACTGGCTGAAAAATTTAGATTTGGCTTAATATGGCGAACGCAGGACTATTTTTCAAGGCCGTATGATAATAAATCATACACTGACTTTTTATTGGATTCATGATTTTTTAAATAAGATTATGGTTTAAAATAATTAAAATTTATGTTAAACAGCTTTTTTTGTAATTATTTGAACCAGTTGAGACGAGTATTCAGATGTGTCGTGAATTATTTATTTTATTCGTTTAGATTAATTTGTTACGTTTACATTTATTCGATTAAAGTGAAAACAATATAATATTTTTCTATTAACTAGCTTTATTTCTCTTTTACATCTTTAGCGTCAATTCTACAATACCGGCTAAACCTCCTAATTTTATTTAATGCTAAAGCATTTTGCTATTGCTACGCTTTGCTGTCAAATGGACAGAATAAAATGACTTAGACGTTTTTAATTTATCTGGCCAATTCAATTTAGCTTTAGCGGGCTAATGGCTATTCTGTGGACGCGATTTTAAGCATTTTAAAAAAGTAAACACTACTAAACCTCTTAAATTTAGCGGCCAATAAAATAGTGTCGCTTAAATCAATTAATAGGGAAAATTCCGACATATTTGTGGTTATGTTCTTTTTGAAGATACGTTTTTAAATTTTTTAGAAATATCCAAGTTTTTAAATTGTTTGTAAACGTCATATTTTTTGTAAAATTTTCACTATAGGTACTGTATATTTTAGATTTTGAATAATAATAGTGATAGTTTATTATGTGGCAAGTGTCTGTAAAGGTGTGCAGTGAATGGGAAGTTCGATAAAATGCATGGGATGCACGTTTTTAGATTGCTTCAAGTAGTCACAATGAAATCTTCAGTAAAATTACTATAGTTTTACTGTCGATGACTCACAGCTGTCAACTAAGAAATTTTGACTGAAGACGTTATTGGATTAACATGGATTCAAAGACTGAAGACGAGGCACATAGCAATTTAAAGATTAGCCTGTCAAACAAAATTTGGGCGAAACAAAGAAAAAAAAAATTTGACAAGACTTTCTTAGCGTTGGCCGAATAATAGTGTTTTATATTGCCAAAAAAATAATAATTATTTTTTAAAGATTTCATTTATTTATTCACTCAGCCCTTTTTTTATTTCTAGAAGCAACACTATTCAACTTAGTCATTTTACGCTGTACTAAAAACAGTCTAAATTTAGTCGTTTTCGAATGCATGTGTCTAAGCCGCTACGTAAAACCAAATATACCTAATTAAAGAAATTTTGCTTTAAGCTATTTACCGTACCTAGTTTTATCTTTTGTGTTAAATATGGTAACACATGAAATTATAGGTGTGACCTCGCCGGATTGTCGTAGCAGTGGAGGATAAGCGTTATGAAACTATGGAGACAGTTTGGCGCCAGCCAAACAGGAGCGGCCTCATAACGCCGATATCATCGAGCGATATCAAGGACGGGGCTTGAACACAGGCTAGGATATTGTCAATTTTTTCTGTTTTGAGTAGATATGTATCAAAATAAAATTGATGTAAAATATAATTTATATCTATCTATACATGCAATAGAAATCTAACAGGACAACATGTACATACATGAAATATTTATTGAAAATGTTAGTGTTAGTGTAGACAGTTTTCGATTTAGATACCAAAATTCCATTTTTTTTATATTTTTGTCTGTCTGTCTGTCTGTGGACGCATAAAAACCAACGGACGGATTTTCATGAAATTTGGTACGGAGATAACTGAGTACCTGGGTCAACATTTAGGGTACTTTTAATTCCAAAAAAATATCTCATTGCCACGGGAAAATACAAAAACTGGTTAAAAAGAGAAATACGTACCACTTCGAAAATTTAAAATACTTACTGACTGACTTAGTCAGAAAGAAAGTATTGCCAAAAAACTGCTTTTGGCGCCATTTTTCCAATATGGCGGCGCGAGTGGCAAAAATACGAGGTACAAATCAAAATCTATAAAATTATTATTTTCAAAAATCCTGGAAAACTTTCCAGGTAAAACTCCCGAATGACTATACTACTTATTATGACAAGAAAAATAATAATTCGACGACCCAATTCAGTACTATGCTTAATAACATCATACGTTATATTGATTTGAGAGCCCAAAAAACGTAAGAAAATATTATTTAGATACTATATGTACGAATCCAAATTCCACGCGGACGAAGTAGCGGGCAACAGGTAGTACCTAATATAAAGAGACTCCAAGCACAAGCTTTGTATTGTAAAAATCTTTTTAACGAAAATTAAGTTTAGGTATTATTTTTGTATTTTTTATTATAAGTACTTTGTTTATTTATCCGAATATGTACCTTTGTAATTATATTTTAGCGTGTAGTTTAGTTGTAAGTTATAAATTTAGTTTATGGGCAGCACGAGCGCGAGGCGCGCCGTCTGCTCCCGGGGCCCCGCAGAATACCAGCGCTGTGGCTAATGCTGCAGCACAAGCTGAGTGGGGTCCCATTAGGCACTTTTTATTTTTTTTTGTACCAGTTTATTTTATTTCTGTTCTTGTTCTTTGTTTCGTGTCTAATAAATTTATTTTCTTTCTTTCTTTCTTTCTTCTTTAATTATATGTTAGCAAATGTTGTTAAATTAAAAAAATACTTTGAATGATTACAGTTAATCCAAAGGGCCAGTTCAAAACTGCATAGGTGAAAATGTTCCGTTTATACTAAATAGTTGGAATTTTGCATATTTAGAACATAGGACCCTGCACTAATAGGAACCTGACATGAGAATTCATCAAAAGCTTGAACAAATGCTAGATATTATTTGTTTTGGTTCAGTTGGCGAATACTGTAGTGAGAACGTCCGGTTCCTTTGGAAAAATTATATGTTCCCTGAAAAGTCATCTTTCCATTCGTAAAAAAAAAAATCGGTCTATAGTCCATTCGCATTTACAAAATAGTGAGTCCCAGTGCAACTAATGTGTAAAGGTGTATTATTCTTTATTTTATTGGGCAAAGCAGAGCCTATTCATTACAAACAAACATTTTACCGAATTTTACCTAATTATGGTCCATATTTATAATGAAAAATGACCGTAAATAGTATACCTACATGTGCATCAAAATTAATAATGGGTGCAATTGAATTGGAAACTGAAACTTCAATTATGAGAGCAATTTAGTTTAATAATTACGGATAGGGTAGTTTACTGAAGCGAAAATAGAGAGTAATTATTAACTGAAAAGATTATCTCAAAACACCTATAATTCAAATTTACTTTTACATTTACTGCTAATTTAAAAATAATCAAGTAATAAAAAAGTGCTCAAAGAATAATCGCAAAATTTTATTTGAAAAAATTTGTAGTGACTAGAAATGTCGTAATGTCTAAACTAAATGATCTAACTTCAGAGTTTTTATGTGGTTAATTTTTATCATTGAGATTATTATTTACTTCATATACTATACAGATAAAAAGTTTTAATTTATATTTTTAGAATCGGATCAGGAGACCTAGCCAATTGTCTTTCTAAAAAAGAATATAATCACAAATTTAGATGAGCGCGGCAATATAGAGCGATCCAGTAAAATTTACGCAGTAGGGACTCTATACCAAAGAGTATTAATAGCATTTCTTCAATTAGTAAATTAATATAAAAAAAATATTATGCCTTCGTACTTTAGTTGGGTCTAACCAATTTTCTAAAATAAAGAGCAATAATAAGTAGTACGATTTCCATAGGTAGCACTAAATTCAGCTATTCTAATACGTTGTTCGCAAAAAAATAACACATGTTAAAAAAAGCTGAAAGAACATCGGCAGCTTTGGTACCCACTGAAATAGACACCCACGGGGTATCACACTATGCTTATTTTATTGACTCCTAAGAAGTCGAAATTTTCCATATTTTTAATTTAACCTATCAGTTGAAAATATTGAGTGAAATAAAACAGAAATATCATAGAAACACGAATCGATCGATTTGGAAATCTATTAATACCAAAGAGATTAAAATATAATATAAGGCATAGAGGGGACAAAGCGAGGATTATTTGAAGCCAAAAGTTATTCCAAGTGGAATAAAGGTCACAGCACACTTATCAACTCGGAAAGGGATCGTCACCGTATCGCCTCGAGCCGTTCAGTATTGTTTGTATGAAACTCCCTACTGCAACGCACACTAATGGGAAACGTAACGTAATCGCCTCGCCTCGGAACATGCTCCGAACCGCGATGCGGTGAGTGGTCAACTTGCAGTTCCCGCGCTTACGGCTCGCTGTCCCCCCGCTTACGTCTTTCCGTACGCGAGCTCACGGCTCTTCGTCCACCCTTGACCGTGTCCCCTCCCGCGACTTGCCTGCCGACCGTGCCGCCGCCCGCCATTCGCAAGGCAACTTCCTTTCGTGTTATGCGTAAGTTTTATTGAATTTTTTATTGAACACTCAACGTTTGGATTCAAATTGATTTGGTGCCAACCCAGTCATCCAGCGGTCGGCGAGGCGTTAGCGCGGTGACGCCTAGCCGTAGCCGAGTTGACGTACAGGAGCCGCTGCTACGCTTTGGTTACATGCATACGTTAGGTTGACGCCTGGTTGACGGCGAGGCGAAAGGCGATACGGTGCCGATCCCTTTCCGAGTTGATATGTGTGCTGTGACCCTTATTCTAGTACAATTTCGACCGAATGACAGCTCGCGTTCATACTAACTGACATGACAAGGACATGACGCTTGCGCTTCAAAGTTTTGTATGAAAATATTCCCAATGCCCCCTCTATGCTATTATATTTTAATGTCTTTGACTAATACAAAAACTTTTTTGTTGTTGTGGTAAAATTGAACGTCGTGTCATCACGTCAACCATGTCATTCAGTAGGGATGGCCAAGTGAAAAAATAAATTGATATTTATCGTATCGACATTTCTAAATACTATAGATAAAAATCGAGTGAAAAATATCGATATATCGTCAGTTTTTACATTATTATTTATACATATTCTCAAATTCGTAAAAAAGGACGATGAAAATAGTATTTTTTTATAAATGCTTAAGTCTAAACAGTATCTAGTATGTACCTAACATGAAATGAAACACGAAACCAGAATTGCGTTAAAAATATATTAAAATTGATACGAATTCGACACTGTAAAATAAATGTCGATATATCGCCATTAAAAATATCGACGATATATATAATATGCTAATGAGGATCCGTAACGTTTTTAGTTGAGAATGCAGATTTATAGAGCTAAGAAATCCTTAACATACAGTACAAAAATGTTTGTTCTACGACAAAAATTGACAAAGTTATGACCGAATTCCTAGCGAAGTTCACCGAGTAGCCGCCGCGGTAGCGTCGCCCTCATTGTGACGTCATCACGCTCCCGCGATCATTGAGTGCCGGCCGGCCGGCCGTACTTGGTTCCCTCACAGTGACGTACACGCTCTCGCGATCATTGAGTATGTTTATTATTTAATATCTTCGTAAGTAATGGTCCGATTTGGATAATTCAAAAAGAGATATCATTCTTATATCATAAAGAATAACGTGGATAATATTTCTAATGGATTTGCTATAACTGTACTGATCCTCATTATGTATTTGGAAAAATATCAATATTTTAATGTATCGATATTTTTTGCCCAAGCCATCATTTACTGCCATTATGTGGCATAGAGTAACTTATATGGCATGTGGTAGGCAGTGCTATTTTCTAACAAAGAGGTTGGAAGAAAATCATTTTCTTTCCTAGAGAAACTTTTTCTTTACACGTCTTTGGTACTTAAAATCTCATAATAACCTATACAAAATACACTAGGTAACGAATAACTTTTAAACCTCAACTTATAAAAATGTGGTATGATTACATATTATCTTAGTCTGTCCAAGAACTATCGATTTTATACGGTTTCGTCTTCCGTGGGCAGGTGTAAGTGGGGTACCCAAAACACATGGACTTTTGCCATTGTTATTTATGAAGTAGTCGATACTGATCAAACTAATTTCAGGAATAACGCTTATTCTGTTACATATTGTAGAAGTATAATCACTGACACGTAGTTCTTAATAGTTAGTACACCTGTTACAATTAAGCGCACTTTGGCTAAGTGAATAAAACTTTCGTTTGTAACTTGGCTATTGGGGGTGTAGTTCTGTCCTTCAAATAAACACAATATTATAAATACCAGCATTGAGTACCGAATTGTCCAGTGCTTCTGATAGTTCAAATTTAAAATTGGCTACGCCGTAGCTGTCGTAGCCAATTTTAGCTATAAACGGCTTTACGATACGGCTTTACCTAATACGGGACAACAAAAGGTCGAAGCAGCAGGACATATTCAAGGAAGCTACACATCAGACAGCGCTTGTACTATAAAATCCATAAAACCTCATATACAGAATTTAATATATTTAAAATTATTATATACTAATAGTGAACATGGCCAGACATTACAATGTCTGAGACAACAGGGCCACCTATCGGGACCAAAATATTTCTATCTTTCAAGCTGGAACCAACCACACATGGTTATACAAATCAAATCAAAGTTCATTTTTTTCTGTAGTTTAAAAAATACACTTAGAAATAATCAAATAACTAGGGACTCTACACTAGTCATTGAAATTGGTTGGACGGTTTCGGAGATTAGCGTGTACGGACAAAGTGACACGTGGTTTTTCATTATTATTATAAAAAATAAAACGTTCCTATTATATCAGGCCTTATTAGGTACCTACTCTAGGTATACCAAATATTTCTTTTTAGGTTATACGACTTTTAACGAGTTTATAAAGTGAATCTATTTCAGTAACTATAAACGCTTGATATTTGATGTTACGTCAATAATTGCTTGAGAATATAATATAATTACTAGCGGTTCTACGCGGTTTCGTCCACGTAGTTCCCGTTCCCGTGGGAACACGGCAATAAAACATTGCCTATGTTACTCAGGGATATTCTAGCTTTCCATTGGTAAAAGACTTTTTAAAATCGGTCCAGTAGTTTTTGAGTTTATTCTTAACAAAGATACAAACATACAAATCTTTCCTCTTTATAATATGAGTATAAATATATTATATAGAAGTACCTATAGATATATACAAATTGCACAACGACTAGTGAAACTTTTATCGATATATTAATCTGACTCTGTTGAATACTAAAAACTTTAAATATGTAGCTTTATTATGTAAATAAATGCCAAGGTCTAAGGGTCTTTCCTCTCCACCCACGCCCGAGCCCACCACTGGTTGGGAGATGGTTAGGCTAGCGGTCACCTAACTGTCAGATTTTTTGTAAGCCCCCGACATGGCTTAACGACTTCCAAAGCTGCATACATAACGAAAATCTGCACCACCAGTTTAGCGTGCCTTTCAAAACACGGAAGCGATCGTGATATAAAGATGGTCACCCATTCGTTGACTGACCATGCTGAACTTTGCTTAATAAGTGTGATGGTTACATATACTTTATGATACTGCAATTCTGAGCTGGGTATATTGATCTCTTTTCGCAAGTAAGTAGGTAAATACTTACCTACTTAATCTCTGACCCATCGCGTTATGTACACCGTAATAATACCATTGTCGTCGATAGCAGCCTGTTAGCTGTTAGTCCTATTTATTATTTACAAACGCAACTCGACTCGACTACAATTTTCACTTTTTTTTGTTACGTAGGTATCATTTATTTATTACAATAAGCAGTTGTTACTTACTTACTCCCTTCATTTGTATCAGACATTTCAGCAGACATCAAACTGCCAGTGTTTACATGTAACGTAAAGCGATAATACCGCCCATTGTACTTTAAAATAATTAATGTTCATACTAGCTGACTCGTGTCCTGTGTAAAAAATAGGTCGAGACTAAAGAAGCCTATAAATATTTGTGCAAGACCTCGCTAATAAAATTTAAAAAATTAGAATGTAGATTATAAACTATAACCTTCATAGCACAAATACTATAAAAATAATTATTGTGAACTCACCCATAAAAATAATTAGAGCAAGTCGAAGTAGAAGTGTGGCGTAAACCGTCTGGTGCGCTTACCGCAGCAGAGGCACAATTTTCACTTTTGCCGCATTGCAAGGCTGTAAAGAAGCTTTTACGTACTGTACGGCATTGCGGGCCAAAATATGCCGTTTACTGGTATATGCACGCCCACTTTGTCCTGCTGGATGTGGTCAAATGTGGACGAACATTGTCAAATGTTTGGATTTACAAAGTTAAAGGCAGGGTATCTACGAGTCCATAGACTACACATGATTAAAAAATCGAGTACGGACCTTTTTGCATCTTTTACGAATCTTGTAGCCTACGTACGGACACAGTTGTTGTAATATAAATAAATAAGCCCTATCCCTCATAATAAGATCTCAAATTTCTAGTATTTATAGTATAGGAGCATGATTGTCCGGCCGGGTGTTGGCCGGGTGTCCACTCCGCGTTGTCAAACTCAATAGGACGGGCCGCTATGCGAGTTAAATACTCGTATATTCATGCACGAAGAGCGTGTCGATTCGCAGTATCTCTTAAAGAATAGGGCATTGGCTACAGCCATTGCCATCTACCACCGTTGCCACTTGGTTAAACAGACAGATACTATAATCGCTCGCTGTTTGCCTCCGTTTGGGCGTTAGTTAGGGAGCCCAGAGCCAGAGTTTGGGCACTTAGCGCTAGCAGCCTTCGTTGCCATGTGTTTTTCAAGTAAATAATCATCGTTCTTGAGCCTAATGGCATCACTACAATAGATGGTGGGAGAGCTGACGGTATGTCTTTCGGGCGTGGGGTGCCACATGTGATGCGTGCACAGACAGACCGACAGACAAAAATTTCAATACTTAATAATATATAATATAATCTCACGCCTTTTATCCTCGAGGGGATAGGCAGAGGTATTCCATTACTGGATATACCCACATTTCACGAGATATATTGGACCCCTAAACGTGATAGGTGGTGAGCCCATCGGCCATATTTCAATAATTAATTGTTGTTTTGGTATCTAAATCGATAGCTATCATTAAAAATAAAAAATAAATATTTCATGTACTCGTACCTACAGACACGGCCCCCTTAAGAGTTTTATTATATCTATATACAACGCGTAACAGAATAAGCGCAATTCCTCATAGTATATTAATATAAAAAAAAAATGCCTTCGTACTTTACTTGTGTCTAACCAATTTTCTATGCTAATTCAGCTATGCTAATTCAGTTATCGGAAAAATTTAACACATATTAAAAATAGCTGAAATCGATTAAGTAGTCGACACTGAACAAACTTATTCCAGGAATTGCGCTTATTCTGTTACATATTGTATATACGAGTATAAATCAATGCTACTTTTCGTTGTTATTTTATAACTCAAGAACGGGCTCACCTATCCAAACCAAATTTTTAGGCTTTATTCGGACTATTTAGCAGATGGTTTATGTAAAGTTTGCTTAAAATCTGTCGAGTGGTTCTTCATTTATACGTTGCGAAGCACGTACCGGGCCGCTAGTTATGTGTATAGATTCATCAAGTTTATTTTTTCCTGTATTATTTTTTGTTACACTCAGAATATATTATTGTTATACGATTAAAAACGCCTCAATTATTACTGGCAGTATACAAAACAGTTTCTGGTGACGGGCCTGTTGGTTCAGTTAGTAGTGACCCTTCCTTCTGAGTCGGTCGCGAGTTCGATCCCGCTCCGGGCCAACATTGCATTGCATTGCATGAGCATGTCTGTTGGCTTCGTGTCTGTAGTACAGGCTCTGCTTAGTTTGGAACTGAATTACCGTGAATAATTGTGTCCTACAGTTTATTATCTATTTATTATTTATTTATTTATAGTAATAATTTCTGTCAAAAGATGACCCTAGTGCGGGTGTCTAAAGAAGAAGTGTAGCCAGGCTTCAGTTCGACGTAGTGCCATCTTGGAGTAATGAATACAAACTATTATTTTTCTGTGAAAATAAATTGAAAAACAATTAAGTAGGTACTTAAGATAATTTAAGTAAATGACATGACATTAGTAAATTATTAAAACATTACAAACCTATCTTCAAAAGTATGTGTATTTAGATTATAATATAAATAAACCGCCAAGTTAATATGTAGAATGATCATTAGTGAAAAAATCTTTGCAATTTGTGTATATTCGTAAAAATTTTATTTTCTTCAATTTTATTATGTTGGCTGACGTAATCGATTGAACCGATCACGTGCGCTAGTAATCCAGTTCCACGAATATCGACCCGTAACCACACACAACGCTAATTAGTTTATATTGTTGTTGAAATATTTATTTTGTTATTCAAACATACACAGAATATGTATATCTAGTTCAATAATTGTAAAGAGCTCAACGAATTAATTTTTTAAATAAAAATATGTACATATTATATATATGTATATATATGTATATAAATTTATCTGTAGAATGTTAATTCTGGTGCCAGACAGACAGACGGACGGGTCTTAGTATTCAAAAATTCAAAAAAATTCAAAATTCAAAATTCAAAAATCGTTTATTTTCTATTGGTATTAAAATATACACTTAGAAACGTCAATATTTTATAATAACAAGGCACTCTAAACTCGTCCATGAAGATTGGCTAAATGCAAACAGCAGCCCATCTCCACCGACGAGCTGCTGGTTCCGAATGCAGTACCCCGAGAAGAGCCAGCAAGAAACTCAAGGGCAGCTCTTTTTAATCTCATGTCTTACTAATAAATATCGTTTACAATAATAATTATAATTAATAGCCTTACATAGCGTCGAGTCGGTTAATCCCATGCATGTTGGTCTACTAAGTAGTCTGTAATTTTATAGTAGCCTTTTTTACGTAATTTTTGCTTAACTATTATTTTAAATTTGTCAAGAGGCAAATTTTGTAATTCAATGGGAATCTTATTGTAAAAGCGTATACATTGACCCTTATATGATTTGGTAACTTTAGATAATCGACTAACACAAGCAGCCAGTTCATTCTTATTTCTAGTGTTTATACAATGTCTGTCACAATTTTTTTTGTAAAGTGATATATTCTTTTTAACATACAATACGTTTTCGTAAATATACTGTGACGCCAGTGTCAGTATATTAATTTCCTTGAATTTTTCCTTTAGAGACATCCTAGACCCCATTTTATAAATTGCACGAATGGCTCGTTTCTGCAAAATAAATATTCTCTGGACATCAGCAGCATTCCCCCACAGTAAAATGCCATATGACATTAAGCTGTGGAAGTAGCTGAAATAGACAAGTCTAGCTGTTTCTACGCTTGACATATTACGTATTTTTTTTACGGCATATGCAGCAGAACTGAGCCTTTTCGCCAACGTATCAATGTGCGGTCCCCACTGTAACTTAGAGTCTAGAGTTATTCCTAAAAATACTGTAGTGTTTACACATTCTAATTTTTCGTTTTTAACTGTAACTGAGTTTAAAGTTCGTTTAACATTTGATAAAGAAAAATGTACACATTTAGTTTTTTTCTCATTGAGAAGTAGATTATTAACGTTAAACCAACTGACAACATCATTAATTGCACTGTTCACTTCGTCATAAGACTTAATAGGTCGTTTAATTTTAAAAAGTAGAGATGTATCATCTGCGAACAGTACAATATCATGTTGCACTCGGTTGGGTAGGTCATTTATATAGACCAGAAATAGAAAGGGGCCTAAAATGGAGCCCTGCGGTACACCAATACAAACCGCCGATCCAGACGATCTTGAACCGTTTACATCAACACACTGTATCCGGCTTTTCAAGTAGGACTTTATTAAATCAAGAGCGCGGCCTTGTACTCCGTAATGACGTAGTTTTCTGATGAGAATTTCATGATGGACACAATCGAATGCCTTAGATAAATCACAGAAAACCCCAACAGCATCCTGCGACTCCTCCCAGGCATCAAACACATGATTTACTAGCTCAACACCGGCATCGGTTGTCGAGCGACCCCTAGTAAATCCAAATTGCTTTACAGACATTATACTGTTGATAGAAAAATGTGCACTCAACTGATATAGAATAATTTTCTCAAATATTTTACTAAGAGTCGGTAGAATTGATATTGGTCTGAAGTTAGAAGGGTCTAATCTACTACCGGCTTTGAATAATGGAATAATTTTACTATGTTTCATCAGATCAGGAAACACGCCATCATCAACGCATTTATTATATAAACAAGCTAGAGGTGAGGCAATTAAGTCTATTATGGATGATATGATTTTTACAGAAAGGCCGTCGAGATCGGCAGTATTTTTCATTTGTATTGATTTGAATGCTTTTAGGATGTCCCAAGGATTTACATGATCGAATACGAAGTTGCGTGTATTACATGCAGCGGTATGTTCTTGTAGTAACGATTCAGCGAGTGCGGGTGACGAGTTTAGTGACTTGGTCGTCGAGACTGGAATATCAGAGAAAAAATTTACAAACACTTCAGATATATCTTTATCATTTCTTAAAATTCTATTGTTAACTTTCAACTGAAAGTCAAAATGTTGAGATTTAAATTTTCCAGTCTCGCTATTTATAATTTTCCATGTAGTTTTTACAATGTCTGTGCTGTTTTTGATTTTATTACTTACATGGTTAGCTTTAGCCGCGGTACAAATACGTTTAAAGACTTTTGAATATTGACGAACATAATTGCAAAAGGTATCACTAGTGTTATACGTCCTTTCCTCGTATAGTTCATATAATCTTTGTCTGCTTTTATGAATTCCCACCGTCGCCCAATCACTGAACATTAGGTTGTTATTGATTTTTACACTTTTTGTTTTAAAAACATTATTACATTCGTTCTTAGCTAGTGTTAATACTGACTTGTACAAATCGTTAGGGTCATCACAGTATGAAAAATCTAAAAGTTTATTTTCTATGTTATTTCTAAATTGCTGAAGGCGAGTACACGTTACTGGTCTGTATTTAATATCTTTCTTTAGTGCCTTTTCAGTACACATCTGATAAGTTACCATCAGGCCACAATGATCTGAGGATAATTTATTAATTACGGCTGTATCATCAGGCACGAGGTTTGTAAAAACATTATCGATGCATGTTGCTGTGGTCGCAGTAATTCTGGTAGGCACTGAAAAAAGATTTACAAGATTATGGCATTTGAAAAATGATACAAGCCTACTACCAATACTGGATGAAGTATCTAAAAGGTTAATGTTAAAATCTCCACAAACAACAATGTATTTATTTTTATTGCTAATTTTACATATGGCTTCATCCATGATTTTCTCAAAGTGTTCATAACAAGAACTGGGGGGTCTGTACACGCTCATTACAATAAGCCGCTCGAGCTCTGTGCAGGCTATCTCCACAGATCGCTCAACAGAGAGCCCAACAATGTCCGCGCGCTCTTTACACTTCAAACCGTTACGTACAAGTATTAGAGAGCCACCGCGTATCGAGGCCTCCCTGCTGAATGAGCTGCCAACCTGGTGGTGGTTAAAACCAAAAATGAACTGGTGTTTTTTTAGCCAGTGTTCTGTAATGCACATTATATCAATATTATTACAGTTCATAAATAGTTCAATTTCTAGCTCTTTACTTAACATACCTTGAATATTTTGATGCACCAGGTTTATTTTATTTAGGGTATTGCAATTTAATTTTTTACTTTTACTAGTAACATTTTTATTAATAGGACATGACGTATAGCCAGAGTTAATCTCTGTTGTCTCTATTTCTAATTTAAATTATTATTTGGAACAAATTCCAAGCTGTTACAATTTAATGTCAAATTAATCGATTGCCCAATAGGGTCAGCCGTCGGGTTAGTCAACGAATTGACTGAATTAGTAATAAAATAAGATAGCATATCTGCTAACTGTCGCGTATAATATTTAGGAAGATAGTATTTATCTTTGGTCAAATAAAAATGTTTACTAATAAAATTATTAGTGTCAATAAAATTAAATTTATGAGTATGACGACATGTCAAAGTATGTAATGTCATATTTAAATTATGTCTATATTTATTTTCACACTCAGTGTGACTGTTACTATAAGGGAGTGCAAACAATATTATGTTAGTGACATTTTCTAGGTCATTTAATTGTGCAAAAATGTTTGTAAGACATTTTTTGTTTGCATTTCCCCGCCTGCCAATTAATATAATAATAGTTGTATTTTTGTTATGCTTGGCATCCAGAATATTTTTTAATATGTCTAAATAAGTGGCCCCTGGCATGCAATTGTTTTTAATTGCATGCCCCAGCTTGCTGCTAAGCTGTAAACCCATGCTTTTACCTATTTCATCACTGTACATCACAATGTTTTGCTCGGTCTTGTTATTGCTTATATTATTACCTGACAGTGAGAAAGAGGCGCGCATAGCAGTAGTTATCCCGCTAGGGGGCGACGGGGGAAGGGGAGACTGCGCAGGGCCCGCCGCCGCCTGCGGCTCATAGTTGGTGGCGGCGGTACCCGCGGACGGCACGGGCGAATTGGGACTCTGATGACAGTTACAATTAGTGTTATATTTAGTCAGAGATTCAAACCGATCGTAGTTGTCTTTAGTGGATTGTAACAATTCGTCCAGTGCCAGCGAGTACGCGTGTATTTCCTTTTGCGCAGTCTCATATTTTGAAGTTATACATTTCAAAGAATCATTCAATCCGCTAATTTGTGATTGAAGCTTTTGTGTGTCGCATTCATAAGTAGTCCTACTTGTTTCTAAAGTTACATTACAACTGTTTAACTCGCTTATTAATTCGCGACGTTCCTTTCTTAAGTCCATATTCTTGCAAAATTTACTATTTTTTTTAATTAGTTTTTGAGTACTTGTAATGTACTTTTTAATGTTTACATATTTTTTTAATTTCTTATTACTGTTAGTACTACTACTAAAGTAGTAGTAATAGGTAGTAGAAGTAATAGGGTCCCGTTTTACATTTTAGGTACGGAACCAATACGGAACCCTAAAAAGGGACAATTTCAGTAGTAACAAGCTCACGCATCTCGCCTCAATACTTTGGTATAGTCGAACCAACAAACGCCAGGTAAAAAATTTTATGCAACAGAGTCCTGTATTTCTGTCTGTGTCTTGTCTCGTCAATGACTTTTGACGCTTAAGGTGAGATATTTAAGAATCCGCTTCTTATCATTGAAATATAGTGTTATTTAAAAACGAAAGTTTAAGGAGTGCTGGTGGATGTTTCTGTTGGATTGGTGTTTTTTTTCTTTCAAGAAGAATTCCTTTCTTGAAAGCAAAAAATCTTATTTTTTTGTTGTAATTGCAAATAATTTTTTTGACAATGTAAGTAGTAGAACTTCCATTATTTACTTGAAATTCCTTATTAGCCGGACTCGTAGGTACTTAATCGTATTTTAGCAGATTTGTTATATAGGCAATGACTATCCATTTTTAAGGCTTCGTGGTGTGCTCCAAGTGGCCGGAAGTAGTAAGGAAGTGACGATTAGATTTTCCGAGCAATTTTCCGCCGATAGCGTTCGACAACAACTACCTAATGACACCAGCAATATTATAGCCGTGTAGTTAACACTTTTTTCAGCTTCATATGTTTTTTTTAGTTTTTTTAACAGCATTAGTTTTTAGTTTCTTTTAGAATTATTATAATGAATATCTAATCACAACGCACCGTGGTCCGTTTCCAATACCATCTGATCATATAGGTAATCGAGGTACAAAATGGATGTACAAAATCGTAATTTCATATTCATTTTTTACATAAAATATATTCCACTTCACGGCAATATACATAAAGACTCTGAATAATCAGCTGATTTTTCAGGGTTTTTACACATAAAGGGGCAATATACATATAGACTCTGAAAAATCAGGTGATTTTTCATGATTTTTCAGAGTCTATCCTCCTTGGATGTAGTATGATCACATGAGTAAAGAATCTTTACTCATGTGGTATGATGTTTCAAGCTTACAGCCTCATTAAATGAGATTGTGTTCGTGTGTCAGGCTGTTAATCTCCGTAAATTTCAAGATCAGTAGGTATGCTGTGGCGTTATGCGATAACGTTGATTTATTGACAGATTGATGTTTGTGCCGCATGGCATGGTACACACAGTACTCCTGAGTGAGGGGCATATAGATAAAGAAACGATTAAATGCGTTGCGTATGACACTTTGAAGCACATTAGGTAGTTCACTTACTTTTTAACTAGTTTCACGCTGAGTGTTTGTCAGTGTAATAAATAGGCCATAGTTATCTGTTGAATTTTTTAGATGACAATCACAAAACAAATTAAACACTAAAATTATAAAAAGGAAAGATTTGTATTTTGTATGTTTGTAACGAATAAACTCAAAAAGCGCTGAACCGATTTTAAAAATTATTTCACCCTTAGAATGCTACAATATCCCTGAGTAAAATAGGCTATATTTTATCCTCGTATTCCTAGAGAAACGGGAACTACGCAGGTGAAACCGAGGGGCGCTGCTATTTGTAAAATAATGTATTTGAAAAGTTGGTATAGAATAATACTTTGTATTAAGCTTAAACTTAATTAAACTTGAACTTTGTATAGTTTTTGTTTATTTAAGAAAAAAATCTAATTTCTTAAAAATAAATTTCTAACGAATCTATTGCAGCTATGATTTTTTTTTTATTTCTTATTTGTTGTTGGTTATTTATATAAACAGTTTTCTTAGGGAATCACAACATTCTCAATTTGTTTAGTTTATTGATGCGCTGAATGCTGAGAGGATCTGATAAGACATGAACCGGGGGGTGGACGCAAATAGCCCAATGAAGAGTAAGTTAAGGTGGTCACCCCCACTTGCACTACATACCTACTTAGGTACATTTTGTACAATGTCGCACACAGGTTATTGTATAGGATCAGCTTATGATGGAAAATACTACCTATACAACGCGTCACAGAATAAACGCAATTCTTCATAGACCCCAATTATAGCATTCGTACCTACTTTAGTTTTGTCTAACCAAATTTCTTAAATAAAGGTCAATAATAGTACCTTTTCCATAGGTAGCCCTAATTCTGTTATGCTAATTCATTTTTCGGAAAAATTTAACACCTATTAAATATAGCTGAAATCGATTAAGTACTCGATACTGAACAAACTAATTTCAGGAATTGCGCTTATTCTGTTACAATAAATTATATAGGTGTTCTTAAAATAAAATTAATAACACTACTAATGGGAAGATATTATGTTAAGTGTTTAAATAAACTTCCAAGATAAAGTTGTAATACTTAGTTTGACATGACGTAGCATTAACCAACTTACTTACCTCTTTGCAGCTTGAAAACATCTTGGGGGGTCACAAGTTTGTAGTAATTAGGTACGAGTACATACCTGAAATAGAAGGGAAGAAGAATTATGTGTGAAAAGTAATAATAATAATATATTTCTAATAATAATTATTATTAGGAACAAGGATAATAAGTATATGGCTTCTCTGTAGTTTGCTTAGTTTAGATAGTTCTGGGCTCTGGCTAGGTACAAGGTGCATTCAATAAGTAGGTACCTAGCCTCATCGCCAGAGGGCGCTGTAGTTTCAAAAGAGTTTTACCACAGTGTAGCACATTCTTTTTTAATTGTTTTTTCAAATTTTCATTCCAATCCCTTCATTTGTTTTAATTTGACAACTTATGAAAGCGAACGTATCGATCGGTTTTACAAAAATGGAAAAGGAGCAATATCGTTCGGTGATTCGATTCCTATTTTTGAAGAGCGCTTGGATGCTGTGTACGGTGACTCTTCTCCATCGATGGCCACCGTCAAGAATTGGTTCAACGAGTTTGCACGTGGACGAACGTCGGTTTTTGATGAACCACGTCCAGGTGCACCGAAAACAGCTGCTACGGAAGAAAACATTAAAAAATCCATGATCTCGTATTGGCAGATCGCCGATTGAAGGTTCGGGAGCTAGCTGAGACTGTAGGCATTTCAGAAGGAACAGTGCATCATATTCTTCACGAGGAACTCGGCATGAGAAAGCTGTCGGCGCGATGGGTGCAGCGTTTACTCACACCGGAAAACAAGTTTAGTGCAACCGTGAGACCACATCGGAGACGTGTTTGGCGCTGTTTAAGCGGAATCCAGCGGAGTTTTTGCGTCGTTTTGTGACCGTCGATGAAACCTGGATCCACTGGTACACACCAGAGACCAAGGAGCATCGCTGGGCTAAGTGTATCAAACTAAAAGGAGACTGTTGAAAAATAAATTGCCACTTTTCCACAATTTTCGTTTACTTTTTGTAGGCTAAGTATTTATTGAATGACCCTCGTAGATAACGAAAATCTTTGCAATGAATTGAACTTTCGAAATCAAATCGAAAAAACGAAAAATCTAGCGTACTTAAATTCAATTTCACCAAACACAAAACTACCCAATACAAGGAACAAATTGTCTGCGGCGCGGTACCGAAACGGAAATACGAAATTGAAACCTTCAAGAAGAGAGAGCGTACTCCCACCTCAAAGGCCGGCAACGTACCTACTTGTGACTCTCGAGTTGCAAGTGTCCATGGGCGACGGATGTCACTTACCATCAGGTGACCCATCTGCTCATTTGCCCCCTATACTATAAAAAAAATACAAAAAAACAAACAAAAAATCTAATCATTCCTCTATATCAAGCTTATTCCCGTCTCCGTGGGTAGGTACCTACCTATTTCCAATAATCCCTTCGTAGCGGTTGCCTACGACATATTATTATAAGACTACATAATAATTTCATGTTTCTAGGTGTAATCGCAAAGAGGTTGAAAGAAAATCATTATCTTTCCTATAGAGTGCTAGGAAAGGTAGGTACCTAGGCTAGGTAGGAAAGCTCGACGTGGTGAGCCTATCGACGGACCGGGTCTGTAAAATAACTCTGATGCAGAAATAGCTACACTCAAAAAAATTACAAGAAGTTAAGTTTTCACATCGTAAAGTAGGTATAGGTTAGGTTAGGTTTGGTCTTGAGACGAGTACGTACTTTTGCCGACTTTCACATTTTACCGACTTTTTTGTAAAGTGATAGTTACCTACTTACATTTTTACCGATATGCCGACTTTTCAATACTTATTGAATTGCAAGTTTTACCTTTTAGACTACAAACTTCATAGAATTTTGGAATTAGGAGTTTTCTTTTGCCGATTTTAATACAGTCACGTTCATACCATTTTGTATCGACTTCAATAACACTTTCTATATAGAACATGATAAACTGACTGACTATCAAGTTTAGGGGTCCAAAGAATATCTCGTGAAAAGTAGGTACCTATATCCAGAAATGGAATACTTTTGCCTACCCCATCGGGGATAAAAAGCCGAGAGATTATATTATTATTTTATTATTGTTTTCTTCTTATTCTGATATATTATTGTGTGTACCAGCCGCCCGGCCCCTTTCTCGGTACCCATCTTATATAGGTAGGTACATAATTCATTTATTTTACTGACAACTATTTTACTTCTTTCTTCATAAAAATTTAGAAATTGATTTAGGAAGATTATTAGGAAGATTGATGCAGTGCAATTTGGCCCGCCATAATGTGCTTGAGATTATTTCTAGTTATCATCACTGACTTTTTGGTCACGATTTGCCGCTTCTAATATCTGGCCACCCAAGGCCCGGGCCAACTGGGCCTTAGGGCAAATCTGCTACTGTGTGTGTGTCACATAAAATTTAACGTGCATCTGACGACTTTGATTTCATTATTCAATAAGAAATTTTGTCGGAATGTACAATACCTAACATCTAAATGACAAACTTCCCCCTATACTCTTAAAAGACACGCAGCTTTTTGTCGGCCAACGATACAGGTTGCATAACGACCGAACAAAGGCAAGGCAAATACGGCATCAGCTTGCGTCGAACAAATTATTGAAACCATTATCAATCCAGTTGTGGACGTGTAAATTCTCTAAATATAAATCTGTCGGTCAAATTTGATAATAGACTCTTGTTGCTTTAAAGTATAAAATTTCAGACAGAAAATGTTTGCGCTTTACTGTAGTGACGTCAATCAAATTCCACTTGCCGGCAGTCGATACTAGACTAGCGTTAGGTACCTACTTAGAATAGCTAGTGCCCTCTATCGTCGAGTAGCAGAACTTGTAGCGAAAAGCAAAAACGGCAGCACAGCAGAATTAGAGACCCCAAGCGCCATCTATCTAATTTATGATGCAACCAATGTAACTGGAAACTTGGATTGAGATAACTTTTATAGATGGCGTGTTAAATAGCTGATTGTTTCAGCTAGCTGTTAGGTACATTATATCAATTTCGCTGTTTTGTTTAGATTCGCTAACAGTTTCCAAGGTGGCGCTGTAGTAGTAGCATAGGTATTTATGAGAAGGAAAGATGAAAATGAAAAATTATGGGTAAGCAAACAAAACCATGCTATTATTATTACTTAGGAAAATTTAGAGGAGATCATGTTTTAAATTGTAATTTTTGAAAAGCCTACAAAAATGTACTTGTTTTTATATTCCTTCAGGTGATATTTTTTAATACTTTGACCGTTTGGTTCCGTCAATAGTTTCCAAGGTAGCGTTATTAACTTGGAAAAGCTGCGGCACAAGCGAAGTACCAAAAAAAAAAAAACAATTCTTACGAAAATCTACCGCTAGAGAAGATCAAACGATTACGAGTATAAATCGTTTAGTTAATATTTTTTTAATCGTGATGAAATTAAGAAAATACCTATTATCGGGCTAATCTAGATTACGACGATTATAAGAATTTTTAATTCAATTCTTTTATTTGCTGAGCATATGGTGAGTAGGTATAGGTACTTACTTACATTTGGGTTTTCTAAGCTTTTTCTAAGTTATCTTACTCTACGTAAACTAAAATATCTTAGGTAACATTATACCAGTTGTTATATGTATTTATTTATAATATACATATAATCTATACCATATATCTTACAAAATATTTTATCCATACTAATATTACAAAGAGGAAAGTTTTGTATTTTTGTATGTTTGTTACGAATAAACCCAAAAACTACTAGACCGATTTTAAAAATTCTTTCACCAATGGAAGGCTAGAAGATCCCTGAGTAACGTAGGCTATATTTTAATTCTGTATTCCCACGGGAACGGGAACTACGCAGTCTACGCAGTGAAACCGCGCAGAACCGCTAATAAAGATGAAAGTTGTATAGTTAATTTATAGATTTGTGATTTCCAGTGTTTGTGTCCATCCCGATTCCTAAATAAGTTTGGTGTATTATGTATACATACTTACATATAAAAACATTATCGTAGGTACCTACTTAATTGTATTAGAAATTTAGCGGTCTTTTTTTATACGGGCGAAATTCTATTAGTTTTGTTTTATTGAAATTTAACTGAAGATGTATGTACGATATATTGAGCCAGTTATAAATTTTACTTAGCGTGTTGTTTAGTTTACTTTCAATTTCAGTGTTGTTGTTGCATAAAAATAAAATACTTAGATAATGCACCTGAAATTAAAGACCGACACAACTCAAAAAAGTGAGTTTCGAGAAAACTCAAGTTAAAGTTTTGTCGTCCTTTTTGACCAAGTTCTGTTCCAAATTAGGGTATTATACTTATCTTAAAATTTAGCTTGAAGTGTACATTTCCGATTAAAATAACTTAAATTGTAGAAAACTAACAACATTATAAAGTTTTGAGGTATATTTGATTAGTACTTCGACTTGTGTCTATATTGCCCGGTTTTCAAAAATATATTTTGCAATGTGTCGTTTTAGCCTTCATTTTATAACTCAAGAAATGAAAAATGAGATGTCCTAACTCAAAATATGACTATTTAGACAAACTTCAAAACACGAATATATAAAAACAATGTGTATTAATTCAAAATATGCCTGTTATGACTACTTTCAATAACTGGGGAATTTAAAAATAGGTGTATCAAGTCAAAATGCAAAAACAATTATAAGAATGATTTTTGTATAATAAAGCAAGAAAACAATGAAATGTTAACTTTTCAATGTTCAGAAATTAAAATCAGTATAAAATCTAAAATATACACTCCTACATTAACCAAAATACTCTGAATTTAAATAGGTTTTACCTACGAATATAACATTACGGTCATAATTCATAATACACGGTTATAATAGGTGTTCATTCAGTTTTTAAAAAGTAAATTTGAGTGATAATAATAATAAAACAGGATTTTTTTGCTAAAAAAGTAATTATCACAATAAAGTAAATCATAATGTTATCATCATAGTATTTTATCATCATCATTAATCTTGCAATAAATCCACTATTAGGACGATGTCAATCGGCAAATTGCAAGCAGAGATGTGTTTCCCATTTATGTTTCTCAATACATTCTATCCAAATCAGCGTCGTAAATTATCTTCTATGCATTCGTGAATAATTTATTTGGTTCTGGACTTGGACCGTAAAGGTATATCAGCACTTCGATCGTCTTAACATCCCTGCAGAGACTGCCGGACGGCAAAGTCGGAGGCTTTTTCATAGTCCGAAAATGCTATGTACAGTGGTTGATTGTAGTCCTTACACTTTCACGCTTCACGTAAGACTATCACGTAATAGCCCTTGAAAACAGTTAATAAATATTGGTTAGGAACTTGAAAAACAACCACGATATTAGGTAATACTCCATGACCTAGGAGTTCTCCCACAGTTCATAACGAAGTTTAAGACACATTGGTGTTTCTTGACTTTAAAAACTGTGATGTTATTCAGTCTTCACCAGGTCCTTTTCCATTCTTCAACAGTTTCGACAGCATTTCAATTTCATAAAAGCTGATCTCCGGGAGATCATCCGTATAGTGGCGGGTCAGTGCTGCTCTATTATCATCATTAGGTACTGGCTTCCGGACAAATTGAATGCGAAGTGCACAACAGTCTATAAAAGTTTTCGATCTCAGCCAAGATCCCCAACTTGGAGACAATGGTTTTACCAACCCTTGTAAGGAACAGCGTTAGGTGGCTTGTACCCGATCCGTGCTTAAACTCATTACGTAGAGCCCCAACATTGCTCAGTCGCTCATTCGATACGAAGAGTGTTGAGGTCAAAGTAATGTTTTCTGTCAGCGTTGTGGGATTTATCAATGTCTCACTACTAAATATCAATAATAGGCTATTGATAAATCTTCTACCGAGTTCAGTCGCCTTTCATAAATAAACATTTGGTTAGAATTTTGTCCCCTGCTTGACCGATGCCCTTGGAAATCAGCGACACAATTATATATTTTTATTGTTATTACTCAAACTAACAAATTATAATAAAGTAACATTCGCTGCTAATAAAGTAAAAATCGCTTGTTTAGGTCTCTATCTAGGTACTTATACTATAACTGTGCAAAGCGGTTTGCTTCCATCATTAAATACAGTTTCTTTACTATGACTATTATGATGGTTAATCTTCTAATTAACCTGCAATTTATAAATACTATACTAAGTTTTATGACAGAAAACAGGTTATAGAGACACAAGTCAAAATAAGAAATCCTAAACACCGAATACTAAAAAGTTTGAAGTGGCATAACACAAAATTTTTTGCTAACAAAGAGACACAAATAAAAATAATGCACAGAAAATATCAGAAATCGTCAAGTACAAAAAGTTAAGATAGTCATAACTCAAAATAATCCCGAAAATTGTAAACATTTAACTAGTTTAAACAGGCATAATTCAAATTGTGTCTTTTTTGACTTTCTTACTGTTCTCAAATTCCGTCGCTTGCGCGTATTATTTCGTGTTGTGCCAATGCGGCGCTTGCGTTTGGGACGGCGCCTGCGGATCAACTAAGAAAGTCCTGTCTTCCCTTTCGGCGCGATGCAAATCGCGGCAAGTCAAAAGAGACATTTAGGTATGTAAAATTGCCTAGAATTCACTTATAATTATACGAGTTTTACCAGTCGAAAGAGAAAAATATAGCGGATTTTTTTATAATAAAAGGTCAATTTCGTCAAATTTGGAGTTGTGTCGGTCTTTGATTTCAGGTGCGATATGTCGTCGGCAAAAAGGGTACAATCAAGAGCACGCTAAGCTTGACACTTTGGACTTTGAACCGGCCCTGTATTCTATGGCGCGCCGTATAAATCAGAGCTCAGCTTAAACTGGTAGTGTAAAGCTTGACTTGCTCTTGACTGTACAATGTTCGTTTAGGATTTTTGGTAGGTCATTTATATAAATTAAGAACAAAATCCAACCAAGAACGGTGCCTTGAGGTATGGAGTTGTTAATGTATTTTTTTTCAGATCTAATGTACCTATCTATTAAATTTTGCCGGTAGTGAAATCTATATTTTCTATTTCTACGTATTGTTTACGTTTTGAGAGGTAGGAAGATAACCATCTGTAGGCTTCTTTTGATGATCATCAGTGAGTGAGTGACGAAATCAGAGTTTTTTTAGATATCAATAAAATCTAAAGTACCTATAACCTATGTAACCGGAACTTTGAGATCATTAGAATTTTTCGAAATGAACGACATAGAAATTGATCTCATTGAAAGAACAACGGCAGCTTTGGTACCCACTGAAATAGACACCCACGGGGTATCACACTATGCTTATTTTATTGACTCATAACAAGTCGAAATTTTCCATATTTTTAAATTAATCTAGCAGTTGAAAATATTGAGTCAAATAAAACAAAAATATCATAGAAACACGAATCGATCGATTGGGAAATCTATTAATACCAAAGAGATTAAAATATAATATAAGGCATAGAGGGGACAAAGCGAGGATTATTTGAAGCCAAAAGTTATTCCAAGTGGAATAAGTCTAGTACAATTTCGACCGAATGACAGCTCGCGTTCATCCTAACTGACATGACAAGGACATGACGCTTGAGCTTCAAAGTTTTGTATGAAAATATTCCCAATGCCCCCTCTATGCTATTATATTTTAATGTCTTTGAATAATACAAAAACTTTTTTGTTGTTGTGGTAAAATTGAACGTCGTGTCATCACGTCAACCGTGTCATTCACTAGGGATGGCCAAGTGAAAAAATAAATTGATATTTATCGTATTGACATTTCTAAATACTATAGATAAAAATCGAGTGAAAAATATCGATATATCGTCAGTTTTTACATTATTATTTATACATATTCCCAAATTCGTAAAAAAGGACGATGAAAATAGTATTTTTTTATAAATGCTTGAGTCTAAACCAGTATTTAGTACTTAACATGAAATGAAACAGAATTGCGTTAAAAATATAATAAAATTCGATATATCGCCATTAAAAATATCGACGATATATATAATATTGTGATAATTATGTATTTGGAAAAATATCGATATTTTAATATAGGTATCGATATTTTTTGCCCAAGCCATCATTAACTGCCACTGTGTGGCATAGAGTAACTTATATGGCATGTGGTAGGCAGTACTATTTTCTAACAAAGAGGTTGTAAGAAAATCATTTTCTTTCCTAGAGAAACTTTTTCTTTACACGTCTTTGGTACCTAAAATCTCATAATAACCTACAAAATACACTAGGTAACGAATAACTTTTAAACCTCAACTTATAAAAATATGGTATGATTACATATTATCTTAGTCTGTCCAAGAACTATCGATTTTACACGGTTTCGTCTTCCGTGGGCAGGTGTAAGTAGGGTACCCAAAACACATGGACTTTTGCCAATGTTATTTTAAGGACTCCTATTCGAAGTGACTGATTCTAAGAATTTCTGTAATTCCTGTTTACTTAAAAGAAAGTGATTTAGGTCAATCTTCTATTCTATCTTCCGTAATTACCTACCTAGGTATTATAAATTTATTTTGTGAATTGTGATGAACAATGCAAATACAATATGTAACAGAATAAGAGCAATTCCTTAAATTAGTTTGTTCAGTATCGACTATTTAATCGATTCACCTATTTTTAATATATGTACTTATATTGTGTTATTTTTTTACGAAAAATGAATTAGCATAACTAATTTTAGGGCTACCTATGGAAACCGTACTATTATTGCTATTTATTTAAGAAATTTAGTCAGACAAAACTAAAGTACGAATTGAAAGAAAATACTCATTGGGGTGTTTGAGGAATTGCGCTTATTCTGTGACACGTACCTACCTACCCATACCTAGGTACCTACTACTCTTTATTTGTACCAAAACAAAGACTTTCCCTTTTCTTTAACACCTATGCTTACAATTAAAAAATCACGCCATGTGAAAGATAATCATACCATGAACACAGTGTAAAATGCATGTGAACGGGGTCTACCGAAAATTAAATTGAATATTAACCTCCGTAGCTGACGCCCACGTCTAGGGACATGATTTAATTTATAACTACAGGCGACCGAGGTTCTCTCTTCGTAATATATTTTTGTGTAGGTATAATCGTTTCTTTTTCCAGGAAATACTTACATCTATATCGATAAACTTAAAAACAAAACCTTAGCTAAATAATAAAATATCTAAATCGAAGCCGTTTCGGAAATACACAAAATATATTTATACAACGCGTAACAGAATAAGCGCAATTCCTCATACACCCCAATTAGTATATTAATATAAAAAAAAATATGACACCTTCGTACTTTAGTAGAGTCTAAGCAATTTTCTTAAATAAAGAGCATTCATAGAACGATTTCCATAGGTAGCACTAAATTCAGCTATATCTACTAATATTTTTTTTGGAAAAAATTAACACATTAAAAATAGCTGAAATCGATTAAGTAGTCGATACTGAACAAACTAATTTCAGGAATTGCGCTTATTCTGTTAGGTACAGTGTACGTTTAGGTACCTATAAAAGATTATAAATCATTTAGACGAATGTCGCATGTTTGGTAACCTCTAGCACCTGCTTCCCGAAGGTAATGGATTTACAGAAGGACTGTTGACGTGTACTAAGGTCTTAACGAATTTCATAATGCAAAACAGAGTAGTGCGGTATTGGATCCGGTTAGGTAACCGCCCACCGCGGCGACAGCGTAACGCGGTGTTTTGTGAAAATGGTCTCAACATAATACATAGGTATATAGCTGTAACAAAATGACACAGTTTTAATACCGTTATAGGCAGTGCATTTATTTTGAAAGTATTCTAATGGGTCTGGTTGAAACATTACAACAATATTATCCATTGTCCTTGTATCGACGCGATGGTACCGTAGTTACTTTTTTTTCGGACTGAACGGATCCAGACGAGTAGTCTAGCGTAGTGTATAAAAATGTTAAATCAACAGGAATGTATTTGGCACATAAATAATCAAAACGAAATGCATGTTATTTATACGATATTTTCATCTAAAAAATGTATGTGCTAGGTAGGTACATATTTATTTTGCAAATCTGAATAAAAATAGTTATTTATATTTCGATAGAATACGTAGTATTGAAAATTATTATTGAATTAAGTACAAAGTTTTCTTACTAATAAGTATATTACGTAATACTTACTAATAAATATGTAAGCTAGGTAGGTTCTAATACCTCTATCTAGATATTGTACCTACCTAAAACTATTATTAGGTACAGTAAATAAATGCGGGTATATTTTATACGAATGTTGGAATAAAAATCATTTATGAATGTAAATACTAGCAAAACAAATAGACCTATATCTATTTACAACCTTTGATTACAATAATCAAAGTTTACAACTTAATTATTACTATGGATCAGGGATGTTACGGAGCTTCGACTTCGATTCTGATATGTCGGAACTTCCGATTGATCTTACACCTCCGGTTCCGACTTTGGTTCCGATACTTTTAAATCGGTGGTAATCTAGGTACGCATCTCGCCCGGGGAACACGCGTTCTGTCATCGATTAATATATCACTTGTTGTTACGCCATACACATAATATGGTTTGTTTTGTTTTGTGAGGCGTGTCAATTAATTAATTTCGTCCAAAATCAAGTGTTATTTGGACACATCTTTCTTAGCCACCATCTCCGACTCCGCCTCCGACTCCAACTCCGATTCCGACTCCGACTCCGACTCCGAAAAAACAAATTTAAAAACTCCGAGCAGTGATAGCCCGAACGGTTAAAGAGCCGGCCGAAAATCAGTGAGGCTCGGGCTCGAATCCTGGCATGTACCAATGAGTTTTTCAAAACTTACGTACATATTTATCACTAGCTCGACGGTGAAGGAAAACATCGTGAGGAAACCCGCAGGTCTCAGAGTTAATTCTGAGACATGTGTGAACAGACCCGGTCCGGCGATGGGCTCACCACCCATCACGTTTAGGGGTCCAATGTATTTCGTGGAATGTGGGTATATCCAGTAATGGAATACCTCTGCCTACCCCCTCGGGGATAAAATGCGTGAGATTTTTTTTTTTTTTTTAAAACTCCGACTCCGACTTCGGTTTCGATAAAACCACCTCCGTAACATCCCTACTATGGATAAAGTATAGACGAACAATAAAAACGGACTCGACCAACACAAAATAAGCCTTATCTGGAAGTAAATTTGAAAATACTTAATTGAACCTTAATTTTTTCTTCGGACCACTTGATCAAAAAAGTGACATTCTATCCCACAAAAAGCGAACATAACAATAGTCATTTTTAATCTGTTAAAAACAGTGAAAGAAAATTGTTCTGAATATCATTCATCCTCTAGGTCCAGAATGTGATTTAAATTTGGAATACTTACCGAAAATTATACTGAACTACATCTGTGTTTACACCATTGAGTTTGTATGTAAAGCATTATACATCTTTTTGAAAAAAGGAATACGCATTTATTATGCAGTTATCTACTATATAAAAATAAGTCGGGTTTTCCTTCCTGACGCTATAACTCCAGAACGCACGAACCGATTTCCACGGCTTTGCATTCGTTGGAAAGGTCTCGGGCTCCGTGGGGTTTATAGCAAAGAAAATTCAGGAAAAATTTCAACAGAAAACCGGAAAATATTATAAGCATTGCACCCGTGCGAAGCCGGGGCGGGTCGCTAGTTTATTTTTATAAATAAGTTAATGTTTTAAAAATACGTTACGATGTTAAATCAAAGCGACAGTGACAGTGAATTGTTGGATTCCATCAGTGCCAAAGAGATTAAAATATAATAGGGCATAGCGGGGACAAAGCGAGAAAAATTTGAAGCCAAAAGTTATTCCAAGTGGAATAAGTCTAGTACAATTTCGACCAAACGACAGCTCGCGTTCATACTAACTGACATGATGCTTGAGCTTCAAAGTTTTGTATGAAAATATTCCCAATGCCCCCTCTATGTCCTATTATATTTTAATCTCTTTGATCAGTGCAAATGCTGCCGCAATTATAAATAATGTGCTTATAACAAAATCCAAGGAAAATTATTAAAAAACTTATGAAGAATTTTCAACGTGGAGAAGTGCGAAAGGCCTATCAATTTCAGAATCAGCCTTGTCTAATAACTTTTACTTTTAATTGTCATTATTTTTAATAAATGCTTATTTCATATTATTATTGTGTTAATTTTTTCGCAAATGGTACGAAAAGTAGAGTATTTTCCTCGGTGCTAAGCTGTCTTAGTCTTGGGTGAACTTAAATCCCTCGCTATACGCTCCTTCGTTACGCTCGCGATTTAAATCGTCACCCGCGACTGAAGACACTGCTTTAAATCCCCTTGGTTAATAATCTACTATTAGATGAACCCAAATTTAATATTTTTAAATTCCTAAGCATTATAATAGTATATTACATACCTAGGAAAGTAAAATAAGAAATGTCTCAGATTCGCCTTGGTCGAAAATTACATATAATTTTCGACCAAGGCGAAACCAAAGTTCTACAAACATGAGCTCTGAGGCTTTTTTATTAACTTCCCGAGGTGTGTATACTTTTTTTCTCGATGGATGCGGAAAGCGGCGACTTCGTTTAGCGCAGCGGGCCGAAAGTTGACGTTTTCCGCCCGGAGAGATGAAAAAATAAGTTTGAAACATTAGTAGGTAGTTCAACTTACCCGCCGCCGGCTGCCAGAATCATCTGCATCCTGCCACGGTTTTGCTCCGCGTCTTCTTATTGAAAATCTTCTCATCGCACTAATCACATTATATGCATTCCTAATTTCAGTTTGATTTTTAACAGTTTTTAAGTCTGCTAACATCCGGTCACATATTTAATTGTGTCATTTGTGTCTGTGTTTTAAATAACACTTTTTATTTACTTTGTTCTATGTACCTTGTTTGTTTATTTCGTAATTGCACCAGTTAGGATCGTTTTTAACTATATTTAGAGTTCACTTTTTCATTACATCACTATAAATAACTAGATTAGTAACAACTCATCGAGACGTCATACGTTAGTAGAAACCTATTTTTAATGACTGAAATTATGATTGCTGATGATACTTTTAAGAATTTTTACACAACATTTCGAATTACAAAACAATCAGAATATTATAAAAGTTAAAACCTACTTTACATATTATGTTTATATAAACCAGGCAAAACACAAATATTAACTTGGAAAATAGTTCATATGTACACATATTTTTAATGAGTTCCAGCGTGGAGGCACAGAATATGTAATAACTAACAGTGGAACTATGGGCAGAAGCAGATTTACTCTATTTATATAATACTAGCTTATACAAGCGGCTTCGCTCGCGCACGTTTATTTCACCCCCTTAGTTGTTGAATTTTGCAAAAATCCTTTCTTAGTGTATGCCTACAGTCCTACACTGTATAAGCTATGTATGTGCAAAATTTCAAGTCTCTAGACCCAGCGATTTAGGTTGTGCATTGATACATCACCTATCAGTCAGTCAGTTTATCATTTATATATATAAATATTTTTCACACACTAGTCGCCACTACGATTTTCAAAGGTTCCCCTCGATTTCTCTGGGATGCCATCATCAGTTCCTGGTTTCCTTATCACGGTACCACCCTTAGGATATTCCTTTCCAACAAAAAAAGATCATCATAATGTTACGGTCGAATTGAGAAACCTCGTCCTTTTTTGAAGTCGCTTAACACTTTGGTTATTTACTGTAACACCCCTTTCACACGGCGTCCAGTTTTTTGCAGGATCCCGTTTTCTGCAGGATCCCGTTAGATGGCGAATGTGTTTATGGATCCCGCATGCTGGAAGCTCGTGTGAACGCTAGCATATGAACACATTCGCCATCAGAAAACGGAAAACTGGACTGCCGTGTGAAAGGGGTGTAATGTTGCATAAATCTGAAATAAATAAATAAGTCGGTTTAAAAATAGGGAAAATATGCATCTGAGCGCGAGTAGGTACTTTCCAAAACTCATTAAAAACATTGTATACCTAACCTACCTACATTATGAACCCAATGATATCTTATTAATAATATAAACGTGAAAGTGAGTAAGGATAAGGATAGATTACTCTTTTGCGCAAAAAATTTAAACGGATTTTAATGAACCTTTACAGTAGGGAGGTACTATAAAAGACAAGTGGTGTTGTTGGTGGGTTATACGGACGTGTATAACCATTTTGTACGATAGAATAATAGAACAGAATGAAAAGAAAAACGAGATACACCGTTGTTTTTTCATGGATTTTTATTGCTTAACTCTAATAAGAGGCAGGGTAGTAAGGAATTCTTTTTTTTTCAGAATCCTTTGGACTACGGCTAACATAAATAATACGCTCACGGCTTATAGGGGCTCCGTAGTGGTTTTCCATTCCTGGAAATACCCACCTTTTATCAGCATTTTGTACTAGAGTTTCATTGAAAACTAATAACAGGTACCACACAATGACGCAATCGGATATTTTCATTATAAAATGAGAGCTTGTTAAAGGGAATATCAAAGTAGCGAGTGACAGTTTGGAATGGCAATGTCAGTGGTTATTGGTAACGATGGACTGGGCGTAGCTTCCTCCCATTAAGTGGTTTATTTATAGATGTCCTTTTATACGTCTTTATATGCGGAGCGAAATAAGCAACCTTTTTTTTCTCGACTACACCAGGAATATAATGTAAAAGAAACATTTTACACGATTATGGTGTTTTGGGTTCCGTATCCTAATGGTGCAAAAGGGACTCTATTACTCGTAGCTGCTCGTAGGTAGGTACTACGCTGCCGCTGTCCGACCGACCGTCCGTGTATCTTATGAACCGTAATAGGTGCACAGTTGAAATTTTCAAAGTTTCTATTACCAATAATAAAAAAATAAGAAATCTTTACATAATAATATAATAAAACAGTAACGAGGCCGTGTCTGTAAAGGAAATAGTAATGAAAAATTTTAGCAGTCTTGTAGATCTTGTAGATAGTTAGTTAGCAGTCTTGCAGTGATAGCCCGGACGGTTAAGCAGTGATAGCCCGGACGGTTAAAGAGCCGGCCTAAAATCAGTGAGGCTCGGGTTCGAATCCTGGCATGTACCAATGAGTTTTTCAAAAACTTACGTACATATTTATCACTATCTTGACGGTGAAGGAAAACATCGTGAGGAAACCCGCAGGTCTCAGAATTAATTCTGAGACATGTGTAAACAGACCCGGTCCGGCGATGGGCTCACCACCTATCACGTTTAGGGGTCCAATATATCTCGTGAAATGTGGGTATATCCAGTAATGGAATACCTCTGCCTACCCCCTCGGGGATAAAAAAAAGGCGTGAGATTATACTTATACTATACTTGGACTAGATAGTTATAGATGTAGTACCAATACCATTTTTATATTTTTTTGTCTGACTGTCTGGTTGTATCACGGAAAAGCTACTGGGTGAATCTTGATGAAATTCGGTGTGGAGATAACTGAGTAACTGGGTCAACATCTAGAGTAGGTACTTTTTACAGCGGGATAATATCTCATTGGAAAGGTAAAATAAAAAAACTGGGCAAAAAGAGAAATACGTACTACTCCGAAACGATCACACCTAGAAACTTGAAATATGGTATGTAGGTGTCTTATATGTCGTAAGCAACTGCAATGAAGGGATTTTTGGAAATTCCCAGGGGAACCGAAATAAACTGGATCCAAGCGGGCAACGCCACTGTATAAAATTAAATTAAAAGATGCAAGAAACGTGTGGTTATTTGCAGTTTTTTTACTTACATGTGGGGGCTCGACTAGCACTAAGCCGATTTATCCGATATCATGTCCGGTACAGAACAAATGAACGCCATCAATCATCATCCTAAGAGTGCATTCCAATTTAGAGCATCGTCTAAATATAATATGTCATCATTATCAATCTATACCAGTCCACTCCCGGATGGTGAAAAAATATTTATTTATTTCACTTTGGTATATATTATGTCACTTTAGTTCAAATTACGTTGATTCTAAGTTCCCCGCTTACATAAATGCTTCACCCCTTGGACGCCGGCCAGGCAGTCTTTGAACAAATGGACACATATAAACTTATCTAATAGAGAGCATAATTTTTCTCATATTGATGACCTAAATACAAGACCGTACCTACTTATTTTAATCTTAGAAATATGGTACTACCAGATACGCCACTGTATCGAATTGGGTAGTTGACAGCATCGAAATTAAATTGCGAGTAGTCATAAATTAAAAAGATTATCCCAAAACACCTCAAAATATGTATTTCGATTTTCAATTTACAATTATAGCAAATTTAAAAATAATAAAACAATCAAAAAAGAGCTGCAATTGAGTACTACAAACTATGACGTCACGGTTTGCTATTTCAGTACATTTTCCATAGTAAAATTTCGTTTTGACAGATCGTAAAAAGTAACTGATTTGACTAGGTAGGACACAACCCTATTGTCAATTTATTTTGAATTTCAATACGATAGTGGAATCATTTCTTTGTGCCCTTAGGAAATAGGTAGATTTTCTTTTTGATAAGCTAAGCTAAGCTACGCGAAAGTATACTAATTGTTTGTAGAACTCATACTCCACAAATATACCACGAAGCTTAGATACACATACCTAGATGGATATAATTATCATTCATTTGTGAGTTCTTTACATGCTCAATGACCGGCTATGACGGGAATAAGATAGCCTGCCCCTAGCCAAGTGGCAAACAAAGGCTTCGTTCGCTTGGTTGGCGTTCTCTTAATTGAAGGTCGAAGTGTCAGTGATTATACTTCTTTTGAGTGTTGCGTCAATTTTACTTGGTCGCGCTATAAAGCCGAGGTCATGACAAGTTGGAACGCTAATGTCAACCTCATACAATCGCCATTTTTTTCAACTATTTTTTAGATATCACCAAGCTACTGAGTAACAAAACCACAGAAAAATATAGACAGAAAATCGCTGTATAGAAAAACCTATACCCAAAGATATTGCCTATACCATAATTAATTATGTGCAATACTTTTTATTATATTCTAAGATACCTGGATTGTTGTAAAATTAGCAGCAGCATTCGAGCTAAAATGTATTTAGACATTTTATTTACGAACTATTTAGTAGGTAGTAAAACCCCATTTTATTTTTTTTCTATGTAAGAGGTAGTTTTTCTATTTTTAATTATCTGGGGGCACGGTAGTGACCCACCATGACGAGCCAAGCGAAGCTCCAACTTCACAAACTCTATACCTTAGTCAAAATATGTCTTGGCAGTTTCGCTATCGTCACATGGGCGTAAGGTGAAAAATTTATTCACTATTCATTAACTTTCTGTTATACAATAGTTCTTGAAGTAACGTAACGACAAAGCCACATTTTTGACTAAGGTGTAGAGTTTTTGAAGTCGGGGCTTGTAGAATTAGGGCGTGTGGAGTGAGAAGTGTGGCTCTACATTCGATCTGATAACTTTTTGACTTTTTGACAGTGCAAGCCATATCGACGGGCCTGTTGGCTCTGTTGGTAGTGACCCTGCCTTCTGAGTCGGAGGTCGCCGGTTCGATCCCCACTCGGAGCCAACCTTTATGTGCGTGAACATGTCTATTGGCTTCGTGTCTGGTCGTTTAATATTTATTTAAGTATGTTTATCAGTTGTTTAGTACCCATAGTACAGGCCCTGCCTAGTTTGGGATTAAATAACCGTGTGTGAATTGTGTCCTACAGTTTATTTATTTATTATTTACAATATTGTGTGGTCTTTGACAACATTTTACATTAAAATTTTTGGTGGGATATGATTTACCCCGTTACCTGCGTCATTAGATAGGTGCCTACTTCATAACTTTTTTTATGAAATTTCATAGACGATTTTTTTATTACTAAGCTCGGTTAGCTTAATTTAAAATCTGGCATCGCAACTTTTTTGAGCGCTGACAAATGGAGCTCTAAAAATGCATTTTTGTAATAAGTACACTCACTCCTTCTTCGCAAAGGACCCAGCAGACATGTTGCAGTACTGAACCAATTCTAGGGTTTCCTTACGTATTTTACTTCTTAGTCAAGTGGTCAATATGTATTTATTTGAAAAACGTACGTATACCTACATGCCCCGACCCACATTCGAACCCAGACTATAACATACTTAGATGATTTCATAAGTAGGCATAGTAACGAACAATAAACGCTTATAGCCTTCCGGCAACATCGTATTGTTTTATGAAACCAATAAAATACAGTTTCAGTAAAGTTTTATGGTAGGGACAGTGAATCATATTATTGATTCGTGCAGTGTACAATAATAGAAAAATTATACTTGTAATATTGCCTGAGGCAGATACCGTAACTACTTTTGAAGAAAGTAGTTCATATTTATTGTGTACCTACCTAGATACTTCATTTATAGTGGACTCAAATCTAACTATACAGAACTGTACTTTAGCGTGACAATGTACTTGGAAACTATCCCCATTCCGCTACTAGCAACCAGTATTCATTTGTATAATTAATATATTGTCCCTAGTTGCGTGAGTTGAGTAGACGTCAACTAACTGAATAAATGTAAGTAAAATTCACTTGGACTTTTTTTGCACAATAAAGGTGTTTTGTAAATAGTGTTCACTCGATCAAGGTCATTAATATTTTCATAATACGTTCAAATAGAGAAGAAAGATCATTTTTATTCCGGCCCCAGAGTGAAAATATTCTAAGGTAGTTATCATAAATGTATTTAACCACAAATAGCCTAGACAAATTAGGTCTAATAGTGGTGTAATAGCAAATTGTTAGTAAGTACAGTATTTCGATAATAAAGATCCGGCCAAGCTTGAATCCAACGGATAGTTCCATATTTGGTTTATTAAAGTATTAATATTATGATACTAGCAGCGCCTCAAGGTTTCACCCGCGTAGTTCCCGTTTTCGTGAGAATACAGGGATAAAATATAGCCTATGTGTTATTCTGATGTATAAGCTATATAACTGCAAAGTTTAATCAAAATCTGTTCAGTAGTTTTTGCGTGAAAGAGGAACAAACATTCATCTATATATCCATCCATACAAACTTTCGCATTTATAATATTAGTAGGATTAAGCAAAATAGGATTTTTTAGGACCGCATACATTATTTCTATTAATAAAAATGCGTAGGTAGGTATCATAATCTCTGGAACTAAACCGATTTAAAAATATTTTACTAATATAAAGCTTATTATATAATTTTGAAAATTTTCCTCCCTTTGTCCGCTCTATGCCCTATTATATTTTAATCTCTTTGAATACAAACAAACGAAATCCTTAGCCCCTTTTCACACGTACGGTTTCCGCCAGGCCTGCGCGGGCGGCGAAGTATATGGCCATGTACGTTCGCTTTCATACGTAGGTACCGGCGGGCAACCGGGCAATCGGCTTTTCGCCGCCGGACCGGACCGCCGGACCGGCGCTAACCTGTACGTGTGAAAAGGGGCTGGTGCCGCTCTATCTGTCAAACCGGCTTAGGTGTCTCGGCAGGCTCTCTACGCACAATGACCAATACGCAAAATGACAACTTCATTCGGCAGCTATTTATGCAATCCACTTGAAATTTAGAACAGTTTTAGATAATGCTTCCAAAACTCAAATGAAATAATTCAAATAAAAGCTTGTAAGAATATTTTCGCGTAGTTGCCGTTCCCGAAAAATTGCTACCTGACCGGTAAAATGACAATTGACATTATTTCGATGTTTGTCGGACTAATTCACATTAACATGGAAATTGGGCTTAAGAAGATAGAAATAGTATTATTTCAATATGATTCAATGTGCATCCATTTAAGTTTATTTACTTTTGTGCAAGTGGAAATGATTAAATAAATATTTTTCTGATAATCACTAGATTTTTCTCTATCGTTCACGCTGGAGTACAATGTGCAGGCCCAAGATGGAACGTCCCCTTTATAGTGGGGTTACTAAGGCAAAGGGCTTCATTTGCACATTACCAAATAAAATGTTTTATGTCTAATAGTTTTCTTTTAAGGTAGAAATAAAAAAATAACATATCCCCCTTATATCAAAAGTTTGGATAAAGAAAAATCTACAGACCTAAGAAAAAATCTTAAATAATTTGGATTAATAGAAGTTTATGCAAATACGTATTACAAAAAACTGAAAAGCTGCCTCTAACTATTACACGTTTTAAAGAAATCACAAAATATATTTTACATAGAATACCAAAATAACTATAAAAAATTGAACTTTATTGCGTACTAAAAACACTTATAGATAATTGTAGAAAATAACAGAGCCCTCCGTCCTTTAGATACGGATATGATTTTGTAAAGGAAAACTGACGTGCCTAAAAAGATAGATGATTCATAGAATCCCAAAATAACGCCGAGTACGTTAATCAGTTTTAGATAAGTACATACTCCTATCCCAACTACAAATTTTTGTGAATTTATAGTAATAGAATATCACCCCATCTTTTCTCGGGGATCTGAAAGTGAATAGGGAAAAAAAGGTTTAATTTATTTATTTAAGATTAAGTATAAATGTATCTAGTGAAGACGGACAACACCAGATATATCCACCTAAAAAAACATCTCATAGATAAATCTTTATGTGGACTATTGCAGCTTCCTTTAAGACAGTTAAAAAAACTCAACCATTTTTAGTAAGTACTTACCAAATCAATGTAATATTCTTCTGATTTCGAACAAGCAAAATGGTTCTGTTTATCTATTGTAATGTAAATAGAATATATAAATAACAAACATAAAATAATGAGAAATAATAAGTCAAGCCGCAGAATTTTTTTTGCCACGTGATAAAACTTCTTAGTTTGCCTTTAATAAATAAATTCGCCTTTTTCACAACGCCAACTAAATTTAAAGCAAGCGTCAGGTAGGTAAAGATCAACAATAATTTTAACTCTCCTTCTGATTTATACATTGCCATTTAATTTACTAACTAAAAATAAAAAATAAAAAAAAAATCTCACGCCTTTCATCCCCGAGGGGGTAGGCAGAGGTACTCCATTACTGGATATACCCACATTTCACGACATACATTGGACCCCTAAACGTGATAGGTGGTGATTTACTAACTCAGCCACGGATTTTACAACTCATCACCATTTTACGTTTTACATCTTCAATACAAGTAAATTGTAAATTATAAATTGTGGGACACAATTCACACACAGCTATTTAGTTTCAAACTAGGCAGGGCCTGTACAATGAGTACTAAACAACTGATAAACATACTTAAATAAATATTAAACGACCAGACACAAAGCCAACAGACATGTTCATGCACTCAAATGTTGGCCCCGAGCGGGGATCGAACCCACGACCTCCTACTCAGAAGGTAGGGTCACTACCAACTGAGCCAACAGGCCCGTCTAAAGTCCCTTGAAAAAATATATTTTATAGACAAAAGATTTGGATTTTTGGATTTTTGTATGTTTGTTACGAATAAACTCAAAAACTACTAGAGCGATTTTAAAAATTCTTTCACCAATGGAAAGCTTGAATATCCCTGAGTAACATAGGCTATATTTTATTCCCGTATTCCAACGGAAACGGGAACTACGCGGGTGAAGCCGAGCAGAACCGCTAGTCTATTTATAACTTAGCATGTAAAATAATACATTATATTCTTTTATCGAGAAAATAGCCACTGCACGATTTGGCGGGAGTGCGCGAAACGACAGCGACCGGCCACTTTCCCCAATCAGAGCGCGCTATTCGATTCAAGTTAGTCACGTGTTTTTGAAATTGAAGCAAAAAAAAGACGCCATTATGAGTATGTTAAGTCAACTCATGTCATCAGGCAAGGCAGGCAAAATGGGGGTTAAGCAACTTGGATTGCTTAACCCCCATTTTGCCTGCCTGGCAAGATTGGGGGTCAAACAAACAATGATTTAAGTTCAACTGTAGTTAACGAATCAGTCTACTTCGATTCCACGTAGTCTTTTCGATGGGCTAGGATAGGTTTCTTATGAAGGCGAAGTGCCAGAACTGAATAGGCCCCTGGTCACTTGTATATGGCAGAATACCGTAGTCCCCAAATAAGTGACTTTTTTTTAATAAGCGGAAGCGATTTTTATACAAGTTTCAAAGGTTAGAACCCTTTATCTGAGTACACAACCGCTTGGATTAAAATAAAAGCGTGGAAAGCATACTAAAGCAGTTGGTGTTATTGTTTTCATACGTAAAATAATGTTATTTCAATATAAAAATTGATTGGCCTTAATTTACTATTGGATGACAATTTTAGGTAAATTTTGGACGATCAATTAATATAAGATGAGTTACATTTTAAACGTTCCGAGATATAAAATTAGGAGCTAATAGAATTACTTTTGTGGTGCCATATATTAATATTTTAGAAGTTAACAGCTTGAATCCATGTTACAAATTTAGATGCTAAAAAATAACCACCATGCTGAGTTGTATTTATAGAAGCTTGCATTGAAGATACTTAGTATTATTCAGACGCTCGTTGATTGACAGCCATACAAATATGGCAAAGTATTATAATATCATAGAATATTTATTTTTATAAAACTTGGACCTGTTTAGACTTTTTATTTTTGTTTTAGTGCACCAAGAACTACATTTATACATAAAGCAAAACATATCTCGTAGGTACTAATTGGTTACACTTTCGAAACCCTAAGGAAGCAATTTAGTTTAAAAATTATCTACCTAAAATTTTTTATACTTCGCTTAGCTGTACAACACTTCAAAAGAATGAGAACTGAGGCCTTATTGCCTATTCATAACGTCTTTAATTGACATTTATTACGCGACCGATGCTCGCTCTATAGAACGGTAACTAACGTCAGATGACCGTCAGAAGCAATGTACGTCAAAATGAAGGCGATTGCGATTGAAATTGTCAATAAACAAAAAGCACTCAGTTTACATAACTAATACTTACTACCAAAAGTTTGGTGTGTCAGATGTTCGCAGAATTTATTAATCACTAGTGGCCCGGGCAGACGTCGTTCTGCCACCGTATAAACCATCCCTGGACCCACTCTAACCCACACAAAAAGTTTCATCAAAATCTGTTCAGCCGTTCTGGAGTTTTAATCAGACTAACGAACATCAATTCATTTTTATTTATATAGATTACGTACTTTTTTGTTGCTACGGGTAAAAACAGGATTTTAATGCAAGGGGATATTTATTATTGTTTGCTTTTTTCTGTACTATACGAATGGTTATTATTATACTATCGTAATGCAGTAAGAGTATTATATCCTCGGAAGAAGTAAGAGGATGATAATTACCTATGACAAGTGTCAAAAAATATTTTTTAATAACTGAACATTGTCAAAAATTCGCGGATGCATTCCCAAATTCGCAGATGCAGATTTTTTTCTTAATGCGGGCTATTTCACATCATTATCAATGTGCGCATTTTTGAGTCAATGTTAAATATTTACTTTTTAACCTTAACCGAGTTCAAAAAAGAGAGGTTCTCAATTTTTCGCATGTTTTGTTAATCCATAACTCCCTCAAATCTGAACCGATTTCGAAATATATTTTTTTTGTTTGATCCAGTATACTTCAAGCTTGGTCTCAAGTTTTGCGAAAATCTCATGAAATCTTCAGGCTGAGAATGGAACTCCTCGACGGATATTAGCAAATCATTCGATATCAGCGTAATAGGTTTACATACATACAATTATGCTTAACGCCTTCTTCCATTCCAAGGCAGAAACATACGGTATAGGTTTAGTAACAGTAAGTATTGGAGGTTGAATAATATACAAATAATAGTTTTTAGTGGTATTCGTCGGTTTGTATTTTTGTTTAAAATTTTGATAAATATCTACTCGCATGAAATAAGTAGGTAGTTATTTTAGATAGGTACAAGTACAGAAAGTAAATAGGTAAGTTACGGAAGTAGGTAGATAGGTGACGAGCTGGCGCGACACGAGTCAGAAATTATTCTTGAGCATGTGTATCGAAAAACCTTTCACAATGCATTGTGCGAGACATAAAAGATATTCTTACGCAAAAGAATTTAAGTTTTTGTCAGCTTTCCACATCAGAAAACTATCGTACGTATCTGTGTAGGTATATCTACTCGATTTTGGCGACAAAAGGCTTTGGTTTGCAATCAGCTTGCTCAAGAATATTTTCCGGGGTTGAATTCATGTCTTTTTGACATAAACTTGTCATTTTATTCAATAAAATCTTCCAACACAATCTCGAAACTTAATAAGAAAATTTGTATAAAATGGCGGTGATATTAATAATAATTATAATAATAATAATTTTTTTTTATTTTTATTTTCTCTCAACAACCAGGTAGCTTAAAATAGGTACAGGATTGATATATATTATCATACCTATAGTGTTTGCATTTGCATATTACCTACCTATAGTGTTTTTTTATTGTTGGAAATGTACAGAATTTAATTTATTAACACAATATCAAATCTCTACTTAGGTACTAGATAATACTAAAATTTTGATGACTTACTATTTATTTACTGAAAACTTTCGAAAATTAAAAACTTGCTCTGAACTTTTGCTTTTGTTACATGAGAATTAAAACATCTGTACTTATCTTATCTGCACGTTATTTAAGATCGTGCGGAAAACTTCAAGTTTTTGGAATTTTTGTCTGTCTGTCTGTGCACGCATCCCGTAACTGGACGGATTTTGATGAAATTTGGTAGGGAGATAACTGAGTAGGTAATTGGATCAACATCAAGGGGAGCTTTTTACAAAAGGAAAATATATTATTCCTACGGGAAAATATATCATTCCCACGGGAAAATATAAAAACTGTACGCCAATATAGCCCTACGAAGCGGGACTAAAGTGACCACGGGAGCAAAAAGTAATTAGTTTTTTAATTTTCTTAATGAGATGTAGACAAACTCAAACAGCCAGTAAATATCTGTGGAGTGTGGACCATCTTCATTGCGAAAATGTTGAGTTTTAGTTCCTTGGTGTTTCCGCATAGAGGGTGGCGCAATGTGTTTTAATAGTACATTGTGATACAAGTGTGCTAAGTTGACCATTATATACAAGGCGATATTGTGTGCGCACGAGCGAAAGCGAGTGCGCCATAAGAAAGCCGCGTATATTATGGTCACAGGCACACGTGTTTCATACGACGTTTTTCAACACACTTGCTTAAAACGACGTTTTTCTGAGAAAGAATGAGCGTTCTTGCCGGTTTTTCATTTTAAAAATTTTTCATAGGCCGGCCGCTAAATACTTACATTTCACTCGATTTTGATGGCAAAAGACTGTCGCACGGGTTTTTCGCCTCGTTACGTATGTCCGGCGGAGTTAATAATAGGTTTTCTTCATTTTAAGTAGACATTTTCGTTAATATTAAACTTCACAATTAATCCAAAATTTACGAAAAATGGCGCGTTGTTTTTTTTTCTTGCCGCGATACCGATGCGCGCGCAAGGCTAAGGTGCGAACTAGATCGGCCAACAGCCAAGATTATAAATATAATTAAATTGAAATGTAATGTTTAAAACAGAAATTACAGAAAATTTTAAATGAATTTAAGTTATTTTTTAACAATAAAGCTGGATTTACCATTTACTTTTATTTTTCGCATAAATACTGTTTGTTGCTAAAATAAAAAGTTATAACCCGACTAAATTATATCGCTTCTTCTTCTTCTTACATACGACTTGGTACTAGGGTACAAATGTAAATTGGTCGGGTTAATAAACTAAAGGCACTCGTTCAATAATATACCGGAAAAGCACGCGTGTTTAATATCTAGGATTATGAGCCAAAAATCGGTAGAATAAAAACGTCGTTTTGAGCAAGTGTGTTGAAAAAGAGATTTAAATGTCTTTGTTAATCTCTGACAGGTTTAGAAGAAAAAACTGCCTTCGAAAATTTCAGAATTTTTGTCGAGTTTATTTGTTCAGTTTTAAATAAATTTGTACTAAATTGACGATTTTTTCGCACTCAAAGTGAAAAGTACAGTTTGCACTTCGAGACTAAACGCCAACTTAATATACCCTCGGTTTCATTGACTCGCAAGATCGGGAGTCAAACCACCTCTGGTATATACCTAATGGCTTCGTTTAGTCCCTCGATACAAAATATACTATTGTCAATGGAAAGCTTACTTTTGGGAGTAACATGGGCTAGAATTTTATCACGGGAACTGAATAAAACCACGAAACCGATTTAAAAAATTCTTTTGTCAATGGAAAGCTTACTTTTGGGAGTAACATAGTCTAGAATTTTCTCACGGGAACTGAATGAAACCACGAAACCGATTTTAAAAATTCTTTCACCAATTGTAAGCTACATTTTCATAAAAACAAATTAGGTAGTTACATAAGTGCAAAACTCTTACAACTTTAGCGTCAGAAGCTCTTCAACAGTACGGATAACGTGGAACCATCCAAAACGGATTATTTATGACAAGCTTATACCTATTTAGTCGTAAACGAATCTACTTATTTGTAAACGAATAGCATTAGAACATTATGTTATATAAGAAGAGGGGATATATATTATGGTTTTATTTACGATCGTAGCAGCCAAAGCTGTTTCTGGTTCTGGCAGCAAAAAGCCGAGACTCTGTGGCGCCTCTATGCACAGACTGGGTGGCGCCACGCCAGTCAACCTTCTAAGAAATAAGGGTATTTTATTATAGTTGGGTACGTTTCGATCTATAATTCCCTCTCCATTGCCAAATTTGTTGGTCCATAGTCGAGATCATTAGGGATTCAATTATTTAGTCGTGATATGCGATAGGTGATAAGCAAAATCTTTGCATCGATTATATTTTATAGGAGCCTAATATTATGATTTCAATAATAATAATAATAATATAATCTCACGCCTTTTATCCCCGAGGGGGTAGGCAGAGGTATTCCATTACTGGATATACCCACATTTCACGTGATATATTGGACCCCTAAACTTGATCGGTGGTGAGCCCATCGCCGGACCGGGTCTGTTTACACATGTCTCAGAATTAATTCTGAGACCTGCTGGTTTCCTCACGATGTTTTCCTTCACCGTCGAGCTAGTGATAAATATGTACGTAAGTTTTGAAAAACTCATTGGTACATGCCAGAATTCGAACCCGAGCCTCACTGATTTTCGGCCGGCTCTTTAACCGTTCGGGCTATCACTGCTATGATTTCAACAGGTGATAAAAAGGGAGTATAAATTAGATGCCTTGCATTGCAAAGAGGGCCAGAGTATCCACTTGGTAAGACTTCGTTGATCGCTACATTTTTCGTTTGTTTTGTAACCCTCTTGGTTAGCTCGTATTCGTGTAGCTTTATTTTGTAGAAAGAAAGAATACTTTCATCAGATTTTTTAAATTGAGATTCAAATAACTTGTTGAGGTATTTTTAATGTGCACTTTAATCTAAATAAGCCAGATTTTTTCACACTTTATAAAACTAGCGGCATAAAAGTATTAACACTACCTTTTGCTAATGATAAAAATAAATAATCTCACGCCTTTTACTCCCGACGGGCATGCAGAGGTATTCTATTTCTGGAAATTTCTAACATTTCACCAGTATTATCTTTGGATCCCATAGTTGGAGCGGTCTCTCACACATGCCTCAGAATTAATTTTGGGACTGGCCGGTACCTCACGATGTTTTTGAAAAATACTCATTGTCATAGTCAAGAACACAAGAAGCTTTACACTTGTATAGTGCGATTCTAACCTATGGCGCATTGTAATAAGAATGTAACAAAGTCCAATGTGTCAAGCTCCACGTGCTCTTGACTGTACATGCTAAGATCCGAACAAAGACTTAAAGAAAAAGTTTCTCTCTTCTAGAATTATTTTCTTCCAACCTCTTTGGATTCGAAACCGAGAACTCACGCATAAGAGGCGGGATCTTTAGCCACTGGACTACCACTGCTCTCTCCAACTCTTTCTAACGATACTATGGCTATATTAGTGGCGTCCCTAGTGTATTGTGTTCATCCCCCTGAGAATTAGTTTACCATAAAAAACGGAAACTTATAATATAATATTTAGATGCTCCATGCCACTTTATTTACCTTTGTTAACCTTTGCTAACAATTAATTATAAAAAAACAACATAATATGGAAGTAACAAGTACCTACCTACTTCTTATTTTTTTTATTAGGTCAGAAAGTTATATTGATAACCTGTTGATTTCCTTTCACAGTGTCGGAGACATTTTTGTACTAAGTATGATATAGAGAACCAATTGCAGGGCACAAGCTTTCTCTTCAGTGATTATTATGACGTAGGTGCGATGCACACGCTCCTTCACTGTGTAAGTAGTATATTAACTAAATAATGTATTTTCTTATCTGTAGGTATATATTGACGAGAGAGACGAGATAGTAAAGAACTATCTGATTTAATTAAGTGGAAAGCTAAGCTAGGTACCCTACTAAAAATAGACAGTTTGAATTACGTAAATTTATACCTACACCGACACGTTTAATAATTTACTGTAATTATCTACAATGCAATGCAATCACAGGTATTGTTGCAAAACAAATAAATTGCAGTATTTCTGTTGAAACGCCTCATAGAATTTTCGTCACCGGTATGTTTTCCGGGAAAACCTTTCAGATATATTTTACACCGTCGAAACGCTTTGGTGAGACTAAAGCTACTTCAGCACTGCAATGAATACTTAACTGGTGTATGTGCAGAATTCCCTAAAACTAAAACCACGTAAAGGTTATTAAAAGCTTAAACAATTCTTATTAATGTATCTATACTATTCTATATTATACAGTACTATAATGTATTATTAAGAGGAAAAATTTGTATTTATGTATGTTCGTAAGGAATAAACTCAAAAACCAATCATATCCACTTGAAATTTTCTTCTACTTTAACAGAATAATTGATGAAAGATTTTCGTATTTTTTTTTAAATTCGTCCTAGGTACTCAATCCTACTACTTACTCCAAAACGATAACACCTGGACACTTGAAATATGGTAATTAGGTGTCTTATAATATACACAGGAACGGGAATAAACTGTCAACATTGTCTGTAGGTCGTAGAGAACAAAACCGAGAGAAGCAGTCGAACTTAATATCATATTAAGTATATCTATTTGCTCATTGATCGGACCCAAGTCCAAGGCCTTATGAACCTTTATGTAGAAGTGTAGGCAGGGAAGTTGGCACACGGACGTGATTGCAAATGGCGTAGAGCTTTGAGCGAGCGGTTGCAACTAAAAGTTTCAAGCAGGAAGATATTATGCCCAGATATCTAGATTAATATTGATAAAACTCCTTGGAGAATTGTTATAGAGGACGGGGCTACTAAATGTGCTTATTTGAAATACCCCGCAAATTTTACTATGGAATCTCTTTCTAACATGCTACGAGTATAAGTTGAAATGTGCGTATTTACAGTAGGTAAGTACTTAAATATATTTAACAAAGACATTTAAAGAAAAAGTTTCTCTCCTTTTTTTCCAACCTCTTTAATTAGCACTCTATAGGAAAGATAATGATTTTCTTCCAACCTCTCTGACTTATGATTTTATTTCACAATGGAAAATTTATTACTGACTTTGATTATAATATATTTATTTATTATATTAAATATTATTATTAATGGTGTAATAATAAAATATGAATTATTTTTTGAACCAAATGTTTTTATCAGTGCGGAAAGTAGTATGCGTACAACGGAAAAATGTTGACTGTCACCGAACTCATGCTATGTGAAATGGACTATTAAGTTAATATTTGGGAGTTCATCGTAAACATTGAATATTTTGATATCTAAATGCGTAAACTATTTACAGTTAAAATTTTTATTGTACCTACAACATAACAAACTTGACCTTGCAGTCTTAAATTTTATAAGATATTGCAAGATGGTAACCTCTCTTACCTATATCATAAAACTATGTATTTCTACTAATAATTTCACAGAGATAATAAAAATAAACAACATTTTTATGACCGTATCAAGGCGAAAGAGACACATAGAGCATTAAATCATGCATAGGTGTAAAGTAACAAATACACACAAAATAAACACTCTTTTGATAAATATAGGTACCTATCTACCTACTAAAATATATGGATAAAAGTCGGTCTCGATATACTTTCTTACTTTTATCAAAAGTTTGAAGAATTGATAAATTATCGCTTTCTTATTTTATCCCATTGTTCAAATCTATCTCCCCTTTCGTTCTAACTACTTACATATAAATTAAGCAACTAATTTAGTAAGTAGAGCCCATAAAACTTTCTATAGATAAATGTAATCATATAAAATCCTTCACCTTCGCATAGTTATACAAAAGCATAAAAAATATATCTAAAACAGAAAACATTTCAAATTTCACGTTTCTTCTAAGTCTTTCACTTGTTACAAAATATTAACAATGAACGATTTAAATAATTTTGAAAGACTATAAATAGGTATGTACTAGATCGTATTTTATTATAAACAATATTGCTTATTTATTTTTAACGTATTATGTTAAACTGACTACGAATCTGGCAAGTTGCGCGGGAAAAATTATAGGAAATTGCAGGGCGAGCGTTTCGCGCGAATTTCCCTTGTTTACTGGACTGAACACACGAACCAAGGCGCGTCGCGAGTGGATCAGAAAGAAACTCGCGCATGCGTTCCCAACCTCCATAGAATATATTATAAAAGATGTCTACGTACCGAAATTTAATTAATTTAAGTGTTGGGTCCTGAAGACGACTAGACGCACGGGGCAGTTTATTAGTAAGTAAACTTTACACTCTAAGTAACTCTATAGTTTCTAAGGAGTTACTTCCTTCAGTGCATTTCTGCGTATTCTGAAATTCATACCACCCAGTTGTAGCATGGGGATGAAACTTTATTTCAAAAGTTTTTAAGGTAGGTACCTAAGTAAGTACTTACTGTTTTGAAGTTTATTCATTCTGTGTTTAGGTTGAACTTTTGACGATTCTAATCTAGTTCTGAAATATCATTAGGTACAAATAATTTTTTACAAAAAAAAAATCGACTTCAAACAGGAAACTGAAAAAAGTAAAAATTACTGTCCTTCGTCTTCATCATCAGACCCAAATGATAGTCACAACCCATCTAGGTGTAAAGTTCTCTTCAATACAAATTAATCAATTTCAAACACCAGGTAATTGCAGTAAATTGTTGAGGAGTTTCCTCGACTGTATTTCGGCTTCGTCATCAGATCGACTACAGACCTTCATTAAATAGCAGTGCTTTAAAATACTTAATAAAAAAATTGTACAAACGCACTAGTCGCCACTACGATTTTCGAAGGTTCCCCTGGATTTCTCTTGGGATGCCATCATAAGATTCTGGTTGCCTTATTATGGTCCAACCCTTGGGATATCTCCTTTACAACAAAAAAGAATCATCAAATCGGTTCATAAACAACAAAGTTATCCGCAAACACACATCGAATTGAGAAACCTCCTGCTTTTTTGAAGTCGTTTAAAAATACTATTCACTACCAGTAGGTGTTGCTCGTCGTTGAGGAGTTATTCTATATCTCCGTAGAGGTTTATAAAATCTGTTATACGAACTTAATTGGTACCAATGCAAGGATTAATATGATAAATCCATTTAAATGTTGAGCGAATTTTATTTACGAGTTCCGTAGAGGTTGCCGAGGTTGTAGATTTTAATGTCAGCAGTAAAGTGGCTTAAATATTTGAATGCAAAATTTTTTACCTAACCCTTATAAATTAAATACTTGATTACGAAAACACTTTGTATTACATATACAGTACATCCCGTTGGTTATCTAAAATCCTACGGTATTACCTGACGATTATTACTTTGATAAATAGGTGTTAACGACTGTTCAGGCTCCTAAAATCAGACTTGGATCACTAAGAAATTTTCATGTAATTAACTAGGTACCTATCTATTAATAGGGTTACGTATCCAAAGGGTACATTTTATTTTATTTCTTGAAACGATTCACGCAACATAATAACAGATATTGTACGAGGACTGTGATTTTAAATAATATAATAAAATTAACTTAATTACCCTCCACCTGAGATTAGTCGAAACTCAAAGTGACATACAGAAAAATATAAATGTAAACTCTTTTTATTATTTTTACTCGTACCTACTGTGAAATTAATATTGAAAAACTATTATAATATCCTTGAAAATATCACGATATTTTACCTCTCACGTTACTTGATCTTTGGTAAGTTGATGAAAGAGAAACAAGCGTGTCATTCGCACCACAAGTAGAGAACCCTTGTTCCTCAGTATATTGTGCGAGCCTTGAAATTATGTAAACATTGCCAACCGACATTTAATCATACAAATAAATTCACATTCAAATCATTAAAAAAACAATTTTAAATACTTTGATTATTTGCCGTAGCAAATAATAAAGAAATCATTAGGTACATTATTTTTTGTTAAAAAACCATTTTAAATTACATACATTTATAGTTATGGTAGAATCAACAAAACACATAAACGTGTGGCCAATAATAATAGTGTGTAAAAGTAGCGGCAGCAGGGCGTGTTCGGTAGGTAGGTACACGCTTTTCGTTTGAGTTACATAACTTTTGTCTTCGGTCCTTATGGAATCCAAAGAAAGTTCATTAGTATTATTGGTATTTCTAGAGGAGTAATTGCCACAATCGCTTAAATATGCTGACGCATCCCCGCGGGGGTAGGAAAAGTATATTTCATGTTTGGAAATACCACATTTTTTTCACCAGTGTATTTTTTGGACCCCTAATCGTGACAGGAGCTAAGCGTATTGCCGCAACACATGCCTCAGAATCAATAATTGGAACTAGCGGATTTCCTCACGATGTTTTCCTTCACCGTCAAGCAAACTATTTGGTAGTAAAATAGCGGGTGCCGGCTTGCCCTCGCGGATCCACTATTCTTCATATTAGATTTATTGGCACCTAATTCTGTGCCAAAGAACAATGGAGAACTCCCATACATATGTAAGAATTATTACAAAGATCAGATTGTGCAGTCCATAAGTAAAAAGAACAAAGAGTTCCGTACCACGGTACAATAAAAAAACACGTTTCTTCTATGGGGACCCCTTTAATTTTTACTTTAATTTTAATTTTAACAGGTGTCCGGCCCGCGCGGTCTCTATGTACCTACCTGTCCCTTACCTGTCCGAAATGTCCCACTCCGACACCAAACTAGCGCGAAATGAAGGCAATCACGTCAACTTAGACCAAGGATATCTCAAAGAATATTAGAGCTATCCCTTAACAAAAAATACTCATAATTTGGTAAATATTATACAGGATTGTGTGAATTAAATTGTGTGAATCAATTTCAGTATAAACAAAAATATCTTAGCGAAAATGGCGTAAATACCCGAAAGTATTTTTTAAGTCGAGCAATATCCAAAATTTAGTAATTCGTACCAATCAGACCTATGTTGTCTATGTTAGTCGCTAAATCGGAGCATTGTACCTAGAGTGAGCCATGGCGGCCGGTTATTCCAACCAGCCCACCTCCCTCCAGAAGCAGATCAAACTTCCGAGTCTACTCGGACATCCGCAAGGGATTATGGTGTTCTAAGAATTTCCTTGCGGATCTGGGCAACGCCAACGCACTCGAGGAGCACATGCGCTACCGTCTCCTCCGCCTCCATGCACGCTCTGCATAGAGGGCTGTCCCAATCAGACTTATTTTAAATAAAACTAGAGTAGTTTTTGTTTGACGTTTATCAATATTTAATTATTGCTAATTTAATATTTATAATAATTATTATTGCGCTGGCATCATTAAAATAATAAAAAAAAAACAGCACCACCGCACTATGGGCCAGAGGGGTGCGTAGCGTCTCAAAAATCTGTAACTTTTTTGTTTCTTGAGATAAACGAATAAAATTTTGCACACATTATCTCGAATATATTTGCTTGAAAATAGTAAAACTTTCAGTTAATTAAGTTTGTTATTTTATTTTAAAAAATCAAAAACATTTTTTATTTTTATGATAACTACTTTTTATATATGAATAACATGTTCTAAAATATAATTTGAACAAAAATCTTTAACTTAGGGGCTGCGGTTCTTCGTGAGTACTACATGTGATATCCTTAGACGTTTTAATTTTTTTCTAAAAGCCCATTTGCCTCTTCCCACGAGATCAGATCAGATCTTTTGATATAGTTTCCTCAAACTCAAAATATATGAATCTGATGTGATAATTGATCCTTTATTATTTATTATTATTTTTCCATTTTCAACCGACTTCAAAAAAGAAGGAGGTACCTACTCAATTCGACTGTATGTTTTTTTTATGTTTGTTAGCTCAGAACTTTCGACTGGGTGAACCAATTTAGATGATTCTATTTTTATTTAAAAGCTGGTGCTTCCCATGTGGTTTCATTTCAATTTGGTCCAGTTTTGACAATGGCAACCTTGAGAAATCCATATAAGTTGAAGTCGGTTTTTTACTCGTTAGAGTTCTATGTTATAATTTATCGAAAGCAGGCGAACAGTTATGAAAATAATTCATATTCAGACATTGTTGGGTTTGTATTTGCAGTAGTAAAAAGGAAACAAATATTTAAAGAAATTCATAAAAACTGATGACATGACAAGAAATTTGAACCCTTTTAGGTATACCTGTAGTTTACCATTTTTGAGGTAGGTACTGAAAATAAATAATTTTCTGTCTATTAAAAATAGGTGAACTGACCACCACCTGTCAGTAACCAGTTTTTGACAATCGATATGTGATGGGACGAATTATATCAAGTAAATCAGGTCATGAAACCACAAGTTACTCTACAATATATAATCTATTATATTGGAAACCACAAGAAAAGAATAAAGATTATTTATTACGTATTATGTTTATTATTACAAAATTAGTATTTTCTAATCATATTCATAAATAGTTTATCAAATAACTCCAAAATTAGATGATTGTAGATTTTTTTTTTAATTCGCCACATTTACCTCTTATCACATTTTTGATTCCAGAGTGAAGAGGGGCAGATTCGGGCAAAAAAAATTACTTGGCCCCATTTTCTCATAGCCTAAAGAATATAATGGTATAAATATAACGACAGCGGTAGACAGCGGTAACTATCAAAAGTCGATTGAAAATTCAAATTTCGAAATTTTTTGGGGTTTCGGAAAATTATTTATATAACTTAATTTTCCAAACCTATTATTAGTTTTTAAATATGACAGAAAGGACAAATGTATAACCTTTCCAATGATATATAACACTTATATACTTTAAAACAAAATTCTTGAGAACGACTAGTTTGAACATTTAGTTTCATACAATACCCAGACGACATGTTTTCGGTGGTATACTTCAAGCGCATATTATGCCGAGATAAATGTGATTAAGTGAACTTTATTTGTTGTATCATGTGGCCTAGGTATCCTGCTACACAGTCCCATTCCTCAATATATTCAAATCTGACTTTCCCAAAACCTATTTTTGAGACGCTACGCACGCTTCTGGCCCATTGTGCACCGCCGCGGCGCCGTCACAAAAACCAATAAAAATATCCGGTAAGCGTTATCGTTTTTGTCCTTGAATCCACACTTTATAACGATAAATGTTTAATGTAAATGTGTACAAATAATTATTTTAAATATGAACTATTCTTCCGATCTCCGGTTATTTTGAAAACCTTACGTACACAAGTATTTGGTGTCTGTGGTTAGAAAGTTTAATAGATTACGTCGTCGTAGTGGGGGTGTTCATAATTCTAGTTCATAACCCGTACAATAGATGGCAGTAGTCGTTGAGAAGTAGTTAGACAAGTATACTAACCATCATCAACCAAGTGTACTAACTATACAGAGAAATTTGGTATGTTAATCCATATTTCTTTCAAATATGATAATACCTACCGATTTCGAAAATATTTTTGGTTTGTACCTACTAGTATAATAGGTTCCTTCCTACCTCATTCTATTCTTAGTCCACTACTTAGGTACTTATCTTTATCAGAAACTTTGTCTAAGAGCAAACGTCCGTTACTGCCCTAATTACTGAGATCTCGGGGCTCCAATGATCTGATGATTTTTAGCTTTGAGGTCTAATAACTCCTGAACTAGAACTACTACAAATTCAAAGAGATGTGTTTTTGCCTACTACAATTCTACTACAATAACTTAGGCCACTCGCCAGGGGGCCAATTTCACTAAATGTCAACGGTCATAGTTGGATGACAATGACATGTCAATGGTCAGTCAATGGTGTTATTTGGCACTTTTCAGAGCAAATAACACCATTGACAATTCATTGTCATCCAACTATAACCGTTGACATTTAGTGGAATTGGTCCCCAGCTCTGTGCTCCGGGGCTCCAGGGTTCTGAAGTCAAGCAACTCGTCGGCGGAGATGGGCTGCTGTTTACATTTAGCCAATCTTCATGGAAAAGTTCAAAGTGCCTTATTATTAGACTATTGACTTTTCTAAGTAAAGGTACCTAATTATCAATTAGGTACCTGCGGAAATAAAATACATTTTAATTTTCAATCAATTAATGAGTTATTAAATTAAGCTCACGTTTGATGTTGGATCGGTGCGATGAAGACCTTTGTCTACTTCCAGCGCCTGATACCTACTACCTACCGATTAACTGTTAATATACAACATCTAACAGAATAAGCGCAATTCCTGAAATTAGTTTGTTCAGTATCGACTACTTATTCGATTTCAGCTATTTATTTATTTACTTAATCTTAGGAAGACTAACAGCTATAAATAACTTCATTGTAAATGCTTATATAGTAACAGAAAGCCAATAATAAGTCTCCGCCGTTAAAAACATATTAGGCAATAGACATTCAGCATATTAGTTAGTGTATTTCTACAAAAAGAAAAATCATTAATTCGTAACCAATTCAGTCAAAAAACTCTTTGCTCAGTAAACGTCTCGCTGCTTCAGGGCTAGTGTTAAATAAATCTAAATCTAAATATTTACACATATTATTAAACTGCTTGCTCGCACGCCACAAAAAGGTATTCATCCGGTAGTTTGATGAAGCTGGAGGAAGATGAATCAAGGCATTATTGCGTAGATTCTTTTTAGGAGGTCTAATACAAATTTTAGATAGTAGGGTAGGACAGTCAATTGTACCAGTAGCTAGTTTTAAAATATAGACTAAATCACTTATTTCTCTTCTAGTTTCAAGTGGTAGTAGATGGTGTTTCTTACACTTCTCTAAATAATTAGCAGAACGGTACGGCTCTTTAATTCGGTAACACAGGTGCCGAATAAACTTCCGTTGTATACTTTCAATTAGCTCGACGTACTTCTTATACCTGGGGTTCCACACCGGAGACGCGTATTCTAGGTTGCTACGGACCAAGCTACAATAGAGTATCTTAAGGGTTTTGGCCTTAGTGAAATCCCTGGAGGAACGCAACACAAACCCGAGAGCTTTATAGGCTTTTGCAACAATACTGTCAATGTGAGAATCAAATATCAATTTTGAGTCGTGTATAACTCCGAGATCTCGAACACAGGAGTCACGCTGGAGAAGTTCTTTTTTCAAAATGTAAGGGTAGTTCAGTATGCTACGTTTACGCCCAAACGAAAGTACACTGCATTTTGCCGCATTTAAATCTAATAAGTTGTCAGCACAGTATTTTTCCAGGCGGTGTAAGTCAGACTGCAAAGCTTCAGCTTCAGCTGAACTTGAAACTCTAGCAAAAATCTTCATGTCATCCGCAAAGCACAAAACTTGGGATGACTGAAAGCAACGATTGATGTCATTTACAAAGACGACAAACAGCAAGGGACCCAGCAGAGACCCCTGGGGGACACCACTGGGCACAGAAATCCATCCAGAAATGTAATTTTTTATAACTACAGCTTGGGACCTATTAGATATATATGATGCGAACCATCTTAGTAGATTACCTCTTATCCCTATACTGGCTAGTTTAGATAACAGCATGTCGTGTTGGATCCTATCAAAGGCCTTGCTGTAGTCTGTATAAATGACATCAACCTGAGCACCATCGTCCATAGCGTCCATGAGAGCCTCGTTAAGTATTACTAAGTTAGACACTGTTGACCGCCCCTTCAGAAATCCATGCTGAGTCTCCGTAAACGATTGTTTAAGTGCAGAGTAAACCTGACTATAAACCAGTTTTTCAAGTACCTTAGACACTATGCAAAGTTTGGATATTGGTCGGTAGTTGGTAACAACCGTTCTTGGACCTTTTTTGTGAATAGGAGTGACAAACGCCTGTTTCCACAGAGATGGGACTACTCCGGTATCTAAAGACTTCTGGAACAATAGCGATAAGGGTACAGAGATATATTTAGCACTGTTTATCAGGAATTGGGCTGATAAATAATCAGGTCCACTCGACTTGTTAGGATCTAGTCTCAGTAATAAGTTCGTAACAACCTCTTTACTAACTTTGACTGAGGAAATGTCCGAAACAGAATAGTTCAAAAATGAATCAGCCTCATCCACATTGAAAGAAAAGCCACTTTGTGCAGTAGTGTCGTCTAAAAATGTTGTTTTAAAATATTCAGAAAACGCCGAGACCACTGCAGGACCAGTGCTATGTGTGATGTTATTGTATGAGAGGCTATTAAGCATACGACTTGATTTAGATTTGGAGTTCATGTACTTCCAGAAGCACTTGGGATTTTTTGTGATTATTAATATGTGTTAAATTTTCCAAAAAAATGAATTATCGTAGCTGAATTTAGTGCTTTCTATGGAAATCGTGCTACTATTAATCGATATTTAAGAAAATTGGTTAGACACAACTAAAGTTCGATTGCATCATATTTTTTTTTTATTGATATACTAATTGGGGTGTATGAGGAATTGCGCTTTTTCTGTTACGCGTTGTAGTATTGTCATTCGGGATTTTTGCAATGAGTGTCACTCGCACGAGGCATCATTTGTATGTTAATCTTTTAGTTAGAGCAGTGATACTTAAGTGTGGCTTGGAAACCTAACGTGTACCAATAAGTTTTTCAAAAAACTCACGTATAAGTAAATATATCATGCTTTAATTTCATTTGTTCAATCCAGTTGACCCTAATATAAAATAAACTAAAGACTTCAAATAAAAACTCATCAATCAAAGCGAAACGACATATCCGTTCGTTAGTAGGTATTGTGGTGGTCTTGAACAATTCTTAGCAGCAGCTGCAAAATCTTGAAAAATTTTACTGTACTTTGGCCTTATAAATATTTCACTTTTCAGCGGAACAGCTGTTTTTTGTGATTTCATAGTGGTGGCGGGCATGATGAAAAAGGATTAGTAGGAACACATCATCCTTTAATCAAGTCAAATTACTTTAGTGTTACCTTACAATATAATCATGTATACTAGAAACTATGCAAAGTTTTCATATCTCATAGCATAGCATGCCTTAAGACTAAGAAGAAGACCAAGCTTAACAAGATTATGGTTGTTTTTGGGGATCCGCACGTAAGTGCTAAAATGGAGCCCTTATGGTGGAGTTCGCCTGTCTATCACATCTGCAAAATGAAAATGAAAATATCATAAAACTTTAAATGTTTTTAATACATTTGAGGCAGTAAACGATTGAACGAAAAATTTAAAGTTTTATACTCGTAATACCGAGTAAGGTATTTTAAGCTATTGCATTGCTTCTATCGCGGGCCTTGAACGCGGGGACCGAATGCAGAAATTCCGTAACGAAAAAACCTCACGCTCCCCACTCCGACGGGCACGGAGGTCCGAGTCCAAGTCCGAGTCCGAGTCCGAGTCCAGTGTCCAGTGTCCAGTGTCCAGAGTCCAGAGTCCAGAGTCCAGAGTCCAGAGTCCAGAGTCCAGAGTCCAGAGGCCAGAGTCCAGAGGCCAGAGTCCAGAGGCCAGAGTCCAGAGTTCAGAGTCCAGAGGTCAGAGGCCAGTGTCCAGAGTCCAGAGTCCAGAGTCTAGAGTCCAGAGTCCAGAGTACAGAGTCCAGAGGCCAGAGGCCAGAGTCCAGAGGTCAGAGGCCAGTGTCCAGTATCCAGTGTCCAGAGTCCAGAGTCCCGAGTCCAGAGTCCAGAGGCCAGAGGCCAGAGTCCAGAGTCCTAAGGCCAGAGGCCAGAGGCCAGAGTCCAGAGGCCAGAGGCCAGAGGCCAGAGGCCAGAGTCCGGAGTCCGGAGTCCGGAGTCCGGAGTCCGGAGTCTCTGGACTCTGGCCTCTGGCCTCTGGCCTCAGAGTCAGAGTCAGAGTCAGAGTCAGAGTCCGGGTCCGGGTCCCGGTCTCAGTCCCACTCCCACTCCCACCCCACCCCCAACCCCACCTCCACCCCCACTTCCACTCCCACGCCCACTCCAACTCCCACTCCCACCCTACACCCACCCCCACTCCCACTCACACACCCTCACACTCCCACACCCACCCTCACTACAACCACCACCACTCCCACTTCCACTACCACCACCACCACTACTTGTAATGGTAATAATAATTATAATGAATGTTGTTTGTTTTTATATATTTTACTTTTATATACATATTGTAAAAAAACCTAACTTAAGATATGAAATAAATAAATATAATTATAATGATAAAAGTTGCATAATCCAAAGTCCTTCTTAATCTTTGTAAGGAATGCGCCCATTTTGCGCATGACAAGTTTGCTAAGATTATTTTTGCTACTTTATAATATGCAGCTCAAAAAATATTTTTTGGCTTCTCCTCTGAGTGCTTACCAAAATTTTATTAAGCAGTAGCAGCTCATTGCAGCTCAAAAATTATTACAGCCATCCAGAATGACATAAAATGCTGATAGGTTTTGTAATGTTTGCTGGCCATGAGTTGCTGACCAATTAGCTATTTCTGCTTACAGATTATATTTTTCTGCTTACAAAAATACTAATACTCGCTAACCATTTAAATAACACCCGTGTGGCTTGAAGGCCGTGCATTGTATAACGCTGTTTCTTTTCGGCAGTCTTGTTGATAAAAAATGCTATGCAATAGCTTTACCGCGGCAGTCCCCGAGTGCCACACGTCTTTTATTTTTTATTTATCATTTAAAGGTATTAATTATAATAATAATAATAACAATAATATTTTTTATTGTGCTTAGCCCATTAAATCTATTAAATACCTATATATTATCAATTCAGGGTAAATGGTATTTCTGGATTAAACTTTATGTAAGTAAGTAATGTCTGAAAAATTAAAAGAAAAAAAAACTTCTTTAAAACAAGCTTTTATTATGTTCTGTATGCAAAATTTCAGCTCAATCGGTAACCGGGAAATGGGTCAAATTTAACTTGCAAAATTTGATTACAGACAACGGGACAGGTGAAAGTAAATAAAAGATTATAAAAATACCTCCCTATATCCGAAGTTAGAGTCAATAGAGGTTTTTGTAAACATTACAGCAAAAAAGGATCTCTCTAACTAGACACAGTTTGTTTAGAATTTCTCAAAATTCCCTAAAAGTAAACCTAATTAAGCGATCTCAAAAAATACTTTTTGCTTTACTAATAATTTATTTCGATAAGGATTAATTATAGGTATGGATAACATAGTCTGATTTTAGTCGGCATTTCTTTTAACTTTAAAAATGTAATAAAGTAGTTATAGTGACATAACTACAATAGTTGGACATATGGTATCGCGAGGTTTTTTGGACATATTGATAATATTATGTTCTTTATTATTGTAGAACATTCTTTTGTTCTCTGCTTCGTGTATTTCCAAGGTACGGAGCCATCGTTGCGACCATCTCGCACTTGGCCTGTTTTATTTTATTATACCTTGAGTGCTCGGCAACTGAAGGTCGCAAGACGTACAAGAGCAAATATCGGCCCGCAATGCGGTCGCAGACTATGCGGAATGTTAATAAAATCCTGGAGTATTCAAGGCTTTAGGATACAGAACTGTTCTTATAACAATAATAAAAATAAACATGACCAAAACAGTAACATACACAAAAGTACAGTACCTAGCTGTAAATTACATTTTAAGAAGCGGTGATGTGATGAATATGTTACATTGTGCCAAAATAAGCCTAAGTCAATAGGTTAACTGTTTCATTATTCAATACCGAATCAAGGAAAGAAAAGCGAGATAAAGAGTAGGTACCTACCTACCCGAAACCGACGAGCGTGTATGAACCGATTGATGTACTCGTATGTAGATTAAGTGCGAGATGTGTTTCAGCCAGTTACAGGATAGTGGCAGGTTTCGGTCTATTCTCTATGCCTACCCCTTCCGGAAAAAGTCCTGAGCATATACATATAAATATTTAAATTATGGGATTCACACACGGTTATTTAGTCCCAAACTAGGCAGAGCCTGTACTTTGGTAACTAAACAACTGACAAATATACATAAACAAAATTAAATATTAAACACAAATATGTAATTATGTAGGTACCTACTTACTTATGTATACCGAATTCAGTTGCTTGTTGCAAAACTAAGTTTTATCAATTAAAAATAATATTTCGTAAAATAATTTCAATAGGTACCTACAGAAGTAGGTACAGGTTTATGCTATAGAATTAGAATGATAAAAAGAAAATTGTGATCGATATACAAATACTAGGAAGCACAATAGAGTAGGTATCATGTAAAATAATTACAGAACAGAGCAGTGATAGCCTTACGGTTAGGTAAAGAGCCTGCTTCACATGATGATAATCAGTGAGGCTCGGGTTCGATTCCTGGCATGTACCAATGAGTTTTTCAAAACTTACGTACATATTTATCACTAGCTCGACGGTGAAGGAAAACATCGTGAGGAAACCCGCAGGTTCCAGAATTAATTCTAAGACATGTGTAAAAGACCCGGTCGGGCGATGGGCTGACCAACTATTACGTTTTTCGGTCCAAAGGACATCTCGTGAAAAGGGGATACATATATCCAGAAATGGAATACCTACCTCTACCTACCCCCTCGGGGATAAAAGGCGTGAGATTATTTATTTTATTTTTATAATTACAGAACCTAGCTTGCAAAATCTTTTTCTCATTCACCATTAGGCACTACACTACGACTGGCTAGGTAGCGAGAGTTTATTTCACCGGTTTCTCAAGCCACTAGAAAGATGGCGTAACATGTCTTTTTACGAAAAGACAGATGATACAATACGGTGGTTTGGTAGGGTACTGCCCTTTTTGCCGACTTTTAAGACGCATTTTAACTGCGTTATTAAACTGCATTTATAATATTTTTTATCTCAAGTCAGGGGAAAAATCATCAACCGCCTGTCTAGATAAGCCTATAAATAGGGATTCCGGCAGTAGGTATATTTTAAGTACTTACCTACTTATTTTATTATCTCCTTACCCGTGGTAATGTTAATTCCATTTTTCGCAATTTTCATTATTAATTCGATTTTAATTTAGTAAAGAACTCTAGGCACAAATTGGGTAGGTAAGTACTAGGGAATGCAATCTCGTTCTCGCGAGATCTCGTTTTCGCGAGATCTCGGCCTTTTTTAGCGAGATTGATCTCGGACGAAAAAAGGGCGAGATCTCGCGAGTTTAACGAGATTGCACTCGAGCGTAAAATCTAATGAGTAGATGTAGTTTTTCGCTTTCGTAGAGGCCAAATTAGACTGAAAGTCCTGTTGAGACAGTGTAGGCTGGTGTTGTTAAGCTTTCAACGTTGTCAGGTGGTGAAGCTACTCGGGTTTAAGTAAAACAAGAATGAAATAGTCGTTTATAAAACATTAATTTCAGTAAAAAAAATCTAATACGTAGATATAGTTTTATTTAATTGAGAATAATACCTGTTTAAAAGTCAACTCAACTTAGATGAGAAGTTTTTTTTTTGACTTCTCGTACTGTTTTATTACTAAAAGATTTTTATTTAAATTAGAAGAAGATGAAGAGATATGATATTAGAAGACTGCTTGTTTTTTCATTTTGTTATTTGATAGATACGTACGTCAAAGTTTACTACTTAGAAGTTGATTAAAAAATTATAGATAGATACGTCAAATAATGTTTGATGCATAAGAGTCTATTGAAGAAATTTGTTAAAATAAATGTTTATCATATAATACTAATACATTTTTTATCCTAAGTTATTCAAATATTGTGATTATTTGCAAGAAAACACAAAAAACTGCCAATCTCGCGAGATCTCGAAATGTGCGAGATCTTGCAGTATTGGTATTCATAAACTCGCGAGATCTCGCTTGAGCCCCAATCTCGCGAGATTTGCATTCCCTAGTAAGTACCTATACTAAGATCCGGTTCACCTAAATAGCTTAAAAAATATAAGGTGCCTAAACCACATCACTGCTTATCACATTAGGTACTGCCTACTATTGAGTAATACTATTTGCTACATAAACCGGATGTCCACTTTAATGTACAAAAGTAACAAACTTTCAATTTGCAGAGACTAAAAGCTGCAGTATAGGTAACCCACACAGTGCTCTGAAATAAAAGTTATATATAAACAACCCATAGCAACTGCTAGCGTTGCATTATCTTCTCTCACGAGTTAGGTACACTAGCACATTCATCATTCACTTTCAGTTACACCATTCAATGCTCATTCGTCATCATACGTTAATTTTTGTAGCTAGGTTACTTGAACAAAAACTAAATAGTACGCAAACTAAGGTTTTGTCTTTTCGCCTGAGATCATGCGATGGTTTGCTGGTTATGTTTATCATTTTCCGCAGTCAAGTAGGTACATAATTAAAGTACCTACTTTTGACTTTTGCAAAACACGCCCTCTACAGAGGTTATCTTTTAACACTTATTGTTAATTTGTTCTTGAAACAAGTCAGTTGTTACTCCATATTTTTAAGAAGTTATAAACCACTTATTCGTGTCTAATAGAATTCTACTGTACTACCTATTGACTTACAAGTCTCTGTGATACATATGGAAATTTCATATTTAAACTGGTCTGTGATATTAGGTACCTATGGTATGGTAGTTAGTACCTTATAATAGCAACTCAAACTACGGACATATGCTACGAAACTGAATCAAGTTTAAGAAAAAGATTCTGGTAATTTGGATTCTTAGTAAGTTCCAAACTAGATAGAGCCTATACTTAGGTAATAAACAACTGCTAAAACATACTTGTATGTTTAGATATAAACACCCAGGCACGAAACCAATAATCAGGTTCATAAACAACAAAATTAAATAGTAGTAACAAGTATTGTTTTATATAAGTGAATATAGATAAAGGGTGTAGGATTGAATAATGCATGCATACCTACTCTCTATACATATAATAAAACTCTAATGGGGCCGTGTCTGCACATGAAATATTTTAAAAAAATTTAGCTGTAGTGTATATAGTTTTCGATGTAGATACCAATAGACCAGTTTTTTAAATTTTTGTGTGTCTGTCTGTCTGGATGTGCATGCATCACGCAAAACCTACGGGTCGGATTTTAATGAAATTTGGTATGGAGATAACTGAGTAACCGGGTCAACATGTAGATTACTTTTTACAGCGGGAGAATGTCTCATTCCCGCGAGAAAATTAAAAAAGTAGGTAAAAAGAGAAATACGCACTACTCCGAAACGATAACACTTAGAAACTTGAAATATTGTATGTATATGTCTTAAATGTCGTAGACAACCGCTATAAAGAGATTTTTGAAAATTCCCACGGGAATGGGAATAAACAGGATCCGCGCGGGCAACGTCGCTGGCACCCGCTAGTCTATAATAAATTAATAACAAGCGAAAAGAGTGTCATTCTTGCCGACAAACTGCTTTGTAGTTTTGAGAGTGTAATTTAAAATTATATACCTAGCTACTTACAATTTGTACGAGGAAATAAAAAAAAAATGTTGGCTTCGGGCGGGAATCGGACCCACGATCTGTGACATCTAAGGCAGAGAACCAACTGGAGAACAGACCCGTGAGGTAAGTCGTTTCTTCTGATAATTATTCAAATCTACACAAAATCTATAAAGAGTACTTGTTTTTGTAGGTTTGTAGACTTTAATCTCTAGAACTATTGAACAGATTTTTTCAATTCCTAAGTGACATAGACTGTTACACAATCACATACATAGAATAGACTGGGTAATTAATACCAATGATTCATAATTAAGCAAAACTTGCAGGTAAATTATCATATTATGTCTGTTGAATTTTATTGAATTTTTATCATATTTAAAACTTTATAACGCTTACTAAATCATTAAACGTTATTATGGGTAATGGCGAATAGGTAATATTATGGTTTTGAATGTGCTGTCAATGTCTTGAAGAGCTGCCAACAACGGCAGCTGCTGGCTACATTCATCTTAATATTATAGGTCGAGGCAAAAGGAGACTATGTGGCTGATAGCGAATAATGAGGATTTAAAAACGCAGCTATAAAAAAATACATTATTGCATTACGGGGCCGTGTTTGTAGGTACATGATGAATTTTTTGTCTGTCTGGTTGTGCAATGTGCACGCATCACGCAAAAACTACTGGACCGATTTTACTGAAATTCGGTGTGCAGATAACTGACTTTTTACAGCGGAAGTATGTCTCATTCCCACGGAAAAATTAAAAACTGGGCAAAAAGAGAAATACGTATCTACTACTCCGAAACTTTGAGTATTAAACCAACCGGAGACGCCACTGACAGGCGTTCCCCTCTGCCAAAAAAACGTGTCGGTCTTTGAGCATACCGGTTAAATACAACTAGTTTGTTTGAGTTCACGGAGTGCTTGTATTGGTGAATGTATTTGTGTGCACCTAGTTCAATTTAGTGTTTAATTGTTTTGTCAAAAAATGCGTTTGTTTTAACATTATTTGTGATTGTTTCCTCGTCCCCCCCGCAGAAATTGGCAGACTTTTTTGTAAAGAAACTAGTGCGCGTGACGTCTCCTGTTGGTTTAATACTCAAAGCTCCGAAACGATAACAACTCCGCGCGGGCAACGGCCGCTGGGCACCCGCTATTTAAGATACGGTAGGTATGTAGGTGCCTTATATGTCGTAGGCAACCACTATAAAGGATTTTTGGAAATTCCCACGGTAACGGGAATAAACTGGATCCGCGTGGCAACCCTGCTAGGTACAGTCATGAGTAATAAAATAACATAGAACATCATGTTTTTGGTAAAATTTTCGTTTTGCCGTATATTTTGGAGTTTAACTCATAATAGTGATAGTATATTATGTGAAAAATGTCCTTGAATAGAAAATTCGATAAAATGAGTACAACGTAGGTACGTTATCGAATTACCTCAAGAAGCTTCTTTAAAATCATCAGTAAAAATTTAGGTAGGTACTATCGTTTTACTGTAGATAACCAAGTGACGTTTCGATAAGTTTTGAAGAAACTTATTGTATTTTTGTGCATCGACTCTGAAGCAGAGCTTAAATATATTTAATTTCGTGCAGTGTTTAGTGCTGATGCATAAATTGCCAATGCCTTAAAATTAAAAACAACACCACATTCCCAGTTTAGACCTCGTATAAGACATAGGAAATACTTCTGTCCTGAGGGAACACCAATGTGTCTTTAAGTCAGTCATTAACTATGGGAGAACGGATATAGTGTAGGAATATCGGTGTTGTTCTTCAAGAAAAGCAAAAAATATTTGTTCTAAAACAAAAAACCGATCTCATTCTCATTAACGGTTTACAAAGTTCACGTAAGATTTTTATAGATTCGCCACATGTTTAATGCACTTTACGATACCTCATTTATAACTGTAGCATGATATTTAACAAAGTTATCTGCGTTTGAAATTATATTCAAAACGAGTTTTTTCTAAAAAGTCACTTTATGCGATTTCTAATAACTTGTGACGACGTGACTACGGTATAAGAACTCAATTAAGTAGTCGGTATTTATGTGATTCCGCCACTTTCCTCTAGCGATCTTAGACAATTGTGGCTCTGTGCTCGGCCCGCTGGCAGCTGAAGCGGACGCAGTCACCCGGAGTTACACATTCGGTGTCGGTTTTTGTCAGCGAGATCCGGCCGACCGAGCGTGGAAGACAGGGTTCCTTATGCCTCTGTTTATTACCGTAATTAATTCCGTATCCCATAGTGAAAAGAGAAACCCTTATAGGATCATTTCGATGTCTGTCATGACCTTTTCCCCCAGGAACTCGGTGAGAGTCAATGTCTTGTAGCTTAAGTAAGGAAATAATCCAAAAACTGTAATTTTGTAAAAATAATTAATTGCGATTACAAACTTAAATTTTTAGCTGGTAAACAGACTGCGACCTTTGTCGAAATATGGGAACAACAGTTTACCAACGGCAAAGATAAGTTTGTTACCAGGGGCGTAGCTAACGCCGTATCAGCCGTATCAATTATACGGCGCTTAAGAAAAAAATAATAAAAACTGTAAAACTGATAAAAAATTACTTATGCACTTCAATGGGACATAAACGCCTGTCAGACCTGTCACTATAGTCCATAGAGACAGAAACTTTAAAAAAACTAAAGTCATTTCTATAAATGATTTAATAAATCAGTTTGCGGAAAAAAAAGCCAGGAGAGTGTATATTTAATTTCAATTGTTTGAAAAATTTTGCAAAAAGTGACAGGTCAATTTTATGCAATTTTTTTTATTCTTTTGTGATAAATCTTTACCTTTCATAAGGGCCCCAAAACCAATTTTTATACGGGGCCCCGCCAAGGCACGCTACGCCACTGTTTGTAACTCAATACAGTTTATCTTTTCGTTAGAAATGTTCCGTACTTTCATAGTTTACGAACTTCAGTAATGTTACCTAATTATTTTGGTAAATGAAGCTGTACAAATAAATAATATCTAAAAGTTTGTACGGAACCCTCGGTGTACGAGTCCAACGCGTCTTTTTTGTGATTCTCCTCCTTTTTCTAAACCTCCCTTTCCAATTTACCTACTTGATTTAATGCCAAAATAGTCAAAGTAAAGTGGTGACATACATACGATATCATAAGAGTCCATTGTTTGCTAATTGGATACGGAAACCTAAAATGAAGAATTGGACACATATTTTGCATAAGCAATGTACAGAGCGGAGTTCTGAATAGTGGCAGGATTGCTCACGTTATTTCGCATCACAGTTGTAGGTACGCTAGGACTAATTAATCCCTATAGAGAGGTCTGAATAGCGGCAGGGTTTAGGTACATACTCTTACATGTGGGATCTCGCCATCGTAATGTCTTGCAACGCTGCTTCTATTGTTTCATCATCACTACATAGTATAAAACAAAGTCGCTTTCTCTGTCCCTATGTCCCTATGTATGCTTAAATCTTTAAAACTACGCAATGGATTTTGATGCGGTTTTTTTAATAGATAGAGTGATTCAAGAGGAAGGTTTTAGTATAAGCATTGCACCCGTGCGAAGTCGGGGCGGGTCACTAGTATAAATATATATATTATACGTACCTATATATAAAATTCTTTGTCCTGCAGACGTATTCACAGAGACTCGATACCGTTTCCGTTCGATTCGAGTCGAATCTATCGACATCGGAAACGAATCTATCGACATCGGAAACGAATCTATCGAGATGGGCTGATGTTGGTATTGAAAACTAATGTCATATGTGACACCAACTGTCATCTCTCTCGAATCGAACGGCAACGGTATCGAGTCTCTGTGAATACGTCTGCTGAACTGACTGACGGATCGATGCACAGCCTAACCCGCTGATTGTAGAGACCTAAAACTTTGAGGGTGTGTTGTTTGTATGACGTAGGAAATAAGAAAGGATTTTTCGAAATTCTACCCCTAAGGGCGTGAAAAAGGGGGAAAAGTTTGGGATAACGTGATTCCTTGGTCCGATCTACTTCAAATTTTGCATGTCTGTGAACTTATGAGCTTTTTAATTTCTACATTAATAAATTAACCCTGACCGAAGGCGAAGCTATCGCTGTACAACAGGAAAGTTAAAAAACTGGTTGGAAAGAGAAATCCGTTCTACTCCGAAACGAAAGTAATTTGGGTTGTAGGTGTCTTATATGTCGGCAACGCTATCAAAAGGATTTTTTTGGAAATTCCCACTGGAACGAGAATAAACTGGCACCGCGCTGGCAACGTCCCGCTGGCCACCCGCTAGTCTATACTTACATAAAAAATTGTAACGAGACCTACATATACTACTTTTTTCTAAATTTCCAAAAATAGTTTTTTGAAAAATTTCTTTTTTATAGTTATTTTTGTAAATATCCAAACACAATTTCAGAACTTTTTGTCGCAATCGCTATCGAGGGATTTTTTGTAATTTCTACAGCAACGTGAATAAATCTGACCGCGCGGGCAACGCCGCTGGCCACCGGCTTTATGGTATAAAGATAAATGCCCCGACTGATTGGCTTATTTAAGCAACGACTCCTCAAACGGACCTACGAAACGAAATTGAAATATTAGATAGATATCTCCCAGGAGAACGGAAAAAAGTTTCGCGCAATCCCGCTGATTGCCTACTAATGCTATTAATGTAAAAGAACTGTCTTCCGGCTTGTTCTACCTAATTTAGAAATTATAGGTAGCTAGTGCATCTTCCTTGCTCACAAATCTCTTGCCTTAAATTTTTTCTTTAATTTATAATAAATGCTAAACTATGCGCTTAAAAAACAAATCGACCTATACGTTTTTAAAGAAGACTAAAATTTCTATAATTTGAGATCTGACCCAGCTCTTTACGTTTAATAATGACCGAGATTATAGCTTTCCAAACCTTTTTTTTTTTCTAAAGAAGGGAAATTTTAAGATTTGTTAAATTTTCGACCCCGATATTGGGGAAAATACTTATTTTATGGGAAAAATTATAAAAAATGTTGTAGCTATTAGCTTTAATTTAAGCAGATAACGACGTCTGTAGACCACATTGACGGGCCTGTTGGCTCATTTGGTAGTGAGACAACCTTCTGAGTCGGAGGTCGCGGGTTTTATCCCCGCTCGTGTCTGGTCGTTTAATATTTATTTAAGTATGTTTATCAGTTGTTTAGTACCCATAGTACCGACAGGCCCTGCCTTTAGTTTGGGACTAAATAACCGTGTGTGAATTGTGTCCCACAACTTATATTATATAGTTTACTCATAAATCTTAAAAATAAAAAAGTCTGAAACTTTTTCGCAAATTGGCTCTGATCGGCACATGCTTGTCGACGTCGTCGTCTTCTCTTTCTTTGGCAATTTTAAGCTCGACGACGTTATATTATGGCAAGAGACATGCCGGAACAAAAATTTGCAGAATGCCAAGCACTTGAGGCCTGCTTTTGCCCGTTTCCTCTACAGTCTTTCTTGAATGATAAAAATTTCAAAAGGGAAGGCGGTGCCACTTTGCTCATCATTGTTATTGGAATAAACCCTTGTTTCGTCTTTTTCCATCCCCACTGAGTAGCATCTTTTTCCACTCCCAACCACTTTTCAAGTTGGTGGTAAGTTTGGCAAGCGTGCAATGTTGCTCCATCTTCCGTTGGAGGCACACGGGCGTGGTCAACCTTAGCAATAGCGCCTGTTTTTACAAAAAAAAATGTAGCGCAGGTTGTGGAGGGTATTTCCAGTGCAGTGAACACTTCAGCTGTGGTGATGAGTTCAACGTTTTTCTGAACTGCGCTCCACAGTTTGTTCTTCCCCTGCTAGAAACGGGCAGAGGTGGTGTCGCACTATGTGAAGACAGGAGAAACAACTCAAATTTGCCTAGGTTACAGGTTGATATAAGTTATTTGATTTGTTTTTTTTTAACTTATATTGATAATGAAATCAAGCGAAAATTTCGGATATTGGAGTGTTGCAAAATTAACACAGGTCTTTCGAAGCTGTAAAATTGGGTATACGTTACTGGTAGTGATCCTAACAACATATTAAAAAATCAGAACTGACTAGCGATTTCTAGTGTTATGACTGCAGGCCTACAGTATCAGATTTACATAAACTTGGACACGTGGGCATGCCGTGGGCTTGCACATTACAGGTGGCCTAAAGTTGTATTTTCTTTGTAAATAAAAGTGAAGTTGAATAATCCAATATATTTCCACTTACTTTTCAATACCTACTTAGTGGTAAAGTGAAGTTACGCAGTTTGACTTACCCTCAAATCTATATAAATCCCAAAATGATCCCTATCTCGAAAACGCCTCCAATAATTTATAATTTACGGTATACATACTATAAGTTTTACATAGTAATTGTCTGAAGTTTTCTATAAAGTTTTTCTATAAAGTAAAACTTTTTTTCATGAAAAATCCAATGAAACATTGGAAAGCTTTCCTGGAAAATTTGCTTATTCAGGAAAGACATAATAATAATAACTATAATTAAAAACATATTTTTCCATTTGATTTGAAAAGGACAACGTTTGTGGGGTGAGCTAGTAAATTTTTTATATTAAATTCATGTTAGTACTTTTGCTTAAAGGCCTTGGCTTCATTGTTATCAAATAGTGTAAAAACCATTTTTTTTAAACTTAGTAGGTATTGACTGTTATCAATACATATAAGTCTATACTTACAGACTTAATACGCTCGTAGGTATCGATCTCCGGTTTCCTTTCGCAGAGACTTACACAGGCGTATCCCGTCCCAAGCTATTTAGACGGCTATGGGACAGACCCTCTTTATTTATACCTCAAGCTTTTAACAACTATTTACGAAACGCGATTCACTATTAAAAGTGTATACGAAATACGAGATTTAGGTATTCTAAAAGTCTCTAGTTTACCCTTTGCCTATATCTTGACTTGGAATATAAATGATATGAAAATTATTTAATGAAATTATTTAATGAAAAATGAAATTAAAAATTACACTCTGATGAATCAATCAGTAAAAAAAGTTTTATTCTTGCGATATAGGTATCTACCGCAGCGACGCAGGACTGTGGTATCTACTAACAAACAACACGTCCGTTTTTTTAAGTTTATACTTCGTCCTTAAGACGATCACAATTTCGAAATCAGCATAAAATCGATAAAATAACCATTCCTTCCAAGTGACATTGATAGCTGTAAAAAAAGGGCGAAGACTAGGTTACGCAACGTTCTAAAGCATCTTGCGTAAAAAAACACATAGATAGGTAGGTACAGACACCAAGTACGCAGTAGGTATTGAATATAATCTGCATCTAACGCTAATATTGTAAAGAGGAATCCTACTAATATTATAAACGCGAAAGTTTGTATACAGGGTGAATTTTTCAAGTGGGCCCGGAAGGCTAAATCATAAACTATGAGGAATAGCGAAAAGTACTAAAAGGAGTCTCGGTCCCGATTTTGATGAAAACTAAATCTGCATCTTTGGATTTTTGAAAAATTAATATTCTTAGACTTTGGAAAAAAAAAACATCCTTATAATTTATATTTTAAGTAATCTATATATATAAAAATGAATTCCTTTTTCCCTTGGTCACGGCATCACGCGTTAATGGCTGAACCGATTTGGCTGAAAGTTGGTGGGGAGGTTGCTTAGAACCAGGAGACGGACATAGGATACTTTTTATTCCGATATTCCCACGGGAACGGGAACTACGCGGGTGAAACCGCGGGGCGCTGCTAGTGTTTAACAAAATTCATACCTGCATTGCCTGTACCCTGTCCGAAACGATTTTTCCAAACACAGTTATCTGTTATCTTCAAATGTCTTGCAGTTTGGCAGAAGAATTTTGTTTTTAAAAAAATGGGTTTGGTTATCCTGATTAAAGGATATATTATTATTATTATTCACATTATGTTCAATTAGATGAAATCGTTCATCATTGGTTAAAGACTGCATCAGCCTTTAATCCATCTTAAAATTGCAGAATTCAAATTCCAAGTATAGGTAAGTACTTTTAACTTTTTATAAATTGTTCAACAAAATACGAAACAGTTAGTGATCATAAATGAAACATCGAACGAAATCTAAATTGTTTTCGCCAATTCACCCTACGTTCTAATTTCAATTACTCACATTTTTTTTCTGCTTTTAACCGCCAAGACACAGTAAAAAAAAATTAGAACAAAATGTTGTGAAGATGACCGCGCTGCGGGTTATGTGTTGTGAAAAATATTGATCATCATTTCGGACAAGGTACAGGTAATGCAGGTATGAATTAAGGCATTCTACTCATATTATGAATAAGTTTATTAAAATCCAAAATTTTCCTTAAGTTTGCCGTATAACATTTTTTCCCATTATTTGATCCTAATTAGCGACTATCGAATGGTGTAATAATACAGGATGTGTTTTTTTTTCAAAACCAACGTGTGTCGGTCGATTCCTGGCTAGGAATATAGATTTTTCAAAAATCCAAAATTACAGTTTTAGTTTTCATCAAAGTCGGGCACGAGACTCCTTTGAGTACTTTTCGCTATTTATCATAGTTTCAGGTTTTCTTTTTGAATGGATTTTGATGAAACTTTACAGTTATACCTACATAAGCTATCAAGCATCAGACTAACACATAATCTATAGTTTATCACCGTATTCCCACGGGAACGGAAACTACGCGGGTGAAACCGCGGGGCGCTGCTAGTAATAAATATACTTAAATAGAATAATATATTACTATATATTACAAGTAAAATATTGTATCCAGTGCGTCTCCGCGAGGCACGGTGCCCAGCACGGGGCAACATTACCTCGCTGTATGGTAAGGCTGATCCGCTGTGCAAGGAAGGTGCCTCTTCTGCGATCACCTGTTGCGATGCCTTGCTGAGGCGCACTGAAATTTTCTTAAATAGGACCCTAGCTTCGGGACCACAAGGACCCAATGTCTCGATTCCCACCGAGACGAATTTGTAACCCCTACCAGATCCTGGTATTTTGTGGTTTGATGTAATTCCGCAGCCGCAGCGGCCTAACCAGCGCAAGAGGCAGTCGCCTGTAAGTGTGACGGAGCCAATGTGTCTACCCAGATTACATCCCATACAAGGCATTTGCCCTGCTCCCATGGGATGATTGTTACTCCGTCGGCCCTCGTACCATCAAAGCTAATAATTCCGTTAGGTTCTAACAATGCCGAAATATTCGCTGAGGAAAATGCCCGTTTTAGCACGTCACGGGTATTATTGAGTAGGGCAATAAAAGGCATTTGTTATTTTTAAGTTAATGAATAAAGTCACCTTTGACAATTGTTAGAATTGTAAAAATTATCTAAGTATTATATATAAATATATAGTATTGCATTACAATGATGGATGTAATTTACCATTACACACCTCACCTCACCGTCGTTATCCTTAGGGCGCAGATAGTGAACCAGCAAAAACATACAAATATCCCTCAAATCAACCTTCCCCTGTAGTGTCGGTAAACAATACAATGATCAAGCCGTACTTTATATTGAAATACATGAATATGGAATTTACGTAAGAATATTAAAATTAGTTCACACAGAAAATAAATGTTTGTACAATATTTCCACCAAAGCCTTTTTAATGAATCTTTTAATTAGAAGCAGGTATGTATTATTAGAGAGTAAAATATTTATATTCTTCGCTCTGTGACTGCAGACATGTTTAAATTTTACCTGCAGTATTTGTATAAACTTATATTAGCCCTAATTGTATAAAAACTTCATCATATTATAAACTCAGATTGAAATTTCGGTTTAACAGACAATTTTGACCCGAAAATAATATGTTAAAATAGTTTCATTTGCAATCAAGTTCAGCAAGCATTATTTAAAACAATTTTTCTTGTCATTGGTAATTGCAAAATAATGTTGCTTTGATAGACAGAAAAACAAGGGTCGGGGTGCGCGACAGTTTACCAAACAGTTATGCCATCAGAGCTTTAACGTAAGCTTTTAGGTGATTAGAGAACATGTACTTATCGTTTTTAACCATTAATTGTGAAATGATTTCATACACCGGCAGAGTGTAGTAAAATTTCAGGGAAAAGCTGAGAAAACTGACCTATACTTTAATACACCAATCAAGTTACGTATATTAAAATCGTAAATCTTCATACAAATCAATCATTTTTTGTTCAATAGTCAATAAGAGCCCTTACCATATCCATTGTCCGTCCGTCCGTCCGCAGCTTAGCTCAGAGAGTTTTATTACTAGAAAGTGTAATTTGGCATGGGCAAATTGGGTAGGTGGATGTTTAGAAGTTTTTACTAGTAGGTAAAAACCATATGATTGTTTTTGGATAGGTGAAAAGTTGAAAAGTTTACGGTATATATATTACGTTTTCAAAGTTACCTAACGAGTAATAGTCGACCAACTTATAAATTGAGACGACCGTTTTTTTTAATAGTTTACTTGCTATCGTACTGAAATTGTACCTATACAAGTCTAAGTAACTTGTTGCCATATCATCCGCTGAAGTGCGCAGTCACAAATCTGATAATGGCATGTAACTACATAATATACCTTCCAACTAGTTCCAAATTCACAAATTGTGCCTGGCATATTGCCAAGTGATACCAGATGTGCGCGGAAAAGTGACTATACACGAGTTGATGTACCTACGCATAAATGCACCTAGGCGCACAGCCATCTACGTAACGCAGTGTGTATACAAATTATTCCTTGTCAAGAATAACAAGTAGGTTCAAAAAAGACAAAAAATAAAAGGAGGATGGACTTTAATTGTTGCCACATAATCTTATATTAATCGTTTCAATCCCAATCCGCGGTGGGCTCGCGTGGGAGTTTATAGCCCATACTTCCTCATGTGTGAGGAAAGATCCTTAGCTCAGCAGTGGGCTGTTACGGGTTGATGATGTGATGTGAATCGTTTCAAAGCGTTTTTTCTAATGCTTTTCAAGACAAAAACAAAATGAACAAAAAAGCGTTGCATCTTTCGATTTCATAATATAATAATACATATGTGGGACACTATTCACACATCGTTATTTAGTCCTAAACTAGACAGAGTACTGAACAACTGATACGTACTTACGTAAGTACAACACCCAAACATAAAAATCAACAAACACGTTCATGAACACAGAAAAATATCAGGACGACATACGATTCCGATTGGGTGGCGAACCCTACCTGTATTTTGAATGTTGGTGGAATAATCTATCGGTCTTTGAAGGCAATTATATTGGTTAAAACAAGTAGTTAGTTAGTTATTAGTTAAAGCGAGTAGTTAATTTAGTTTGTATAAGAGACACGTAGGTAAATGATTATTGCTTTGTTGTTTTAAAACTTACAATATAAATGTGTTAATGGTGGTAAAACGTAGATATACGAGTATGTATACTCGTAGGTTAAAGCTTACGATAAATATTAAAGCAACGAAGGGAAACTATACGGTAGTACTGGCAAGCAGCACTTTACATTTTAGTATTGGCTAATTCATACAATCGTTATAATTAGAAACAAACGTTCTAACCGACTTCAACGAATACCTCTAAAAAGACTATTATTTGCACATTCAACATCCATTACCTACTGTTAGGTACTAAACCGCTCATAGCGAGTGATTTGCTGATGTCCGTTAAGGAGTTGCGTTCTCCACCTGAAACTCTTCATCCGATTCAAAACTTATATGGGAAAAAAAATCGAATTTGCTTCAGATTTGACGAAGTTATGTATTAACTTAACATACCTAAAATTTTTGATGCAACATAATTTAATACTATTCTCCAGCTACAGGTAGTTTTTTACTTAGTGTAATGTGCCAAATATTCTTATTGTATGTTTGAGCAGACAGGAGGCAACAGGCTAGCAACAAGTATTTCAGTGCAAAAGCATTCGGTATCTTACGTTGGGGTTCTTATTACTACTTTCAGGAATTAAGTAACTACTTAGTTCATTTCTAAGAGATGCGTCTACATATTCTATTTATGAACATAATTCTAACCTCTTCAAAAATAATCCATTTCAAAAGTCCGACAAAATTAAATATTGCTATTTTACAGGATAAAAATAAACCTATTAACGATCTTCGTGTACCAAAATAAAATACATATAGCCTTTGTTAGTCAGGAATCGGTGCAGTAGTTCTAGAGATTATTTCCAACATACAAACAAACAATTTTATCTCTTTTATAATAATATTAGTATGAATTTTAAGGACCTATCCTATATGTTTATAATTAGGTAGTTGTGGTTCCAGTGCATAATATTTTCAAACCATCCAGAGACCCACTTAAATATACGAACAAAATTTCATCCGAATCGGTCCAGCCTCTTAGGAGTAGTTAGGCGACAAACACACGTGCGGAAAATTTATTATCTATACATATAATAAAATTCTAATGGGAACGTGTCTGTACATGAAATATTTTTGAAAATTTGTGTGGTAGTATAGATAGTTATCGATTTAGATACCAAAACACCAATTCGTGAAATTTTTGTCGTGATTTTGATGAAATTTGGTATGGAGATAACTGAGTACTCGGGTCAACATTTAGGATACTTTTTATTCCAGAAAAATATCTCATTCTCACCGGAAAATATATAAAAACTGGTTAAAAAGAGAAGTACCTACTTACGTACCTATTATTCCGAAACAATTACACCTAAGAAACTTGAAATATGGTATGTAGATGTCCTATAATATGTCGTAGGAAAAAGCTATAAAGGTTTTTTGGAAATTCCTTCGGGAACGGGAATAAACTGGGCCCGCGCGGTCAAAGCCGCTGAACACCCGCTTATGTATACATGGTCATTTTAAATTAAGTGCCAATATTTAAAGGGTGGTACGTCAAAAAATTTACAAGAAACTATTTTCGGCATCGATTTTTATTTTTCATACGCTGCTTTACAAGATAACATAAATTATTACAAAAAATTAAAACCAACCTAACACGCTGTACATAAACAATACACGCACACTATCTAATGAAAAATTGGTCGAAAATAACAAAATAAATAAAAAAGCCAACGAAATGGAGTTTTACAACACTTTCAAGTGTTTTTGTAACAAACAGACAAAAATACAAATATTTCTTCTTTATAATATTTTTATAGAATCCTACTAATATTATAAACGCAAAAGTTTGTATGTATGGATATCTGGATGTTTGTTCCTCTTTCACGCAAAAATTACTGAACGGATTTTGATGAAACCTTACAGTTATATAGCTTGTACAGGAATAACACATAGGCTATATTTTATCTCAGTATTCCCACGGGAACGGGACCTACGCGGGTGGATCCGCAGGGCGCGGCTAGTAATAGTATAGACTAGCGGTTATGCGCGGTTTCAGCCGCGTAGGTCCCGTTTCCGTGGGAATACGGGTATAAAATATAGCTTAATATGTTACTCAGAGATATTGTAGCTTTCCATTGGTGGAAGAATTTTTAAAATCGGTGCAGTAGTTTTTGAGTTTATTCGTTAAAAACATACAAGAATACAAATCTTTCCTCTTTATAATATTAGTCTAGAAGTCTAGACTGGTTAATGAGTCTCTACGAATTTCCATAAAATTTACAGAGTAGGGGTTTTTGGACCTCAAAATCGAGCTACTAGGGTTCATTTCAATAAAAATATTTTTCTGTTACATTTCAACATGAGGCTTGGTCGCTCAAATACGTACGAACTAATAATAATAAACGCAACGGAACACTTAAAATAAAGAGCTTAAAACCGGTCTAATATAACTCGGTTAACCCATTTGGCTCACCCTTTTTTACCCTGTGATAATAAGGTCAACAATAAACGAAAGTCACATAACGACTGTATACACTTTTTTGCATGCGAGTGTACAATGACCTTGCTGTGATGGAGGGTTGTCACGAGTCTGTAAGCATGAAACATTTGAGCATCACGGATGGAATAGACACGATACGAGCGCTGAAAACTCGATACAAGTTTGAATAAACTGGGTTACCTACGCGGCCTACGCCATTTCGAAACACGTTCAATCGAAACCCAATTCATGCCAATTCTTCGAATATTTTATCTAAGTGTTAATTCTGAAAGTTAATATAATGTATTTAATCTGTTTGAATAACGCAATTCATGTAGCAAAGCCGCTCTGGGCGTAAATACAGTCAGCAATATAAGTAGGTGCACAAATAGTAATATCAAAGATGTTTAAAGAAAAAGTTTCTAATGATTGTCTTCCAACCTCTTTGAGTAATATGTACCTACCTATAAGCTGAAGTTGAATTCTGTGAGTAAACAAATTATTATGTTAAGTCCCGTTTCTTTATTTTCAGATTCAATTGTAACGGAACATAGTTATTAAATTTTGAAAAGCATTTCCACCCTTTTTCCACCAAAAATCCCAGACAGTGGAGATTTGGTTGGCACGCCGCGCCGTACCATTTAAGTATCACAATAACAAAAATTATGACACGAAAGTACTAGTTCTTTTCCTTTCAATATGTTTGCCTTTTTGACTTGTGTATTATGAATATTGCAAAGAGTAGTTGCACTACCTTTCCATAACGTTAACTGTAAGAATAAATTAAATAATAAATATAATCTCACGCCTTTTTTATCCCCGAGGGGGTAGGCAGAGGTATTCCATTACTGGATATACTTACATTTCACGAGATATATGGACCCCTAAACGTGATAGGTGGTGAGCCCATCGCCGGACCGGGTCTGTTTACACATGTCTCAGAATTAATTCTGAGACCTGCGGGTTTCCTTACGATGTTTTCCTTCACCGTCGAGCTAGTGATAAATATGTACGTAAGTTTTTGAAAAACTCATTGGTACATGCCAGATTCGAATCCGAGCCTCACTGATTTTCGGCCGTCTCTTTAACCGTTCGGGCTATCACTGTTTTACTAAATAACAAACTGAAATTAAATAAGCTGAGGATTGATTTCATTCATTTCTTTGATAAATATGAGAATAACTTTGACAGACATGTATAAAAAATTATTTCTCAGTTGACGTTACTCAATTTTCTCTTACCTACTATAATAATAATAAAGATTTGATAATAGTACAATATGATATAAGTGCGGTAGGTTGAAAATCACAGCCGAGGCGATATTGCTAGCCCGAGCCGTAGGCGAGGGCTACAAGTCAGCAGAGGCTGTAATTATCAAAGCGCACGTATGTCATACGACGTTTTATAACACATTTGCGAGGAAATAAAATAAATCTCCTACCATGGTAAACGAATAAAAACAATACAGCGTTAAGAAAAAGCGCGCGACACGCATCAGCATTTTTTTTTTCGACAAAGGCACAAAAAACCTACCTAACCCTACACTAAACCTACTAATAAAGTAAATTAATATTTTTGTGTTTTTGTTACAGATTAATTGGTTGTAATTTACTGTCAAAATTAATTACATTAAATAATAATTTAAAAAAATAAATAAAAATTAAATTAAATTAAACATTTCTTTATTATATTTTATCTCCCTAAGTTAATTTTAATCATAAAATGTTGACAACTTTTTTGACATAAAAACTCTTTGCTGAGATTTTAAAAAGTACCCTTCGTTTTAAGACGGAGCATCTTGATGAACAGTGCGTTTTACATTACACTTACCGCACTTGGGCGTAATGAGATACAATACGATATTGAAATTGGTGAAATAAGACACCTTTTACGAGCAAATGTGTTATAAAAACCTTTACTTAGGAATACTTTCCGAATCCCGAGATCTTAATCTATTGGCAGGTAGGTACTTAAATTCTATAAAGGACGTGGTTACACTAATTATCTACTGAATTTTTACTTTTAGTTACACAAATCCGGCCTTTACGCAGCATTTGCTTATGTATTTCAAACATAATCTTTTTGAAAATTCGTCATGAGATTTCTGCAAGTTTTTTTTAATAACTGTTATACCTACGCTTGTACGTCCCTGTTTCTATCATATTTCTTTCTTGTACTCAGGTAAAGGTCATAATGACCTTACGGTTTAGTAAATTGAAATCCTCCCATAATCTTTTTTGGTTGAATAAAATCAAAGATCCATTTAATGACTTTAATAAAGGTTCTATTTTGAAATAATAAGAGCTTAAGTGCCAAATATTTTTTATTCGAACAAGATTTGTTGAGTACATATCATAGAGATTATTAAATCAATTTTAACCTCAATGGTACAGATGGAAAAAGTAAACCTCAATAAACGTCCTACAGAAAAGTTGCATAAAAATTGTATATTTTTTTAAAAGTAGGTACCTTGCACTTACTTTTCTAACAATATACAATTTTTATGTGGCTTTTACAAATATTTGTGAAATATTGAAAAACAATGGAAAATTATTTCATTTAGGTTAGTCATTAAGACATTTCCAGACGCTACAACTTTTATCAAATAAAATTTTGCCGACATTCTTTAACTGTTGTGTTCATAAAAATATTACTTAAAACTTGGCCTAATAAACTGTCGTCTTTTATGCTCGACTAATTCTAGTCACGATAAAGACTTCGGCATTACCTTCGGCAAATTCCAAGTAATACCTTCAAACTAAATTAAAAAGAAAGCCGACTAAGTGCGAATCTCGATCGACAAAGGGTTTTCTTACATTTTCTATTTTCATTAGTTCGCAATAAACTTCAATATGTTTTCTCTAGGTCTGGGAATCTTTGCCCCCCTTTTTCATCCCCTTAGGGGTAGAATTTCGGAAAATCCTTTCTATCGGATGCCGAAGTCATACAAAGAATACACCCTCTAAGTTTCAGGTCTCTACGATCAGTTGTTACCTATAAGTTAGATGAATATTTGAATGACAATGATGTTTTCTGTAAATTTTCTCTTGCTCAGCAAAACACTAAAACCATGTAACTTGTACTTTGTATAATATTCATTGTTTAAAAGAATAATGTGTTGAAGAGTTTCTTGACCCACTTCTTCTCCTCAACTATAGGTACATACCGAAGCGGTGGTTTGAATTGACTTTCAATAAGAGAACTTATAAGCCCCTAAATTGAATAAAACAATTCCACATACTAGTCTTAAAAAATGTTTTACCAATGAAACCCTTAACAAACATTTCTGGGAGTAACATGGGGTATAATTTTCCCACGGGAACGGGACTGACCCGGGTGAATACGCGGGGCGCCGATATTTGAAATATGGTATGTACTTAGGTGTCTTATAATGTCGTAGGCAACCGCTATAAAGGGAATTTTGGAAATTCCGGGAACAGCAATAAGCACTTGCTAGTCCTACAATAAGATATAAGTTCGAATGTTAAAATTATTGTATTAAAAGAGGAATATTTGTTATCGTTCTCGACAACGGCTCTAAAGGTTTTGAAAGAAAAAACCGCATATTGATCTCGTTTTCATCGAGTTTATCTCGGTCGTCAGGTAGGTATTGGTGGATTATCATGGCACAACTTGCTCTTTCACCCGGAAAGCAGAAATTTTCAATAAAGCTACGACTAACTGATGGAACACTAGGAAACGTTCTCCGTTACTAGAACAACGGAAAACACCGAAATACTCGCAGGCAGCAGTATCGGCACCAGCTGCTAGATGTTATATCTATTAGAACATAGGTCACTAAACAACAGTCAGACGAATAAGTCAATATCACGCCAACCGATTTCAATGATTCTTTTTTAACCGACTTAAAAAAAGGCAGAGATTCTCAGTTCAACTGTATTTTTTTTGTATAATTCGTTGAAGTCGGTTTTTTACTCTTCTATTATATAAAAAAACGGAACTCTAGGTCTGTGTAATACCAATATTGTTACAATTTGTGTTTAAGACTGTATGTTTCCCAAAAAATAAAAAAAATACCTAATAAAAAAAAGTGGTAATGTGATGTCAAAATAGGAAGACTACCCTTGTTAGAGGGGAGAATGCAAGAAAAGAAAAAGTTTATTAGGCAACCAGATGGTTGTGAAGCTTCGGGTAAAGCTGACATGACCTTGGTGTATACCTAGAGGTATATTTGCTGATATTATGCTATAGCTCACTTTTGTGTCGTAGATGTTTGTAATCTACAAGATACTATATAAATATATATGTTATATTTACATCATGTGAATAGTAAATGATTTTGGCCGGGACCGCTGTATTATATTAAATTAAGATTATTATTATTTTTTGTTTTTATTTCTCGAAATATGAAGTATTGGTATTATTATTATTTTTTAAGGGGGCCTTATGTTAATTCTTACATTTGAAACTAAAGGTGAAATAAAGGGACACGTATTTTTTTGGAAGAAAAACAAGTGAGTTCATATAAGTTGTTTGTGTGCCCTTTTACCCATTTCCGCTAAAATGTCTTACGCCGCAGGCTCCATTTGGGGACGTTTATTAATTTCGTCGAATATTCATTTATGCCATATTTTTACACGCAACTAAATAGTTTTCCGCTTTTAAAATTCCAAATTTTAAAATGGAGAGTGGTAAAAAGTACATATGTACTATTTTTAATCCGAATCCGAAGTAGTACGCTACGATGTTAAATATTGCACAGAATTAGAACTAATCAATAATAGTTTTCCAATATTCGGGATGGATCGCTCTCAAACCATTGAAAAGCATATAAGTAGCAAAAGCAAAAAAAAATATGTAGATCTGTGGCCTCGGAAGAGAATCCATTCTCACTGTAATTCTTAACTAAATGCAATTCACACATAATGTCTATATAGTATTGAGGTAGATAATGCCTAGAAAGAGTAACCCTTGAATCTACATCTACACTTCTACATCTACACTTAATACTATACAGAGGAAAGATTTGTATTTTTGTATGTTTGTAACAAATAAACTGAAAAACTACTAGACCGATTTCAAAATTTCTTTCACCATTATAATACTATACCTACATTATCCCTGAGTAACATAGGCTATATCTACAACGAAAAAAAGGGATCCTTACTAAAACTTCAATAATGTAACCCAAGGTGTAAATAATGTAACCATAAAATGTCTTTCATCGCATACACTGCGAAAACTAATAATGATAGAACAAAAAAATGTTCTACAATATTATAGAACATAACGATATCTAAAAAAAACTTCACGATACCATTTCTCCCACTATTGTAGTTATGTTACTATAAATTACTTTTTTTACATTTTCAAAGTTGATAGAAATGCCTAACAAGATAAGTCGAATTTATCCATGTCTATGAACGAGAATACTTATAGTTAGGGAGGCGAGGTAGCTAAATGGCGTAATTCAACGGCGCCGTCGAGACCTATCAAAATCGAAAGATAAAATAATTTCGAAAAGAAAAGCTAATATGGTAAAAACCATTTTAGCGGTGGGTTTGGCGTGTACGGTTTTTCAAAAATGTAAAAAAAAAACAGTTACTTGGGCATTCTCGAGCGCGTCAGATATTCATACTACGTATGCCCCAAGTGCCTCTGATAACAACGGTATACTAATCTGCCGGTTTGTGTGGTGGGGGTAGGCATAAAAAGTAATCAAAAATGCAAAAAAAAAAAAAATTACTCGAGCGCGTCAGATTTTCGGAAGGGGTGTTAAGTAGGCCCCAAGGAAGCTCCCTTTAAAAAAACTGACGATTTGGGCGTGACGATAAGTTACGATGAATGTTTGAAAATGCAAAAAAAAATTGTTCTTTTGCAATACTCGAGCGCGTCAGATTTTCATAGGGGAGGTTTATCTTAGTATCCTGAAAGCATATTTTCTTAATCTGACAAAAATGTTGGTGGGTCTCTTAATCTGACCGAAAAAGGTTTTTTGGTTTATTTTTTTCCTTTCTTTCTCCTTGATAAAACGGGGAATTATATATATATTAAGGTGTACCGAAAATTCCCTTCTACCGCTTTTTTCCCCACCATCAATGTTGCGAAATAAAGGAAAAATACTGGTGGGACGGCATATTTCCGCGAAGCGCTCAGTCTGTATTACATGTTTATGGCAAATTCCTCTTTTTTGCTTCAATTCTTCACTTCGTTTTGCTTACGAGTTACGGTACGTCCAAAAAACAATTTAAGGATCAACAGGCTATTGAATAATATACATATATGGAACTGTACATGTTAATAAAACTTTTGTATACAGATACGCGTAACTTTTTCCGAGTCCACGAAAATTGTCGAGAAGCTTTAGAAAAAAAAAAAGTTGAGATATAATAAAAGTTCAATAATTTAATCATCGTTATTTCATATCAATTTATTTTAAAAACCTCATTTTTCGAGATATACTCAAAAAACCGGGAGTTTGAGTTTTTATGATGCTTCAAGTCAAAAAGTTTTAACTTTGGACAAAAATGTAAAGAGACGTTTTTTGTGTAAAATAAAATTACCTTTTTTGTTTATTTAAACTTTTTTTGTGTAAAATGTATCATTCGCGACTTATATGCCGCAACGCGTTTTTCGGAAGACGAAATGGCTCCTCCACACTTCCGGTCATGCGGAAACCGGCAGATTTTGTATTTTTAGTAAGTTTTAGATTATATTCTTCAAAATAAAAAATAAAAAAATCGCGCTCGAGAATGCCGGATTAACGTTTTTTTTTTACAAGTTCGCGACCCTATAACTTGGCGGCGTCAAGGACTTATCGTCAGATTAGTTAAATTTAGTCTTAAAACACTAAAATCAATCCCCAATATCTTAATCTGACGCGCTTGAGTATTTCAGACTATCGATTTTTTTTTTTTACTAATCTGATCGTCTATCCTAGGCGCGCGTCACTACTTATAGAGCTAAATACTTGACAAGGTTGTTCTATTAGGTCTAAGGTATCTCTCATATCTTAAACTGCCACGCTCTAGTATTACCGAAAATTGCCCTATTCGCCTCCCTAACTATTATTATCCAAAAAAAAATCAATTCAAAACGTATTACAAATTTTTAATACGAATTTGTTTATTACGCTTTGACGCCTAAAATACTAAATCGATTTTAAAAATTCTTTCACCAATAGAAAGCTACATTATCAGCGAGTAACATAAGCTTTATTTTATCCCCGTATTCCCACGGGAACGGGAACTACGCAGGTGAAACCACGGCGAACTGCTATGGATATGTAGGTATGATAAAACTGTGACTTGACCGTGTCTGTACATGACATACTCGTTTTTTTATATATAGATATTGATTTAGATACCAAAACACCAATTTTCGTCTGTACTATGTCTATGCAAGCATCGAGCAAAAACGACTGAATTTGTTTTGACGAAATTTTTTATGAAAATAACTGAGTAACCTAGTAGGATACCTATACCTACTTCTCATTTCAGGAAAATATCTCTCATTCTTCAGGAAATATATGGAACTCCTCAACGGACTCACCAACAACTCTTCAACAAATAACTCACCATCAGCGTCATACATAGTTTAACTTACAGTAAGTAATACATACATACATATGTTCCATTTTTGCCGAAGGGGTAGGAAGAGACAATAGACCGCCATCTGCTACGGTCCTGGCACACTTCTCGCGCTTCATCTACATCCATCAATACATTAATACAGTAGGTAACGGATTTTGAATATGTATTTTTAGTGCTATTCGTTGACGTCTGTATTGTTTGTATTTTTGTTTAATACTTTGATTATATTATATAGATTATTAAGCGAATAATTCTTGTATGTATATAAATATATTTCATGTAAGTAGGTATCATTGAAACGGCTGTAACTATTTGGATCAAATTTTGTATTTAGATAAGATTTTGCTTCTTACAGTGTATATGTTTACCTATAAGTGTATTTCATAAAAATGCCATTGAACTCCAAAAAAAATCGCCTTAACTTAGAGTACCTATTTCTTTATATATTTTTTCTGACCCGTAACGAAGTCGCGGTCAAAAGCTAGTATTCATATAGTATTAGATAAATGTGGTATCACCAGATAGAGTTTCGTTTTTGAAGTGTCATAAGCTTAGTACATTTTTATTCTCGACTGCAACAGAGGGGGGTATGATATTATGATTACTGAATTACAAGTATAATTTTAGAATCGGGCGGCAAATTCGGTGTAAGTATGAATTAAGACATTCATATATTGTGAAAAGAGAAATGCCTAAGTATGCTTGGACTTTTTTATAAAGGGTCACTCACACACATCCCCCTAAGGGATAATACGTGAGTATAGATTAATGTACTAATACACATGTAAACATATCATATTAGGTTTTAATATTCATAGTACATCTTGTTGCATACTATGTATAAAGACTGTCTAGTCTAGAAAGCAAAGTAAAAGCAAAAGCTTGATATAAAGTGTTGGCTGACAGCGTTTCAGTAGTTCTCATAAGTATTACTGTTCGTATATGGGTTAAAGTGAACTGCGCCATATATGCTACAATATTTATGAAAGCAACGGTGCATCATTGAAAGCTTCGTGATATTCTGGGCCTTTATGTATAAAAAAGCAGTAACTTATGCCATATTTGAGATTTCTTTGTCAAAGAGTCTGAATTAAAAGACTGTGGCGGTCGGACGGATAGAAGAACACACATCGAGATAATGTAAGTGCCGTTATACAATATTTGATACGTAACATAGCCGACCAGGAGAAAGGTATCAACAGCCGCTTTTAGGAAAAAAGTTGCCATTTTATTGAGGATCAATGGTGTGTGCCGGGATATCTTCAGGAAACTGTAGCGAGTTGGAGGTTACAGAAAACAGTTGACTGACTGACTGCTGTAAGATAGATATGTGCAGAAGACGTAATATGAGTATACTGGCCTTTTTAGTATAGCTTTTGTCCGTAAAAATCACTCCCAGCATACTTTCTTCAAACGTGTCTTTAACTTTATGTGCATGAGTTGACCCAGTTTCTAACTCATTGGTTCCTTTTACAAGGATATTAAAATACCAATACTTTAGTAATTAACATAAACTCTAAGTATATCAACATACAAGTTATATTATTTTATAAAATATGAATCTTTAAGTCTGTATATCCTATCCTACTTATAATATTATAAACGCGAAAGTTTGTATGTATGGATGTTTGTTCCTCTTTCACGCAAACAATACAGAACGAATTTTGATGAAACTTTACAGTTATATATCTTATACATCATAATAACACATAGGCTATAGTTTATCTCCGTATTCCCACGGGAACGAGAACTACGCGGGTGAAAGCGCGGGGCGCTGCTAGTGTATAATAATGTTTTAACTAATTATAAGTAAATGACGTATGCCTAACTCCACTAATATTATAAAGCGGAGTCTTAAAAAAAAGCTGCACTGGAAAGTTTACTTTTCTGGGAGTAACATGGGAAAAATAACCAAATTATGTTACCAAATTTAGTATTAGAGGTAAGTAAAAAATTGGTTAATATAATAATGTGTTGAGAGTTTCTTGCCCCGCTTGCTTTTATCACCCATACATGCATACATTTTAATAAAGTCCTTGTTTTGAATAAAACATTTTGACTTTGACTTTGAAGTTTCTTACGGGAACGGGACTTAGGTACCTACGTGGGTGAAATAGCCGGGAATAATCATAGTAATTATTAATTAATTGCATTTTGTGATGGAAGCAAGCCGCTTTGCACAGAGATAGTAGAGATACACAGCTTAAGTTTTGTCCCTTAGGAACACAGAGGGCGCCACTTAAATAAAAATACTTCAAAAAATCATACAAACTGAACAGATTCCAATGATTTGGGTATAGTGACCCTACATAGTTCTCATAGACACTAATAGATGACGATTCACGCGATGACAGCCTACTGAAAATGAATTAATACTTATTTCATGTCAGCGCGCCTACATAATTTTCAGCCGACTACAAAAAAGGAAAAGGTTTCTTAATAACAAAGCAAGCAAATAACTTCGTCGTTTATGAACCGATTTTTATGATTCTTCTTTTGTTGGAAAGGAGATATCCCAAGGGTAGTTCCATGATAAGAAAACCAGGATCCAATGATAGCATCCCAGAGAAATCGAGGGGAACCTTCGAAAATCGTAGTGGCGAGTAGTGCGTTTGTAAATTTTTTTCATTGAGTATCTTAAAGCACTACTCTATTTAATGAAGGTCTGTAGTCGATCTGATGATGGAGCCGAATGGCAGTAGCGGGAACTCCTCAACGATTTGCAGCAATTACCTGGTGTTTGAGTTTGATTAATTTGTATTGATGAGAACTTTACACCTAAATAAAATGAGTATGTCATTAGGGGTCTGATGAGGAAGACGCAGGACAGTATTTTTAACTTTTTTAGTTTCTTGTTCGAAGTCGGTTTTTTTTAAATGAAGAAGATGCCACCGACTGCATGAAATTTTTTGTTGAACCAACTTTAAATCGTTTTTGAGGTCCTTAATAGTCATTCGAAATGAAACATGATAAGATGAACCTAAAGAAGATTTTAATATAGGTACCTATTCAGTGATACCCACTTTACATAATTCGTAGACTTTCATTAAGACAAATCGATTGACATCAGAATCATCACAATCGCCCAACGCGTTTGGTTTCTAGAGCGCCACAAAGGAACAAACACACATACTCGAATCGTACATAGGCTGATAATTATAGTATATTTTATATCGAGGGACTAAACGAAGCCATTATTTATTTATTTATTTATTTAACTTCATGTACCAAGAAAATGTACACATGGCGAACTTAATGCCTAAAGGCATTATCTACCAGTCAACCATCAGGCTAAGCAGAAATAATTTGGCGGAATTGGCCGCAAATAGTAAAAAAATAAATTAAATATAACATTACGGTAAATATATATATATATATATATATATATATATATATATATATTACGTAAATCCTAATACATATATATGTTGATAAAATAAACTAATACATACTATATATCGTAACAAACATAAAACAAAAATACTTACATAAAATAATCTAAAGATGATGATTTTCTTTCAAATAATTTATGTTTGACCTGATAAAAACGCACGAATTTTCCTCTTAAAAGAAAACTTGCATTGGGATTTTCTAATGCAAACGGGGAGGGTGTTCCAAAGCCTGATGGCATGCACAGTGAAAGAGTTGGACACAAAACCAGTATGGTGAGAAGGCATATGTAATAACAGATGATTGCGAAGACTTCGACTGTGGGAGGAGCCCAAGAGCTGGAATCTACATTTCAAGTAGTTAGGAGAAAACGGATCGTTGAGAAGTGAATAAAGCATGCAAAGCATCCGAAGCTGTCTTCGCTTTGGGATGGGTAGCCAGTTAAGCTGAGAACGGAAGGTAGAGATGTGGTCATATTTGCGTAAACCGAAAATAAATCGGATACAATTATTTTGGAGGCGATCCAGTTTATTTATTTGTGCCTGGGTAATATCGGAACAACACACATCAGCATAATCAAAGATAGGAAGTAGGAGAGATTGATTCAGAAGTATTTTAGTGGAAATTGGAAGAAAATTTTTAATATACCAGAAGAAAATTTTTAATATTTTTAATTTTTAATATATTTTTAATATACCATTATATACCAGAGAGTCATGAAACCGAGGGTATATTAAGTTGGCGTTTAGTCTCGAGGTGGAAACTGTACTTTTCACTTTGAGTGCGAGAAAAATTGTCAATTTAGTACAAATTTATTTAAAAACCAACAAATTTACACTCGACAAAAATTCAGAAATTTTCGCGGTCAGTTTTTTCTTCTAAACCTGTCAGGCTGTCACAGATTAACAAAGAGATTTAAATCTCTTTGCAGGTAAACAATTCAAACCACATGGCGCCACCTTCTTCGCGGAAAAACCATGGAACTAAAACTCCACATTTTCGCAATGAAGATGGTCCACACTCTACAGATATTTACTGGCTGTTTGAGGTTGTCTTTTTCTCATTAAGGAAATTAAAAAAAAAATACTTTATACTCCCTAGGGACTAAAGTGGTCACTTTAGTCCCGCTTCGTAGGGCTATATTGGCGTACTTTTAGAGCATGAGAAGTGAAAAACACATTACCCCCTCTGCAGCCGGGCAATAATAGGTAAGTAACATAATTACAATTTCAAGAGCATATTTAGTATTTAAGGAATTATCGCAGTTTTTATTAACTAACTAGTAATTTTTGTGTAATTGTCCATACGTATAAAGTAGCTTTAAAACTTTTTAGGTACCTATAAGAACTAGGTCACAGTACCACAAACAACTACCTTCATTAGTAGAGTAGGTAGTAGTAAGCGTGTTGCAAAAAAATTACACTAGTGCAAGTGTAAATTGTCCAGCGAAAGTTCCGTAGCATATTATTATAGTTATATTGGGTGAAACACACAGAATGAATTTCCCATGTATTATAGTGGCACCTGGAGTACAGAGGCTTGCACCAAAATGACGTGTCAAAAGATAGTTAGGTACGGCATTCGTCACAATGTGTGAATCGCCTTAACACAGTTGTAGGTATATATTTTTATATTCGTTGTTATATAGAGCAGAAATTCATATTCATCTATATAATTATATATGCGATAGTACAGTCAAGAACACGTGGAGCTTGACACATTGGACTTTGTAATGTTCTTATTACAATCACCTTAGTGGTCAGACTGCTCTACAAATGTAAAGCTTCATGTGCTCTTGACTGTACCAGTAGAATAACTAAAAATAAGTAAATTTACTACTTTATTACATACTAGCGGTTCTGCGCAGTTTCACCCGCGTATACGGGAATAAAATATAGCCTATATTTATGTTACTGAAGGACCTTCTAGCTTTCCATTAGTGAAAGAATTTTTAAAATCGGTCTAGTAGTTTTTGAGTTTATTGTTGACAAACATGCAAAAATACAAATCTTTATTATTTATAATATTAGTATAGAATACAAAATATGCAATGTTGAGAAACTTCTGAAAACTTTTTTATGCAAATGAAGTTGTACATATTTGAATAAAAATAAAATTATCTTTAACCCGACTGTGAGGAGTCAGTCACAGTCGGGTAAAAGCTAATTTTATTTTTCCCCGCGTTCCGGGATAAAAGATATATAATGTAGTAATCCATATTATAAAGTATCTGTAAGTATGTCAAAATTCATCCAAATCCGTAACTAACTAACTACCAGACTTTGTTTTAAATATATATGTAAATATATATATATATACTTTGTGCAATCACATTCGTTATGTTTTAAACTAATTTTAGTAAATTACAATGTTACAAATTAAAATTTATTTTAGCCAATCCGGCCTCTGAAAAAGCCCAGTCTTTATGCAGTCTTCTAGTAAATCTTTAGTAGTGGAAAAAGTTTATTAAGTTTTTTTACATGTAAGAATCAGAATAGGGTACAATGAGTTTGTCAGACTAAAATTCCAAAATAAAACAAGATGAAACAATGCAATGGATATCCTCAATCTCCAAAAAGTTGTAAAGTCGACAGTAGGTAAATTGTAGGAGACAGTTCCACTGTCGGTACAAGGGTTCAGTTTAGGTTCGTGGAACACTATTAACTGAGAATATTTCATTAATTATTCGCAGAGTTTATAAGGTGTCGGTTTATGAACCACTGTTTTAACATTGTCCCCAGTATCTACCTCAAGAATGAGTTCAAAGTAAATATATAAATAGGCGGTCTCACGCCTTTTTTCCTTGAGGAGATAGCCATTCCATTCTTGGATATACACCTAAAAGTGACAGGTGATGAGCCTATCGCTGGTCCAGGGTGTTGATACACATACTCTGGGACCTGCGGGTTTCCAAGGGCTTTCTTCACAACGTTTTCCTTCACCGTCGAGATAGTGATAAATATGTACGTAAGTTTTGATAAACTCATTGGGACATGCCAGGATTCGAACCCGAGCCTCACTGATTATCGCTTAACCGATTTTGATTAAATTTGGTATGGAGATAGCCTGCTTCCTAAGAAACGATATAGAGTATCTTTTTATATCGAAACGTGAATCGCGAATCGTCAGATAAAAGTTAATAAATAACAATAAATAATGATTAAATTTGACACGTAAATAAAATATTTGAGCAACCAAATTCTTACAAACCCCATTATTTCCGACTAAGTATTTTGTTTTCAACATAGCAATCAAATTTGTCCTTGACCATTAGGTACTTTATTTTCATATTAAAGGGTCGTCAGAGATTGCCCCATTTGATAAATATCAACGCAATAAAAACTAAGGTCTTTATATAACTTTAGGTGTGAGTACCGAGTCAATGAGACCTCGACGTAGGGCACGTTAGATCGATCGCCAGCTGGAGGCCGTTGCGGTAGACCTTCTGTGTTTTCGCAAATTGGTACCTACATTATTTTTAGTCAAGGTTTTAGTAAGTAAGTTTAGTATTTTAACTTCTTTACGGTGATTAAACTTCTTTGCGTTATACAAAACTTACTCAAGTTCACCTATACGCCGAACGCTGAGAAATACCAAAGTTGACATTACGTTTAATGTTCCAAAAAAGACACTGCATCCTTTTAAAAGCAAACATCCGGAAACTTTTATTGAATGCAGAAATTAGGTGAAACTCACCTCTTCTTAGGCTTGCGTCTCGGTCTCCTCCGCTCACCTTCCAACTCATTCTCGGGGCCGCGTCGCCTTGGGCCTGAGGGACCTCGCCGCCGCTCCAGCTTGCGCTCGGATTGCGCCTCTCGGATTTCTTCTACGGGCACTCGGGGCACGTAGTCATCCTCTTCGATATGCTTAGGTGACTGCGGTGCGCCCATCCGAAGATGGCGGTGACGCCACCACAGCACCCACGAACTGATGTTGTCGCGAATCTTGAATATGTACCTTCACCGAGATATAATCCCGTGGACGGCAGCCACGCGTCGTCTGGTACCGATCTATCGACCGCAATTTATGAATCTTCGATTCTCCCTAATCTAACTTAACACGCTAGTGGCAGGCTTAGCTGGCAGTGAAAGCTTGTCAATCTAAAGCAAAAATGGCAGTGAACTCCAGCAATTATTGCGTTCCCTGAATATCACGTGTCTGGAAGGAATGTTATCAGCATCAGTCTTCGACTTCTCTATTTTTTACAGTGTTCCACAGAAGCAACAAGCTTTGAAACACTACTTAAAAGTAACTTAAAATTATTTGGCAGGAATGTATTGGCAGTATGGTCTCGAGTCAACGTCTTAAGTATCGTTCGGGTGCGTGGTGGTAGCCATGGCGACGGCTTTGGTTCTGGCGGTGGTCACGGTAGTCAGCATGACGGTGAGCGCGGAATGGTTAGCGGTGCAAGCGTGTCGCGCGAGCGGTGGCCGTGCCGGGCGTTCCGACTCAACAGATGTCGGAGTAAATACGGTTACGTAATGTGGTCGTACCGAGCGCACAGACGTAGGTGCGCGACGACTGCGAGCGCGCGAATGTCGCGGAGGCTTTGCTGGTATCGCATGGAGCCGCACCCGCCCCGCGCGGCACCGCCACCCGCCTCTCGCATGCCGCCCTGATAACGTCTACCACCCGGTATATACCTGTAGCGAGGACGCCTTAACGCTATTGTCCTTATAAATAAATTCACTCTTTTTTTGTGGAACTATTTAACACAGATTTATCAAATTTACTCAATTTTATTATATAAATGTGGCGCCGGGGGAGGCTGCGGAGCGGTCAACTAATATTTTATTAACCTTTACGGCGGGATCCAAGGTCGAGGAGAAAACATTTAGGTCGATTTAGTTTGAGAGTTTTCTTAACAGTCAAACATTTGGTTGTTATCATCAGTCGCATTGCGAAACTTTTGTAACTTATGTTCGTAATTTTCGACCCCTCGAGAAGGTATACTTAACTTTGTTTTAAGCTGGTAAATATTTAGGGAGACAACTATGGGTCATTGACAAGCTCGACAGTGATATAACTGGTGAATTAAAGTGACTAATTGGTTTAGGGATTCCGTCTAGTGCAAACTTCGTTTATTTATTAGAGCTCTACGTTTACTGTTTGTTTATTTAAGTACGAAAAATAGATTAATCTTAAACTATTAAATTAATAAATATGCGTAAATTATTACAACTACATACTTCCAAATACAAAGGCTGCAAAAGGACCTTCGATTCTAGTAAATAAGTAAACCTGCTCGCATTGCATATAAGTACAAGGAAGAAACAAGGCCGTTATTTATAAAATAATTAATGCACTATTACTATGCTCGGAGGGTAGGCAGAGATATTCAATTTCTGGAAATACCCACGATTTAACAGTAGTATCATCATTGGAACCCTAAACGTCGAACCCATCGCCAAACCGGAGTGCTGTTACACATGTCTAAAAATTACTTTAAATAACCTGCGGGTTTCCTCACGATGTTTTCCTTCAGCGTCGAGCTAGCGATAAATATGTACACGACGTAAGCTTTTCGAAAACTCATTTATACACGCCTGGATTCGAACCCGAAACTTCAAAAATGAGAAACGCTTTTTAACCACTGCTATCACTTCTGTTCACTTATTATTTTTAAAATAAAGGAATGTTATATATTTCAGTTAAATTCTTCTCCTTCCTCTAACAACAACCTTTCTCTTCTACCTTGTATGAAAACTGTCATTTGTGTGGTCCACTTATTATTTTAGACATCTGTTTTGGTATTACTGTATGGGTTGCACGCAACTCAATGGAGCTGAAAGGAATTGAACGGAGTGATTGGATGGAAGGGAACTCACGGTACTAGCTGTAATGACTTCGAATTGACATTGAATAAACATTTATTGATTTGATTTGATCCGAACTTACTTACACTAATGATATCTTCCATTCAGATACGTTTATTCCGAGGAATCTGATCTAATACCCCAGCCTCTATTTTTGTTTATTTATACTTATCTCTAAAAGGCCATTATTTTTACGTTATAAAATCTATATTTATGGTCCTTTTAAATCAAGTGCAAATATTATAAGGGTAGGTACAATTATGTAAGTGAAATAGAATTGGCATATAAAGAGAAAAAATACATGAGTTTTGTCTTTTTCTTTTCTAAAAAAAAAGTAGATTATTATACGAAGGGCGCTAGATAAGTTTTGTCGTACGCCTGCAGAAAGCTGTCTAAGCAATTTGATAATAAACTTCAGTTCATTAGATTATAATAATAATAATAATAATAATCTCGCGCCTTTCATCCCCGAGGGGGTAGGCAGAGGTATTCCATTACTGGATATACCCACATTTCACGAGATCCATTGGACCCCTAAACGTGATAGGTGGTGAGCCCATCGCCGGACCGGGTCTATTTACACATGTTTCAGAATTAATTCTGAGACCTGCGGGTTTCCTCACGATGTTTTCCTTCACCGTCGAGCTAGTGATAAATATGTACGTAAGTTTTTGAAAAACTCATTGGTACATGCCAGGATTCGAACCCGAGCCTCACTGATTTTCGGCCGGCTCTTTAACCGTAAGGGCTATCACTGCTCTTATAGATAAGATTCTATTAGATTATACTATTAGTGATACCTTATTTATTTATAATTTTCTTCCTCAAAGTATAAAAAAACAAACCATTGTGATGGCCGAGCTTACGCCACGTGTTTTTCGGGTTCTAGGATGGTTCGGGTTATATAATTTTCGTACAATACTTCAAAGAAATGAGTGTTGTATTGCAAAATGCTTGTCCATCTTTATGGAAAATAGAAAGGTGGTATTTACAATTACAATGTTGAAACTTTAACTTAAAAGACAGCGAAAGATCCGGTAGACCGACCGAAGCAACTACTGCTAAGAATATCATCACCATAAAAAATCTAATTATACAAGACCGACGAATTACATACCACGAAATAGAAAATTTGATGAAGATAAGTGCACCAACTATTCATCATATTCTGGCCAAAGAATAAAAAGTTATGATAGTTTTTTTCACTCTGGGTGCCAAATTCGATGACGATGCTTTGAGGCAGCAGAGAGTAAAGTGGTGCAAAGAAATGCTTAAAAATATATATGACGGTCACTCTGCTAACATCAATTCAATCATCACAGACGATGAAACTTATATTTATTAATACGACATCTCTACTAAATCTCAGAGCGAAATATGGGTATTTGAAGACGAAGAACTACCAACGGTAGTGAAACAAGTCCGGTCTACAAAAAAATAATGGTCGCAGTTGTTTTGGGAAGACAGGTATTTTGGTTTTGATTCCCTTTGAGACGCAAACAACTGTCACAGCATTCTGGCACACCAACGATTGTCTCCCAAAAGTTTTTGTAGCCTTGCAGATATATGACGTATGATAGATCTAAATCGAAGGAAAAAACATACTGCGCCGACCCCTAATAATGGGAAAAGGGCAAGTAAATGATGATGACAAAAATACAAATCCTTTCTCTTTATAATATGAGTGTAGATGACAAACAATGATTCGGAACAGCTTACAGAGTGAAAGCTACAGAGAGAAATGAAAAATATTATTTTTTATTTCTCATACTAGTTCTTTTCCTTTCAACCCTTTTACGCCAATTTTGTCAGTTTTTTTACTTATTTTCTAGCGGGTGTCCAGCGGCGTTGCCCGTGTGGATCCAGTTTATTCCCGTTCGAATTTCAGAAAATCCCTTCATAACGGTTGCGTACAAAAAGACACCACGTAGAACCAAATTTCAAATAGCGAGTGCCTCCTGTTTGATGGTGATCCTGTTTATTACTATTCGAATTTCCAAAAATCCCTTCATAGCGGTTGTCTACGACATATAACACATCTGCATACCATATTTCAAGTTTCTACGTGTTATCGTTTCGGAGCAGTGCGTATTTCTCTTTTTACCCAGTTTTTTAATTTTCCCGTGAGAATGAGACATTCTGTCGCTGTAAAAAGTACCTACCCTAGATGTTGACCCGGCTACTCAGTTATCACCACACCAAATTTCATCAAAATCCGTAAGGTAGTTCTTGCGTGATGCGTGCACAACCAGACAGACAGACAAAAATTTCAAAAATTGGTGTTTTGGTATCTACATCGATAACTACCGCTAAAATTTTCTAAAAATATTTCATGTACAGACACGGCCCCGTTAGAGTTTTTTATATGAATAGATTTTGATATTTTCACGCAATTTTTGATTAGGTAGTGTGCGTGTATTGTTTATGTATAGCGTGTTAGTTTTTTTATTTTTGTAATAATCGATGTTATGAGGTAGTAAAGTAGCCTATGAAAACAAAAAATAAATATTTCTTGTTCATTATTTGAACTAACCTTTAAATATTTGCACTTAATTTAAAAAAACTATGTCTAATACTAGCGGGTGCCCAGTCTATCTATGTATATTAACAGCTTATACGATGAAATTTGGCAGGAAGAAATACCTAGTGTTATGTTTTGTGATTTAGAAGTTAATGATAGGCTTACTAACAATTTAAACGATAAAAAAATGTGATTTTATAATTTTAATAATGTAAGTAGTACCTACAACACATGTACATTTATAGAAAAAAGTACGAAACCCTCCGTGCAAAAGCTCTACCGCACTTGGCCGGTTTATTTTTATGTGTGTAGGTACTTATGTTTTCCCAGATTAAAATATTGTATTATTTCTTATCATCGTATAATATTTAAATAAGTCGATAATATATAGAGACTTTAACTCATAATATTAGCTTCGCCGCGTCCTGCAGTCCGCGCAGTACGTGTACGTAATAGGGTAAGTAGTTAAGTAACATAATCACTGAAGGGAGCTGAACGCTTGAAATGACCAAGTGAAGTGTTAACGTCAAACTAACAGTTTCTGGGACAAGGTCACCTACTGCGGTGTTAGCCTGCGATGAATAATAAAATTTGAATCACGCCACGCTACCCGCCGATCCGTTGACTACAATTCAAAGCCTGTATATTTGCATTTTTCCATTAAGCTCTTTGTTCTAATCATATTGCCGATATAAGTTGGTCTCAGAAACTTTTTGGTTTGGATATTTTGAACTAGCAGGCGCCCAGCCGCTTGCCACCGCAGATCCTGCTTTTTTCCGTTCCCATGGAATTTCGCAAAAATTCTTTGTTTGCGAATATGTACCTACTTCCTATGAGAAACGCACCTGCCATATTTCAAGTTTGTATAGTATTTACACTTTCTGAGATTTCGTGATTATAATCAGTAAGTGAGTAGGTGGTATTTCGGTTTTAAATATACGTATTATACGCTTTTTCAAAGTGGTATAATCATTTATTAACTTCCTCCTGCGTAGCATTATAAGAGGAAGTTAATGGTTTGAGTAGGATGTCTGTCTGTCTGTGTGTCGTCGACAGGATATCTCCGGATCTACTGGACCGATTGACTTCAAATTCGGTCAGTAGATACCTTAGGTCAATACCTCGATCGAGTTTGAATTTCAGACCCGTGGGTCAAAAGGGACTGGGCATTTCAGACCCTTGGGTCAAAATGTAAAAAATTTCAAATATCTCAAAAATGTAAAAAATCTCAAAAATGTCGAAAATGTCAAAAAGGTCTAAAATGTCAAAAAGGACAAAAATGTCCAAAAGGTCAAAAAAGGTCAAAAATGTCAAAAAGGTCAAAAATGTCAAAACTTAAAAAATGACAAAAATGTCAAAAAATGACACCATTTTTGACAAATGACAAACATTTTTGACATTTTGACCCAAGGGACATTTGACCCAAGGGTCAAAATGTCAACATTTCAAATATCTCAAAAATGTAAAAAATCTCAAAAATGACAAAAATGTCGAAAATGTCAAAAAATGTCTAAAATGGCAAAAATGACAAAAATGTCAAAAAATGTCTAAAATGTCAAAAAATGTCTAAAATGTCAAAAAGGTCAAAAATTTCAAAAATCAAAAATCTCAAAAATGTTTTCGTTGTTGGCAGTAAACAGGTGGAAGTTTGTCCATAGAATTACATTCGCTCGTTTACAAAGAAAATATACATTCACTAGCGACCCGCCCCGGCTTCGCACGGGTGCAATGCTGAATTTTATTTGCTATAAACCATCCCTGGACCCACTCGAACCCACACAAAAAGTTTCATCAAAATCGGTCCGGCCGTTCTCGAGTTAAATCGTCAGGAAGGAAAACCCGACTTATTTTTATATAGTAGACTAGCGACTCGCCCTCGCACGGGTGCAATGCTGAATTTTCTTTGCTATAAACCTTGCGAAGCCCGAGACCTTTCTAACGAATGCAAAACCATGGAAATCGGTTGGTCAGTTCTGGAGTTAAATCGTCAGGAAGGAAAACCCGACTTATTTTTATATAGTAGATCCTTTACAATACTTACAAATAAAAAATGTCCTCCAAAGAGGAACCATGTGGGACAGTGCCCAGAAGGCTGGCCGCATTCCTTCTCTGGATAGTTATGCTGATCCTTCGACAAAGATAGCTGCCAGCCCTCTGGTCACCAGCAGACGTATTCACAGAGACTCGATACCGTTTCCGTTCGATTCGAGTCGAATCTATCGACTTCGGAAACGAATCTATCGACATCGGAAACGAATCTATCGAGATGGGCTGATGTTGGTATGACAGTTGGTGTCACATATGACATTAGTTTTCGATACCAACATCAGCCCATCTCGATAGATTCGTTTCCGATGTCGATTAGATTCGACTCGAATCGAACGGAAACGGTATCGAGTCTCTGTGAATACGTCTGCTGAAGCTTCGACCAATCCACTGACAGCTCTGCCGCACCGCCGGCTACTACGGTCCCATGGTCTCCAACCCAAACGGCACAAATGTAGCCCTCATTGAGATCGGCATATTTGCGCCGCCTCAGGCGTTCAGCGGCCGCATACGCTTTTTTATATTTTAGACTTCCTTTTTTAAACTTAATACCTTGTAACGTCAAAACACTGAAACATAATTAGTGTCTTGCGCAGTTTCAATCCCGTATTTTATTTGGAATATAGGATGTGCGCTCTCCCAGCGGAAAGTTACATCATTTGAAGAAATGAGTTTAATAGAAAATTAAAAATTAATTATAGTGTCGTGTGGATGTGCCCATAGTTTTAAATTTGAGCGTCCAGCCGTTTCAGAGATATTTAAGAAAAACAGATTCCGCTCGAAATATTTTTTACCTGATGGGTCTAACTGGATATAAACTATGCAGAAAGATTGCTTATATTCGAGCAAAAATGTGCCCTGAAAGCGAGCCATCTAAGATTTCAGAGATATTTAATTTTCCGCTGGGCGAACGTTTTGACGATTGCTGTAAATCTGAAACGGCTGGGCGCAGATTCATGATTTTTTGTGAACCTGTAGAATTGAATTGGAGCCTATTTGCGCCCTAACTTTTATTAAGATCATTAGCATGGTTCACAAGTTATAGTTTTTCTAAAAAACGGAAATAGGCTCTATCTCTCGAACGAAGAAACCCAGAACCTTCAAATTAATGTCCACTGGTACATCTTATACACTCACACAGCTCTACAAAATTTCGTCAGCCTACTAAGTATATACCATTGGCTAGTTATAGTTATAACGAATAATAATTAGTTTTTGAGGTTATCTCCAACGAAGTTATTTGGAGGTTCGAAAACACTATAGTTTTCCGTGATTTGGCCTATTTTATGCTTCCATAATAATTAGAGCGCCTTTTCAAAAGTACTTATATAAGAAATCAGCCAGGTATACCCGTCTAATTAAATAATAATAAAAAAAAACATTCGAAGTAATTTTGGTTGGTTGACCGACCAATTTCGAATGAACATTAAAAACCGACCGCTCGATACTTCAAGCCATCCTGCAAGCCAGCTTTTTCAATTGGCAGCATTGTAACTGTGCCCAGGCGTAACTATTCTCTAATCTGTGCCCAGGCGGCGTTGCAAGCGCGGATCTAGTTTATTCCCGTTCCCGTGTTAATTAGCAAAAATCCCTTCATAGCGGTTGCCTACCTACTTCCATACCATATTTCAAGTTTCTAGGAGTACGTATTTCTCTTGTTACCCAGTTTTTTAATTTTCCCTTGGCAATGAGACATTCTCCCTCTAAAATAAGTACCTACTCTAGATGTTGTGTTGACCCCGGTTACTAAATTTCATCAAAATCCGTCCAGTGGTTTTTGCGTGATGCGTGCACAACCAGACAGACACACAAAAAATTCAAAAATTGGTGTTTTGGTATCTACATCGATAACTATTTATGTATACTACCGCTAAAATTCTCAAAAAATATTTAATGTACAGAATCGACCGACCCCGTTACAGTTTTATTTTATGTATAGATGTACCTACTTTTAAAAATATTTGCACTTTATCACCATTTCTTATTTTGTTATGTTTAACCCACTTGAAAAAATGAGGAGGTTCTCAATTCGTCGCGAGGTTATTTTTAGATTTTTTTTTGGTACCTACCTATGTTAATCCTTCAGATCTGAGCAACTTCGATTTGTTTTTCTTTTTATCGGGTATACCTCAAGGTCCCATAAGTTTTGTATAAGTTTTGTAAAAATCTGATGAAGAACTTTAGGTGGAGAATAAACAACTCACTCGCTATCAGGGTATAATAGGTACTATAGAGGTGATGGGTTTTGAATAATGCAAATAATAGTCTTTTAGTGGTATTCGTTGAAGTCGGATTGTAATTTGTTTAAAATTTTGATTATGTTTTTATCGTATTTGAAATGCAACCCACGGCCTCGTGTGGAATAAGCAACTTAGCTCACTTGTATTCATACCTAATATAATATTGTGTAAGTATAATGTGTGTTTCTCTCACATTACAAACTAATTCAAATTTAAGGAGTAGACTCCTATTACGTATCCTTCAGATAATATCGCCTGAAACGCGTGACCTTGACTGTGTACCTACTTGACACACAAGACGCGGCGGGCCACTAGCTGGGAGATAAAATGTTTACAAAAATAAACATGACTTCAAAAAGCTTCTAAAAAGACTGCACCCATATTTTTACGTTTAACTTAATTACTTAAAAATACGGGTAGGTATGATTGCGGGGCTCGTATTAGGTATGTTACCGGCAATCTGTATAATCCGGTATTATATATAATCCCTAGGCAATGTGCCTAAAACGTGCAGGTACCACTTCCACGAAGACACTTTTGTGAAAACGGTCGAATACTTAGTTCTTTTGATCTTGCTAAGACGACCACCAGTAAGTAGGTACTAACTATTACAATTAGTTAGCAACTAAACATCCAGTAGCTTACAATCATTACATTCGACATACCTAGGTATTTTAAGTATTTCAATAACACGAATCTCTATTGTACATATTACACAAAAGCCAAAACAATTACTAATTTTCAAAGCTAGCCTATGCGCTGTCTTCATAGCCCTACACTGTGTCTAGTGACCGTGGCATACTTAACCCAGCTGTTGCTTTGGGAATACTGTACTGCTGATTTCAGTGTGGACAAGCGGAGTAGCATTTTTTGTACATGCAGTTTTACTTTACCACCTATAACTGGGCAATCAGTTTGAAAAAGAATATTACATAATATGCATTAGTTAAAAGACGCATCACAACCGATGGAGTCTTTCATGTTGGGCAATTCCTGGAATCGCAACACATTTTTAAGTGGAAATAGGCAGGACTCCTGGTTAGAGGGGCGATGGTAAATTGATCAAAGAGTGAGACTGAATAACTGCTGACCTGTACAAATAAAGACGATTGCGATTACAATTATAGATGGACGATAAGGCTCCTTGTCAGACGGTCAATCGAAATACGAGCGCTCAGATAAAACCGCAGGAACTCTGTAGATACATAGAGGGTCACACCAGAGTCGTTAGCATTATTTATAATTTAAATTAGTGGATACCAATTGTAGGTAGATGTAGCCGTCAATTAGACCTAGAGGTAGGTAGTTAATTGTTTTTATCTAGTAATATTAGTTGCATTCTAACTACAGCAGTCGAGGTTTCCAGCGAGGTCATATCGACATGCAATGACTGCCCTCATGCATGTGGAGTTTATACTACATTTTTTCTGCTCGGATATAAATAGTGCACAATCAATATTCCCGACCTACTAACTTAGTAACAAATATACAACTCATGATTAATTATTGTTTTACTAACAAACGTTACCAAAAGATTTAATGGTCAAAGTTCAGCGTCGGTGCTCAAAAACATTAAATAAGTATACTAAGCCATCAAAAACAAAACTTGTCAAAAAACCCAAGTCTCGCAACTCAGTTCTTCTACCGTAAAAAGTTGTGAGATCCATGTAATACCAAGTCGGTTAATTTATGCAGTCCATACTAAGGGACCTTCTGTCATAACTCATAAGTAATTATGTAATTAGCTAACCTAACAACATCTTATAGTGACCATATCATTATTAAAAATCTTTTATGTTTTAAATAAATAGATTGACTTGGCCATCGCATGAAAACCGAATTTATCTCACAAGTGATACATATTATATTAAATTAGATTGTTTAGTGCGATTGCGTTTATTTATGCAGTTGGTGTATCTAGAAACCTAGACCGAAATTGCAAAATGTTTAAGTTTTTCCTTGATTTATACACTAAACCTTAATTGGATTCTAAATTTGAAGCTTCTACGACTTCTAAGAAGTGCCTTAGAGTTTTGATGATCGGTCAGTGAGTGAGTCAGTCAGTGAGTGACAAAATTAGGAAACTTTGACTATTTATAATTCTAAAACTACTGGTTCAAATTGGATGAAATTTGAAATTTACTGTGTATATACAATGCCTGCTTGGTTGCTGAAAATTCAGGCTTCTAGGTTTATCCACAACGAAGTTATAGGGGGTCGAAAATGGCGTGAATGGCTTCGAGAAAAGGATGGTACGGCCGTGCCGCTTGTTGCTCGACTTGGCGGGGGCACTGCCGTGCCCCAGATTTGTCGAAAAAAGAAAACCCAGCTGCAGGGGAGCAGTGATAGCCTTACGCTTAAAGAGCCGGCCGAAAATTAGTGAGGCTCGGGTTCGAATCCTGGCATGTACCAACGAGTTTTTAAAAAAACTTACGTACATATTTATCACTAGCTCGACGGTGAAGGAAAACATCGTGAGGAAACCCGCAGGTCTCAGAATTAATTCTGAGACATGTGTAAATAGACCCGGTCCGGCGATGGGCTTACCTATTACCTATAACGTTTAGGGGTACAATATATCTCTTGAAATGTGGGTATATCCAGTAATGGAATACCTCTGCCTACCCCCTCGGGGATTAAAGGAGTGAAATTATTTTTTATTTTTTTTATGTTAAGAAAACCCTACTGCATATAAACAGCACTGAAAAGTTATTAAAACATTATCCTCCTTCTGGTGCATTTGGGTAGAAATGTAGCTTATGATGAAGCCGAATCTAATAACAACTAGCATTTTAAATATCGTCACATACTTTCATACACGTAAATGTACCGTACAAATTGTACATACCTACATACACGCAATACACCGGAAAAGCCTTACCATCTTTGTGAAAATCTTAATGCGGTTCACATAGCCTAAGATCCGACCGCAAAAAAGTGTAGGGATCGAGTATAAGCTACAAACCAAATTTTTACGCATATATATGATTAGGAGAATATATATTTATAAGGGTGCCCCTATCGAAATATGGCCGCAAGTATTTTTAATAAAAACAAAAAACTTGATTTGTGGGACGAAATTCGACAGATTCTAAAAAATCTGATTTTTTAGAATCTTTATGCATATTGCTGTGAAGTGGACGATATTTTATGTAAAAAAACAAGTGAATGAGATTTCGTCCCAAACATCAAGTTTTTTTTTTGGCTACGTAACCCTAAACAGTGAGTTTCGAGAAAACTGAATTTTAAATTTTGTCGTCCTTATTGACCAATTTCTGTTTCAAATTCTGATTTTACTGTCCCTGAAATTTATAAAAAATATTTCATGTTCAATATACGGTCTCCATAAAGTTTTATTATAATTATTTACTTATAGAATTTTTAAAGAGTATTTGCATTGCACCAAGCTTTTATGCATGAAGGTAGTATTGGAATATACTATCTTCATGCTTTTAAGTCAGTTCAACCTTTTTTATAAATAAAATCGAGTTGAGTTTTCAAACATATTGGGTCAAAATAAAATTTAATTTAAATCAAAAGCACGAGTAGGGTATAGGTTAGCTAAATTCAGTTATAGAATTTTTCGGAAAAAAATTACACATAAGTAATTAAAAATAGCTGATATCGATCATGTAGTCGATGCTGAACAAACTAACTTCAAGAATTGCGCTTATTCTGTTACATCCTACTAATATTATAAATGCGAAAGTTTGTATGGATGGATGTAAGGATGTATGGATGTTGTTTCCTCTTTCACGCTAAAACTACTGAAGGGATTTTGATGAAACTTTACAGTTATATAGCTTATACATCAGAATAACACATATCCTCTTTTTACAAGTACCGGTTTCCGCCGGGCCGGGCGGCGCCGGCTACCCGGCGGCGAAATGTATGGCCGATTGCAGGGTTGCCCGCCGGTACGTATGAAAGCGAACGTACATGGCCAAATATACTTCGCCGCCCGCCAGCTACCCGGACACCGGTACGTGTGAAAAGGGGCTAACGGGAACTACGCGGGAGAAACCGCGGGGCGCTGCTAGTATTGTATATATCCTACTAATATTATACACGCGAAAGTTTGTATGTATGGATGTTTGTTACTCTTTCACACAAAAACTACTGAACGGATTTTGATGAAACTTTACAGCTATATAGCTTTTACATCAGAATAACACATAGCCTATATTTTATTCCTGTATTCCCACGGGAACGGTAACTACGCGGGTCAAACCGTGGGGCACTGCTAGTATTGATATAATTAAGAAGAAACTGTCTGGCTGACTGACCAGCAGACACCGCTGGGTCTAGAAGTTTGAAATTTAAATGATTTAAGTAAGCACTTCGAAATAATTTTTGAAAATTCCCACGGGAACGGGAAATACAGATTTTATGCTCTTGTACCTATTATAATAATTTTGGGCCTTAAATAGGCTGGTAAAAACCCTATTGCAAACATGAAAGCTAAGTAGATAGAAATAATGGACTTTAATAAGTGCTATGTATTTTAGTTAACTAACGTAAAAATAATATCACGCCTTTTATCCCTGAGGGGGTAGGCAGATGCACTCCATTTCTGGAAGTACCCATGTTTCACCAGAATATTCTTTAGATCCCTAAACGTGATAGGTGGTGAGGTGAGCCTATCGTCCGTCGGACCGGCAGGCGTAGGTATTCAGGGAGCTTCGATATTCGATATCGGAAAATCTGTCGAACACTTTCGAGATGGGCTGATTTGGTACGTAAACTTTCATTGACATCAGAACCTTGGAGCCCCGGAGCTACAGAGCTGGAGAGTGGCCTAAATTATTGTAGTGAAAATGTAGTAGTCAAAAACACATCTCTTTGAATTTGTAGTTCTATAGTTCTGGAGTTATTCGACCTGAAAGCTAGAAATCATCAGGTCGGTGTGGCCCCGAGATCTCAGTAATTAGGGCAGTAACGGACGTTTGCTCTTAGACAAAGTTATTGTTATATTTAGGTAGTAGACAGAAAAACAAAGAATATAATTCGTAGTTCGATATTTTGACAGTAATTCACGTTTGAAGTGCGTGACAATCAGGTCCCTGTAGCCCAGTGTTTTCTCTGAAACGAAGCATCCTAGCATAGTATGTTGTTTGAGTAAGTTTCTGTAGTTCTCGATTTAGGAATTCGTATGGAGCTAGTTTTTTATGTAGTTCTACGGTTTCATAGAATTTTGCACTCTTTCTAAAAACAATCAGAACGGTGGAGCCCAGTGTTTTCTCTGCAACGAAGCATCCTAGCATAGTATGTTGTTTGAGAAAATTTTTGTAGTTCTCGATTTAGGAATTCGTATGGAGCCCGTTTTTTATGTAGTTCTACAGTTTACGAATAATTCAGGTCGGAAGCTCCGAAATGACAGCTAACCTCACTCATTACATCTTTGGAACCAAACAAGCTAGCGAAACAGAAACTTACACAACGATTTATTATCCATCGAATAATAAGTGTGCAAAATTTCATAGAGATCCATGCAGTATCTGTAAAGGAATTTAATATAAATACATTCGGTACCATTATCTGTATATAATGGAAGAGGGTGACCATACATTTTATGTTAAAAAGGAAAAATATTCGAGCACTGAAATTTGATGGTGAAATTAGTATGATATGACATCAAATAGTAGGTATTTATTGAAATTTGCACTCCGGTTGTTTATTCGTAAGTTTTAACATTAAGTAAATAAATAACTAAAAATAGTTAACATGGTTTTTTATTGAATTATTATACCTACCCATGGTGGTTTTTTCTAGATTGTGGTTTGGCTAATTGGTCGAACTAAACAAAGTCCATATACACACACCGGCACAATTCGCGGGACAGAAAAAAAAAGGAGAAAAAAGAGGGGATTGAGAACAATGAATGTAATTTTTAAACAATATATTATTTAAAATGAAACAACAATTAAATTAACATGTTTTGACATTCATTTGTAACACCATACTTAAAATTTTATAAAAATAAAAATTAAATTAAACAAAATGCATTTTTCTTCGATTTTTAATTATAGAGAAACAGCAGAAAATTCAAGATTTTCCAAAGTTTAACAACAATTTCAATGACTGTTCAATATCGAGTGTTTCCTCCTCGTGCTCTGATGAGGGTTTCCATCCGTCTGGGCATGCTGCGGATGATGTTATCAATGGTTTCTTGGGGCAACCTCTGCCATTCTTCAAGTAATGCGTTTCGCAACTCGTTGAGATTATTGGGAGGGGGCATTCTTGACTTTACACTCCTCTTTAGCAAGTCCCAGACGTGTTCTATAGGGTTCATATCGGGGGACCGTGCTGGCCACTCCATCACCGTTATACCAACATGGTTTAGGTATGTCTGTACTGTGCGAGCACTGTGAGCCCGAGCATTATCCTGCATTAGAATGAAGTTGTTACCAATAAAGGGGGCAAATGGCACAACATGTTCTTCTAAAATCTCCCTGATATACCGATCAGCATTCAGATTCCCGCCATCGACCACTACTAACTCCGTACGAGCTCCTAAACATATTCCTCCCCAGACCATAATTGAACCGCCGCCATATGCAACTGTATTTTCAAAATTAGACTGGATATACCGTTCTCCTTTGCGTCTCCATACTCGCTGCCTTCCATCAATTTGATTTAACATAACTCTGCATTCATCAGTAAAAAGAACCTGTCCCCAGTCGTCGAAGTCCCAATCACGATGTTCACGACCAAAGTGTAGACGGTTTGTGCGATGATGTCTCTCAAGTTTTGGGGCTTTGGCGGGCACATACGAGCCTATACCCACTTCTTCGAATCTTCTACGAACTGTCCGCTCACTCATCCTTACTGCTCGTACCTCTTCCAGTAAATTTCGAGCCTGCACCGCCGTTAGTCTCGTGTTCCGTCGGACTTGAAGTTGGAGAAAACGGTCATCCCTCCTTGAAGTACACCTTTTCCGGCCTTGTCCTCTCCTTCTCACTAGAGCATTCGTCAATCTGTATCGTTGGATGCTACGATAAATCGTTGATAACGATCGACGAAGGCTTCTGGCAATCGATCTGTAGGTTTGACCATTTCTCCTCATTTGATCTGCCCTAATGATTTCTGATGGCGTTAAATCAGGCATAATTAGATGCTCGTAAATTATCAATATGCGAAAAAACTCAAAAGCCTCAAAAACTGCAATTCAAAGCTTTTCAAATGGAATTCACGAACCTTCTAAAAACGGACAAGCGGTGGAAAAAATGAATCAATGAAAATTAAAACAAAAGAATGAAAAAAAGGGCAGTCGCTTAGTATTCCATTTTTAAATTAAAACCCAAATTTAAAAAAAGCTTGTTTAGCCGGCCAGTAACACGCAAAAATGCGTAAATACTCCCTTTTTTTTCTGTTCCGCTAATTGTGCCGGTGTGTGTATTATGGTATAAAGTAGTTACCTACTACCCACAGTTTCTTTTGTGCAAAGGAATAAAAAAGAGTTGTTCATCTGATTTTCTATATCTATACATATAATAAAACTCTAACGGGGCCGTGTCTGTACATTAAATATTTTTTGAAAATTTTAACGGTAGTGTATATAGTTATCGATATAGATGCCGAAACACCAATTTTTGGAATTTTTGTCTGTCTGTCTGTGGTTGTGCACGCATCACTCAAAAACTACTGGACAGATTTTAATGAAATTTGGTATAGAGATAACTGAGTACCCGAGTCAACATCTAGGGTACTTTTTATTCCAGGAAAATATCTCATTCCCACGGGAAAATATAAAAACTGGTTAAAAAGAGAAATACGTACTACTCCGAAACGATAACCCCTAGAAACTGGAAAAATAGTATGAAGGTGTCGTAGGAAACCGGTATGAAGGGATTTTTGGAATTTCCCACGGGAACGGGAATAAACTGAATCCACGCGGGAAAACGCCGCTGGGACCCGCTATATGAAATTTGGTATGTAGGTGTCTTAAATATGTTGTAGGCAACCACTATGAAGGGATTTTCGGAAATTCCCACGGGAACGGGAATAAACGGAATCCACGCGGGCAACGCCACTGGGCATCCGCTAGTTATAAAAATAAGTGTCATGTGTAGCAGTCAATAATTATATAAGTATTATTATTACGAAGCAGGTATACAACACCCGAGCTTGGCTCTCCAGTATTTGTTTTAGAGACTCTAAAAAATACACGTGATTTTGGGTATGGGTTAGTTTAAACATTACCTCGTATCACGAGGTATTTAAATAGTTGCTAAAACATCACTTAATATATCAATGGCCCACATTTTTCAAATTAGTAGAACCTGCTTGAAGTTTATATTAAACTAGCGGCGCCTAATAATTTCACTCGCGTCAGTCCCGTTCCAGTGGAAAAATGTTACTCCCAGAAAAGTAATAAGTATTTCCCTTGGTTAAATTTTTTTTAAGACTCACATGTTCAAGTCTTTTTTATTCCTTTGCACAAAAGAAACCGTAGGTAGTAGGTAACTACTTTAAATACCATAATATATGGACTTTGTTTAGTTCGAGCAATTAGCCAAACCACAATCTAAAAAAACCACCATGGGTATTTGAATTCAATAAATAACTATGAAAACCATTTTTAGTTATTTATTTACTTAATGTTAAAACTTACGCCCGCGTGGATTCAGTTTATTCCCGTTCCCGTGGGAAATTCAAACAATCCCTTCATACCGGTTTCCTACGACACCTTCATACTATTTTTCCAGTTTATAGGGGTTATCGTTTCGGAGTAGTATGTATTTCTCTTTTTAACCAGTTTTTATATTTTCCCGTGGGAATGAGATATTTTCCTGGAATAAAAAGTACCCTAGATGTTGACCCGGGTACTCAGTTATCTCTATACCAAATTTCATTAAAATCCGTCCAGTAGTTTTTGAGTGATGCGTGCACAACCACAGACAGACAGACAAAAATTCCAAAAAATGGTGTTTCGGCATCTATATCGATAACTATATACACTACCGTTAAAATTTTCAAAAATATTTAATGTACAGACACGGCCCCGTAAGAGTTTTATTATATGTATACATATAGAAAATCAGATGAACAACTCTTTTTTATTCCTCTGCACAAAAGAAACTGTGGGTAGTAGGTAACTACTTTATACCATAATATATGGACTTTGTTTAGTTCGACCAATTAGCCAAACCACAATCTAGAAAAAACCACCATGGGTATAATAATTCAATAAAAAACCATGTTTACTATTTTTAGTTATTTATTTACTTAATGTTAAAACTTACGAATAAACAACCGGAGTGCAAATTTCAATAAATACCTACTATTTGATGTCATATCATACTTACTTTGACCATCAAATTTCAGTGCTCGAATATTTTTCCTTTTTAACATAAAATGTATGGTCACCCTCTTCAATTGTACAGATAAAGGTACCGAATGTGTTTATATTAGATTCCTTTACAGATACTGCATGGATCTCTATGAAATTTTGCACACTTATTATTCGATAGATAATAAATCGTTGTGTAAGTTTCTGTTTCGCTAGCTTGTTTGATTCCAAAGACGTAATGAGTGAGGTTAGCTGTCATTTCGGAGCCTCCGACCTGAATTATTCGTAAACTGTAGAACTACATAAAAAACGGGCTCCATACGAATTCCTAAATCGAGAACTACAAAAATTTTCTCAAACAACATACTATGCTAGGATGCTTCGTTGCAGAGAAAACACTGGGCTCCACCGTTCTGATTGTTTTTAGAAAGAGTGCAAAATTCTATTAAACCGTAGAACTACATAAAAAACTAGCTCCATACGAATTCCTAAATCGAGAGCTACAGAAACTTACTCAAACAACATACTATGCTAGGATGCTTCGTTTCAGAGAAAACACTGGTCTACAGGGACCTGATTGTCACGCACTTCAAACGTGAATTACTGTCAAAATATCGAACTACGAATTATATTCTTTGTTTTTCTGTCTACTACCTAAATATAACAATAACTTTGTCTAAGAGCAAACGTCCGTTACTGCCCTAATTACTGAGATCTCGGGGCCACACCGACCTGATGATTTCTAGCTTTCAGGTCGAATAACTCCAGAACTATAGAACTACAAATTCAAAGAGATGTGTTTTTGACTACTACATTTTCACTACAATAATTTAGGCCACTTGCCAGCTCTGTAGCTCCGGGGCTCCAAGGTTCTGATGTCAATAAACTTTCGAGATGGGCTGATGTTGGTATCGAAAACTAATGTCATATGTGACATAAGGATTCGGAAAATTTTCCGTGGCTGTCAGAAACGCCTAGAATAAAGTCGAGATACGGAGACTCGATACCGTTTCCGTTCGATTCAGATCGAGTGAAAAATTTGCCGAAGTCGAATCTACTTCGGCAAATTTTTCACTCGATCTGAATCGAACGGAAACGGTATCGAGTCTCCGTGAATACGCCTGCGGGTCTGTTTCATATGCCTCATAGGTAATTAATTCTGGTACCTGCGTACCTCACGATGTTTTCCTTTACCGTCGAGCAAATGATGAATTGGTACCTATGTAGGTACGTAAGTTTTTAAATAGTTCAATGTCAGCACCTTATTTCAGAATCAGAATCAGACCTTAGTTTCATGATGATAATAACTAACAAAAATTTTGTTTCAAGTGTATGATAAATTGTGAAGTGCCCTCTAGGCAGAAGTAGTCGTTCTATAGTTATTTTTTTTCATACTAAGAGTCTCCTAGCCCCCCGATAGATGGCGGGACTCTTACTGCCGCGTACTACCACAGACTAATTAATATATGACTATCCCCACGGTAGATGGCGCACTTATTAGAACTGGACTTTCCAACCATTCTCTACAATATACTACTACCAGAATCCTACAATAGATGGCTCACTATTTGGTTAGAACACGAAATAATTACAAAAAGCTATTATAGATTTGAGGGGGGGCCTAAATTTTGTGACATTACCTTTGAAAATCTAATATTTTGTATTTTTTATTAATGTTTAATTTGTTGATGATTTTATCACTACATAGTATAAAACAAAGTCTCTTCCCGATGTCTGTCTGTCCAATATGCTTGTAAGTATATTTAAATCTATGCAACGGATTTTGATATTTTAGTAGATAGAGTGATTTAAGATGAAGGTTTTAGTATCAGCATTGCACCCGTGCGAAGCCGCGACGGGTCGCTAGTTGAAAATAATTGAAATGGAAATAAAGCTATTTCGGAAGTGCTGTTTTGTTTCAATGTCTAGATGTAAAAATTGCAAAATATGTGACGTCATACTAGGAAGGGGGGAGATTTCAGAAATGTGACCAATTGCGACAAGAACGGGGGGGGGGGTTCAAAAATCATGACAATTGTGTGACGTAATTTATGGATGGCCTCTTACCTACTGTTACAAAACCTATTCCGCTGATACATATCTAGTGATTTGCTAATGTCCGTTTATTAGTTCCGTTCTCCACCTGAAGAACTTATAGAAATGGGATCAACCTTAAAGTCATCATCATCATCATCAGCCTATCTTAGTCCACTGTTGGACATAGGCGTCCCCTAATAAGCGCCATAGCGCCCTGTCTTCGGCTTGGCGCATCTAGCATCTGCCTGCAGCCTTTCGCAGATCGTCATCCCATCTGGTCTGAGGGCGTCCTACACTACCTTGAAGTATACCTGACCAAACGAAAATAAATCGAAATAGCTTCAAATTTTACGAAGTTATGGATTAACATAGCTCCCAAAAAAAGGTATATAAAACAAACGCAACGAATTCAAAACCAAGTACCTACTTTTTTTTAAGTCGGTTAATAAATGCGAAAGTGACTTTGTTGGTTGTTCCGCTTTCACGCCTAAACCACTAAACCGATTTAAAAAATTCCTTCACCAATGTAAAGCTTACTACATTATCAGGGAGTCATTTAGGCTATATGTATTTTTTCCCCGTATTTCCACGGCAAAGGGAAATCGCGGGTGAATCTGAGGGGCGCTGCTAGTAAGATATAAGTACCGACCCGGTAAAAAGGAATTTTTAGGAATATTAACAGGAACGATTAAAGGGATCATTACAAAATCAGGAACTGCTTAAAATCAAATCTCCATTCGATCGACGAATTCGGTCATCAAAGAAAATTTGTATTAACTGTATGCCTAAGAAAACTTAGTATGGTTGTATTAATCGGTTTATATTTATTTTGCACAAACAAGAAAACATAAGCACCGACAATGAAGGCGAGCGCGGGATATCGAATGTGAGTTAGAGAAAAATGAAAATAAATTATAAATTCATTGAAGCCCTCCCACCGTCCTATTGTCATTGTTTGCGATTCGCGCGCGATATCAACGCGATATTTTATCGTCATTTTTGTAGGATTGCGTCAAAACCACACGATTCGCGCGCTATACGATATCTATCGCGGCAGTGGAGTCGAGGCTTCATAGAAAGGTATGGGTAAACTGGTCTGGTCTTCATTTCTATCAATTTTTGAAATTTAAAAAAGTAGGTACCTACCTATGTAGTTATAGTGACATACTACAATTATTGGCTGGGTGCGAAGTAGGTGGTGGGGGAACCACGAATCGATCGTAGCGCCCATGGTGGCTAAAAAAGGAACTAGGGACGGACGAACCGTCACTTTTTAATAGAGAAATTTGCGTATTCGTGCATTCTTAGTGAAAATAAATACTTGAACATGGGTAACGAAACCTGCTGCGTAATCAACTGCAAGAATAATGGCAAAAATAGTGATCGGAAATTCTAAAAATTTTCAAGAGCAAGTTGAAAACAAGATCAACGACTTCAATGAACTTTTGTATGGCGTTGATGTCACTGAAGTTTGTCTATTTACACTTGCTTCAATGGTGTGGCTCATTTGATTTTCACATTTTATTTCTTTTACATCTTGCACATGTTGAGCCAAAACTAACTGTTTGCCTCTTGTGGTGGTTTGTGGCTGAAAAACTATATTGTGTGTTATTGTCCGGAATCCAGTTTTTATAATCAATTTGGCCATGTTGAACTGAAATTACACAACAGTCTGCATTATTATCGACAGTACTGCTATAAATAATGGTCTACAAGATACATGAAACGCTCTAGTCGATAAATTTTGTCCATTTCTTTACTTATTTCCCGTGAAGCCATGAGAAAGTCGGTGTAGGTATACTGCCTGAAATTTACTGATTGTGGCATTTTTGACGGAAAATAAAAAAGGTCAACATTATTATCGACGCTATAAACTTACAATATCCAACAGGACCTAAGTAAATAACGTTGTTTCACTGAAATTATTTTTGTGTTTACTTACTTTTCGTAATGACAGCCAGCCATTTGACATTTCAAAGTCCGCCCTAATTGTTACCACTAGTTGGCGCTGTCATCGCGCACCCAGCCATTTGTTTTATCGTCAATAGTTTTCGCAGCGCATGCATAACACCTTGGGTTACATTATTGAAGTTGCCCGGTTCCTATATTCGAGAAACCAACCGTTTTGCTTACGGACGGTAGAATTATCTACGAGGCGTAACTCAAAAGTGTTCCTATAAAAAACTATTCGTAAGCGAACTTACTGACAGCTTGGTACATACGGATGAGAGGGCTACAACTTACGGATAGTAAGGGTAATGTATGGAGATGACAGGAAAGAGTGTTCCTATAAATTTTTTGACACGTCAACTAGCTGTCAAAGTTACTAGGTGTTTGATAATTAGTTACTGCCCGAATTCGATCGGTTGTGAACCACAATTTTGGTAGTTTCACTACATAAGATGTGAAAAATAACAATGTCTCATTCAGATAGTGAAATGAGTCACCTACAAATGTTGTCCGACTGGGAGAGTTCAATGAAGAACTTGTTAATCGCCGAAATTACCAAAAGAGTTTTGATCATTTCAATACCTTGTATTTTTACGAATTTCAACTCAGATTTCGGTTGGATAAACCTTCTGTTCAACGGTTATTAGTTGAAATATACCCTTTTTTAACAGTGAAGGGAGCCAGGTATGTAATAGGTATTATTTGAAACCTCAAAACGTTTAAAAAGTAACGCAACAAATATGTATTGTTGATATGTATACTTTACAATAAGAACCTACATTTTTTCCTATGGTATACGTCCTATACACCAATTGCTATTGGCATTACGGTTTTATGCTCTGGGAACTATGCTGTTATCAGTGGCTGACTTTGTTGGGGTATCCAAATCATCTGCTTGTGGTATAGTGCGAGATGTGTGTGGAGAGGATTTCAGAAACCGGAAAGGCTACTTTGTCTTGAATGTGCAGACAGTAGGCAATGCAAATTTGTTGCTAATTAATGTAGTAGCCCGTTGGCCTGGGTCCGCTCATGATGCTACACTACTTATTTAATATATATTTTATATGCTCCTGTAGTGTAGCAAATAATGCAAGATGCGAATTATACAGAAATATTAAGACTGACATCAGATTTATAGTAATGAGTTATCACTTTTTTTCAGCCTGGTTTAGCAGCCTGTCTTGTTCGGGGTCCTCATTGGAATGAAAATTAAACATTTGCACTGTATCAAAATTATCAATTTTGTATCCACCATTTGGACCAGTTGCTATTTAGATATTAGTGTTATATTAAGCTGAAGAAACTTTCACATATGCACTAGGTATATACGATGTGTCGTAATTCTAAAAAGTGATTGTGTTACAGAGTATTCCATTAATAAACAATTTTATTCCAAATTATCAATTATTTATTTTGCCATACCGGTGTAATACCTACCTATCCATTATTTATTATTTTGTTGTAAGCCTCTCAAGTCCCGTTAATATTATAACATATTTAGTACCTACTTTTTAGTCAGGTATGTACGAGGAAGTAGGGAATTTTGATTAAAATGTTCGTTTTATATCGAAACAAAATACCAAAAAAACATAACTTGTAAAAAAAAACCAAGTCTCGCAACTAAGTTCTTTTACCGTAAAAAGTTGTAAGATCCATATAATACCAAGTCGGTTAATTTATTCAGTCCCTACTTAAAAGACCTTCTGTCTTAAGTTATTACGTAATTAGCTAACCTAACAACATCTTATAGTGACCATATCAATATTAAAAATCTTTTGTGATTTAAGTAAATTATTGTTGGGTGGGACACAATGTCCCAACAATTGTTTTCTATGGCATCTTATTTCTTTTTGTAGATAGTCCTACTTATTTCCTTTCCGGTATTTTCGACTTCTTAAATAACTTTGTAATCCTACACATTTACATTTGATTACAGTTATTTAAGCACTTGGTGTATCTAGAAACCTGGACCGAAATTGCAAAATATTTGAGTTTTCCTTTATTTTTACACCAAACACTAATTGTATTCTAAATTTGAAGCTTCTACGTCTGCTAGAAGTGCCTTAGAGTTTTGATGATCGATCAGTCAGTCAGTGAAAAAATTAGAAAACTTTGACTAGTTATAACTCTTAATAAACTATTGATTCAAATTAGATAAAATATACTGTGTTTATACAATGCCTGCTTGGATACTGAAAATTTAGGCTTATAGTTTTACTAGCCACCCGCCCCGACTTTGCACGGGTGCAATGCTTATACTAAAACCTTTCTCTTGAATCACTCTTATCTATTTAAAAAAATCGGTTGTCTGTAAAGTCGGTCTACTGACGATATTTGACCGTGACAACGTCATAAGAAAATACCGATGGCATGGATTGTGCCTCTTTGTCGCTCGTTGCGCGCTCTCGCTTGCACTGGAACGACGCATAAATTTATAAGACGTTGTCACGTCAAAAAAAAAAGGCATCAAAATCCGTTGCGTAGTTTTAAAGATTTAAGCATACATAGGGATATAGGGACAGAGAAAGCGACTTTGTTTTATACTATGTAGTGATCCACAACGAAGTTATAGGGGGTCGAAAATGGCTTGCTTCGAGAAAAGGATGGTACGGCCGTGCCGCTTTTTTGCTTGACTTGGCAAGGGGCACTGTCGTGCCCCCAGATTCAAGCAACTGTTGACGCAAAATTTGACAAGCAAAGAGATTGGAATAAAATTATTATCTTTAGGAGATAGAAACTTTTTCTTTAAACGTCTTTGATGTCAAGATAGCTCAGCGGCGTGTGGACATTTCAGTTGCGTTTCTTTCATTACAGTATAATTTGTGTTTCAACGACTTATAATTACTTTTTCAGCAAATCAGATCAAATAGTGCAAAAAAGGACGTTTTACAAATAAAACTACCGTAAATATGTATAATAAAAATATTTTGCTTTATTTTTTATTAGAACGTAATTTTCCTGTTTTTGCTAAAACGAAACGCAACGGAGGGCTTCGGTAAGCTGGTTACCTACAACCGTTCGTCGCAGGTAGATGACGTGAAAACATAGGAACGTCTCTATCCGTTCTTTACTCGTAGTTGACAAACGGTCCGCTGCTGAAGTACAACCACGATTCGTTGAATATAGGAACCGGGCATAGGATCCTAATTAAGCATTGTAATGGTGAAAGAATTTTTTAAATCGATCTTGTAGTTACAAACATACGAATCTTTTCTCTTTATAATATTATATTATACTTATATAGAAGTTTAGTTGCAGACTAAAAAAACGATACGGGTATCAAATTGAAAAAAAAAATTACACGGAAACAAAATGCTCTAGCTATTGCATTTTGTTTCCAAGTACTTATAAAATATAATCACTACATAGGTAGTATAAAACAAAGTCGCTTTCTGTGTCTGTCCTTATATCCCTATGTCCCTTTGTATGCTTAAATCTTTAAAACTACGCAACGGATTTTGATGCGTTTTTTTTTAATAGATATAGTGATTCAAGAGGAAGTTTTTAGTGTTAGCATTGCACCCGTGCAAAGCCAGGGCGGGTCGCTACTATTACCTAAACTACTATTATTATATTATTATAACAAGTTTAACGAAATCCGTCAACAAACATAACTACTAATTAGAATCACTACATAGTATAAAACAAAGTCGTTTTCTCTGTCCCTACATCTCTATGTATGCTTAAATCTTTAAAACTACGCAACGGATTTTTATGCGCATTTTTTTAAAAGATAGAGTGATTCAAGAGGAAGGTTTTAGTATTAGCATTGCACCCGTGCGAAGCCGGGGCGGGTCGCTAGTTTATAATATACTAGCTTTTGCCCGCCCCTTCGCTCGGGCACGTTTATTTCACCACCTTAGGGGTTGAATTTTGCAAAATCCTTTGTTAGTGTAAGCTATCTATGTGCAAAGTCTCCCTTACAAATTTTATTAAAGTCGGTTTAGCTGTTTAGCCGTTACCTAGATATAAGGTAGCGAACGTGCGCAGCCAGACACACTTTCACGTTTATAACATTATGGTAGTAGTTATAGATTTCAATGTTGAAACTCTCCAGTGTGTATTAACATCATTGCAAATTATTCTTCACATATCGAGTAAAAAATAAATAATTGTATTAAAAAATAAATGATAAAGTAGGTAGCACAAAAACTTACCGATATTTCCATCCCTTGCCCAATTTGGGTAACAGTATGTCCACTCTGTCGCAATGCTAATATTGTGAAGCGTTACACTTGTATTATTTGCGGCCAAAGATATTATTTATAGAAAGACGTAGATATGTTACTAGAGCGCGGAAAATGAGGCCGACAAATGTAGTTAATTAACCACATTTTATTTAGTCGCATTGTATTTCAAGTCGTATTTCAAGCGCAACTCTTGACAGATAGCTCTCTATTTCTTGATTATTCGTTCCGTATCATCTTTCCCCGTCATTGTTGTATGCTATAAATACGCTAAGAAGTAAGTAGGTATGTCAATGTTGTAGCCACTCGTAGCGGATTAATTTTAAAACGCTCGCAGTGTGAATATACATGTGTAACTCATCCTTAGTTTAATATCTTTGTTTGCGGGGCCATTATTTGCGAATTATTTTTTTAAATAATAAATCGACATGTCGTAGCTGTAGTTGTTTTTTATGTCAAGCAGGACGTGCTCCTAGCTGCTACATAAAGTTAAATAAATAAATTAATATAGATAATAAACATAATTATTAGGTGCCATCAAAATATTATGAACCCCTTAGGTAGGTACTTCTCTTTGTAACCTTGTCCAACCCTTATTCATTGCATGTTGCATCAAAATGATTTCATCACTATGAATGTAAATTGCAGACCCTCCTGGTGTCAAACAAATTAAGAAAGCAGTGAGATATCTCGTATCTTCTATCTTCGGTACGTGCCAACCACAGATCATAATGGTCTGTAGTGCCAACCAATTCATAAATAAAATCACATTGGACACAGCGCGAAAGCCCTTCGACGAGTCACATGGCTCAGTTGGTAAACCTGCTATCTGATTCAGAGGTCGCAGTTTGATTGTCTTGTGTTTTTATTTATTTAAATATTTTTGTTGGTTGTACAGTAGGTACCCCTAGTCTGCATCTGCATGTTTGGTGATTCAATAAACTTCTGTGTATTGTTCCCTAGATACCTAATCTATATCATCTATTAAATATACAACATAATATAAACATAAATACACCTATCAAAGTTTGCCAAGAATATGCATTTTATCATTTGTGATGTATTAACATTTAATGACAACATCGTAAACCTTATATAAAACTGATGAAATGGCCCAAAAATTTTTCGTTTTTTATTCCAATTTCTGTAATTTTGATTTGGGTTTAATGCATAATAACCTAAAAAATCGTGCAATGAGCTATGTTAATTTTTAGAACTAATGTTCTTTGATTATACAATTTTCTTAAACATACCTATCTACATAAGTACTACGTAGTACTAAGTAGGTACACAGACGATTTTGCTGGACTGTGATGTTATAAACTCGAAACAAAAACATCATAAATATAAAAAATATTTTTTATTGAAATGCATTTTATTTATTATATTTTATTTATTTAACTTTATGTGCCAAGAAAATGTACACATGGCGAACTTAATGCCTAAAGGCAAAAAATATACTAGACAACTATCAGGCTAAACAGAAATAATTTGGCGAAATAGGCCGAAAATAAAGGGTTTCACTTTCTAAGGTAAAAACTCTATATTAATAAAGCATAACTTTATATAAATAATATTCTTGGTATATGAAGTGATATAAACAAACGCCACAAAAGCTATAAATTTTAATCAATCAATAATATTAACTTTATCTTTAGTTTTACGTATACAGTAAAATTAAGTATAATTATCGCAATGTTAATTATTATCAGAAACAAACGTTTAGAAGAAGGCAAATAGTTTATCTCCGTAACCCGGCAATGCGGCAATCCATGACATGCATACTATGTCATTGTCCGTATTTCCGTAAAACTGGGTTTCGCGAAAACTTGGGCGGTGGCGATGGCGTAGAGGCAGTGTGTACAAAATGTTACGAAATGACTCTTAGTCTGAAAGTTGAAATTAATAATTTTTAAAAAGAAAAAACTTACATGAGGATATTCAAGACCACAAACATTATGTAGAACTAAATTTATATAGGTAGGTACCTACTTTATTGTAGGTACTATTGACTGTGTGAAAAATATGGTACTTACCTACTTTCTAGTACTCATCGACATAGACAAAAAACTATTAATTGACATGTGTTTTTTAACGTTCTTCATGCACCTTTATAATTGTAGGTAGGTACTTACGGTTTTGATATACCTATACTATAACGTCATATGATACAAGTTTTGTCTATCGTTGATTGCCGTTCCCTGAGGATAAATGTCGCCTGTTAACTCATTTCAGACAATGCGACGCCGAAGCCACGTTACTCAAAGAAAGTTTTGCTAGCAAATTTTAATTTTTAATTTCTTAGGGAAATAGGTACTTACTTCTAATAATTAAGAATAACCAGTTGTAGTGGGCTCGATAGACATCAATAAATAAAGAGAAGTAAATAAATAGATATTTTGGAAATCTAGATACTTAATTTCGAAAACTCAGTTAAGTAACCCTATATTTATAAGTAGTTTACCTACCTACCTAGCTACTTAGTTTCACTTTGTGTACGTAATTTTAATTCTAGAGTAGGTACGAGATGCGATAGAAAATTTCGTGCTACAGAACCTTTTCTGCCCGTCGCGTCGAGTCAAACTTACGGCTCTTTTATGGGCGAAACTTAACAAAGTTGTGAATCATCATGATTACTAATACTGTACAGGAGGGTGTAAGCAGCCTCATTAGTCATGACTGGATTGTATGAAAATTGTTAAATTAACAAAATCTTATTCATTACCTACAACGTCCAATCAAAGTTCCCCTTAGATTATGAAGCTTCCCGCTATGAGTTGATTCTGATGGCAGACAGGTGTGAGATTGAAATACGTAAAAAGTATACCTACTAAAAAACTGGGATACCTAAATTCTAAATACTTACAACAGATTTGTCTATTACGCCCAACAAGAAATACAACTTTCTTATCTTCACAATTTTCAGGGTGTATAATTCAAACGGAGCTTGTGGCTGTCAAATGGTCCTGGAAACATCTTGATTTGAAAAAACGTATTCAGTGTTATGTATGACTCTCGAAATTATACATACACATTTTTTACTTTTCCATCGCCATTTTGCATTTTACGACCGCCATTTCGGTATCATAAAAACCAAAACTAACTTAGACTAGAAAAATCGATAGACACATAATTAAATAAAATCCATTCAGCCGTTGGGATGTTACGAGGTTATACATACGAGTACATACCCAGATACGCATGAAAAACACAAGGAACTGTCGTTGCTGCGCGACAGTCGGGTAAAAATCACTTGAGTTATTGTGAATCTTAGTGGTCCTTTTACTTAACATAAAACTATAACTACTACTACTATATTTAAACTATCATATTTTATTAAGCTTATGTATTTGACTTATAGGTACCTACGTATCACATGTACACTCATGTACAGTCTCCAGTAAAATTTAGTAATGACAATGCGGATTTTCAACCGACTTCTACATCTAGTCACATCTCATTATTTTAAGTATTTTGGTCAGTTTAGATACTTATAATACTGTGAGAGAAGCGAATAACAGACGAAATGGCGGGGAAGAGTTTAATTTAGTAAAAAAAAAAATTCAACTTAATTTTTCTGCCTATGACTCTTTAATATACATTGGCCATAGGCGGATACATTCAGACTGGGATGTTCGAAGCGCAGTTGAGAGCAGTAAGGAGAAGCAAATTTAGGTGAATTTCAATTCAAACCAATAATATATGCCGTCACACCATCTGTTAACGCTGACCCTAAAATGGTTGATGTATCATACAGTTAAAAAAGTTTTAAAGTCAACTTTAAATTTTCCAGATTTAAAATTCGTTTGTGGTTCAGAATTTCTTTTGTATTCGGATTTCCATGAAAAACTTATACGCTATAAAACAGGTACTTGAAAGTAGGACAAAACATAATATCGTGCTTTTGTTCATAATGCGTAATTGCGTATGTGTGTCAAACAAATCGACCTGACCTGAGTCTTTCTCTTCATAAGAAGTAAAATAATAAATTGGGTCAGTGGTCTCCGTGGTTATACCTAATAAGGTGAGTATTCATTCGTAAATCTCTGGAACATAAAATATCTGACGGTAGTTCAATGTTATTCTTTTTAACACCACTATCACCAGAAGACAAATTACTTCCTTTACATTAATAATAGTGTCTTTAAAATACAAAATATTTATTCGGTCGTCATTACATCCCATTACTTCATCAATTAGCTTTACACCTTTTAGACTATACTTACTATAGAAATTTTATACTAGAGGTCCGATTTGTTAACTAATTTAATTGTTCGATTTTATTTTACCTATTCACTACCTACATTCTCGGAAAATAGCACTACTACTACTATCGCGGGATAGATGTTGGTCGTTACAGGAACGACAGCACTTTCAAAGTAATTAGGTATCCAAAATATTCGGCATTTACAAATCAAAAAGAAATTAATTAAATCCGAGTTTTCGGTGAGTAAATGAAACAATAGCTAGCACAGTTTATAAATGATTGTTAAACTGTGTCGCTAGCTTCTGTCAAAATATTATCTCTTATCGCGGTCTATTAAAATATGCTACTAGTATATTGTACATAGTAACAGCTAGACTTTTGATTAGTTATAACTATTTCCGAATTATTTAGCAGTTTACCTACGTCGTAATGATAGAGACGTACCTACTCAATAAATTAGTTTATTGCTTCTTTCTAATCTATTAATACTAATAACCACTCACCAACTCGGCGTTATCTCAGCTGGAGCGTTAGTGTTGGTGTTACTAGCGTTTTCCCACGGAGGCTTGGACTGCTTCTGGAATCCGGCTCCACCACCCGCGAACATTAAGCCGCGTAAATTGCAATATTAACACTGATAAGCACCAACACTACTATCACATGTACACCATCCGAGGCACCAGAAAACATCGACGGTTGAGCCAACGCTTTACTGAGTTGTACAATACACTCTTTTGATCTTTTGGTGTGATAGGCTCAAATAGACTCAGTGAAGCTATTTACCATTTGCATGTTAAATTTTGGTCATTGTTTATGTGTGTATGGTGAAATGTAGTTTTTCAAGCATGCAGCGGTAGCTAACGTCGGCGGTCGGACGCTTTCTTGGAATATTTCTGTGAATATGTGGAGTATTCCGGGATTACACCTCGCGTCCCTCTGGCGTGTCTGCGTTCGCGACGCGACTGCTAGTTTTATTTTTGGTATGGACATTTTTTTCTTTTGCGTAATTTTTTAGCAAAACCGTCCGGAGTTTAATGAGTGAACAATAAAGATTTTCTCACTAGATTGTTTAGTGCTATAAAATTAACGCAAGTGAAGTGGAGACGTAAAACAGTAACATGGACACATTGGACAGGATTTGATGTAAAATTACGCAGATTCAAAATAGCGAGCGCCGAAATGTCGCTGTATACGAGTAGGTCAGTCTATGTGAAATGCTCAATTTGTTAAGTGCGGTCATAAATGAAGATACAGACTAATAACAGCTGTGGAGTGACGAATAAAAGATTTATAATAAAATGCTCTACCGAACGCTACATATTATTATACTTATTTATAACTACCTACTTATTCCTTTTTCAGAATGATAAATATTGTATTTTAACTACCTACTATTTGGACTTATATGAAATAGATTTCCGGTCAAGGTGTTATGATCAGTGAAATAATTTACTAAATAAATGGTAAGTAAAAAGTGGAAGTAGTTAGACCAAAGTAGAGTAGGCCTTATGCCAATGATTTATAAACTGCAGTCTAAGGTCTGACAAGGGTCTGACACGTCCAAACATTCACTACTTGAGTGTTATTATAATTATTTACTTATCAGTTATCACTAGATAAGTCAGTCAGTCAGTAAGCTGCCCGTTCTTTACCACGTATTTTTTTCTGTTCACTAAATTTCATAAAATATAGATACTTATTAAACAAAAGATTAATTTTTGAATCATTCGCTTTCAAACGAGTAAGTAATGGAAAACCAAGGAGAAAATATTATCTCCTGTCTTTTACTACAATAACAATAATTTATTTTATTTTATTTTTTATTTTTCATATAATAATCTCTATTGTTCATAAAATATTCTTACAAATATCAATTATTTAAAAAAAACATTTAAATTCGATTATTTTTTTCACAACATTTTACAGAATTTTTAAAATCGTTTTAGTGGTTTAGAGCGTAACAAACAAATTCGCATTTATAATATTACTAGCAGCGACCCGCGGTTTCACCCGTGTAGTTCCCGTTTCCATGGGAATACGGGGATAAAATATAAGCCTAAGTAAGTATGTGTTATTTTGATGTATAAGCTATATAACTGTAAAGTTTCATCAAAATCTTTTCAGTAGTTTTGCGTGAAAGAGGAACAAACATCCATACATACATACAAACTTTTATAATATTAGTGGGATAAAGTTACAATTTTTAAATTCCTAATATCTTTTGAATGGAATGTCCGATTTAAATAATTCAAAAAGTCATCTACAGATATTGAAACAGTCTTGCATATGAAATTTTTCATCTATTTGTTTCTATTTTTCATCTATTTGTTTCATTTATTTGTATAATGATTAATAAGGACGGTATGGATAACATGATCTTGGATGGCATTTCTTTTCTTTAAAATGTAAAAAAGATGTTGTACTCACATAACTACAATAGTTGGACATGTGGTATCTTGAATTTTTTTGTAGATATTGATATGTTTTTTAATATTATACAACATTATTTTCTTCTGTCATCAATAGTTTCGGCAGCGCATAAGATGAAAGACATTTTATGGCAAAATTTTTTACACCTTGTGTTATATTATTGAAGTTTTAGTAAGGATCCCTCGTTTTTTTTCGTAATAGATATAGCCTTTGTTACTCGGGCATATTGTAGCATTCTAATGCTAAAATAATTTGAAATCGGTCCAGTAGTTTTTGAGTTTATTCGTTACAGACATACAAATCTTTCCTCTGTAAAATATTAGTGTAGACTAGCAGCGAGCCGCGGTTTCACTTGCGTAGTTCCCGTTCCCGTGGGAAAACAGGAATAAAATATAGCCTTTGTTACTCAGGTATCTTCTAGCTTTCCATTAGTAAAAGAATTTTTAAAATCGGTCCACTACTTTTTGAGTTTATACGTAACAAACATACAAAAATACAAATCTTTCCTCTTTATAATATTAGTATGGATAGTATAGATAGATGTAGAATTACCTACATCATCATTATATTTTGTAAATGTTGTAATCAATCGCGTGACATACTATTTTGGTGTTTGATATAAGTACGAGTATTATTTAAAATTTTGTTCAAACAAAATGCATTTTGAAAGATGTTTTGAGATAATCATTTTAATGAATGTTTACTCGCTCTGTTAGTTCCACCCTTTAGGTATTGAAAAAGTATAGGGTTGCGTGCTACCATTTAGTGTTACTTGAACCATTTCTATAGTTCTAAATTTCCCTTTGGATTTAGTTATTTGGCCCTATTAGGGGTATTAATCGCTGAATGTAGTATAACCCGTTTAGGGGTCCAAAGAATATCTCGTGAAAAGTGGGTATATAGAGAAATGGAATACCTAAATCTGCCTAACCCCGGGGATAAAAGGCGTGATTTTTGTTTTTTAAAAACCCCGATTTTACAAATGTTCTTCACTTTAATGTAAGTAGGTACAAATATCAACTTAAAAAGTACTTTTCTTAGATTATCTACTCAACCGAATATGACTATGACTATGCTAACGAAGATAGTTCATTGCATTACGAGAAGAGTTACTGATAAATAATAGTTAAGATATCGATTCAACTCAGTGGTTTAAAAATTAGCATAATATAGTAATAGTGTTAAAAAATTACAAGTATTTTAAGAATATTGTAAAGAAACATGATCAATTATTTTATTTTAATTACCCAATTTGCATGTACATACACAGGTACATAATTATTTATGTAGGTAATAATTTGTAAGTAACTTTATAGGGCAATCAATGTTAAATATTTTTTAATTCCAATTAATTTATAAAATTAAATCAATTTAACATTTTTCAAACTATACCTATAAACAAACACTTAATAAGTTCCTCTATACTATTATACGCATACATTGACGATATCTATATACAGACAGACGAGAACAATCTTCGTATTATCAAGGTCAAGTAGCGTGATCCACCAGATTTTTGAGAGTTCGATTTTCAAATAGGTAAGTTCTTTTTGCTGTAGGTCTCTATGGAACAATTTTTCATACGAATTCATTATAACCTGCCGGGTCATAATATTGTACTGAATCTCATTATAACCCGGGCTGGTTAATAGTGACTTGCTTTAGGTGAGGTTTGCATAATATATGATTGGGCAATGTCGAGCATGTGGTGTGAAAAATTGTTTATATTACTGGTATATAGTATACTGGTATATTAGTCTCAAGAGTATATGCGTGTCATCATGTCATGTGTGCCTTTAGTTAGTAGAATCACGCAAATTATGTGCGAGAGCTATGGAATGAAGTGCACTGCAGAGACTACAAGTCTCGCAGAAGGTATATGCAGCACATTTATGCAGCCTCTATGGTGCAAGAGACTGACAAACAAAGCTTGCGAGACCAAGTGATTACAGTTTTTATTGGTATATACATACCTGAATACCTACAATACAATACGATAACTCTTTATTGTACACCCAAAACAATTTAGTATGTATATCAAAATTATTTAAAGTCTATGTGGGTTTTTATCGCTTTTAGAAATCTCTTATAGACAACCTTAGGATGGATACCTACTCAACTTGTCATAACATAATAAATATAAATAAAGTGACTTTGTAGATGCATCCAGTAAAATACAGATCATCTATCTTCAAATTATAAATACCTACATACCTTGTTTTTTTTATGTAGGTTCAAAACATTAAGGTGGGGAAACAAATAAAATGTGTTATTAAATTATACAAGAAACAATCTTACTTTATTTGTTGTGCCTATATAAGTACCTGAAAAGACAAAAAAACATTTTCATATTAAAAATCTTTTATATTTTAAATAATCAGAATGACTTGGCCATCGCATGAAAATACAATGTATCTCACAAGTTTTTTTTTTATATTTATGTTTGACATGCCAATAATTGTACTGTACCTACCTATAATTATCTCACAAGTTATACATAGGTAGTATATTAAATTAGATTGTTTAGTGCGATTGCCAAGTCAATCAATTTATTTAAAACATAAACGATTGTTAATATTGATATAGTCACTTTATGATGTTGTTAGGTTAGATAATTACGTTATAACTTAAGACAGAATGTCCCTTAAGTAGGGACTGAATAAATTTACCGACTTGGTATTAGATGGATCTTACAACTTTTTACGGTAGAAGAACTGAGTTGCGATACTTGTTTTTTTTACAAGTTATGTTTTGGATGGCATCTTATTTCTGTTTGTAGATAGTCCTACATGTTTCCCTTTCCAGTACCTTCTACTTCTTCGATAACTTTGTAATCCTATACTCATATATAAGTAATATGGCATTACTATAAGTTACTTATTTATTCAGTTGGTGTATTTAGAAAACTGAACCCAAATAGTAAAATATTTGAGTTTTACCTTGATTTATAAACTAAACACTAATTGTATTCTAAATTTGAATCTTCTATGTCTGCTAGAAGTGCCTTGGAGTTTTGATGATGGGTCAGTCAGTCAGTGAGTGACAAAATTAAGAACCTTTGACTACTATACCTAATTGTTAAAATACTCGTTCAAATTGAATTAAATTTGAAATATTCTGTGTTTATACAATTCCTGATTAGTTACTGAAACTTCAAGCTTCTAGTTTTATCCACAACGAAGTTATAGGGGGCTCGAAAATGGCCTAAACTGCTTCAAGAAAAGGATGGTACGGCCGTGCCACTTTTTTGATCGACTTGCTGGGGGCACCTCCGTGCCCCCTTTCACGTTCTTAACCCTATGCAACGTGTTTCACTTAATATACCTACTAGGGAAATATTATATTACCGCACAGGTCTTACCTTTCTTGGGTCCTATCCGTGGAAGTTGCTGAACTCTGTTCTCGTCTCTTGTCGTGCACCAGGCCCATAAACTTCCCGATCCAAGGGTTTTTGGTGCCATGACCCATTCCCGACTGCCACATAGTCATTTTGGCAGTCGGGTGGGGGCACCTTCAGCTCACTAGCTGATCTGACACATTTGGATTCCTTCTCCGCCTTGGTCTTAAATAAAGTTCTTAAATAAATTTTAAAGCAATATCCACCAAAACATAGAACAAGACAAAAAATAAGGAATGGTAAAAACAAAATGGATTTAGTGCATGCGTTTTATGGTAACGCCAAACTATCCATTGTGTAAAACAATACTTATTTGATATCGAATAATTTTTTTAATTATTTATTTACTGTCGCAAGATTTTGATTCAAATTAGGTACCTAGTGATATCAAAATTTTTTTTTGTGTTTTATCTTTGCCACGGGATGTCTCAATTAGATGGGGTCTGAAAAGTGGCCACTTTTTGAAATACAACCTCCGTGACCCAACCATGACATTCACAGCCAGACATATATTATAGTATAAGTCTATAAAACAATTAATTTTTAATTTACACATCATTTCGAATGAAAAAGTTTTTTTTTTTTAATTTAATTTATTGATACGTCTCGTCAACAGTTCTGAATCTGAAACAAACAAAAACATTATTGAAAAACAGAACGATACATGTAAGTTTCTATTATTATCCATTGTACCCAAGCCAAAATTATAATAACAATAAATTGTATATAGGACACAGTTTCACACACGGTTATTTAGTATCAAACTAGGTAGAGCCTGACATCCTGTACTTAACAAATTTATGATAAACATACTTAAATTAATATAGATACGAAGCAACAGATATGTTCATGCAAACAAATGTTGTCCCCTTACGGGAATCAAATCCACGACCTCCGACTCAGAAGGCACGGTGATTTTCAACAGAGCCTTCAGACCCGTCAATAAATTACAGACTAAAATTATAAAAAAATATTTAAAATTAAAAAATAAAATAGATAATCTCACGCCTTTAATCCCCGAGGGGGTAGGCAGAGGGTAGGTATTCTATTTCTGGATATACCCACTTTCCACGATACATTCTTTGGACCCCTAAACGTGATAGGTGCTGTGATCATCGACGGACCGGGCCTGTTACACATGCCTCAGTATTAATTCTGGAACCTGCGGGTTTCCTCACGATGTTTTCCTTTACCGTCGAGCTATAGTGATGAGTATGTACGTAAGTTTTGAAAATGTCATTGGTACTTGCCATGCTTTGAACCGATTATCATCATGTGAAGCACGCTCTTAAACCGTAAGGCTATCACTGCACTAAAAATATTTAATAATCTGTATACCGCGCAGGTTAGCAGTAGTCTTGACTTGATTGTAAAGAATGGTAGCAAGTATTACAGGGAAATTAAATGGAGAAAATAAAAGTTGTAAAACCCACTATACTATGTCAACTTAAAAAACAGAACTTGAGATTCCCACCTTCCTTACATAATACAGAATTACGCAGTCAGCTGCAAGTATACTAAAAAAATATACCTACTAGTCTACATATACATAAAGATTATTATGGAGCAGTAGTCAAGTTATTTGTAGGTAAGCTTGTATTTGTGATATTGTGATGAATTACAATATGAAACTGTTGCGGCAGCTAATATATGTATAGATAATAGGTTTTTTTTTCAAAAGTGTATCGATAAAAAATCTATTTGATATTTGTGCTATTTTAAAATTTACTCTCTCGTTATATAACTGTAAGAATAGCTCCAATATTGAAACTAATTGTAAACGAATTATATTATGTAACTTATATTATTCATTCAATAGAACAATTAAAATTCAATTGTCTGTTTTCTTGGCTACTGACAGACTGGAACAAAATATCGCGGCATTGTAGGGAAAAGCTTTGACCAATGATTTTCCACATTGGCTACTATTGGCCACTCACCTGTATTATAATCGCAATATACGGTGGCGTCCCTTTGGGAATAGTACATTATGATATAAGTGCGTTAAGTTGAAAATTACAGCCGAGGCGATATTGCTAGCCCGAGCCGTATAGGCGAGGGTTACAAGTAAGCAGAGGCTGTACCTAATTATCAAAGCGCACGTATGTCATACGACGTTTTATAACACATTTGCGAGGAAATAAAATAAAACTCGGACTATGGTAAACCAATAAAAACAATACAGCGTTAAGAAAAAGCGCGCAGAATAATTTTTACTTGTTCACAAATTAACGATGCGCGCGCCTCAGCATTTTTTTAGGCAAAGGCACAAAAAACAGCCAGTATTACTAATAAAGTAAATTAATATTTTTGTGTTTTTGTTACAGATTAATTTATTTGTTGTAATTTACTGTCAAAATTAATGACATTAAATAATTATGTACATAAATGTTTCTTTATTAAATTTTATATCCTAATGTAAATTTCAATCATAAAATGTTAACAACTTTTTTGCCATAAAAACTCTTTGCTAAGATTTTAAAAAGTACCGTTCGTTTTTAGACGGAGCATCTTGACAAACCGTGAGTTTTACATTACATTACCGCACTTGGGCGTAATGAGATACAATACGATATTGAAATTGGTGAAATAAGAGACCTTTTACGAGCAAATGTGTTATAAAACAACTTACAGTACTGCCTCCTAGATAAGATGCATAGCGCTAACGAAGCGAATGACATAGATTGACATGTATGGTATTGACATAAGCACTTGCCAACGAGCGCTAACGTTAACGAGTGCTTATGTCAATCCCATACATGTCAATCTATAAAATCATTCACTTTCGTTAGCTACGCATCTTGGCTAGGGGCGCAGGTTATATGTTAGTGCAAAGATATTATATATAGAAAGATGTAGATATGATACTAGAGCACGGAAAATGAGGCCGACAAATGTAGTTAATTAACCACATTTTATTTAGTCGCATTGTATTTCAAGTCGTATTTTAAGCGCAACTCTTGACAGATAGCTAGCTCTCTTTTTCTTTATTATTTGTTCCTTATCCTCTTTCCCCGTCATTGTTGTATACTATAAATACGCTAAGAAGTAGTATGTACATGTTGTAGCACACTCGTAGGGGATCAATTTTCAAACGCAAGCAGTATGAATATAACTCATCCTTACTTTAATATCTTTGATGTTAGTGAATGAAATAAAACATTGCTTAAATTTAAGTTTTGACGGCATCAAAATATTTTTATAGTACTTAGTCGCAAAATTAAAATCGTTCCGGATCTACGGAATACATCCGGAACGGAATGTACCGCTCATGAGGAAGAAACCAGCAAGGCACAGTTTCTTTAAGACGTGTGGCAAGGGATCGCGTGGGGCACGCGATACCCATCACATCACTAGGCAGGTAGGTACCTACCATGCACCCTACCACGAATGTGTGGAGCTAATTATATGAACTATCGCGCTCTATTTGAATTTTTTGAAAGTGTAATATCAATAAAGTAGATTTTGGAATCTTTTAAGCTTTTTAGACCGAGTTATTCTATAATTATAATGAAAAATAAGTTGATGCTTAGAAAAAATATTATTCTTAAATATTTTTATATTAGGTATTTATTTACTAAATGTTTTCGTAGTATCTACCTACCTGGTCAACTGCGCTTTACTTGTGAAACCATGACAAAACCGAGTTATCCGGATATCTCTATAGCTAGATACATTTTTTCCGTCGAAATCTACAAACTTTATCGAATTTGTAAATGCTTCATCTAAAAAATATTGGTAAATTATTATAATATGTTTATTGCCGTTGAGTGTGTAAATGTACTAATCTATTCTTCCAATGGTTGCGCATCAGACATCATGGTCAAAAGTCAGGGTTCATATTGGGTTCAATCTAGTGCATACGGAATTCATATTTATAATTTATCCTGGTCCTGCGATACTATGTGTGTTTGTAATGATCACACTAAGTAAGCAAAATTGGGCGCGGACAGTCAGCCAATGGGTGACCGACTAAGTGACATTAGGTACTCGTATATAGCGAGCGTCTTCTTGTTTCAAATAGCAAGTTAAACCGTTGTTGGTCCTGGGGCGTTGTGTTTATCTATCTATCTATAGGTACATATAATAAAACTGGCCGTGTCTGTACTTGAAATATTTTTGGAAAATTTCAGTTGTCGTGTAGATAGTTATCGATGTAGATACCAAAACACCAATTTTTGAATTTTTTGTTTTGTGTTGTCTGTCTGTCTATTTATCTGGTTGTGCATGCATCACGCAAAAACCACTGAACGGATTTTGATGAAATTTGGTGTGGAGATAACTGATTAACCGAGTCCACATCTAGAATACTTTTTATACCGGGAAAATTTCTCATTCCCACGGGAAATATAAAAAACTGGGTAAAACTAGTAATAAGTACGTATACTACTCATAAACGTAACTCCTAAAAACTTGAAATATGGTATGTAGGTGTGTTATATTATGTCGTAGGTAACCGCTATGAAGGATTTTTTGCTAAATTTTTACGGGAATGGAAAAAAAACTGAAACCGCGCGGGCAACGCCGCTGGGCACCCGCCAGTATAAAATACTTCGCTTTAGTAGTACCTACCTAGATTATGCACTAAGATTATGAATACAATAATAGGTACGTACCTATACACTAATAGGAATAGAACTTTTCACACCTTCTGCGAGACAATAAGGCTAAGTTCATATGACCGCTTGCCGCGCGGTGCAAGATTAATCTAAACAGTGCATAATGTCTATGTCGCAGTCGGATTGTATGATTCGCCGTATTACATTACGGCTAGCCGTTATCAAAAACAGGGCCGTTTTTAAATCCGGCGGTTCAACGATTAGCCGGATTGTCATTGCGATACGTTCTTCAATAAGGCGGGCCACGTTTAGCCGCATCGTACTACTACTTAGATTGTAGGGTGCCCATAATTACAAAATAAAACAATGTTTAAAATGGGACAGTCATCTCAAAATGCTTATTACAATTATTTTAAACTTTTCCAAACATTTTATACATAAGGTAGGTGAAATTTTTCAGTTTTCGATTGAAGTTTATATTTTACTAGCACCGCCCCGCGTTTTCACCCGTGGGAATACGGGGATAAAATATAGCCTATGTGTTATTCTGATTTTATCTATATGAAGCTAAAAAAATATTGAACAACTTTCCGAAAATCACATAAAAGTAACCTTTTGAATAGTGTAACAACCTAAATGAACCTGACGGAGTAAAAAAATCACCTAAAAAGTTACAAATGTAGCCTTCTGGCATCACTGAATCAGCAGCGCCACAAATCAGAACTAAAACCTGTCAAAGAGGCGGCTAATGTTTCGCTGTATTACATTATGGCTAGCCGTGTTGAATAACGTATGGCGTTTTTATTTAGCTGCATTCAATCCGGCTAATCGTTGAACTGCCGCATTTCAAAACGGCCCTGTTTTTGATAACGGCTAGCCGTAATACAATACGGCGGATTATACACTCCGACTGCGACATCTACATATCCGCGCCTTACCAGTTCTACAAACTGGCATTGACCTGCGGGCGTATTCACGCAGATTCGACATTCGATATTCGACTCAGAATCGGAAAATCTGTCCAAAAGTTTCGAGATGGGCTATTTACGGATGACATAAATAGTCATAATACATGTCATGCATATGTCATCTTACAGATGACATAAGGATTCGATAGATTTTCCGATTCCGAGTCGAATATCGAGTCACCGTGAATACGCCCGCTGATCAATCACTCTCTGTCAATCCTATGGGTAAAAGTTCTATTTCACGCATCACGTATTTTTAGGAATCTTTATTTTGTCTGTCTGTTAGAGCATATTAGAGCTTGAGTAATATAGTCTATTAGTCGATTTTTATTCAGATTTTTAGAGGTGACAATTCTTGAATGTTTGCAATGAATATTCAAATATAAATTATTTTTTGAATCAATTAGTTTTATTAGTCGAAAGTTGTATGCGTATAGAAAAATGTGAACTGTCACCGAACTCATGCTAAGACTTCATGTAAACAATAGGTACATGTTGTTTCTTGGTATAAGAGCCCCAAGAGCTGCTGGACGTATAGGGCATATTTTTAAAATGTTAGTAGGTATTTTGTATACCTAGTAATTCCTTATAATATTTTTACGGTAATAAAAATTTGAAATTGCCCGGAAAATTGGAAAATATGAAGGTGCTTTTTCTATGGTATTTGGACAGGAGATAAGTCGGGTCAGCTAGCAATAAATAAACGTTTTGAAATAAATACTTACTTAAAAAAGTATTCGTAAATTTTACTTTCATACATAACATAGGTAGACTGGGTACGGTTGAAACGCAGGACGGTTGAAACAAAGCGAATATCTCGACACCTGTGCGTGATACTGATAAGGTAAAGGGTACAAGGAGAGAACTACGCGGGTGACAACTAGAAACACAAATTTTAGTATTGCGTCGCTCTTTGCGCGATGTTCTGGTGTATAGGGGGCCCCATTGTGTTTTTTGAAGGAAAAGTAAGTATTTCTTGTTTGTACATTTTTGTAATTATTATGGTTCTACTAAAAATAGAATATTGTAAGTTTTTTATCGTTTTAATCGAAGTTTTTAGAATATGTCTGTATGATTAGTTTTTATTCAAGTTTATTATCACTCTTACTGTAAAACGTTTTATACCCGAAAGGGGGGTTGGGGACAGTTGAAACATTTTTTGTGGGTACAGTTGAAACAGTTTATTTCTTTTATTTTCTTGCTTCTTAGATGCCAATAATACGCAAAATGAAGACTATAAGAGGTCAGGCCAACTTATCCAAACAAACAAGTCTATGAAGATGTATTCTATATATAATATTGTCTTAGTTCTGTTTGCAACAATTGTGGTTTCGAACGATCTCGTATCTACATAAGTATTTTTCATTACAATATTGTTATATTTATCTAATTTTTATATAATTGTAAGTTGTACTTAATATAAACCTTTAAAGGCTTATTAAAATAATGTTTAATTTTATAGTCTTACTTACTAGAAAATTTATGTATCTTGAATAATTTAAATATTATTAAAAACATTCGTAATGTTCAACTGATCTATTACGAGTCCTAAAGTGTTATTATATGATGAATAAAATATGTTCATCTACTATATAAAAAGAAGTCGGGTTTTCCTTCCTGACGATTTAACTCGAGAACAGCCGGACCGATTTTGATGAAACTTTTTGTGTGGGTTCGAGTGGGTCCAGGGATGGTTTATAGCAAAGAAAATTCAGCATTGCACCCGTGCGAAGCCGGGGCGGGTCGCTAGCTTTTATAATAATTTGTATTATTTGTACGTGTTTCAATTGACCCCAGGCAGTGTATCAACCGACCCTGGCATGGGTACGGTTGAAACAAATTTCCTTTTTTTTAAATTTGTTATTACATGTAAAATACAATACATTGATCTCAAATAACATTGCCCATTTGTAGACAGATACATGGTCTTTTATTTAATATATTTATGTCCTCGGTAGCTTAATTAATCCCGATGCTATGGTCGATAAACTGAAAAATGTTCCAACCGTACCCAGTCTACCCTAACTATTTCAGAATACGTACCTACTTAGCATTTTTTTAACGATTTTATCGTATGTCAAATCGAAAGATCTAATGTTATTTAGGTACCTGGGGGCCTACCACGACCTCTTAACCCTCCGTTAGTCGCGTGGGGTCTTTGAAAGCCCAGGTGTTACAAAAATGTAAAATTTAAGCTATTAAAACCATTTTAGCTAATCTATATTTTAGGTACCCTCCTAAGTTAGATTATATTTGCTGTGTATCGCCGCTAACTTCAGATCGCGCGTAAACGCAGCGAGATACATATCTACGTGTTTTGTGTGGACGGGCTTTGAAAGACCCCACGTGACTAACCGCGTAAGTAAAATTAAATTAATTTTTATGTATTAGATTTCCTTAGAAGCAGGTTTTTTATGTATTTTTGTTTTAGATTTTATTAACTAGAAATGAACGAAGAACAACAACGCCGTATATTAAGCTGGTTAGAGGATGAAAGTAACGATGTATACGGTGGTAATGATGATGAAGAAATTAAAGTCAGTATATATCCGGATGAAAGGCTGTATATACTTGTGTTATCGCATATAAATTTATAAAAAGAAGAAGTTCCTTCATTTAGTTACATTTTAATATATTTTTTTGCGATTGTGATCTGAAGAAGAGAAATTTATCTTACTATTTTTAGATTGTAAGTTTCAGGCAGAAATAAAAAAATATGTTTACATAACTAGTGGTAATTTTATAGTAATTAAGTTAATCACCAATGATTTGCTTATATAATTAGGAAAATCTAATTAAAAAGGTGTTTTTAGGCTAATTTTTTTTGGGGTCTTTAGAGACCCCACGTGACCAACCGCGTAAACAAAAAATGCGCGACTGACCGAAGGTTAAAACAAGAGACTGTTTTAATATTACTTTCAAAATTCGTACCATGAGCTCCTTAAAGTAAGCTTATTTCATATTAGGCAATCTTGTGACGTCAAGCGCAAATCGTTCACTCAATTCGTACCATGAGGTGCACTTTTGACAACCAGCAATATTGTTTTATGTCAAATTTGTGTCAAACTTAGCAATCATGAAAGCAGTGATAGCCCTGACGGTTAAAAAGCCGGCCGAAAATCAGTGAGGCTCGGGTTCGAATCCTGGCATGTACCAATGAGTTTTTCAAAAACTTACGTACATATTTATCACTAGCTCGACGGTGAAGGAAAACATCGTGAGGAAACCCGCAGGTCTCAGAATTAATTCTGAGACATGTGTAAATAAACCCGGTCCGGCGATGGGCTTACCTATTACCTATAACGTTTAGGGGTAGGTACAATATATCTCTTGAAATGTGGGTATATCCAGTAATGGAATACCTCTGCCTACCCCCTCGGGGATGAAAGGCGTGAGATTATATTATTATTATCTTAGCAATCATAAAAAAGTTACTCGCTAGCGATTGTAACAAGATCGTTTTCATGTTTTCTATTTAAATTACTCGTAATTGTATAATAAGAACTAGTACAAACGTTTTAGTTTTTGCCAATCTTTGTATTATAGCTGTGATATGAAATTTTGAAGAACATTAATACAATAACTGTGATACAACCAACAATTTATATTTGTAAAGCAAATAACGTCGGAAATATTTCGTCAAAGATGCAGCATTGAAGAATTTTGCGAGGAATATTCCATGGAGTGATCCGTGATCTTATTATGGTGCAAATGAGGCAAAAATACCGAAAATTAGCACAGTAAGTCAATTATTGTTTAATACCATCGTACCCTTCGCCCTGTAATGAGCAGTGATAGCCCAGTGGTTACATAGCTCGCTTCTTATTCGTGAGGCTCGAGAACTAATCCTGGCATGTTCCAATGAGTGTTCGAAAAAAACATTTTCTATAAAATCAAACAATGGTCATCTCTAAGTTATGTATACTAAAAATGCATAAGTGTGTTGTAGAATAGTATTATGGTTTTATTTGTCATAAATAATGAAAGTACATTTATTTATTTTATTTTCTTCTTTCAGATTCTTGCTGCAAAACATTCAAATTCAGCAGATTGTAGATTCAAGACATCGTGGAGCTACCCGTGACCCATGAGTCGACAACAGCAGTAGATACTCCGAGGCTGTCAAGAAATAAGTAGTATAAGTTTTAAATAAATTGTTAATTATGTTCCATTGTAGCAACCATAATTAATTATCTTTAAATATATAATAATTCTTCTGTACATGTGTTTGTCACCTAACTCCTCCTACACGGCTGTAGGTATCTACCGATTTGGACGAAATTTTGTTTGTATGTTTGAGTGAATCCCTGTATAGTTTAGATTCACAATTCGACCCGACAGGTGGTGCTGTTGTCTGGCAGGACAACGTCTGTAATATAAATTTAAGTGAAACTGTCGAGCCTCGTTATAGAGAGTAACATAATTACTTTTTAATACTTGACTTGAAAATATGACTAGATGTCGCAGTTTTGTTTTCTAGACAATTGATTGATAATATATTTGCTGTGTGAACGTGAAAACCAATATTTAATTTATTTCCTCAAGTATCTTACTCCAAACCTTATAGTTAGTGGCCCAGTGCCACTACATTTGGTGACCTTCTATTTAGACGTATTTACAAATTTATAAATATATAAAATGACTGAAGAAGTTGAAAAAGTGACAGTCAAGCTCCCACCATTCTGGCCAGAGGAGCCGGAGATATGGTTCGGGCAGGTGGAAGCCCAATTCGCAACTTCCAAAATAACCAGCGATTCCACCAAGTACTTCACCGTACTGCAACAACTCGACCAGCGCACCGCCAGGGAAGTAAGAGATTTAATTATTAGCCCCCCGGCAGAAAATAAATACGGCGAACTAAAAAAACAGCTCATAAAGCGTGTTTCGACCTCTGCAGAGCAAAAACTTAGGCAACTTCTCACCCATGAGGAACTAGGTGATCGCAAACCCTCACAGTTTCTTCGTCATTTAAAAGCCCTGGCTGGCGAGAACATTGCTGATGACATGCTACGCTCAATCTGGTCGAGTAGACTCCCAACACATTTTCAGGAGATAGTAGCAATGCAATCAAGCACGACATTAGATGCTGTAGCCGAACTACTTGACAAAGTTTCAGATGTCACAGCCCATTCATCGAGACAGATTTCAAGCACGAGCACAAGCGCCATTGACATGCAGGAGCTTGCCAGGATAATAAAGGACATGGTTGTAAAGGAAGTTGCAAAGCTTGACCGTGGACGAAGTGACAACCGAACGCGAAGCAATAACTCGCGCAGCAGATCTTCCAGTCCCTAAAGGCAAGTTTTGTTACTATCACCATAAATTTGGTAATAAATGCCATGAAGGCAAATGTAAACAGCCGTGTGCGTGGAATTCGGAAAACGCAAGGAAGTAGCTGAGCCAGCGGTAGACTCGGTTACCCCAACCCCGCAATACCGCACTCCCAGATTGTTTATTAAAGAAAAGACAACATTGCATAGATTTTTAGTAGACAGCGGTGCAGACGTGTCATTAATCCCTGCTTCGCCAGATGACAAAATTGACGATTCCGTAGTCTTATATGCAGCGAATAATACTAGAATAGAAACTTGTGGAGTAAAGATACTAACCTTGGATTTGGGACTATGGCGAAAATTTCAATGGGCATTTATAGTTGCAAAAATTACTAAAGGGATACTCGGAGCAGATTTTTTGAAACATTTTAAATTAATAATAGATTTACACAATAGCAGACTGATTGATAGCACTACAAAACTAAGTATCCGCGGTAATGTCGAAGGCATAACGGGAAGTGAAATCATCAGTACACTAGACAAGAACCATCGTTATTACGAACTACTAAAAAATTACCCGGAGTTAACGAAGCCAAACCTTTTGCCAACCAATCTGAAACATGACGTAAAACATCGGATCGAAACAAAAGGTGAACCTGTATACTCCAGAGCACGACCGCTTGATCCCAGGCGCATGGAAATAGTCAAGAGTGAGTTTGAATACATGCTGGACAATGGAATCATCAGGCCGTCGAGTTCTCAGTGGGCAAGTCCGTTACATGTAGTTACAAAGCCAGACGGGTCCCTAAGACCATGCGGTGACTATCGTAGACTTAACGATCAAACCATACCAGATAGATATCCGCTTCCTAGGATTGATGATTTTTTATCGATTTTACCTGGTAGCACAATCTTTTCTAAAGTAGATTTATTTAAGGCATATTACCAAATTCCCATGGCAGACGAGGATAAATGCAAAACTGCCATTATAACCCCTTTTGGTTTATACGAATTTAATGTAATGAGTTTTGGTTTACGTAATGCCCCCGCTACTTTTCAACGATTTATAAATATGGTTTTGAGAGGTTTAAATTTTGTATTTGCGTATTTGGATGACATATTAGTCGCTTCAGCCACAGCTGAAGAACACGAACAGCATCTGAAAATCTTATTCGAAAGGCTTGATCAATGTGGTCTCAGGATTAACGCGTCCAAGTCAGAATTTGGTCTTCAAGAGGTAGTGTTTTTAGGGTTCCTTATTACAAAAGATGGTACTAAAACCCTACCCGAGAAGGTACAAACAATTCTGGATTACAAGCTCCCAGAAACTTTAAAAGAGTTACGTACCTTTTTAGGACTTTTAAATTTTTATAGGCGTTATTTAAAAAATGCAGCTGATACGCAAGCAGTCCTACATGAATATTTAAAAGGTGCCGGAAAAAATGACCGAAGGAAAGTAGACTGGACAGACGACGCAATCAGGCAATTCGAAAAATGTTAACAGGACCTAGCTAATGTTACGTTATTGACCCTTCCCAGGTATGAATGTCCATTAGCTCTCTTCTGCGATGCTTCAGCCCTAGCTATTGGCTCGGTGCTTCAACAGAGAGACAGCAAAGGCTGGCAACCTATAGCATTTTACTCTAAAAAACTAAATAATGCACAAAAAAACTATAGTACTTATGATAGGGAACTACTTAGTATCTACCTGTCAATAAAATAACTCAGGCATTATTTAGAAGGTCGGGATTTCACAATTTTCACTGACCATAAACCATTAGTTTTCGCATTTAAACAAAATAATGACAAAGCCTCTCCTAGACAGTTAAGACATTTGCAATATATATCACAGTTCACTACAAACATACAACATAAGTATAGATGGTAAGGACAATATCGTTGCAGATAAAATGTCTCGCATAGAAACTGTATCGTTTATCGACTATGATGCTATTGCAAAGGCACAAATTCACGATAATGAACTTAAAGCCTTACAAACATCCAGCTCATTAAAATTTAAACCGTACGTTTCACCATCAGGATATAAGCTTTGGTGCGATATCTCAACCAATAACATTAGGCCTTACATTCCAAATTCATTCCGAAAAACTATTTTCGAAAAGGTACACAACACATCTCATGATGGTATTAAAACAACTATTCGGAATGTAACATCAAAATTTATTTGGACAAATGTTAGAAAAGACATTAAAATTTGGGCACGTTGTTGTTTAGATTGCCAGAAAAACAAAGTAAATAGGCACACCAAATCACAATTTCATGTTTACAATGAACCTGATGAACGTTTTGATACAGTACATATTGATTTGATAGGCCCTTTACCTCCTTCAGAGGGAAATGTCTATTGTCTCACTTGTATAGATCGATTTACTGATTGGATGGAAGTTATTCCAATTCCAAATGCAACTGCCGAAACGGTAGCCAAAGCATTTTATTCCAATTGGATAGCTAGATTTGGAGTTCCTTACACAGTAATCTGTGATAGAGGAGCCCAATTTAAATCTGAACTTTTTAAAAATCTTGCTAGCTTATTTGGAATCAATTTACAACATACAACTGCTTATCACCCTCAGTGTAATGGTAAAGTTGAAAGGTTACACAGGACTTTAAAATCAGCACTTAAATGTCATAATTCTGTCAAATGGACCGACGCCCTACCGACAGTCTTGTTGGGAATGCGAACCGCCATAAGGGATGACAAACAATATAGCATTAGCCAAATGGTTTATGGAATGAACATTAAAATTCCAGAGAATTTTTTGAAAAGTCTAGTGCTATTATTTTAGATCCAAATTCTTTTGTATCAAACTTACAACGTACAATGAACGACCTAAGGCCTAGACGGCGCTCCCCTACACAAAGCGATCATGTATTCGTTCATAAAGATTTATATACGTGTACACATGTCTTTATTAGAATAGATAGGGTAAAAAAGCCTTTAGAGCCGTGTTATGAAGGCCCATGTCAAGTAGTTAGTCGTTTTGATAAGTATTTTACAGTTGTACATAATGGAAAACAAATGAATGTTTCTATAGACAGGCTTAAGCCTGCTTATATTTATATGGATAGTAGTACTCCTTCCAGTTCTTCTTGTACTCCTGAACCTGTAGCAGTCAATAGTCATCCTGTAGTTACAAGGTCAGGCAGGCAAGTTAGGTTTCCTAAAAGGTTTAGGTAACTAAGTTGTATATAGTTTTATATACTTATGTGACTAGTTAAGTTACAGTTCAAGTCATGGCCTATTTTAGTGATGTGCGCAGAGTGCGCGGCCAAGTTCTTTTATGTTATTCGTTACATTAGTAGGTACTCATGTAACTGGAGGGGGAGTAATTTAGAGCCTCGTTATAGAGAGTAACATAAATACTTTTTTATACTTGACTTGAAAATATGACTAGATGTCGCAGTTTTGTTTTCTAGACAATTGATTGATAATATATTAATATTATAAACGCAAAAGTTTGTGAGGACGAATGTATGGATAGATGTTGTTCTTTCACGCAAATAATACTAAATGGTTTCATCATGGATCATGTAACTTACAGTAACATAGGTACAGCTTATACATCTGAATAACTCATATGCTACTTTTTATCCTTGAATGCAGGAGAAGTCGCGGGAAAAGCCTAGAAATTGTACATTTATTTTCTCTTTACAATTAATTTGTCCAAGATTCAAATTTTGTTTCGGCCAAGGACTGTTGGAAAGCCTCCGGATTTTGAGAGGAACATACAGCAGCGCTTCTTTTACATAGCGTCACCAATAAACACAAAAATAAATACTTTACAAAACATTTTGTCATCAATAGTTATTTACAATGCGTTGCTATGGTTACAGAATAACACAATAAAGTTCCATTTCACAAAATGGTAAGTGGTAACAGACTAACACTGACATTTCATATTACTGTATTATGTATCGATGTTTCTAAGATAAAAATGTTATCATGATGTTGTATAATAAATCACATTAATAACTTAATCATATAAACACTTACAATGGGTTTTAAAAATATTATTATGTTGACAAAAACCGATAAGTCTCTTCAAAATTATGCGTGTACCGGAGCGACGGTGCGAAAGTGATGACGCCTTATGAAAAAGTAGCGTTGTCTCGCTTACTCTTACAGCAGGGAATAGACAAACATGAGACAATCATTCGTTCTTTCACATCACTAAGCAGGAATAAAACAAGAATGTTTTAATAGCTCATGGTACGAATCCGAGTAATGTTGTTTTAAGCTTGAAACAAAACGTTCCTAAACTATGATAGTTTTATAAAAGATGGTGGTAGGCCCCCTGGTCTGTGACATACTTCATGTCACAACAGTATAATTTGCTAAAACATGTCTCTAAATCGTACACAAGTTCATGTTAATTATAATATGAAAATTTAAATAAGTAAGTAGGTACCTACTTGTAAAAGTAAGTAGCTCACAGTACTGGTATAGTGAATGTGATGGAAAAAGTCTGGGTTTAAAAGTAGCTACTTTAAGTAAGGCACGTTGGGCACGTTCACCTTATCACCGTCGAACGTGCCCAACGTGCCTTACTCAAACTTTTAAACCCAGACTTTCCATCACATTCACTATACCAGTACTGTGAGTTACTAACTGTAAGACAATTATTCATCTTAAACATTACTTACACTTCTTCAACACTCTCATACTCCTTACATTCCAGATTCTTCCAGACGAAATCACATAGTTGCCAGAACTACCTGTTATAATACATCCTTCACCCATCGATTTTTCTGCTTTCTTGGACCTTTCTTGTACAACAATATCCATCGCAACTTGCAAATACATTCGCTTCACATAGACTCATGTAAAAACATAGTAAAAAAATGGTTACAAAATCTCTCCTACGATGATACAGAACAACTCCTCTTGCCCCCTACTTAAATAATCTGTCCTCATTCACTTACACTCACTCCACACATATCACTCACTCAATCTCACCCACCCTCAATTACACTTACATATTATCTCTTTTGTAATTTAATTATTTCCTTTTAGTTTTGTATTTATTCTAATTTTATTTATTTAAATTTGAGAAGCCTATACTTAAGCTTCAATTGTATAGAAATTCGTTAGTACTGTCAGCCCTGTTATATGGTACCCACTTTTTACCCTCGCACCCTTAGCTGTGGTGCTGATATCTATAGCTCAGGTTTTACCTATTTTAGATAATATCAGCTGTTCCTTCCTTCTGCACATAGCCTAACTTTAATACCTGAATAGTACTTAAGGAAAAATAACAAAAATACATGTATAAATTTACGCTCACGTTAATAAAGAATTACTTACTTACTTACTTACTTACTTACTTACCTAAGTACTTGTTAAAGTAAGTAGCTACCTACTTTAATAAACAGCAAAGTCTAACAGACGAAGTGTGCTGTATTTTTTCACGGCTTAAATCGTGGTGTGGCCCAATAAAAAGCTCACGTCAACATGTTAAAGTCGATCGGAGGCACGATAGCAGCACTTAAATGATTTTTCGTGGCGCCTTTGTTTAGCTCAAGCGTTCGGCGAGAAGCACGTGGGAATTGTATAAATAAAGAAAAGCGTTCAAATTACTATATCACAAGCGCATTAATGTAAACAAACATATACAAATGGGTAGGAAGCAAATTTTTGCGATTGTAAAAAGTTAGAAATAGTTAGCTCAAACTTTTTTGCGACCAGTTATTAGTCTCGGCATGCGTAAGTACAAGGCCCTGAATTTCCTATAGACGTAAGAAACTCACCTATATCATAAGTAAGATCCTGTATCCATGTATAAATGGTCTAGCCAAGCGTTACCATTTTCTAAATATTTACATCTACATGCACACACCAAATCCTAAATAACACCAATTTAAGGGACAGATAGGAACACAAGGAAGAGGAAGAACAGTTGTACACAAAACACTTAACACAACACTTAGTTTGTAGACAATTTTACAACCTATCACATCTTCTCGGAAGTGGAAAACACGCGAAACTTTTTTTTATTGTCACATCAGGTCCACTGAAAACTTTTCAGGCGGACCGGTGCAAGCAGAGTGAGCTCCAATGCCGCAGTATCGCAATTAATAGGGACGTTTTAGCGCTGTTAACGTTACATGGTTATCGATAAACAACAGATTTTAAGTACATACACACCTTATTAATAATATTCGATAAGTCATTTAGTATTCGGATATATGTGTCTTACAATGTACCTACCAATAAAAGGACAATATTGGCTTGGTGATTATTTTTGTACTTATTATGTTGACAAATATATTATTACGGGTTGCATAAGAATGTTTACTAATTGATGTGTTTTGTTTAGCTAATTTGATTTTGTATTCTTCTACATATATTGTTTGTAATAAAATACTGAGAGTTTTTAACTCCGAGTTATCGATAACCGATCCGCATCTCAACCGACAACCCTGTCCAACACTACGCGGCGCGCGCACCTAGCGCACCGCCTCTCCCCCCGCTTCTTTCAGTTTTGATAACAAAGAACCGCACACATTTAAACTTCTCATTAAATTTAGTTGTACTGCAGTGGAATGGCATTTACACCTGTGCCTAAATCCTGCTCCGAGTTACACTTACACATGAGGTACGTAGTAGGTACTGACACCATCTTGGCAATGCGTGGCTTGTGTCCCCCGCCGTTACGCGCACGTTAGCAATTTACTCGTACTTTCTCTACAAACAAGCTGTTGGGCCACGGTGTGTCATTTCAAATTAGCTCTACTAATTTCAGCTTATTATCCTTATTTTTAATAGTAGGTACCTAGGTACTAAGATAAGAAAGCATTAGGTACAAAGATATTATATATAGAGAGACGATTAGGTAGGAAAAAAGTGTAGGAAAATAAGTTGGTAAGTACATTAAGTACCTAGGTATGTGTGAATGTAGAGCAGACTGTAGGCTGTCTGTGATTAAAGAGCCCGCTCCTCATGCGTCAGGCTCGGGTTCGAATTCTGGCGAGGATGCCAATGAGTTTTTAAAAAACTGACGTAGGTACTAAGTTATCACTGGCTGCAGCTGTCACCGTCGATCTCAGAAAATAGGTGCGCAGGTCCTAAAACTGATCTGAGGCATGTGTAGCAGCACCCCGGTCCGGTGACAGGGATTCTAAATATATACTGGTGAAAAGTGGGTAATTTCCGGAAAGGTATATTCTGCTTACCCCTCGAGGACAAAACATGAGCATGTTTGTTAAATTTTAAATATAATGAGCATATTTTTATTAAAGTGTTTTGTATCTAGTACCTAAGTAGCAAGATCAAACACGTGATGATTGTTTACATTTACTTCTAGAGCTGCTAAAGCGGTGGCTATTCACTAATACAATACCACAGAGCCGCCAGTGGAGGCGCTGGCCGGCCAGAACTACTTATTACAACATGTTTATATTTATCTATGCTATGTAATAAATCCAAAATACAGTGTGTATCTACCGTTTGCTACTCATGCGAAGTGCTAGGAATCTCTGAGTGGATATTAAGAGAGGGATCTTGTATCGGTGCTTGAGGTCACATCCACACAAGGGAATAACTGTAACGCAAAGCGTTGTGGCTTTGACGGTTGTACGAGTGACGGCAGTGGCGTCACCACGCCCTGCTTCATGGGCCGGCAACCGCGCCTACATTGACCCAACCGCTCAACACTGCGCTCGGATATAGTCGCTTCCGATGGTAGTCCAAATACTGACACGGATCCTACTGCTGACGTCGCTAATGTTATTGTCATCGAGTGGCCTACTCAAGGTGCTTTCAGTCGTGATGCAGGGCCCCGAGGGCAAGTACGCGACTACGGCTCTGCTCGACGACGGCAGTGCGGCCACACTCATTGATGCCGAGTTGGTGGCACGCATCGGGGCCGAGCCTTCCAGCAGAGAAAAACTGCACACTCGAGGCGTGGGCGGGCATGGCGAGCACTGTGCGGACGCAATGCTACAGAATTTTTACATAAAGGCCGAAACTCGAGTCAAAGCTATCACGTTAACAACGCTACGCAATCTTACTGCAAGACGTTGGGCCTATTGACTTTGCACGATATATTCGCTTATTTGTCAGTTTTCGCGGAGGAGTTAAAACACGACAACCGTTCTTATCCGCGCTGCCGAATGGCATTTATCGCTGAGCCGTAAGGTTCGAGTTGGCGGGAAATCTGAACCGGTCGCCTCAGTGACGCTTCTTGACAGATCATTATTGATTTCATGAATCATATTTCATCTTAATAAACTGACATATATAACATAGATTCAATAGGAATTAGAAGTAAAGTAACAAAAAAGTCGCCCCTTGCATTCGAATAGAATTATTATAAAATTGTGAGTTAAATTGAAATACTTGAAAATTAAACAATAATAATGAATGATCCTTGATATTATATCGAAGTGTCTAGATTTTATTTAAATTAAATCTCCAAAATAATTTACGAGCTTAACAAAAAAACGGCAAGTGCGAGTCGGACTCGCGCACAAAGTATACGGGGAGCGTCCGGGCCTGGGTTTAGTAGTCCGGGTTTAAATAATTTTTTCACTTCTCATGCTCTAAAAGTACGCCAATATAGCCCTACGAAGCGGAGTATAAAGTTTTTTTTTTTTTAATTTCCTTAATGAGAAAAAGACAACCTTAAACAGCCAGTAAATATCTGTAGAGTGTGGACCATCTTCATTGCGAAAATGTGAAGAGTTTTGGTTCCATGGTTTTTCCGCGAAGAAGGTGGCGCCATGTGTTTTAAATTGTTTACCTGCAAAGAGATTTAAATCTCTTTGTTAATCTGTGACAGCCTGACAGGTTTAGAGGAAAAAACTGACCGCGAAAATTTCTGAATTTTTGTCGAGTGTAAATTTGTTGGGTTAGAATTATTATAAAATTGTGAGTTAAATTGAAATACTTGAAAATTAAACAATAATAATGAATGATCCTTGATATTATATCGAAGTGTCTAGATTTTATTTAAATTAAATCTCCAAAATAATTTACGAGCATAAAAAAAAAACGGCAAGTGCGAGTTGGACTCGCGCACAAAGTAGGTATACGGGGAGCGTCCGGGCCTGGGTTTAGTAGTCCGGGTTTAAATATTTTTTTCATATCTCATACTCGGAAAGTAGTGTATGTTTGATCTGAGTACCGGGTCGGAAGCGATGATTCCCACCACAGAGAGATTCAGGGCTGTGATTCCCGCCCTCGGTCGGGAAAGACTCATAGTAATTGCTTCCGGCCTTAGGGCGGGAATGAATTTAAAAAAAATAGTACTACATTTGGCAAAGATGTTCAAAGAAAAACTTTCTCTATGAAAGAGAATGACTTTCTTTCAACCTCTTTGGGTACTTACTTAGTAGGGATGAAACTTTTTACATCAATTAGAATAAGAAAAAAAGGTGCGGCCTTGTGAGTGTATGTATAAACAACAGAAAATAGCCCACGCGCGGGGCGGTACGCGTTCCATATTTAAAATTAAAAAAAGAGTAATAATTTGATAAGCTGTTCCGAAATTCAAAATCTTGTTTTTCATCGACACTAATAAGCACAGAACACTATTACTCGGCTAAAAGTACATATTATTAAAAAGAGGAAGGATTTGGATATATATATTATTTTTGTAATGTTATTTAGGTTAGGTACTCTATGATGCAGTATTCAAAGACGTTTTCTTCCAACCTCTTTGGTTGTATTGTTGACAATTTTGTTTTTTTTGTAGGTATTATTGCGTTTTTGCATGTTTGAATTTTTGTAAAATTGAATTATTTTTTTTTACTTTCCTTGAATTCGAAATGAAAAGTAGAGTGTTTAACGCGGGTGGAAGTTATCAATTACTACTCGGACTATATCTAAATACCTCGTATGGGAATTGATTCCTTCCGACCCTTGTATAACAATCTACTATTTCACTTCTCATGCTCTAAAAGTACGCCAATATAGCCCTACGAAGCGGGACTAAAGTGACCACTTTAGTCCCTAGGGAGTATAAAGTAATTTTTTTTTTAATTTCCTTAATGAGAAAAAGACAACCTTAAACAGCCAGTAAATATCTGTAGAGTGTGGACCATCTTCATTGCGAAAATGTGAAGAGTTTTAGTTCCATGGTTTTTCCGCGAAGAAGGTGGCGCCATGTGTTTTAAATTGTTTACAATGGAAGGTCGCTCAAATAATCATGATCCTGAAGCCTGGAAAACCTGCCACCGACCCTAAATCATACCGACCCATAAGCTTGCTCCCAGTCACCTCCAAACTCTTAGAAATACTGTTTTTGAAACGACTTACCCCACTTATCAGTGAAAGAAACCTCATTCCCTCGCATCAATTTGGATTCAGACAAAAACACAGCACCATTGAACAAGTCCATAGACTAGTTGAAAACATTAACTATACTTTTGAAAGAAAGGAATACTGCTCAGCTGTATTTCTGGATATCTCACAGGCTTTTGATCGAGTTTGGCATCAGGGATTGCTTTTCAAAATAAAATCTATGCTCCCAACCAACTTCTACCTATTTCTAAAATCATATATAACCAACAGATTCTTCCTAATAAAACAGGATGAAGAAACAACCATTTTGAGACGGATACAAGCAGGCGTCCCGCAAGGTAGTGTCCTTGGACCAACTTTATACCTTCTATACACAGCTGACTTGCCAGTGAGCCGGGAAGTGGTAACCGGAACTTTTGCTGATGATACAGCTATACTAGCGACTGATAAATGCCCAAATATTGCCTCTGCTAAACTACAAACTAGCTTAAACATGATTTCCACTTGGCTTAAGGATTGGAAAATCAAAGCCAACGAAGCCAAATCAGTCCAAGTTACATTTACCACCAGACATGGTACTTGCCCAAAGGTGAGCCTAAATGGAACGGATGTCCCCCAAGTTGATTACACAAAGTACCTTGGATTGTATCTAGACAGACGACTTACATGGAGAAAACATATTTTTACAAAACGGAAAGCTTTGGGTCAGAAACTAAGCAGTATCCACTGGCTAATTAATAAAAAGTCACAAATGAGTATAGACAGCAAAACTATTACTATATAAGTGTATCTTGAAACCAGTCTGGACCTATGGACTACAACTGTGGGGTACTGCCGCAAACTCTAACATCGAGATTCTGCAAAGATTCCAATCCAAAACTCTCAGACTTATAACAGACGCACCATGGTATGTTACCAACGATCGCATTCACCAAGACTTAAAAATGCCTACAGTTAAAGAAGAAATCAAGACAAGAACTGCTGCCAAATACAGAAGTAGACTAAAACAACATCCTAATCCAATATGGCAAAGGAACTAATGAGCAACCCTCAAACTTTCAAAAGATTGAAAAGGAATACACCTCAAGACCTGATCTAAAAATAGATAAATATTTATAAGGGTGGAACACTGGTTCCACACCTTGCAATGCCATATTTCATACAATCATAAAAATATTGCTAAATGTCCAAGGACAGATCGCATTAAATAAAAAGGAGTAAAAAAAAAAATTGTTTACCTGCAAAGAGATTTAAATCTCTTTGTTAATCTGTGACAGCCGACAGGTTTAGAGGAAAAAACTGACCGCGAAAATTTCTGAATTTTTGTCGAGTGTAAATTTGTTGGGTTTTAAATAAATTTGTACTAAATTGACAATTTTTCTCGCACTCAAAGTGAAAAGTACCTACAGTTTCCACCTCGAGACTAAACGCCAACTTAATATACCCTCGGTTTCATGACTCCCTCGCATGGCTTCGTTTAGTCCCTCGATATAAAATATACTATAATCTTGGGCCGCCCGCGACAAACTCAAAAAGTTCTGGACCGATTTTAAAAATTCTTTCACCAATAGAAACCTAGAAGATCCCTGAGTAACATTGGCTATATATTTTATTCCCGTATTCCCACGGGAACGCTGCCGTGTCAGGCCAATCTCGTCTAACTTGAAAAACATAGTTTTGAGATAATCGACTTCAAAGTTTTTTACACATTTATGTCTGTATCATTTGTATTAACATGTTTAGAGACCAGATTTTTATTGAAATGGGTTCTAATAAGCGTCAAGAATATGGGGCCTTAGTTATTATTTCTTAATTGTATGTATTTAATGTTTAAATCGAGATAAAAGAGTTAGGCTTAACCACTGTTTCATACAAACGTGGCCACGCGCTGTCTATTAACTTAAGTTAGAAGAGTTGTGCATAACTACTAACCACGCACCTCTTGTAGGATCTATCTATGCTAATTAAAGTTGTATGAGATAGGTCATAGGTACCGTTAAACAGGTATTTTTTATTTATTTGATTAAATTTATTTATATACAGAATGGTTAAGTAAATAAAAACATGTTACTAGATTATAATCTTTAATGTTTATTGTAACAGATTCGGAAGACTAGTCAAATACTAAATAGTGACTTTAGGTATTTTCAACGAACTGAACACAATTAATTTCTATTTATTAATAATATTAGCCTCAGATAATATAATAATATAATTTGAAGAGTCTTTAGAAAAGTTTAAACATATATTACGATACAACCAAGTAAGTATAAAAAACAGCAAGCCAAATTAAATGCAACATCAATTTACCATCTTCGTTAAATTACAGGTAGAAACAAAATATTGTTATTACGTTAAAAAGACTAGTTGTAATTTTTCATACTGGATGATTTTTTATCTGTCTGAAAAAAAATATGACGTATATGAGGTATCTAGAGCCGAACTTAAACACAAGAATAATTGTTAAATATTGTCATGTTAAATGCAATCTACAGTCTAGAAAAGTACGCACACTGCTGCTATATAGTAACTATGCCAAATAAATAACATTGGCAAAAGTCCATGTGTTTTGGGTACCCTACTTACACCTGCCCACGGAAGACGAAACCGTGTAAAATCGATAGTTCTTGGACAGACTAAGATAATATGTAATCATACCACATTTTTATAAGTTGAGGTTTAAAAGTTATTCGGTATTTTGTAGGTTATTATGAGATTTTAGGTACCAAAGACGTGTAAAGAAAAAGTTTCTCTAGTAAAGAAAATGATTTTCTTACAACCTCTTTGTTAGAAAATAGCACTGCCTACCACATGCCATATAAGTTACTCTATGCCACATAGTGGCAGTTAATGATGGCTTGGGCAAAAAATATCGATACCTATATTAAAATATCGATATTTTTCCCAATACATAATTATCACAATATTATATATATCGTCGATATTTTTAATGGCGATATATCGACATTTAATTTACAGTATCGAATTCGTATCAATTTTATTATTATAAAAAAATACTATTTTCATCGTCCTTTTTTACGAATTTGGGAATATGTATAAATAATAATGTAAAAACTGACGATATATCGATATTTTTCACTCGATTTTTATCTATAGTATTTAGAAATGTCGATACGATAAATATCAATTTATTTTTTCACTTGGCCATCCCTAGTGAATGACACGGTTGACGTGATGACACGACGTTCAATTTTACCACAACAACAAAAAAGTTTATTTTTAAAAGTTTATCATTAAAATATAATAACAAAGAGGGGGCATTGGGAATATTTTCATACAAAACTTTGAAGCTCAAGCGTCATGTCCTTGTCATGTCAGTTAGTATGAACGCGAGCTGTCATTCGGTCGAAATTGTCCTAGACTTATTCCACTTGGAATAACTTTTGGCTTCAAATAATCCTCGCTTTGTCCCCTCTATGCCTTATATTATATTTTAATCTCTTTGGTATTAATAGATTTCCCAATCGATCGATTCGTGTTTCTATGATATTTTTGTTTTATTTGACTCAATATTTTCAACTGCTAGATTAATTTAAAAGTATGGAAAATTTCGACTTGTTATGAGTCAATAAAACAAGCATAGTGTGATACCCCGTGGGTGTCTATTTCAGTGGGTACCAAAGCTGCCGTTGTTCTTTACTAAACTTACCTTAATAGGTAGTGTAATCATCATATTTTTTTCAGAAAGTAAAAAAACAGGCGGTATATATATTACTAATTAATAATTATCTTCAGATATTGAAATTAAGACAGTCTTTAGAAAAAGTTAAATAAAAGTTATTACGATACAAACTACAAGTAAGATATATATAAAGAGAGAAGTCCTGACTGATTGACTCATCAACGCCCAGCCTATAAACCCTTTGACCTGGAAAGCAATTTTTTTTCACAGCTATTGTATTTTAAGACGTAGACTAGGAATAAGAAGGGAACTTTCGAAATTCAACCCTAAAGGGGGTGAAAAAGGGGTTGAAAGTTTGTATGGAAAACCTTCATTTTTGGGTGTATCAATTCGAAACTTTGTAAAAATACTCATCAAACCAAACAACAAAACATTTATTTCTGGACTTTCCAAAAAACCTCCCCTAAGGGGTTGAAACAGGGGGTTGGAGTTTGTATGGAGACGTGTTTTTTTTTAAGTCTATCAACTTGAAACTTGGTACGAAGTCACTTGCGAGGAGCCACCTGACGAAGCTGACCAAACCCAATGGGGATATCGTCGTCTCAAGGCCGGAGATTCTCTCGGAAGTAGAAAATCTCGACGTGATCCCGAAAATGAGGATTCCAGAGCCACCATAACCCGCCATTGCACAGAAGACCTGCCAGAAATCAGCCAAGACGAAATCGAGGCAGCTCTTAAACAACTTAAACATTTATAAGTCCCTGGTGAGGACGGGATTACTACCGAGCTCCTGAAAGCGGGAGGAAGTCCTGTACTGAAAGAGCTTCGGGAGCTCTTCAACTCTGTCCTGTTCTCTGGGAGAACTCCAGAAGCTTGGCGAAGGAGTGTGGTCGTTCTTTTCTTTAAGAAGATTGATAAGACCCTTTTAAAGAACTACAGACCCATTGCGCTCCTTAGCCACGTATATAAGTTGTTTTCAATAGTCGTTACGAATCGTCTAACGCGAAGACTCGACGAGTTTCAGTCACCGGAGCAGAGGAGGATACAGCACCATCGACCACATCCACACAGTGCGACAAATTATACAAAAGAGAGAAGAGTATAATAGACCCTATGTCTTGCGTTTGTGGACTATGAGAAGGCGTTTGACTCTATCGAAACCTGGTCTGTTTTAGAATCTCTGCAGCGATGCCAAGTCGACTGGCGATATATCCAAGTGCTGAGATGTCTTGATGAAAACGCGACAATGAGCGTTCAAACTCAGGATTGGCGAACTGAACATATCCCCCTGCGTCGAGGGGTGGGACAAGGGGATTGGAGGATGTGTTTAAGACGCTGGACTGGGAGGGACGTGGCATTAACATTAACGGCGAGTACATCTCACACTTGAGATTTGCAGATGATATCGTCATACTGGCTGAATCCCTGCATGACTTACAGCAGATGCTGGACGGCCTAGTTCATTGTTCTGAACGCAACGTCTCCGGATGAACTTGGACAAAACCAAAGTTATGTTCTACGATCATGTTACTCCGAGACCGATAGCTGTTAATGGCGGTACTATCGAGGTTGTTCGAGAATACGTTTACTTCGGGCAAACTCTGCAGTTTGGTAAGAAAAACTTTGAGAGGGAGGCTAACAGAAGGATTCAGCAGGGCTGGGCAGCGTTCGGGAAGCTTCGTCGAGTCTTCTCTGCCCGTATTCCACAGAGCCTAAAGATGAAGGTCTTCAACCAATGCGTCCTGCCTGTTATGACGTACGGAGCCGAAACCTGGACACTCACGGTACGGCTGGTCCATAAATTCAAGGTCGCTCAGCGAGCTATAGAACGGGCTATGCTTGGTGTCTCTCTGAGGGATAGAATCCGAAACGAGGTGATCCGGCAGAGAACCAAAGTTGTGGACATAGCTCGTAGAATAAGCAAGTTGAAGTGGCAATGGGCTGACCATATCAGCCGTAGAACAAATGACCGTTGGGGTAGACATGTTCTGGGGAGGAGACCGCGAATCAGCAAGCGTAAGGTAGGACGCCCTCAGACTAGGTGGAGCGACGATCTTCGCAGGGTGGCAGGTAGCAGCTGGATGAGAGTTGCCGAGAATCGAGCTGAATGGCGTGCATTTGGAGAGCCCTATGTCCAGCTGCAGTGGACTGCTCTAGGCTGATGATGAAGTTGAAACTTGGCACAAATACTCTTAGAAATAAATGATGAGAAAAGTGTTTTTGGATTTTTCCAAAATCATCTCCTAAAGGGGTGAAAGTAGGGGTTGAGTTTGGTATATATGGAAAACCTTCATTTTTGGGTGTATCAATTGAAAACTTTGTAAAAATACTACTCAAAACTAACAACACGCCACGTATTTCTGGATTTTCTAAAAACACCCCCTAAAGGGTGAAACAGGGGGTTTTAGTTTATATGGAGACGTGTTGTTTTTTACGTCTATCAACTTGAAACTTGGCTCAAAAACTCTTAGAAATAAATGGTGAAATACGTGTTTTTGGATTTTTCCAAAATCATCCTCTAAAGGGGTGAAACTTAAAGTTGAAGTTGGTATGGAGAAGTGTGGTTTTTTGCGTTTATCGACTTGAAACTTGGCACAAATATTCTTTAAAAGTCTCCATACAAACTCCACTTTTTTTTGAAAATTCACTATAGTCTTCTTGAGGAAAATTGTTTGTTATCATGAGCACATGCATACCCTTTGGTATCAAGAACTAATATAAAAATCATAAACCAGAGATTTCCTACGATTTACAATAAGTAACAGAATAAGCGCTGTTCCTGAAATTAGTTTATTCAGTATCGCCTACTCGTTTTCTAATCGTCTACTTCATTGATTTCAGCAATTTTTAATGTGTAAATTTTTCCGAAAAATCAATAACGCGTAACTGAATTTAGGGCTACCTATGGAAACCGTACTTTTATCACTCTTTATTTAAGAAATTTGGTTTGGGTTTAGACAAAACTAAAGTACGAATGCCTCTCCTTTTTTTATATTATTAAACTAATTGGGGTGTATGTGGAATCCTGTGACGCTTATTCTGTGACGCGTTGATTATGAAATCGGTCCAGTCGTTTTTGAGTTTATTCGTTATTTACATACAAAAATACAAATCTTTCTTTTTTATAATATTAGTGTAGATAGATAGAGTGTAGATTATCCTACTTGATATATTTTCGAAACGCAAAGGAATAACAAATTCCACGTGGACGAAGTCGCGGACATCAGCTGGTTATTTATAAAAAAAACAATAAAAAAATATTACATCCATTTAACATCTTTATTAAATATTTGGGTAGATAATATCTGGCTATTTGAAGTGGCAGTGGTCACGCGTATCTATTGTAACTCAAGTAAACAGATATACGTCCGCTTTACAAAATTATGAAGAGAGCCACGCACAACTATGTCAACTTTAGTTAAACGAGTTAGGCATGACTCAGTCAATCAAAAATCAAGTTGAACGAGTTTGCCAACGCCAATATCTCAGAAAATAATAAAGATATTTAAACAATTGTTTTTGTCTGATGATTATCATTGAATATAAAGCCGTTTTACACTGGCTAGGCGTAACTCGATTATTTTAAGTTAAACGAGATTGGCCTGACACGGCAGAACGGGAGCTAAGCGGGTGAACCGCGCAGAATCGCTAGTTAACAATAAAATAAAAATAATTTACTTAATTACCTAAATAATAAATACTTTGCGTGAGTAGGTACCCACATATATAAAGATTTTACAAACAAACAAAATATATGTAAGTACATAAAAAGACTAACTAACGTAATAGCATAAAACACTAAACTATTAGATACGTGCTTTTACGCAGGTACCTACTTAAAATTACATTATTTTTAAATTCAATGCGGCTCCACATCTACCTCCTGTAGCAAAATTCGATGATACAAAATGAGTCTGAAAAAAAAACGATGTACCTAGGTAACTCGCAGTTCAATGACGGAAAAAATACTTTATTTCTTGCATTTTAAGATAAATTTTACAAAAAAATATAAATTTATGTACTTACCTATCTACTACGTTTTTTCTTTTATCATTTATGTTTTTTCATTTTATCACATGGCGCGCGGTCATGTAGACATTATGCAGTGTTTAGATTGATCTTGCGCCGCGCGGCAAGCATTTCCGCGCGGTGCCGCGCGCTCATATGAACTTACCCTTAGATTTAGTCAAAGAGATTAAAATATAATAGGACATAGAGGGGGCATTGGGAATATTTTCATACAAAACTTTGAAGCATGTTTGAAGCTCAAGTGTCATGTCAGTTAATATGAACGCAAGCTGTCATTCGGTCGAAATTGTACTAGACTTATTCCACTTGGAATAACTTTTGGCTTTAAATTTTCCTCGCTTTGTCCCCTCTATGCCCTATTATATTTTAATCTCTTTGGATTTAGTATAGTCTTCATGAGAGATGACAGATGTGACTACAAGGAACATTTGAAACTGATTTAAATACCTATAGATATTAATAAAATGCGATAGGATCACTTTTCATCGAGTTTTTTTTTTTTTTTTTTACAATTTTACTACTAGGTTACTACCTACACACCTACATTTTTCGACTGTCAAGTGAGAATAGTTTTCTTGTTGTTGTGTGAACTTGAACAGATGGATGACATACCTCTAGTCTAGATATTTACGTTCAGTTTCATCGCCTACCTACTGAATTTATCGTGATATCTTATTTACTTATTTTTTAATTCCTAAGTAAATACAGTCGCCATCAGATATATTGTAGCGGGCGAGGTACTCAAATATTTCGGCGCACCATTACTTTTCAAAAAAATCGTTACGCTAGTTATGGCCACTAACATCAGAACATGCAATTTGTCATAAATATAAAAGCAGCGACTTTTCAATAAATTCGGAACATAGAACAAGGTCAAAATATCAGAAAGAACAAAACGTCAAAGGTATCTACGCAGTCGGGATGATCATAAAGATCGGAACATTTATGGAAAATATACCATAAGTGTGTATCACACAGTCTAAATTCGTTACAGCATAATGTCAACCTGTCAGATTGATATCTAGTCTATTCTTATTGCGAGGAGAGGTATTAATTTAAGTATTATGAGTAAGGTGAATAACAACGTTTACATTACATTTATTTTATGGTTACCTATCTGAAACACTAATTTTCGTTTCCCATCTGTAAAGTTTCTCCAAATTCCAAACGAAAATTTGGAGAAAGCCATTTTTTCCAAAACTGTACATATTTAAGAATGGGGATAAAAACTATCCTATCCTATCCTATATCCAAGGATTCAAACTATCTTTGCACCAAATTTCACCTAAATCGGTTCAGCGGTTTAAGCGTCAAGAGGTAACAGACAGACAGACACACTTTCGCATTTTTAATATGTTTGTGGGTGTGGATTGTATTATATTTCATCAGACGAATACAATAGGTAGAAGCCTTAAAGAAATCTAAGGATTTCGATAATTTCATTTTATTTTGCATGTTGTGATTGTGACGCTTAGAGACTTTAGGTATATACATCTCTAAAGAAAGAAGACGTTTCATGAATGTATGGAGACTGGGCCTGCACCAATGATATTATATGTTACTATGCTCACTGGCCTGCACCATGTACACCGGTTTTTTAGATAAATATAAATAAAATAACTATAATTGTATTCATGATTTTGCTCATATTTGTCTAACTAGACAAATATGAGCAAAATTATGAATAAAACAACTAAACTTAGTTGTAAAATAAACTTTAATTTCCATTGAACTAGCATGGCTGCGACAAAAAAAAAATTGATGTAATGATTATTTCGTAATGTACTTTATAACACATCTGCTCGTAAAAGGTGTCTTATTTCACCAATTTTAATATCGTTACCTATCTCATTACGCCCAAGTGCGGTAAGTGTAAAGTAAAAAGCACGGTTTATCAAGATGCTCCGTCTTAAAACGAACGGTACTTTTTAAAATCTCAGCAAAGAGTTTTTATGTCAAAAAAGTTGTCAACATTTTATGATTAAAATTAACTTTGGAAGATAAAATATAATTAAAGAAATATTTATGTACATAATTATTTAATTTAATTAATTTTGACAGTAAATTACAACCAATCTCTAACAAAAACACAAAAATATTATTTTACTTTATTAGTAATAAGTACTGGCTGTTTTTTGTGCCTTTTCCTAAAAAAAAAATGATGATGCGCGCCGCGCGCTTTTTCTTAACGCTGTATTGTTTTTATTCGTTTACCATAGTCGGAGTTCTATTTTATTTCCTCGCAAATGCGTTATAAAACGTCGTATGACATACGTGCGCTTTGATAATTACAGCCTCTGCTGACTTGTAGCCCTCGCCTACGGCTCGGGCTAGCAATATCGCCTCGGCTGTAATTTTCAACCTACCGCACTTATATCATAATGTACTATTATAACACATTTGCTCGTAAAAGGTGTCATTTCAATATCGTATTGTATCTCATTACGCCCAAGTGCGGTAATGTAATGTAAAACACACGGTTTATCAAGATGCTCCGTCTTAAAACGAACGGTACATTTTAAAATCTTAGCAAATAGTTTTTATGTCAAAAAAGTTGTCAACATTTAATGATTAAAATTAATAATAATAATATAATCTCACGCCTTTTTTATCCCCGAGGGGGTAGGCAGAGGTATTCCATTACTGGATGTACCCACATTTGACGAGATATATTGAACCTCTAAGTGATAGGTGGTGAGCCCATCGCCGGACCGGGTCTGTTTACACATAAAATTAACTTTGGGAGATAAAATATAATAAAGAAACATTTATGTATATAGTTATTTAATTTAATAAATTTTGACAGTAAATTACAACCAATTAATCTATAACAAAAACACAAAAATATTAATTTACTTTATTAGTTATACTGGCTGGTAGAGCAGTGATAGCCCGGATGGTTAAAGAGCCGGCCGAAAATCAGTGAGGCTCGGGTTCGAATCCTGGCATGTACCAATTAGTTTTTCAAAAACTTACGTACTGTTAGAATGGTTCAGAATAAGACATACAAATATTTCGATATCAATTTATATTCTTGAACAAAACACAATGAGGATCCGTAACGTTTTTAGTTGAGAATGCAGATTTATAGAGCTAAGAAATCCTTAACCTAGAGTACAAAAATTTTTGTTCTACGACAAAAATTGACAAAGTTATGACCGAATTCCTAGCGAAGTTCACCGAGTAGCCGCCGCGGTAGCGTCGCCCTCATTGTGACGTCATCACGCTCCCGCGATCATTGAGTGCCGGCCGGCCGGCCGTACTTGGTTCCCTCACAGTGACGTACACGCTCTCGCGATCATTGAGTATGTTTATTATTTAATATCTTCGTAAGTAATGGTCCGATTTGGATAATTCAAAAAGAGATATTATTCTTATATCTTAAAGAATAACGTGGATAATATTTCTAATGGATTTGCTATAACTGTACTGATCCTCATTCAATGACAACCGCCTTCAACCAAAGAGCATCTAGCTCCTTCCGGCCTCTCTGTTGACAGAACTCTATAACTCCTAGTCTCTGTCATATTTTACTCTTTGGATAATTAGCTGTATTTCATCGTAGCAGCACCATCTCTTAGTTTAAAGCATTAACTCGACGACCAACGCCATCCATGGTCTGAGCGTAGTACAAATACATGCCGAAGAATAGGATGGCGCATACGTCGCTTCCAATTTCCTTAACAGTACTTACATATTTATCACTAGCTCGACGGTGAAGGAAAACATCGTGAGGAAACCCGCAGGTCTTAGAATTAATTCTGAGACATGTGTAAACAGACCCGGTCCGGCGATGGGCTCACCACCTATCACGTTTAGGGATCCAATATATCTCATGAAATATGGGTATATCCAGTAATGGAATACCTCTGCCTATCCCCTCGGGGATAAAAAAGGCGTGAGATTATATTATTTTTTATTTATTTTAGATCTTATGTTAGGTGTAATTAATACTGGCTGTTTTTTGAGCCTTTGCCTAAAAAAAAATGTTGATGCTCGCACATCGTTATTTTGTGAACAAGTAAAAATTATTTCGCGCGCTTTTTCTTAACGTTTTTATTCGTTTACCATAGTCCGAGTTTTATTTTATTTCCTCGCAAATGTGTTATAAAACGTCGTATGACATACGTGCGCTTTGATAATTACAGCCTCTGCTTACTTGTAACCCTCGCCTACGGCTCGGGCTAGCAATATCGCCTCGGCTGTAATTTTCAACTTACCGCAATTATATCTTAATGTACTATTATTCACTTTGACGTGACGCCTAGAGGCCTTTTACATCTGTGGGGAAAATTATAGTTTAATTTCTTTTAAATATTTGTGAAAAAAATACATAGGTACTTATTTTCAATAAATAAATAATAATCATTTTATTTCAGCCAAGTCACATCCATATAGTTACACTAAAATAAAATCAATGCAAACTAAGAAAAAAAAATAAAAGCAGACATCAATTAAAAAAGGACACTTCAGGGTTGTTTACCCTTTTTCTAATGCTAAAAACATGAGGTATAGAATAAAATAGCTTTTTCATACCATCTATTCGGAAAGTGACGTTTGGTCCTCAATAAGAGGGAGCAAAGTAAGTCTTTTCCGATAGGGTTTTAATAAGTGCGAATAAAAGTATTTTGAATTTGGTATTTAAAATATTCTTCAACAATCTTAGCCAAAGAGATTAGCAAAATAAGTTTGCATCTAAGATTGGCGCCACTGTAGTTTACACAAAATATTAGTTCCATTTTTATCCGCATTAGGTTGACAAGGCTGAATGGCGTTCGATGGTCGTGCCACACTGTCAGAAAAATTGCTGTGGGGCCTGTGGCAATGCGCGTGCTTTCGTATTTATTTTTCACAATTCACATTTTATTTAACGCCAAATTTTAGAATTCCAACATCGAATTGTTTGTGTATTTTATATTTTAAAATGAATTCAAGTAGCAGTGACTGCAGTAATAGTTAAACACCAAAAAGAAGAAGCAAACAATGCCATCAATAATTTATCTCATAGAGAGGTATGAAAAGCAGAGTGTATCATTCGGTCGCAAAATTATTTTTACCTTGGGCTATTTAAATCCCTCACTTCGTTCATGATTCTACATTAGAATACCTCAATACGTTCGGGATTCTATTCTAGAATCATTTACGAAGTTCGTTGTTTAAAAAAATGCCCTCGCTGTAAAAATATCGTTTTTCTCCCTTATGACACAATCTATCTTTCAGCGTTCGGTGCCGGTGACACAGATTTGTGACTAATGAAATTAATTATTATATATATTATTAAATACATTTGAAATTAACACCATATACTTACTCTGATTTAAAGTCCTTTGAAGCTGTGAAATAACTCAAACTTCTGAGTTACCGAAAAAAAAATACTCCTGTATACGGCTGGTTATACCACATTAATTAAAACTTATAGAGTACTTCCCGTTGACCTAGAACTATATTTGGCAAGTTATATCGTCTTACATTACAAATACAAATCTGAAAACTATACATTTGTAAAGTAATTAAATAAATTGTTAAATTTGTACGAAACCCTCCGTGGGCAAGTCCAACTCGCACTTGCTGTTTTTAAAGTAAGAAGATGTCTCTGTCTCTCTCCGTCTCTCGTCCGATGTGTCTCTCCGTCTGAAAACGAACGGTACCTTTTTAAATCTTAGCAAAGAGTTTTTATGTCAGAAAAGTGGTCAACATTTTATGAATAAAATTAATTTTGAGAGATAAAATATAATAAATAAACATTTACGATTTAAAACATTTATCTGTATGTAACAAAAACACAAAAATATTAATTTACTTTATTAGTAATACTGGCAGTTTTTTGTGCCTTTGCCTAAAAAAAATTATGATGCACGTGCATCGCTAATTTGTGAACAAGTAAAAATTATTCCGCACGCTTTTTCTTTTCGCTGTATTGTTTTTATTCGTTTAAGAAAGTCCAATGTACCTAATTTTTAACCTACCGCACTTATATCATATTGTACTACTTATTATCTAAAGGTCTCAGAATTAATTCTGAGACATGTGTAAACAGACCCGGTCCGGCGATGGGCTCACCACCTATCACGTTTAGGGGTCCAATGTATCTCGTGAAATGTGGGTATATCCAGTAATGGAATACCTTTGCCTACCCCCTCGGGGATGAAAGGCGTGAGATTATATTTAAATATATTTATATATTTATATATTATACTAAATACCTAATAATGATATTTTATTTATCTAATGAGCTGACGGAAATGTAAATCTGTTTTTGCAGCGTAGCGTTTTGATTTTAGGTTTTTTGAACTTAGGAAAATTAACGTTAGGTTTTTTAATTTTAGACATTTAAATACGTAACCACTAATAAAGACTCAAGTTTCAAAATAAAATCTTACTATTTATACACGATTAGACTCGAATTCCAAACAAAACATAAACATACTCCATACGTCATGCCAAAAATAGACATGCATAATATACTTAGTAACTAATTTGAACTGTGTGGTACACACATAAGGTATATTTTTCATTAATGTTCCGATCTTTATGATCAACCCGACCTTGTTCTATGTTCCGAATTTATTGAAAAGTCGCTGCTCTTATATTTATGACAAATTGCATGTTCTGATGTTATTGGCCATAACTAGCGTAACGATTTTTTTGAAAAGTAATGGTGTGCCGAAATATTTGAGTACCTCGCCCGCTACAATATATCTGATGGCGACTGTACAATAAAATATTATCTAGTCCCATCTAGTCTTCTTTGAAACAAACGTAACTATTAACGGACATTTCGATATATTATAAAAGTGTTGTAGACACTGAATTTTTTTGCACGGACGCAGAGGTAGAGTCACATAAAAAGATAAACATAACTGAAGACGAGGCAGTATGGTCTATGTCTCTAGCCTGTCCAACACAAGTGACAAGTTGGGCGAAATGACGAAAAAAAAAAAAGAGCTAAGAGCTACAGAATATTTCTTATAAATATTCATAATACTTACACACTTTTTATTATAATAACAACAAAAATGTTATATGTGAAGAGGATGGGGGCAGCCTCGATTTCAAAAGTACAATCCAAGATATTTTTCGATTTAAAAAAAGGAGTACAGACGCAAATAAACAGAGATTATCATGTAACCTTAGATAATTTATGTAAATCTGTATCCGTTCTTTATAGGCTTACAAACAAATCAAAAAATCCGGTAAGTGAACCTTAATAAACTGTAAATTACGAATTTTCCGTAACACATTTGTTGCTGGCAACCGAAATTATTATAGTTTTCTATCATGCAAGACAGTAAATAAAATTAAATAATGTGTTTTACATTTTTAGAGACTTCGTCAGTTTCACGCAGAATATAAGGCTGCCTGTGCTGTTTTACAAAGGTCAAATCTGCCTCACTTGAACTCTGCATTTGGTGCTCTGAGTTACCGTGGCTTACACACAACACCTCCACATAACAACCAAAACAAGGATAACAAAGTAAGTTGTCCATCTACCTATATTGTTCCCAAACATATTTTTTGGATAAACTTTAGTAGGTATATGGACTGCTCATTTGGATTGTTGCAACTTTATAGCAAAAAGGTCTTCGTTTAAAGCAAAGAGATTAAAATATAATAGGACATTGAGGGGACAAAGCGAGGAAAATCTGAAGCCAAACATTATTACCTAAGGTCATAAGTCTAGTGTGATTCAACAGAATGACAGCTCACGTTCATACTAACGGACATGACGCTTGAGATCGAAGTTTTTGTATGAAAATATTCCCAATGCCCCTTCTATGCCCTATTATAATTAAATCTCTTTGGTTTAAAGTCTTTCTGAAAAGTTTTAGATTTCGGAGACAGATTGCGGGAGGATTAAAAATATTTACATTTAATTTACTAAAAAATACACATTTTAGATATTATAAATAAAATAAATAATCTCACGCCTTTCATCCCCGAGGGGGTAGGCAGAGGTATTCCATTACTGGATATACCCACATTTCACGAGATATATTGGACCCCTAAACGTGATAGGTGGTGAGCCCATCGCCGGACCGGGTCTATTTACACATTTTTTTTTTTTTTTTTTCTCCCATTTTATCTGCTATCGGCTTTTTCAGCCATAATCAGATGGTCTCATTGTTTTTGGGTTAATTGAGGTGTCATTTCAGTAAATGTCATCCCTCATATTTAGAGGATTTCACGCTCTAGTGCCTCTGGTCGAGTTGGAGGATATGCCATCTCTTCAGTCTCTCACTGCAGACTGCACTCAACAGGTCCCTGGCAAGTTCGTTGGTATGCTCAGCTAGTCTTTCTTTGTATGTCTTGCTGTACTTGCTAACTTCCTGCTTTACGGTTGGCACTTTTAAGTATTCACTTATCTCTGTGTTTCTGACAAACCATGGGGCACATGATATGGCCCGGAGAACTGTGTTTTGAAACCTCTGCAGTATTTCAAGATTAGAGCTGCTGGCAGATCCCCAGAACTGTATACCATAAGTCCAGATCGGTTTAATTATAATTTTGTAGACCAACAGTTTGTTACTGAGTGTTAGAGGCGATTGTCGTCCAATGAGCCAATTTAAGCTTTTATATTTTAAATTAGCTTCATTTCTTTTAGTTTTGATGTGTTTTGCCCAGGTGAGCCTTCGATCTAGGTGTAGGCCAAGATATCTAATTGAATTTGCGCTGGGCAGTTCTTCACCTTTAATCTTAACCGGCGGACAGTCTCCCCTTCGTAAAGTGAATGTGATTTGTTGGGATTTTGTAGCACTGGTCTTGATTCTCCATGTATCCAGCCATTCGTCAATTTTGTCCAGTTGTATTTGCAATTTTTGTGATGCTAGCGTTGGATCTTTATCACTCGCGAGGCAGGCAGTGTCATCGGCGTATGTTGCTGTCACAACATTATCAGTACAGGACAAATCAGCTGTATATACGGAATAGAGCACTGGGCCTAGAACAGAGCCCTGTGGGACTGATGCTTTAATATCATATAGCTTTGAGACTTCCTCTCCAAATTTTACTTGGAATTGTCTATCTAATAAGTACGATTTCAGTACTTACACAGTATTTACACATGTCTCAGAATTAATTCTTAGACTTGCGGGTTTCCTCACGATTTTTTCCTTTACCGTCGAGCTAGTGATAAATATATACGTAAGTTTTTTTTTAAAAACTCATTGGTACATGCCAGGATTCGAACCCGAGCCTCACTGATTTTCGACCGGCTCTTTAACCGTCCGGGCTATCACTGCTCATTTTAGATATTCTCTTACGATTTAAGAAATACCGTAATTCTTTTTTAGGATTCCATACCCAAAGGGTAAAACAGGACCGTATTACTAAGACTCTTCTGTCCATCCATCCGTCTGTCTGTCCGTCTGTCAACAGGCTGTATCTCATGAACAGTGATAGTTAGACAGTTAAAATTTTCACAGATGTATTTCTGTTGCTGCTATAACAACAAATACTAAAAAACAGAATAAAATAAATATTAAGAGGGGCTCCTATACAAAAACGTAATTTTTTTGCAGTTTTTATAGATAATGGTACGGAACCCTTCGTGCGCGAGTCTGACTCGCGCCGGCCGGTTTTATTTAATATAATTTTTTTGCTACCTAAATCATTGAAATTGGTGCGGCCATTCTTGTTGTATGAATTTTTAAAGATTTTTTTATGTGGCTCCCTCTGTGTTATTAAGGGACGAAAGTTTCGCTGCTGCTGGTAAAACTGCTTATTTTGGTCCCTACTATCACTGTGGAAAGCAGCTTGCTTCCATCACAAAGTGCAGCTTTCGGATCAAAGGTCGCCTTATGTACTATGACTATAAGCGGAAGCGATTTTCAATTTTTTTGCTGGTATCAACCTACCTATCACATCAAATAAAGTATTCTAATAAATTTTCAGTTACAGAATCTCATTTAAACATAATCACAGTTAATGTATTTCTATTTCAGGAAAATGATGACAAAAAGAAAGACGATAATAATTTTACCTCATTATTTGTGAAAGCAACATTTTGGATGTTAACTACATGTTTTCTGATTGCGGCAAGCTCAATGTTAATTCCCAATGACAATGCACAAAGTGAAGTATGTAAGCTAATATAATAATATTATAATATACCTACCAAGCCAGATATATCCAAAAAATTAGATTATAATACTTTGTCTTTTTTCTAAACAGCTAATAAGATATGTTTCCTGGAATGAGTTTGTCTATACCATGTTATCGAAAGGAGAAGTAGATGAACTAATAGTTCGGCCTGATTTGGAAGTTGTCACTATTATACTTCATGAAGGCGCAGTCATAAAGGGCAAAAAGGTCAGAAATTTTAGTATGCTGTATAATGTTAATTATTATCATTAATTTCCAGTTTTAAATGTCAATGTTTCAAATTTAGACTAACCACAGAGTTTTCCACATGAATGTGGGAGATATTCATCGCTTTGAGGAGAAACTCCGAGACACAGAGAAGAGTTTAGGTGTTAAAGAAGGTACATATATCATATTGCTATTTTATGTAAAATTATTATATAATAATAATAAAAAAATACTATCACATTTTTAGGCGTTCGCGTGATATATGACAGAAATGGTAGCGCAGCTAGCAAATTGATAACAACTTTGCTGATCGGGGCTATTATATTATCATTGTTATATTCTACAAAGTCTTTAAAGATGAATGTGAATTTCGGAGGATTTGTAAGTATTTTTCTATTTAGTTTTTTTTTTTATTTAAAGTCAGTTTTTATTAGGTAGGATCTTGACTACAGTAAGATGTCTTGCTGTAGATAAAAAAAAGTTTGTAGTAAGTAATTACAATTTATTTTTTATTTTTATTTTATTTTATTGGGGATAACTACAGCCAGCTTAATATTATTAATATTTTAATTAATAATATTATTATTTAATCTCTGTATAAGCCTTATGGCCAGTGCAGATTGATGGACTGGAGCTGGTGCATCAAAGCAAATAATGCGCTCACAATTATTTCTATACTATATTATAAAAAGGAAAGATTTTTATTTTCGTATGTTTCTTACGAATAAACTCAAAAACTACTGGACCGATCTTAAAAATTCTTTCACCAATGGAAAGCTAGAATATCCCTGAGTAACATAGGCTATATTTTATTGGAAAGGGAACTACGCGGGCGAAATCGCGCAGAACCGGTAGTATAAAATATTTCAGTATTGTTTACTTGGGTCAAGGGGTCACAAGCATTCAAAGAGCCAACAAACAGACACTGCATCTATTTTGTCTGTATCTGTTACTGTCCCTGAATCTTTTTTGGTTGATTCAGGCCCAGGTATTCAGATCAAACTTTTTGCTACCTAACAATCGAATGGATACTTCAGTTGTATGGAGTTAGAAATGCTTTTTATTTATCCTCTGATTAGTTAATATTTTTATTTGAACATTTAAGAATCAAATGGGGCGTGCAAAGTTCACACTTGTGGATTCAATGACTGGACAAGGAAAAGGAGTGAAGTTTGAAGATGTGGCTGGTTTACGAGAGGCGAAAATAGAAGTAATGGAGTTTGTGGATTATCTGAAGAAGCCTGATCATTATAAAAGCTTAGGTGCTAAGGTGAGTTCTTCAAAACACTTGTCATTTGAAAACTGTGATTAGGTACTATTTTTACTTAATATCTCGGTAATACATTAAAGGTACCAAGAGGAGCTCTGTTACTTGGGCCGCCGGGATGTGGCAAAACCCTGCTAGCTAAAGCTGTTGCAAGTGAGGCTAATGTTCCTTTTCTTTCTATGAATGGTTCTGAATTCATAGAGTTGATTGGTGGACTTGGAGCTGCGAGGGTCAGGTATGTGTCGTATTAAAACAAACTTGTATTAAGTATTACTTACTACCTACCGTAAGAAGTTGTGAGATCCATGTCATACCAAGCAACAAGAACAAGCAACGAACAGATATAGTTATTTACCATAACTTCCATTGCAACAAGTTTACTACCCACCGGTTAGATGACTTGATCCGCGAGAACCAAATTTCCCATGATTGGGGACACATGGTAAACAGATTTTTAGTCCGTTGTCACGACCGGCTGTGGAGGACGACCGGGTGAAATAGTAACAAACCTTAAAGAGCGGTGAAATCAATAAAGGACGGGATCGGAACAGATGCATCTCACGAAAGAACTGCTGGGAGTCGTGGTCGGGAAATGAAAATTTTATTCTTTTCATTATCATAGATAATATTATAGATGACATCAGTAAGAAATGTATGACGAAGCTTTGCGGATGATAGAATATGTAAGATAACGTGACGAAGCTAGCGCTGAAAACGTGACGATGCACTCTGCTGATCTGTTAGTGTAAGAAAGAAAGGAAAAAAAAAAAAGGCAGAAGACAGGAAGAGAGAGGAGAACTATACCTATTTATTTAAATTGCATTACATTTATTTGTCTATATTATATATATAGTTTATGTGTCTACCTATTTTTTTTTTAGTCGATACATAGAACGGAAGCGAAAATCTTTCTTTCTTTGTTACACTAACAGAATAAAAAACCGACCATAAAAAGGACCCTGACCACCATGTCAGGGGACAAATATGTGCGGAACATTTAAAAAAAAAAAACAGATTTTTAGCGCGAATGCCATAATATTTAGAAGGTTAATCCCCTCTTAATTCATTAATTTGATCCTTAGGAAATAAATTTATGAGGAAGTTCAAATACATGGGGATCCATATTTCCTAAATATTAATTAAGATACTGTAGTATTTTTCAAATAACAACATCATACTAGTGATCATTTTTTTATTATCCATAGTTCGAACATTCTTTGGTATAAGGGCATTCTCTGGCGTGTTTATGTTAAAAGATTTTGAGTTATGAAGATGTTAAAAGTGGCTCCAAATGGTTCATTCATTACACATGGTGCTGCTCGCCAGTTATTTTTTCTTGAACTTGGCTTTGATACGCTACCGCGTGTCTAGATGTAATAATACAAATAATAAAAAACCAAATATTAAAACTATTACAAAGAAAATTTACTAAATTTTACTTGAAAAATGTTGTAGCGTCGCGAAATGTCTGATGACTAACCTAAATGAAATCATTTTCATGTTTTTCAATATTTCAGAAATATATTTTGTAAAAACAGCATAAAAATTGTAGCTACATGCAAGCTTTTTTTATTAATTGACTATTTCCTTTATGGGCTGTAACAAAGTGATACAAAGTATTATGTTATTTAACATTTATCAGAGATCTCTTCAAAGAAGCCAGCTCCAGAGCACCTTGCATCATCTACATTGATGAAATGGATGCAGTGGGACGAGCGCGGTCTTCCGGACCCACGTCTTGGGGTCCTGGAGGGGGTGAGAGCGAACAGACTCTCAATCAGCTCTTGGTAGAAATGGACGGAATGAAAAGCCGCGAAGGAGTGATTGTTCTAGCTTCAACTAATAGGGCTGATGTGCTTGATAAGGTAAACTTTCTTTTTAGAGTAGGTATATACTATCAGTATTACCACATAAATCCAAAGATTTGGACATGTTTGTGACAATAAGTCAATCATCGACACTGCGTAACAATTTATGAGTATTTTCTCATAGTTAGGAAGTATGGGCAACGCGAGACTATGCCGATTTGGAGTGCGTTAGTCCAGCGAAATGTTGTCGAATATCGCCACTTGAGCGATACAGATAATTAGTAATCCGGGTCCTGTAATTGTTGTGCAGATTTTAAAATAAGTATTGCTGATAGGTTTTTAGTAATTTGAGAAAAACAGTTTGCGCTTCGTAACGGTACCGAGCGGGATGTTTTGTTTTTTTAATGGATATATTTTAATACGTTTTAGCTACATGACTTAGTTGTCCAGTCGAGGTAAAGGTTGCGACTTAAAAGTATCGTTTATGGTTTTGAAGATATTCAAACATCCGACGCGGTAACGTTTGCGTATTTTCTGAATCTCTAAAATGGTTAAGCGCGCTATCTTTATTTTTTTTCTCACGACTTCTTATGAATTAGTTCTAATTTGTTGTGCAATAAAAAGCAAATTGAAATGTCCTAGCACTTCGAATAAGAGCTTCAAAGACTTACTTGAAACGTTATTTTGTAGCCTATAACTGCCTACAGATATTTGTGAAGTTTGATTAGTATCCTGTAAGTAATTAATAAATTATGATGAAATTTTGTGCAATTTGGTCCACGAAAGATGGTAACAGAAAAGCGGCCGTGTAGTACAATACAATACGCAAGTTTTTGAAAAACTCCTCGGTACATGCCAGGATTCAAACCCGAGATCTCACGCATAAGAGGGGGGCTCTTTAACTGCCTGGCTATCACCGATTATTTTACCTTTCAATAAAAATACTTAAATTAACATATTATGGGCTTTTAACACTTGTGTGCGCATTTGTACCAAATCTGTAGGTAACACTAATAATAATAATAATAATAATAATCTTTATTTCGCTGGAAATGTGGTACAAGAAGATGGTAAGTAATATGATAGGTGTTTCACACAATTTCACCAGAATCTGGCATGCAAACTATCCTAGATATTTAAGAAAGTTAGCATAATGAACTACAAACTAGAACTAATTCATAAGAAGTCGAGTACAAAAAATAATGATAGTGCGCTTAACCATTTCAGAGATTCAGCAAATACTCCAACGTTACTTGAACTTAGATATCTTCGAAACAATAAACGATACTAATACCAACTAGGGCGCAACATTTACCTGGACAACTATAATTGTATTCGGCGCACAATGCCACATTCGCAAAATGCCACATTCTCAAAATGCCACATTCTCAAAATTCCACATTCGCAAAATGCCACATTAGCAAAATGCCACCAGCAAAATGCTAGAGTAGCAAAATAATGCCACAGTAGCAAAATGCCACACTAACAAAGTGCCATACTTCTTCAACTCCCTTTCTTGCAGTATGTTCGAGTGTGTGGCATTATGCGAAAATGGCATTTTGATAATGTGATGTTTTGATAATGTGTCATTTTGCGATGTGGCGTTGTGAGAATGTGGCGTTTTGAGAATGTGACATTTTGCGAAAATCGAATGTGTCATTTTGCGAATGTGGCATTATGCGCCTAATCCTTATAATTCTGTAGCTAAAATTTATTTCAATTATATCGATTAAAAAACAAAACTTCCCGCTCTGGTAACGTTACCGCAGCGGAAATGGATTTTGTCAAATTTCTAAAAATCTATCAGCAGTAATAATGTTAAAATCTGCACAACAATTACAGAAGCTGGGTTACTAATTATCTGTATCGCTCAAAAGGAAATATTCGTCAATTTTCGCTGGACTAAGGCACTCGATTTGAGAGATGGTGTCATATCAAGCCACCTCAGGTTATTTTGCTATATGTAACGACTTTCTGTGTGAGGGAAGAGTAAGAGAAACAATGGTTTAATGTTCAAATCAAAACATGGTGCTTGTAATAATTCCTCTAGATGGTCACAAATCCACTGACAGTCATTACTTAACGTGTGTGATGTAGATCATTATTATACCTGTACCTTATACTTTATTCAGATGATTAGGAATCTATGACTTATCTGATTGAGTTCTTTATTTCCATCAGGCTCTGTTACGTCCGGGTCGGTTTGACCGACATATATTGATAGACTTGCCGACACTGAAGGAACGAGAGGAAATATTCGAGAGACATTTAAAGAACATTGTGCTCGAAACATTGCCGCCTTATTACGTAAAAAGGTACCCAGTGAAAACATTATTACCACCGATGCATTGATCCATTGCGGGTGTACCGTACATTTATAGGTACATTACGTAACCATTTCGTACTCTGGGTACGTGGTTTAGAAGATAGAGGGGGTTGGTGGCGCTGCCAAAATGACCTCTTTACGGCAGCGCTACCGCTCTGTATCTCGGAAAGTATATCATAGCATAGCGCCCCCGCCCCCAACTATATCTCAGTTTAGATGACTGCTAGGATGATACATACTTTGCGGGTATCAGATCGTGCTAGTATGTAACACTTCTATTACATGCTCTTTTACTAGATCAGTGGCTTCGTTTTTTTTCTATGTCATGTGACCAGCCAAGCAATGTGGCCAATGGGCGGTACAGGGATTTTAATAATTGACGTAATATGTATTTTAATAGCTTTTTTTTAATAAAGGTTGGCGTATCTTACTCCGGGCTTCAGCGGCGCAGATATTGCAAACGTATGCAACGAAGCAGCATTGCATGCCGCACGGTATAAAAAGAGCACCGTGACCGCTGCAGACCTCGACTATGCTGTGGAAAGGGTTGTAGGTAAGTTGGGAGAAAAGACTCAGTCATGAAATAGTGATAAATAGTCATACATACATGTAAAAAAAAAATAGTATTATAGTTTCGGCGTTATAGCTATAGGTTGGTGAGGATTATTATGGCTTGAACGTATTGGGCGTTAAGGTATTAAATTAACGACTTTTCTTACACCAAAAAATTTCACATTCGATGCTGATTACAAAAAAAACGTGTAACTCAAAATCGACCGTTAGGTAGGTACCTACTTACTTTCCTTTACCAGTAGAGCAAAAAAAATATTAATACTTACTTACAACCAGGGTACGGAAACCCGTTCTAAAAATCCAAATCGTTGTCGCGGTATCTACAACAAATCCCCTTTTCATTTCCGGTTTTTAACGTTCCGGAGAAATTTGAAGTTTTCAAATGTTCAAGCAACAATGAATCCTCACCAGGTTACCTTTATATCGACGCTATTCAAGGCTATTAATTATAATTACTATTATACACCATATTTACTAGTAAGACATGAGATTGAAAGGAGCTGCTCTTGAGTTTCTTGCTGGTTTTGCTCGGGGTACCTACTGCATTTGGAACCAGCCTTATTATTAGACTACTAACTTTTTTAAGTGTACTTTTTAATTAACTACAGTCAAAAATACATTTTAATTTTTTTTGCATGTCGTTATCACTACCTATTTCATGAATATTTTTGGAACCTAAACCAAGTCGATATACCTCACCGTTTGCTTGCACGATGAGCGAAGATTACAGCTTGACGTTCAAGCCATAATCCTCACCAACCTATAGTAGAGTAAGAGCCGGCGATGATCAGATTATATTGGTTACCGATAAAAAGTATATTCCAGAAATGAATTCCTCATCCTTGAATTATATGAAAACGACATCAAACTCGGCCTAGTAGTTATATATATGCGGGCAGTAATCATGTCATGCCACATAATGCTCCTGACGCGGCGTAACAACCATCGAAACTGTCTGAAATCTGAGAAAACATATTCTGATAGTTCCTCAAGTAACATATTACATAAAATTCAGCTTTTATAAAATGACGAAAGTATACCCTTAATTTAAGACGACATAAGGGTGTCTGACAGTGGGTTTCCACCGCACTTAGGGTCTGACAATGGACGACGTGATTTCTAATATTAATCAGAATAAAATACTTATATAAAACCTGGGCCTTACAATTTAACGAATTTCAAAATTTTATGGACCTTTGCTGCCTGGTAACTTTCAAAGCCACCGTTATCCATCGGGGATCGTTTTCACCATTAGTACGGACATACACAGACAAACTTTGAGGCTTTACAAAATAACAAAGGTCTGATCATCGCTGACACTTGGTCCATAGCTATATAACGCCAAAACTATACCTTATACGACAATTTTTTTAATATTTCAAAATTCGTTTTCATTGAGATTTCTAATGTGCGAGGACTACAGCTTGAAGAACATATTGTAGTGAGAACCAAGACGAGCCACGCAAAGCGCAAGGGCACTTTCTACCGTTTCTCGAAGTGCTTCGTCGTTTTTATAAACCCTCATAAATTAGGTTTAGATTATAGCACATAATTTAATTCCACCTAAAAGATTTTCATGTAAAATTTAGCCTAACGACACCAGCCATATGGTGTGTCGCACTATCATAATGTTATCAGATCTCACGTAGAGCCAAGCCTAACTCTACACGCCTTAACTTCACCAACTGTACCTTATTCAAAATATGTGGCTTAGCTGTTTCGCTGCCGTCACGTGGGCGTAAGGTTAAAAATATGGGATAGGCATTATGTGCAATTCGCAAAATGTCCAGTGGGCTTAAAATGTCCAATTCTCATGTTCACTGCTAATTTAGATAACTCATAATTCTGATAACTTTTTTGATAGTGTGAGCCATATGGTCTCGTCCTGGCAACATTTTGCATGAAAATGTTTTTGGTGGTGTACGATGACATCGCACATTTGCTGAATCTGCGTTTTACTTTAATTATATTGTTTTTGCAACTAGCCAATAAGTTCAGTTCACGTTCACTCTCTATTGTGTGCACACATTTTATTACAATTAAATATTTTACAAGATTTTCAAGAGTTTTTTCCTGTCTACTTCATCAAGTTATCAAGTCTATTGCACGGAGCAGGCAAGTGCCCGTACACAGTGGTCCTTCGAGCCGTCGAGGATTAGTGTTTTGGGTTTTCAAGTGTGATTGCGAATCGGCTCTCTGGCCTCCCACAAGCGGGTCTCACCAGATGAGTTGAGAAGGCGCATAAGATTGCACAAGGGAATCTATGAACACTAAGCCAATACCAAGCCAACAAGGAAGTACAGTCTTAATCAAGGAGACAATATCAACGTGAGGTTTCAAGTATACCTTCTATATCAAGCAACAAGGCTATCCAATTTTCAAGAATAAAGGTACCTATCAAGCAAGCAAGATCATCAAGGATCGCGCGTAACGTGAACTCATTTTCATAAGCCTCAAAGCTTAAACAAGTTAGACAGGACCAAACAAGTGGTATCAGGTTCTTCAGCAAGAAAGATTTAATAAAAATTTTTATATCACGGAATTCAACATGGAAGAGTTAATCAAGGATCAAGATAGAGTTACAGGTGTCATACAGCAGTTTTGGACGAATTACAAAAAGGACGGCGCACATCGTAAGACTCCAGAATATATAACTAAAAAGCTTGAAACTCTCCAATTGCTGTGGTTTGAATTTGAAACAAATCACCGAAATTTGATGAAATATGAAGACCAAACACATGAATATTTTGTTAACAATGATTATGCTGAAGCCAAATTGTTTTATGAAAGAGTTCGAGATGCAATCCTGGCTAAAGGAGCCACGCCCTCGAATGCCAAGCCAGAAACGAGGAACAAACAAGAACCAATCCCTACGGAAAATTCTGACAAGAAACTAGATGAAATGTTTAACAAGCAAACAAGCAACTTCAAAGCCTTTGCTCGTACCTTAGCGCTTATTGACATGGAAACCATAAAGGAGAAGTGGGAATTTGAAGATGTCTTAAAAACTATAGAAAAGCGTTGGTCTATTATCGATAAACTTCACTGGGAAATTGATAGTGAAATGGGGGGAAGAACCAACGATGACTTTGAAGTCTACGAAATGTGCTTCGGAGACCATGAAATTAAGTACAATTCAGTCAAAAAAGAGCTCAATAGCAAATTGTGGGCTGTATCTCACAGGAAGCATTCGACGCCGAAACTCGACATTCCCGAATTCAATGGGAATTATCAGCAATGGGTGTCTTTCAAGGATTTGTTTACCGAAGCAATACACGCAAACCCATGTTTATCAAACGCGCAGAAAATGCAGTTTCTGAAATCTAAAATCAAAGGCGAGCCAGAGCGTTTAATACATCATCTACAAATCAGCTCCGATAATTACCTTACCTGCTGGGAAATTTTAAATCACCGTTACAACAACAAGAAACTAATTTTTACTACTTATATGAATACATTGATGAGCCTTCCTATGTTACAACAAGCTGCTACAAACCATATTAAACGAATGCATGACGTTACGCAAGAATGTCTTAATGGCATAAAAAATTTAGGGATTGATATTACATCATGGGATCCCATCTTGGTCCATATATTGTCGCAGAAACTAGACACCGACACCCACAACGACTATTTGGAGTCATTAAAACAACCTCGAGAAATCCCATCGCTAAAAGAATTTTTGGATTTCTTGGAGAGCAAATTTACTGCGTTCTAACGCAGTAAATTTGCTTCTAAGCATCAAGGCGTAAGCAAGAGAATATTCAACAGAGGTCGAATAACAACTTTCCTTCGACGTCAGGAAATTACAAGGCATTTCCATATCAAAAGTTATCCTTCAGACACAACAATTATTTTTTGAGCAACAAGGCTTCAACAAGTAAACAAAATAATGGACGCAAAATCTGTTGCCCAATTTGTAAAGAAGAGCATGGGATATATTTCTGTAAGACTTTCTCAGACATGTCCCCAAATATGAAATACAACACAATTACGAAACATAAATTGTGCTCCAATTGTCTCTACAATCATGAAGGCAAGAGCTGTAATTCAAGTAAAAGATTCCGATATTGTAATGAAACGCATAATTCGTTATTACATGGCGCATATGAACGAAAGGAACAACCCATGAAACCAGGCGTCTCACACGTGACGCAAGCACATGTATCGCAAATATTATTAGCGACAGCCAAAGTGAAAATTCAAGCAGCTGATGGAGAGCCACGAATCATGCGTGCGCTCATTGACCAGGGGTCCCAAGTCTCTCTAATCACGGAAAATGCAGCTCAACAGCTTAAATTGACAAGACATAAGTGTAATGGGATTATATCAGGAGTTGGGACAGTCAAAAGTACATGTAAAGGCACTATGAATATAACGATCAAGTCGTTAAGTGGAAGTCACGTCTTTGACTCAGAAGTATTTATAATGAACAGTTTAACAAGAAACTTACCAACATATACTTTCAAGAAACCATCATGGAAATTTTTGGAAAATTTAGAATTGGCTGATCCTGATTTTTACATCAGTCATCATATCGATTTACTTCTGGGGGCCGATGTATATTCAAGCATAATTTTGGAAGGCCTATACATGGGAGATAATTCATGCGCAATACAACATACTAAGCTCGGCTGGATTTTGTGTGGCAAGATACCAAGTCTGCAATGCAATGTAGTTATGAATGAGATTGAGCACATCCAAAAATTTTGGGAAACAGAGGATATAAGCGAGGAGTCCGCCTTAACAACTGACGAACAAGAGTGCATCGACTTTTATAAAAGTACAACAACAAGGTTGTTGGATGGAAAATATCAAGTACGACTTCCCCTTAAATCAAAAAATGCTACGGAAATTGGCAAATCGGAAAATAAAGCTATTGCTCAATTTATGCAGTTAGAACGGAAATTAATGAAACATGAAACAGTTGCAACACAATACAAAGCATTTATCCACGAGTACCTATCACTCGGACATGATACCAGCTGACTACAGAAAAAAGGAAATGGAATATTACTTGCCGCACCATTGCGTGATACGTGAGGACTCATCAACTACAACCTTACGTGTAGTATTCAATGGATCACAGCCTACATCCAGTGGGAAAAGTTTAAATGATGTCATGCACAAAGGGCCAAATCTTCAAGCTGATCTTCTGTGTCTGATTTTGAGGTGGAGACAACACCGTATTGCATTCGTCGCAGACATAGAGAAAATGTTTTGGCAAATTTGGGTTCACCCATGTCACCAAAATTATCAGAAAATTATATGGAGAGACTCGCCACAGCAGCCTTTACAAGAATTCCAGCTTACTACCGTAACATATGGCACCAAGGCCGCGCCATTTTTGGCAATGATGACGCTAAGACAGCTTGCCAAAGATGAAAAAGCTAGATTTCCGGAAGCTGCAAAGGTAGTCGAAGAATGTTTTTATATGGATGATCTACTCCATGGAACCCACAGTCTCGAAAGCGCCAAATTACTTCAGCAAAATTTAATACAACTCATGAAATCAGGAGGATTTAATCTGAGAAAATGGATGTCAAACTCTACGGATTTACTTGAAAACTATACAAATAATAATAATCAAGACAACTATAATTTCAAACAGCCAGATACAACTAAAACGCTTGGCCTTCATTGGAACCCCCAACAAGACTACTTTGTATTTCAATGCAAGATCGAAATCACGAATATGCCTAATACCAAACGAAAGTTGCTATCCGAAATCTCCAAATTATTTGATCCCCTGGGCTGGCTCACTCCAATCTCGACAAAGCTGAAACTGCTATTTCAAAGCCTATGGAAGATCGACTTGAAATGGGATGACAAGATTCCAAAACCCATCAACAAGGAATGGCTTAAAATAAAAGAGGATTTAGGGCAGATTTTTCAATAGTCAGTTAAAAGTTATCTGAAGAATAAACATCACATGTCACTTTTCCTTTCTATTGTGTCAGATAGTGACAGCATCAATATATTCTCCAAATAAAGTTTATCTGACGATTGAAAAATCAGCCCTTAATCAATATAAATCAGTTTAAAATATCTAGATGGTTAGGTACAGAAGCCTCAAGCAGTATCGAATTACACGGCTATTGCGATGCGTCACAAAAGGCGTATGCTTGCGTTATTTACAGCAAAATTATAAATTCAGGTCAAACAAAAATTATTTTATTAGCCGGAAAATCAAAATTAGTACCTCACAGCAAGGTTATTACGCTTCCAAAATTGGAACTTAATGGTGCACTTTTACTGGCAAAATTGATGGAAAAAGTAAAAGTTACTTTGAACAATCACAACATCAAGATCTACGGCTGGACTGACTCAACGGCTGTATTGGGGTGGCTACAAGGAAACCCTGATAACTGGAAGGCGTTTGTAGCAAACAGAGTGCGCTCTGTTACCGAAGTAATGCCTCCATCATGCTGGCGTTACGTAAAGTCCACAGAAAATCCAGCTGATTGTGCCAGCCGTGGGATATTACCATCACTGTTAACTCAGCATCCTCTATGGTGGCAAGGGCCGAAGTGGCTAACAGATTTTAAGCCAGAAAAACAAGAAATGCTCTACGTCACTAATGAAGAAGCGAAGTCTACAAAACAAGTTCACTTGACAACAAGAGTCATGAAAGAAAGTGAAAATGTCATAGATACCCTACTAACACGCTGTAGTACATTTCCAAAACTCGTTGGGACCTTAGCCTGGATTCTTCGCTTCATCAAGAAGAAAGAAAACAGAAACCATGAGTCATATATTATGCTTCAAGAGAGTCGAAAGGCTAAAACCATGATTGTAAAACACGTGCAATCATCTGCTTATCAAGACGAAATTAACAGCCTGAAAGAAAACAAGTCAGTCTCTACAAGAAGCAAGATCATGGAATTACATCCCTATATTGATAAAGAAGGAATATTGAGAGTTGGTAGCAGGCTTCAACATGCTCATATAAGTCCTGAAATGAAAAATCCAATCATTTTACCTCATGAAAACAAAGTGACGGAGTTAATTATAAACAACGCACACAAGCTAGTTTATCACGGCGGAGCTCGAATTACATTGGCGTTTATACGTCAGAGATATTGGATAACTGGTGGAAATAATGCAACCAAGAAAATAATAAGGCGATGTGTCACGTGCAAAAGACAAAAATCATCCATGCAACATCAGTTAATGGGAGATCTACTGGAGGCAAGAGTAAATCAATCCCGCCCTTTCTCTCACTGCGGGATAGATTTTACCGGTCATCTCTATGTCAAGGCCAACAAGGGTCGAGGAATTAAAACCACCAAAGGTTACGTTGCAGTCTTTGTTTGCATGGTAACTAAAGCTGTTCATTTAGAACTAGTGTCCGACTTGACGACTTCGGCACTCGTAGCAGCTATCCGCAGAATGGCAGCACGTCGAGGCACGCCAACTCACATGTACAGCGACAACGGTCGCAACTTCGTTGGAGCAAGCAATCTACTACAAAAAGAATATCATGATTTAAAAAACAGTATGAATGACGAATTTCTGGCCGAAATAGCAGACATGGAAATCAAGTGGAGTTTTAACGCTCCGTCGTGGTCGTCTGCAGGAGGTCTCTGGGAAACCGCCGTAAAAAGTTTTAAACACCATTTCAAAAGAGTTGTCGGCGAGCAAAAGCTGACGTTTGAAGAGCTCACTACGTTTCTTGCACAAATTGAGGCTTGCCTTAATTCTAGGCCATTGTGTCCACTCTCAGAAGACCCTGAAGATCTGGATTATTTATCACCTTCTCATTTTTTGACTCAAGGGCCTACTTTGACACTGGTTGAAACAGAACATGATCTGCGAACTCGATGGCAAATGACGCAGAAAATATTACAAGATCTTTGGAACCGCTGGCGCTCTGAATATCTAACTCAACTAAATGCAAGAAGTAAATGGAGAAAACCACAGAAAAATATTGAAGTCGGTGCCGTAGTCCTTATACAAGATGACAACTTACCACCCGGCAAGTGGGCAATGGGAAGAGTAATAGAATTGCACCCAGGTAGCGATGGCATTGTACGGGTCGCCACTTTGAAAACAAAGATTGGTATCATGAAACGCCCGATAGTCAAGCTGTCAATGCTATTGGAAAATCAAGAAAATTTCCAATCCAATACAATAATAGATGAGACGGGATCAACAAGGAGTCCGTCTACAAATAAGAGAAGCAAAGTACAAGGAGCCAAGTCCAACTTAACATCGATTTTCGCAGCTGTCATGCTGTTCTTCACACTCATCTCAAGCTCAGAATGCAATGTCACCTTACATCCCTTCAAATATAGCCAAAGTCTCTATTTCGAAACAATTTCGAATATGATGTTTATTAAAGACGAATGGAAACTAGTTATTTATTATAATATGGACCCTTATTGGCAAGGAATGAAGGCATCTAATATCTATATACAATCGCTTAACAAAACATGCCATATGATGCCAGCACAAGCCCAGTGTGATGTAATATTACTCCAATTAGATCAGGCATACTTAGAACTGGAGTACTACAATCATATGCTGCTGAGTCAACATTCCACAACGCGACCGGCCAGACTGCGTCGGCGCCGCCGCGGTTAAATCAATGGTGTAGGGAGCATCGCTAACTCTCTCTTCGGTGTACTGGATGAGAGCTTTGCAGAGCAGTACCGAAAGGATATAAATCTTCTCCAGACTAATCAAAAAAATTTGGCGGCAGTTTGGAAGAATCAAACGTCAATCGTCGAGGCTGAATATAACCTTTTAAAACGCACAGAGGCAGCTGTGACTAAACAACACAAGTATATAAACCAACACATGATGGACTTAGAGAAAGCGCTGAATGCGATAAAAAATCAAGTGGAAGTTACAAGGATCATCAATGATTTTAATACAGGAGCTATAATCGCAAATAGTATGTTACAAAGCTTAAAAGGGATACAGAACATGTTATTGGACACCATCACTGACATTTACCATGGTCGTTTTAATTTACATCTACTTACCCCTGAACAGTTTCAAATGAATTAAGAGTTATATCAAGCAACTTACCGAAAGATGAATCTCTGCCTATCGACAATGTTCATTCGGACCTCCGAAAAATCTATAACTTACTAGAAGTGAAAACTCGAATGCTACAAGATGTTTTGATATTTGAAATTAAAATCCCTCTTATAAGTCGTGATACTTATGAAATTATGAAGATTATTCCGATCCCCGAGAAAACAGGCGAAGAATCTATTATCAGTATAGTACCCGTGTCAGATTACATAGCAATTAACATGAATAAAGATGCCTACATACTTATGACGGAATCCGACATTCGGGCTTGTTTAGTAACAGAAGATGCTTATTTCTGTCATGTGCAAAAACCAGTATATCAGATGAGAAGCGACAAGAGCTTCTGTATGAGGGAAACAACAGAATGTAAAACAATAACAAAGCGTTGCGAAAATGATTGGCAAGAAAGTCACACCCTCAATACCTATATTTACAAGACATGTTACAAGTTCAAGATCAAATAAAGAAGTTGAAAGAAGTTGAGGTCTTATCCGATCGAGTATCCTATCACGACATTCACCACTACACCATGATCTACGTGATATTTGGGATAGTCATCATCGCAATGCTAGCACTCCTCATCAGGCGAATTAAATGTACGCGGTGCTCATGGCGGGTGCCCCCGACATCGTCTGCGGAGACAGCGCACGAGCTCCAGCAAGTGACCGCGCCACCCCCGCCGTCACGCGACGAACACTGCGAAACACAACCGCGGGTTGCCAGGACTACTGGAAGATTTCAGCTCTAATATTTTAATAATTACTTACATTATGTTTTCATGTTCATATTTTTTATTAATATTCAAGGTTTCGCAAGTGTGGGTGATCATTATTTTATTTTTTCTATCTTTCTCCTGCGCTCATCTCGCGCCCCGGAATATGTACGATGACATCGCACATTTGCTGAATCTGCGTTTTACTTAAATTATATTGTTTTTGCAACTAGCCAATAAGTTCAGTTCACGTTCACTCTCTATTGTGTGCACACATTTTATTACAATTAAATATTTTACAAGATTTTCAAGAGTTTTTTCCTGTCTACTTCATCAAGTTATCAAGTCTATTGCACGGAGCAGGCAAGTGCCCGTACAGGTGGTATTAAAATTTATTCAGTGTTCAGCTAGTGTTCAGCGAGTTAGAAAACGCAAAATATGAAAGAAACTACATGAGCTGAACTCAGGTTTACTGCAAACGTAATAAACAAACATCTGTGTAGAACCTATGTTAGATTATGATACTGGGTATTAACCATAATGTATTGCTGTAATGCTTTTTGTCTTTTATACTTATTTAGGTACTAAAGTTTCCTTTTTGTTTACCTACATATTTTTAAAACTGTATTTAAGGTGGCACCGAAAAGCGCAGTCATGCTATGTCTCCAACTGAAAAGAAGATAGTTGCATATCACGAGTCAGGACATGCGTTGGTCGGATGGCTGTTGGAGCACACGGATGCGTTGCTGAAAGTTACTATTGTGCCACGCACTAACATGACACTGGGTTTTGCACAATACACGACATCAGATCAGAAACTGTATTCTAAAGAAGAGGTTACTAAAATTCGTATTCATGGAAATTATTATTTTTCCTCACAATGTTTTATAACTGACTTGATACAGATTTTCATTTTCAGTTATTTGATCGAATGTGTATGGCTCTCGGTGGCAGGGCAGCTGAAGCCATTGTGTTTAACTCTATTACAAATGGCGCCCAGAATGACTTAGAAAAAGTAACTAAGATTGCTTATGCTCAGGTAATACAAATCTTAAACTATGATATTTCCTTTCATTAAAACTAGATTTAAACAAAATTCTAATTGTTTTTTGTTTAATTGTGCATTATTATATTTTCTACTGCCAAAGTTAAGCCACATGAAAATACTATTTCTAGATCCGAGTTTACGGCATGTCTCCGGTTGTCGGTCTGGTGTCTTTCCCAGATTTAAAAGAGCACGGTAAAAGTCCATTCAGTAGAACACTAAAAAACCTCATTGATTTAGAGGCAAGGAAGTTAGTAGCAAAGGCGTATTATACAACGGAGGAAATTCTAAAAAAAAACAAAGACAAGTTGCAAGCTGTAAGTAACATGTGAATTAAAAATTAATATCTACTGCCCTTTTATAATTATTTTATAATCTTTTTAATAATTTTATAATTATTTCAGTTAGCGGAAGAACTATTCAAAAAGGAAACTCTAAATTTCGAACAAGTTCAATCAATATTAGGGACACCTCCATTTCCAAAGAAAAAATTTATTGACCCAATAGAATTTGAGAACAGCCTTAAGAATTTGGAAAAAGCAGCTACCCCTGAAAAAAATGATATGCCAATTGGGCCTCCTTCAGCTAAACCCAACAACCTTTTTACTCAAAAGTAATAATGTATGCCGATGGTTTTGATTTGTTAAATATGATAAGAACGTTAAAATAATGTATAATATGTAGGCAGGCATTGCAGTAGATAATAAATCATTTTAATATTCAAGATTGGATTTTCTTGTAGTCGCCACTCCACTGAGATGATCAAATAGTTTCTGCGATCCTCTGGGATCCGGTCGTTATCTCTGTGAATGTTTCAACTTATTAATCTAAGTACTATACATATTGTAAAAAGTGCAGTGCTCTGTGGTTAATGCGCCGGCCTCTCAAGCGCGAGGTTCACGTTCGAATGCTGGTGCGCGCATGTACCTACTACCAATGTGATGGCGGCGATGGGGACACCACCTGTCACGTATAGGGTCCAATAAAAAACTGGTGAAGTGGTTTTTTCATGGATTGGAATACCTCGGATGCATGAATGCTGACCCCCTCCTCCCCTCCTCTGGGATAAAGGCGTGAGGATATATGTATGTTTTTACACTTGCACTTTAGCATTTCATTTACTTATTAAAAAGTATCTACTTACACACATTAAAACGAATATTTTTATTCCTACTGCACATTTAATATATTAATATTATAAAAAAGACGAACAACAACCCTTCAAATAGTTCTAAAATTCAATAGTTACAGTTTTGAGCACATTAATTTCGATTTAAATCAGGGATGCTCCGAATATCATGAATTTTGGAATTGCGACGTAATGAAAATGTAAGTATGGACTCTTTGCTTATCTGGTGAAACAATTTATTAAAAATAACGCTTTTCTTTGAAATCAAATTAAATTACCTTCGCTTTTTATTGACTAATAATTTCTAATATTCGGGCCACCCTCGCGGTTCATTCTTCTTTATTTACCCAATAATCTATAAGTTAAATTAATATTGGTATCTACTTTATTGTGCACTTGAGTCAATTCGCAAAGGTTTTACAATAATAAAAAATAACATTAAGACAAATCCACTGAGCATTTCGTTCTTATTATTCTATAGACTAACATAAATTTACTTATAATATAACCGCATAACCATACATTTCCTTATTAATTGTGATTATCAAAACTCAAAATACCCAATTCTAATGACCGGTTAATACACACACCGGCACAATTAGCGGAACAGAAAAAAAAGGGAGTATTTACGCATTTTTGCGTGTTACTGGCCGGCTAAACAAGCTTTTTTTAAATTTGGGTTTAAATTTAAAAATGGAATACTAAGCGACTGCCCTTTTTTTCATTCTTTTGTTTTAATTTTCATTGATTCATTTTTTCCACCGCTTGTCCGTTTTTAGAAGGTTCGTGAATTCCATTTGAAAAGCTTTGAATTGCAGTTTTTGAGGCTTTTGAGTTTTTTCGCATATTGATAATTTACGAGCATCTAATTATGCCTGATTTAACGCCATCAGAAATCATTAGGGCAGATCAAATGAGGAGAAATGGTCAAACCTACAGATCGATTGCCAGAAGCCTTCGTCGATCGTTATCAACGATTTATCGTAGCATCCAACGATACAGATTGACGAATGCTCTAGTGAGAAGGAGAGGACAAGGCCGGAAAAGGTGTACTTCAAGGAGGGATGACCGTTTTCTCCAACTTCAAGTCCGACGGAACACGAGACTAACGGCGGTGCAGGCTCGAAATTTACTGGAAGAGGTACGAGCAGTAAGGATGAGTGAGCGGACAGTTCGTAGAAGATTCGAAGAAGTGGGTATAGGCTCGTATGTGCCCGCCAAAGCCCCAAAACTTGAGAGACATCATCGCACAAACCGTCTACACTTTGGTCGTGAACATCGTGATTGGGACTTCGACGACTGGGGACAGGTTCTTTTTACTGATGAATGCAGAGTTATGTTAAATCAAATTGTTGGAAGGCAGCGAGTATGGAGACGCAAAGGAGAACGGTATATCCAGTCTAATTTTGAAAATACAGTTGCATATGGCGGCGGTTCAATTATGGTCTGGGGAGGAATATGTTTAGGAGCTCGTACGGAGTTAGTAGTGGTCGATGGCGGGAATCTGAATGCTGATCGGTATATCAGGGAGATTTTAGAAGAACATGTTGTGCCATTTGCCCCCTTTATTGGTAACAACTTCATTCTAATGCAGGATAATGCTCGGGCTCACAGTGCTCGCACAGTACAGACATACCTAAACCATGTTGGTATAACGGTGATGGAGTGGCCAGCACGGTCCCCCGATATAAACCCTATAGAACACGTCTGGGACTTGCTAAAGAGGAGTGTAAAGTCAAGAATGCCCCCTCCCAATAATCTCAACGAGTTGCGAAACGCATTACTTGAAGAATGGCAGAGGTTGCCCCAAGAAACCATTGATAACATCATCCGCAGCATGCCCAGACGGATGGAAACCCTCATCAGAGCACGAGGAGGAAACACTCGATATTGAACAGTCATTGAAATTGTTGTTAAACTTTGGAAAATCTTGAATTTTCTGCTGTTTCTCTATAATTAAAAATCGAAGAAAAATGCATTTTGTTTAATTTAATTTTTATTTTTATAAAATTTTAAGTATGGTGTTACAAATGAATGTCAAAACATGTTAATTTAATTGTTGTTTCATTTTAAATAATATATTGTTTAAAAATTACATTCATTGTTCTAAATTCCCTCTTTTTTCTCCTTTTTTTTTCTGTTCCGCTAATTGTGCCGGTGTGTGTATGTAAAAATGCTAATTAATTATTATGGATCTCCAAACACTAAATCAAATGACAGAGATACTTTCAATGCAAATGTAGTAAATAGCTTAGGACTACCTACTTATGAATGTACCTACCTCATATTTTCCGAAATTTACATTTCATTGTTATGTACTTGACTACCTTCTTTCATTTTATGTATGGCTAACATGGATAAGACCAGATGACTTATGTGTTGGTATCACTTATCACAAAGATCAACCCATAAGTCGTTTATTTACCTCCGAACTCGTGGTCCCCATGTAATGTTCCCCTGGGGGGACGAGGCATTCGCATTCGCTTGTTGTCCCCCCGATTCACTCTTGACCTTAAATACCTGGAAGACGCATGGTATGTAGCAAAATAAAATAATTAGCAAAATAAAATAATTTCTATAATGTGAAAATATTATAGTGGTTGCAAAGACGTTTAAAGAAAAAGTTTCTCTCTCCTAAGAGAATGATTTGCTTCCAACCTCTTTGAGTGGTTGTTTTACCGCGGGAGGATGATGCGAACTCCGTAGTTCTATCGAATCATAGAGTTAAACCTAAACATTGATTTAAAGTATTGTTACCTCAAAAGCGTGAGAAATAGTAGTACCTCACTCAGTAGAGGTAGCTACCGCGAGCCACAAGCCAAGCAAGACGCGACAAAAGCACAATCAATCAGCTGATAGGCGCCAGGGGTCAACGGTTCAAATTGCGTTTTTTACAATTGTTAATCTGCCATTTTTAGATTGTAAAATGAAAACATAGATCGATAGTATGTATGTAGTATGCAAGAAAAGCAGTCTTAGCTAGTGGAACCTTAGTTCTGTTCCACTAGCTACGACTGCTTTTTAACCGACTTCAAAAAGGAGGAGGTTATCAATTCGTTTGTATATATTTTTATGTTTGTTACTTCAGAACTTTCGACTGGGTGAACCGATTTGGATAATTCTTTTTTTATTTGAAAGCTGGTGCTCCTAAATTTCGTCGTGAAAACCATATAAGTTGAAGATTGAAGTTGGTTTTTTTACTCTTTAGAGTGGTGAGTGGAGGCGGTATATTTTTCTGACCCCACAACGTATTTTTACGCACAAATTGAAACTCCGGGCACACATGCTGATCAGCCGAGGTATGGCACCCGGAAAAATCCGGTCATTCATAAATAGTAGGTAAGTAAGTACTATATTTTTTAGGCTTTCTGAGCGGGAAGTCGCAGGTCGGATTCCTGCTCGGGTCCAACATTTGTGTCCATGAACATGTCTGTTGGCCTCGTGTCTGGGTGTCTAATATTTATGTCTATCATTTATTTATTAGGTACCCATAGCACAGGCTCTGCCTAGTTTGGGACTAAATGTGCAGAACAGTGTGTGGATTGTGTCAATTGGTGTCCCACAATTTAATTAATTTATGATATCCGCGATCAAAGAGATTAAAATATAATAGGACAAAGAGGGGGCATTGGGAATATTTTCATACAAAACTTTGAAGCATGTTTGAAGCTCAAGCGTCATGTCAGTTAGTATGAACGCGAGCTGTCATTCGGTCGAAAATACTCGAAATTGTACCTACTTGACTTATTCCACTTGGAATAACTTTTGGCTTCAAATTTTCCCCGCTTTGTCCCCTCTATGCCCTATTATATTTTAATCTCTTTGTCCGCAATAGATTCGACTTTGTATTTTTCACACATAAATTGATTTGTGTGAAAAGTTAGGCAGAGAGTTTCAATTGAAGCACCTTTAACAGATAATAGATTGTCAGATATTTTTAAAGAAAATGAATACATTTAAACAATTTACAAAGTTATGGCTGATGGAGCGATAATTTCTATAGAGTTAAGGAGTTTCTAGGGCAGGTGTAAATAATTTGTTAATAATACTTAAGTACTTACCTGTTTTTCTACTGTAAGATATATTGACATTATAATTATTAATTAATTGGCATTGTTTTTTTACTGGAATTAGTTATACTTTTTATTTATTGGTTTTGACATAATTATATTATTGACATCTTGTGACCTTTATTTATATCAATTCATAAATTATAATATTCATGTATGTACACCTGAGAAGGCAGGGTTCAGTGAGTTTTTTTTGTGCAATTTTAACTGCGATGTAAACCTGAATTCCACATACAATAAAGATTATATTTTATATTTCGATTGGTTCCGCAAAAAATAAGTAGTACGTTTAATATTTGAAAGTTATTATAAGTGTTAGGTTAATTATTAATTGCTAAGAAATTGTAAACGGTCCAGGCTCCCCGATTCACGTTCGTCCGATAGGATTCATGTATTGAAGTGCCTTTACACATTTTTACATATTTATCTAAGAGACAGGTGGTCGCTCAGGCGCCAGAGAGGTGACTTTTTTTACCGTCTGGAAAAAATGTGGTGTGATAGGTAAGTGTAATAGATTCATTAGGCAATGCAACTTAAAAAAAATTTTTTTTTCTCAAAAAATTTTTTTCTTGCTTAAACTAATATACATTACTTAATTGCAGTCAATAATACACACTGAGATATTTGAAACAGTATTTTAAAAAGAAACAGGCTCGTAGCTTCCGTTTATGCGCAATCTACCTACAACCGCCAGCTGCGCGTAGTACTGTGCGTAGTTTTCTAGATTTTGTAAATTGCACTAAACATGACTATATTTAACAATTAATCTCGTGTAGAACTTCGGCTCTAGATACCTTATACGTCATATTTTTTTCCAGACGGTAAAAAAAATCACCAGTATAGTTGTCGATAACGAACTCTAATCGAGTGAACTAAGTAGGGGCAGATCGAAGATGTACTAAAAAGAAGCCAGATAAAAAGTGCCCTAAACCGACGATCATGTATGATCGCCTATTGGATGTGGATTAAGTGTGAAAGGTGTATCCGGATCTTAGCAGAGGCGACCTATCTATTGTATCTACCTATACTGAGGGGAAAAGATTGTCTATGTTGTAAGTATTTCGTCGGACGTGGAGTATTATCTATAAACTTATTACCTACTTATCATAAAAGTTTTCTACGACTGGTCAAGGAAGAAGAATTACATTATAGAAAAACTATTATCTACCATCCTATCTAAGGATACAACATCGGTAATAATGAAGATGCAGGAGGTTGTTTTTTTTTTTACATCTTTAAGAACGCATGGCCTATAGGTACTGGGTGAATTTTTAAGTGGGCGGGGATGGCTAAATCAGAAACTATGGGAAAAGCGAAAAGTACTCAAAGATAGGTATACTGAGCATCATTTCGGACAAGGTACAGGTAATGCAGGTATGAATGAAATCAATACCTACTTAAGAATATAAATCAGTTTATAATCCAACATTTTCCTTAAGTTTGCCGTAATTAGATAAGTCATTTCTTCCCAGAATTCGATCCTTATCGACACTATCGAATGTGTAATAATACAGTGTGTGTTATTTTCCAAAATCAACGTGTTGGAAATAGGAATATAGATTTTTCAAAAATCCAAAGATGCAGTTTTAGTTTTCATCAAAATTGTACCCGAGACTCAGTTTCTGATTTAGCCAGCTAGGCCCACTTAAAAAATTCACCTGCCTCATTACAAAATTAGAATACATGTCAATAGGTAACAGACCAATGATTTAACACACTAAATACAGTGTACTACCATTTGACTGATTGTGCCATGAAAAAGATCGGTCAGGACGACGAGTAGGAAGAAAGTAGAACCACTTAAAAAACATCATACTAGTTTAATAAAAAAGTCAATTTTTAAACAAAACCATTTTTTTTAAATTGTATAATTAATCAGTGTTATATTTTGTATACTGAGGTTAAAACTTGGTAGTTTATTTATTTTATATTGTGTAAATATTTGCAGAAATATGATATTCCTTCTTCTAAAGCAGCGCTAGTTTCACCCTTGCTAGCGGTTTAATTAAAGTAATAATCAAGTATAGGTATTTGAAAAATTACAGCCAATATAAGCATACATGGTCATTTTAAATTAAGTGTAAATATTTAAAGGGTAGGTAATAAAATTTACAGGAAACTATTTTCGGCATAAATTTTTATTTTTGATACGCTACTTTACAAGATAACATCGATTATTACAAAAAATTAAAAACATACTAACACGCTGCACATAAATAATAATAATTTATTTATGATAAGCCTTTTACAAACCACGTAACCATAGTTGGTACAAATTTATTGGGGGATTGTCAATATAAATAAATATATAATAGTAACGGTGGTCCTTACGGTGCGTCACTGAGAAATTTTTGGCAAAAGACCAAAAAATATTCTGCGCCTTTATAGACCTGGAAAAGGCTTACGATAGAGTGAGAAGGAATGAGCTATGGTCAACACTGGCCATGCATGGGTTGAACCCTATTTTGGTACAGGGTCTGAAATCCCTCTATAGGGATTCTAGAGCCTGTGTCAGAATTAATGGCGCCTACACGGACTGGTTTGACATCTCTGTGGGTGTTAGACAAGGTTGTGTAGCATCGCCATGGCTTTTCAACCTTTTCATGGATAGCTGTTTGACAGATTTGAAAGAGCGAGATTGTGGAGTACGAATGGGAGAGGTACGTGTCAAATGCCTGTTATACGCCGATGATCAAGTAATACTTGAACCATCGGCGTGTAAGTTGCAGGACACTGTAACTCTTGTAAATGAGGCTTTTAAGAAGAAAGGCATGAAAGTGAATGTAAGCAAGACGAAGGTAATGGTTCTGGAGAAAGATAGGGACATGTCTGAATGTGATATTATGATTGAAGGCGAGAAAGTAGAACAAGTGCCAGAGTTTGTTTATTTGGGAAGTAAGTTTACAAGAGACGGAAAGTGTGACAGTGATATTGAAAGAAGGGTGAATGCAGGGAACATGATTAACGGAGCTTTGCACTCCTTTATGAAGAGCCAGAATGTGACAAATAAAGCACGTCTGGCTGTTCATGATGGTGTGTTAGTACCTACGTTGATGTATGGCAGTGAGTGTTGGGTATGGCAGAAGAAGCATGAAAGTAGAATAAATGCAGTCGAAATGCGTTCATTAAGAAGCATTAGTGGAGTAAGATTGATAGATAGAGTGAAAAATAGTGTGATCCGAGAGCGTTGCGGCTTGAAAGATGATATAGTAACTAGGATTGAAAGAGGAATGCTCAGGTGGTTTGGTCACATTGAGCGGATGAATGAAAGTCGTCTAACGAGACAAATATACAAGGGTGTTGTGAATGGGCGAGTCGGTAGAGGACGACCTAGGCGTACCTACATCGACCAGATCGGCGATGTGTTGAAGAAAAGCCAGATAAAGAGTACCCGAAACCGACGAGCATGCATGAGTCGTTTGATGGATGTGGAGGAAGCGCGTGAGATCTGCCAGGTTCGTAGCAAGTGGCGGTCTGTTGTCTCTGCCTACCCCAATGGGAAATAGGCGTGAGATTATGTATGTATGTATGTTATGTATAATAGTAATGTAAACTACTACTTCTTTAGTAAGTGGTCTAGTGTGTTCATGTACTTTAACCTCAGAACTTCAATACACGCACACTACCCAAGCGAAAATTGCGCAAGAATAAATAAATAAAGCAGACAAAAGTACCGTTTTAGTGCGGTAGTGAGGGTTCATGCAAAGCATGCTTAAAAATATTTAAATCATGTTAGAAAAAATCTAACGTTTTTCTCTCTCTTTATATGTTAATTCTATTTCTCTTACAGATTTGTACCTACCCTTAAAATATTTGCACTTGATTTAAAATGACCTTATATAACAATATGTGAATGCAACTTCGTTGAAACCATGTAACTTATTTTTATTCAAGTTTGGGCCTTTGTGGCTGACACATTACGTAATACTGAATTTATCTTACGTAAAATAACATTTATAACAACATTGTTAGCGGACAATTCACTCAAAAAGAGCGGCTACAAATCTTCATCATTGGCGAAATAAGTACCTACTTAAAAACTATGACTATTTTAATGTTTAAATACTAAAGTTACAGATTATGAGACTCGAATCCTTTGTGTGAACGAATATTGATCAGTTTTTTTTTAATTACATATGTTTTTTGGTGTTACATGTAATGTGACATTCAATTTCAATAAATTAATTTAAAATATACATTACAGATTAAAAGTAAACCTTAATGATAACTTTATTTACCCCTCTCATCACCCTACATTTTGAAGTTTTTGTAAATCTATGAGACACTACTATGGCAAAATATTAATAAATTAACAAAAAAATATTATTATGCGTTTTGTAGAAATAATTTGTACTTAGGTGTTAATACGTTAGAACTAAAAAACATTTATAAATGACAAGTAATCACCTCGTCCTTGTAACCTGGATGTCCAGGGTAAGCATCACTACGCATATAAATTTTGAAGTCCAAACCCAATTTACTTCTACTTACTACTTGTAGCCGTTACTGGGATTCAGTAAAAAATTTCCATAGTCTGTGTCAGGAATAATCATCGATTTTATAACTTTTTTTTGATAACCTGGTTATGGATCGCTAAAAAAAATTGTATTATACTTTTATGTTATTGTGACAATTGACGTAATTGTGTAACTGGCAGATAAAGTGTTAAATCAATAAACTTTGTAGGCAAAAAGATTTTCATCGGGTCGTTAGATATTTTATAAATGTAGTCAGTACATACATCGATTACATATTGGATAATAAGTTCTAATGACTCCTATTTATCATTATACACCTGGGTCCATTAATTAACATAATTTACGCAAGCAACTGCATACACTAACAGTGAAATTTACTTACATGTTCACGACCAGGGGGTCGATTTTTGAATCTCACCAAGTGACTAATTCTCACCGATGTGAGTGATTTCCGAAAGTTCGTATTTTTTAAACTCATCGGTGACTTACACTTGTCATACCTATGATTTCGATTAACTAGTGCCCCCACCCACTCTTAATTGAAATCACCATGCGATTGTTTTTGACAGTTGATGTAGTGCTATCTTCCAAAAGTGCCAAAATATGTTTTTTGGAAGAATTAGCAGCGGGGCTCGATTGTGATATTTTGTGATTGCGACGATTTATTGAAAACAGCGTGTGACTTTCAAAAATACGGCTTTTGGAAAATGGTGACATAAAAGTCATCGGTGATAATTTTAGTCACCGGCGATTTTGATATCACTAGTGAGATTCAAAAATCGCACTCCCGGTTTTTTGACTTATTGCTGCTTAGTGCTGTTATTAGTACGTACGTACTGCAACGAGCTATGGTTTTAATTAAATAGAGCCCTCAAACAGGTCATAACGTGAACAAGAAAACACACCCAATAAGGCTGCTTTCACGCTTCTAGAATTTGATGATAGTACATTAATAAATTATCACGACAACATTATCTAAGATCATTTTCCAATTAAAACGACGCATTAGGGATATACATACACATTACTACACTCATTCACGTTATGATTTACAATAACATTATTAAACTACTATTTTTAAACGATCAAGAAGTAGACATGTTTAAGATAAATACACAATTTTGGCCATATCATACCAAGTGTAGAGCTTATACGTATCAAATGAAGGACAATAATTTTCAAAGAGTGAGTAGTATGTCTTCAGTTACACACTATTAGGATAATACAAATTTAACATTAATAAGACGTAAATCTCCTACTTATTCCTTTTTGATATAACTTACGAGCTCATTTTGTAATAATTCAAAATTACTCCACACGACAGTCATATCCACAAACATACTATCTTTTAGAGTTTGCGGTCACTGTTTGAGCTTGGCTCCCACTTGGATAATAGGTTTACACGTATTTGGACTCCAATGATTTCATTAGCTCAGGGGGACGAAATACCTGTTAAAAAATAGAATGTTATTCAGTGGCATGGCATATTATACAAGGCATCACAGAATAAGCGCAATTATTCATACAGCCCAATAGTATATTAATATAAAAAAAATATGATGCATTCGTACTTTAGTTTTGTCTAACTGAATTTCATAAATAAAAAAGAAATATTAGTACAGTTTTCATAAGTAGCCCTAAATTCTGCTACTCTCATAAATTTTTCTGAAATATTTCACACATATTAAAAATAGCCGAAATCGATTAAGTAGTTGATACTGAACAAACTAATTTCATTAATTGCGCTTATTCTGTTACATATTGTATATTTCGGACAATTTCAGCTACTTCATTAAATCAAAGCAGATTTTTTAAATCAAATCTACTGGATATTTGGAATAACTAAACAAAGCTACAGACAGAACGAAAAACAAACGTACAAAACCAGTAAAATAAATGAGTACCTAAATGGGTACATAAATAAATGGGTAAGCAAAATAAAAAAAAACGAACAATACACCTGTCATCACCTCGACGGGAAGTGAACTTCTTCGAGGGAGTTGCTGCAAAGTCCTTTCTTGCACGCTGTAGGAGGCCTTGGCTAGCCATTGTTGACATGTCACCAACGGATTAGGTTTCCGGCGACCACCGTTGACGCTATGGCGCAGTGCCCCTAAAGCTGCTATGCCTCGGAATTCTGAAGGAGCTACGGGAGCTGGGGCTGAACCTCGGCGTCGTGACCAACTCTCTTTCCCGGATAGTGTCCTCCGTAGTAATTGCGGTATTACCGCTGACAATTCACGCATTTTCTTTTCTTTTGGCACTGCATAAACAATAATGTTATATTAATTGTGACAAAATGTATAAAATTCAATTTGTACCTACCATTGTTTTGGAGTGTCTTCTAGATCTCTAAAGGTATAAAAGTAATCATGCTTTAAAAATATTTTGCAAATATTGAATGAGAGTAGGAACCGTTATCACAGTTCTCTTAAGTAGGGACTGATTAAATTAACCGACTTGGTATTACATGGATCTCACAACTTTTTAAGTAGAAGCACTGAGTTGCGAGACTGGATTTTTTTTTACAAGTTATGTTTTTTATGACATTAATTAGATTTCAGTTTAAGTAGCAGTAAGTATGACTTTGATATTCCTCTGAATTTATTACCATAGTCATAGTAAAAAGATAACAAAAAATTGTTATCTTCATACAAAGATTGCGAGCGCAGCTCGTATGTGTACGTGGCCTATACAGACGCAAACATCAACATCTCGGATAGTCTTTTACGATTATGGTCGGGATACGCTAGCGAAACATACGAGACGCCCATAGAATGGCGTATTGTATTGTTACTACTATATTTTTTTTACACAAAAAATATTTTGATAAAGAATATAGGTAATCAACATTGAAAAAATTCTTACTGAACAAACCAGTGTCAGCAGGCATAGACTTTCTTCGCTGAAGCTGCTGTTCTGATGCGATTATTTCTAAGGGAACTGTTATTAAGTTTTCCCTGAACTGACTTCCTAGTCCTTGCGAGTCACGTCTCGTTCCACTCAAGGCCCGAGTCAGCGGATCAAGATTCTCTTTCTCTAAATTACGTGAACCCTCAGTTACATCTAAATAATTATTTTCAGAAGCGTCATCGTTATCAGTCTTATCGGTATCGTTTCGTTTGAACATACTGTTAAACCTGCCCTCCTTTTGTTTTCCAATTTCAGTCTTCGAGACTCTGGACGGGTATACGGCGTCCTCATTGCTCGTGTGCAGAGGGCGAGCGGCAATCGCGTGAGTGCGCTCCAAAGGCGGGAATGTTTGTTGACGGATTAACTTCCACGTGCCACCTTCTTTCAACACAACGTTAAGTCGTGTCGCTTGCCCTGGTGTTGTTATCGATGCTATTGAAGAATCTGGTAATAATTTTTCGGTACTCAAAACTTTTTCGGACATTGCGTGTCCTTGCTCGCAGTGTCCACGGACGCTGAGTTGCGAATGTAGCGAGTGTGCGCTGCCCATGGGACTGCCTTGGACATAACTACGGTAATCAGCAGCGGAGGAAGATAGGCCTTTATCCCTATTTTTAAACTTCGAATCTTGGAACACATTCAGTGGTACGGAGAATCGCCTTAACTGTTCTTTTAGAGTATCTTGTCGTGTAGGATTTAGCGAACTTCTGCGTAGTGGTAAAAGCATTTCTGAACTATCAGAGATATTGGTACCCGAACAAGTTTCAAGGTCATCGTCAACCAAATCGGCATCAGATATCTCTGTTTTAGTTTCCTCGGCCATTTCTTGAGCCATTAACATCTCCCATTTGCTTTGATTGTACAGAAGATTTTCTAACATTTGAGACGACAGGTCGTTTTGTAAAAATCGATGCCATTCTGTTATCAGTGGCGTGACAACGAATTTAAAGAACCCTGCAATATTATGTAAAAGTTTAGTAGTACCGTATGATATAATATAAATATATACAATAAATACACTAAACTAAGAAAGCAACCACCCATATATAATACTAGCAATTGCCTGAAACTCCGTGTGTTTGATCTTTAGGTTATCGCGTCCCCTAGCAACTATATCTTTCTCCAAGATGCTGGTGAAGAAGATCTCTACACTAAACTTCACCGGTTTAGGCATAAAAACGTAAGTACCAATCAAATAAACAAACATATGTTTTCATTTATAACAAGCATTTGTTAGACGGTCACGCACCGAGTTCCCGCAGGCGCAAGATACCAATACATAAGCTATTATCTCACATAAATGTTACCTGTCCGGATACGAATTTTACAATCTAGCATAGAATTAAACTTCAGATATCTCTTAGTCAATCATTATTTATGATAATCGGATAATTTATACGGTTGAAAAGAGCCCAATTGGTTTGCAATCACAAATGTCAAGAATGAAAATATAACGATTTACTCAAATAGTCTGCCAATAATAGATTATTAACTAATGTAAATTACAGAAAAAAATTAGTAGCAACAGTGGTATACATAGTAATATTCTATGAGACTATAGTTTCAAGAAACGTACCTGTCTGAATTTTCGGTATTGAGGTTGTATGGCGATCGCAGAGGGCTGTAACTGGCAGATTTAATTTTCTTTCATAATCGCCTTGTCTGAAGAATTCTTCACACACTTTGAGACTCCATTTACGACTGATCTCCCAGGGTCGGCAGGGATTTGATATGTCAGCACATTTTAGGGCTATCTGGAGAACCAGATGCCGATGTTCTTTTTTAGACAAGTCTAAGGTGTTTGTATCCAAATAATTCTAGAATAAAAGTAACAGTAATTACGACATAAATAATGTATGTAGTACATATTTCATTTTTATGAATGTCTTCAATGAGGTGGAACTATTCTGCAAGCTAGATTTAAAAACACCTGTTTTACATGTGACCTAGAAGGGGAGATGAAAGGGAGGATCATTAAAAGTTGCAATTGTATTGTATTCGCTATGTGCGAAGTACATAGTAAAGCAATCGCAGCGCTTGCCGTGGCAGAAATACGCAACAATCCGGGAAAGTAAAGTCAATTTGCACGGAGTTGGTAATTAATAAAAAAAAATGCGTAATAATAGATGTTGTTGTTGTTGTGTTGTGAACTGCAAAAATAACGATACAAATAGTTAATATAAATTCTATATATTTCCTACATTGGGCTGGAAATCAAAGAAATAAATGGATAGATGCCATAAAAAGGAATACCTAAAGTAAGCGAAATAACCTTAAATTATGATCCATTTTATTTGCGCTATATTTTATATAATAATAATAATAATATAATCTCAAGCCTTTTATCCCCGAGGGGGTAGGCAGAGGTATTTCATTACTGGATATACCCACATTTCACGAGATATATTGGACCCCTAAACGTGATAGGTGGTGAGACCATCGCCGGACCGGGTCTGTTTACACATGTCTCAGAATTAATTCTGAGACCTGCGGGTTTCCTCACGATGTTTTCCTTCACCGTCGAGCTAGTGATAAATATGTACGTAAGTTTTGAAAAACTCATTGGTACATGCCAGGATTCGAACCCGAGCCTCACTGATACTATATTTTATATGATATTTATTATTGGCTTTATTATTTTAGTGTTGATGGGTCGCCATGGTATTCCAAACCTGATGACACATATTGTAGTGAACATTTTAACACGGCGAGGATGAGCCAGGGTATCTCACACCCTGGTAGAATTCAAAAGTTGCGTATTTTATAAAATCTTCGTCTGGCAACCCTAGCTTTTTAATAATAAAACCATTGGCAAAAACATCGGCATCTTTTTTCTTTTGCTGTATATTTATTTAGTGTAAAAAGTTGAACCCAGTCTATATAATTGAATTATTTCTATAAACTTTCCTAACAACCATATAGCAGTATCTATCATTATACTATTAATTAGTTACACGGATCAATTGAAAACTCAGGACTTAAAAAATCTTTCTGTGATTGTATGGTAAATCATATAGTAGTAATTTTGAAAGTAAATATTTTTTGTTATTCAAGATACTACTAACTTGATACCCGTATTTACATGAAAAATTCAATTCAGGACTGGTTGCGTAAGTATGGGCATGGTAACTGTCGAAACGCAAGGCATCTTTATCCTCCGCCCCGCCGGCACTTGTGAATGAACTACTCACGCTTTTCTGTGGTCCCAATGTTATGCAATTACGAGTACATTCTATTCAAATGACAACAGTCACACTTGGCCTGCCACAGCCCGGTCAGCGTTATGTATGGATTCAGAGGTTGACATGTAGAAAACGAGGTGAAAAGTACCATATTTTATGCTACATTCAAACTACTACTTGAAAGGAGATAGGTACATACCTAGTTAAATAAATTGAAATATTTAAGCCCTTGACCTATAAAATCCAACCGTTCTTCATACTTTTTGAGTGATGACTATCCTAGTCAGGATCAGGCTCGCAAGTAATATCCCAGAACCAGTATCAGCGCTTCAAACGTCAATGTTTTAGGTAGTTGTTAACAAGGTTACAGATGTTACTCCCCTGGTCATTATCAGACCCTGAAACTTTCGGATGTAAGATTGCCTATTGAAACTGAACTTTGAAGCTTCTTGCAGTAATAGTGGCCGAGATCCAATTATCATTTTACTGGTACATCCTCATATTTAGAACTAAAAAGTTACGTTACGTAAAAGTAACGGGTATTCCAAAAATTTCGGACATGATCCAGGTGATCTTGGCAACTCCTGAACAAATTTTGATGCACACGGTTAAGTATGCTTAAATATGCATGGTATTATGCCACGATTGATTATACATACATATAGACAAAGGCTTTAACTGTGTTTTCCAATTAGTCCCTACTACTAAAAAAAACATTGTTCAACGCCAATACAAATAATATGGCATATCATTAAAGCATATTATAAATTGCGGATAATGAGTATAATTTTTATGAAAAATAAAACGAAACCGAAAGAAGATCATATTCATTTACGGTCAAATTCCTCGCTCGCGTAAATGGTAGGCGAATAACGTGAAACCGTAAATAGTTTACTGCACAACGGAATATTATTTTCCAAACATTAATCTGCGTTTAACTGTGTTATGGAAGCAAATACCTGTGGCAGGGTGTAATAGTTTTGGCCGTTCGTTGGTAAGTATGGGTTACTAGATGATATATAGAGGCTGAGAACTCCAGTTAGTCATAATGAAGCATAATTGGATTATATTCTTAGTTACCACAGACCTTGAACTGACTCAAATACTCCTGCTGTCTGGTGATGTCGGTCGCTAGGATAAGCGAGCTGATCTGATGCTCGAGCTTGTATTGTACGTCTTGCATTTGATCAAATAGCCCACTCTCATTGAGGCAACTAATCGCCGATCTCCAGTGGTGGTTTTCCAATACTGACGTGTTCTGCACAATGAACAAAAATATACGTGAGTAATGTTATTCGAAAAACAAAATAGCACAATTATATCGGAGATAAACTAACTTTATCTTTTATGTACGTACATAGATTTTATCAAGAATTTGCTAATCCAAACCAGGGCAACGAAATGGAGGCTAACTTTCGATAAGTGATATTTATTTAGGACTAGCAGCGCTCCGCGGTTTCGCCCGCGTAGTTCCCGTTCCCGTGAAAATACGGGGGTAAAATATAGCCTATGTGTTATTCTGATGTTTAAGCTATACTATAACTGTAAAGTTTCATCAAAACCCGTTCAGTAGTATTGGCGTGAAAGAGCAACAAACATACATACTACATCCATACTCACAAGCTTTCGCAATTATTATTAGTAAAGTTGGATTGTCACCCTTTATTGTAATATATTATGTGAGTGCAACCTTTTCTGTATCCCCCAAAATAACTTTCTACCCCGATAGGACATGATTTTCAAGAAAATACGAAATACCTACTCGAAATGGTGTGTGCCCCACAATTAAAAAAAAATATACTCATCAATTCTGTTAAAGCATGTTTATGCAAAATTTGAAGTAGATTGGACCAAGGAATCACGTTGTCCCATAAAAACTTTGACCTTCCTTTTCATTCCCATAGGGATAGAATTTCGGAAAATCCTTTCTTATCGTATGCCTACGTCATACGAGGAACACACACACTCAGGTCTCTACGATCAGGCAAACCGCCTGGATGTGCGTTGATTCGTCAGTCAGTCAGTCATTCAGGACAAAGCATTTTATACGTAAAGATTAACGGCTATATTAGTTATAATCGTATGTCATGCTAGTTCCAAAACGAACAGTTGACCGTGCCATGGGATATAGATCGTTGTACTATAAAAATCCGATGAAATTCAGCAAAACGTAGTTTTAAAAGATCACACTAATTTGAGATAAGCACATTTAAATTTTTAAAAAATACCACACTATCCAAGTGCCATATTATCAAAATCACGAGATTGTTTATCTCCCTTTCATGAAGTAGGCCGATGATTTATGAAAAAGAAAATAAAACGTAATTTAATTATGTTAGAATTTAATTACATTCTTTATTAATTTCCATTTATTTAACAAAAAATAAAAATAAAATTAAACTGAAATTATGAATGCCGCTGAGAATCATTACAACTTAATACTAAAAAATAAACATTAATAAAAACATTTGAGAATGTGACATTATGCGAAAATGGCATTTTGCTAACGTGACATTTTGCTTTTGTGACATTTTGCGATGTGGCGTTTTGAGAATGTAACAATTTGAGAATGTTGCGAAATTCCAATGTGTCATTTTGCGAATGTGGCATTGTGCACCTAATCTCACTCAACTCATCGAGTTTGAGTACTCGATGTTGGTACTAAATTAATCATATTTATTACACATCGTTGGTTTTTATACTAGTCGCTCTTCGGGGTATCAAATCTAACTAAAATAACTTACCTTGTATAGAGCGGCCAGATGGTTTGAGGTGGCGATGAGGAAGGGTTGATTCACGCCTGGGTGATCCATGTCATGGGCAATTGCAGCCAAGAGGGAAGCCATAATTTCCATTGGCTCAAGGTGGTCCCGAATCTGGTTCAAATAAAATATAAATTATTTTATTTTATACAAATTAAACCCATACAACTGACAGTTATGTCAAACGCCATAAGGTTAGGTGCATAAGAATAGTTAATATGGTCGTTAAATTTTCTTATGTTCCGCGCAACTTTCTTAATTTTTTCTTTCATAAGAACCTTCTCCTAACAATAACAAATAGAACAAAAAAGAATTAGCGAAATTGGTTCAGCCGTTCTCGTGTGATGCCATGACCAAGGGAAATAGGGATTCATATAATTAATATATACAGGGATGAATTTTTCAACTGGACGTGGAAGGCTAAATAAGAAACTATGAGGAATATTATAGCGAAAAGTAGGTACTCAAAGGAGTCTCGGGAACGATTTTGAGGAAACTAAAACTACATCTTTGGATTTTTGAAAAATCAATATAGACAGGAATCGAAGTAATCGAACAAGTTGATTTTGGAAAAGAAGCCACAAACTGTATTATTACACCATTCGATAGTGTCGCTTATAAGGATCGAACTCTGGGAAGAAATTACATACGGAAAACTTAAGGAAAGCCCAAATTTTTAACGAAAATAATAATAAATTGTGGGACACAATTTACACACGGTTATTCAGTCCCAAACTAGGCAGAGCCTTTACTATGGGTACTAAAAATAAACATACTTAAATAAATACACGCCCAGACTTGAAGTCAACAGACATGTTCATGTACACAAATGTTGGCCCCAAGCTGTTGGATCGAACCCGCGACCTCCGACTCAGAAGGCACTTACCAACTGAACCAACTGGATACTTTACTGAATACTTTTTAATTTTTCTTATTTTACCTTAACTGAGTAATTGTTCAAAATGATGGCCATTGTTTGAAAACAGTATTTAGCATTACAATATTATTGATTCAGTTTAGAATATTTTCCAAAGTTCGTTTCAAGTCATCAATTGCATTATACGTGTCTTTGTAGGTTTCATTTTTTAAATACCCCCAGAGAAAATATTCTAAGGGGCTAGGATCCGGTGACCTCGCTGGTCGCAGCTACAGAATACATAATAAGTAACGTACCGAAGGCCGAAGACAAAGACAAAACGAATAAAACAGCAATATACGTGTGCATTCACGGTCAACGCTTGGTACTCTGTCGCCGACGAGCGCACCTTGCGACTCGCCTGTCGAGTAGGCGCGCGCGCAAATATTTATACTTACCTAAACTGCGGAGGCAAACAGGCCTGCCACGGCACAGGACCATGGGTTGCAATAAAATTTTAAACAAACTGCAGAATCAACATATCTTTTAGTATATCTACGACTATCATGGGCTGGGGCTCCATCTTGTTGAAATAATAATTGGTCGGTCTGGGCCAAAGGCAAATTATCCAACTCTTGAAAAATTTCATTTAAAATTTCGACATATTTAAAAGAGGCCAAAGTTACAACATAAATTTTAAAATAAAATATTCTGTCCTTTAAAATACCGCACCAACAATTAAATGAAAAACTTGGCGATGCCCTTCGGTTATCCGTAAAGGATTAGTGTGTGACCAACAATGGTTATTTTTTCGATTATACTCGTACATACCATAGGAAGAATTCGTTTCCTCAGAGAATAAAAGATTGCATAACAATAATCCGTCGTTGTAAATTTTCTGATTTAACCACTTGCAAAAATCAAGACGTCTTAAATTTTCTCCTGGATGTAAGTTTTGCACAATGCGTCCGGAGTGATAACTTTAATTAGAGTTTTATTTTTTAGAACTTTACATATTTTCCTTGAGACACTTCAATATTTTCAGCTGCATTGCGGGTGGAATTTGCGGGGAATGACTCAAAATAGGTCAAAATGGCTATTTCTAAATCTTCATTACAAATACATAAGTGGTTTAATTAGTTTTCTTTTGATAAAGCTACCTCCTTGTTTAAAGTTGTTAAAATTTTTTTCACATCTCTAACCTTGCAAAGGAACATTTTTTTACCGAAATTAGTGAGTCAAGTCCACTTTTACTCTCTGTTTAAAAGAGTGAGTTAAAGTACCGGATATCCGGTTGTCAATTTAAATTCAAAACCAAAAAGATTGAAAACCTCCTTGCGTCGGTTTGAAATTGTTTGAAAAGTTTTTATCAAAAAGTTTTTAGTTTAGAAACGTTCTAAAACAATAGTTGGGATTTTCATTATGTTGCCACCAGTGCAGAATTTTTGAAAAAAATAGTCTGGAAATTCACTTTCCTGGAATTGTTCCAAAGAATATTATTAGAATTACGTAAAAATACTAAAATAGTGGATAATTATTATTATAAATAAAATATTATCTTTGAATATCAAAACATCATTTTGTAAAAGTTTTATCGGAAACAAGTTTCAGAACGCACCCTAAAAGAAAATGCGTTTCATTTGTTTCGTCGTGTTTTGTTGTTTGGCGGGCGCTATTTAATTTGTCACTTTTGTGTTGAATTTTATCAAAATTTGTGCAAGAAAAGATGTTATAGTGAGGATGAAAACGACCAACTGACACCTAGTGAGTGTAGGTACTTATTTCAATTACTGATTTGTACTCATTTAACTACCTAGTTAGTTTCCTTAGCTCGCTTAGAGAGGTGAAAAGTTTTGTACATCAACACGAGAGGAAGTTTTTTGCATGTCGCTCTGTGAATGTCTCGATACGAAATATCATGTCATTGTTTAAGCCACGAGCGTAGCTAGTGGCTCAACACACTGACATGGTATTTCGTATCTCGACATTTACCGTCACTCGCAGCAAAATCTAACTTACCTCTCTTTTTGTGTAAATAACTATTTGGAGACGCTTAACAGTGGGGAAATCACGTTGAGGATATTTTTTTCGGTACCATACCAAAGCGCGCAAAGTGGCACTTCTCCCATTGATAAAATATGCCTCAATTAGATCAAATTGTTCATCATTGGTTAAATGCATCTTCAAATTGCAGATTCAAGTTCCAAGTAAGTATAGGTATTAGGTACTTTTTATAAATTATTCTACAAAATACAAAACACAACATTTCATGGATACAAGTAGGTAGCTACTAAAGGGAATCTTGTAAGTATCTTAATTTGGTAGGTACTTCTTAGTAAATACTTTAAAATTATAATGTTAGTTGTTTCCAACAACTAACATTATAACAACACGGCAATAACAGCACGGCAAAGTCAGAGAAAATTTTCCTAAACAAAATTTTAAATAAATTGTCTAATTTCATGATCTTCCTTTCATTTAAAGATGCTGTTATGTAGGAAAAAAATCCGATTATTGTCATAATTAACCCTTCCGACCGTTATAATAAAATACATGTATTTTATTTTTTCACATTGGGCGGGTTCGGTCAGATTTTCAACTGTTTCGGTCTCTTTAGAATTCCTTGGCCGGTGTTAGGTTAACAACAAGACTACTTGTCGCATTTTTAACAAAAATCCCAAGATTTCCACAGCACGGTGACGCGGACGGGATTATTTTACCTACTATCTACAAGGTGGCAACAATATAAAGGAAAATGGCACATATAAATTAAATTAAATGTAATTAATTATGCTTTGTAAAAATTACTTGAATTTGTATAGGTATAAAATACAAAGAAACATTTTCCCCGACCGGCCCTATCTACACTAGGTATATCTATCTATACTTCTACAGGATGTCCCAGAAGTCAACGATAAGCCGAAAACCAGCGATAAGCCTAGTCATGAGGGTAATCAGAAAAATATAAAAAAAATCTATGTTCTTTTTTCAAAATGTTATGAAGGTTTAAAAAAAATCCTAAAAAACGGACACCCTGTAATGAACTTTCTTGTACCGTGACTGTAAATATTTACTTTTTGAATATTTTTTTTCTGTAATGCTATAATGAATAGCCGTGCTACAATTTACAATAAAAAAAAATTACATAACTGCCTCACTTTTAAGTAAAAAGTTAAATTTGTTTCCAACATTGAATTCTAAATAATTTCATCAACCAACTTAAACCAGCTGTACTGTAAAAAAAATGTATGGCTACTATTTTGGCAAGTATGCTTAAAAGTTGACGCATTTAGTCTAAATTCTAAAATGGTATAACACATGCTAGGTTTTGTTATAGTTGAGGCATGAAAATTTTTTTTCTCGATGAATCCGGATTCTATGCCAATCTAATTTAATGAGGTGAAATGTTGGTAACGCAACCTTCTTAGGTAAATCCAGGTTAAAATCTTTTTGAATGGAGACGGACTCATAATTTTGAATAGAGAACCTAACAGGGATTTTTTATTCGTACATCTTTTGTTTATGTCATTTGTTTGATGGCTTTGATTTAAATCCATCTGTCCCAGAAGTAAAGATTCTGGAGTCTGTTGCTTAGATTGTATTTGCGTGTAATTACGAGTTCGTAACGTGAAGCTATCATGCCAAATAGATATACCGTACAGGAGTACGCCAACATGCATCTTATTTACGGAGAATGCTTATGTAACGCCAATGCTGCAGCTAGGGTGTATCGCGATAGATACCCAAACTTAGAGCGTCATCCTGATTACCGAGTTTTTATTAATCTGCATCGATCATTATCCGAAGGTCGATTCCCTGATCATATGGCTGGTGAAGGAAGGCCCCTCTTGCCCTACGAGGACGAAGTCATGCAAGCTGTGGAAGAAGATCCAAGTATATCCGTACGTGGAATTGAGGAAAGCCTTGGAGTACCTAAAAGCAGTGCACATCGTATTCTGAAAAAAAAAAACCATCTGCATCCATTCCATGTACAGTCAACAAAGTTGTTAGTGTTACATGGCCAAAAATTAAGATTCACTTTTCTCTTAAAGCCTTAAATGTATTTATAGTATTTTTTTGGTAATTTTTTTTTTTGGTTTTTATAGGGATCAAAGATACCTTTCGAAATAAACATTAATCAATAATATTTATTTATAAGACTTCCCCAGAAAAATGAATTCTTAGTTACTGGCCATGTAACCCTAACAACTTTGTTGACTGTACAACGAGTACAATCTTTACTTCCCCTAGACTACCCAGAGAGAGTGCGATTTTGTCAAACGATTTTGCAAAAACACACTGAAGATCTCCAGTTTTTTGAAACGATTCTATGGTCCGACGAAGCAACGTTTAAAAAGGACGGTTACATGAACTTACACAATTTACACGAATGGCACGTGGAAAATCCTCACCTAATACGTGAAGATCATTCACAGTACCGTTTTAAAGTAAACATGTGGACAGGCATTTTAAACGGTACAGTTATTGGTCCGATTGAGCTGCCAGAGACCATAAATGGACATGTTTATTTAGATTTCCTACAAAATCAACTACCCGATTTATAAAAATATTACACAAACTTATTTTAAGTATCATTACTTTAAAGGAGGGTTAAGAAAGAGGATAAAAAGGCTTAGTTCAGGTCAGCTGCAGACTTACGGTTGCGTTACCAACATTTCACCTCATTAAATTAGATTGGCATAGAATCCGGATTCATCGAGAAAAAAAATGTTCATGCCTCAACTATAACAAAACCTAGCATGTGTTATACCATTTTAGAATTTAGACTAAATGCGTCAACTTTTAAGTATACTTGCCAAAATAGTAGCCATACATTTTTTTTACAGTACAGCTGGTTTAAGTTGGTTGATGAAATTATTTAGAATTCAATGTTGGAAACAAATTTAACTTTTTACTTAAAAGTGAGGCAGTTATGTAATTTTTTTTATTGTAAATTGTAGCACGGCTATTCATTATAGCATTACAGAAAAAAAATATTCAAAAAGTAAATATTTACAGTCACGGTACAAGAAAGTTCATTACAAGGTGTCCGTTTCTTAGGATTTTTTTAAACCTTCATAACATTTTGAAAAAAGAACATAGATTTTTTTTTATATTTTTCTGATTACCCTCATGACTAGGCCTATCGCTGGTTTCCGGCTTATCGTTGACTTCTGGGACATCCTGTATACATACTAATATAAACTGGAAACCACTGAACCGATTTTAAAATGGAAATCTAGAGTATTTTATTGCAAACTAGCGGGTGCCCAGCGGCGTTGCCCGCGCGGCACTAGTTTATTCCAGTTCCCGTGGGAATTTCCAAAAATCCCTTCATAGCGGTAGCCTTCAACATATAGACACCTACATAACATATTTTAAGATTCTACGTTTTATTGTTTCGGAGTAGGTATAGTGCGTATTTATCTTTTCAAATTGTTTGTTAAACAATTAATTTATATTGTATACCATCATAATATGGTAGACTGTAGAGAGTCTTATTATATTTTATTCTAAGAACCTTAATTGTAACCTAAAGCCGTGCAATAATTTTATATTGAATTTTAATATTTTCCTGTACTAAAAAGTGTAGATGAACTAAGTAACCGGGTCACACCGAATTTTATTAAAATCCATTTAGTAGTTTTTGAGTGATGCGTGCACAGACAGGCAGACAAAAAATTGTGTTATGTTATCTAAATCGAAAACTATCAACAGTAAGTACCCAGAAGCCAAGTCAAGTGCCTGAAAGTTTTGATTGTTTACATTTAGATGCCTAATAATAATAATTCTATTTATGGGCCCACGTTTCACTAGTATATTCTTTGGACCCTTAAACGTGATAGGTGGTGAGCCCATCGCCGCTCTTGCAGATGGTTTTGACGTTATAGGACAAGTTCTTTTTAAGTCATTTGCTTCATTTTTCTATTTCTTACTATTCCCACTTCTGGTTATAACTATTTCTGTTTCTGAGAATTAGTTTTGGGACCTGCGGGTTTCCTCAAGATGTTTTCCTTTACCGTCGAGTGGTAATTTAATTAATTTGTTATTTTCTGATATTTTTGTTGTTTCTAAATACACTTGGAATAAAGTATTTTTTAAGTATACGACAAATACAAAACCATGAAATGTAAAGAAAAGTGTAAAAAATATACTTTCTTAATTTCTTATAGTTTCGGATTTTGCCGTACAGACCCATCTACATCTAACCTCGTATATTACACAATACAGGGCGTCCCACGGCCATGCCACACGGAGGGAAAGTACCTACATTAAATATTGAAGATAGGATATTTTACTGAAAGAAGACATCATTTTTTTTAATAGTAAGTAGAACTGAATTCACAGACTTTTTAACAAGCCCTGCCTCAACCGGGAATCGAACCCGCCGATTATAAAAAATAAAACTCTTGAAAACATGACACACTTAATAGGGTAGTGAATTGTATCGAAAATAAATAAAATCTACTAATTCATAAAAAAGATGATCTCGTAGCACTTCTAAAAACAAATTACATAATAAAATTAAAATTAAAACAAAGTATGTAACGCAAATGCGGATACTAAATATTATGTTATCGACAAATAAAAAAAAAACATAAAATAATATTTTCTGTTACTGGTAAATAATAAAAATAACACTTGGGCCTAATTCTCGCGAAACACGACATTTTTTCGAAGTCGACATAATGTCGATCTGGCAATGTCTACTTAAAATCTTACTAAAATGTCTATTTCACTAAGAAATCGTATTCTCAGTTAGAATAGAGATGGTTTGTCGACAATACGTTCCGTTTTCATCGATTGTATTTTAAAACATAATCGTGAAAAAATATAAAGAAACAACCAACTAGAAACTTTTGGGAAATGTCAAGTTTTCTATTAAATTACTTGCGTCTTACGAAACGCAATTGTCATAACAACCGTCAATTTGTCAAAAGTCAAACCTACGAATAAGTAATAAGTCAAGAAGAGTAACAGCGGTCAAAAAATGACCCCACGAAAAGTACAGTACAAAAGGCGGGGCAAAAAACTACAACCTGTGCGTTTTTCAGTCTGTCACGCGCTGTCAGTGAGATAGGCCCTCGTCGTTTTATTTGTGTAAAACTCAATAAATCTTCATAAAAATGACCACCTGTGTAGTAGGTTGGTGTAAAAAACGTAAGGAAAAAAGTAAAAAGCTAACCGGGATAACTTATCACAGGTAAATATGAAATAATATTCCATTTCGTTCTAGTAAAAATATTGTTGTTTGGTCCGCATTACACAAGAAGCAGCCAGCCAGTTTATAAAGCTTAATTTAGATATATTATAATTTGTATTATTATACAGTTAAGAACAAGCAATTTTCAGCAATATACTTACAAGTTTTTCTGGTATTATTTCTTATGAAAATTTATTTTATTAGTTTCCCCAAAAACGAATTCCGACGACAAAAATGGATCGAAGCAGTTCGCTTCGAAAGAAGACAGGATGACTGGCTTCCATCTAAGGCCAGTAGGGTATGCTCGGTACATTTTGAGACTACAGACATATACTCTTCACGTAAAGGTAACCGAATGTTAAAAAAATCTGCTGTACCTGTTTGTACGGTTAGTATTACTATAAATATTTCATTTCATTTATTGAACTTTCACTAGATATCTATATACATAAAATAAATATGTAGAAAGGTCGTGTCTGTTGTATTGACAAATTGCGGTCCAATCCTTTCGGACTATTTTCTTTTTCGGAAAAGGTAATAATAGATTCTTTTGTAATAATATACTACAATGTCACTCTGTATGTAAAAGTATGCCCGTATCATTCATTTTTGAGATATATGTGGTGTTAAAAAAGTGGGAAGTAGATAAGAAAATAGTTTGAGCACACAACGCAACTATTTTTCTATATTTTTTTATATTTCAACTCTAAAACTACGTATGTCTGTGTCTGCATAGAGTAGATCCACACGAAGGGTAACACTACTGTTCAAACCAGGCGGTTTATTCCACCTAAATCACCTATGGCTACTGCATGACGGGAGCGCCATATTACTTCCATATAAAATTTCGTTTCAAAGAGAGAGATAGATAGCCTGGTTTTACGATTGTATATCTCGGTGATTTTTTGATTAATTTCAATTTTCTGTTTTCACTGTTATTATAATTTTCTATATTTTTTGTAAATAAGTTCAGATACGGATAATATTTTGTATGCATATAAGTACTCTATTTTTTTTTTTATTAAAATATTCACTACAGACGCGACCCCTCTAGAGATTAATTATATGTATAGATTTATCTTATCTTTCGTAAACACAATATCAGATTTTGATTTTTAGTCTAGGCAATAAAGGTAGTGGACCCCAACATTAATTCCTCAGTCGATGAAACTTTGCAGGATTGTAGTATAGTATGAGACAATACTTGCATAAAAAAATCCAAAAAAAAAACCTAACCGAAGTTAGGTTTTTATACTAAAAAAAAATTTTTTTTTTATTGATAATTTGATAATTTCTAAAAATAATGTAGCCAGAACGTTTTTATTTTGGATTTTCCTATTGTAAGTCCACAGCGACCATTAAATGACATTCCAGTTAAAAAAATGGACTGAGCAATTTTCCCGAGCAAGGTACATATACGTCTGAGTTTTGTTGTTTCTACCAGGAGATTTTTTTGAATATTTCGCATATAGCTTTCTTAACACACATGAATATTGCTGGAGAAGAAAATTTTGACTGAGCATTTTTCCCAACAAAGATATCAAATAAATAAGTATTTCAGTAAAAATACCTAACTTCGGTTAGGTTTTTTTTTTTGGATTTTTTTATGCAAGTATTGTCTCATACTATACTACAATCCTGCAAAGTTTCATCGACTGAGGAATTAATGTTGGGGTCTTCATACAAAAATCCGCTTCATTGCCTAGACTATTTGATTGATAACAAATTTGTTTCTAACACGCAATTATAAATATATCACTAAAATAAAACACTGAAATATTCAATAGTTGTTTTTTACTTTTACTCTCCCGTACATTGCATAACATCGTCCACGAATGCAATGACAATTTAACAGTGACAATTCGTAATTCAAACACTCGAACCAATTACTATTATGATGGCTGCTGAGAACCAATCACAGCGCTTGTCGGATTTAATCGCGTCACGCAATCTCTACTGATTGGTCTGTATGGATATATGTCCTTTTAGTTTGTAGTAATTATTTGTGGGGCCAGTTTTTCGACGGAGTTTGTTCTTAGTTATTCTTCCAGACTTATTACTTATTCGTAGAGTCAAACATCGAAAATTTGAATTACAATGTTGCCAGACCGTTGACAATTGCCCACGCCATGGGAAATTGCCCACGCCATGGGCAATTTTAGTTTTTTTTTCTTTAAGCAGGGCAAAAGGGTGGAAATGTCTTTGAACCCCTAAAATATGAGCAGTAGGTACCGTTTGGTTACGTAAATAAACAAACAAAATTTTTTTTGTCTAATAAAATAAAATAACATCGTTATTACTTTATCAGATGGCACTCTGAATAAAAAACATCTTATTCATACACAACTAACTTCACGTTGGACTTGTCAAAGGATGCTAATGCACTATAAGGGAGTTACAAAAAAAATATATTATTTTTTTAAGAAGTTTATGGTTTTTCTACTAGGCCTTTAAAACCAAGTCTTTATTTTACACCTTAATATTAGAGAAGTAATTAAATGGGCAGCAATAATAAAATTTGGTTAGCCACAAAAAATCAGCATTTAAATTATTTGGTCGGCATACAAAGATTTTGTTCGCAAATAAAAAAATCAGGCAGCAATCCTTGTTCGGCAAATAATTTTGATAATGGTCAAAAATTAAATTAGAAATAGGCAGCTTACAATAACATGGGTTTGCATAATAAACATTCAGTCCGCAAAATACACACACCGGCACAATTAGCGGAACAGAAAAAAAAAGGAGAAAAAAGAGGGAATTTAGAACAATGAATGTAATTTTTAAACAATATATTATTTAAAATGAAACAACAATTAAATTAACATGTTTTGACATTCATTTGTAACACCATACTTAAAATTTTATAAAAATAAAAATTAAATTAAACAAAATGCATTTTTCTTCGATTTTTAATTATAGAGAAACAGCAGAAAATTCAAGATTTTCCAAAGCTTAACAACAATTTCAATGACTGTTCAATATCGAGTGTTTCCTCCTCGTGCTCTGATGAGGGTTTCCATCCGTCTGGGCATGCTGCGGATGATGTTATCAATGGTTTCTTGGGGCAACCTCTGCCATTCTTCAAGTAATGCGTTTCGCAACTCGTTGAGATTATTGGGAGGGGGCATTCTTGACTTTACACTCCTCTTTAGCAAGTCCCAGACGTGTTCTATAGGGTTCATATCGGGGGACCGTGCTGGCCACTCCATCACCGTTATACCAACATGGTTTAGGTATGTCTGTACTGTGCGAGCACTGTGAGCCCGAGCATTATCCTGCATTAGAATGAAGTTGTTACCAATAAAGGGGGCAAATGGCACAACATGTTCTTCTAAAATCTCCCTGATATACCGATCAGCATTCAGATTCCCGCCATCGACCACTACTAACTCCGTACGAGCTCCTAAACATATTCCTCCCCAGACCATAATTGAACCGCCGCCATATGCAACTGTATTTTCAAAATTAGACTGGATATACCGTTCTCCTTTGCGTCTCCATACTCGCTGCCTTCCATCAATTTGATTTAACATAACTCTGCATTCATCAGTAAAAAGAACCTGTCCCCAGTCGTCGAAGTCCCAATCACGATGTTCACGACCAAAGTGTAGACGGTTTGTGCGATGATGTCTCTCAAGTTTTGGGGCTTTGGTGGGCACATACGAGCCTATACCCACTTCTTCGAATCTTCTACGAACTGTCCGCTCACTCATCCTTACTGCTCGTACCTCTTCCAGTAAATTTCGAGCCTGCACCGCCGTTAGTCTCGTGTTCCGTCGGACTTGAAGTTGGAGAAAACGGTCATCCCTCCTTGAAGTACACCTTTTCCGGCCTTGTCCTCTCCTTCTCACTAGAGCATTCGTCAATCTGTATCGTTGGATGCTACGATAAATCGTTGATAACGATCGACGAAGGCTTCTGGCAATCGATCTGTAGGTTTGACCATTTCTCCTCATTTGATCTGCCCTAATGATTTCTGATGGCGTTAAATCAGGCATAATTAGATGCTCGTAAATTATCAATATGCGAAAAAACTCAAAAGCCTCAAAAACTGCAATTCAAAGCTTTTCAAATGGAATTCACGAACCTTCTAAAAACGGACAAGCGGTGGAAAAAATGAATCAATGAAAATTAAAACAAAAGAATGAAAAAAAGGGCAGTCGCTTAGTATTCCATTTTTAAATTAAAACCCAAATTTAAAAAAAGCTTGTTTAGCCGGCCAGTAACACGCAAAAATGCGTAAATACTCCCTTTTTTTTCTGTTCCGCTAATTGTGCCGGTGTGTGTAGTTACTTGGTCCGCAAAATAACTACTTGATCAGCAAGACTTCATGATTGAACAGCAGAGAAAACATGTCGTAAAAAATTATACTATAGCCACTCCCACTCCCACTCCCACTCTCATTCCCACCTTCCCGCTCCTACCCTCTCACACCTCCTCCAGGTGGTAGGAGGAGGTAGGAGGATGTAGTAGGAGGAAGGAGGAGGTAGGAGGAGATAGGAGGAGGTGGGAGGAGGTGGTAGGAGGAGGTAGGAGGTGGTAGGAGGTGGTAGGAGGAGGTAGGAGGATGTAGTAGGAGGTAGTAGCTCCTACCTCCTCCTACATCCTCCTACCTCTTACTACCGCCTACGACCTCCTACTACATCCTCCTATCTCCTCCTATTTCCTCCTACCATCTGGAGGAGGTAGGAGGATGGAGGGGGATTTAGGAGGTTGGAGGACGAGGTAGGAGAATGGAGGAGGAGGTAGGAGGAGCTAGGAGGAGGTAGGAGGAGGTAGGGGGTAGGAGGAGGTGGTAGGAGGAAGTAGGAGGAGGTGGTAGGAGGAGGTGGTAGGAGGAGGTAGGAGAAGATGGTAGGAGGTGGTAGGAGGAGGTAGTAGGAGGAGGTAGGAGGATGTAGGAGTAGGTAGGAGCAACTATCTCCTACCACCTCCTCCTACCTCCTCCTACCACCTCCTCCTACCTCCTCCTACCATCTCCTACCACATAATCCTACCTCCTCCTACCTCCTCCTAGCTCCTACTACCTCCTCCTAGCTCCTCCTACCTCCTACTACCTTCTTCTACCTCCTGCTACCTCCCACTACCTCCTACTACCTTCTACTACCTCCTACACCTTCCTATACCGCCCCACCCCATTCCTACCCCCAACTCCCACGCCCAATCCCACTACCACTACCACAACCACCACAACCACCACCACTGCCACTGCCACTACCACTAACACCACCACCACCACTTCTAATCGTAATAATAATCATAAAAGTTGCATAATCCAAAGTCCTTCCTAATCTATGTAAGGAATGCATGCCATTTTGCGCATGACAAGTTTGCTGAGATTATTTTGCTACTTTTATATGAAGCTCAAAAATATTTTTTGGCTTTCCCTCTGAGTGCTTACCAAAATTTTATTAAACAGTAGCAGCTCATTGCAGCTCAAAAATAATTACAGCCATCCAGAATGACATAAATTGCTGATAGGTTTTGTAATGTTTGCTGGCCATGAGTTGCTGACCAATTAGCTATTTCTGCTTACAGATTATATTTTTCTGCTTACAAAAATACGAATACTCTGCTAACCATTTAAATAACACCCTTAATATTAGTTACAGTACGGCCGTTTTAACTTAGCCTGTCTGAATATATTGGGTACGAGGCCGCAAATGAAGCTCCAAAATACTCATTAATTCAATATCTAGTTACTTGGAAATCGGAAAGTTTTTCCTAAAAAGACCGTCCGCATTTTCAGCTTCTATCAAGTTGTTCATAAATGCGAACATAAATTCCTCATCGGCCATTATCAAAAACACACTCAATACGCCCGGATATAGGAATTACGGCTAATAATATATAAATAACCTAATTTATGTCTGAGTGATACATATCCGCAAAAGAGGTTGGAAGAAAATCATTCTTGAGAGGAACTTTTTCTTTAAACTTCTTTGCATATCCGTTTGATGTTATTTTCATACGACTTTGCGTGCGACAACACGTCTCACTCTTTGCATGTCGAGCGCTGAGGGGAGACATATGTCTACCGTGAGATTCTGAGAATAGCGAAAACTGTTTGCGATCGACATTCGCCATGTTTTTTCGACATATCTCTACTTCGACATGATCTCTATTGTGCGAGAATTAGGCCCCAGGCAACTACCCAGTCCAGAATCGACACATTATTTAAAAACAAAGCGCTGAGCATTTTATCTACCACTTCCTACATATAATCTGTGTTGTATAGTGTCTCCTTACTATCTAGAGATAATTAAAAATAAAGAAGTCATTCGTTTGACACATCTGGTACACGATGTTTTTTTCAATTTTATAACTTATTATAAAACATTACAATCTGTAAACGGTGAACGAAAAAAACATCTGTAAAGGTTTAGTACTCACCTGTTTTTGCTGTAAGAAGCAATGCATAGCTTGCGTGACGTCCGTAGCATGTATAGAATTGTGGTAAGGATTTGTGCTATGGTACCCTTCCTCAATCAGGCTGAATAGTTTCCAGGCCTTTGCCGCATCGAGTTTAAAATGCGGTATCAATCCGTAGATATGGAAAAGGTGGACACAAAGCACTGGCAGGCAGCGACCTGTATCAGGAATAATATTACTACAATTAATTGTGCAATTAAATGAACCTATTTAGTAAAGAAATTAATGCATACACTCACGACCCATTATTTAAATATGTCAAAATGATTTACTTACTGATTATTATTTAAAATCAATTGAAAAATGTAAGGATAATTTCATTTAATCCTAGCTATCTCTTATTTACCTATAAACATGTAATCAAAGATAGTAAAATGCGGTATCAATCCGTAGATATCCCTTTCGCACCTGAGATTTTTTTTATAATGTTGTAAAGGTTTTTTTACAAATTTGTGATAGATATGCTAGGTGTATAAAGGAAAAATTATCTAAAAAAATGCATCCTACACCATATTTCCAAAAAGTCAATAGCACGATCGTGCTATCTAGGGTTTATCACTACCCAGTCACGATCGTGAGTCTCTACCAAATTATGTTTTTTTTTATGTTATTAAGGCCTAAATTCCGTTCTGTAACGGAACTGTTTAATTGTTATGATAAAATGATGAAATAAAAATACAAATAATAATAAAAACTACCATGTATTTATAATTTACTAGCGGTTCTGCGTGGTTTCACCTGCGTAGTTCCCGTTCCCGTGGGAATACGGGAATAAAATATAGCCTATGTTACTCAAGGATATTCTAGCTTTCCATTGGTAAAAGAATTGTTGAAATCGGTCCAGTAGTTTTTGTGTTTATTCGTAACAAAGATACAAATATACAAATCTTTCCTCTTTATAATATTAGTTTAGAGTATAGATATCACAGATATACTGGATCTAAGGCAGTAATATCAATTAGGTAAGTAACGAAACAAACTGCCCTTCTGGCGGAACAAAAATAGTATTATTATGTGCCCATCTGGCAAAATAAAACGTAGATCAGTTCTAAGCAATCGGTTTCTACACAACTCTCTTCTACTTTAACAATCAGAGGGGCAAATTATCCATCAGCGTCGTCTACTTCTAACTCCGAACAGTTTCTATCTTGCAGTAAACTGAGGTCTAGGTCGTTATTTAACTGCATCCCTGAAGTGTTATAAAAACGTAAGAAAATACATAATAAAAATTTTACGCACGATTGTGCTTTGGTACAATTGTATCCTGGATATCACGTAAGTGCTATATGATACCTGTGACACCATAAATCAATAATTACTACAAACGATGTTATAAGGCTTTGTTTTCTAGTTAGTACATATACCTGAGACTGTAAAAAACATAAAAATATTATATAAATCTTACAAAATATATGAAAAATACTAAATAACTTACGACGTCCTGTCAGGAGGTCAAGGGACGCAGCTATCTTTCCATTGTGTACGCGACGACTGAGGCATTTTGGCGCGAAAACTATTTTAAACCGGATTCTTGATAAACTCACGGTCGTGTGATTTCGCGTTGGCGCTTAGAAACGGATTTCACGCCACTCTAGAATTTTTCAAAGTAGGAACTCACGATCGTGTGACTGAGGTGCGAAAGGGATATGGGAAAAGTGGACACAAAGCACTGACAGGCAGCGACCTGTATCAGGATTAATATTACTACCATTAATTGTGCAATTCAATGAACCTATTTAGTAAAGAAATTAATGCATACACTCACGCCCTATTATTTAAACATGTCATTATGATTTACTTACTGATTATTATTTAAAATCAATTGAAAAATGTAAGGATAATTTCATTTAATCCTAGCTATCTCTTATTTATCTGTAAATATATATGTAATCAAATATAGTAGGCAGCTAGATTTATTTTTGCAGGTTATTTTTTTTACTACCATAATTGTAGGTGTCTTATATTTTTAGAGATTCATACAAGAACGGGAAAATACTCGATCTAAACGGACAACACCGCTGGTCACCTACTGGATATAGGTGTCTTATATATCGTAGGCAATCGCCATGAAGGGATTTTTGGCCAGTTCCTCGTTCCTCGGCATCTGGGAGATCAATTCGGGTCTTTTGAGGTCTACCCTAAAAATTCAATCGGCCATAACTTTCAGTGTTGCCAGGTGAAATTCAAAAAACCTACAAAAGGTCATAGGGAGGAATAAAATGTTTCACTGACTGTCACTTGTTTTTGCAAAATGGTAAAATTTAGACTTTTGACATTTTGCGTTAAAAGTAAAAAAATACGAAAAATTCCGGGAAAATTCTTCAACACGGCCACACTACGTAGCAAGACCTTCAACCCCGCTATACAGACCAGCTCGCTCAGGTGTTGCCATCTTGCCGAAAATCGACAATCAAAATGTGGTAAAATTAATACTTTTCTTTGGGAGCAAATCACCGGTCGGCCATCTTGGTTTTTCAAATTTTCGGGATTTTCTGGTAAACTACAGGATATGCCCTGTGCGATGACACCAAACACATCCCTTTAGCATATTGGCATCTGGGAGATCAATTCGGGTCAAGTGGGGTCTAAAACCACTCCAACTTTGAAACACTACTACGCGGCCGCCATTTTGTTTTTTCAACTTTTTTAACTATTTTCGTAAATCATTTAAACATTTCTACAGATTCCAAAAATTTCAACCGGATCGGCCGGAAAACAAAAGAGATACGATAGGCAAGCCTGGCCGCCATTTTGTTTTTTTGAAAAGTCGGAATTTTCCCGGGGTCACCCCGCCATCTTGAACACTTTTTTCATATATGACTTGACTCCAAAACGACTCCTTCTGGGAGAACAATTATGTCAATCAGTCAGTCAGTGAGTGAGTGAGTGGTAGTCGAGCTTTATAATAGATAAAAATGAATCCCTATTTCCCTTGGTCACGGCATCACGCTTGAACGGGTGAACCAATTTCGCTAATTATTTTTTTGTTGTGTTTGTTATTGTCAGAAGAAAGTTCTTATGAAAGAAACATTAGAAAATTTAAGAAAACATAACGACCATTTTAACTTTTCTAATGTAACCTTACGGTGTTTGACATAACTGACAGTTGTACATGACATCGTCTGTCAGGTCAGCTAGTTTGTAATAAAAGTCTACATCATCATCATCATCAGCCGGAAGACGTCCACTGTTGAACAAAGACCTCCCCAATAGAACGCCACAATGAACGGCAATTTGCCGCTTGAATCCAACGGTTACCCGCGACCTTAACGATGTCGTCGGTCCACCTGGTGGGAGGCCTACCAAAGCTGCGTCCTCCGGTTCGTGGTCGCCACTCGAGAACCTTCTTCCCCATCGGTCATCAGTTCGAGCGATGTGGCCTGCCCATTGCCACTTCAACTTGCATATTCTGAGAGCTATGTCGGTGACTTCGCCGGATTTCCTCGTTTCCGATTCTATCGCGCAAAGAAACTAAGAGCATAGCTCTTTCCATGGCTCGTTGGGGTGACTCTGACCTTATCTAGGAGGCCAGCAGTTAGGGACCACGTTTTTGTGCCATACGTCATCACTGGCAACACACACTAGTTATAAACCCTCGTCTTTAGGCACTGTGGACGAAAATTAAGATATCGCATAGTTTCCCGAACGCTGCCCATCTGAGTTGGATTCTTCGGGCGACCTTTTTGTCGAAGTTGGACTTATCTAGTTGGACAGTTTGTCCAAGGTAAACGTACTGGTCGATAACTTCGAGAGCAACGTTTCCAACAACTACCGGCATGGGTGGAACAAGTAGGTACATTCGACATAATTTTCGTCTTGTCCATGTTCATTTTAAGACCCACCTGTTGAGAAACGTTGTTGAGGTCTCCTAGCATAGTGTTCATATTCCCAGCGACTCAGTCATGATGACTATATCATCGTCGAAACGAAGGTGGGTGATGTATTCTCCATTGATGTTGATGCCAAATCAGTCCCAGTACAAGAGCTTGAAAACGTCTTCTAATGCGTTCGCTAACAGTTTAGGAGAGATGACGTCTCCCTGTCTCACGCCTTTTTGCAATTGGATAGTTTCCGTGCTCTTATCCTGCAATCGGATTGACATAGGGGCGTTTCTATACAAACACTTTAACACTTCTATATACCTATAGTCGATACGGCATCGCTGAAGGAACTGTAACACTGCCCACGTTTCGATGGAATCACAGACTTTTTTATAGTCCACAAACGCTAAGCATAATGGCCGATTATGCTCCTTAGTCTTCTGTATAATCTGACGGAGCGTACGGAATCCATACGCTCCGTCAGATTATACAGAAGACCTCCGTCCATACTATGGATGTGGTCCGTGGTGCTAAAGCCTGTTCGGAAACCGGCTTGTTCGTGAGGCTGGAAGTCATCACCTGCGTTCGAGACGATTTGTAATGACCCTCGAGAACAGTTTGTACACATGGCTCAAGAGTGCGATGGGTCTATAATTCTTCAACAAGAAATTGAAATCTTTTTTGAAGATGAGCACCACCACACTTCTATACCATGCTTCTGACGTAATACTTGCGAGCACGACGGAATTCAACAACTTCTGTAGGACTAAAAGTACTGGTTTTTCAGCCGCTCGCAGGAGTTATGTCGTGATTCCGTCATCCCCCGGAGCCTTGTTGTTCTTAAGCTTTTGGAGGGTCATTCTAATCTCATACAGGCTGATGTCTGGGATATCCTCGGTGTAGTGTCGGGTCAGCCTCGCGCTAGTGTTCTGAGCTGATCTGACAACGGGTTGTCGTGTCGAGGTGTACAAGTGTCCATAACCCCTGTCTAGCTCTTTCAGGATCTCCTGTTTCGATGAGATGATCTTCAATTTTGTCATTTGGCTTTGCCCAATAGACTCATTTTTTGCAAACACTTTGAAGGCCTGGTTTCGCTTGATTGCGGCCTTAACACATTGATTACTATAGGACCGCAAGTCGTGTCGTATGGACTTTGAGATACGCCTATTGAGTTTGTCGTATTCCGAATTTCTCACGGGAACGGGACTGACGCGGTTGAAACTGCGGGGCGCTGATAGTTTGTAATACAATTCCACATGCGAGTCTTAAAAAATCTTTTGCCAATGGAAACCTTACTTTTCTGGGAGTAACATGTGGTATAATTTTCCCACGGTAACAGGATTGACGCAGGTGCTATTTGAAAAATGGTATGTAAAAGTACCTTAGATGTACCAGGTACTCAGTTATGTCCACACCCAATGGCATAAAAATCCGTCGTGTTAGTTTTTGCGTGATGCGTGCACAACCAGACACTAGAAAAACATTTCATGTACACGGACACGGCCTCGTTCGAGTTTTATTATATGTATTGATGTGATTAAATGTGAAGCCTTTTTGAACATAATAATATAACAATTTTGAATAGATAGTTTAGTAAACTTAAGTACGTTTCGTCAAATACTTACAGCCACCTATTAGCAAATAGCTAACACAATGGCGATTAAGAAAAATTTTAATGGAAATATAAAAAAAGTTGTACTTACAGGTGAAAAGATAACTTTTAATGATATTCTTCTTGTCTATCTGAGCACTTATTACAAGTGGATAGTTACTCACTTTTATTGCGAGTTTATGAATAAAATAGGTATACGCGGCAAGCGGAGCTCCGTCGCAAGTTAAAATTGATCGTGGAATGACATAAGCCCCGTCCCTTTAGTGACGTCATGACTCAAAGGACCGTAACTTGGCTCAATTCATACCCCAGCTCCTCTTACTTATTGCTCCGTGGCAAATAGCTTCGTACCGACTCCCAAGAAATACTATGATAATACTTACGTGCCCCGAATTAATATATTCAGGTCAAATTATCTAATTTATTGTATTCTTTTTAGTGCTATTCCTTAAAGTCGGTTTTTTAATATTCATAATTTATAGTTGACTTGTTAAATTTTGATATTACTATTATTTGCATACTCATTCCAATACCTACCGTTACTAAACCTATTATTATTTATTACACTGCTAGCCAGTTATTCGCTGATGTCCTTTGTTAGGTTACATCTTCCACCCCTAGGTTTTTCACAACATTTTCACAAAACTTATAAGGGAACAACTGCCTGCCAAGGATAACACAATAAGCGTCCGCGTAGATACGACTATATGATTCATCATTTAGTTAGCTTATGAGTTAAATCAAAACCTAAGATTTTAAATATTTAATATCTTGTCAAAATTAGTACTTTTTGCTTAATATGCGCGAAAACAGAAGAGAGAGACAAATTATTATTTTTAGATTTGTAGCGACACTACATAGAACGCGCCAATAGAAGGCCGACTTACATAGAACGCGCCAATAGACGGCCGAGTTCTAAACCGCGCTATCGGAGTTTTCTAATGAGTTTGTATAAATACAACTGTCCAGCATCAACCGTTGGACCGCGGTCCCCAGGCGCGATCACCTCGCCTGGCGGAAGATCTTCCTTTTCACGATGGAGGAGCATTCCACCTCCGCTCCTCCATAGATTCTTTTACAGAAACTTAATAACTAATTTACTTTAGCCTTTCAAATATCATCAATATTTAATTTTACTTTGTCCTTAATTATTAAATCATTTTTATATTTTAGAGTTGATCTCCTAAAGATAACAATGATTTAATAATCTCTCTTTATTAAAAACTAATTCTCCTATTCTGTACCATCTATCTATGTTCCAACAATGTTTCTCTAAACGTCTTATACAAGTTTGTAAAAATTTATCTATCGGCAAGTTTGGCAGGTGTTGCAAATATGTGCGATTGTTCCAAACATGTTAATTTGTAACAGGCAAGCAAAGTATTGTCATGCAAAGCGACGTCTGTAAACTGAATTGTTGTGAAATTTCTGTTGTTCTAGAAATATACAATAACACCATTGTTCTATGCTTGCTACTCCAAAGATTATGATCGATGAAGGCATGGGCGTGCGGTCCATAGATGCTGATAAGCGCCGCATGCCCTGGGTATTTTTTCCAAAATACATGCAATATATTCAGTACTTTACTATTCTTAACAATTCGCAAATCAACTAATAACGCCACCTTTTTGTTTCTAAGTCAAACTATTTTTGCTTCCTACTAGCCCCGTAGCGCCGCCACTAAATAGCCATATACGGTTTGCGGCGTAAGCGGGTACTACACCAGCCTAGTTCATTGCCATTTTCTCTCTATTCCTACACGCAAATATTAGACGTCAGTGTGGAAATGTTTCGGAGTGTGCGTGAAATTTTGTATGGGAAATAAGCTCCGCTTTTTCTCAGTCAACCAGATTAGAGGAGTACGGCATAATACGCATCTCTATGTAACGAAAGAGACAGCAGCCCACAGTCGGGTGATTTCGGCGACGTTCGTTAGTTGACGAAGTTCTTTCATTTCGAATAGACCGGAAGTCTAGAATGGGTTATCAATTCATTATGTATTTAATTGTTTATAAGCAGATTAATAATAAATAAACAACTATCTCTATTTCAAAATAACATTTTTCTAATGCAATATTTATTCATTTACACTAAGTGCATTTTTACAGTATTGCTTGTTTGTTTTTTCAATAAAAAGCGTTTTGTCATTTCCTGTCTTCCTGGTTATTGGTCTGTGCTGTCTTCGGGGCATTGCACTTAAAGTTTTTGGCCATATTGTTTTTGTTTTGATACAAGTTACGAAATAGTTTGATGAAATACTTTTTTATATATTGTGAATTCTTAACGAACGAAAGTGAAATAATGGAAAGTTTACGTTGTGATACGTGTAGTGATAGTTTGTGTGCAAAGATTTAAAAACTAACCAGTTTTCTTTAGTGCAACCAGGATTAGGTACCAATTCGATTGAAATTGCACTAAGAATGCAAAAACGGAAGTCACTTCGAATATCCATTATCTGACTTGTTTGTGAATATCAATCATTTACTGAGATGTTTGATGTGGCTGCCCAAATAATTTCGCTTTCTGCATTCAGTGTGAGCATAGGTACTTGGAAATAATTACGGTAGGAAAGGTACAGTAGGTACCTACACTACAGTAACCCGCAAGGAAACCTCGATGTAATTACCTGTTAGCTGTATGGTAAGGTCTCATAACTAATTTTAGTTACGATTTATTAAAACTACCTATAAATAAACATCTGGGTAACACCGCTGGCGGCGTGCTGGTGTTGCATAGGTATTCTAGCAAATCAAATTCTAATAGCATGACCGGTACTATCAACCAGTGCACGCCCCTGGATGAAGGGTTTTACGGAAACAACATAAATTAAACAATTCAGTGAGTCAAATAACAAACCTCATGCCGAAACTTAAACCTTATTTCTCTATTAAGTTCTCGTTCGATCTAATAAAGTAGGATTATGTGCACCTATGGCGTTGTACAACTCACAGCACTATACACATTAGCTACCTATATTATTGCCTATATAGAGGATTCACTAGGTTGAGCTTTCCTACATTATCACTCTATAGGAAAGGGAATGTTTTTCTTCCAACCTCTTTGGTTAATTCTATATCTCTTACGTACTTGTGCCTACCCTTAAAATATTAAATAAATATGTATAGGTTTTACATTTCTCTATCCAAGCATTTTAAATAATAGGAAGGTTTATGTTTTGTCAAAAAAAATATTATGGGAACAATTTGATTATACTGTGTGAGTATCTTTACTTTGCATTACATGGTAGATACAAGAGCGTAATCGGTCGTATACTGTGAAGATTAATCAAATGGCGGAGCGGCTAAAAAGAGTTACTATAATATCCATGGCGGAAATACATGTCATGTACCTACCTGTAAACATTTCCAATTTAACACGTTTTTATTTACAACGCGCCTATGTCAACCGCGCACATCGCGGAGTGAGTCAACATCTAAACTAAACGAAGGCCAAATTGCCGTTATAGATTGGTAAAACCAATGAAACTGCAACGCAAAGAAAAAGAGAGGTATGTATGGTTGCGATTTTTTACATTCCGCTTGCTTACGTGCTTTTATGAACCAATTTTTTGTCAATCATCCGTCACATGCTTTCCTGTTGAATTATTTGGATATTATTAGAATTTGGAACAATACAGACCATTTTGTTTTATTTAATAACTGATATTTTTTCCAGAGATGTGTTGTATAACAATATATAAGGCATTTTTAAATCCAGAGCAAATATTTTAAGGGTAGGCACAAGTACGTAAGAGATATAGAATTAACCAAAGAGGTTGGAAGAAAAACATTCCCTTTCCTATAGAGTGATAATGTAGGAAAGCTCAACCTAGTGAATCCTCTATATAGGCAATAATATAGGTAGCTAATGTGTATAGTGCTGTGAGTTGTACAACGCCATAGGTGCACATAATCCTACTTTATTAGATTTAGCGCCTTTGATTTGGTATTATATTGTGTTCTTTATTTTTGAAACAAAAAGATTAAATTATTTAATTTTTTAAATCATTTTTTACATAAAATATGTTTTTTTTAATGAGCTTTGAGCTAAGGTGACGAAACTTGGGTTCATCACTATGACCCTGAGAGTAAACAGGAGTCTATGCAGTGGCATAAAAAGGGATCAGATCCTCCGAAGAAGTTCAAAGTCACTCCATCGGCTGGCAAAATAATGGCTACAGTTTTCTGGGATTCTAAAGGAATACTATTGATGAGTACACAAAAAAAGGTGAAACTATATCAACGCAGAAAAATACTCAACCAAAATTAATAAAAGAAAAAAGAAGAGGGAAGCAGATCAAAAAAAGTGCTGCTTCTTCACGACAACGCACCGGTTCACACTGCGCGGCTCTCCCAGGCTGCTGTACGAGAGTGCGGGTTCGAGGAAATTATCCACCCACCATACAGACTAGACCTGGAGTGCGATTTTTGAATCTCACTAGTGATATCAAAATCACCGGTGACTAAAATTATCACCGATGACTTTTATGTCACCATTTTCCAAAATACGTATTTTTGAAAGTCACACGCTGTTTTCAATAAATCGTCGCAATCACAAAATATCACCATCGAGCCCCGCTGCTAATTCTTCCGAAAAACATACTTTGGCACTTTTGGCAGATGTCACATACGTCAACTGTCAAAAACAATAGCATCGTGATTTCAAATATGAGTATTCGTAAATCGATATCATAGGCATGACAAATGTAAGTCACCGATGAGTTTAAAAAATACGAACTTTCGGAAATCACTCACATCGGTGAGAATTAGTCACTTGGTGAGATTCAAAAATCGACCCCCTGGCCCACAGTGACTACTTTCATTCCGAAATTAAAAAGAAGACCTCCATGGAAAGCGATTTGCTGACGATAATGAGCTCAAGTCCGTTGTACCTAAATGAGCATTTTTCGGGCCAAGAAGAATTTTTTTTAAGGTAATAGAAAAACTTTTTTCGCGATTACAACAAATGTATTGATATCATGGGAGACTATATTGAAAAATATTTTTTTTCAATGTTTTATCTTTTTTCTAACATGCCCATACCACGAATGTATTGAACTCCCTTCGTATGTGTCCCAGAATTTATTTATTATAATTTGTTTATAGGTATATATAAGCTAGGTTTCGTTAATGTCGGATCTAGTTAATATTTGTTTCGGGTGGTGTACCGAGGAGGCTATAATATTGTGGGGACAACTTCTATTATCGTTTTTTTAATTCTGTTTATTGTATTCAGTATTAATAAATTTTATTCGGCCAATTGTTTGCTTATTTTTGTTCTACACTCGACATGACGGGCTATGGCAGAATATCAGCGGTGGTAGAAGTCCACAGCCAATTCTGAGCCTTAGACCCTTTTGTCCACGCTTTAAACTATATCATTAAGTTTATTGCTCGAAGAATTAATTAATAGGACAAATAAATATTTCTTTCTTTCTTTCTATTACTGCATCAAGATCTGCCATGTCCATCTAGTTTTTTGAGGTACTAGACAACTGATGAACATACTTAAATAAATATGAAACACCCAGACACGGAGTCAACAGATTGTTCAGGCACACAAATGTTGGCCCCGAGCGGGGATCGAACCCGCGACCGCCGACTCAGAATGTAGGGTCACTACCAACTGAGCCAACAGGCCCATTTAAATCCAACTGTAAAAATAAAACATTCATGTGTCAAAGTAAGCAAGTCAGACATGACCAAATTTCAGACACTTTCAAAACATCGTAGATTCCATTATGTACAGTTAACACCGACACAAAGCATAACCCTAATTTTAATTAAGCGTGGTATAATAAGCGGCAGGTCTCTAAGTACATGTTGCATACATTAGTGTTGCTGATTAGTTTTAAAACGTAACACACAAAAAGCGCAATTTTTTTTAAACCTTCTAAGAGTCTAACGGCATTTTAGAAATGTTATAAAATTCGTATGTATCTGTACAAAATTACGTTACTGTCGTTACTTACTGCGTTTGTAAACATTTTTAAGATGTAAATTTCCTACTAATAGGGTCCATATGTCATCAAATCATTATGTTGTATTTAACGGACTAGGCCCTTTTCTTTACACCAATCAAAATTGCTCAATAGACCGACGCAAAATTGAGCCTTCTAGAATCCGGGCAAACTAGTTCGACGATCGAACTAATGAATCGAACTAGTGAGAACAAAGGAATATTTTCATGCTGAACATGACATAATTGATTTTAAAAAAACCCTGAATAAATGTACCCGATTACTATAAATTATTGTTATTTCTATAATATATAAATTTTATGATATTATTGTTGTTTTCAATATTTATTGTTTATTTAGTAATCAAATGCAAAAAAAACTATGTTAATAACTAGCAGCGCCGAGCAGTTTTACCCGCGTCAGTCCCATTCCCGTGGGAAAATTATAGCCCTTGTTACTCCCAGAAAATTAAACTTTCCATTGGTAAAAGAATTTTTACGACATGCATGTGGAATTTTATTACAAACTAGCGATCCGCCCCGGCTTCGCACGGGTGCAATGCTGAATTTTCATTGCTATAAACCTTGCGGAGCCCGAGACCTTTCCAACGAATGCAAAACCATGGAAATCGGTTCGTCAGTTCTGGAGTTAAATCGTCAGGAAGGAAAACCCGACTTATTTTTATATAGTAGATAGCCTAGCGGCGTTGCCTGCGCGGATCCAGTAAATTCCCGTTCCTGTGGAAATTTCCAAAAATCCCTTCATAGCGGTTATTTCCGTCATATAAGACACCTATATACTATTTTTCAAGTTTCCAGGTGCTATCGTTTTCGGAGTAGTACGTCTTTTTAACCAGGTTTTATATTTTCCTATGGGAATGAGATATTTTTTTGGAATAAAAAGTACCCTAGATGTTGACCCAAGTACTCAGTTATCTCCATACCGAATTTCATCAAAATCCATCCAGTAGTTTTTGCGTGATGCGTGCACAGACAGAGACCAAAATGTCAAAAACTGTTGTTTTGGTATTTACACTGTGACAAAAATTTAATAAATTGTCTAATTTCATGATCTTCCTTTCATTTAAGATTCTATGTTATTAAGGAAAAAATAACCCTTGTGATTAACTCTTCCGACCGTTATCATAAAATACATGTTGTTTTTTTTTTACATTTGGCGGGTTCGATTCCCGGTTGAGACAAAAATCTGTGCATGCTGTCCTACTTATTATTAAAAATAAAATTACGGCTTCTTTTAGTAAGATGTCCTATCTTCAATGCCTATTTAATGTACCTACTTTCCCTTCGAGTGGCATGGGCGTGGGACGCCCTGTAGATTATAAGGATTTAGCCTTTGCATCTTTGTTTTGTTTGTAACGCATGCGTAAACCGCGAAAAGCAGTCTCCTCCCTCCATTATTACATTTGACATTCTTGTTTTATTTTATGGTAATCGCAAATGTATTGAAAAACGTCGTATGATCTCGTACTTAGTAAGCTGGCTATTATAGTCATAGATAAATTATAAGTTATAAGTTTATTATAAGTTAACTACAAAAGCTTCGACTATAATGTCCAGCTTACCGTACTTCCATAATAATATACTATTATAAACCTTACCCCCTGAGACGTTTTCCAATGTAAAAGCATTGAATTTCCACAGGACTGACTGATTCAGGATGCACTGTAAATAAAACAATAAAATTAACGTTATAATTTATACAGATTAAGCTTTAATTCGTAAGTAAACAATGGGTTCGATTCTGCATTACAGCGCCTAAACTTATTTTAGTTTAGTCCTGTCATTTTCTTTCTCATAGAGAAGAAAAGAGACGAGTGATATTTAGTCCTGTCAAATTAAAATTAGTCCTGTCAACTAAGGCATTTCATAACGTGTTTAGTGCATAAGTAAATAAGTCACGACTAAAATACAGCCTCTTACAGGACTAAATTCGGTAGGTTATCTTCTATCCCTTTTCTTTTTTTGAGGTAAAATAAAGACAGGAATAAACTAAAATAAGTTTAGTCGCTGTAATGCAGAATCGAACCCAATGCTAGACTCCGTAATCATAATTTTCTGTATTTTTGGGTTCTAATTTCTATACACGGCCTTTTGTTTTTAATTTCCTTAAAGTCGGGTTTGTAGTGGGCGCTTTGTATGTAGTCCAGTAAAATTATACATTACCGCATGCGTCAAATCCGGTAGTTCTGATTTTTTGCAGACTTGTTTATGATGTTGTCCTAATGTATAATCCAAGTTTGTGACCTTGAGCGCCGAACGCAACTTTGTCAAAAATCGAAAAAACCTCGAAAAAATGTTATATTTTTTTTATTTTCGCGATTATAACCCTAAAGGAGTAGTTTTTGAAAAAACTTTCTTAGGACGTTTTTAAAGTAGACTAAATTAACTACAATATGATACTAAAACTGTCTCTGTAGACCCAATAGTTTCCGAGATTTAGCCTTTCAAAGCTTATATTTTTTTTCGATCTTAGCAAATTTTTGCATTTCTGTTGTTTTGAAATGTTGCCCGCTACTTCGTTCGCGTTATTTTGGGATAAAAAGTAGCCTATATGTTAATCCGGGTCCTGATCTATCTACCTACCAAATTTCATCTAAATCCGTGCAGCCGCCAAGTTTATTTTTTTCTTTTATCACATAGATATCTACACTAATCTATACTAATATTATAAATAGAAAAGATTAGATTTTTTGTACGTTTGTTACGAATAAACTCAAATAGTTCTGCATCGATTTTAAAAATTCTTTTACCAATGGAAAGTTAGAATATCCCTGAGTAACATAGGCTACATTTTATTCCCGTATTCCCACGGGAACGAAAACAACGCGGGTGAAACCGCGCGGAACCGCTATTATATTATAGCACTAACGGTGTTGGTAACTAATAAACTCAAAAACTACTTGGCTGATTTAAAAAATTCTTTTACCAATGGAAAGTTAGAATATCCCTGAGTAACATAGGCTATATTTTATTCCCGTATTCCCACGGGAACGAAAACTACGCGAGTGAAACCGCGCGGAACCGCTATTATATTATAACACTAACGGTGTTGGTAACTAATAAACTCAAAAACTGCTTGGCTGATTTAAAAAATTCTTTCATCAATGGAAAGCTAAAATATCCCTGAGTAACATAGGATATATTTTATTCCCGTATTCCGTCGGGAACGGAAACGACGAGGGTGAAAACGCGCAGAATCGCTAGTTTCATATATACGTTTTCACCCGCGTAGTTCCCGTTCCCGTAGAAATAGGGGAATAAAATAAAGCCTATGTTACTCAATAATAATGTAGCTTTCCATTGGTGAAAGAATTTGTAAAATCAAATCAGTAATTTTTGAGTTTATTCGATACAAATACCGTTAGTGTTATAATATAATAGTGGTTCGGCGCGGTTTCACCCGTGTAGTTTTCGTTCCCGTGGGAATACGGGAATAAAATGTAGCCTATGTTACTCAGGGATATTCTAACTTTCCATCGGTGAAAAATTTTTTTAAATCGATGCAGTACTTTTTGAGTTTATTCGTAACAAACGTACTAACATTCTAATCTTTCCTATTTATAATATTAGTATAGATTAGTGTAGATATCTATGTGATAAAAGACAAAAATAAACTTAGCGGCTGCACGGATTTAGATGAAATTTGGTAGGTAGATAGATCAGGACCCGAATTAACATATAGGCTACTTTTTATCCCTAAATGACGCGAACGAAGTAGCAGGCAACATTTTAAAACGACAGAAATGCAAAAAATTGCGAAGTTCGAAAAAAAATATAAACTTTGAAAGGATAAATCTCAGAAACTATTGGGTCTACAGAGACAGTTTTAGTATCATATTGTAGTTAATTTAGTCTACTTTAAAAACGTCCTTAGCAAGTTTTTTCAGAAAGTAGTCCTTCAGGGTTATAATCGCCAAAATTTGAAAAAAGAACTATTTTTTCGCAGTTTTTTCGATTTTTGACAAAGTTGCGTTCGGCGCTCGAGGTCACAAACTTGGATTATACATTAGGCCAACATCATAAACAAGTCTGCAAAAAATCAGAACTACCGGATTTGACGCATACGAGCCCATACATTCAACCGACAAATTTACTGGACTAATGGGGCAACTTGCACGTTTGTGTAGAAAGACGCTGCTTGGCACAATTGATCTTTGGGTTGATCTAAGTCAATTTAGACCGGGTGACATGTGTTAGCCCTCTTCAGGTAGGTGGTGGGAGGGCAGCCTTAGAACTACGATTTATTTGGAACCAGCGTGGAAACTTGATGGTGACGACCCCTCTTTCAAAAGGTATACTTTAAAATTGAATTAAACCTTTAAAAAATTGTGTAAATAAACTAAAATAAAAACTTCCGCCTTTAATTTCGGAGGGGGTAGGCAGAAGTATTCCCTTTCTGGTAATACCCACGTTTCACCAGTATATATTCTATCGACCCCTTAACGTAGTAGGTGGTGCTTAGCGCATTTCAGAATGAACCCTAGGATGTGTTCAAAAATAATCTGGGCGTTTTAAAATCAAATGAATAATCAATAGAACGTGCGCTACATGCCAGGCGTTTTGTGGAACATGTTTTTTTTTTATTTTCAACCATATTATATTATGACTTTGACGCCCCCTGAAACTACCCCAGGGCCGGTGTCCCAGTATCCCCCCCTCTCGCCTAGATCCGGGGCTGGAAAGGAAGGAAGAAGAGTGCAAGTCTGCGCTCGACTTCTGCCCACATATAGCTACCAAGCCGAGTTTGGTGTCGTTTTCATATATTTTGAGGACGAGGAATTCATTTCTGGGATAAACTTTTTCTCAGACCATACGAAAAAAAAGGGTACCTAGTAACTTGCGAAAATCTAAATTAACATGATTTTGACACTCAGAAGTAGGTAAGAAGTGGAAGTGGGTAACTATGACGAATAAGGTTAGTTCGGTCGTTATTATACTCTAGTAAAATTTCGCATGTTATTAAAAAAAAATTTATATACAAGAATACATATAATATGCTACTACACTCGGCGTCAAAAAAATCGCACCTTTGAAAAACCACTTTTAATCCCATTTAGAATCAATGATGATGGGACTATTAGGTATCTTATATTAGGTCTTTTATAGGTCAAATCATCAACATTCAGCAAATCGTACTTTAGTCTTGCTAGGTCATAAAAAAAGAAGTGATTGCAAAAGAAGAAGAAAAAGTTTGTTGACAAAGAAGACAAAAAAATGCTTAAAAATTACTTAAAACCTAGTTTACCCCCCCCCCCCCCTTTATACCTCTAAAAGGTAGCCCTTTTAGTAGTAGGCCCTTTTATAAAGTAATTATGCATTATTTTTGTATAACGTCGTTATTTGGGTGAAATGTTTTTTTTTATGGCATAAATGATTGTTAATTTTAATGTCGTTAAATTAATGTTTAAAATGATACTTAATAGTCCCATCACCATAGATTCTAAATGTGATTAAAAGTGGTTTAAAGTATTATTTTCCGAAGGTGCGATTTTTTTGACGCCGAGTGTATATTAAATAAATTGTGCGACACATACATAATTTACTTGTACACCCAGGGTACCAGATTTCACCTATTCCCTATAATTTAGCTTCAACTCCAAATAAGGAAATCAGTACCGCCGCGCTAGGTATGATAATTCTTTTTACACATATTTTATATTTAAGAAGATGTTATTCAAGTAATATTCGACGGCCTCTTGACTCAGTTGGTAGTGACCCTGCCTTCTGAGTCGGAGGTCGCAGGTTCAATCCCCGGTCGAGGCCAACATTTGTGTGCATGAACATGTCTGTTGGCTTATGTATGTTTATATGTTTATCAGTAATTGTTTAGTACCGTTTTGGTACCCATAGTACAGGCTCTGCGTAGTTTGGGACTGAATAACCGTGTGAATTGTGTCCCACAATAATTTACTATTATTATTAATATTACTAGTGGCCCGGGCAGACGTCGTTCTGCCACCGTATAAACCATCCCTGGACCCACTCTAACCCACACAAAAAGTTTCATCAAAATCTGTCCAGCCGTTCTGGAGTTTTAATCAGACTAACGAACATCAATTCATTTTTATGTATATAGATTTATATCGTAGATACTATATAGGGGCAATAGTATCATATTCTTTATAGAGTGCATTCGTCATTGTATACCTCTGAGCGACAGAATCCTGTTAATTTTATTTTGCAAGTTACTCCATTTTTCCATGGAATGATAAAAAGTTTATTCCAGAAACGAATTCTCCGTCTACTAATTATATGAAAACGTTATACGAAAAAATATGAAAACGTTATATAAAAAAATTATACGAAAATTATATGTGGGCAGAAGTCGAGCGCAGACTGCACCGCGGGAGATACAATCTTATCCCCCCTCCCCCTCCTACTTGAGGAGGGAGGCGTACCAAGCGTCACCTGGTCTAAATCGGCTTGGATCAAGCGAAGTATCAATTGCGACAAGCGGCGTCTTTCTATACAAAAGTGATGCCCACTACAGTCCCGACAAATAGCTTTTTTAGAACTTGATATCACTCGATCTTCATTTTACATCTAACGACATGGCGTAGGGAATGTTCGGAAACAGTCTTGCTGGAAGACATAACATTATATTATTTCCAGAACCTTAAGTCTAGAAATGTCAAATATTTATCTTTTCTCTGACGAGGTAAGAGCATCAATTTCTGAATGTATAATCTCCAACATTTCTTTCTGTACAAATGTCAAGTATACATGGCGGAGATAATTATGTATATGTATATAAGTAGGTAAGACAAAGTCTTCAGCCTAGATTATGTCACTATCAGTAAGAGTAGGTATTATGAAAAATATTAAAAAGTCGCTTAAAGTGTTATATAAAAAAACAAATATTAAAATATCCATTACATTCGCGAAAGCAATAAGGGTTAAGAAATACAATTGAAATGTCAAGCGTTAGGAATATACAAAGAAGAAATCAAATCTGGGGAGTCATCAACCTCAACCGATGCATGTCTGGCTCTGAATTTAAGGCGCACCTACCTACATTTAAACAAAGATGTATGTTTGTTTCCAAGATTCTTGGCTGCTTGTCAATAACTACTGCACCAAAGAATTTTAAGATTGACACCAACGTACAATACAAAAACAGTCACACAACAATGAATTTATAATATAAACATACAAGTTTTCAACTATTAAACATAATAGAATAAGAATTTACGCGGCAGTTCCACAAACATTTCCAGTTAAACGCTGGTTATAAATATTTTTTGTCCGTTTAATGTTATTGTCAATAAATTTACAGCATTTGTTTAGACAATATCTAAATTAAAGAAAAACAATGTGGAATAGCCGTAAAATCTCGAGACATAACTTGGTTTAGGTACTCATTCTTTACCAAACATCAATATTTAGGAACCATACATAAATTAGTCCTCATATTTTATTACTTCGCAATATGCTCTATTCGCTTTCAATCATTTTCCAAGAAGTTTTCGAGACGTCTCATTGTAAGCCCAAGCGTATAATACATGACGTTTATGAGAATAAATGCATAGTTTTCTCTCGCAAAGCCGTCCTTGCTAAGACTACTTGGAACGCAGAGCTGTATCTAACAATATGTTACTAGAATATACATTATATATATATATCTATTTTTACGCTACCCACATAGTGCGTGTGGTCGCGTCACGAATACAAACAAATAGAATTTAAATTTGTGCCGGCTACATCCCGAACAATACAGTGCAATTTCGTGAAGGACTCCAGAATGACCATGGTAGAAAACAATGGGAACTAATTGTTATTAAAAACACATGTCTACGCTATAGGAATTTTAATGTTTTACACAAATGAGCTTTATTAGCTACAGGATGTCCAAAAAATAGATCTATGAAACTCGTCGCCTTAAAATAATTATCATTGATTTCGCAAGTAATTATTTACAGCTCCTTAGAAATTACGTTGATCACTGGAGACAATGAAAAATTGTTAAGTAGGTAGGTAGGTACCTACATAAATATTCGAAATTTTTACCTAACGAGTTTATTCCACGGATATGTATGTCCTACCTGAAGGAGTATTCTATTTTTCTGACACCTTTTTAACATAAATGAAAATTACTAGTATGGATGCTTATACTCGTAAATCTACTCATAAAGAGGAATATACACGATATTTGACGTATTGTAACGTGTACTATCGCCACGATCCATTTTGTCTAAAATTAATGATTGTGAGTTGCTCATCCGTAATTATAAAATAATAGCTGTTCCCGCGATTTCACCCGCGTGAGTCCCGTTGGAAAATTTTAGCCCATGTTACCCTTAGAAAAGTAAGTTTTTCATTGGAATTTCAAGTGGATGATTTTTTTATATCGGTTCAGTAGTTGCGAAGCGGAGATTTCAATACAAACAAACAAACTAAAAATCAAATCTTTACTCTTTATAATATTATATTTTACCCGCTCAAGTCACCCGTGGGAAAACGGGAATAAAATAAAGCCACGTTACTCAGTGATAATGTAGATTTCTATTGGTGAAAGAATTTAAAAAAAATCGATCCCCTTGTTTTTGAATTAATTAGTTACAAATATACAAAAATATAAATCTTTCCTCTTTATAGTATTAGTGTAGATATAGATTGTAGATAGTGTAGATTTGGAGTAATAGATAATAGTTGCCAAATACAGTTAGACGATAACAAGAGCGTCGTCAACGTTGCATTTATCCCTTGATTTCAGATAGATTCTTATCTTGTATCTATCAACTACGGATTATACATCCAGGTCATGGCAAACGATTTCAACGTTTTGTCTTTATTTGCTATTTGATCTTGGTACTGCCTGGCCTGTGTAAAGGTTTACAGTTTATAGCAACAGATGTTGTATATTAGACAAAAATCGGCAGAGGAATCGCACACAAAATGTTCCGTACCACCGAACAGTAATAAACACGTTTCTTGTGTTGTTGTTGTGCATTTTATATCATTTTCATTATTTGTTGTTGAAGCGGATACGGAACCCTAAAAATACATATATCAAAAGACAAAGCAAGTCAAGCGAGACATGTTCAACAATGACGTAGCAACCGATATCAACACTACCTACGCGTGCACTTGTTTTCTCATGGAGTCATAATTTATAAGTGTGGACTAGAAAAGCACAAACGCCGTTTTCACTTGTATTTTTTCGGGACGGTGGGGTTTTTTGCTTTTATACCCCTCAAGTACACAATAAATATTTTGAGTAGTGTACCTATACAATTGTACATAAATATATAGATATTTATAATCGCCTTCTCGATGGCTCAAATGATTTCGAAAATTTTTAAAGTACTATAAAAGTGTTCGCGAGCGATTTGTTTTCAAAGTAATTTTCTTTCAGTATATAGGTACGAGCAGTAGCCCAAGTACGAATTTAATAGAAGCGCGCTCTTCGCCTTTCCTATATTTTATTTTATTTATTATATTAATATTCATAGAATTTCATATCATTTTGATATTGCCATAAGCAAACCTCTAATTATACTCTCCTTTCATATGTTACTAATATAATGTGGGGCATAGTTAATTTAAATATAAATGTAGGTACCGTAGTAACATTTATAGTTGCAATAAAATTCGGAATACATATTTATTGATGTGCTACTGTGCTATTATCATAAATAGCCTATATTACGTATCTAATCTAGGTATATTATTATACCTTTGGCAGCGACAGCGTCGCGCACCATCGGTCACCTCTGCGTCTACTATTCAATACCACATAAATGAAAATCTCGACGACATTGTGCTATTACTATACTAAGTTATTCAATAGACACTTACTTGGACTTGTCCAGGATGCAAATCATCTAATAAAGCAACCTCTTGGCAGAGTGATCTCGTCAAAAGCCTCCTTTTGCGCCTCTTATGCATGGTCAGAAATCGACCAGTACACACATTTTTCTTAGTGGTATTACGGTCTTCTGTTTTTAGATGGTAAATCGGTTGTTGACTCTCCTGATCTGTAAACAACACTGAGTTACATATACTTAAATTTACACCTACGACCGGCCAGTGGTAGTGACCTAATTCTTATTACTCCTTTATTTTGTACACAACATCATATTTATAATCATACCAGAAGTTATAATAGTTTGTTTTCGGACGTTTTATTATGTTATAATTAAGATAAATATATAATTGAATTCTTATATGTATGGACGTTATAAACGTATAATGATACTTTCTAAGAACTTAAAGATTGTTTATGGGCAATTATGCTTATGTTTACAAAAATAAAATTAGGTTACATATTAAATTGCGGAAAAATTCTGACAAATGTTTTTGTTTCCTATTTCTGAAATTTTGCTATTAACCCGAAGTTTATTATTCAATACAAAAGTTGGAAAGTACTACGTAGATACTCGTAGTACTTTCCAACTTTTGAATTAACGAATATAGATACGAATATTAAAAAATATAGATACGAAATAACAATGACAATTGGACTTGTATCATAAAAATTTGCAATGAATGATTCCTCAATTTTACAATCTGATAACGATCTATCACAATGTTTATCGTGCACATTGTTTACAGAAGCGTTGATAAAAAGCCAATAAAAGCATGTTCGGTGTAAGAAGTAATATTATTTTGATTAGAAATGTGTAAAAAGTAGATTTTTTTAATGGTGTAGGTAATTTAATTGTAACTACACACTGTTCTCATTTGGAGGACATTAATGCAATAGATCTAAAATACAATGTCAATGCTACCTAACACACGTGAGACTGAGTTTTTATTCCGAAAATGTATCTGGCAACACCATTATTAACGTCACTGTACTAATAACCTGAGTAGTTGATGTGTCAAAGTGAAAAATATTTGTGCGATTTATGTGATTTCTAATTGAAAACATGACGAAAACACTAAAAAGCGACTTGCGAAAGGTTCTTTTTACAATGATAGTAAATTTAAAGAAGAACAAGTAGAAAGAGATGTCGTTTTCTACCTAAGATTATTTAGAATTACGATACTTATTTGTATTTATTTCATAACTGCATATATTGTCTGCCATTGTTAGGAAGAGCGGGGTCGCCTGCCACAAGTTTTTTTTAAACTTAATAGGTTGGCCCTGGCCTTAGTATGTAGCAAATGCCTTTTGTAAACTGATATAAATATTTTTTCAGTTTTCATTAGTAATGGTTTGTTTAGGCATTAATTTCATTCATTAATTTTACTTATTTTGAAAAAAACCTTGTTCCCATGTGCCACGTTTATTTGAAAAAAATGTTTGTTATCATAGAAACTTATTACTGGTATCTACCCTTTGTAGCAGTTACAAATACGTGTGTATGTGCCTTAGCCACTGACCTCGTCCGCGTTTCGAGATTAAAAATAGTATTTTTTAGTATTTTTTTCTACCTATGTTATCAATTAATTAAATTCAGTTCAGCGGTGTAGCAAAGAAAAAGGTTTGTGGGAAATCTGAAACCCCTACTTCTTGAGCCTCTTAATAGAATAACTATGACATACAGACACACAGAGAGAAGTTACGAAACAATAAAAATAGCTTGTTTTGACTACGGGAATTAACGACAAAATAAAATACTAAATTACATACAAACTGTGGATTATATATATTACATACAAGTGGAAGGAAAAGACAAGTTTCTTGTAAACAATAATAGATTATGGAATCATTAATTAGACGGAACTATTTTTGGAACTTGCTATTCGTTCAATGTTCTAATGTTTTCCTTTACCGCCAAGTTCACAGTAAATTTCCGTATCAGCACTGCGGTATATCATGACTGCTAACGACAATAACAGCGTAAGTACCACAACTGATATTTTAGCACAGTTAATGCACGGTTTAGCATCACGTCAAACAAGTCCTTACAGATGATAATACAGTTACTATGAAATAGCAGTTTTATTTAAACCATTATATATTTAAGCGGTATCATGGATGCTTAGTAAGTATACTTACTCGTTACTAATTCAGGTACGATCAAACTAGTTATGATTATGATATGGATCGGTAGCAATACTAGTGATTCTCATTATTTTATCTACACCTCAATGTCCTACAAGTTTTGTTATCACTGACAATCGTGATGACGAGTGTGTGATGTGATGATACAAGATAAATAAAAAAATCGGTCTAATGTCTTTCGGGTCACGCTTAATTTAGGATTTCCGTAGCTAAACTTACAATAGAAACAAAGTAGTCCTCAAGTAACAAGGCACAAGGTTATGAACCTACTTTTGTGTTGTGGCTCTGGCAGGTACTTATTTGCTTAATTAATGGGAATATGTGTGTCAATCCTATTTAGGTTATTCTATGTAAAGTTAGGCACATAGCCCGTCCCGTGTCCAGTCTGAATTTTCCTTCTAAAAACCTAAGGAGTTATTAAATAACAAAATAACTTGTGATCTAAGGCGCGGGACAAATACAAGAAGCATCGGGCGGAGGTGAGGCGCGGGCGAAGCGCGGGCGCGGCGCTACTTCTTTGATATTTCATACAAAATGTATAGAAGAGTAACTACGTTTGAAATGCCTGGCCTGCATTCGAAGAATCTACATATCAATGATTAAAGAATCAACGATTGTGCTGGTAACATGACGTACAAATACAACAATATTACAAAGTGAATATATACTCACTGATTTCTTCCGGGTCATCTGACAAGTCCGAGGATTTATCTTCAATTTTCTGTAAAATTACAAAAGAACTAAAGTAAAGTCACGGTAAAGTAACATATGTAAAATTCAATCTAGCAGATCTGTAACATATTGTAGGGGAGCATTTCCACCAGGTGCGCCACTACACGACTCTACTAGTGTATTACCAAGATCTTCTCATCTCTTTCAAGCCACTTCGCCTCTGGTGGGAATTCTCTGTACGAAAACAAGTTTTGAAGTGGGTTCACTCTCTCTTATATACCTAGAAATACTTATTCTATCAAAAAATATTGAAACACCAAAAACCTAGGTATGGAAGATTTAAATATTTTTTCTCCATGACCAAACTGCACCAGTTTAGTAGAAATGTAGTAATGTAGGTAATTGCTGCAAACTGCAACCATCTATCTATCTCACCATCTCTTGTGTGACCCATTGCTCTCCATTTAGCAAGTGGCTCTAACTGTGGAGCACAACTCTTTGTAATGTAATCTAAATGATATTGTAGAGCTAACGAAACTTTCGTAAATTCTCATTTGCAATTTAATCAGAGGTCATCACTAGGATAAAACCGAAGATATATGGCATAGGGATAATACCAGTATTAAATAATTGAATTTTTATTATAATCACCCACTGGTACAGTCCATAATTAACATGTTCGCTGCCATATGAGTATACTCTTTTTACCTCATTTGCCACCATACAAAATGAAAGATACAAGTTATCTCAAAGTTGGCAATAGTGCCTAGATCAAACTACGAGGATATCTGTAGGTTGGCAATGGGATAGGGTTTTTATACTCCATCCATTGCCAACTACGAATTGCATCCCCGTGCTCAGTCAACTTGCTACTGACATGTGAGTTATCAAAACAATCAGTCAACACATTCTGCAAAAAAATAATAGTTTCATGTTTAAAGACGAACTCGACAAGTATTTGCTAGCCGATAAATTGGTCCAACATCAAGGAGAATTTCGGAAAAAGCATGTATAAAACGAATTATTTCATTATTTAGAGCGCCTACCACTCTCAGAAAGGAAGCAGAAACCCACAAAGCCTTGTCGGGTTTGCACTAGAGAAAAGAAAGAATCAGCATATTTTTGTCCAGTCTCCATGAAAACCTGCCCTGTGCGTGGAAAACTGTTTTAAAAGTTATTCATTCATTTTTATTTTCATCAAAATGTAACTAGAAAAAATTATTGGACCCCGAAAAACCTGAGTTTTGCGATGATTTTATAAAGATTTTTTTTAACTAATTACTATTTTCATATCAATGTACCCTTTTTTTTACATACATCTGACTTTCCAACTACCAAACATACTACTGTTGCAACATATGCAGATGATACAGCCCTAATGTCTACACATAGTAACCCAGAGATAGCATTGGAACACCTACAAGCACACCTTACCAAAGTAGAAAGTTGGCTCAACATGAGAATACTTAAATCAAATCAAGGCAAATCCTCACATTTTACCTTTACCCTTAAAAAGAGATACATGTGTCCACCCATAAGGAGGAGTTTCTTGCCCCGCTTCTGTAGGAGTTTCTTGCCCAGCTTCTTCTCCCCAAATATACATACCGAAGCGGTGGAGTCGCAATGACTTTCGATAAGAGGACTTATAAGTAACCCTACATTGAATAAAAACTTTTGACTTAAAATAATACTCAATAATGAAGAGACCCCCCGTGAAAATCATGCAAAATACTTAGGTATGTACAAAAAAAAAGACTATGGCAAAAACATATATGGACAAAGCGTAAACAGATGGGCACAAAACTGCGGGATATGTACTGGATACTCGGACAACACTCGCAATTGAGCGTAGATAAAATTCTCATTTATAAATCCATCCTGAAGCCTATATGGACATATGGTATCCAGTTATGGGGTACAGCAACTTGGAAATACTTGAGAGATTCCAAACAAAGACACTGAGAACAATACTAAACATTCCTCAATATATAAGTAACAAATACATGTGGGATTCTGACAGGCCTCTTAATTAAAAACGAGATTAATCGCTATATTGTTTATTTTACTTTTAAACACCTTATTTTAGCAATTATTACACTGGATCACGCACGCGCTCGTTCCTCGTTCAAAATCGTTCTCCCCGTCCCTTTCACACCTCTCATCGTCCTTCTCGCACACTTACGTTCTGTTTCACTCTGTTCCCTTGCGTTCCATTCCTACATACATCTACAACCTGAAAATAAAAACAAGAAAACAGGAAATGAATACAGCAAAGTGTACCAAAAGAGGCTAACAAATCATGGGAACGAGCTCACACTGAAACTTTGTGGTGACGGAGGCATACAATATACCAGACTGAAGAGGCATAGTGTCCCTTGTCTCTATGATCGATTTACCAGCAATGAGTGAAAAAAAGGGAAAGAAAAAAACTGTTTATGTCTATATGCCTTGGCAGATAATGGACTGGATATTATCAGGCAAACGAATGGCTTATTGTTTCCGAACAGTTTGCTATGAAGCAAAAAAACGACATAATACAAAATAATTACCCCAATAAAATTATATAATATGTGATATATTTTTTTATTATTACTTTTTATTCTTTGACAAAGAATCCATTTCTGTCCTCCTACTACCAGTGTTTAACACTCAGTAGTGAATCACTAAGTGTAACTACAAGAATTCTCGTCATTGGCACTGCGCGACAGATCATGTACTACGAGTGTACTCATAGTTGGCACCGAATGTGTTTAAGTACCTTAGTAAGTAAAATTTGTTGATAGCTGTTTGTCTGTTACATTTGAACATAGGTCATAATTACCTATCTAAGATTAGATTTTTATTTCTCTACTAGCAGCGCCCCACGGTTTCACCCGCGTAGTTCCCGTTTCCATGGGAGTATCGGAATAAAAGGTATCCTATGTCATTTTCCTGGTTCTAAGCTACCTCCCTACCAATTTCCAGCCAAATCGGTTCAGCCGTTCTTGAGATATAAATAGTGTAACAAACACGACTTTCTTTTATATATATAGATGTACCTATTTAATAGGATACCAAAGAAGATAAAGTATTGTTTATCAGTCTTCACCATATTTTAGATTTCTGTAAGTAGCTGCCTGTAGTTTTAGTTATTTGCAACTTGCTAATTTTAAAGACAATATACAAAATTTATATACATGACCCATTAATTGATGTAAAGTAAAATTTTCAGTATTTAGAAACATAATAATGTATTGTTTTATGGTATAGTCAGTTTTTAAATGGCCTAAATCAAATCAGATAAAATATGAAGTAGTATTTACAAACAAACAATTACAGAATGGTGCCATCTTCGTCAATACCAGATCAAATTTTATCATCTTTTTTTACCTCAAAACTGTATTAAGTACCTATAGTGTAAAGTGTGTGAGTACACATTTTAATTGTCTACCTATAAACAGTATACACTCTAGTTATATTATAGGCAAACCCTATAACATAATTCTTTAGAAGTATGTACACAAATAAAGTTATTTTTCATAAAGTTACATAACTATGGGTTTTTGTTTTAAGCAAGGCATTTAAATTAAGAAATATATTTGATGCACTCTATAAATTGCAAATTGGCATGTCTCTGGGAAACATGCAAGTTAAGTAATATGAATGAAAAGTTTATGTTACTGCCACTTAGCATGTTCTAGTTCTAGTAATAAATAATAAATGATTTAGGATAGGATATTTACCAAAGTATCTTGATCGCCAAGCTCTCTATAATACGATTCACTGCTACCTCGCCGGCTCCCAACACACATAGCTCTTCGTAATAACCCAGACAACATTGAGCAAAACCCACATTGTTGCATAGTTCTACTTTATTATATATAATTCCAAATTTTAGATCGACACAGCGTTAATTTATAAAAATCACCTAAGAAAATTCCGAGCGTCTTTACGTTTTGACATTCAACATTGTGAAAAGAAAATGTGTAGTACCCCAACTACGAGGCAACAATTCAAGTAAAACTCCGTATCATAACATTTGAGTTCAGGTTGATCTAGGTAGACAGTTTATATTAAAATATTATTCGGTAAACGCAACAAATAATAGGTAGGTACACGATATACAGCAGCAACTACAACGACAAATGAAAAAACGATTTTATTGGCAGTGGCAGTCAGAGCAGTCAGTCTAGCTAGCACTGGCAATAGTGGCAGTGTTGCCGTTCTACAAAATTAAAAGTCTCTAGACAATCCGAAAAAATCCGCTAGAAAGAGGGGAAAACATGTTCAGATTTTACCAGATACAATAAATAAATAAATAATACCTAATCAGACAATAAAAAAGCAAAATAAATAAAACATGATCTTTGAACAAATTCAGTAACAAAAGAGATATTAGCAATCCTTAATATTTAAGCAAATATTTTATTTAAAAGAATAGAATAATTAACAAGGTATGTACTTGTACCTTATTTTTTTTTTCTTTTTCTTTTTTATCAATCGTCTTCTTGACTTCAGACTAGTCTGAAGTTAGTGGGTACGTTAATTTTGAAATCAAGAAAGAAATCATCTGGGGATTAAGTGTTCAAAATTTCAAATATAATGTCAGTGGAACTGATGCCTCTCCATGGTCTCAAGTTACTTTTGGTCTTTTTTTGCTGACTTCTTTATCAAAAACTAAAAATTATTATGACACAAAAATACCGTTATAGAGTGCGCATTGCGCATGAATTACAACATTAACTTCAACTACGTGAGTGATACCAGTTGTAGACTTGAAACTCAGACGTACAAATTAAATTAGTTTTACTTATTTGCTTATAAATCCACGATTTATATTTTTGAAAAAAGTGGCCTACCATATGGTTTAAAAGTCGCTACAAGTTGCTAAATATATTCTATTTATCACAAAAACGATATTTTTTCTAAACAGTCATGAAATTGCCTAGATCTAGCGACTAAGTCACTAGAACAGCGACACTGAATAGTGGCAATCGCCAATCAGAAAACAGTGTTACCAACCCTCATAAATGTTTGACCCTACACTTTAAGTCAAAATCTCTTAAAATCCCCCTAATCAAATATTATTATAAAAAAAATAGTGCCAAGATTTTTGACCTTATTTCGAAATTTTTAGTTTAAATGTTTGATATTAAGGCAAAAATATTGGTCTTCTAAAACAAAATAATTGTAGTATTTTTTTTTTTTAATAAAATGTCCCTTATGATTTTTTTATAATTATGACCCATTGCCGTAATTCTAAAACAAAGATTCATAACGAATGATTCAAATTTAAGGTAAATATGAAAATCTTAATTTTGAAATTACGGATTTCTTATTGCTACTAAGAAAAAATATTATAATGTGGTGAAATTGTTATTCATTCATTCAACACCGCATTACAACTTATGAGGAACCGTACCTACTAATATAGAACAAATAAATATGATTGACTACATTGCGTTACTCCAGGCTCTATATGTTTATACCTTTATTTTTCCTCTTATCTAAAATTTTAAAATTAAACAATAAAATTTAAAAATTTAATCCCCTAAATTTGGGAGGAATACCTGTAAGTTGGGAATACTTTCAGACATAACCAATATTAACTTTGACTTTTTGGCGGGAATCCAAAGAGGAACGTCGCGTCGTGTTTTTTGTATGATTTTCATTTTGCTTTATTTTCGTATTGGTGATGGTGTATTGTGTGGCATGTATCCGTGGGGGTGCGCGGTGATTGGGAGGTTCGATAGAATGCGAAGGATGGACATTTTTGGATTGCCTCGGGGGGTCGCAATGGGTTATTATTCAAAAGTGTTGAAGACACTGTATACATCCCTCCCCTGTAACGCTAGCATGCGCGCGTCGATAAGTTTATCGATAGACATGACAATATTGCGTTATAATACGGCACTGCCATTATATTTTAGGTTTGTCGTTAGCACAAACCGTCGACGATAAACAAGTAGCGCAGAAACGTCAAAAGTAGATAAAAATAGATTAATTATTGATGCTATGTTAGGGTTTGTCGATAATTTTATCGTTTACCTATCTAAATTTGACAGGAAGACAAGACTAATAAGGATTACCATGTTAGCACCAAAGACAAAACGATATTTTGACGTCTAAACTCAATAAAATGCCACGACAAAATTTTATCGTGGCGCTCATGCTAGCGCTACTGGCGGCTGGCCACCAACAGCAAAATGACAGCGCCCTCACTGAAGCAGTGTTGCCAAATGCTAGCCAAATAAAAAAGAAATAAATAAAGAAAAATAGCCAGATTGCCCGATTTGTTCACACAACAAAGTAGCTAGAAGTAGGTAGCTAAAACTTAAAAATAGGTAAAGTAAGTAGATTACGAGTATTTTTTTTATAGGTAAATCAATTTTCAGCGAACACAGCGAGCAATAATTTTCAATTTATAAAATAAGACAAGGCAGAACACAATATAAGTTACGAAGAAATCTGTTTATCCCAAATATCCCCTTCATTTATCCAGGTATTAGTAATAAAATAAATAAGCCAGCCACGTTCAGGTCCAATTTAAGGGCCGATACCCTACTTTATAGTCTCGAAAGTACTCACAGCTTGTGAAAGACTGAAAGTAGCTAGAAGAAGTAGCTAAAAAATTTAGCTACAAAGCTGCCTGACACCCAAAAATAGCTAGATGTAGCTATAAAGAAGCTAAGTTGGCATCACTGCACTGAAGACCCCATTGCAACCCCCCGAGGCAATTCAAAAATGTCCATCCTTCGCCTAGTAGCCTAAACCATAAACTATTTGAAAGAAGAGAACCAAAGATATCGACAAACCATGAAGGTAATAATAATATATTACATAAAGAGAGCAAGTGCTCCTATAAAGCTGCCAGTCCTATTGAGAGGCACCTCGAATAGTATTGTGTCCCTTTCTATTAGTGCAATCACAATTTTCTATGAAACATTGATTTTTGAAAGATTGTTTAACCCCTCTAGTGTGGCGAGCCCCGCTGCGGGGTTCTGTCAAATATCAATCAAGTGTGGCAAACCCCGCTGCGGGGTGCTGCTTACCCGCTTATATTTCGCGCCCATACACACTGAGAGACTGTTTTTATCTCTATTTCACTAATTAAAACGTGTTAAGCGAGAAGGGAGACAGCTAGCAAGTCGTCGTTTATGTACTTTGTAGAGGAAAAAACCCACTTGAGAGTGTTTTAAAGATAGGCACCATTTTTGTTCTACTGTTAAATCTTTGATTGTGTAAAATATTTGTATGAGAGTTATAGATATTGTACTTTTTATTTGTAAATAGTATTATAAGGTTTTCATGAAAACGGTCACTAAGCTCAAAGGTGGTTTGTTTAAAAAATATAGTCCAAAACCTCTTCTACATTTAGGTACCCCGGTTATACCACCTGTACAACTTTATTACTACACAAATATTACAAAAGTACTTATTTCTTGGTAGCAAACTTAATTATAAAAACGTTCAGTTCGATAAAAGGGCTTTTGCTAGACCAAGGGATAATAAAATGCAGTTTTAGTGGAGGTTGGGCCCCTAAAAACCCTTGACTGTGGCGAACCCCTCTGCGGGTTCCACACTCAATGCAAATCGGCCATTTTGACTCCCACACTTGAGGGGTTATATAATATTAAGAATTTTTAAAATATTATTTACTAGCAGCATCCCCCAGTTCCACCCACGTAAATCATGTTCCCATGGGAATACGGGAATAAAATATAGCCTATGTGTTATTCTGATGTAAAAGCTATATATCTGTAAGTATAATCAAAATCCGTTCATCCATCCTTATACACATCCATACTCACAAACTTTCACGTTTATAGTATAATACATAGTAGAATTTCGAAGCTAAAAAGGGTTGACATTTTAAACTACACACACCGGCACAATTAGCGGAACAGAAAAAAAAAGGAGAAAAAAGAGGGAATTTAGAACAATGAATGTAATTTTTAAACAATATATTATTTAAAATGAAACAACAATAAAATTAACATGTTTTGACATTCATTTTTAACACCATACTTAAAATTTTATAAAAATAAAAATTAAATTAAACAAAATGCATTTTTCTTCGATTTTTAATTATAGAGAAACAGCAGAAAATTCAAGATTTTCCAAAGTTTAACAAAAATTTCAATGACTGTTCAATATCGAGTGTTTCCTCCTCGTGCTCTGATGAGGGTTTCCATCCGTCTGGGCATGCTGCGGATGATGTTATCAATGGTTTCTTGGGGCAACCTCTGCCATTCTTCAAGTAATGCGTTTCGCAACTCGTTGAGATTATTGGGAGGGGGCATTCTTGACTTTACACTCCTCTTTAGCAAGTCCCAGACGTGTTCTATAGGGTTCATATCGGGGGACTGTGCTGGCCACTCCATCACCGTTATACCAACATGGTTTAGGTATGTCTGTACTGTGCGAGCACTGTGAGCCCGAGCATTATCCTGCATTAGAATGAAGTTGTTACCAATAAAGGGGGCAAATGGCACAACATGTTCTTCTAAAATCTCCCTGATATACCGATCAGCATTCAGATTCCCGCCATCGACCACTACTAACTCCGTACGAGCTCCTAAACATATTCCTCCCCAGACCATAATTGAACCGCCGCCATATGCAACTGTATTTTCAAAATTAGACTGGATATACCGTTCTCCTTTGCGTCTCCATACTCGCTGCCTTCCATCAATTTGATTTAACATAACTCTGCATTCATCAGTAAAAAGAACCTGTCCCCAGTCGTCGAAGTCCCAATCACGATGTTCACGACCAAAGTGTAGACGGTTTGTGCGATGATGTCTCTCAAGTTTAGGGGCTTTGGCGGGCACATACGAGCCTATTCCCACTTCTTCGAATCTTCTACGAACTGTCCGCTCACTCATCCTTACTGCTCGTACCTCTTCCAGTAAATTTCGAGCCTGCACCGCCGTTAGTCTCGTGTTCCGTCGGACTTGAAGTTGGAGAAAACGGTCATCCCTCCTTGAAGTACACCTTTTCCGGCCTTGTCCTCTCCTTCTCACTAGAGCATTCGTCAATCTGTATCGTTGGATGCTACGATAAATCGTTGATAACGATCGACGAAGGCTTCTGGCAATCGATCTGTAGGTTTGACCATTTCTCCTCATTTGATCTGCCCTAATGATTTCTGATGGCGTTAAATCAGGCATAATTAGATGCTCGTAAATTATCAATATGCGAAAAAACTCAAAAGCCTCAAAAACTGCAATTCAAAGCTTTTCAAATGGAATTCACGAACCTTCTAAAAACGGACAAGCGGTGGAAAAAATGAATCAATGAAAATTAAAACAAAAGAATGAAAAAAAGGGCAGTCGCTTAGTATTCCATTTTTAAATTAAAACCCAAATTTAAAAAAAGCTTGTTTAGCCGGCCAGTAACACGCAAAAATGCGTAAATACTCCCTTTTTTTTCTGTTCCGCTAATTGTGCCGGTGTGTGTACTATGTGATTCCCGCTCGAGGCAGGGAAAGACTCGTGGTAATTGCTTCCCTCCCTAATTAAATTTAAACCAATCCTGAAAAATTACTACATTCGGTAAGGTAGTACATTGCAAAATTTTTACATCGATTAAAATAAGAAAAAAAGGCGTGACCTTGTGATTGTAGGTATAAACAACTATAAAATACCCCGAAGCGGTGAAGTGTTTGGGTCTGTAAAAAAGACTACCTTGAATAATTTTTGGTATGTTAAATGTACTTTAATTTTAACAGTTTCATATTAAACATAGATACTTTTAATCAGGAAACATATTTTAAAAAAACACTCTTAATTCATAATAGAAAGTACATTTATTTTATAGAGTCTGGCCACGCTAACTCTGCAGAAGTCAAAAAAAAGTGGAAATAAAAAAACTGCACATGGTAATACTGTCTATACTACAGAAAACTTACTTGATACTTGTGTACCCATACCACCTTATTGCAAACCATAAATAAATTTAAAATAAAAAAAATTATATAGTGTTTAAATATATGAAGTGGAAATCATCATACGGGAATAAAATATAGCCTATGGTTACCCAGGGATATTCTAGCTTTCCATTGGTGAAACAATTTAAAAATAGCTCTTTTCGTTTTTGAGTTGATTAATAACAAAGATACCAAAATACAAATCTTTCGTCTATAGAGTATTAGCACAGACCAGTTTAGTATTAGTATATATGAATAGTTCCTTGACCGTGACTACTAAAATACTACAACTACTAATAAAATGTCATTCCATACAATAAGAATATCTCTAGAATTACTCAAGGACAGTTTATAGATAATGAAGAACTGTTTTAAGACAATTATTAGGTCGTTATTTATGAAATTGGCGTTTTGTTAGGGAGGAACACCAACACGTTTTTTTTAAATATAATACAGTGTGAGTCTTCATAAAGTGCACATATGAAGATGGGTGAAACTAGACACATTTTTTCCGACGGTAAAAATGTGTCTCGTTTCACCCATTTTCATATGTGCACTTTATGGAGACTCACACTGTATATTTATATAATCAAAGTATGTACAGTCAAGAGCACATGAAGCTTTACACTTGTACTGCGAGTCTGACCTCTAAGACGATTGCAATAAGAACGTTACAAAGTCCAATGTGTCAAGTTCCACGTGCTCTTGACTGTACCATTGATATCTATGCTTTTTTGCCATCTCATATGTAGTTCATTGATCTCTTTACTAAGAAATCCATTCGGACAGGAATCGATGAAATCTTTGAAGGCGCTTTGGACTGCCCCATCGGAGTAGTTTTTTTTCCTTTGCAAAAAGTTATCAAAATTTTGAAAAATCGTCTGGCCAGATTTAAAAAAGCTGTAGTGAACGACACCGGCACTAGTCCACCAAACGCTAACAAGTAGTTTTTCTTAGTCAATTTTCGCTTGGGGGAGGATACAGCTGGTTCGCCAGGGTTCAGCCATTGCGATGAGCGTTTTCGATTATCTACAGGGTCTGAAATAAAAGCAAATAATTGCAAGCAAGCAAAGCAAACACCAATATTCGTCATTTTTGTCTGTCTGTGGATGTGTGTGTGTCTGATTTTGATGAAATTTGGTGTGGAGGTAACTGTGTAACCGGGTCAACATTTAAGGTACTTTTTATATTGTTAAAATGTCTCATTCCCACGGGAAAATTAAAAAACTGGGTTAAAAGAGAAATCGTACTACTGGGAAACGATAACACTTAGAAACTTGAAATATGGTATGTAGGTGTCATATACGTCGTAGGCAACCGCTATAAAGGGATTTGTGGAACGCTGCTGCGCACCTGCTAAGTATAAAATATAATAATTAATAAGAAACTTTCAAAGTGACCGAATATCAATAATGTATCAAAATCATTCAATCTACTTGTCAACTCTTCTATATCTTGTAAACATTGTCTTTTTCTGCTAAGGATCATAATATTTTGTTCTTCTCTCACATTATTGAATTTACGTATAATATTATATAATAACTCCCGCACGCCACTTTTTATAGGTTTCACCATTATTTTTCTTTAAAATTAGAAAAAACAACAAATTCAAACTCGATCTGACAACTCAACTACCACGAATTTGACTGAAAAAAAAATATTGCCATATGTAAATGTTTTTGGGGTTGCCCGTTTATTCCATTACAGAGTTAGCGTAGCCAGACTCTAGATTTTATATGGCATAAGTAAGTAAGAAAATGTAGGGGGAATTTGGAACAGCGATGATGTCAATACTAGAAAGTGACACAACTCTTTATGAGGTGCCTCTTAATAGGACCGGCCGCTTTCTTAGGAGTAGGGTCAAGGCGGCAACAGTGGCTATAGCGACAACAGTGGCGCAGGGGCCATTTGTTAGAAAGTATTAGAGATAGCTATCTCTTTCTCTCACTCTTCGGAAGGCTTCAAAACACGAACATATCACAACCAATCGGCTTCCATCTGCGACAAAATGAATGCGTGTTGCGAGTATTTTTTTGTTTTGACCATCGAAAAAGTGAGTTTAAAGGTAAGATAGACTTTGTATTTTTTCACTAACCTTTTGTTACTTTTAAAAAGTGATATTTGTGATAAAAAAGTAAGTTTATTTGAGATTGTTTTGGCGTTTACTGCACTTCCGTTTACGCAACAGTGTGGCGTGTGGCATGAGGTATATCCAAAATGGCGGTTTAGTACACAGTGGCTCAAATCACTTTAGTACACAGTGAATCATGAACCACTGTGTACTATATTATTACCAACAAGATTTCCACGCATTAATTTGACACATTGGACATTCGCAAAATGAAACCTTGGAATTTGGCATTATGTCACATTAGCAAAATGCCACACTAACAAAGTGCCATATTATCAAAATAAGAAGATTGTCCAACTCCCTTTCTTGCAGTAAGCCGATGATTTATGAATTATAAAATAAAACTAATTGAATTATGTATTTAATCACATTATTTATTAATTTCCATTTATTTTAACATAAAAAACGCACGTCTTGTATCCCCGAGGGGTACCTAGACATATTTTTTAACATAAATCTAATTTAAAATCTAAACTGAAATTATGAATGCCGTTAAGAAGCGAAAAATGTTGGCTGAAGATACTTAGAATCGGTATTAGAACATGTTCCAACAGTTTTTAGAATTTTTGTCCGTTTGTTTATTTGATCGCGCATCACGTGAAAACGGCTGAAAGATTTTTATGTAAATTTTATTAATCTGTTGAGAAAATCCCCGGCCATATTGCTATGTTTTTTTCCCATATTCTCACGTTAATGTGATTAAATACTATTATAATACAATTAAAATTACAAACAAACAGCTGACCCCTGTGCAACTAAATCGTTACCTACTGAATTATTTTCTTAATGTATAAAAAAAAGTGTAAATAAAAAAATAGGCTTTTTTGAAAAAAGTTATAATATTATATGATTCTCAGCAGCATTCATAATTTTCGTTTACATGTTCAATTAATCTTATGATAAAATAAATGGAAATTAATTAATAATTTAATTAAATACAAACATAATTAAATTATTTTTATTTTATAATTCATAAATCATCGGCCTACGGCAACGAAGGGAGTTGAACAATCTTGTTATTTTGATAATATGGCACTTTGTTGGTGTGGCATTTTGCTAGTGTGACATTTTGCGAATGTGGCATTTTGCGTGTGGCAATTCCAGGTTATATAACAAAGTGTCGTACATTTTGTTAATTTTCTTTTACAGGATGGCTCGTCTAGCAAAGCCACACAAAACTGGCAATCATATGGCTGACAACATGAAAGTAGCTTTAACACATATCGGGAATGGTATGAGAGTCCGAAAAGCGTCAAAGGCCTACGGTATTTTAAGATACGGAGTTAAATTAGTAAATAAAGACTTTTAAAAAGCATAAAACTGTATTTTATTTAGTTAATATTATGGATGATTCACTGTGAACATACCTGATTCACTGTAAACTAAGTTCCGATTCACTGTAAACTAAGTTCCGATTCACTGTATCCGACTACCAGTACATAGTGGCTCAAATGACTTTTTTTTGTTAAATACGTTTTATCTCCTAAGATATCACTTTGTTGGACTAAATCAAATAAAATAATGAAAATACATTAGTTACATAAGATACTAGTAACCTTTACATCCTCCTAACACTACTACAAATCAAGTGCAGGTCACTGAAAAAAAAAGTGACCCACTGTTGCCGCCTTGACCATACTTGCTCCCTTTTTATGTAATATGCTACCTTCATGCGACAAATGAGGGGTGTAGTTTCAAAACCCACTAAAGCATTTTTTGGAAATTTTGTACGAAACGTTTTTTTTTAATCATATTGTACCTAGTTAATTTAATGAAAAAGTTAATATTTCGTGATAAATTGGTTGCCACGGCATTTCAACCCTTAAAAATGTGAAAACCATTAATATATTTACAAGCATTTTCAAGAAAATATAAAATTAAAATATATTATAGAGGAATTTGCAACCAACCTGTCATTTTAGTGGGTTTTGAAACTAACCTTATAATGCTCGATGGATGACATTATGCTATAAAGCATAGAGACCAATCTCAGTAAACTGTATTCAGCTATGTATTAAAATTAACTAATGAAAAACAAAGTAAGTAAGTATCAACTCTTTATTGTACACCAATGAAAATATGCAACAAGTGACACAATGATAAAAAAATTACATTGGGCGGTCTTATCGATTTAAGCGATTTCTTGCAGATTGCCTCAGGAACAAAGAGCGGAAACAATTTGCTTAATAAAAAAAATTTTTTTTTTTTATTAAACAAATACACACACCGGCACAATTAGCGGAACAGAAAAAAAAGGGAGTATTTACGCATTTTTGCGTGTTACTGGCCGGCTAAACAAGCTTTTTTTAAATTTTGGTTTTAATTTAAAAATGGAATACTAAGCGACTGCCCTTTTTTTCATTCTTTTGTTTTAATTTTCATTGATTCATTTTTTCCACCGCTTGTCCGTTTTTAGAAGGTTCGTGAATTCCATTTGAAAAGCTTTGAATTGCAGTTTTTGAGGCTTTTGAGTTTTTTCGCATATTGATAATTTACGAGCATCTAATTATGCCTGATTTAACGCCATCAGAAATCATTAGGGCAGATCAAATGAGGAGAAATGGTCAAACCTACAGATCGATTGCCAGAAGCCTTCGTCGATCGTTATCAACGATTTATCGTAGCATCCAACGATACAGATTGACGAATGCTCTAGTGAGAAGGAGAGGACAAGGCCGGAAAAGGTGTACTTCAAGGAGGGATGACCGTTTTCTCCAACTTCAAGTCCGACGGAACACGAGACTAACGGCGGTGCAGGCTCGAAATTTACTGGAAGAGGTACGAGCAGTAAGGATGAGTGAGCGGACAGTTCGTAGAAGATTCGAAGAAGTGGGTATAGGCTCGTATGTGCCCGCCAAAGCCCCAAAACTTGAGAGACATCATCGCACAAACCGTCTACACTTTGGTCGTGAACATCGTGATTGGGACTTCGACGACTGGGGACAGGTTCTTTTTACTGATGAATGCAGAGTTATGTTAAATCAAATTGTTGGAAGGCAGCGAGTATGGAGACGTAAAGGAGAACGGTATATCCAGTCTAATTTTGAAAATACAGTTGCATATGGCGGCGGTTCAATTATGGTCTGGGGAGGAATATGTTTAGGAGCTCGTACGGAGTTAGTAGTGGTCGATGGCGGGAATCTGAATGCTGATCGGTATATCAGGGAGATTTTAGAAGAACATGTTGTGCCATTTGCCCCCTTTATTGGTAACAACTTCATTCTAATGCAGGATAATGCTCGGGCTCACAGTGCTCGCACAGTACAGACATACCTAAACCATGTTGGTATAACGGTGATGGAGTGGCCAGCACGGTCCCCCGATATAAACCCTATAGAACACGTCTGGGACTTGCTAAAGAGGAGTGTAAAGTCAAGAATGCCCCCTCCCAATAATCTCAACGAGTTGCGAAACGCATTACTTGAAGAATGGCAGAGGTTGCCCCAAGAAACCATTGATAACATCATCCGCAGCATGCCCAGACGGATGGAAACCCTCATCAGAGCACGAGGAGGAAACACTCGATATTGAACAGTCATTGAAATTGTTGTTAAACTTTGGAAAATCTTGAATTTTCTGCTGTTTCTCTATAATTAAAAATCGAAGAAAAATGCATTTTGTTTAATTTAATTTTTATTTTTATAAAATTTTAAGTATGGTGTTACAAATGAATGTCAAAACATGTTAATTTAATTGTTGTTTCATTTTAAATAATATATTGTTTAAAAATTACATTCATTGTTCTAAATTCCCTCTTTTTTCTCCTTTTTTTTTCTGTTCCGCTAATTGTGCCGGTGTGTGTAGTTTCCGCTCTTCTTTTCTTTTCTTTCTATAGGTTTAGTAGTTTAGTTGATAACCACTATCAAAATTCATCACTCTTCAGCACATATTACAAGCAGGTACTCATTACTTATTGTTGCATAAAACCTTGTAACGAACTTTTGAAGTAAGTTTTAGGTAAGATTTTATTCACCGTTTTCTGGGCTCCTTTTCGCGTTTCCAAGATTCTGGATGGCGTGGCCGTTTCGGAGCATCTTTGGGATCACATTTTTTTACAAACTGCGCTAGACCTTCCATCCTTTTTAATGAATTTTGTTTAAAAACCGCGAGCAAGTCTCATCCCTGTGTTTTATATTCCGTGGTCTCATCTACACAGCCAAAATCCCCATACTATTTTAAAGTCACGTGTTTGCAATGCGACGCTCTCATTGGTCGATTTCATTTTAGAGGATTTTGATTGTGATATTAGATATTTTAGCGGCCTTTGCAACTAAACTTACTTTTTAAACTGTATTTACTGTGCATTTTAGAGGGGTATGAAAATTTACATATGATCTATTGCAAATTAAATTTAAAAACCTTTCTTTTAGTACAAAAATGTAAAAATGTATTCGAAATCATTATAGAGGGTTTTGAAATTACACCCCTCAAATAGACCTTTGATTATGGAGCTTAAGATCACAGAAGTACAGTATTGCCAACCGCTACCCTTACTTACCCTGTGTAGTCTGTACTCTGGAGCTAGATATTTTTTAAGACTATATTTAGATTTATATATTATATTATTTAGACCTTTAGGTACACCAAAGTCTTCATTTTAGATTATATTACTTGTTAAATGAAATGGCACTGCTCCAGGGTCCAAGAACCAAAATACATTGTCTTCAATAATTTCTTTATTCCCTTCGGTCATCGACTTTAAAATGATAGTAGGTAGGTACTTTTACTTCGTTATGTACGTACATCATGTATGTTAACGCGGGCTTTTAATTGTTTCCGCAACTCGACGTCTTTTCTGCGTCTATTTTGCGTGATAGTGGGAATGGCTCTACGCTCTACTCTTGCCATCCCAGCTCCTCCAGGAAGCCCTGCAGTGATTTGAGATCCTTGAGGGCATCAGGGAGCGACCTCTGGGATCCAAGGTGCTTTGCCCGGTATTGAGCCACGCCTTTGTACTCCAGCAGCAGGTGCGCAGCCGTTTCTTCTGCCTCCATGCACGCTATGTACAGGGGGCTGTCTGTGACACTGAAGTACACAGATGTTTGTTAAAGGGACCGTGGACTATTATGGCCCCAGTTACCGTACGTAGATATTTCCGGCTCAGGTTTATCAGGGTGCGGGTGAGACGCCGGTCCAGGTGTGTTAGCGCAGCTCTCGCCTGTCTACACTTACCTACTCAGGCCGGCGCAGGCGCGTTCCTGTTAAGCCTGTGCATGGAGTCGCAGTTGTGTGCGAAACCAGCCGAAGGGGAGGGGCCCAATGGGCTTTGGGCCTATCGCCGCCATATCTGATCCACTGCAAAGCGCTGAAAAGTGATTGTATTATGGGACTTACCTTCATCAGCTGTTAACAAACTAACTTGTATTCGTATTTATCACATAATTAAAAATTGTATTACATACCTACAATGTTCAAAATAATTACTTAGATCCGACACCGCTGCTTGTATTTTATAATGATTTTATACTACATACCTACTTATGTTAAAATTATTATATGGAACCTCCTTGTCATACCTAACTCATTTTTAACATGTTTGTACCTAGGTATATACGACTGTTTGACTTCTAAATAAATAAAATAATGTAAAAATTCAGCTTTTCAAGGCACTCCCAAATAAGACTCGACTTGATTACCTAAGCTGCTGCGGAGGTCCTGTAGAACGTTAGAACCATAGATTTAGAATGTTTTCTGTTAAAACTATACAGGGTGGAATTTCTTAACGCCACCAACAAACTTACTGTACATACTGGAGATAGACAATTTTACTCAAAGGAAACATTCCTTTATTTAAAAAAAGAAACAGAACTGCATTCACAGATTTTTGAAAATTAGCTTGCCTCACCCTGGGATCGAACCGCGTAAAAAATAACACCCTGTAGGTACATAGACATAATAATGACCCTGTACTTTTACGGCATCGATCGATAGAGTCAATCATAAGGATAAAAAAACTAGGTAAATTAAACACAAGAAAAACCATGAAATCTAAACTTTTTTAATTGAACGACAAAAAAGGGTAAACTAACTGGGAATTAGTTGCTCGAAATGAGCTCCATTTTGTTGGATACAAAAATTTATTCTTTTATGGAATTCATTTCCAGTGACTTTTAATATCGAGTTGTGATGAATATCCAAAATCGTATTGTGCACCTCAGCTCTTAACTCATTTACAGTTGTATAGGAATTTCGATAAATTGGATTTTTTACATATCCCCATTAAAAAAATCTAAAGGGGTGAGATCCGGTGATCTCGCAGGCCATCTGATTGTGCCGTTTGTACCAATCCAGGTATTGAAATTATTAACATAGGCAGTGGTGATTCTGCTGTTATGGGCCGGAACCATCTTGCTGTAGAATTACTTGCTTTCGCTCTTTCTCAGGTAAAACATTTAACTCATTTCATAAGAGACACTTGACAGTGTTTAGGTTCACTTTCAGTAAAAGTGCTATCATTTTACTGTTGATAACCAAGGGTGGGATGTAGAAAGTGTTGACACTGAATTTTGGTGCATGTTCTCTGAAACAGAGCCATTTAACTAAGATTAATAAATGGGACAGTAATAAGGCTATAAGGACATAATAAGGACATATCGAGCGGATGGATGAAAGGCGTCTAACATGACAGATATATAAGAGCATTGTGATTGTGGCCGAGTCGGCAGAGGGCGACCTAGGCGTACTTACATTGAAGAAAAGTCAGATAAAAAGTACCCGAAACCGACGAGTTTGTATAAACCGATTTATGGATGTGGATGAGGCGCGAGAGGTATGCCAGGATCGTAGCAGGTGGTGGGCTGTTGTTTCTGCCTACCCCTTCGGGAAAAAGGCGTGAGCATATGTTTGTATGTATGTATGTAAGGCTATAAGGACTAGAATCCAAAGGTCATTAAACAATAAAAAAAGAGCTGCTTTTCCTGTCACGCGGAAAGCCGCCCGCGTTCGGGTGGCCAGAATCCTATCGTAGAGAAAATATTATAAATCTCTATGATCCTATCTTTTTTTTTTATATACAAAATACTTTGTCCTGTATAGCATCACTGACTGACGGAGCCTAAACCGCTGATCATAGAGACCTAGAAATTGGAGGCTGTGTTCTTTGTACGACGCACGCATCCGATAAGAAAGGATTTTCCGATATTCTACCCCTAAGTGGGTGAAAAGGGGGGGAAAAGTTTGTATGGGACAACGTGATTCCTTGGTCCAATCTGCATAACAGTTCTTTAACAGAATTGATGGAAGACATGATTCGTATTTTATGGAAATTCATCCTCTAACGTCGAGATGTAGTGTGTACCTACCTATATAGTTATCGATGTAGATACCAAAACTTTTTGTCTGTCTGTCTGGTTCTGCAAGCATCACGCAAAAACTACTTTACGGATTTTGATGAAATATGGTGTGGTTATAGCCGAGTAGCCGGGTCAACATCTAGGGTACCTTTTGTCGCGAGAAAATGTCTCAGTTCCACGGGAAAATTGAAAAACTGGCTATAAAGAGAAACGATAACACTTAGAAACTTTAAATGTTGTATGAAGGTGTCTCATAAATAAATCTATATAGTTATATAAAAGGAGAAGCTAAATCTAAAAATAAAGGCCCAGCCCAAACCGCTGAACATAGAAACATGAAATTTTGTGTGTAGGTTACGATTATAGTGTAGATGCTCGCTAAGAAAGGATTTTACGAAATTCAACCTTTAAAGGGGTGAAAAAGGGGGTTGAAGTTTGTATGGGATAGTGTGATTTCTGCGTGTATCAACTTTAAACTTGGCACAAATACTCTTCAAAACACACTATGAAATATTAGTTCTAGGATTTTTTGAAAATCATCCTCCAAGGGGGTGAAAGTAGGGGATGAAGTTTGTATGGAAAACCTTCATTTTTGGGTGTATCAATTCGAAACTTTGTAAAAATACTCCTCAAAACAAACAACAAGACACGTATTTCCGGATTTTTCAAAAACCATCCCTTAAGGGGGTGAAACAGGGGAGTGGAGTTTGTATGGAGGCGTGTTGTTTTTTACGTCTATCAACTTCAAACTTTACATAAATACTCTTAGAAATAAATTATGAGACACATATTTTTGGATTTTTCGAAAATCATCCCCTAAACAGATGAAAGTAGGGGTTGAAGTTGATACGAAGAAGTTTATTTTTTGCGTCCATCAACTTGAAACTTGGTACAAATGCTTCTGAAAACAAACTATGAGATATTAGTTCTAGAATTTGTCGAAAATTCGGGTTGAAGTTGGTATGGAAAAGAGTGGTTTTTTGCGTCTAGGTATCAACTTGAAACTTATCACAAAAAATATTCTTTAAAAGTCTCCATACAAAGTCTATTTTTTTTTATTTACTATGGGTTCCTTGAAAAAGTTTGTTTGTGCATCCCAAAATGTTTAAAAAGTAAATGTCCACCCGTGCGAAGCCGGGGCGGGCCGCTAGTAAATAAATAAATGTCGTAGGCAACCGCTATGAAGAAATTTTTGAAAATTCCTTCGGGAACGGGAATAAACTAGATTCACGCGGACAACGCCACTGGGCTCTCGCTATTTGAAATATGGTAGGTATGTAGGACCTACAATACCAATGCGATATGTCTTATAGGTATGTCGTAGGCAACCACTATGAAGGGATTTTCGGAAATTTCCACGGGAACGGGTATAAACTGGATTGCTGGGCACCCGCTATAAAATATATTTTGATAATTTTTGCGGTAGTCTAGATAGTTAACGATGAAAACACATTTTTTTGAAATTTTTGTCCGGTTGTGCACGTTTTACGCAAAAACTACTGGAAGGATTTTGATGAAATTTCGTGAGGAGATAACTGAGTAACTGAATGTTGATTCAAATTCAACTTAAAATTTTTACAGCGGGAGAATGTCGCATTCTCACGGGAAAATTACAAAACTGGGTAAAAAGAGAAATAATAACATCCAGAAACTTGAAATATGGTACGAGTAGGTATATGTAGGTGTCAAAGAAGTTGGAAGAAAATCATTCTCTAGGAGAGAGAAACTTTTTCTTTAAACGTCTTTGGTAGGTGTCTTATATTTCGTAGGCAACCACTATGAAGGGATTTTCGGAAATTCCTACGAAAACGGGATTACTTAACTTGGATCCGCGCTGGCAACGCCAATAGGCACCCGCTAGTAGAGAAATAAAATAAAAAACTTTTAGCAAGTTTTATTTTTCATTACACTGTTATACACAACAAAAGATAAAATGCATTAACACCAGCCAACACTCTTTGAACCTAAATAATACGTCAGATTAACAGTGCTGTTAATATTATACAAAATACCTATATACCTACAACTATAGTTAACATTATTGCATGAACTCTGTAAGATTCATTAGGGAATCAACTCAGAGAACTCATCCAGGTACTATAATAATATATAGTATGACAAAATTGATAATTTTTAAAATAGGTAACAAAAATATTGATAAATTTCCGAATTCAGGTCCTTTATTGTACCTATCTACTCACTTATTATCATTAACGCATGATAATAACTCCATATTTTTTTATCTCCAACGTCGGAAGGTATCGTTGCCCATTGTGTCATAGGTACATACCTACATAACATTTTTATAAAATACTAGTGGCCCGGGCAGACGTCGTTCTGCCACCGTATAAACCATCCCTGGACCCACTCTAACCCACACAAAAAGTTTCATCAAAATCTGTCCAGCCGTTCTGGAGTTTTAATCAGACTAACGAACATCAATTCATTTTTATTTATATAGATGTACCTACCAACCTACTTATTGCTGTTGTAATATTATGCTGAAATTAAAAACAGGGTATAATTTTTATTGCAATTAGTTGTAAGTATTACCTACCTAGGTAGGTACCTACTTATTTATATTATCATCAGCAGCTCTGTCGTAACTCCGTATTTCCAGAAATTTTAATTTATAGACCTATTTATAAAACAGTAGGTACTTAGTTTATTATAAAACTGTATCATTTGATTAAAAGCTGAACCTAGTGGAAAGTGAGATTTCCTCAAAATGCTGGTAAGTATTATTTTTATTCGATCTTGTTTGTTTCGAATACGAGATAGAAATTTGTATTGATTATCGCAACCACAATTAAATAAATTAAATAATACATAAAATAAATCATAGCACATCGTTTACAAAAGATAAACGCTTACGTCTCCGGCTCCTGTGCGCATTGTTACTTGAACTCAGTATTATATATGTACCTAGTTCCATTGAAGTTATTTTTATTTAGAACTAGCGACCCGCCCTTGTCTCGCTCTGGTTTATATGATATAAAGAAACCAAAGAGGTTGGAAGAAAATCATTCTCTTTCCTATAGAGTGCCAATGTAGGAAATCTCGCCCTAGTGAATCCTCGCCAACATTCGGTTGACAGACCGTATTTTCACGTGGCCGCTGGTTTGACAACACAATGCCATATTGGAAGTCAGATCGAAACAAGCTCTCGGTTTTGACAAAAATATGCCCGCTTGCGTAGTTGTTTGGTGCGGAAACTCCACAGTAAATTCGCGGAAATCTAATACAGGCGTTACCTATCACCTGTTAGTATTTTCCTGTTCAGACTACACCACAAAAAATATATTTAAATATTTGTATTTTTATTTATAAACATTTCCTTAGTGCTTGACAAAAAATATACAATATCGATAGAATAATTTTATGTCGATAAAATTTGCAATATTTTTTCGAAATGATTTTCAGATTTCCAAGAGATCCCAACCTCAAAAAAAATTTAGTGTTCTAAAGATCGAATCATACTATTCATTTAGGAATTTAAAAATAGAATAACATTTACCTAAAGTCTAAAAAGCTTCTTGAGATACTAGATTTGCTCACAACTTCATCCGCTTTGCAGAATGAAATAAAATCCTTCCTCAGGGTGCAGCCTATATTCCTACCTTTCATCGACATCGGTTCATTGGCTTAGCCGTAAAAATGTTACAGACAGACAGCCAGCCAGAGTTACTTTTGCATTTATATTATAGTAAAGAAGGATTTTTTTAAAGAAGGAAGTAAAATAATGAGATAATTTATATTTATAATTCAAATTTGTAAATTTTTGAAATCAAATGAAAATATAGTACAGGTTGTTAATTATCGATATCGATTGTGTGGTATATGATAACTTCACTAGTCCGTCACTATTGGAGCACATTCAAAAGTAAAATAATACGTGAGCTTTCTGATTGGCCGAGCGCAAAATGTCCTTTAAATACTATTGGTAAATTGATTGACATTTAGTACGTCATCTCATACTTCGCCCCCCGCTCCCCGATTTTTGGTTGAAGCGGTTTCCATAGTGTTTTTAGAACATTAGCAGTCTATAGGAGAGATAAACTTTTTCTTTAAACGTCTTTGAAAGAAACCTTCCTCGTTCATCGCTCTTCCTATCAGTGAAAACCGCATCGAAATCCGTTGCGTGGTTTATATGATCTTGATCAGACGGCGCCTGGAAGTGACTTTATTTTATACTATAATATGTAAAGGCGATTGAATTATAATTTATTAAACACTGACATAATAATTGTATAAAACGCTCACTATTGTTAATATTATTATTTTAATAACTAAGTCACTGACTAAGGTTTGGTATCTGGTGGATTGAAAAATTCCCAATGATGATGGTGAATTGTTCGACTGTCACTAAGGCCAAACATGATTAAGCCTGCTATTAATACCAAAAAAATTACTAGTGCCATCTGAACATCTTTTTTGTCTTCTGTTCCACTAACATAAGACATAAAGGAATTAAAAATTTGTCTCAGCGTCCTACTAATTGAATTCTGACAAACACGAAGGAATTGTGCTCCCGCTTCAGTTATCGTTGGTTCGTGAGCCCTTACCGGAGGGGGCATGCGGCGTGGAGATGGGCGAGGTCTGTCTTCATTTGTACTGGATTCGCTATGAGGAGGAACTGGTTTTCTCTTAGACCTTCGTGTTGGCGTAGAAGTCGATTGGTGCTGCGACTCATGGAATTCAGTGAATGGGCGTTCACGTAAGGAACGAGATGCGTAAAATGGTGTTGGTAGCAAAGATATATCTTGAAGATACGAGTACAGAAGTGGAGTTAAATCAGGCGGAGGTGGCCGTTGTGGCGGAACAATATTTTCTTCTAAGCCGACAGGTCTTGGTGGTGGCGGTGGAGGAAGTTCATGTTCGTCTACTTTTTGTGTTTGACTTCTGTCTTGTTCCTGACTTGTTATTGTGTCATATTTATCTTCTGCAGGGCATGCATCAGTTTGTGTATGTTCTTCTCTGCTCATTGGTCGCTGGGCATCATCGAAATCATGACTTTGAGGCGTCGATGCTTGGGTTGTAGTTATTTCAGCAAATTTTTTGACAATTTCATCAATAACTGTCTGAGAAAATTCAATGCCACTTACTGAAATGTGTCCTGATTTCGAGTCTAATTCAGCTACTTGTAATGTCATACCTTCTATATCTGAAACCATAATTTTACTGGCTTGAAGTTCTGAAACGTTAAGGCGTCCGACGTCTAAATCTCTAACACGAAGACGTTGTGTAACTAAATTATCTAATTGAACATCTCTGCTTACGTCAGCTGCTCGCTCGAGAGCGCGATCCTCGCTTACAGTAACAATATTTTTAGAACTTTTTGATTCACCATGTGCGCCTCTTGATCTAGGAAGTGGAGGTACATCTGGAATTTGAGATTCATTGATATCAATATGTTGTACTGTTAACGAGGCTTCAGTCAACATTTCTTCTCGTTCGTTAATTCTTGTAGGACTTGACACGCGTCGTTCTACTAATATTACAGTAGGTGATGTTCGACCTATACTTATTTTTGGATCAGATAGCTTTAAAGATTTTTCTGATCGCGATGTAGGTCGTGAAATATGAGGACTTTCCGACACTTTTTTATGAACTTTGCTTAGCATTGATTCCTCATCACCAATGTCCTTTAGTGAACTTGATACTGAAACGTCAAATGTTTCGTCTAAGCCTAGCTCAAAGTCTACATCGTCTGGAAGAGGATCCGTTTGAGTTGAAACTTCTATCTCTAAGACATTCTCAGTTATATCTTCGTGTAAACAAACAGGACTGATTTCAGATAGAATTTCTGTTACCGACTTCATTTCTTCGCTGTATTTCTCTAAGTCCTTCTTTTTTTCTTTTTTTGGCCCTCTTGGAGGTCTAGGTGGTGGAGGTAGAGGTCGATCTTTCATTTTGCTAACGATATCTCCAGATTTTAAATCTTTAGGTGCTTCTGCGAACAATGGTTCATCAATTTCAACATATTGAGTTAAATCACCACTAATTGATCGTTTTGTAAAACTATCCAAAGTCATCAGACTTGTTGACGATTTTTTACGGGGCGGACGATCAGGAATTATACATTTTGTTGGGCCTACTGTGTAGTACTTACGTTCTGAGCTATTGCTTTTGCGACGTCTCACAGGTGGAGTCTTACTTTTGGAGCGGCGTACACCCTTGCTAGGAGTAAATCCTTTATCAACTGTGGCGTATCCGGGACTTTCGTGTCTTATTACCCGGTCAATTTCCATGTCTTCTGTGTGCGGTAAATGGGTATCCAATGTTAGTGATTCTGCACCATGTGAAGTTCGATCGTCGTCGCAAAGAGAAGTTCCGCGGGAACTTCTTGAACGGTTTCGTCGTGGAGGCATTGGACTTTGTTCAGTAACAGTCATCTCAGTTTGAGGCACAATATACTCATGTTCAGTTCTAAACACAATTACCTGAAATAAAGAAAAAATATCAAATGTAAAAAAAAAATAGGTTTCATAATTACTACCATAAATCTGGTTCCAAATCTTAACAAATTACTTACAAGTCAAAATAAGTTTAATATTTTTTTTACAATTATCCTCTACAGCCGGTCATCTGCTTAGTAGACTGCACTTTACTTGACGCATACTTGTTATGCGCCAATCTCACATAATAAGTATTTTTTCAACACACTTGCTCAAAACGACGTTTTTATTCCACCGATTTTTGGCTCATAATCCTAGATATTAAACACGCGTGCTTTTTCAGTATATTATTGAACGAGTGCCTTTAGTTTATTAACCCGACCAATTTACATTTGTACCCTAGTACCAAGTCGTAAGTAAGAAGAAGAAGAAGCGATATAATTTAGTCGGGTTATTACTTTTTATTTTAGCAACAAACAGTATTTATGCGAAAAATAACAGTAAATGGTAAATCCAGCTTTATTATTATTATTATTATTAAAAAATAACTTAAATTCATTTAAAATTTCTGTAATTTCTGTTTTAAACATTACATTTAAATTTAATTATGTATATTTTTATTCTTGGCTGTTGGCCGATCTAGTTCGCACCTTAGCCTTGCGCGCGCATCGGTATCGCGGCAAGAAAAAAAACAACGCGCCATTTTTCAATTAAAATTTCAAGTAAATAATTGTCGGCTTTGACGAAGTTTGGATTAATTGTGAAGTTTAATATTAACGAAAATGTCTACTTCAAGTGAAGAAAATGAAGAAAACCTATTATTAACTCCGCCGGACATACGTAACGAGGCGAAAAACACGTGCGATAGTCTTTTGCCATCAAAATCGAGTGAAATGCATTTAGCGGCCTATGAAATTTTTTTAAAATGGAATACCGGTAAGAACGCTCATTTTTTCTCAGAAAAACGTCGTTTTGAGCAAGTGTGTTAAAAAACGTTGTATGAAACACGTGTGCCTGTGACCATAATATACGCGGCTTTCTTATGGCGCACTCGCTTTCGCTCGTGCGCACACAATATCGCCTTGTATATGGTCAACTTAGCACACTTGTATCATAATGTACTATAATAAGTCACTCTAAGACCTAAGTATGAGAATATTAAGAAATAACATTTTATTATTAATAGTCACATTGATAGGATTACCTCTTCATTTGGCTTCTGATGATCTGTGCTGGTTTGTGATGAGTTGTTGATTTCATCTAAGGAAGAATATCTAGTCTCTTTTTTGTCCACTTTTTTCTTTCTTTTTGGTGGCATAGGCAATGTTTGCGATTGTAATGGTATATTATCTGGATACTCGATAACATCGTCATTGGCGTATTCATGAATTGAATGTAAATCGATTGTTGGTGAGAAGTCTAATAACATATCTGGTTTGCTTGCATCGGTATCTTGGTCCTCGTGCAATTCTAAGTCTACTTCACTAAACTGCATACTTGCGTTTACACTGTCGTCAATGTATTGAATGGGTTCAGGATCGATTTTCTTGCGCTTTATACGAGATGGACGCACAGGTGGGAATGTATAATAACCATCATCTTTGTCATTCAAATCTTCAGTTGAATACTGAATTTGTTCGTCGTCGTCGTCAACCATAAGCTCTGGATCAGCTTCTGGTTCATTTATAAAAATATTGTCGTCGTTCACCCCTGAATTGCTCCCCATTGCCGCGAGAACATTCTTTGGGATTTTAAATGCTTGTCGTATTTCGTCGCTCAAGTACTCCCTAACTTGAATATTTTCACGAGAAATTCCTCTCGGTCGAACAAAAAACTCGTCATTGTTAATTTCGTTGATAACATGTGTGTATTCTTGTTTAGAAGGTGAGATATCAGGTATGGATGTCGCATTACGATTATCTTTGAAGTTTATTTGTTCTGACTCATCCATTATGAATTCGGGATCCAAGTTATCAAAATCATACGTTCTGTCAAATCGCTTACTTTCTTCTAGTTCACCTTCATAATTACTTTCGCTGTCAAGATTTCCATATTCTCGGGGTTGCTCTGGACTATCCGGAATATAGGATGTAGCTTCATCTTTTTTGTTTTTTTTGACACGTGTAAATGTGAAAGTTGGTGGCGGCGTGTCTTCTCTGTTCAATGTAGGCGATGAAGATGTTTTTGTAAGCTCAGACTTTTTTTTCCTACCAAATAATCTTGGATAGGTTTTAGCTTCAAATTCCACTGTGGCAACTTTTTTTGAGTCCCTACTTGACTCAGTAGAATCAATTCTATATTCTTTCTTTCTACCTAAACTAGGAAAATTTATTTTTGGACGGTCAGGCATTTTAAATTTTGAAAAGTCTGGAACATTAAATCTCGGTCTCTCTGGCATGGAAAATTTTTTACGATCGCCAAGACTTAGCTTTTCAGATATGTTAATTTTTTTAAATTGTGGACGAATGGGTAAACTGAATTTTCTTTTATCTGGCAGAGAAAACTTAGGTCTATCGGGAAAAGAAATTTTAGGACGCTCTGGGAATTTAAGTTTAGGTCGGTCAGGAAAATTCATTTTAGGTCTTTCTGCCATGAACTGTTTAGTTTTTATATTTTGTAATTTAGTTTTCAATTTTCCAGCTTGCGTTTTCAACTTTCCAGTTCCTTCTCTGATACGTTGTTGTATTTTGCTATCAATATTTTCAGCGTGTTTAACTCTACTGTCTCGTTTTAAAGGTAAATTTTCCAATGCTGAGGAATCCACTTGACTAGTACTGATTTCACAATCTGTCCTTGAGACCGAAGATGGCGTGTTTATAAAATAACGATCTTCTATATCTTTTTGTAAAGCTTCTGCATTTAATATGCCATCGTCTTTATAATCCCGTATATTATGGTTTTCTTCCATCTGTTCTTCGTCATCTAAAGTGTGTTGTAAGTACTTTCGTTCCAGAGATGTTGTACTAGATAGCTCGTCGTCAGTTTTAACTATCGTATGTTTTTCACTTATGCTTGGGACATTATAAGTTATATTCAACGATGGTTTTTCAATTATTTCATATTCGTGATCACTGAAAGTACAAAAAAAATTTTTTTATAAAACGTATATAATTACTCATAATTAGTGGACAGTAACTTATTATAGCTATAAAATTCGCATTATATTTACTTATCACAAATTAAACCAATATAAAAATTAATTCGCTTTGCGAAAAAAATGGTTGCAAAGTATGTACAGTAAAACATCATATCGCAAAACCTGAAATTCATCGCAGAAGATTAGAGTTATATTTATACTACACACATGCGTTATTTGAGTCACAATTAGGCCAACCGTCGGCGCTCGTTTTAGCCGCAGCCGTCACTGGGCAAACTATTTTGAAGTGGTTCAAATTTATTTTAAAGCTCGTAATCTCAGTCATAAAATTGTCCTCAAACGTAAAAATATTAAATGTAGCTCGACAACTCACCTCTCGTACGAAATAATATTGCTAGCCCGCGACGTTGGTCTAGTGCCCACTGGATTTATTCTTTCTGGTAGAAGTGAATCACATTGAAAAAACTGACAAGCACAACGAACATCCGGAGTATATAGCTGAACACTGCCTTCTCTCGTTGGCCTTACGGGCTTTTCTAATGGAGTGCCACCTTCGGATGTCCATCGCCGAAGTTTACTCATAACTATTTACTACCGAAAAGAATATTGTATCCAGGGCATATTAATGATAACTTTCCAGTAACTAAGCCACTTAAAAAGATAATGCCTTCAGACCATGAGTCATTAAGTTTGTGAAACACAGACAATAACTGAACTATTCACTGGCGTGAAACCAGTCGCGAGCACTGATCACTGATGACAATTTTAAAGAGCTTACCCAGTGAGCACGGAAAACGTTGTTTGACCGAGCTATATTTATCATACAGGCAGAAGCTAGCGCGTTGGCTTTTCATGACGTTGAAATACATCTGTTATGTCACAGATGTGTTTGGTACTCAAAAATATATAACAATTATACACTCGCAAAAAATATACCTACAACAATTATGTATTTCATAGTAGTGTAAATATACCTGCTAGGTTTAGACCATCCGCTCTTAAGGACTTCCACTTCATTTCGTTTTCTTTCAATCTCATGGGGACTGGGGCTAGGAAAGGTTTCGATAGGTACGGCAGTATTTTGTTCTTCAGATTCTATATCCTCGTCATTAATTTCTGTAATAGTTATATTAGGAGAATCACTTTTAGGTATAGACTCATCCAGTTGATTTTGAAATATTTCATCTACATTCGGCTCATCTGGATCCATTTCATCATCAAGTAATATAGCTTCTTTATTAATATCAGGATTTTTATGTAGTTTTTCCATTACGTGCTCTTCAGATTTGAGAGAATAATTCTCTTCCGTCACCAAGCTAGGATCTTGTGAAGCATTTGATTTTTTTTCTAATATACTTTCATTTTCTTTCTGATTGTTGCTTCTATTATCATCTACAGGATTTTCAGAAAAGTTAGTGTCCATTTCAAAATGAAGACATTTGGTATTTTCTTGATTCTTTTCCTCAATATCTTCATAAATATTTTCTTTCTTTTTTCTTGGAGGGGGTGTTTCTGTACACATAGATTTACTCATCTCATCTGAATCTCCTAGCTTAATAGCACCAAATTTTTGTCTTCGTACTGCTCCAGGAGAAGATTTTAGGTGTCTTATTTCTTGAGCTTCTCCGTCTTTTTTGCGTTTTGCCGTTGGGGATTTTTCATTCTCATTTCTTTCTAGTTTTTGTAGAGTTTTGTCAGCTAAATGTTTGATTTTATTTACTAATGGATGGCAACATTTACTTTTTTCTCTAGTTTCTGTAAATCCAATGTACTGTTTTTCAGGGGCACGACGTTTCAGTATACCTTTTGGTGAAACGTTTTTTGGTATTTCTGTGGGTGCTTTTAATTGAGAACTGGTTGAACTTTCTGGTGGTTTGATAACGTATGCTTTTGCAGTTTGATTAATCACATCATCTTCAGAATCTAAAGAAATTTCTTTAGAGAAATTCGGTATATGCACACCTTCATCTTTACCTTCTTCACTGTGTTTACGACTGCTTCCGGGAGAAGAATCAAGAATTAAAATTTGTTGTCCCTTCCTCTCTACAGGAGAGTGCGTGCGAGATCTTGAAAACTCGCGAGACATGCTTCTATTTGGTGTTGTTTCCCTGATGATATCCTCTGCAGTTACTTCACCTTCAAGTGGTATCTTCAAGAGATGAGTCCAAGGATATGCGCCTGCTTCACGAGCTGTTCTCAAGTCTTCCCATTGATATGTTTTGGTGGGCACAGGTGGTATATATTTTTCGTTATCTGGTGACAATTCAGATTCCATATGTTTAATATTCGTTTGAAAGTAAAACCTGTACAATAAATCTTTGCTGGATCAGGAATATTGAGATAAATTGTTCGTGGTAATAATTTTAATCGATTTTTAGCTCTTATTCTGGAATATGAGTTGTTTAAGTCCAGCAAAGTTTTCACTTTTTCACCATTAAACTAAGAACACAACATTTCGTTTGAGGCAGTATTTAATACTGAAAACACGTTGAAAGTGCGTGGGTCTGAGTGGAAATAGGTATGAATAAGTTGTGTACTATGAACTCTGTTCAGCGGTTATTTTGGACTGTTTTCGCGGCTTTACCTTGAGGCGTACGGATCACTTCCCTACATGTTTCGCGTCACCATCCCTGATGTTTATTGTTTATCAATTACGGAATAACAAGACGATTCTTAGATAAGAAAAAGATATGCGATCGGTACAAAAGCTCCGTTCAACTGGCCCACACAACGTGATCCGCGCGAGCGTGCTAAATATAATATTGAGCTTGAATTTATTTTTGGGGTTTGTATTTCGCGTCATCAGTTAGAAAGGAGTAGCTTGATTTTTTGTAAATAATATTGTGTCTGCTATTACATGTTTTAAGTTTCTGCTGAGATTATAAATATAGTTTTAGTGTATTATTCGATTTAAATAGATGTAGATGTAGGTGTTTGTAGTACCAATACCTTATCTTGAACAACGTCCAAACAGTCTAGTTAGTTTATTTGCGTTCACTATTAGATACCTAGGTACTTACTTTTATTATATGTATGATCATTCCAATATCTAATGTAGTCTTTCATCTAATCTATCTAATCTAATTTAATGAGAGCTCGGCATTGGACATCGATTTTTTGAATTGGCCTTGCTACCTTTTTGAACAGGCACGAAAATCTTAAAACCATTTCGAGAATTATGCTATCGGTATAATCTATTCATTAGATTTGAAAGTACTATGTGTGTATTTTTTATGATATGTAATAAAAACCTATGACTTTCATTTGACCTTTCTCATTGGTGGCATGAAAAGATGCCTTTGCCTCGAATACAAAAAAATGTCAACGTCAATTAATGTCAGAACAAGTTTATGAAGACTTTTTGCCGGGAATCCGAACAGGGACGTCATGTTTTTTTTGTAAAATTTTCGTTTTGCTGTGTGTTTTCGGTTTGGGCTCATAATAATGATAGTGTGTTTTGTGGCAAATGTCCGTGATAGTGTGCAGTGAATGGGAAGGTCGATAAAATGCGTAGGTTGGACGTATTCGGGTTACCTCAAGAAGCCACTTCAATCCTCAGTCAAAGTGCACTATCGTTTTATTGTGGATTTCTAAGTGACATTTCAACAATAAAAAAATATTGGTGGGGTTTCAAGAATTGGTTATAAGTATTAGGTACTTTAGTACATAGATAATATATTTATTTATTTATTGCAAGTTACATGTGATCTGATTAGGATAATGTCTCATAACAGCATGTCGAGCACAACAAATAAAAAAATTAAAATTATAAATAAAGTTTAGAAATCGAATAAACATAAAAATAAATTATGATTAAAAAATTAATAATAATAATACATACATACATAATCTCACGCCTATTTCCCATTGGGGTAGGCAGAGACAACAGACCGCCACTTGCTACTGTACCTACCTACCTATCGGTGGTACGGGGGTAGGTATCGTGGTCAAGATAAAATGCAGGTTCAGTGACGAATTAGAATCTTTAATGTTAAGCCAACTAGCCTATCGGGGCGTGGCGGGACGACTGGCGAACTCGGGCGCGGAGGCCCTGAAATGCATGATCAGCAGTCGCTACACCACACCACCCCTTTTTCAAAAAAATTTACATTTACAAAAAAATAATTTTCTAAAACAATTTACTGATATTTAAAATTACAATTCAATCGCACATCATAGGTATTCAAACATCTAACATTTTAACTGGTCAGCGGTTTCGCTGTTGTAACACTACACCGCATACCAACAATGTTTATACTAAGTTCATTTTACACTCACCAGTCTAGGCTTATTAAAATTAACTAGATGTCGCGCGGTGCGCGAGGCCGCAAGCGGCCACGCGTGTCTCTGTGAGGTCTTATTTTGACAGAAAAATAGAGTAATTTTGGGCGCCCATCTTGTTTTAGCCATTTTAAGTCGAAAAATAATAAAATTTTGTTAAATATTTTTTTTCATGGCAACACTGTTTACTGAGACCTACAATCGCACCATACAAGCCAACTCTCCAAAGTGTTGCCAACTGGCTAAAAAATGCCGATTATTATTAAGAAAATTGAAATTTTTCAGTAAAACAAAAATAAAGGGGCGGCCATCTTGTTTTTTCAGATTTTCGGGATTTTCTGGTAAACTACAGGATATGACCTATGTGATGACATCAAACACATCCCTGTAGCATATCGGCATCTGGGAGATCAATTCGTGTCTTTCGAGGTCTACCCTAAAAATTTTATCGGCCATAACTTTCAGTGTTGCCAGGTGAAATTCAAAAAACCTACAAAAAGTCATAGGGAGGGATAAAATGTTTCACTGACTGTCACTTGTTTTTGCAAAATGGTAAAATTTAGAGTTTTGACATTTTGCATTAAAAGTAAAAAAATACGCCAAATTCCGGGAATATTCTTAAAAATGGCAACACTACGTAATGAGACCTCTAACCCCGCCATACAAGCCAACTCGCTCAGGTGTCGCCATCTTGCCGAAAATCGACATTCAAAATCTGGTAAAATTCATCTTTTTCTTTGGGAGCAAATCACCGGTCGGCCATCTTGGTTTTTCAAATTTTCGGGATTTTCTGGTAAACTACAGGATATGCCCTGTGCGATGACACCAAACACATCCCTTTAGCATATTGGCATCTGGGAGATCAATTCGGGTCAAGTGGGGTCTAAAACCACTCCAACTTTGAAACACTACTACGCGGCCGCCATTTTGTTTTTTCAACTTTTTTAACTATTTTCGTAAATCATTTAAACATTTCTACAGATTCCAAAAATTTCAGCCGGATCGGCCGGAAAACAAAAGAGATACGATAGGCAAGCCTGGCCGCCATTTTGTTTTTTTGAAAAGTCGGAATTTTCCCGGGGTCACCCCGCCATCTTGAACACTTTTTTCATATATGACTTGACTCCAAAACGACTCCTTCTGGGAGAACAATTATGTCAATCAGTCAGTCAGTGAGTGAGTGAGTGAGTGAGTGAGTGGTAGTCCAGCTTTATATATTATAAACTAGATGTCGCGCGGTGCGCGAGGCCGCAAGCGGCCACGCGTGTCTCTGTGGGGTCGTATTTTGACAGAAAAATAAAGTCTAATTTTGGGCGCCCATCTTGTTTTAGCCATTTTAAATCGAAAAACAAAAAAAAATTGTTAAATATTTTTTTTCATGGCAACACTGTTTACTGAGACGCACAATCGCTCCATACAAGCCAACTTTCCTAAGTGTTGCCAACAGTGTAAAAAATGCCGATTAAGATTAAGAAAATTTAAATTTTTCAGTAAAACAAAAATAACGGGGCGGCCATCTCGTTTTTTCAGATTTTCGGGATTTTCTGGTAAACTACAGGATATACCCTATGCGGTGACACCAAACACATCCCTGTAGCATATCGGCATCTGGGAGATCAATTCGGGTCTTTTGAGGTCTACCCTAAAAATTCAATCGGCCATAACTTTCAGTGTTGCCAGGTGAAATTCAAAAAACCTACAAAAGGTCATAGGGAGGAATAAAATGTTTCACTGACTGTCACTTGTTTTTGCAAAATGGTAAAATTTAGACTTTTGACATTTTGCGTTAAAAGTAAAAAAATACGAAAAATTCCGGGAAAATTCTTCAACACGGCCACACTACGTAGCAAGACCTCCAACCCCGCTATACAGATCAACTCGCTCAGGTGTTGCCATCTTGCCGAAAATCGACAATCAAAATGTGGTAAAATTAATACTTTTTTTTGGGAGCAAATCACCGGTCGGCCATCTTGGTTTTTCAAATTTTCGGGATTTTCTGGTAAACTACAGGATATGCCCTGTGCGATGACACCAAACACATCCGTTTAGCATATTGGCATCTGGGAGATCAATTCGGGTCAAGTGGGGTCTAAAACCACTCCAACTTTGAAGAACTATTCCGCGGCCGCCATTTTGTTTTTTCAAATTTTTAAATTATTTTCGTAAATCATACAAGCGATCCTACAGATGCCGAAAATTAGAACCGAATCGGCCGGAAAACAAAAGAAATACGATAAGCAAGTCTGGCCGCCATTTTGTTTTTTTGAAAAGTCGGAATTTTTCCTGGGTCACCCCGCCATCTTGAACACTTTTCTCATATATGACTTGACTCCAAAACGACTCCTTCTGGGAGAACAATTATGTCAATCAGTCAGTGAGTGAGTGAGTCAGTGGTAGTCGAGCTTTATATATTATAAATACTCGGCAATGTTGTATTACTTATAACTTAAAAGTACAGTCTACCACACAAGTATATCTATCCTCTTATTTTTAATAACATCACTGATATTTTTTTTTACTATTTCACTATTCCATGAACACTTGATGCTGAACTGGTGGTTTATGAAGTGTTACCACTGGTTGGGTATTTTCTCCTAAGTTCCTGAGCTCCTTTTTCACCCAACCCTTCGCCTTTGTGCGGCACATGCGCCACACACTGTACTGTAATAATGCTCCAAATCCAATGGCTACTGCGATTAAAGTCCATGTGAAATCATCTAGCTTCTTTTCTACTTCCACTTGATGATTGTGGCTGCTTAGTAACTCTGCTTGAGTGACTGTATTGGTATTCTCAGTCTTGCTGTTCCATGGACCCATGTTGATCAAATTTACTGAATAATATGTTGCCTCTGAGACTGAACACATTAAATTGGCAATCTAAAGCAGCGACAACCATCATTTATCCTAATGATTAATTATGAAACATGCTAATTTGCACTTATACTTAATATGTATCTATATTATTTAATTAAACTATGCCCTGGTTTCATTACTTACAACTTATTCATTGTCGCTACTTACTACTTAGCTATGTCGCTACCTAAGCTTTGCTAACAATAACTTGTACTTTGTACTCTCGATTTTTGCACAACTTGGCACTCTTGCCTTCAATGCTCACTACAATATAAGGGCGCTTACACACTAATCACAATATAACATTTTGATCTTATCCTTTATTTTACTCTTATTCTAAGGTTATTATTTTTTATATTTATTTGTAATTTTATTTAACTTTTTTTTAAACTTTTTTTATTTTTATTTTAAGATATTACAAATCCTATTTAAGATATTAATCTTATTCTGTGTTTTTCCCTATTTATATAGTAATCTTAATACACAATACCTGCTATTTAATATTTATTTAATAATCTTAGATTTTTAGTTGCTTAATATACTAGCTAGAATGTTCCTTAGACTTTAGCTTCTTGATTAGAGTCATTTATCAGTTCTGGAAACGAACTGGTAATTTCACTACTCTACCACTTCTAGACACTTTTGGGTTTTTAACCAACTGATTGTCTACTGTTTTATTGTCTTTTATCACCACACTTTTTGTCTGTTGATTTGTTTGCTTATTGTCTTTATTTAAACTTCTTTCATTGTCACTAGATTCACTTAGCAAATATGCGGGTTTTAATCGATCGACTGACACATTGACTTCGCGATTTTCTAATTTTATTTTGAACACTTTAGCACTTCTTTCTAACACTTTGTATGGTCCGTCGTACGGTGGTTGCAGTGGTTTCCGCACACCATCGTAACGCAAGAATACATGTGAACACGTTGCTAAGTCTTTATGCACAAATAACGTTCGTGTGTTGCGAGCTTTATCTGACACTGGCTTGACCTGGTCTATCGTGTGCCTCAACTTTTGAACATATGAACTATCATCGCAACACGGTTTCTCTCGCAAATCGTAGAAATCGCTGGGCAGTCTAAGTACGTGCCCATACGTCATCTCGGCTGCACTAACTCCTGTATCGCTTCTGAGTGCGGCCCTTAGGCCTAACAATGCTGTTGGTAGTTCTTCTATCCAAGATTTTGAATCTGTCAATCTGGCTTTCAATGCCACCTTCAGTGATCTATGCCAGCGTTCTATCGCACCGTTGCACTGTGGATGGTAAGGGGTAGTTCGTGCTTTTCTGATACCCATTATCCTTAAAAGCTCACTGAACAATGTACTTTCGAATTGTCTGCCCTGGTCGCTGGACAGCTTTACAGGACATCCAAAACGGGCTATCCAACTCTCAAAAAATACTTTAGCGACGGTCTCGGCTGTGATATCCTTTACTGGATACGCCTCTGGCCACTTAGTCTGCCTATCTATAATTGTTACGCAATATCTATAGCCGTCTGCTGTGATAGGAAGAGGACCCACAATATCTATATGTATGTGTTCGAAACGTCCACATGCTTCGAAATCCTGTACGCCTGACACTACATGTCTGTGTATTTTCGCTCTTTGGCATTTGATACAAGTTTTAGCCCACAAATTGATATCTTGGTTCATTTTTGGCCAAAAGAATTTATCCTGAATCAGTCTTCGCGTCATTCTAATGCTGGGATGACTCAGGTTATGTATAGAATCGAATGCTATGCGACGAAACTGTTCCGGCAGATAAGGTCTGATTTTTCCTCTACTTATCTCACAAAATATAGGCATATTGGACCATGCGGTCTGAAATGGTTCTAATACAATACTGTCGTTTTCCGAATGATTTTTTATGTACTCGTCTTGTGCCTGAACCTCTGCCAAATTTTTGTAATCTAATACTGTCGGCCACTCTATTGTCTCTACCCTTGAAAATGCATCTGCTACTTGATTTTCAGCCCCAGAAATGTAACGGATATCTGTCGTAAATTCACTTATGAAAGTTAAGTGTCTGGTGCGTCTGGGAGTTTCTTTATCTGTACTCAATTTGGAAAATGCATGTGTAAGTGGTCTGTGTGTGATCAGTATAGACAGTTACAACTCTACCTTCAATCATATTGCGAAAGTATTTTACCGCTTGATAAATCGCTAGTAACTCACGATCGTATGTAGAGTATTTCATTTGAGCCTCCGTCAGCTTCTTAGAATAATACCCAAGCGGCTGCCAGTTATTAGTATTAGGTATAAGTTGTTGCAGAACGGCGCCTACGCAATTATTGGACGCGTCGGTCATAAGTGCTAGGGGCGTATCTATGTCTGGGTATGATAATGTAACCGCTTGTTCTAGGCTCAACTTACATTTCTCGAAAGCTTCGTCGGCAACCTCAGACCACACAATAGGTGTTTTGTCTCTTTTCTTTGTAATATGTAAATAGGAATCAAGTACTGCCTGATACTTCACAGCGTTGGGAATATGATTGCGATAAAAATTTACCATTCCTAGAAATCTCCTAAGCTGTTCTACTGTTTCTGGCTTTTTATACTGGACTATTGCCTGGACTTTTTCTGGTAGGGGTTTTAGTCCGTTTATGGAGACTTCGTAACCGAGAAACTCTATTTTTGTCTGTCCAAAACAACATTTTGAGAGATTTAGGGTGATTCCAAACTTGTCTAACCTTTCAAATAACTGCCGTAGGTGTTCCCTATGTTCCTCTATACTGTTACTTGCCACAATGACGTCATCAATATAACAGGCGACAAAATCTAGCCCTTGAAGTACGGAATGTTGCATAAACCTTTGGAATGTTTGGGCAGCGTTCTTTAGTCCAAAAGTCATCCTTGGGAACTCAAAAAGGCCAAAACGTGTGATTATGGCAGTTTTTTCTATATCCTCATCTTTTACAGGAATGCAATGGTAAGCCCTATTGACGTCATAACGGGAAAATATCTGTTTACCAGCCAGTCGGTAAGTAAAATCTTGTATCCTTGGAATAGGATATCGGTCTGGCTTTGTTATGGCGTTAAGTTGGCGATAATCGCCACAGGGTCTAATTTCGCCATTCTTTTTTGGCACTACATGTAAAGGACTCGCCCACTCACATTTTGACGGTCTGCATATGCCCATTTCCTGCATAATACGAAATTCCTCTTTTACCTTTTTATAACGGTCTGGCGGCAGCTGTCTGGCGCGGGCATGCACCGGGGGCCCCTGGGTCTCGATGTGATGTACCACGGCATGTTTTGAGGGTTCCTTGAAAGATACTGGTTTTGTCACCTCAGGAAATTGTTGTAATAAATCGTAAAAGGGATGACTGGAGTCCACAGTTTTTACGCTCGGTTCATCACAATTCACTATCGACGCTACTACGCACAAATTTGTCACTTGGTCTATAAGTTTTTTAGTTCTCAAGTCCACTAATAGTCCGAAATGACTGAGAAAATCGGCACCCAGTATAGGTTGGCGCACATCGGCTATTATAAAAGTCCACCGGAAAGATCTGCGCAACCCCAAATTCATCACAAGTGTCTTTAGTCCATAAGTTTTAATTGGTGTACCATTAGCAGCGTAAAGTAAATAATCATCACTTTCTTTCACATAAGCTTTATTTGGTTTAGGTAAAATCGAGACGTTCGCTCCAGTGTCCACCAAAAAATTGTAACCACTAGTACGATCCAGGACATTCAGGCGGTAAGATGGGAGAATGGCACAAACTTCCGCCTCAGTCTGCGCCTTGCTTAGTTTCCCTCTTTCTTCCAATTGCAGGGATCTTCGCATCGCGTGGATCTCTCCCGGAAACGGTAATGGTACTTACAGAGCCAATTTGGGCTGGAAGGCGTGGCTGCACTGCGAGACCTGCTGCGCCACCGCCCTCTGCCTCCACGGCCTCGTCCTCTGAATTGAGACCTTATAAATATATATATATATATATATATATATATATATATATATATATATATAATATAATATATAATCTTATTAATCCCCGAGGGGGTAGGCAGAGGTATTCCATTACTGGATATACCCACATTTCACGAGATATATTGGACCCCTAAACGAAAAATTGAGACCTTGACCTCTGCATATCGGCGATCTTAACGTTTAATTTTGCGATTTCAGCTACCACCATCGCTATCTCGCTGCTGGAGGATGTACTCGGCTTTGCTGACGCTACTTCGTTCACTGCTCCCGACTTCTGAGTTTCCCATATCTGGTCTGCTATCTCCGACAGATTTTTAAAATCGTCATCTTTAACCACTGCGAGCACAGTACGTACAGTGGCCGGCAAATGACCTTGCCATAACACTCTAAGTGTTTTGTCTGGGACCTTATCACGTGCCAGGTCCTGCATCTTTCGCAGAAGCTGTGAGGGTTTCTGCTCACCCAGTTCCATTTCACTTATCAATTTTTGTATCTGCCTGTTTTCAGATTCCTCGTAAATTTCAATCAGTTTTGCCTTTAGTGTCTCGTATTTATTTGCTGCCGGCGGGCTCATTATTAGGGAAGTAATTTGAGTGATGGTGTCCTTTCCCAATTTCGATAAAACAATATTATATTTAGCTTCGTCTGACGTTTTCTGTTGGTTAATCGTCGACTCGGCATGTACAAGCCAGGCCCTGGGCTGATCTACCCAGAATTCAGCTATCCTTGCTCCAACTGACACCGTAAATACATTTTCAGGATTCATTGTTTCTAACGAAAAAGAATGCGGAGCAACAAACTTTTCCGGAGTCGTCAACTCGCCACGTCACGTCACTATTTTCACTGTCCGCTTTAATTTTTCACTTGATTAGTCTATTATTTTTCACTCCAAATTTCACTCCAATTTTTCGTCTTCAAATGCTCGGGGTCACCAGTGTACCTACCTACCTATCGGTGGTACGGGGGTAGGAATCGAGGTCAAGATAAAATGCAGGTTCAGTGACGAATTAGAATCTTTAATGTTAAGCCAACTAGCCTATCGGGGCGTGGCGGGACGACTGGCGAACTCGGGCGCGGAGGCCCTGAAATGCATGATCAGCAGTCGCTACACTTCGAACCTGGCAGATCTCACGCGCTTCCTCCACATCCATCAAACGACTCATGCATGCTCGTCGGTTTCGGGTACTCTTTATCTGGCTTTTCTTCAACACATCGCCGATCTGGTCGATGTAGGTACGCCTAGGTCGTCCTCTACCGACTCTCCCATTCACAACACCCTTGTATATTTGTCTCGTTAGACGACTTTCATTCATCCGCTCAATGTGACCAAACCACCTGAGCATTCCTCTTTCAATCCTAGTTACTATATCATCTTTAATAATAATAAAATTAGTTTATTAAAATTTATAATATATAAAGCTGGACTACCACTCACTCACTCACTCACTGACTGACTGATTGACATAATTGTTTTCCCAGAAGGAGTCGTTTTGGAGTCAAGTCATATATGAAAAAAGTGTTCAAGATGGCGGGGTGACCCCGGGAAAATTCCGACTTTTCAAAAAAACAAAATGGCGGCCAGGCTTGCCTATCGTATCTCTTTTGTTTTCCGGCCGATCCGGCTGAAATTTTTGGAATCTGTAGAAATGTTTCAATGATTTACGAAAATAGTTAAAAAAGTTGAAAAAACAAAATGGCGGCCGCGTAGTAGTGTTTCAAAGTTGGAGTGGTTTTAGACCCCACTTGACCCGAATTGATCTCCCAGATGCCAATATGCTAAAGGGATGTGTTTGGTGTCATCGCACAGGGCATATCCTGTAGTTTACCAGAAAATCCCGAAAATTTGAAAAACCAAGATGGCCGACCGGTGATTTGCTCCCAAAGAAAAGTATTAATTTTACCACATTTTGATTGTCGATTTTCGGCAAGATGGCAACACCTGAGCGAGTTGGTCTGTATAGCGGGGTTGGAGGTCTTGCTACGTAGTGTGGCTGTGTTGAAGAATTTTCCCGGAATTTTTCGTATTTTTTTACTTTTAACGCAAAATGTCAAAAGTCTAAATTTTACCATTTTGCAAAAACAAGTGACAGTCAGTGAAACATTTTATTCCTCCCTATGACCTTTTGTAGGTTTTTTGAATTTCACCTGGCAACACTGAAAGTTATGGTTGATTTAATTTTTAGGGTAGACCTCAAAAGACCCGAATTGATCTCCCAGATGCCGATATGCTACAGGGATGTGTTTGGTGTCACCGCATAGGGTATATCCTGTAGTTTACCAGAAAATCCCGAAAATCTGAAAAAACAAGATGGCCGCCCCGTTATTTTTGTTTTACTGAAAAATTTAAATTTTCTTCATAATAATCGGCTTTTTTAGCCAGTTGGCAACACTTTGGAAAGTTGACTTGTATGGAGCGATTGTGGGTCTCAGTAAACAGTGTTGCCATGAAAAAAAATATATTTTTTTTTTTTATTATTTTTCGATTTAAAATGGCTAAAACAAGATGGGCGCCCAAAATTTGACTCTATTTTTCTGTCAAAATAAGACCCCACAGAGACACGCGTGGCCGCTTGCGGCCTCGCGCACCGCGCGACATCTAGTTTTAGGTATATAACTCAAATGAAATCTCTCTCTATAAAATAAATATAAAGATACCATAGCATATTATAATTTACATGAATGTAGATCTACATCTACACTAATATTATAAAGTGGAAATATTTGTATTCTTGTATCACGTATGTTTGCAACGAATAACCTCAAAAACTATTAGTCCGATTTTTTAAATTCTTTTACCCATGGAAAGCTACATTATCACTGAGTAACAAGATATATTTTATCCCTGTATTCTCACGGGAACGGGAACTACTCGAGTGAAATCGCGCAATACCGTTAGACGTTATAATATATACAGTGTGCATCTGGATTGAGGGCCCACTTTTTAAATTATTGCGAAACGAAATGATACTTACAGGGCATTTACTTAAAATTTTGTAAAACCTAAAGCAAAGATTCTTAAATTTCTTAAACGTGAATCAAAAGAGTTACGGTCAAATAGCTTGGGCCCTCAATCCTGACGCCTGCATAAAACGGCATAGTCGAATCTCAGAAAGTACTATCCCTGGGATAATAATTTTTATTCGAGTATTTAGTTAGGAATTTGTTAAATACATTAAGAAATTGTCAAGTCTTAAGAATGCGACAATACAGATTTATGGCGGTTTAGCTTGGGCCCTCAATTCATCAATTTTGATATTGTAGAATCAGCAAAAAATATGAGTTTTTCTAAGGAAAGATATTAATACGACTTTAATATATTTGAGTTCCATATCTCGGAAAATTTGTTAAAAAGAAATAACGACACAAAAGGTAATTGTTAAAAAGTTATTGAAATTCGTATTTTTTCAAAACGTCTGAACTGAGGGCCCAAGGTTTTTGTCAGTATTGATTAGACTAAGCTTTCTACACTACCGCACTTTAGGCTAAGTATTTTAACAAATTCTTAACTAAAAGGCTACAAAGCGTCCATTCTTCTAAATGCCGTACTTTAGGAGAAAATTGATTTTCGATGTTTTATATGAGAAAATTCAGTAGGGTGACCATAATGTTTATCGTAAGTATAAACAAGTATTCGTTGTGATCATGTAAGTAGTATTTTGTAAAGCGCAGATACAATATATATAATTATACAACGCGTAACAGAAATAGCGCCATTTTCTCATACACCCCGGTTAGTAAATTAATATAAAAAAAGATGCAATCGAACTTTAGTTGTGTCCAATTTTCTTAAATATCGTTCTATAATAGTACGATTTCAATAGATAGCATTAAATTCAGCTATGCTAATTCATTTTTCGGAAAAATTTAACACATATTAAAAATAGATGAAATCGAATATGTAGTCGATACTGAACAAACTAATTTCAGGAATTGCACTTATTCTGTTACATATTGTATATAATATATAAAGCTCGATATAATTATATACGATTAGCTGTGCTGTGCCTTCACCTACGTATGCGTGGAAAAATAAAATAAGAAAGTGCCAATAATCAATGAAATTATGTACCTATTAGACGTATTAAAATTATAACCCTGTATATTAACAACTAGCATTGCCTTGCAGTTTCATCCGCGTAGTTCCCGTTCCCGTGAAAATACGGGAATAAAATATAGCCTTTGTTACTCCCTGGTAATGTATCTTTCCATTTTTAAAAGAACTTTTTAAATCGGTAACGTGGTTTAGGCCTGTTCCCGTGGGAAAATTATAGCACATGTTACTCCCAGAAAAGTACGCTTTCCATTGGCAAAACATTTTTTTTAAATCGGTAAAACCGGTGGTATTGGAGCCTTTTCAATACAAAAAATCAAAAAATTCAAAGCAGAGCCATTTTACTAAGATTAATAATAATAGGAAAGTAATAAGGCTATTAGGCCTAGAATCCAAAGGCCGCTAAACAATAAAAAAAAAACCATACAAGTATGGAGCGATTGTGGGTCTTTTTTTTTTAACAAACTTTTTTCAACAGTAAAATAATAGCACTTTTACTGATGACTTCATTAAGACTTCTTGAGGCAATCCAAAAATGTTTATCCCTGGCATTTTATCGAATTTCCCATTCACTGCACACTGTCACGGACCCTTGCTACCACAGAGCTAGATTAATGATCTGTGCTTGCCACATAGGTATAATATACTATCACTAATATGAGTCAAAACCCGAAATACACAGCAAAATGAAAATTAAACAAAAAACATGACGGGGACGCGCGTACGTCAGGCGTCAAAAATACGAATACTATGATAACCATTTAAATAACACCTTTTATTAATTTTGGATCACACAAAACGTAATCGCTTCCGACAACAACTTATGAAATATCTTCTAAGAGGGTACATGCTGATTTGTCTCAAAAAAGTAACAAAATCATATACACCCTACTGAATTTTCTCTTAAAAAACATCGAAAATCAATTTTCTCCTAAAGTACGGCATTTAGAAGAATGGACGCTTTGTAGCCTTTTAGTTAAGAATTTGTTAAAATACTTAGCCTAAAGTGCGGTAGTGTAGAAAGCTTAGTCTAGTCAATACTGACAAAAACCTTGGACCCTCAGTTCAGACGTTTTGAAAAAATACGAATTTCAATAACTTTTTAACAATTAACTTTTGTGTCGTTATTTCTTTTTAACAAATTTTCCGAGATATGGAACTCAAATATATTAAAGTCGTATTAATATCTTTCCTTAGAAAAACTCATATTTTTTGCTGATTCTACAATATCAAAATTGATGAATTGAGGGCCCAAGCTAAACCGCCATAAATCTGTATTCTCGCATTCTTAAGACTTGACAATTTCTTAATGTATTTAACAAATTCCTAACTAAATACTCGAATAAAAATTATTATCCCAGGGATAGTACTTTCTGAGATTCGACTATGCCGTTTTATGCAGGCGTCAGGATTGAGGGCCCAAGCTATTTGACCATAACTCTTTTGATTTACGTTTAACAAATTTAAGAATCTTTGCTTTAGGTTTTACAAAATTGTAAGTAAATGCCCTGTAAGTATCATTTCGTTTCGCAATAATTTAAAAAGTGGGCCCTCAATCCAGATGCACACTATATACACTATAATATACGATTATACACACTATATTCGATTTTAAGCCAAGGTCCAAGGATCTCTACTGTTTTTAAAAATTGGCAGCGATTCAGCACTCCATATTATGTAGGTATAGAGAGTGACCATTCTAATAGCCTTTCGGCTTGCACAGTGAATGAGAAACTGTAAAAATCTGTATTGTGGCGATGAAGCAAATCTCTCAGTAGCAAATCTCTATTTTGACGGAAGGACCGACTGATCTTAATTGCGAACGTAAGGTTTTCATATAAAAAACCACACACGAAACAAATCTATTTCCAAAGGTAGGCCGTGCTTATACTGGACTGTAATATTTTTAGATATTGTTGCCATTATTTAGAAAATTGTGTTGCAAATAAAAAAAAACGGTGTGTGGTAGGAATGTTTGGTACTCTTATTTCAAGTGATAAAGATTTTGTTCATTCATTGGGGGGTGGTCATTCATTGGGGGGTGGTCATTCATTGGAGGGTTTACCCCTACCTGTTCACAAACCTGCAATCCGTGTACCTATTAGGTAGTCACTGACAAAGCGTACCTTCATTGACACTTGGCTAGGGAGGCGGTATACAGGGTGGAGTTAATGTATAGACTCTGAAATAAAATATTTTACATACATTTAAGCAATTTAATATTTGGTATCGGATATTTAGTAACTGGAATTAAACTTACCTAGGTAAATAATCACTATAAACTACAACACAAAAAATCTTTTCAACGAATCAAACAATACAATGGGTTCTTTGTATTCATATAAAAGCCGATACTGACTGATAACACGAACGTATATTATCATGATAAACCTGATGAAAATTATATAATAATATAATTTCTTTACCGGCTTAGGGTCAGCGCAGACACGGAGGAATAATCCTCGCGCGTTCTCGGGCATTTTGTTTACGGCTCGCGTCGAGGATGCGCGCGACCTCGCGAGCCTGCGCAAGAAAACCGTTCTGGGTAACCATCTACCGTAAACATGCCAGTTTGTCGCGAAAGTTCGTCAACGATAGTGGACTGGGATATAATAATAATAATAAATTGTGGGACACAATTCACACACGGTTATTTAGTCCCAAACTAGGCAGGGCCTGTACTATGGGTACTTACTAAACAACTGATAAAATATTAAACGACCAGACATAAAGCCAAACGCCCAGACACAAAGCCAACAGACATATTCATGCTCACACATGTTGGTAAGAAGGCAGGGTCACTAACAATTGAGCCAAACTCTGTGTACGACTTTACCATCAAGAGGACCTTTTTTCAACTCAGTGACAACACTGAAAGTACCAACGCGCACCCGCGGGCCGGGCGCCGACTCCACGCGCCGCCCGCGCGAGCCTTCCCGCGCATCCTCGAAGACGCGCGAGCATTTTTTTTCATGTTCAAGTATAGTATAAGTTCAAGGTATATTATGTACTTTATAGTAATAATTTTAAAGTTGATTTTCGAGTGGCTCAATAAAATCCTCTCCGCTGCGCTGCTCTTGGTCTGCCCTGAGCCTTATTTGGTTCATGATAAAGCTAATATGAAAACGGTTTATTGTAAAAAATAACACTAACAGTTTCGAAGTTTATTAAATGGATCACTGTCTTGGAATTTAATTCGGGCAAGTTAGGTTACGTTAATGTAACCTGACTTGTCCGAATTGATTTTTTTGATGTCCGGTCGGGAAGCCGGTCGAGGACAAATAAATAAATACCTAGATACATTGATAACCAGAATCTTGAACATTATTCACATGTTATTAGAAAGCAAACTACCTTTTATTTATTTTTCACACCACATGCTCGACAAAGCCGGATTATATATCATATAAACGTCACCGAAAGCAAGACATTATATCCCTTGGCTTTAACCGGGTTATAATGTTGTATGTAATTTCATTATAACCCTAGGTCAATAATGTAATTTTCACTTTTCATAATCCTTATTGCTAAACTCCAATTTCGAGATAAAGTCCAATTTCGTTAAGCAAAATGTGGTGCAGTCGTGGCCAACTCGATTTTCGAAAACCGAAGCCGCGACCAAGTAGATTCGCACGATCTTCATTTGTTAATTCAAGTAGGTCACGCCAGCACAAACAAGTTGCTGTATCGATTTTATAGCTTTAACATTTCAAAAAGAATATCGAAAATGTCGAGTGATGAAAGTACTTTGACTCCAGAGTCTATTAAACTAGATACCATAGGCATTGTCAATAATCTACTACCATGCAATTGCATTTTATGGTCTCGCATAAGGTGAGAAAAGTAGAGTATATAACTCGGGAATAAAACTGTTTTTGTCTTGCGCGCTTAAATCCCTCACTAAATTCAGGACTCAGTCTTAATTCCCTCGCTTTGCTCGGGAATTAAATAACAACTCCCTCGCTGCGCTCGGGAGTAAAACTGGGAGTCCTTCGTTACGTTCAGGATTCAATGTCGCGCCCGTGACATAAAACAGTGCTTTATTCCCTTGTTGTATAATCTACTATTTCAACACACTTGATCATAAAGTGGCTCTACTTAAATTGCAATTAGACACTTATTGACACCTGTAATCAAACTGTGACTTTTTCATTGCCAAGAACCTAAGTTATAGATTTTTTTAATTTTATTAGTTGAGTTGCTTTGTTTTCGATACAAAAAAGATCGTGTTCAATAGTACAATAGTACATTATGATATAAGTGCGGTAAGTTGAAAATTACAGCCGAGGCGATACAAGTAAGCAGAGGCTGTAATTATTAAAGCGCACGTATGTCATACGACGTTTTATAACACATTTGCGAGGAAATAAAATAAAACTCGGACTATGATAAACGAATAAAAACAATACAGCGTTAAGAAAAAGGGCGTGGAATATTTTTTTTATACCATCTATTCGAAAAGTGACGTTTTGCTCCTCAATAAAAGGGAGCAAAGTAAGTCTTTCCCGATAGGGTTTCTATAAGTGCGAGTAAAAAACATTCTTAGCCAAAGAGATTAGCAAAATAAGTTTGCATCTAAGATTGGCGCCACTGTAGCATAAGTACTATAACAAAACATTAGTTCCATTGTACGCCGCGTTAGGCTGACACAGCTGAATGGCGTTCGATGGTTGTGCCACACTATCAGAAAAATTGCTGTGGCAATGCGCGCGCTTTCGTAGTTATTTTTCATATTTCACATTTTATTTTACGCCAAATTTTTGAATTCCAACATCGAACTGTTTGTGTATTTTATATTTTAAAATGAATTCAAGTAGCAGTGACTGCAGTGATAGTTAAACACTGGAAACTATTAAAAAAAGAAGCAAACAATGCCATCAATATGCTTTCTCATAGAGAGGTATGAAAAGCAGAGTGTTTCATTCGGTTGCAAAATTATTTTTACCTTGGGCTACGTACTTTAAACCCCTCACTTCGTTCAGATTCTACATTAATAAAATATCGTTTTGCTCCTATATGACACGATCTACTAGGTATTACTTGTTCACAAATTAGCGATGCGCGCGCATCAGAATTTTTTTTAGGCAAAGGCACAAAAAACAGCCTGTATTACTAATAAAATAAATTAATATTTTTGTGTTGTTGTTAAGTACAGATTAATTGGTTGTAATTTACTGTCAAAATTAATTAAATTAAAGAATTATGTACATAAATGTTTCTTTATTATATTTTATCTCCCAAAGTCAATTTTAATCATAAAATGTTGACAACTTTTTTGACATAAAAACTCTTTGCTAAAATTTTATCAAGTACCGTTCGTTTTAAGACGGAACAGCTTGATAAACCGTGCGTTTTACATTACATTACCGCACTTGTGCCTAATGAGTAATGAGATACAATACAATACTGAAATTTGTGAAATAAGAGACCTTTTACGAGCAAATGTGTTATATATAAATTAATATGCCTATTGCTTGCTCATTTCATGCAACTTCGTATTTAAATAGATAATTTCAACTTGTAACTGTTGAATAAACAAAACTTTCACTCAAATAATATAACTTCTCTGTTTTCTCTGTAAAATATTTAAATTCTCTATTTAGTAGTTACGTGGCCAAAACGCTATCCGCGACAAACCAAAAAAAAGAAACCTCATTTTTTTAGTCTATGGCTGATAGCCATTGTTGGATGCTCGCGCATAGGAAAACTAATAATTCTTTTCCACCATTGCGAAAAATGATTATTTTAAAATGATTTTTTAGTATTATTTTCTCATAAGTCTGTTGAAAAACGTCGTATGATACACGTGTGTATTGATGATTACCGTCCTCAGGTCTCAATGGCGCCTCAGCGGTAATCACCAACATTACACATTTGTACCATTATGTTTCTAGGTAAATATACAGTTATTAAGTAACTGAATTTAAACTTGCAAATGTCTCTTAGATAGTACAAAAGCCACCAACTAACTGCCTACTCAGTAATGGTAGTAAAAATCTAAACTAAAAAAATCATTGATTTTGTTTTTTAGAGTTGATAACTAACAAGCAAACCACTAGTTAATTCATTTAACGCTTGTAACAAATATCACATACCTAATAATTAGGTATAACGTTCAGCACATAATATATTAAATTTTTTACATAGTATCATTCTACAATATGTAACAGAATAAGAGCAATTCCTGAAATTAGTTTGTTCAGTATCGACTACTTAATCGATTTCAGCTGTTTTAAATATGGGTTAAATTTTTCCGAAAAAATAATTAGCATAGCTGAATGTTGTGCAACCTATGGAAATTGTACTATTATTGCTCTTTAGTTGAGAAAATTGGTTAGACACAACTAAACTACGAAGGCATCATATTTTTTATACTTAATAATATGAGGAAAAAATTACCCTTATTCTGTTACGTGTTGTATACATTATCATTCAAATGGTTGAAAAACATTTTGTATATTGATTGTTTAATATAGTTATCATCACTTATAAGTACAATTCATACATGTAATATTTAAAGTACGGAAGCGAGCAAAAAGGACAAAAACAAAATGCATGTATTTTATAACAAAACAAACATTATTAGACGTGGAGGAGTGCTCGGGGAGCCAAGTCATAAAAAAAATTACACAGAGCAAATCAAATACAGTAGGCTAGGTTAGAGTTGTGCCCCTGCACAGCAGCTGGAGCGAGCGAAGCGAGTGTTTGCTTGCTTGCATGGATGTTCGGTTTCTTTCATGTGTACCCTTGCTTGCATTGATGTTCGCTTGATTGCATGCATGTACTACTTATCAGCAAACGCTTAGCCAGATACATTTGGAAGAATTGTCGCTTGTAAGCTCAAGTTTTATTACCGCAACCCTAATTAGAGTAAAAAATGAGAAGCCAGTAACACCGTATTTTTTTCATTCCGATCTATTCATCGACACTTAATGGCCATAAACATGAAACACTTTTTGCAGTATTGTCATTGTTACTATAAGTGAGGGCTTTGTCGCCACGGGGTGGGAAAAGATAGCTGCTCGCTAAAATGACACTTTAGGTGTATCGGGCAGAACTTATACTGATAGTACTTGCTTGCGTGCTGCATGATTGCTAGCATGCAAATAGGTACGCTTGCTTGCATGCTGCGTGATTGCTTACATGCTATATGATTACTTGCATTCTGTATGCTTGCATACCCAAGTTACTGAGATATTTTTGTTATTTAGGTTAAGATTAGGTACTCAATCATCTAATCTAATAAATCACCACCGTGCTTTTGCACACTATAAATAACCAGGCAAAAATTATGTCATATAAATGGTATGTGAAATAATATTAGAATTATGAAGTATTAGTTATACAATTTGAGCGGTATAAAAATAAGGTTTATATTATTTAATTATTAGTTGTAATGTCGTATAATATATGAAATGAAATTATTTGATATGAAAATTATCTCTTTTAATATAATATCAACAGTTATATTATTTCAAAATTATTTTATTCGAAATTAAGTAGGTACCTACCTAAATCAAGTGAAATTATGAAAAGTAATCGTTAGTTCATTTATATTTATATTTACACACCCACATTTACGATCGGTTAGTGGCGGTGAACTCAGCACTAAATAGGTTAGCTTCGTGTTCTCGGCAAGTAAAGCGTATTTAAACCAGCCCCCTTAGCCAAGATGCAAGCGCTATGTAACGAAAGCGAATGATTTTATAGATTGACATGTATTGGATTCTGTAAATCCATACATGTCAATCTATAAAATCATTCGCTTTCGCTACGTATAGCGCTTGCATCTTAGATAGGGAGGAAGAATAGATAGTTCCGTATACCATAATAATAAAATGAGATACGTAAGTAAGACCTACTCACTCACTACGTAAGTAAGTAGGTAGGTACTTAATAGTACATTATGATATAAGTGCGGTAAGTTGAAAATTACAGCCGAGGCGATATTGCTACAAGTAAGCAGAGGCTTTAATTCTTAAAGCGCACGTATGTCATACGACGTTTTATAACACATTTGCGAGGAAATAAAATAAAACTCGGACTATGATAAACGAATAAAAACAATACAGCGTTAAAAAAAAGCGCGCGGAATAATTTTTACTTGTTCACAAATTAGCGATGCGCGCGCATCAGCATTTTTTTAGGCAAAGGCACAAAAAACAGCCAGTATTATTAAAAAAGTAAATTAATATTTTTGTGTTTTTATTACAGATTACAGGTTGTAATTTACTGTCAAATATGTTTATAAATGTTTGTTAATTATATTTTATCTCCCAAAGTTAATTTGAATCATAAAATGTTGACAACTTTTTTGACATAAAAACTCTTTGCTAAGATTTTAAAAAGTACCGTTCGTTTTTAGACGGAGGATCTTGATAAACCGTGCGTTTTACATTACATTACCGCACTTCTGCGTAATGAGCAGTGATCGGAATAGGCAGAGTATATTTACCTAAACTTCGAGGAATAGAGACATAAAATGGAGACTCCCTTACGACTACATTTTTTTGCGGGACATTTCCGGGAAACTTACTTGAGAACGCTAAAAACAATGTAATACAGTGAAAAAAATAAAATCAATCCCTGGTTTTATTCAACACGATCTTAAGATACAAATAAAAGTATTTACATAATCTCACGCCTTTTTTATCCCCGAGGGGGTAGGCAGAGGTATTCCATTACTGGATATACCCACATTTCACGAGATATATTGGACCCCTAAACGTGATAGGTGGTGAGCCCATCGCCGGACCGGGTCTGTTAACACATGTCTCAGAATTAATTCTGAGACCTGCGGGTTTCCTCACGATGTTTTCCTTCACCGTAGAGCTAGTGATAAATATGTACGTAAGTTTTTGAAAAACTCATTGGTACATGCCAGGATTCGAACCCGAGCCTCACTGATTTTCGGCCGGCTCTTTAACCGTCCGGGCTATCACTGCTCGTAGTAAAATATTTATGTAATTAATAAATTTTTTTAATTGTAAAATTTTTATACAAAGCAATAGCCAATATGTACATATATATATATATATATATATATATATATATGTATATATATATATATATATATATATGTGTGTGTGTGTATACATTTTTGTTTACTCAAACGTTCTTAAGTAATGTCCCGCAAAAAAATGTTGTCGTAAGGAAGGAAGGAAGTCTGCATTTTATGTCTCTATTCCTCGAAGTTTAGGTAAATATACTTACTCTGCCTATTCCGATCACTGGTAATGAGATACAATACGATATTGAAATTGGTGAAATAAGAGACCTTTTACGAGCAAATGTGTTATAAAAATATTTTCAATTCTCTGTAATATTTATAAAATTTAGTTTTTTTTTACACGGGTAAGTATTTACCAAAAAATTAATGACACAGGCAAAAATTATATGGAAATTCGTAAAAAAGAATTTGAAGAAGAGAACTAAAAATACAAAATCAACAGCTAACGTGATGCCATTAGGTTAGCTGTTGCATTCCGCAATTTAAATAGGTAGGTACCTATCAACTTAAACGTTTTATACTTTCGCAAATTTTTATATTGGTAGTTTTAGGACATAATTGTTTTATACCACACCGGCACAATTAGCGGAACAGAAAAAAAAGGGAGTATTTACGCATTTTTGCGTGTTACTGGCCGGCTAAACAAGCTTTTTTTAAATTTGGGTTTTAATTTAAAAATGGAATACTAAGCGACTGCCCTTTTTTTCATTCTTTTGTTTTAATTTTCATTGATTCATTTTTTCCACCGCTTGTCCGTTTTTAGAAGGTTCGTGAATTCCATTTGAAAAGCTTTGAATTGCAGTTTTTGAGGCTTTTGAGTTTTTTCGCATATTGATAATTTACGAGCATCTAATTATGCCTGATTTAACGCCATCAGAAATCATTAGGGCAGATCAAATGAGGAGAAATGGTCAAACCTACAGATCGATTGCCAGAAGCCTTCGTCGATCGTTATCAACGATTTATCGTAGCATCCAACGATACAGATTGACGAATGCTCTAGTGAGAAGGAGAGGACAAGGCCGGAAAAGGTGTACTTCAAGGAGGGATGACCGTTTTCTCCAACTTCAAGTCCGACGGAACACGAGACTAACGGCGGTGCAGGCTCGAAATTTACTGGAAGAGGTAACGAGCAGTAAGGATGAGTGAGCGGACAGTTCGTAGAAGATTCGAAGAAGTGGGTATAGGCTCGTATGTGCCCGCCAAAGCCCCAAAACTTGAGAGACATCATCGCACAAACCGTCTACACTTTGGTCGTGAACATCGTGATTGGGACTTCGACGACTGGGGACAGGTTCTTTTTACTGATGAATGCAGAGTTATGTTAAATCAAATTGATGGAAGGCAGCGAGTATGGAGACGCAAAGGAGAACGGTATATCCAGTCTAATTTTGAAAATACAGTTGCATATGGCGGCGGTTCAATTATGGTCTGGGGAGGAATATGTTTAGGAGCTCGTACGGAGTTAGTAGTGGTCGATGGCGGGAATCTGAATGCTGATCGGTATATCAGGGAGATTTTAGAAGAACATGTTGTGCCATTTGCCCCCTTTATTGGTAACAACTTCATTCTAATGCAGGATAATGCTCGGGCTCACAGTGCTCGCACAGTACAGACATACCTAAACCATGTTGGTATAACGGTGATGGAGTGGCCAGCACGGTCCCCCGATATGAACCCTATAGAACACGTCTGGGACTTGCTAAAGAGGAGTGTAAAGTCAAGAATGCCCCCTCCCAATAATCTCAACGAGTTGCGAAACGCATTACTTGAAGAATGGCAGAGGTTGCCCCAAGAAACCATTGATAACATCATCCGCAGCATGCCCAGACGGATGGAAACCCTCATCAGAGCACGAGGAGGAAACACTCGATATTGAACAGTCATTGAAATTGTTGTTAAACTTTGGAAAATCTTGAATTTTCTGCTGTTTCTCTATAATTAAAAATCGAAGAAAAATGCATTTTGTTTAATTTAATTTTTATTTTTATAAAATTTTAAGTATGGTGTTACAAATGAATGTCAAAACATGTTAATTTAATTGTTGTTTCATTTTAAATAATATATTGTTTAAAAATTACATTCATTGTTCTAAATTCCCTCTTTTTTCTCCTTTTTTTTTCTGTTCCGCTAATTGTGCCGGTGTGTGTATTTTATTGTACTAACTACTTACTTACAATATATTGCTTTGTAGGTACCTGGCAAGTTGCGTCAAAATTTTCTATGCAATGAAGTTAATTAAGTACCTATTTCAGAAGGTCCATAGATTTGTTTGTTTGGACCTATGTTTTGAATTTCTGAATTAACTTCATTTTAATGACTGAATGTATTCGTGAAACTGTACAACTTCCGTTATACCTAAGGGACTATTTACAAAAGTGGAATTATTATGGGAGTGCTTTCGGCATGTGGTTTTGTAGAAATTTTTAGCTAAAACTTAACTGGGGGGACTCTTTTGGGTGGCTTTAGTATTAGAGTTTGAAGTGAGCCAGGTGATTCAATAAGAAATATAGGAAATAAGTACTTACTCATTTGAAAAAATACGGAATTCTGCGTTTGTTTCCTTTATACTAACAAAATTACAGTCGAATAGAAATAAATGATTGAAAGAAATGTTGACCCACGATATTACAGAAAAAATATTAAGAAGATAATTTGATAGTAACAACATTATTTTAATGATTTATATACGAGTAATAGGAATATTTACTGACATATTATGTATCCGAAATACTGACAAATATACCTACCTACGTGTGTGAAAGGTAAAATTTCAGAACAGATTCTTACAAACAAATGAGTATCAACTGTAATAGATATTATATTGTAAGAACTTTGGGATTTTCTAAGTTCAACGTTAAACTGCTCGCACAACTTGATGTCTCATGTTGATTTTGTTCATACATTAACCTGCCATATCGTGATAATAATATTAATAACTAGCAGCGACCCGCGGTTTCACTCGTGTAGTTCCCGTTCCAGTGGAAATACGGGGATAAAATAAAGCCAATGTGTAATTCTGTTGTATAAGCTATATAACTGTAAAGTTATTGTCTCTGGCTACCCCTTCGGGAAAAAGGCGTGAGCATATGTATGTAACTGTAAAGTTTCATCAAAATCTGTTCAGTAGGTAGGTAGGGGAGACCGGGGCTACAATTAACAGAGGTAAGTATTAACAAGCAAATTTCTTTAGAACTATACCTTCTACATGTCCAGTAGGTGTCTTAATTTGTTGATTAGATCTCGCCCCATGGCACAGTACCGGTAAGTTGCGATCTGCGCGTTATTTGAGTGAGCTGTGTTCCGGTCGATATTTTTAAGCAGGTAAAGATCATTTTACAGTCCACGATTTTTTGATTAGCACAAGAATTATAAAGTGTAATGATTAAATTTTTTGTTTTCTTAGTAGTATATTTTATACTTAACAATTCTACGTATCATATTTGGCATAACTATTGATCAATATTTTATTACATTATATAATTATTAAAATGTACCTTTGGGGCTATAATTAACACAACAGAGGGGCTTGTATTAACAGATTACCTGAATGAAAAACTACGCATAAAACGCGTAAGAACATAGTAGTAGAGTAATGAAAAAGAAAAAAATTACAACTACTTAAATACAAAGAGAACAAAAAAAAAAGATAAATGGTAAAGAAAAGGCTAAAGGAAATATAAATAATAGGATAACTATTCTTGTATTATCCGCGGTGCCTCCTATAATGAAGATCCATCAGGTGGTCAATGAGTTTTAGTGAATGGATTAAGATGGGTCAAATGTATCTCTTGAAAGGACTGATCCTTTCAAGACCTAGCTTTTAAGAATAAAAAAAAAATTATTACAGACAACGGGACAGGTGAAACTAAATAAAAGCTTGTAAAAATGGGGCATTTTCTACTTCATCGTATGATGTTGTTTAAGTCATGTGTCTAGTTAAGTTTAAAATTAAAATTATGACCAGTTTAAGACTAAGTAATAGTTATTTATAAAGAATTTAGTATAAAACGTTGAAATATTTCAACATACTTTGAGTTTTCGTTTATGTTAAGATATTTTGTGATTTTGTTATCATTAGTTTTTAAGAAAACGTCTTCCATGCAAGGCTGTATTAATTTAACTTCAATTAATAAAAAATGATGACGTACATATATTTATCTTTGTTTAAATCAGTGAGCAAAACTTATGTTAATTTTTACCCCTTCTGTTAATACCTGCCCCACACCTGTTAATTCTACCCTCTAGTAACAATTAACAACTGCCATTTTTAAGAAAAAGCGTTCTATCTAAGGCATCGTTTCTATTATGTTTGTTTTGAGATAATTACATAATACCTGTATGATTGAAGCATCATGTATATTAAAATCCAGTGAAAATGTTGAATAATTTCTAAGATACAACTAAAAATATGTTTTTTGTTAATTGTAGCCCCGGTCTCCCCTACTTTTTGCGTAAAAAACAACAAACATCCATACTTACAAACTTTCGCGGTTATACATAAGTAGGATGTAGGATTGTCACCAGTTATTACATGAGTTCAACCTTTCTTGAATAAATTCGGATTGATATTTCAAAATAAAATGTATTTTTTAAATCAAAAGTACTAAGGAGTATTGCAACTTCGCAACTTCGACGCAAATCACCCCAAAATAACTTTCTAACCCTTTTTGACCCCGTTAAAGGATGAATTTCAATAAAATACGAAATACGTCTTCCATCAATTCTATTAAAGAACGTTTATGCTAAATTGAAGTGTAGATTGGACCAAGGAATCACGTTGTCCCATAGAAACTTTTGCTCCCTTTTTCACCCCCTTAGGGATAGAATTTTAGAAAATACTTACTTTCTTATGAGATGTCTGTACGTCATACAAAGAACACACCCTCCAAGTTTCAAGTCTCTACGATAAGCGGTTTAAGCTGTGCGTTGATCCGTTAGTCAGCCATTCAGGACAAAACATTTTGTATGTATAAGAAGATAAGACCTTTATTTACAAAAAAAAATACAAAATAATTGACAATAACTATCTATCAATCTGTTTACACAGTTTGTTTACAGGCTTATTACCTAAACAGTTACATTTATTTTAAACTGCTTTTTTTACTTGTACCTACCGATAATACTAACTTAACATCCGGCTAACTCAATAGTTAGTTCACATCATTAAATGTCTAGATGTTTAACAAAAAAATATTTAGTCTTTTTTTAAAGTAGCTTTTGTTACACACTTTTGTTTTAATTATATGTAAAAGTTAAAGAGATGAACCTGTGTTTGGTCATCGATCGTATAGAAGATTACAGCTTGATTTGGACTCTACCTTTTGCATACCTAATTGTAAAACAACGTGGAGTTTGGGCAACAAGAATTCACAAATAGATCAGGGACTAAATCACAAAAGTGGAATTATTAAGGGAGTGCTTTCGAAATGCACTTTTGTGGGAATTTTTCGCTAAAACTTAACTTGAGGGACTGTTTTGGGTTGCTTTAGTAGCATTTAAAGTGGGCCAGCCGATTAAGTCATAAATAAAGGAAATATACGCATTTGATAAAAATACGGAATACTGACTTTCGGAATGCTCTAATCCAAAAAATAGACTAAATACAATAAACGATTGAAACAAAAGTTGATCCAGGATGTAACAAAAACAATAATAAAAACATAATCTGATAGTTAGAACATTATTTCAGTGATCTAATTGTCAATATTCCACCAGGTTTCATCAGTATTCCGTAAACCTTCAGTATTTCGTCAGCCAGAATAACGGAATACTGACTATTATTGACGTGGAATAATGATGATCCTGTGGGTTTTTGGCTAAAAACGGGTATTTAAAGTATATTCAGCAAGTTTAAAACATTAGAACCAATAAATTAAGTAAACATTTCGTCGTTCTACATTAAAAAAGAAACAATAATCTTAAAAATTAC